>OU342633.1:34106209-35356209 GCA_910589415.1 Malachius bipustulatus
GACTCGCTAACAACTCTCTCTCCTTGTGAATTGAGCTCGGAGATCATCTGGGGCATGTATTGAGTGCACCCATCCAATATAGCCGGCTACAGTAGGTCGATGGACTGAGTTGAACCTATCTGTAACCCGGAATCGGGAGATCGACCAGAGTGAAGTGAACTCTGGCCGGCAACCGAACAGTATAGGGAATCAACCGGCGCTGTATTGAGGTACCGGCTGATCCCTCCAGTCCCTACCCGGCCTGTATTGAGGGCCGGGTCCAGTGACAGCCGTCCCGAGGTCATATTGAGGCATCGGGCACGGACTTTGTTTTCAGGTAGCCCTGCCGTCGGAGAATATCCTCCCAGATATCTTCCCGGCGCGTGTTCCGGAGAATACAGCGATCGACACGCACGGTGCGACTGCGAGCGGACGACTGGCGTTGAAGATGAAGATTCGGCCGTGAACTGATTGACAGTGGCAGCAATTAACGACCAACCAGCTTAGCGCGCGCCCAGACGCGGCTATCTGTGACCAATTGGGCTGACCGTAGAGGACGAGAGCCGGCCTACAGGATACATTAGTAGTTATCGATATTAGCATTGCCAGATCATATATGTGTAAATAGGCATACTTGTAAATAAAGATTATAATTTTTAATTGACTTGTTGCGGGTACAAAGGGGCAGATATCCACTCCTGGGAACTCACCTCTACCTAACAGAAAATCCCGTTACAAGATACTGTTACTCTCTTTTTACCATTTCTCTCTAATTGTGTACACTTTCTTTAAGGAATAGTTTTAGTCTAAAAGATTTAGCATTATGCCTGAAGTTTTGTTTCTCGACTAGTTGAGAAGAAATCGTTCTAGTCTGAGTTTTCCAAACACTGTTGGATATATTCAGACATCCAGACTCGAACTCCTTAAAGAATCCCCGATTCATCATCAAAGGATATCTCACATTTAAATATTAACGACAGTTGGGCATACTTAATTTGCCAAGTCGTCACATCCAGAGCTTAAAGTTACGAAAACCTTGTAAAGTCGATATCTATACCAGCGCGAAGAAAATAGCGTCGGGCTTATAATAATATAAAAGGGAGACATTTCATCGGGACAGGCTCGTGACAAAATTCTGAGAGGAATAAAGTTTTCCATTCTCCTTTGTGTACTTTAGAAATGCTATTAGGAGAAGTGTAATACGTCACACTTCAGGATCCTGGTCCTCTTCCCTACTATCGGGGACGGCCGGGGGCGGTTGTGGGCGGCGCGGTCGACCTGCACTGTCACTTGGCACAAGTGGAGCGGATGTCCCTCGCTTTCTGCCTATATTGACCTAACTAAATTAATCATTGTTTCAGTGTAGCGAAACTACCCGACAAGTTATTGTTTGAGCAGTTTATAATCAGCACTTCTGTTTATATAGGGTGTTCTGGGGGTAAATGTGCAGGGCTTTTTATTCGTATACATTTTTATACATGCATGTAAATTTTTTCGTTCATATTTTATAAAGAGCAATTCGTTCTTTTCATTTTTGTAACTAAATCAGTTAACTTGAGCTGAAGTAGATGGGGGAGAATTTCTCAGTATGAGAGAGAGAGTAATGAGGTTAAACCTTGGAAATGCAATCTGGATGTATCGGTGCTTCCAGAAGCGTTCACGATCCCCCTCGGTTGACTTCCATAAATCTGCCCGGAGAGTTGACACGGGTCTTTTTCAACTATTGCGTCCTTGAAGTTCGCTCTCAACACCGCTCTTGGTTACTTGATGAAGGTGAGTCCTCAAAAATTAAATTCCTCAACATAAAGCTTCAAAGATGATTTGGTTGATGCGTTGACTCTGTGAGAGGTGAGATACAAAGAGTGATTGCGAATAAGACACTCTTAAAGAACGAGAAACTCCATCACAGTCGACACTTTCCCTATGATGATCATGAAATATGGTAACAGCGGAACGTCTACCAAGACTGATTTCTCGCGAACTGCTGATCCGCAGTTCCATTCTTAAGTCGTGGAATTATTGTCAGCTGGTCTTCGGACAATGATATCTCTAAACTTGTAGCTGACGATAAGCACCTCGTATAAGCGCCTCCGGCGTCTGGGAATAAAGCCCTGCTAGAAGTTCCCAATACTAAGGTAAAACAGATCTCTCTGGAGTTGCTATTAGGTGCCAGGATAATACTCTCATAGCACTGTAGGCGTGATTGTTCACCCAAAAACTTGCATTGGTTCATTCGTGCGATGCTTTTGAAGCTTATAACTGTTAGATTATAGTACACAGTGGGGTCCTAAGTCATCGCCTTAGATTGTAAGTGAGGGAGTTTTGAAATATATGAAGGACGAATACATTTGTTTAATTCAAATGCGAGAGGTGCGGGGTTTAGATCGAGTTAATACCTCTCTGGGCAGCCTATCACTAGGACTAGGGGTGACAGATACCCTGAATGGCTCATGTCACTAAATATGAGAGGTCTGGTGATTGCAATATAGTCTGTCAGAATGTTCATAGGCTGAATATTCGTTTTAAGGATTTATTAGTGTATTTTTTAGCAAAAAAATACACTATTGAGGACGACATCACTTTTCGAAAATCACCCAATCTCATCAAATGTCCACCGATCCTGACCCCCAGATCACGAAAAAGTGGTTTTCCAAAATTCACCTGCCCACGATATATATATATATATATATATATATATATATTTATATATTTATATATTTATATATTTATTTCTCCAAAATCGCGATTTTTCGATTTTAAAAACGCTCCTGTAGCTTTATCTTTCAAGATAAGTGAACGAAATTTTGTATCCTTGTAAAACTTTGGAATGACGTTAGATTTTCGTTGAAAAAATTTCCAAAAGTCCCATCACTTCTACAGGGTGTCCCTTCAAAGTTACAGAAATCCGGTTTTTGTCACCTCATTTCAGGTCGCAATTTTCAATCTAGGAGGCTGGAATTTTTGTGGGAGTAAGATATCCATAAGGACTGGTCTGGTATTGTACTTGAGCAAAATCGGCCAAGCCGTTTCAAAATGGCAGTCATTTGAATTTTTGGAAAATTTCCTATTTTTTGAGCCCCCGTATGAGCAAGATGGCAATAAAACTTTGAAATCAAATTAACAGGATTGGAAGAAAGTTATTTGAAATTTGAGTTAAAGCAATAAAATTTGCATTATTTTTATTAACAAGCCAGTGGCGTGGGTAGGAAAAGAGTAAAAATGTCTAAATTTCTATAACTGTTTATGAGTTCATTTTTAAAGAAATTGAACTGAAATTTTCACAGGAGACAACTATACTAATAACCTTCAACCTTGAAAAATTTCAAGAATCAAATAAGAAAAATGACGGAGATATTCGATTTTTATTCGAGACTTTATTCGGTAGTCCCTAAAAATGTCAGTCACGCGGTCTGTCCGTCTATGCGATTGCTAGGAGACACTCTAGAGCCGCATTTTTCGTCGTAGAAAGTTTAAATCTCGCTCGATTGAAGAGGCGCACGGTTCCACGATGCCTTTTGAAAATGAGCGGGATCCGTTACCGGTAAGTGTATTTTTTTCCTGGAGTTTCGTGTTTTCGGGAACGACCTAGGAAACACTCTAGGTGTCTGAAAGTTGCACCGACCGAGTTGAAATTTGGCATGGACGAACCATGAGACACCCAAATACGACCTATTGAAAATGGGCCGGATCCGAGAATTTTAAGGCCCCCGTTCAGGGCCGTACTTCTTTTTACAACATCTCAAATATAGGATTTGTTTCTCGGTAACGGTACATGGCGAAAAGATTCTGTTTGCACAGTTATTTAGGGAAAGCATAGAGGTACGAACTTTATGGAGATCGTTTTTCGAAAAAAAAATTAGGTGAGCGGCAAAAAATTTTTTCCCCACGACAAGCATTTTTCGCCGCTCTTCTATCATTTTTTGCAGGATTTCAAATTTTTTTCGAATTATTTGTCGACCCTTCGAAAAAATAACAACACAGTGCGATAGAGCCATTCATTACCTACAAAAAAAGTTAATATAGTTTTTTCCCTGAAACGTTGGAAAAACTGTCAAAATCGGGAAAAACTTCGGCAGGTCATTTCGACTGGTTCTCGCGTCGACCATTTTATCTTCTTGTATTTTCTCAATCGTGATCTTCTTTTCAATTTTTTTTTCTTCAACAAATAATTTGAAGTCTTATCTTAATTTTGTCTCGCATATATGGGCACTGTTAACGAAAAATAAAAAATTTCCTCGCTGGTCGAAAATTAGCTTACACTTTTTTTAAATTATTAAATCGATGGAATTTCTTTTTCATTTTTTTTTCACATTCAATTATGATTGATTCTGAAAATTAGAAGAGCAATCGCAACGACAACTAAGTTTTTTCTAAGTAGGTAGAGTTTTCTTAAAAGAAACTGCGGATTATTTTTTCATTATATTCATTATAAGAAGAAATAGGAAGAAAATATTTATTATTGAATCGCATAAAAATACACTATTTCTGCGATTGATGCGCAAGAAGGTTTTAATCATGCAGTAAAGAAACTTGAAGAAAAAATGTTTAAAAGAAAAAATTCGAAAATGATAATTAGTGCACGCGCTTGTAAAGTCTTTTATACGGTTTCATATAAAGTTATAAAGTTATGCCGTCGAAGTGATGTAGACACCCACTTACACAGAACAAAGGTATGACCCCAATACTACAATAATGATGCGCAGTTAGAAGGGCAAAGCAATCATCCGAGCGGATTGTTATACCAAATGGGAGTTCGAGGAGTGACAGAATAAAGGAGTTGGAGGTGCGTGGGGTTAACTGTAAACACCTCCGAAGACAGGCCTATTCATCAGAGCTTTGCTCTATGAGTCTTCTATTCATGCCAGTGTTTAGTTACGTCTTACAGAACAGCCCGAGTTGTCTCCAGGGCTTATCGATGGTTTGTCCCTGGAGCTTGGAAAAATTTATTACCCGACTGGAGTATTCCGAAACGTATTTATCTTTATATCATCTTTTTCAAATCTGAATAATGGGGAGTTGTAAAGTGATCACTCAACTTCGTTATTCTAAATAAGTTATAAAATCAAAAGGCAGCGGTGAATAGTGAATACAGTCGAGAACGAAACGCTTCAGCTAGAGCATCTCTGTGTTTGTTAGAAATTTACTTGAACTTTGAACTACCTACTGATTAAATTAATAAGCCAGAGCTAAGCATATTAAGCGGAAGCGCAAGCGTTTATTAGCCTTGACGGGAATTAGTGAATTATTCATACATAAATAATTAAAGCTGCACACATCTACATTCACGAAACTATTTCAAACCGTCAACTTTGACACAGTAGCTGGAAACTCTGAACAAAACCTGCCGTTCCTTTTAGACCATGTTTTGGCCAGTTTCGGTGAAAATGCTTTTATGAAATTGTTAATGCATGTGTGTTTCTAAATGTTACAGTTTGAATTGTTGAAATACACAATTGAATTGTTATTTTGTGACGGTTGTTGTGCTTTTGAAACGTGATGTTACAACGATATGAAATAATGATATACTATAATGTCAGTCCTCTGCTACTTCTATTATTATGACCCCGACAATTTATATTCGAATTATATGCCCTAATTATAAAAGAACTTCTTATCTAGTGTGCTGAGCTGACAAGCGTCCCTCCCTGTGTATAAACCGGGGAAGAAACTGGTAGAAGTGATCTTCATCGGTACTTCGCTTGCATCGGTTCCATAAAAATGAACAGGTGGTGACCGTTCCTTCAAGGATCTTCTTTCAAATCACCGGGAACAGTCTTTGATATTATTAAAAAGCGAAAGGCGATAAAATTCCAGGTATGCAGTTAAAGATTGATCGGAACCCAAACGGAAGGTCGAAAACCCCAAGCAAAAGGCTCTATACATTTTTTTCATCAGTAGGTCGATATCTAGATTTTCGTACCATGATCTTTTTGATCACCTTATACAAACGCTGTCTAAACTAACGGGTACAAATTACAAAGACCTGAAAAGGAACCTCACCACTCGACCATCTGACCTGAGCAACTCCCCCTACTGATAAACCAAGAAAGGCTTGATTTTGATGCAGAATATGATTTTGATACTTCCTGATACTCTTTGTCATTCGTCAGTTTGCGTTTTTTTGGTCTCTTCGCCCTTCCTCTATGGGAGGGGAATAGCAGAACGATTCAGATTCTTCATAGGAATCTTCTTCTTCAGAATATTCCCAGGCCCAGGAAACATTTTCAAGAAATTTTGAAAATTGTTAATTTTTTTTTAATCCATGCTTTCCGGTTGACTACTACAGTTGGCGACCACAACAGCGGAAAACTTGCTGGACAGTATAAGGACACTTAAGTTTTCTTCAGCCTCGATTCTTGGCAAGAAGTTGTTGGAATGTTCCTTAATCTCTGGTGTGGGAGGAAGGATCCATCTTCATCCCCAGACAAAGAATCGATGCCAAAAAAATTTCTTCACAAAATGATGACCTTTTGCCTCAAAATGAGGAAAAATGGACAATATTATTCTTAAATAAGTTGGAGTAACATTCAGCACAGACTCGGGTATTGACCGAGATTCAATTTGGGAAGAACAAACGGGTCGGAATTGACTTCGTTTCGCTGATTCCGTTTGATATGCTAGCCGGACTCGAACGAGGGCTCGGTGACAGTAGTGCGATTCACATCATGGGCCCAATTATTCCAATTAGACCACTGTAGGTCCTGGCTCAGTGGAATAGAGGTGCAAAACAAAATCTAAAACCAGTATTTTTTTTACGAGTATTGATCGCCCGTAATGCGGTGTTGATTTTCCTCAAGCCCGACCCCGGCGACTCTTAAACTGATACCCTGATGGGGAATCTCGGTAGCCCTTGTGTAAATTAAGTTTTCTTCTCTTAATAGATTTCGTGATAGCGAATCGCTCACGCGAAATACCAATTTATTAGTACCTAAATCTTAACCAGGAGATTCAGTATTTCCACATATCGACATTTTTACGCCCTGAGTTAAACTATCTGTTAAATAAATAAATAAATATCTTATGGCTGTGGTAAAGCCCAAGTGTCAGAAGTTTTCAAGTAGCCTCAAGGGCCTCTGACGTAACTTAACGACTGCTGTGAAGCAGCCGGGACCCCCTTTTTAACGTACCTCCCGGAGCACGAATAACTATCTGTTACAGCTAATCGATAATAAAGCGATAAGAAACCTGCTCCGCGAATGCTGGTGAACTTGACCTAAGCAGCCGAAGCAGCTAGCCGCAAGAAAAACCGGTTACTAGCAATAGAAGCCGGTGCTGGGTATGATCCTGGACAGATATAATGTTGTTGTGTATAATTTAGTGTAGTGAGTCCACCCCTTCTCTTCTGAAGGCATTAGTAATATAATTAAAACGTCTGGTAAAAAAACGATGTGACATTGTTTTTCAAGAAACAACCTTGTTGCCGGTACGATCACTTTGGCCTCAATTGGCACATTTAACGATAATTTGAAAACTTATGCAAAAAAATATTCTCTTAAATACGACCCTTATAAGTTAAAATTAATATTTAATTTAGGAACCCAATAAGAAATAGATACGTGGCAATTGCTTAACAAAATCTAACATATCTAGAAGAAACACAGTCCAAGGTTGTTGAATATTTCCAACCCCCAGTATTTCACGAACATATCACTTCTAATCATATAAAGATTACCGTACGAGCGGAGGCTTATCCCCAATATCAGTTATTGCGATGATAAATGCCCGAGGCGCCCTCACATCGCATCGCAAGTCGATAAGGCGAACATGTAGAGCGTGAGATGGGAGATCACGGAATCGAATGATGCTCCAGATTAAAACTTGATGAATGTATTTTGGCAAGTTAGTAAAGAAGCACACCGAGTCGTCAGATAAGGGAGCGGTCTCGTTAAGCATGTCAGCAGGATTTGTAGCTAAAAGAGGGGTCGTCCCTCCACTCCAGAGACATACTTCTAAGACCCACCCTTTCATCCCCCTGTCCGTGTCGGTGCATTGTAATAGGCCGGCTCGGTAGCTCATCTCCGACAAGAATATACTCTGACCAAGAATTTATGAAAGAGAAATTGAATTTGAGAGCCACTTTTCTCTCAAGAATATAAGATGAATATTTCAGGAGGAGAGAACGATGAAGAGTTAACTCTAGTTCGTTTCTAGTTAATTAAGAAACCATTGAAAGGGTTACATTCTTTCATTACTGTTCTTTCAGTCTAAGTTTCAGCTCGAGTACCTGCTACTTTATTTAAAATAATATTGTTCCATATGAGTAGGTAAGTAAGTTTCAGTTCGATCTTAAACTAGTTCCAACTTCATGACTATTAGAGTCAATCCGCATGCAAGAAGTTAGCTGTGTGTTCATAGCAGTGAGTGTAATTATTCCTCATCTCTTCGACCACAAGAGAAGCACGTGCCATAGCATAATGCGGCTCATCTGCATGCAACGATATCCCTTTCTCCGGCAACTGTCTAACTCAGTGTAATCGAATAATACATTACATATTGATATTGGACTACCTAGTCGGATTGATGTAACCTGTCTATTGTGGACTGTATTACATGACAAATGTCCAGTAATGTTATGGGATTTAGGATCCGATCCAGCTATAAATTTGTAATCGAGATAACACACCCACAGGATCACGAACTACAGCAACTTAATTCCATAATCTTTAGTCGGTTTAATTATGCCTGTTTCTATAATCTTGATTAACTTGCCCTTTAAATTCGACTATGATGAGTGTTAACAACAACGAAACAAATAATTGCAACGCAGGTCAGATTTTCCAAGTTTTTTTTTCATTTTCCATTTTTTTCCAAGTTTTTCCAAAGTTACAAGCATCAACTATCATCAAAATTGACGTTTTGTCTTGACCACTTGCAGCCAAGAATTAATTAGTGCAGCTTAAAATGGATCAAATTTATAAGAC
This sequence comes from Malachius bipustulatus, assembly GCA_910589415.1. Taxonomy (NCBI): domain Eukaryota; kingdom Metazoa; phylum Arthropoda; class Insecta; order Coleoptera; family Melyridae; genus Malachius; species Malachius bipustulatus. Next base: position 34,115,110 of record OU342633.1, read on the forward strand.
AGCCTTGAAGAAACCTTGAATAAATTTCCTATCAGCGTTGATTGTTCCGTAATAAGGAAAGATCCTTGCCAATAATGAAACGGTCATCAAAGCTGCCGCAGATTAGTTTTCAAGACTGCGTCGGTTTTCCTCTCTTGACCACTTGCAGCCAAGAATCAATCAATAGAGCCCAAATTGCAATCAAATTTAGAAGAGAGGGAAGCCTTGAAAAAATTCCCCATCTGCATTGATTTTTCTGTAACAAGGAAAGATCCTTGCCAATAATGAAACGGTCATCAAAGCTGCCGCAGATTAGTTTTCAAGACTGCGTCGGTTTTCCTTTCTTGACCACTTGCAGCCAAGAATCAATCAATAGAGCCCAAATCGCAATCAAATTTAGAAGAGAGGGAAGCCTTGAAAAAATTCCCCATCTGCATCGATTTTTCTGTAACAAGGAAAGATCCTTGCCAATAATGAAACGGCCATCAAAGCTGCTCCAGATTAGTTTTCAAGACTGCGTCGGTTTTCCTTTCTTGACCACTTGCAGCCTAGAATCAATCAATAGAGCCCAAATCGCAATCAAATTTAGAAGAGAGGGAAGCTTTGAAAAATTCTTTATGTGCATCGATTTTTCTGTAATAAGGAAAGATCCTTGCCAATAATGAAACGGTCATCAAAGCTGCCCCAGATTAGTTTTCAAGACTGCGTCGGTTTTCCTTTCTTGACCGCTTGCAGCCAAGAATCAATCAATAGAGCCCAAATCGCAATCAAATTTAGAAGAGAGGGAAGCTTTGAAAAATTCTTTATCTGCATCGATTTTTCTGTAATAAGGAAAGATCCTTGCCAATAATGAAACGGTCATCAAAGCTGCTCCAGATTAGTTTTCAAGACTGCGTCGGTTTTCCTTTCTTGACCACTTGCAGCCAAGAATCAATCAATAGAGCCCAAATTGCAATCAAATTTAGAAGAGAGGGAAGCCTTGAAAAAATTCCTCCTTAGCATCCAGTTTTCTATAACAAAGAAAGATTCTTGACAATAATGGAACGGTCATGAAAGCTGCTGCTCCAGATTTGTTTTCAACGTGAAAATTTCAGTAGTAAGAAACCTGAAAATGATTTTCCTCAACATTTTCTTATATTTCCACCCAAAGCACAATAAGCCGAAAAAATTGTAAGGCGAAAAAATAATTTAGCTCATTGTGCATCTCAAAAATAATGATAATGATGACAAAAAGTCCCTCATTGTCTGCTTTGCTGGGGAACTGACCGATGAGTTTAAATCCGCTGAGTTTAAATAATTAATTGAGGACAAGCAGCTCTTACAGAAACTCTTCAGACGCAGTCGAGAGAGAGAATTAGTGATTGGATGGTGATGGTACTTGAAGCTGCACTTTCCAACTCCATCTATACACAAACCTGTGAGTTCTAGCGAATCGATATGCATTCATAGGGAAATGTGGTGTTTAGTGAAGGAGGGAACATCGTGCATACCAATTCAATCCTCACGGGGGCCCGATAATCAACTATTCATGCGACCTGAGCTCTCCTGGAATATCTGAATGTCTTAGTTTATCCAAACTCTTAACCTCTTGAATTTTGTCGAGTTCGCTTTTTACCTCTTCCGCACTGTGCTTACTAACACTAACACCATCCTTCTGATTGCTGATAGACAATAATTGATCTCAAAATCAAGTCTTTTTATACACTCCTGGCAACCGTGATGCAATGCAAAATCTATAACAAGCAGAAGGGTCGCTGGAGCTGAAACTTTCTGGACATCGAGCTTATCAGCTCCGCATTGTGAGGAACGAGGACGTCAGGAAGTTCTTATAAAGTTCCAGGATCTCAATTTTCCAGGGAAAATAACACGTTCGTGTATATACCTATTATAACACATCGATGCTGCGTTTGACGTATCGTATCCAGTGATTCATTTTTTATAAAATCCCACATGCACCTGAAATTTTGATAAGTCTGCAGTCTGCATCTTTCAATATTCCTCCGATGTTTGAAGACTCTCAAATGCACTCATAGAGATGGTGATAAAATGAAATATGAACAACATCCTAACATCTAAGCACTATAACAACCTCTCAATCGAGCAGTTTGCAGCTTGCGGCATCCCAGGCTGGCATCTAAACGTCTTCCTGTACCGGGACTGACAGAAGGAGAGATAACAGGCTCTACGCCGAGAAATGCGGTCTGTGGTCCTTCTGGTCGACATTCCTCGGGCCGCATATCTGGCTTCTGGACGTGCCCTGCCTTTGTGTGTTAATATCGTCCGACCCTGCTGTTTCCTCGCATCCTCCTCTAATACCCGTTCTCATTAGAAATGGATCTGTTATGAAATATTAACGTATTAATCATAATGGCACTTAGGGGAAAGACTCACTCGGTGCTATGTGCATCATATTACGGTTTATATACAATGGACCATATGGGGTTGTAATAACGGGTTTAAAAGGATATTATCGTGGATGTAATGGAAACGTTTTCCAGCAATTTCACGCCGGAATTCAAATGGAAATTTGATTGTTCTTTACACAAAGTATCGGAGTTGAAAGTTAATCTATGTACTCGTTTAGAAGAATGAGGAGGATTTATCAGGGGTTAGTAAGATCAGGGGCAGGATGCGACATTAAACAAGAATTTCTGGTAGTAAATAAAACTTAAACCTTACAATAAGCGCATGTTTCGTTGTAAACGGGATTCTTCATAATGAGTATAATTTTTAATCAGGATTCAATTCCCATTCAACGAAACCCAAGAAAACGTTCTTAAACAATCGAATTAATTTTCGAATAATCCTTCAATTTCGGATTGGCCCCATTGAGAAATAATTAAATTGTTATTGGACCCTTCCTTTGACACTCAAACAAAATGTCACGTCCAGAGACAGGATCAATTTAACTCGACTGCAATGCAAATGCGGCTTATGCCTGACTATATATTTATTCTTTATTGAGCTGGAAGTCATTTACAAAGCACCATGTACATCTGGTGTCCTCGTTAAAGCCGACGCTGCCGTCGCCATCCAGACGCCCCGCAAAAACTCCATCTCTCCTTCTCCCCGCGATGAATTAACGGCTGATCAAAAACTCCCTAAATCACCGGTAAATGAACCAGAAAACGAACATCTTCGCCGCCGAATGCTTTCATCGACGAATGATAAAAGTACCTATTCTACTATCGAAGCTATCCCTCATCTCTGCCCGAAATCATCGGGGTTAATTGATGACATAATTTTCTTATTAAGAAAGTTCTGCCATAAAACTGGGGAGAATTTAGGGCAGTAATAACCTCATCACTTGTTCAACAAGAAAATTGCTTTTACTAGAACTAATGACGACGAAGGGTGAATAAAAAATCAATACGCTCGTCTGCCGATAATTAACATATTTCCATCAACACCCAAGAGAGGGTCATGTGACTCTTTTATTCACCAGAATTTGATTCAAGCTTCATCTACATTTACATGCACTGCGGGTAAAATGTATGGGAATTTATTTCAGCGGAGTGATTCTGATTTATGTTTATTTATCGACTGAAACAAGTCTCTTGCGCCTTCATTGGAATCTCATTTTTATAAATTCACACCCTCTCTAACTCTGACACATTACTCGTTTTTTTCCCAACGAAATATTAGCAATTTTAATCACGTCAGTATCTACATCGAAACCGTCTTGTTTTTACTCATAAAGCAAGATTAATTCCTCCCCGTCTTGTCTTTAGTTCAGTTTTTGCCGGAGATGGATTCCGGAGATTAGATATTAGCCGAGCCGGCTTTACAGACTTGCTGTACCGAGTGCGCGATAGGGGTGAGGTCCTGAGTAGGTCTAGGATTTGATGGACGTTATGCGGGTATGATGATGGATGAGGCTGTAAATCACCATCATGGGTAAATGGAATCCACTCGATCACTGGATAATTACCGCCTGACCAGCCTGGCTCTAGACTGGAAGCAATACCTCCTCTCAGGGAACTGGGAGCTGTACAGGCGCGATTGATGTCATATTTCAGTCGGCCATTAGGTTGATGAATCCTCCTCGGCGGTGTATCTCTACCTCTGAGGTGTCACTGCGCGAGACAAGTGTCTCTGTTTGTCCGAAGAGAACTTACAAATTAACTCAAGTGGGGACGTTTGTTTTGTAGGTACCTACCTACTTGTTACATGAATCCTGTTAATTATCTGTTTCAACCTAGCAAGACTTTATATTGCAACAGGCCAAAGCAAGTTCATCACATCTCGTTTTACTAGATCGATTAGACGTACACTAGAAAACTAGAGAATTTTATGAGGACTATCTACCTAGGTAGGTACACCTTCGCTGTTATTTATTTTTTTCTTCATCTCTTCTATAATTTTTGCTGTTTTATGGAGTTTGTTCTGTTTTGGCGAGTATCAGCGCTAGTATTAGCCGAGAAATAGTCGAGTAAAGATGGAAGATATAAGGAGGTCCTTCAAAGAAAAAGGCTCATCAATTGACAGAAAGACAACAGAGTATCTGGAGTTTTTGAATATCGTAAGAGTAGCTGAAGATGCGAGACGAAAAAATCAGAACCAGCAATAGTACCAGTGCCAGCACCACTAGGGAAATAGTCGAACCGAAGATGGAAGATATATAGAGGTCCTCCGAAGAAAAAGGCTAACAAATTGGTAGAAAGACAAGAGAGTATCTGGAGTTTGATGAAGATGGTAAAGAGTATTTGTATTTGTATTATTGAGGGTGATCAAGTTACTGCGACCTAAAAGATCTATTGTATCCCCTCTACTGTGATTCGTCTGGTGTGGAGTCCCTTTAGTGAAGCACCCTCTCTAAGTCCGTTTCCTTGAGAAGCTTCAGGATTTTGAGAGTATTATGGTCGGGTAAGTTCCCTGCCTCTAGCTGGTGGTGGCCCAGAACATTACTTCTTTTGAGTTTTATCGCATCGCAGTTGAGCAGCAGGTGACGTGGTGTCTCGTCTCCTTTCCCGCAGAATCTGCGGACGCCTTCCTCTTCTATGCCTAACTTCCTCAGGTGTTCCTTGAGCTTGCAATGCCCTGTTGGGAATCCCGTCAGTGTTCTGAGACGTTCTTTGATGAAGTTGAAGAGTATCTTTGACCTCTCTAGGTTGAAGTTCCCGAGAAGTTCTTTGGTTTGTCTAAACCCTGAGAGGTTCCTCCAATTGATTTCTTTCAGTTTTTATTCTTCCTTTTGGAGTTCTGCCTTGAAAAAAGTATCTTTGAAGCCACAGAATGGTTCTGGTCCTATGAAGGGTGTCGATGCTCCTCTTCTTGCTAATGAGTGGGCACTCGATTCCGGAATGGTCCGGTATCCACTTGAGGTGAATTTTATTTTTCTTGCCTAATTCGTTAAGTTTTCCTAGGCACTGCCAAGGCATATTGGAGCTGATGGTCGAAGAGCTCAACGTCATTATGGCTGCTTGACTATCCGTCAATATTTCTATTTCTTTGTTTTCGTAGTTTCTTATGAGATTTATTTGGGCACATACTTCTATTGCGTGTAATTTCTCTTGAAGTATGGTTGGGTATTTTCCCATTGGTTTGGAGTACATGGTGCGTGGCCCATAGATTCCTGCCCCGGTTCCTTCGACGGTTTTAGAGCCGGCTGTGTACCATTTGATCGTACCTTCTTTGAGATTACAGTTGGAGGGGGTTGTTCCATTCCTCTTTTGTAAGGCTTTCTTGACGGCATCGTGCTTTGTATTGTCTATGCTCCCTCTATATCAAGGAAAGCGCAAATGGCGATTTCCTTGTACTCCAAAGTTTCCTGAATCTTTTCAGTCAGCTGGTACAGGGTGGTCTCTGTATGGTAAAGAGTAACAAGGCGAAAAACTAAAATGGGGGGAAGATTCAGAGTCTCCTATGTGGCCGCAGAACTAGAGACCCGGTAATGAAGTACGGAGTAGAAACACATGGCCTAGAAACAGAGAGTACAAGAGAAGAGGATGGACCTTGCAGAATTGGGAATGTTAAGATGAATCTGTGACGTCACAACAGAAGAGATAGTCAAAAATGAAAGACTAACAGGTTTTTAGAGATTGCAAAATGTGGTAACAAAAAAGACCACACTCTTAAGGTCATCTAATGAGAAAATACAACGAGAATGCTTCGAGAAGACTTATGTTGATGTCAATATGTTTATTGAAACCACCTCAAAGGAAAAGAATTGATGAACGAAGAATCCCAGGACAGAGCAATGTGGAGACTGAATAATAATTACAGAGCATTCTATTATTCGTTTATAGTTTATACCCTCGTGCGCCATCTTTGTTTCCCTCGATTAGGTGGATGAGGTTGATCCTCAAGTATATTTCCTTCAACGCATTTACCCACTCAAGTTCCGTGAAGAAGTTCTAATTTAACGCTCGTCAATTTTCCATATCATACATTATGAGAAGTGACCTACCCTACAATTGACTCTAAAGATCCCTTTTCCAATAGGTTTTCCATTATTTCCCCGTTCTTACTTTGATACCACTCGAACCTACCAGCATATGTGTACGTGTTTGAGAGAAAAAGCTAAAAGAGAAGCGCACTTATCACAGAATTACAACAGTAATTCGACTGCAACGACAGCGATAATTTCACAGTAATGTCACGTTATAAAAGGTCGTATAGAAGGGTGTAGGGTGGTTCGGGGGAACGTTTAAACGGTTCGAGCTGCTAGTGCTAGTAGAGGAGTTCGCCCGTATAAGTTGAGAGCAGAACGTCCCTGTTATCGGGCTCTGGATTCTGCTAACCAAGACAAATTGAGCGCGAGCTCACCTCCATTACCTCCGCTAAGTGAACTATCCTGTCTTATCGCTAATTCAATTATACAGTGTGATTAGGAGCCGATATGGATGGAGGGTGTTCGGTTGATTCAGAGCTGCTGCTTCGCAGTTACTTTGAAATATAGTCGATTGTGTTTATTCAGTCCTAGATTGAAATAAACAGGGCGAGGGTGAATCTGTTTGAGCTTAGTTGCTCTGCTCAGTTTAATTTGAGTGTCGTATTTTAATGAAAATTATTGTAACCAGGCTCTAATTCTACAAAAATTGGATCAAGAATACGAATTTAAATGATTTATTTTTAATCGTTATGACGTGCATAATATTGACTTTTTCGAATTCTCCAAAGTAAACGATGGTGTAGGGAGAAAGGCGGAGGCTTTCGAGATGAAATAGCTGTTGAAGGAGCCAGCACGAGACTTAGCCGGTCGGCCCAATTTGTTCCCCACAACAACAATAGATCCTCGTACTGTTATACCCTTCCCCTTCTTGGGGAGAGGGAGTCAACGTCTAACCATAAACTTATTTCTGCAGCCTACTAGCTATTCACGAAACCAGCTAGAACTCGTTTGATTTGGAAATGTGAGTGAAAGTTATCAGAATATAATAATAATTCTAAGGATGTATTGAAGTTGAACCTCAAGGTCTTTATCCCTAACCCACAAAGGTACAAACGTAATGAGTCGTCTTAGTCCGTTTCTGTGTAAAATGTTTGTTCTTATTACTTCATTTATAGTTTTCGGATGTCGCAGTCCTCTTAAAGACATGATAAACCATAGCTATAGTTAAAATTTCAACGAACAACGAGCTGCCGTTATGCTACGTATTACATTCAGAAAATAGATAGCATAAAGCTTACAGAAAGTCACAGTCTACTGGGTAAGCCTTCGCTCATAGTGCCTAAGAACCGTTCTGCTTACAAGGTCCTTCTCCCGGGAAGAGACGAGTGGGAGGACAACAGAAATTAACTCCTAACATCAGATTTCAGATGGTTCACCGGTGAATGTAATACATCCATATCAGCTGGGATGTGTAGCGCTGGCTCGAAGAAGAGAGTCTTCTCGAGCCTGGGCGTTCACACGACAACTTTCCAGGCTGAATATATGACATAGAGCTTTGCGCGCAGATACAGGAAAAGATGGACTGCCAACGCAGATCAATGGACAGCTAAGCGGCTCTAAAAGCCCTTAACTCCACCCAATGAAAGTACAAGCTGGTCTGGAACTGTCAATTAACTTTGAAAACCTTATCAGGGAGCAACGAAGTAACTCTGATCTGGATTCCGGGTCATGCTGGAGAGAACGAACTTGTCGACTTTCTACAAACCTTCGGGAGATACTTCCTTAAACCGGAGGACATGGATACATGACCAATAGTCAAGATAGTCAGCTTCCTCAAAGAGGCTGCTCTGATAGGGTTAATGTAGCACGACTAACTAGATGTGAGTCGCAATAGACCATCGCTCGCGGTGCGTACTTTTAGTTCATCCTGTTTGAATTGAAGTCTTTTCAAGTGAAGTTGTGTTAATTAACAATTTGGTGGCCTAAAAACCAGATTACGTTAAGGTCTCTAAATTATTATAAGATCAATAATAAAAATACAACAATCACAAAAGGACCAAATTTTGTGAATGTAGTAATTGAACAAAGAAACCCCTCTCGTATAGACACAGCCCCCCTACCCGGGGCAGGGGAGGTTATTCGATTCTCTCCCAGTTTATTAGGAGCGATATCGATGAAACAATGGAAGGCAGGAGTTATTATGATTACTCGCCACCAGTTGAAAGGGGAGATTTCAGCCTTGATTTTAGCAGAGCTGCTGTGTAATAGTGTTTGCTTTTATATCACATCGCGATTGGGGACCTGCGACTGCGACTCTTCATTTAGCGGTGAATGTGTGTGTTTGATCGACATTAATGGAAATTGCTAGGAAGAATGGAAACATGATAGAGTTGTTTAATGTTCAAATTGCACACAAAGGTGTTGTGTTGTATGCCGTTACGGGCTGGGCGTTTCCTTACAGGATGCAGTACATTAAATTGGGGTAGGTATTTATTTTTGGTGATGTAAATATTTATTGAAACTAAATGGTATGTACCTACGTTTGGAAATGTCTTTCATGAAAGAGGAAAAATTATCCCTCGCACAGTCTCAAGCCATTATGACGACTGGTTGTAAACTGAGACGATCTCTTGGAATTTTTGCTCAAAATAAACAAACAATAATTGATAATAATTACCTTATTATACATTAGCATGTTGAGCTAGTGATCTATGTAGTATAACAACCCAATCAGGAGCGATTTGTCCCCTCTTGGGTGAAGAGTTGATATCCCAGCAGTATTATAAGTAAATAAATCCCACCCAAGTCTGAGGAGTTGACTCGACCGCTCTCCTAGAAATGTTTCTTGTCTAGTGGGCTGAACTGACAAGAATTCCTTTCATTTCATCGCCTGTCTCACGAACGGGACCAACACCTCTGATTAAATTTAAATATGCCCCACAAATAAGTATATGCTTCTGCACTGAATAGAAGGCAGTAAACGATCGGTAGTATTTTCCTGACTTAGGCATTCCTCATTATTTCTGCCACCGATAAGTTCGTAATATCAGAAACTAGGTCGATAAATCTGTTCGGCGATCTGCCTGTTCTTCTCGTACCTTCTGCCTGTCCTTGGATGGTCAGCTTCTCCATGCCATCTTATCGAATGACATACCCCACAAAAGATATGATCTGCGCTGAATGGTAGGCAGCAAACGATTAGTGTCTTTGATGTTAAGTTTTCTTAGGATCAATACATTTGTTCTATGGACTATGGACGATCCATGATATTCTCTTCTCTCCTACCCTAACGGTTCGAAATCTTTTTGGTCTGTAACTAAGGCAGTCAGCCAGAACTTCACCAGATCAACGATTCCACCACTTACACGGACAGATGGGACTATCGCATCCACGGCTACTGAGAAGGCGAACTTGTTGGCGGGAGTGTTTTCTTCATACTCTTCCGTCGACTTTCATGGAAGAACTCCGCCAATGATCCCTTCCGTGAAGACCAAAATGTCAGACATTGTTTTCCGACAGCGGGTCATAAGGCCCGATGACGTACCTGTTATCGTACTAAAAAAATGCGCCACTGAGCTGTCATCTGTTTTCTGCCGACTTTTCAACTTGTTGTATAAAAAGGGAATATTTCCTTCTTGTTGGAAATGTGCACGGATCGAACCTATTACCAAGAAAGGCAAAAAGACTATACCAAGTAACTATCGACCAGTGGCACTGCTTTCAGTAATATCCAAGATTATGGAGAAAGCTATTAACCAACATCTTTTAAAATACTTGGAAGGAGCTAACATAATCAGCGACTGCCAATACGGATTCCGTAAACAGAGGTCAACTGGTGACCTCTTCACTTACGTCACCGAGCTGTGGAACGGCGCAATCGAGCACCATGGGGAGTCTCGAGGGGTTGCGCTTGATATTTCTAGAGCTTTCGACCGTGTCTGGCATGATGGACTGTTGGCAAAACTGCAGGCCTATGGCATGCCCGAGAAATTCTGCTTGTGGCTTGCGAGTTATCTCGGAGATCGTTCATTACAGGTGGCAGTCGATGGAGTTCTTTCTGAGACCTTTTCCATCAATGCCGGTGTGCCTCAGGGATCCATTTTATCTCCGACTCTCTTTCTAATATTTATAAACGACTTGCTTGAAACAACAAAAAATCCAATATACAGTTTTGCCGACGACAGTACCCTCATATCTTCTTATACGTTAGATGCGCGAACATCTGCCATCGACGCACAGACTCGCAGGGAGCAAGAAGTTGCCATCCTTAACAATGACTTGCAAGACATTCTAACTTGGGGCGATAGAAACCAAGTCCAATTCAATGCTGGAAAAACCCAAGCAGTCATCTTCTCCAAAAAGACCAACGTTTTGGAGCCAGATATGATGATGGCGCAACACTCTCTTACCCTAGCGTCATATCTTCGTTTACTTGGAGTGAGCCTCGGAGCGAACATGTCTTGGCATGATCATGTTGCAGGTCTGGCGAAGAGTGCTTCTCAAAAACTTGGAACACTCTTCCGCACGAAGAAATTTTATACACCACAACAGCTTCTCCTCTTATACAAGGCTCAAATCCGACCATCTTTGGAGTACTGCTCACATGTTTGGAGCTCAGCTCCCAAACATACGCTGAGACTACTCGACTCTATTCAGAAAAGAGCCATCCGCTTGATTGGGGACTCAGATTTGACAAAAAATTTAGACACTCTCGAACATCGAAGAAGAGTAGCTGACCTGAGTCTGTTTTACAGATATTTTAATGGAAGGTGTTCAAAAGACGTGGCCCGCTTGATCCCACCAAGAACAAGACCGGGCAGATATACACGTCGAGCCGCAGACGCTCATCCGTATCAGGTTCAGCTCGTTACACCTCGTACCACCCTATTTCAGACTTCTTTTATGTACAGAACCGCATCACTTTGGAATAGCATTCCAAAGGGCGTGTTTCCTGAAGTATCAACTTACAGAGATTCAAGGCCAACGGAATGGATATCTCCGCTCATGCACCGCTCCCAGAGCGTCATAGGGATTTCCCTGCAGTGCATGTGCATTTTAAATAAATAAAAAAAAAATATCCGTAACATTTCCCTGTAGCAGGTCATTTCAAATCCCTCGATCCGTCTATGGCAATATGCGTTAAGCGTCAGGGTTTCGAAGCCATAGGCTGCTATGGGAAAAAACAGAATGCAGCATCCTCCTCTTGTGTTTGGATATCTGGTGATCCTTACAGATTCTAGTTTGGAGAGATGTTTTTGCCATTCCTATTCTTCTCTTTACTTCTCCCTCGCAGTTCGGGTTGTTTGAAACTCGAGCATCGAGGTAGATAATCTCTATCTTGACCCAAATCTCTCCAATGAGACTTAGGTTTGACGATAAAAGGCCTGCCCCGTCTACAATCAGCAGGAATCTTTTAGCGCCTACTTTGGCACTGAACGCCTCCATCCGGTGTATAAGGTCTGCCATTTCATCTTCCGTTGATGTTAGAATCGTGATGTCGTTTGCATGACGTGTGTCGTTTGCTTTTTTGATTATCTTTCTTAGGAACGGTCAAAGTGCCAATTATTAATGAAGAAAATTTCTATTTATTCCAATTACCACGTTTATATTAACAGAATAGTAAAGAAATATTTAATCTGGTTTAAATTCGTGCATAAACTACCGGACTGTCTGTTGGCGTTGTGGGGAGACGGGGCATGTCCAGATCCAGTGTTCCGGTCAGCCTGAACTCTTTTGCTCACGTTACAAATGTCCCGGAGTAATGTCGAGAAATTGCTATTGTCAGCATCCGGGAAACGAAACGGGTACCTTACCTCTCTACTTTTTGATTGATGATTCTGCAGGGTAGCGTGTTAGGTTAATAAATATCAAAAGGTTCATGGCATTCCTGACGAAGTAGCAAGAAATGGTTTCGCCGTTTGATATCTAAATCTGAGTGAAACACTTAATCCATTTCGTAGATGGGAGGTGTCCCTCGTAGATAACTCAGTCATATTTTCACCCCGCCCTGCAAGTTCATGAATAGGCTACGATTTTTACATTCAACCCCTTTTTGATTATATACCTATTGAAATGGATCGCACCTAGGTAGGATGATAAGGAAAATATTTCCATCGCCCTCATTAAATCAGCCCGAATCAAAAAAGCAAACAGTGCAAGCATTAGGTACGTAAATACCTAAAGGTAAAATTGTTAGGAAATTAAATACAGCTACGCGCCGTTACATCAATAGAAACGATCCCCGTCAGCTCATTAAATATTCATAACATAAAAGTTCTCGCTCTAGTAAAATTCCAGCCCCTAAAGAACGTCCGAAGGACCGGCAAGCTTGCCAGATGTTAACGCAGGGTATTGTAAAAGACAGTCTCTGCCCGCGTGATGAAAAGAAGAGCTGACCTAGAAACAGACCGCCGGGTGGAAGATTTGTGTGGAATCATAACTTAGACAATAATCCTTTTCAAAGACAATAGTAACTCGTTCGATATTACACCTACGATAATGAAAGTTTCACCAATCGATAAAGCGAATTAATAAACGACAACAGCCAAAAATTCACCACGGTCGCCAAACGGCAAGTAGGCGGAAATGCAAAATGAAGATGGAAGCGGTGTAATTATAATAGCTAGGTACAATAGAAGTACCTAAACGCGTCGGCCGATTTTAAGGAAAATTTAGGTAGTTGAAGTTCAGGACAATTCAATAAGTTAGCCGCGAGGTTAAGGTGCTAAGTCTAGTGATAAGGGAGATGTGATGACAAATAAACACACGGAGATCGCGGTCCATGATCAGATAAAAACAGTCCTTTCTTGAGAAGTCAGTTTAGAAAGTAGGTCAGCCCACGCAGCCGATCGTATAAAAGCAAGGGTAGGAACGGCCGAGAGATCAGATTGAATCTGACTCCTTAACCCTTTAGTTGTTGACCAGAGAAGACGATTGTGTGAACTCCGGTCTGCAACTCCTTTTTCCGATAACACAGACAGAGATGACGTTTATGTGAACTCCGGTTGAGTTTTCCTTAATCTACCTGAGAATTTCCATTGCCAATTTGGTTAGGGCAAGATAGTACCCGAACAGAACTTCTAATCACAATTCTAACCCGATAATTCAGCCAGAGATGACGCCTGTGTGAACTCCGGCCGAATTTCCCTCCTAAACCCAGAAAACCCAATGAGAAAATAGTTAGGGAAGATCTCTCTTCAAAACAAAATCAACATAAATAAGGAATCAAACAGATTCACCAAATTCACGAGCACAGGCCCCATTTTAAATCAAGTAAAATAATCAGTTAGGTATTAGGCGGCACAGTAAAGTGTAGGTACCCGCGCAATTACGTCAATGAATAGAAAGACCCCGGCAGGAAAGAAATACAGCAACAAATAATTACAAATTCACGTAGGTATAGGAAATTGAGATAGAGCTAGGAAGGAAGTGAACCCAGGTCAGGGATTAAATAAAACGGCCTGTGATTAGAAATAATTCAATCATCCTAATTTTCCAGTTTATTTAGTCCGAGTTTATTTAGTGCAAATGTTAGTCAGGAAGCAGTCCCTTTAAATAATACGATTTAGAAAGTGAAAACGAGCCATTCTTCCCATTGTATGGCGCTATATGACAGGTACTCGCAACAGTAGGTTGAACCCTCAGACATAGCAGAGCAAGTTTAGGCAGCGTTGTCAGATGTAGCACCGGCCACTTATTTATATTAGCAGGAAATACTAATTCCATTACAACAACCGATTAGGAGTCATAATAGGTACTTGATTATCCCACGTTGGGGGAGGCATTCATCTCGATGTCTAGATGAAGACCTCCGTTGTACCAGTACAAGAGCATGACTCTTTAAAATAGAAATCGTAGAGTGCAACAGGGCAAAAGCACCCTCAGAGTAGGACAGAGTAACGCAAGCCAAAGCAGGGTTGTCAGGTGTAATAACCGCCCTCACATATCGGGAAATCCAATAACCAAAATAAAGTTAGGATCATGAATTGCAATTCACAAATAGGAATCCAAAGCAACTCAAAATTAAATTAATCTCGAGTATGGGAAAGCCAAGCAAGAAAGTCAAGAAACCAAAGTATCATTATAAGATCGTTTTTCCGAATCTCTTCTAACCAGATTTTATACACACCTGAATCTTATGTGACAAACGTTATTATTATGTTCTCATCATACTATCTACGCTCTTTGGGTTGATAGGCCGACGTACTCGTGTTACTGGCAGACCGGTGGCTGGTACCGATACAAAAGATTAAGTAATTTGTCTGTAAACAAGCCTAAACACGAATGATAAACAAAAGTTCAGCATTTTCAATCATTAACTAGATTAATGGTTAAAGAGTCGTGATCTGTAGTATGGTCAGCTAATAATCACGTTGAGGAACAAAGATTTTCGAGAGAGAACGGAGCCAACATGCTCTGGGTAATAAATCAAGGTGTGTAGAAAAATCTACAATAATAAAGTTGATTAAGGTTTCAATCTGAAAAGCACTCGAATGACGAGTAAGGTAAATCCCCAGGTATAACAGTGATAAATGCCTAAGGGCAAGGTAACATAATGTGACATAAAGGTCGCCTGACGAGGCAGCATCGACGGATGCAATAAAAGGTAGAACAAGACAAATAACAACAAGGTATACAAAGTGATAACTAAATACAGTATCACCCAGGTTATGAATTAAATAAATGGAGGTGAAATAATTCACACTCCTAGGTAAATCAACTGTGAAAATAAAATCATTAAATAAAAGAGAATCGGAAGGAACGATTTTATAAAAGATACGAAATCAAAATTCAGGAGAAGTGGCAACCCTGTACTCGAATGAACCTCGCACGGCAAAGAAAAACGTTGAATAGGCAAACAAGACAGACATTCCCGCCATATTCCGGGTAGTCTGTAACCAACATGGTTGTATTCTTTAATTAATTCAAGCTGTTGTTTGAAATGAAATCAAAGAAACCAGAAAAAGGAAAGTAGGCAAGGAAAAACGTTGAATAGGGACCAGACAGACATTTCCGCAATATACCGGATAGTCTGTAACCAAAACAAAAGCAAAACGAAATAATAAGAAAGCACAGGTGTGCAAAAGAGTGGTTTTTGAAATAGATAGAAGTGTGAAAGATATATGAAATATATCTATCTTCGCTTTCCACTTTTTATACTCTCTATTCAAAATCACAGCCCATCTCGCCATTCACCATTTTACGCCCTTGCAAACGAATTCTCTCGCTCATCACTCGCTTTTAGACATCCGACAGGAAGCCAACAGTTAACAACAAGTCTCAGTAAATTTCCCCGCTTTTCTGTGGGAAATCCCCCATCAACCGAGATACAATGAGTCACAATAGGTTCTTTGCGCATCCGTTTCGGCCATAGTAATCCTGGCATACCTCAATCAAAGAGCAGGGGTGACTACGGTAAAAACAACGGTAAACACAACGTAGGAAAACACAGCGGTCCTATTAGGGGAAACCCAGAGGTAAATAGACGATCACAGTGGCTTTTCGCGACAGACCATGGGGCCCGGGTCCTTACCGTTACACTATGACTCATTTATTGTGTGAATGACACCTTGGCCTGTTTGAGGAGTTAACTCAAACACCCTCCAACAATTCTTTTTCTGTAAGGCTCAATCGGCCGGGGCTTGTTGGTACAAGTGCGCATGAAGTGGTAGATGCAGTCCGGTTGTTCCGTTGACTCACTTCCACGTAAGTATAAAGAAGTGTTCCTAGTGACTCGTCTGTCGTCTGTCGTCTGTCGTCTGAAAAATTGATCAAGAATTGAGTAGTTTTCATTGTGGAGGATATGAAAGAACCTTATTGGTTGCTTCTATTAGGGTGTTAAGTTTTCATCACGCTCATCCATCAGGCATAGGATTTTGATATCACCTCTGAAGTAGGTACTGAAGTTAAATTATTCATTCCAGTTGTTTTTAATATACCTATAACAGAGTGATTCCGTTGATCCTAATACATAAATCCATTTGAACGAGTGCTATTAAAACTACAAATATAGAGAAAGTCGCAGTAAATTGATGTACCATGCAGCACCAGCACTAGCAACTAGCAGCATGAACATGTTTCCGGCAACGGCTAATAATAAAAGCAGCGTATGGAAATTTATTCCGAAAAAATACAATTTGCTCTAAAATCACTCCCCAAACGGTATTTTCAATTTTATTACTGTTTGGAGCACTGAATACGCATCTGGATGGCTTTTTCGGTGATTTTTCAATTATAGCGATGGATTCAAGTCATTACTAAAATTTAATTATATTCTTTTGTGCGGAGATGGATTTTTTAATTAAAGAATGTCAGCAGCAAAATGAAATCATTGCGATGGAAGCAGACACGAGCGCACACGTGTAAGCCCCGATCGCGGTCTGGCAAATTTCCCTCCGACAAAATTATGCATAATTTCGATTTGTAATAGCAATTTTCAATTATTATCATCGGGGCGATCATCGGAACTATTATAGCCGACAACATGTGAATTTAACGATCAGTTTAGGGAACGCGATTCCTTCAGTATTTCATTATTGATTCACGTAATTCGATTAGTCGCTCTTTAAAATTGAATTACTCTAGTTAATTAGAACTGGGTTATTTTTTCCTATTCTTCAAAAATCGAATTAACTCGAAAATTTATTCTTAAAAGAGAGGCGATTTAATTTTTTCATCTGAAGCCAAATAATTCAGAGCTTGCATAAAATACAGTCTACTTTTTGGGAAGTAAGTACCGACTACAACTTCCTTCATATAAGTTGAGTTCTGGATGAATATAAGCCGATGGAGAAAATTTTGGACCAAAAATCCGTTTGTGGCACTAACACGAGGTCTATTGTAAAAGAGGCCACAACGTAAGAAGGAATCTACAGTACCAGCCGAGTATTAGCCTTGACCGGTTAGGCTCAACGTGTTGATCTTCATTATCAGGAAAGCCGATCCAAGTCCAAAAACTGTTACATTGACAAGGAGACCCAACGCTGACGATTCGGTGAAGGAGAGGCGACTCGAAGATAGACAAGCCGGATAACTGCTCCAACTGTGCAAATAGAATCGACTCTGATGAAACGATCTGGTACTACCAAGCTGATTCAATCAGAAAAACAGTTCATCGAAGACGTGAAGCAGCCAAGAGAAGAAACCTGGCACTGTTACCACAACAGTATAACTAGAGAGGCTAATTACTGAATATGAGGATGGTAGCCTCCCTCAAGATGTTTGAAAATGTTGTAGTGTCAATGGCTATAGTTAATTAATCAGCTCGCCTTGATTATCTGGAAGGTAAAAACATAGTAGAACGACGAGGCTAGAGGCACAGCGACGAGGTAAGCGATGCGGCTTTTATTTCATCGTGTAAAGCCAAACATAGTGAAGAGGTTGACGCAGTACTAAGCGTCGAGCCAAGCGAGGCGCTGCGCGTCGAGATAAAAATTGGATTTATTATCGCGTTGATACTGAACGGTTCTAGCTGCATTCTTTTTAAGTTTTGGCAATTTCCATTCTCAAATACTCAAAAAATTGGTCTGGGTGCTGATTGAGCTCAGAAAATAATGTATGGTACTGTCCAAACCGTTTGCGTACTTTATTAATAGGATGTACAGAATAAGTTTTGTTCAAACTTCTCATTGCAATAATAATAAGCCCGCGAAGCGCGGCATTATCGAATTAAATTTCATCTCCACTGCCGGAGAACATTGTTCATCCTGAATTGAGTTTGGAAAGTCAAAACAGTAAATCGCCACTTCTGTCTCCTCACTATGTGCATGTCTTCTGTCTCGTTGCTTATATCGTCGCTTACCTCGTCGCTGTGCTTCTAGCCTCGTCGTTCTACTATGTTTTTACCCTTAGATTAATTACATAGCGTTAATTACATGATGCCCAAATCACGTTATTACCGGTCTTTCAGTAATTAAAGCAAACAGAAGTTTGATCACACAATATAGCGACAATTAACCAATTAACAAAGCGGCGGCGGCAAGTCCAGCCCGATTCGCTTGCGCCGAAGAAATAAATTAACCTTATGAACGGGAAAAAAATGAAGCAATATGCGTTAGTTTTATTGACTTACTAGTTGGCTTGGACGTATCCCTGATAATTTCCCCTCTGTAGCTCTCACTGCAACTGCTAGATAGATTCAACCTCCCCTTCCCAAAAAAATCACTGACAGGAATTGCACCCCTTATGCCCGCGCGAACAGCCGAACCCTGACAATTTTCTGCCGTCCCAGAAACACTACAAACTTTGTGCTTTCCTAACTTTTTCCAAGTCAACTCCTGTTGCTCGGGTTTCGAAATTGAGCTTTTCCCCGGAGTGTTGCCCCTTGAACTTTTATTTCCTGGTCGTGTAGTTACTGTACGTGGGTTACTGTACCTACCTGTACAAGTTAGCTATACTCTGACAACGAAAATGGCAACCATGTGCGTAGTTAATTCGAGTGTTCTACTCTCATGCAGTCAGCGCTATAGTGGAAATTCAAGCGCGCTAAACAAAAATTTTGCTTCACCAGCTATCCTCAGGCCTGGTTAAGTTGTTTGGTTTTCTATAATAAACGCATATTGCTGAATTTAGATAATTTTATTGACTCCGGCTTATTCAAATTTCAATAAATGTGCCAAAAATCTCGCAACATCCCGACTTCGCCACGTAAACTGGTCTTATTGAGGTTATAACCATTTTTTTCAATGTATGATGAACTTTTTAGATTACATTGTGCTTTTTTCTCTCAGATATAATGTATGATAGAAAATTTACGAGCGAGCTTTTTTTAGATTTTACAGATAAGTGTTGGAGCGTCAAAATTACCAATTCATTAAATCAAAAATCAAGTAGCTCCTATGAGATAAAAAATGAAGTCTAAAGCTGCCAGATTCGTCATTTGTCACATGAAAAAGGGTCCCCCTTTTCCTCCGAAGCTCGCTTCTTGTCTCTCATTAATAAAACATGTCATTTAAAACCTGAAACCCGAACCAGAAACCACCAAGTTAACGTTTCCTTGCACATCTTCCTCGGCAGACTGATCAATATTTATATTTAACTTGGGGATGATTGAGAATTTAGTTTGCCTTCAGTCTGCCAACTTCGGGTGTGCTCGCGGAAATACTTTTCGTCGCCGGAGACTCATCTCATCGCCGAACTTGAAAGACTTTCTCCGCTGAAGGGATGTCATTTTATTATTTATTTACTAAAGAAAAATAAAGAGAACTCCAAAAATCATCTCGCTTAGTCTTAGCCGCTAATTACGTACTCACCTCACTAACCCGAAATTAGAATATTCGGTAAGAATAAATCTGCGATCATTCTTATTCCAGGCTCATCGCAAGGAGAGATGTTCAAGCAGCTGGATAAAGTAAAGATCAAGGTTCGACATTCCAACTCAAGTGAGGGACAGAGAAAACGCAAGCTGGCAAGAAATCCAATTAGTGAAATTAAGAAAAGGAGCTTATTAAATTTATTCTCGTCTTTAATGTTACCATATTTCAAAGGTAATCGTAATTAGTTGTCTGAAAAACAAAACTCTCCATGTCTGAATCGACCTTATGAATATTCAGGGAGGACTCGGGGACCCTTCCGGTACCTTTCGCACGGAAGTAATTGTCCCCCATATAAAGCTAATTAAATCTTGTAAAAGCGACCTGGCAACGAGACATGACAGAAGGAAGCCAACACCATCTTCAAAAATTAATTAATTATAAAATGGTAATTCTAGAATTCATTAGCCATTTCTCATTAAACATGTCATTGAAGAAAAATTATTCTCCAGTGGCATTTAATTACCTGCTTCAGTATAGAAAGAAGGGACGTTTTCTTTAAAATTATGACCTGAAAATTTAATTTTTTTCAGGAACGCTTTGTCTCATTTTCTCGTTAAGAATTTTTATTTCATTAATTTTACATCAAGTTAGGCCCGACGAGAGCAGCTAGCAACGACAGCAAATAACATGGTATTGTTCTTGTAGCATCAATTGAGACGCAATTAATTTACATAATTTTATAACAATAAACAAGTTAATTATATCACAAATCGTTAGCTTTTATCAATCTCGACAGCGATAGCCGTTACTTTGGTAGCATAGTCCTAGTATGCGTTTAAACCCTCGAGCGCCATCTTTGTGTTCTCCCTTATGGAGACGAGGTCGATCCCAAAAAGATATCTGCATAGATCTCTCTTTCTCTCTCTTTGTGTGCTTGGCCACGTAGCTTAGTGAAGTTATTTAGTTCCAGGGATTCAAGGAATTCCAGGAGGCGAGAAAAGGACCGTAGCAGAAATACCTGCCCTTTCGCAGAATCAGGCTCAGCATATTCAGGAATTAACGCATCAATAATTTACAACGCACTGTTTAGACAATGGTTAAGTCTAAATCAAGCATCAACCCCACAGTTATTGAACATGATACCACCTCAACTCTGAAGTAGGTCCCCTTCTTCTAGTTTTTCCTTCTTTTGTCTCTTTTTTTGAATGAGGTGGTACCGGCATTTTAGAGCCCTCTATTCGCTATGAACCATGTAAAGTCACTATATTTGAGGCAGCTGTATTTTTTACAGTACTTTCTCTACTTGACCTTGTCATGCTCCCCTGAAAGTGCGTTTCAAGCAGCAGAAGAGCTCATTGATCGTCACTTTTTGCAAAGCCACCATTGGGTTTCCTTAATGCCATTTGGATCTTCACCTTGATTTCGGCCATAGATAGTTACAATTTTTCGGCCATGCCATGATCGTAACGGGAATAGATGTAACATTTCCACAGAGTTTCCTGAAACTATTCTTTTAGTTTTTCTGATCTCTTTATTGTAGGTGTGTTACAGAAACTCTTTTAGTAGCTCTGCCAATCTGCTTTATTGGAAAGCTTCCTCACTTCGGATCTGGATTTTGACAAAAAGTTGCTCCACCAAGTACCTTCCAACTTCTCTTATTCATTTTTATGGGACAATTTCCCGCAGTGCTTTCTCCAAACATTCTTCTGGCTGGAAGTTCACTCGGTGTAAGAATCTGAAGGGGAAAAAATTCAAAAAAATTGAACCGAAAATTTGAAATGTTTGGACGTAAAGAAGAGCCTTTGGGAAGCACAAAATCTAAAAGGCCACCATATAAAATCGGCTTGACAAAAAAAAGTCCACAGACAGGACAGGTAACTAATGGTACCAGCGCCTGTAACATTGAAGAACCATGTGACTAACGGTGGCAATTTTGGAGCGAATCAGTCGAACATGAACGAAAGATACTTTTATATTCATTATAACGCAGCAAGTGGCTGAAAATTTTCATAATTCGCGTCTCCGTACCGTTAATTCTGGCAGAATCACCCGGAAATTTTCTGCATGCTCCCGCAATGGCAAGAGGACGCTCTATGCAGATTAACCGAGTCCGGTTTCTCCTGCGGTATTATTATGGAAATTTTAAATTGAATTGCCTAATTGTTTGGTGTGTATGGTGGTTTATTGTCTCTCGCGGAGCGAGGCGTTGTTAAGGGTGCGTGCCAATTTACATATTTCGCACATTCCACCGGAAAGATAGTGCCGGAAATATTGCGTATTTAGATAGAGATGATCGCCCCAAGTGTTTTATTAAGCGCTAAGAGGGATAAACCGGCAGATATTTACAATTTCTCTTTGAATTTATGCCGGCCAATTTGGAAATTCTAGGTGTGCCGGCTGAAATTGAGATGTTATCTCTTATTTGTTTATTATCCATTCTACTTAGCAGGGAATTATGAATATGGATGACGTCAGGATAAAATAATGAGTATTATTGTTTATCCGTAAATTTCAAATCTTTACAGTAAACGAACAACGAAGCAGATCGCTTGTTTGTTCGCAATTTAATTCTCTTGCATGAGAAGACCACTTCTTAAAAATTTTCGCCTTGATTCTGCGCCTTTTGTCCTGTATCAGCTTGTCAATCTTTCAATCATTCTGAGTGGAAAGGAGGCAGTCGTTCAGAAAATATGCTCATTCCTTCAAAGAAGCACAGAAAAGCGATTGCCTAATGACGAATACAAAGAAAATCTAAAACTTTAAAAGAAGGGAAAAAATTACATCAAAAAGGAATAATTGTTAATTGGAGTATATATCAGGTGTCAAATTTATTTTTGCTTCTGCAAGTCAACATAAAGTTGTGTCCTTGTTGATTTTTTAAAATCCCCCATGAATTTTGCCTTCGTCCTCAGATTATTCGCAGGTTATTTTTGGTCCTTCAAAATAGGCGAGCGATTCACTCAAAAGTTGCCTTATTTTTGGTGCTTCCAGTGATACTGCAACGATGTTTCATGTGTAGTTTTTGTGGTCCCTATTGACAGGATCTCTATAATTCCTTTTCAGTTGTGGCTTTCTGTTTCCTCCCCCCGGAAAGTTAACAACAACTGTTAAATTTTTAAAGCGTTTCCTCCAAAAATTCTCAATTTATTTCTCATCTATAGTTTCTGATACTCCAGAGGAGGCGAAAGCTCTTCATTTTCATTCAAAAGTTGCCTTTGCTGGTTTTCGGTTCTTTCACTCAGACTAGTAGAATGTTTCATGTAAAGTTTTTGTGTCTTTATTTGCACATCTCTTCTCAACTGCTCAACTTTTCAACTGTCTCTTTCTGTTTCTACCCTCCAGCACGTTATATAATCCTTGTGGTATTTCCTAAGCGTCTTTCCCCAAGAAATTTCTACTTCCTTCTTAGCTGGTTTCTGATGCTTTTTGGAAGCGGCGAAAGCTTCACTCATAACTGGTCTTCAGTGCTCTCATTGAGACCAAACAACCGTTTCATGTGCAGTTTTTCTTCCGCCATTATTCGCAGGATCTCTGAAAGTCCTTCTCAACTATACCTATCTGTTACTACCCCCTCCCCGTAAATTAAAATTTAAAACCTTTAAGCTACCTCCTCCCTCTTTAAATTTTTTTAGCCTCTTTCTATAAAAATTCTCAACTTTTTTCTCATCTAGTTGGTGATGCTTCAAAAGAAGCGACAGTGTCACCTAAAAGTTGCCTTTGCTGGTTTTGCTGCTTTCACTGAGCCTAAAAGAACGTTTCATATAAAGTTTTTGTGTCGCCATTCGCAGGTCTCTCAAAGTTCTTCTCAATCGCTTATTTCTGTTTCTACCAACCAGCAAGTTGTGTCCTTGGGAAATGTTCTCTTTAAGCCCTTTCCCAAAGAATTTTCAACTTCCTTCTTAGCTGGTTTCTGCTGCTTAAATAGAGACGAAAGCTTCACTTAAAATTTGCATTTACTGGTCCTTGATGCTTCCACTGACACTAAAAGAATGTCTCATGTGTAGTTTTTGTGCCACAATTCGCAGGAACTCTGAAAGTCCTTTTGAGCTTTGCTGGTTTTTGGTTCATCCACTAAGGGTAACAGAATGTCTTATGTGCAGCTTTTGTGTCGACATGTGCAGGCCTCTCCAATTGTTCTTAACTGGTTCTATCATTTCTTGACTGCTTTTCCTTAAGAATTCTCAACGTCTTTCTCAGCTGATTTCTGGTGCTTTAAAAGATGCAAAAGCTTCACTCATAAGTTGCCTTTGTTTTTTTTATGCTGCGATCATTTTAACCCATCTGCAACTTACGCCCTTAACTGTATTTCCTTATAATTCTCAACGTACTTCTCAGGTGGTTTCTGGTTCTTCAAAAGGCGCGAAAGCTTCACTGAAAAGTGGCGTTTGTTGGTTTTTGGTTCTTCCACTGAGAATGAAAGAATGTTTCATATAAAGTTTTTGTGTCGCCATTTGCAGGTATCTTCTCAACTGCTCAACTTTACAACGGTTTCTTTCTGTTTCTACCAGTCAGCAAGCAGTTATATCCTTGTGGCATTTTCAAGCGTCTTTGCCCAAGAAATTTTCAATACCTTCTTAGCTGCATGATTTCTGATGCTTCAAAAGAGACGAAAGCTTCACTCAAGAGTTGCCTCTGCTGGTCTTTGGTGCTTCCACCGAGACTAAAAAAATGTTCCATGTAAATTTTTTTGTGCCGTCCAGTTGTTGCTTTCTGTTTTAACCCATCTGCAGCTTATGCCCTTCTGCCCCCCAAAGAAGTCTGAACGTCCTCATTAGCTTGTTTTTGGTGCTTTAAAAGGTGCGACAGCTTCTCCTCAAGTTGCTTTTGTTGTTTCTTTGCGCTGCCGCCAGATCTCTCAAAGACTTTCTCAGGCATTTCTTTCTTTTTCTACCAACACGGTTTCTGGTGCTTTCGAAGAGATGAAATACTTCTTGGGCTGCAACTCTCTTGAAGCAGTACTTGTACAAGTACCTACTGCTTCTGTTTCTTTCGGTTTTTCGTACTACTTTTTAGGACTTTCCTCTCAGCTGAGGTTTGGGGCTTAAACGGAAACCAAGGTTTACTTTTAGTGGTGATTTTGAGCTGCCTCTCCCAGGACCTCACAATTTCTTTGATTTTATTCTCAGCCATTCTTTATTGACGCGACCGAGGAATACCGTTTAGCAATTCGGAAAGGTATCTTTATCGAGTTTATCGCTAGTAGGAGGGCCGGAAAGGACAAGATTAAGTCTGACAATCAAAACGGGCCCAGTGAGACTTAACATAGTTCTAAAAAAATTCATAAGACTTACCTCGAGTACCGACCGCATTCTTCGACTATCTCGACGTGATTTCCCGTAACTCGAGGGTAGTTACATCGTCGGAAAGTACCGAAATATGCGTCCACTTTATCCAAGAGCCGGCCCTGCAACAAAACAAATTATGACGTTTTGTTTCACAATTACAGCGCCATTTTCAATTAGTTTTATTTTAGGAAAAGCCCAAAATCTGCTGATGATGGCGCTCATATTTATGTCTGCTGAGTTTAAAAATATTTTAGCACAAGTGTATTCTAGTTGAACATAATGACTCTCCCTTGATAAAACTTGTGCATATAAATTGCCTATTTTCCACATTTTCGCAACGTTATATTGCGGTATTTATTAATATTGCTCGCCATTATTTAGTGATAAAGCTCAAATAAGGAGAATCTAATTTGGAATGCATACATATTAATGGGGACGCTACAGAAACGAGAAAAATCAATGCTCAAGGCGTCTTTATTTTAAAAGCATTATCTGGCTTAGAATACAAAATTATCCTTCGAGGAATAGCTACATGCATACAGGAAACATAACGGCAATTAAGGAGATTACTTTGTAAATCTTTCTTAATTATAGCTCCTAGTTTTCGTTGAAAATAAAACTTTAATAGACTATAATTGGACTCATTTGAAAAGCCCGAAAGGATTTACGTTTATGAAAAGCGGTAGTCTATTTATTTTCGTTGCAATAACTCTTTCTCTTCAGACTCACTGAATCTCATACATAGTTGGAAACTAGACAAGCATACACTGTTAGTGGGTTTTTCTGAATTAAGCGCATACGAAAGTGGATCAAAATTACCACTGAAACATCGAAAAATGCAAATTCTCCACATTTAAAAAAAAGGTAAAGCGAAAACGAATGCTCCTGCATGGGAACGCTCTTTTGCTAAATCGGTGGGGCCGGTCGACACGGAGAGATTTTTTTTCACGATCATTTTCAGTAGGTTAATTTACGCAGCTTCATAGACAGAGTGTAATGCTTGTATGGAACATAAACATTATTGTTTTGTCTACAAAACTCATTCTATGGTAAACAACACGTATTCCACAACATTAGGTTGTTAGTAAACCGTAAGCCGCGACCTCGGGCTACACAGAGTATTACCCTAATCCTGCCAGTCGCAGCTTATCACCTATCAGATTATCACGTGGTGATCCTGACGGGATCTCCATATTGACTGCAAGATTGACAACCTATTTTTTTTAACTATCATATCGTAATGTCGTTGAGATCAGCGAATTAAATGGTTTAACTGCTTATATTGACAGTTTATTGACAACACTATGAAACTTGATTCTGATTCTGATTAATAATAATTATTGTATTTACCGACTTATTCATATAGATAGGCTTCAATGTGTGTGACGCGAGGTCTCGGCTTATAGTTTACTAACAGCCTAATGTTATGAAATACGTGTGTTTTTTTATCATACATGAGTTTTGTTGATTTAACATTGATTTAGTTTTATACGAGATGGGATTTATTAGACCTATATAACCATGACGTGCTCATTTAATTTTTTTAGAAGCTTCTAGGGCTCAGAAGTGCATCAAAATCACCTCCAATACGCCCCAAAACTTTTTTAAATTTTTAGCTGCACAAAAGGAGGCTCAGTTTTGAATGTGATGGATGCCAGATGAGCCTGAGTCGGAGAATCGAAGAAATGACGAAAGGTGAATGTTTCAACGAAATAATCCAAAGAAACATAGATTTTTGGAAAAAATCATCCTCCACAGGGGAAATTGACGCAGTTCAAAGCTCTCATGGAACACCCACTCCTAATTTTATTGAATTTGGTAACTCTTGAGGCTTAAAACGTAAATTATAGTAAGTGCCTCAAAATTATAAAAAATATTGTAAAAATTACTCCAAAAAATCAGAAACTAAAAAATGTGCATATTTAAAATTCCCAGAATTGAACTGGGAAAAAAATGCAATTTCAAAAAAAACTGACGCTGGTTTATCCGAGAACGAAACTTGTGAAATACAAAGTGATTTTTTTTAAACGAGCTCATAAATTATTTTTTTGTAAATAATCATTTCTCAATGGCGAGTCAGCTGTTAGTTCTCAACCCTCAGATAACTCTTTCTCTTTTTGTCATCCCAGAGGCTTAGACAGTGCCAAGAAAGGACCCAAAAAATTCCACATTTTTGAAAAGGTGACTAATCCATGCATCATGAAGAATTTTACAAAAAAAAAACTTTTTAAAAGCGATTTAGTTTCAGTTTCGGTTGATCCATTCGCTCATGTTGATCTCCGGATCCCAAAAGTACCAAAAATGTACCCCAAAGATGCGAAAAAGCCCAAAAATTGAAGTGAAAAGATTTTTATCATCGCAATAAGGATCTGCAAGACTAACTTCTTCTAGTAACCAGAGGCTGGAAATTAAAGAAAACTTGGTCTCAAGATTTTTGAATCTAC
Organism: Malachius bipustulatus; assembly: GCA_910589415.1. Taxonomy (NCBI): domain Eukaryota; kingdom Metazoa; phylum Arthropoda; class Insecta; order Coleoptera; family Melyridae; genus Malachius; species Malachius bipustulatus. Next base: position 34,142,405 of record OU342633.1, read on the forward strand.
AAGGACTTAAGAACCTTGAAACTTCAAAAAAACAAGGATGCAAAAAAGTAAAAAAATTGAAAAGAAAGAATTTATCATCAACTTAAGGATCTCTGCAAGAAAACAGGTTGTAGTAATTATTCAGAGTAACCTGGAGTAACTTCTAGTAACCAGAGGATAGAAATCAAAGAAAACTTGGTCTCAAGATTTTTGAAAATATAATCTACAAGGTCTTTAGAAACTTGAAACTTCAAAAAATGTCCCACAAGAATGCAAAAAACTCAAAAAATTGAAAATAAAAAAATTATCAAATTAAGGATCGCTGCAAGAAAACTGGCTATAGTAACCAGAGTAACCTCGAGTAACTTCTAGTAACCAGAGGCTAGAAATCAAAGAAAAATTGTCTCAAGATTTTTGGAAATATAATTTATAAGGACTTTAGAGTCTTGAAACTTCAGAAAAAGTCCCACCAGGATGCAAAAAGTCAAAAAATCGAAATGAAAAAAATTTATCACCAAAATAAGGATCATTGCAAGAAAGCAGGATATAGTACCAGAGTAACCTTGTGTAACTTCTAGTAACCAGAGGCTAGAAATCAAAGAAAATTGGTTTCAAGTTTTTTGAAAACATACCTAATCCATAAGGAGTTTAGAGCCTTGAGACACCAAAAAATGTACCACAAGGATGCGAAAAGCCCAAAAATTGAAGTGAATTTTTTTTATCACCGCAATAAGGATCGCCGCAAGAAAACAGATTACATCCTCGAGTAACCGGAGGTTAGAAATCAAACAAAATTGGTCTCAAGATTTTTGGAAAGATAATCCACAAGGCACTTTGTGGCACTTTGTTTTTTGGGAAAATATTTACTCTTCAAAAGCGAGTTGGAGGCTTCAGTTTTGCATGGCCCGCTCTTCTCTTCTCGTGTTCTTCTTAAAAGTCCCAAAGATCAATAAGTGATGATGAAAAGTTACAAAAAGTAAAGTGAGCAAATTAAAAAAAAAAAAAAAATTAACAGAAAAATGCTCGCTGTTGCAAAAAAAAATGGTAACTGTATTGAATCCAGTAGGTGATCCAGAGCTGAAAAATTAAATTAAATTAGGCCCTAAAATTTTTGGGAACATGGTCATTGATTCTGCAAAAAACTATTTCTAAAGCGAATAATCTGCACTTCTCTTCTGGTATTCCCCGAAGCTCAGAAGGGTCAGAATACTATCGCCCTACTGAAATGTTAAAAAATTGACGTGATCCTAAAAAGACCTTAAAATGAGTTTAACAAAACACTAAATTATCTAGAGCAGAAAAATAAAAAAATCTGGTTTCAAAATGGTTGTTTGCTCTCATACCTATAAATCAATGATAATGTGAACAGCATAATCTACTAAAAGCCACTCCACTCGAACAAAGGTACCAATAATCATTAAAAAATTATCATAAAACAACAAGGAAAAGTTTTGTATAGCGAACATTTTTAAGCAAAAAAACAGCAATCGTAGCGATGTTCATTATCATGATAGATTCTCACGCCTTAAATAACTTTACCAGGAGTAATTAAATAGAAATTGGGGAAGATTCCGCAAGTTCAGGTGCCGCTCATAGAAAAGTAATTAAAGTTTCATCCCCCTTGATTTTGCCAGTAATGATCGTGTCCTATCGGTGACAATCTCGCCGATTGAATTATTGATTTCGAAGAAAAGGATGCGGGTCCGCCTTTGTCTCGAACACTTCATCGACACTCCTTAATCAGACTCTGCATACAATTGGCTGAGAAATGAACTGTTCCATAAAATTTGAGTTTTCTTGTTTTGTGTAACGTGGGTAATCAAGGCTCATTCCCAATTAGATAATGTAATAAGTTACAAAAGAACCGTTATTCTCCGAAATAACTAGAAATAAATTAGCGATTTCTGAAAAAAATGGAAATACAAAAAATCAATTCAAGTTTTTGCACTCGAATTTTGACAGGCTTCTTGCCAAAAAAATATAAAATATTATTCAGAAGAAGTCACTTTTGTGTCATCGACTTTGTGACGCATTTTCTCTAATTTTGAAAGCTACATTTTATTGATTATTTTAAAACATTTTTATAAAAAAAAATCACCTCTCACTTATGTTCTTGGTCTGTTTTGTAAGATCAAAATTAAACAAAAGACTAACAAACTGGCATTTTTCCAGCATAGAAAGAAAAGACAGCTAAAAAAAGGTACTTGTAGTTAACCGAAAAAAAACAAAAAAAAAACTGGGTCCAGGAGTAAGGCATTCCAATTATTATTGATCCAACTGAACAAATCTGAAAACAAAACTATTGGCCAATCCGAACCCGGAAAATTTGCCCCGCTGGAGGGTATACGTCACAATTGAAAGGCCTTCATTAGTTCATGTTTTTTCCACTATTCATTTTATTTTACCCCCCCACTCCACATTGGTTATGTAATACAAAAAATCTTTAGTAAATCTTAAAAACCCCAAAGATAGCTGGAAAATACTCTCTGTTACCTCGATTCTCCCCTGAGAATTAATCTCGACAAAAAATCGTTTTTAGGAATTAAGGCTTTTTCAAAATGAGTAAATATACCGGGTTGATCTTTAGGGGTTGAAAATTGTCGTCGATTTTATAGAAAAAAGTGACCTTTAAAGAGAAATTGATTTTTTAATGGACTTGAATAATTTTCGGCCTTGGAGGAAAGGAGATAGAGAGAAAGAGACAGAGAGATGTGGGGAGGGGAGAAAACTCGAGGGAAATATAATACAATTATTATTGTGGGCAGTGTTGATTACTTTTTTATGCTCCAACTTTTATTAATTGAAGAAAACATTTTTTCAATGAAAATCCTTCGCTTCAGCACTTCAAATTTTATAGCCTCCCTGAATTCAGCCGGGATTCAAGCATTTTTTATTAAATTTATAAAATCGGGATAACTTCTTGAGAGAAGGTAAGCCACAATAGAAGTTTCGTGAAGTGAGCCGGGAAAAGTCGGGAAAAACAAATTGATATAACGCATTCGATTGTCCATCGTTTGACCTCGTTTGACCACCCAATAATTTCGTTTCATCACGTCCAGAAAAAAAGATATGATTTTTTTTTAAATTTACGATTCGGCTAACTTCACAATTCTTGAGTCGTCAAGTTCACACAATTTTTTTTTTCAGACTTTTCCGAGCTCATTTCACGAAGCTCACAATAGACCTTTGGTTTCAATGGAGGTATCACAATGACCCACTCACAATTAATTTAATCTTAATCTAGAGGAGGGTAAAATGAAATTCCCTGATAGATAAGAATATTCTCCCGGTCGAAGAAAACTGAGTAGGTAAAACATTTTCAATCCCTAAAAATCAGCTCCTTCGATTTTACTCACTTTGTGCAGTTCACCTGAATTATGAAAAAGGATTTAATTGTCCAGAATAATTCTCACAGGGTGCAAAATCCATAAAAATAAATTACGGAGTGGTAAAATTTCTATGGGTGGATTAAAAGTAGATAAGACGTTTTCTACTCTTAAAAATCGACACTATCGATTGTACTAAGCTTTGTGAAGTTATAATTTTTTGAAAAAGTCTTTTGAACTAAGGGGTTTTTAAAATATACCGAAGCGGTAGCAAAATGTTAAAAAAAAAGTGTACAAAAGTAATTTATAGTTTTTTTTAACCTTTGTCATTAAATCACTTTTTTTGGAAGGAAAGCATGGACTGGAAAAACAAAGCGATTTATCCATCAAGAATGTTTCGTTTCGCTAACTCTAACTCCATCGCTACATCCCACTTGGAAGAAGTAAAACTATGTATTTAATTAATTAAATAAAAGCAAACTCTGTATTTTCTTTCCAGTTCCCAGCAAACCAGACGTCCAGATCAATTGGAAGCGAAAAAGTTTTCTACGTAAGTTGAAAGCGACAGAGCGAAATAGTAGTGTAAAACTTAAGCCGAAGTAGGAGTTAGTTCTAGTTTAAGAAGTGCCGAAAGAAGAAAGAAGTTAACAAGACTACTCAGTGCTGGGAATATTTTTAATTCAATTTCACTTGGATTGTAAGCGCAACGATTTCATGTTGTCTAACTTTAACTTCGTAACTCCTGGCTGTATCCACACAGTTAGTAGAGGGAAGCGAATTAGATTCAAAGCAGGGAATTTATTAATTAAATAATTATTATCGATATTGTAATGAAATTATAGAGATTACGAAACACGTCAAGCGATTTATACTTCTTCCACTCACATATTTCCCTTTGGGATTGGGTATATAATTTCCCCCAACTGTATAGAGGCTTCAAACTGTGGTTAATTATATTATATATCTAAGATTATGATCCCCTTCCAGTTTATCGGATTTTAAATTAGACCAGTTTCATTATATATATGCGGGTGGTTAATTAATGAAGATTGATTGGTTACTTATTAGGTGAGCCTTTAGAAGAGCGGGTCACCTCTTCACGCAGGTTTCACGTTCTAAAGGCTTACATTGCGAGAATAACCAAATCAAGAAGCGGAGAATTTAAAATTGCCTGACACAGTTGATAAAAATTGATCTGGCAGTTGAATAAACCAGAAGAATAACCCCTTAATTAGTTTATTTATTGAAATTTAGCAACCCTTCTTTATGCGTAATGTTCCATAAAAGGAAAATTATTACGTAATAAATTGGCGCCCAACGTGGGACTTAAGAAATAGAAGTATGCTTAATTGGGTCATAGTTGCGTATTTATGTGCTGATTTGTAATTTGAAAGAAATTTAGGATAGATTTCCAAAGTCAGAGGAAAACTCTGCTGAAACTGACGACATGGATGGCTAATTCGCTCTTGTTAGAACTCATCGACATGCCATTTCAGTAAGTGTAGTCCTCTACAATTTGTACAAGATCAGTTGATTACTTATGCAGAAAATTCACGGAGCGCACTCAGGGATCTATAATAATCAGTAGCGACATCTGTGCCGGTAGTTTTTTATCAACACATTTTTTTTATTAGAACTGATCAGTCTGACAACGTTGCTTTCTCGTAAATGTAAATAAATGCAATGTTTGCATCGTGTAATTTCCACGATTTACGCAAAAAAACAACGATGTTCAACGGAAATAGCGACTTTGAGTGAAATAATTAAAAATCTCCCTTCTAATAAATGTAGTAAGTGATCCCAGGGTACACACCGAGAGCGACTAAGTTCTGTTTGATCATCTAGTAAGCGAAATTTAATTTCAATCATAATTTTTAATTTAGAATAAAAATACAATTACCAAGAGTTTCCCTTTGTTTAAAGGATTGCCAGAATTGTTCGGAGCAGGCATTTTCCAAGCCCATTTCCAGAGGATTATTCGCTACATTAAGCCGTCTGAATTTATTTTTAATAAGAAAACTCTAGTTGAGGTTTGCGTTCATTTATTTCTTTGATTTATGGTAACGCAACTGTATTTCACTTGATTAAGACGGAAAGATATTCTTTCCCCGACTGCATCTTTGACCGTACTTTATCCTTGATATCTCGACTTGAAAGCGAGGAGCTAAAAAGGGAAAAAATCTCGGCGTTTTTTTTCGCTTTCTATTTGAATTCAGCATCCTGCTCTCTTCCCCCTTGGAATGAATTTCTTTTCACGGAAAAGTAACTGCCGGGCTTGATTAATTGAAAGAATAACCTAGCGAAAAAAATTCGTTAATAATTAAAAGCTTAGACTTGTTCCTGCATCTCACCAGTAGCCCCAAAACTTACCGCCGAGACATGAAAACGAATGAATATGTTATTACCTCTATCATTTTATATCTTTACAAGTTTTCTCTTAACAGTGACTTTAATAAAAGGTTCTTTGATGATTAGGTCTTAGAGGGATGAAACTTTGACAACCCATATTGAAGTTTTTTTCCAAGTAAAACGCCTAAACCAATCAGAAAGTCTTGATGACAGGATCACTTCTTAGAGCTAAAATAACTTACCAGAAAGCCTTTTTTCAATGTATTGAGTGGCATTTGAGACTTCAGTGATGTAACATCAAGACGATGAGGTCCATAAAAAGTAAAACTATTGCAGTTCTTGTGGAGATTAGTTTTAGTAAAAATTTCCGACTAATGAGATTTTTAATTCTTGATGAAAAAACACTTTTAAGATGTAGATGAACTTGTAGCGTTAGACCAAAAAGGTATAATATTATGACGTCATGTTTTTTCGTCTTATTCTTCGTTAGGCTTTTTGCCTTTAGCTTGTTTAAAAAAAAATTACCCTCTGATTACTTTTATTCTTATACCGTAGCTATCAGGGTGCCTCATTCCCTAATAATTGGACTGTCTTCCTTTTATATTTTATTTGGGTTCTTGATGGTGTGAATTGTTAAATTATGGTATGGGTAGTTAGTTGAGACAGATAGTCCAGAAAAAGGAAAATACTTTGCACGCTTTAGGGCAACGCCAAGCGAATCACACAGAAAGAAAAATTACCTCGGAGACAAGAGCCAAGGATAGAATGACGTCATATTTGATTCGTATTTAAATCATTACAAACTTTTTATATCGATAAATCGAAGCAGAACAACGGTATAAGAACGTCAGAGCTACTCAAGAAGTTGACCTGACTATTCTAGACCTTTACTAGTTAGTAATACGAGCTAGCTAGAATATCTATCACCCTTGGAGATGACTCACTACTATTACCACATTCCTTAATCTCGGTTGCCCAGATCGAGGTGTTGACTCGATCGAGCCCTTTGCACCTTTCATTTCTCAGTAAAGCAAATGCTAGTCCTTCATGTAAGCTCCCCGTCGGTGTGAATGTATTTGTCTCAATTGCCTAGATTTTGAGATGACTTAGTCCCTTGTTATTCTGTTTGTGCGCTGAAGACATAGGAATCGTCCTTATTGAATTGTAAATAGTGCCCCTTGCACTTACAGTGCAGGCTTAGGAGATGACTTAAATTTTACCCTAATTAACTAACACTTTTTAGACGTTTATGATGGCATTATTTGTTTATGACATAACTCTCCTTAAGCAATAGAATTATCTTTATTCGCCATTCAAGAAAAATCATCTCGGCCGAAATAACGCAGACGACAAAATAACAAAATTGGAGGAATTCCCTAACCGAGTTAATGTTTCTATATTGTTAGCAGCGGCATTAAAAAATGGATTGCCCTAATAAAAAGCTCATGTATTTGTCGTCACGTTTTATAGTCCTCTTCCTTCTTCCTACTGGTACGTGTTATGTAATAGAATCCAGACAGCGACCCAACATCATATTTTGAGATCCTGCCCTCTCATTATACTTCTCTCCTCCGAATTTTGGGTTAAATTATAAATTGCTCACTGCAAGAGATTTAAGATCGCCCTGGGATAAAACTTTGCGAAATAAATGAGCGAAGAGTAAGTCAGCACTAAAGTTCTAAACTGAGCAGAGGAGAGTAAGTATTGAAGAAGAAAGAAGTGATTTATAATAGTTGATGCTTACGTCTGGCAATATCGTTCTATCATTTCATCAATACACAAAACGAGCTAATTACTGAAGGTTAACGCAATTATATCCTTTTGTAATCAGAACGGTAATAATGATTAATATCCTACAAATAGACTTGCAGTTTCATAACTGAGCTATCAGAGAGATGAATAATTGCCGAATCGTGGACGAGAAATTAGATGCAGAATGATTGAACTGGAGCAGGAGGTGCATTTCCTCAATATCATGAAGGAGCTCTTAAATAAAGCCCTGTCAGTTCGCTCGCGACGCGAATCGATACTGCGATGCTGTTTTCGATAGCCTCTCTACAATCTGCATTCATGGAACAATAGTTCGATGACGTGAAAGTCATTAATTTTCATATCTAGTACGTGCTAATTTTTTTAACGAACAAGAGAGGCGAGTCTTATCACACTTACCCTAATACCCTGCTTAAATTCTAATTAGTTTTTACCGCTATTGTATAAGCGGGGTATAATTTTAACCCTGTAAGTTTAAGGCAAGATTCGTCGTTATAGAAAAAAAATTAAAAGAGCTGTGAATTACCCAAGTACCTATACAAGAACTTAAAGCAAAGGCGGACTAGCATAAAAATTTTTGACAACTTTCGTGAATTTTTTTTATAAATATTCAGCTTTGAGGCTCTTTTAATAAGGGAAATTCTTTGTACAATTTTGAGACAGAGACCATAACTTTTGTCTATAGTTACTTTTAGACCAGATTTGTGGTGAAGTGGGTTTAAAAGCTCATCAGAACGACGTGGAATAAGTAAACTTATAGAAAATGTGTTGTTAAAGAGACCTTCCACTATTCTTGAATAGGTGCCATAACTCATCTTATATACACTCCATTAAATTTAAATTGTTTTTCGATTTTGTCAATTTTCAATAACTAAGACATTTCCAGTCAATTTTCACTCTTACAAATCAAACTAATGGTTTCGGTGTTATTTCAACATTACTGGAAAGTCGCTATAACTTACTTGCACTCCATAAAATTTAATTTATTTTTCAACTCTATTAATTCGGTAAATTTTCATTCATTAGTGGCTACGGTGTTGTTTGACTACCACTGAAATGTTCCCCTTACTTATTAGCACCCCATAAAATTTCTTAATTTTACATAACGAAGACCTGGTCAATTTTTATTCATAAAAATGAAATTAGTGTTTTTTGAGTATTATTTTAAAGTCTCCATAACTTATTTATACATCACATTAAAGTTAATTGGATTTTTACAATTCAATTTTTCTAATTGTAATTTTAGGTTAGGAAGAAATTCGTAGTCATTCTTTTCTGGAAAGTCTCCATAAATTATGCACACTCCATAATTTTTTTATTTTTGTTTACAACTCTTTTAATTTTATGAAACAAAGTCGTTTCCAGTCAAGTATCAGACATAAAATTGATAAGATACTTCCATGTTAAGCAATAGGTAACCTAAAAAGTCTCCATAACTTTGATTGACTCTAGAAATTTTTTTTTTATATATGTATCTAGCTGAGAACTAATTTTGCGGCAATTTGTGGCTAATTTGTCTACTCGTAAAATGTGTCAATAATTGAGGCTTTTCAATGTTATGTTAATTAATATCAAATTGAGGTTTCATAACTTATGCATGAGCACTGCATAAATTATAATTTTATAACGCGAGCGCACTATAAAATTTTAATTACTTTTAATTGCATTAAAAGTCTTGAAAAGTCTCCATAACTTTTATATACTCCATAACATGAACACTACTTTCCAAATGCAATTTTTAAGCAACAAAGATATTTCCAGGCAACTTAATTCATAAGAATTAAATTATTTGCCTCAGTTTTGTTTCACCTATAAGTACCATTTTGAAAAGTCGCCATAACTTTAAAATTATAAAAAATTAAAAAAATTAATGAAGCAGACTTTTCAAACCGGTTTGTACGTACCTAATTAGATTTGTAGTTTCCGCTTCATCTTTTTTTTTTAAATCTCCAGAACTTGTAAATGTTTTTTAAATTTATTTGTGAAACATCTCCATAAACTATAAGTAATGGAGATCTTTGATATTAGCCACAAAGTATTGCACTGATAAACGTTTCTTATTTTAAAGCAGGTTTCTTTGAATATTAAATTATCCATAACTTTTCTTCGCTCTATGTATTTATATCTAATTGATCTTCAAGTGCGTTATTTTGAGTTTTTGAGAATTTTGAATTAGTATAAACTCACCCAAACTACTGCCTTGTATGGTACGATTAAGTTTAAAAAGTCATATGTAACGTCATACTAACCGTCCGAATTAATGTTTTTCATTTCACCAGAAAATGTCAAACGGTTAAATTTCAAGGTGTTAATGTAAATTAATGAAGGAATCATTCAAACAATGAATTGAACGGTTTAAGTCAGTTTATGGTTTGACAGCTACTGATAACTACATAAAATTTATTCACGTAATGACATTCTATCCTCTGTGTTGTGCATTTAATTCTCATTCAAAACCAATGTTGACGTATACTTATTTATGCGGGATGGAGTGTTTAGACACACTTGACGGTTTCTATGAGAACCACATAAATGAAACAAAATAAATCGAACTATCAGAAGGATGAGTATTCTTAATCGATACATATGACTTTTTAAACTTAATCGTACTACTTATAGCTTGTTGTTGATTCATCGAAGGCTAAAGGAAGAAACCTTGATCAAAAATCACCTGGTCCTCCTGGTAGGGGGTTGATACATCGGGCTAACTCCCCGTTACTCGGAAAAACCATAAAATGTTAAAAAACCAAAAACACAGCCTCGGAATAGACTGAAACTCTTACGACGACATAAGCAATGGAAAAGGACGACCAATTTTGGAACATGGAACGTACAAGCCATCTTCAACCAAATAAATGAGGTAATCTGCAAGCTCCAGAGATTGTAAATCCAGTTGGCGGTGGTAACGGAAAAAAAGAAAGGTTAGGGCTCTGAAAAGTGAAAACCTGGCTAAAGAGTTACAAAGATTTATAACATCATGGGAAGCTACCAGCGAGATAATTATTAAAATAAATATTACACTGTATGGACTCAAGCTGACCATATTCGGAGTGTACGGGGTCAACGATGATACTCCTGTTAACAAGAAAGACCAGTTTTTTGAACAGCTACAGCGAGAGATATCAAGCATGGGAAGATCAAGAGAGGTAGTAACACTCGGCGATCTAAATGTAAGAACTGGAAGTAAACAAGACGACAAAGTTGTAGGCATATTTGGCGAGGACGTAACAAATGACAATGGCCTCAGATTAATACAGTGTGTAAGCAGAATGAACTCACATGGAAGAGGTGTCAAGGAACCTACCATCGATCATAGACTACGTCATCGTCAGACAGAACGCCCATATGAAGATACGTGATATTAGGGTGTATAGAAGTGCAACCTGTGGCAGTGATCACCATCTACTAAAGGCTGAGATCCTCCTATCCCGAAGATCGGATAGAGAACAAACCCAAGAACCCCAACAGGAACAAAGACAGCAAACGAGACCACCAAGATATAATCTAGAAAGTTTGGACCAGGAAAGTGACTACAACAATTCGGTAACAATATAAAGCACTACGAATATATTAAACAGTGCCTGACAGAAGCAGCCCAAGAAGCGGTAGGACATTTTGTGATGTTCGAAAACCCTAGAAACTTTATTGGTGGGACGAAGAAATCGAACATGATACCGAGGAAAAAAGAAAAAGATACCTACGATACTTTTCCAGCAAATCAAACCACGATAGGATGGAATTCGAAGAAACACAGGGCATAGTAAGAAAGAAAAATGAGTCATGGGAAAAAGTGCAATAAATTGAATACCTAACTAGAAGGAGCAAGAAGTAGCGAAAGTTTGAAGTTCCTAAAATCCCTACGCCAAGACAAAAAGAGATAGCTGATACTTATCCCCTGTAACGTACATTTTGTACGTACCGGCTAGGTGCCGGCGAGACGGAGACAACGGCGGGCGCGCGCAGTGAGTGAGTGATAGTGGGTTTTAGTGCATCGGCCGACTGGAGGCCTCGAATTTCGTAACATCGACTGTCGAGTTGAAATCAGGTGCGTTCATCTTCATACCGGCCCGTTCACCTTCTTTTCTCTCCTGGAATTCGCTATAGGAAGGTCGTTTCCGCAAACACAGGAATTTTTAGCGAAATGGCGTTGTGAACTTTCACTTAAATTATTATAAACATCGCCCACGTTTTTGGCTTGGTGAGTGTCGTAAAATGATGTTATTAATTGTGCTAGAATTATACAGATCATATTCTCTTAATACCGTATGCTAATTTTAATTACAGCTTTTAAACCCGATCGAGTTCGTTCGCATGTAAAATTTTGTCAGTCACTTTTTTATCTCAACCTATCTTGAGGACGGGAATAATTCTATGTACCCTTGGCAAGCAGACTCGATCGGACCGTTCATTAATGCAAGAGTGTTTCTGATATCCATGAAATTACAGCTTTTTCCCTACGGATTGATTTTTCCCTGGAGTCAATTTTTCACTGGAGGCAATCTTTTCCTTGGAGGCAATTTTTTTTCCTGGAGGTCATCTTATTCATACCGAGAAGAACTCCACGTCCCAAGGCAGATTTTCTTGGATACCCAGTAAGAACTCCACGTACCAAGGCAGATTTTCTTGGATACCAAGGCACCCTTTCAAAGCAAGTTCCTGGAGCCAAGCCATACGAAGATAAGTGCCTTGCAAACTCTTAGCAACCGATCCATTCATTCGACTAGCTCCGCACGCTCTTGTTTTTTTAATTATCTGTTAACCGTGCTCAAGAGTGTAATATTAATCACTGTGATATATTTTATATTTTAATAAAGAGTACCTGGTGTTCTGCTGACCTGCTTGTTATTGTTGACCCTCTTAGACTAGCGACTCAAACTACGACCCTTGTTATCTTTAACCGTCTCATGCTCTCAGCGACTATTTTTCCCCTCTAAGGGTTAAATAGAACGTTTCACCCCCATCACCACCAATAAATGGGATGACTACTTTGGTAAACTCCTGAAAGAAGATCTAAAATTAATCCCGAACAACAGCAACTCAGACTTAATACAAGTTATGGCATCACCAATAATCAGGTTTAATGTAAGGGAGTTAAAAGACGTCTGAAGAACCCTCAAAAATAGGAAAGCATCAGGACCAGGAAATATCCCTGCAGAGTTGATCAAATATGGACCCGATTGCATCGATAACAGGGATTTACCAGAAGAATGGAAGGTATATCACACCTCACGCCAATACACAAAAAGGGATGGGCTGGCCAAATCCTGCAAGACCTATAAATACCTGGGAGTAAATATCCCAACCATTGTCTCCCTAAACAACATCCTATAATGGGATCAAAAAATCACAATACGAAACAAACATCTTAATATACAATACTATTATGGAAAGCACAGTTATCATACAGCTGCGAAGTGTGGCGACTAAAAAAGAGGAATGTAAATATGTTGGAGACAATGGAAATGTACTTCTGAAGAAGATCGACAGGAAAATCAAGAATTTAAAGAATTTGCAACGAAAAAATCCGCACAAAATGAAAATTGGCCACTCAATAACATATAAGAACGAAACAGCTGAGGTGGTGTGGACATGTCCAAAGAATGGATGACCAACGACTCCCTAAAGAAATGATCACCTGGAAACCAATAGGAAAGAAATAAAAGAGGAAGGCCGAGGAGCTGGAGAGAGGGAATCGACGGTGAGATCAGAGAGAGAGAACTGGATGAAGATCTATGGAGGGACAGAGACCAGTGGCGATTGTGTATTGGAAGACGTTATTTGTAAGACGATTTTTTTGATTTTAAGGCGAAATTATTTTAAGTTGTAACTACTTTCCATACCTTTACTCCTCTGTTTCTGTGTTATTTAAGACGATAATCTTATTCATTACCGATGTAACAATAAAGCTCCTGTAACTCTTAGCTCGATTTTAATTAATAAATTATCCTAGTACACTCTACCCCCATTCGAAAATTATGGAATAATTTGGCACGTCAACAACAAAAACCTTTGATCCTGAAAGCAAACAACTTCTGAGACCGGCTTTTACTTTATTGGTGCGGTGTGGGTTTATAAAAGCTCGTTATTACGCTTACCGAAGGAACACTCTGCTATAATAGTGCCAGAGCTAGTTACAAAAATATCCCATACTGCTTTCACCCCGGCAACCAGGCATGCATGTGACGGGAGATGACAGGTACCCGGGATAACACCGGATTTGCTAGGATAACAGAGAACCTCTTCCTTGCATGAAGCGGAAACCCACAGGCAGCGCTTTGTTATAACCGGAAGGCTTGTACCGCCCGGAGCGACTGGAATTTGCTTGACGGTCTCTGGCCAGAGATGTCCGTTTATATCAGGTGTGCGAGACCGAATATAGTTGCGGTTTGTGGGGATTTAAATAGCCGTAACAAGTAGTTTCTTGTTATAATTAATATAATAATTGTGAACCTAAGCGTTATTACACATTACTGATACGTAGAAACGTAGGAGGAAGTTCTAGAACTAGAAGTGAATTAAGAGGAAGACGTAAGCCGTCAATTACATTTTACTCGGAATACCGGAAGGGATGTACTGTATTTGACAAGAGTAGGTTTGTGTAATTCAGCAGTGCGGGTGCCAGTGCCAGTGTTAGCTGAGATGCTCCCCTTATATTGAAATTGTCGCATTCCAAGTATCCGAATCGCAGTTTCTTGCGCTCATTTGGGATGAGTAAAATCGTGCCAGGAAGTCACGCTGTTAGACAATAACGATAAAATCCAGATACTAAAAGGGACATTGCCGAACAATTACGACACTTGCAGCTAGTAAGTGAAGTTGTGAATTGTTTCCCTCAAGAGTAGAGAGAACATTAAAGTAACAGTTTTTGTATCTTCGGTAGAGAGTGCCAAGTCTTCTATCACGGAACTTTCTGTAACCGATTTGTATATGTTTTAATTTAGCCTCTTCAGTATCTCGACCACAAATCGTTGGAACTAAATAATAAATAACCCGCGATGTGATAAAAAAGCAGAAAAAAATATTTCTTTAGAAATGTTATCTTTACAATACAACTACTTGCATTTATTACTGCTGCAAAAATTACTGCTGAAAAGAGCAGTTTGCTGGGTTAGCGTCATATACGTATTACGTCAATATGACGATTAAATGACGCCAATATGACGCCAATATGAATGTGGTTTTGGTGGTCCGGGACTTACCGGCACTATAGATGCCATATGATACTGTAGCCAAGTTAGGGTACCTGCATTACCGACACTGACGCTTACGTGTCGGTAATACAGGTAACTTATAGCCAAGTTGAGGATAAGCATCTCCAACTTTAAACCTGATTTAAAAATTGTGATATGTATGTATATTACAGATGTTTATACTATGATTAGATGACAAAACGATCGCTGATAATTGAAGCCTCAAGGTCGAAGGACCGCCATTTTGTATGCAAATTTCTCTGGAAAATATATTGTTCATATATTTTGGAATTTGATCTCTTATCGCATGCAAGTCGTCGATTACTATTCGTTAAAAGAAAGAATAAATAACGGTCTTTGTAGGTAAATTTAATGAATGTATATGACTGTACTATTTTAGGACATTTCGTTGGTATAGTCGACTGTACTGTTTTATATTTTCTTTAATTTAATCGAGACTAATTTACGAACGTATTGACGAACGGAGTTAGGGTGAACGAAGTAGCCACCTTTATTTTTAAACAAGAGCCACGTGAACTTCCTGAAAGAGAAAATTTGATTGGTACTCGACTCGGAGATCATTTTGAATTTAGAACTTGCTGCGGTTAGATGTCAGATGTGAAGTCAGCTATTTTTGTTTGAGCTCTTTATCGGTGATGAGGTTTCTTGGTGATATCGATGGTAAAGGTTAAAATAAAACCCCGGTGAAAGTCTGAGAGCGTTTGTTGCTGCTATAAGCGCTGATGAAAGCTTTCCACGTATACAGGGTTTCGTTCCCAGAGGTTTAAGAATTTCTTTTGCATTCTTCGTTTTT
The DNA here is from genome assembly GCA_910589415.1 of Malachius bipustulatus. Classification (NCBI taxonomy): domain Eukaryota; kingdom Metazoa; phylum Arthropoda; class Insecta; order Coleoptera; family Melyridae; genus Malachius; species Malachius bipustulatus. The sequence continues at coordinate 34,157,833 of OU342633.1, forward strand.
TTTTTTTTGGTTTACTCCTTTTGGTTCCTGTTGACTTGCCGATATGAGAGCTCTAGTCTTGATGTGTATTGTTTTCAATCCAACCGCGCTGGTTTTGTTAAGGGATTTGTCAACAAACATGTTGTGAATTTTTTTTTGAACGTGTTTTTTTTTGCTTTCCCGTCTCTTTCTGTATGGAATTAATCTCTTCACTTAAATCTGAAAATTAAATTGACCTTATTTTCATGCAATGGTGGATGTTGGTGGCATGGCAACGGTACAATACGAAACACGATAAAAAAATTAATTGGGTCCTACACAATTATTATTGTTAATATTTGCAGATATGGTCAAGTATTCAATTCATCGGTTTAGTGTTTAGTCAGGTAAATAATAAAGGAAAGCTAATTAATTATCAACTTCATTTTGTTGTTAATAGTTTGTTTGATGTGTAGTTTAATGAAAATGAAATTGCTTTGTGGATGATTAAAATTTGTTAATACAGTATTATAAGTTTATTAAAACAGTATCGGCAAATGTAAATACTTTCCTCGCTAGTAAATCAATACGTTTATATAATTTAATAGATGGGTTAGCTATTGTAATATTGTATGGGTATTATAAATAATTGAATTGATTCATGATTGAATATTAGTTGATGTATTAACAGAATTTACATATTCATAATTTTAGCCCAATAAAACGATAGCGAAAAAGCATCTTTGTGGATACAGTTCACATAGTAGCTTTATCTGCGGTTCTGTGGGTTTCTTTGTATGCTGAATATGAATCTGATGAGTTCAAACTAAATTTACAAACAACATTAAAAAAAAAACACCCTACCTCCCATTGTGATATTAATTTAAAAGCACACCATTAAATAATACAATAAGAAAAAGTTGAAAGCTTCCATTATATTTGTGGAGACAAAAGGTACTTACAGGACAACAACAGTGTACCCCTCCCCGAATGAGATCTTTGAGGGGCTAAGGATCTGATACGTGAGGACAAGAAACTTGGAAAAATGGAGGAAGAAATCTATGACAATTAATTATTATTGCACACTGTCGTGAGAATCATATCATTCCATTCCCAATTCAAGTTGACGTTGTTGTACATAAAATTTGCTTCGTCTTTGGGGTTCTGTTCCTCTAATCGTGAAGCTGCATGATGAAATATCAGCAATCACGAGCCCACCACTCTCAGTAAACGTTTATGTTTAATTTAGGGTTGAATTCCCCTAAGAAGATATCGGGGCTTTCAACCAGTTTTGCACAAGATGGGTTAATAATGCTGTGATTATTAGCAGTGCCTGTTTTGAAAAGTATCAATTTTTAGCTGCTTGCTCTGGCTGCTCACCCATTTGGTCCTGCGTTCAAAAACCAGGATCACTTTGTAGTAAATTTTGTCTGCTTTAACGTTGTATAGAAATACAGAGCTGGGAAAAGTCCTCGACAAAAGATCTTGCAGCCACAAGTCCCAAGCTCTGTTAACAAGGATTTGAAGAAAGCCCAAAGCCACAATTTTTTTTAAACATAAGAATGTAGGTACTTGAAAAAGAATTGCAGCAAAAGCCGCAAGCTCTTGTGTAAAGGATTTGAAGCTTTGTACGGGCTGCAACTTCTTCAAAAGAGGTTCAAGCCCTTGAAAAGAGCTTCAAGCTTCAAGTTGAAAGTAGCGTGAAAGCCTTTGTTAATATATTTTTTCCCAAATATCTTGCCGCTGAGAATCAATACGACAAAAAATCGTGGGATGGATTCAAAAAATTTAGAATCGCCGATTATATTGAGTATCGATTTAAATCGCACATCCCTATTCAAGACCTTCCACTGTCTTCCGTCTCCCAGCAAAAGGATGCCAATTGCGAGTTGAAACTTGAAAGAATATTCACAATTTTTGTTTTAAAGAGCTTCTTCTGTCTTCCTTTATTAAAGAGGTTTACAATTTTGAATGCAAAAGGGCTTAAATTTCTAAGGAAGGCGTCATAAGGCCTCGCAAAGAGCTTTGTAAGCCCTCAAAAGAATTGAAGCTCTCTTTTACATTCACAATTCCAAAGCTCTTTTATAAAGGAATTCAAGCCCAATTATTCCATAAGCCTTCGTTTTACAAAGGGCTTCAAGCCATGGAATTAACATTCCTAAAAGGGCTTGAAGCCATTTTTAAAGTCACAAGCTTTCAAACCTTGCCCATCTGCGTCTTTTACAAAAACTTGCATAATTTTGGTGTTATGTGCTAAAGAAAAAATCTTCGTTGCTTAGCCCGGAATATTCAAGCCCTTGAAAAGGAGCTTAAAGTCCTTAAAAAGAGCTCCAAGTCCTTGAAAGTAGCTTGAAAGCTTTTGTTAATATATTTTTGCCCAAATATCTTGCCGCTGAGAATCAATTCGACAAAAAATCGGGGGGCAAAAGATGGATAAAAAAAATTGAGAAAAAAAATATTCACAATTTTTGTTTTAAAGAGCTTCTTCTGTCTTCCTTTATTAAAGAGATATGGAATTGAGAATGCAAAAAGGATTCAATTTCTTTGGAAGGCTTCATAAGCCCTCGCAAAAGAGCTTTGTAAGCCCTCAAAAGGAATTGAAGCTCTTTTTTGCATTCACAATTCCAAAGCTCTTATATAACGGAATTTAAGCCCAAAACCATAAGATTTTGTTTCACAAAGGGCTTCAAGCCATGGAATTGAAATTCCTAAAAGGACTTGCAACCCTCTTTAAAGTCACAAGCCTTCCAACCCTGCCCAGCTCTGTCTTTTACAATTCCATAATTTTGGAGTTATGTGCAAAAGACAAAAACTTCAGCTAGCCCGGATAATCAAATAATTTATCAAAATCCAGGCGAACTTCACCAAAAGTAAAAAATCAAAAGGGTTGAAACGAAGTGGATGAAAATATTCCACCCACTATCGTGTTTTTTTCCTCCATAATCTTGTCTATTTATTCCCTGAGAACTAGTCCAGGGAAAATATTTTTTTAAATCGAGGCGAACTTCACTATAAGTGTAAAAAATCAAAAGGGTTGATTTGTCGACTGACGGGGTGGAAAGCTCCCCATTTTTCTTCGACCGAGAGAAAAATTCACCCACTCACAGTTTTTTAATGGCACCTATTCCCAAAAAAATGTAGAAGTGATTTTTGAATTTTTTTCTTTAATTTTCTTTAAGAAGAAGTTTTTTAATGGACTTGAACAATTTTGGGCTTAGAGGGGGAATGGGGTGAGAGGGGGTTGAGAAAGGGGGAGAGAGCATTAGAAAAAGTTTTATTGTTTTGTAGTATTGACGAATCTATTTATGCTCTAAAGGTTATTATTTTATAATTCAAATATTAAAACTGGGAGGGGGTTAAATCCTCCAATCCTTCCTTACATTCAGCCCGGATCGAAATGGTATTTATTCATTCGGGATGGTTTCTAGAGATGGTGAAACCTTCTCACGGTCCTAAAAATCAACCCCTTCTATTTTTTCCTCACTTTGTAAAGTTCACTGGTATTTATAGGAAAATTATTATCTCAACGTTAGTAATTGCAAAATATACCGTTGAAAGGAATACATCATCTAATCCTCTGTTCGCCCTTTCCTCACCCCTCTAGTATCCCTCAAAATAAAACACTCACCCTCGTCTCGCTCATTTTTAGCGTCAAATTTTTCATGAGCTACAACGGGCGTGCTTAGTATAAGAACAAACAAAACGAGCTAATACTATTATTAGCTATAAGGAAAACAATTGAAAGCAATAAAGCGTAAATAAACACAAATATTTGCCTGCTCTTATGGGCGTTTTTTTTGTGAAATAACAATTTCATGAAAAATTAAATTTTATTTCTCACGCTTTCAGAGCGAAAACATGTGCACACATCCAGACTTGGATAATTCACAAGTTTTCCTTCTACTCCAATCTCCCCACACCGATCTCTAACACCTGACATGATTTCTGTTACATTGATGTAATTTCCTTTCGTCAAGTATCAATTCAGCAAATTTACTTTAAAAGGATTCGAATCGCGAGGTGGAAGTCTGGTTATGGGTTATGGAAGAATTCCGTAGCTCGTGTTATATGAATCGGCTCCCAGGCAGCGTAGCCAGATCAATTTTCCTCTAACTGCGTCTCGCATTTTAATCTTATTAAGTAATGTCAATTTTGACATGTAATCTTGGTTCAATTTTGAAACGTATAAGTATTATTACAATCAATAAATAAAATAAAACATGTTGGGAGCGAATTCGTTGATTTCTCACGGTTATTGCATCTGGTCGCTAATCCCCGCTGCGACAGGATGTTGTGTAGAGGGGAAAGAGTTGTTACTTTGTGCCGTTTAATTTTCTCTATGGAATTTCTATCTTTCTGAAACTTGCAGCTCTCGCGATCGGTAGCTGGAAGAAATGTATCCCTAAACAGACCTTCATTAATTGTAATTTCTATACTTCATACGAAATCGAGACATACATAGGTAAATAAACATTTGACCATAAGTTTGCTCAAAATGACGTTCTTTCTTGAAAACGATTTTCTTGAAGCGACTTCTAACAGCGCACCCAAGAAGCGGATTTTTTTTACATTACATCTGGCAATGATGGAGTTGAGTTGTTACGTTATTACGAGTAAAGTTCTATTTTAGAAGGCGTCATAAATAAAGTCAACGATAAAGTGTCAAAGACACGAAACCGGCGGCGGCGGAGTCAAGCATCGAAGCCGCCCCCATAACATAATCTAATCAATTGATCAGTATATTAAGGAAATGGAGGGGCGAAATCTAAAATGAGACGATTTACTAAATCACCTCCATAAAATAGAGAAACTCCACTATACGCTCCGGGATCGTAGTCTCGCGATTTGGGAAATTGTAAGAGATACTGAACCGGCTAAAATATAGAAAACAGTTATACACATCCGGGTAATGTTCCCCGGTCTTAAGCTTTGATATCCCGTATACCGCTCCATGTTATGTAGTCTATGAACCGAGATTTCCACATTAGAAATAAGAGTGCCTTTGACGTTGCTAAATCTCGGTATTATTCCTGAGAAGTTAAGAGGATCACAGAAGACTTTAGTTCGAATCCACCTCAAGCCCTTGATTTAAATCGACTCAAATTTAGATCACTTCATCATGTAACGCTTTCTGTGATGAGATACTTTATAGAAACTAATTTACATTTTAGCGAAAATGGGATCAAAATTCTATATATCTTTTATGATCCCGTGTCTGATCGCCCTTTATATACTTTAGTCTTTCTTTTAGAACTCAATTTATTGACGAAACTTCGCTTATGTTAGGACTGAAGGTATATTCGCTCAGCATTTTTCAAGTTTTGTGACTGGTGAGCACTCTGTAACGAAATCCAAGGCTTTCGTTGGTAATTATTATTTATTTGCATTATTAGAGGGGTTTATCAAGAGTGATACAGTTTTTACGACAGTGATTAGCAAGTTATCTCCACCAGCACCGGTTATATAAACATGAGATTATAAGTCATATAAGAAGCCAACCAGAGGATCCGAGGTACTGACTCGAGACCACTCTCCCTCCCTGTGAATTGAGCTCGGAGGTCACCAAGGGGCATGTATTGAGTGCACCCATTTACATAGCCGGCTACAGTAGGTCGATGAAATGAGTCGAACCTAACTGTAACCGGGCATCGGCAGACCGACCAGAGTGGAGTGAGCTCTGGACGGCAACCGATTCAGTATAGGGAATCAGTCGGCGCTGCACTGAAGTACCGGTTGATCCCTTCAGTCCCTATCCGGCCTGTATTGAGGGCCGGATTCAGTAACAGCCGTCCCGAGGTCATATTGAGGCATCGGGAACGGGCTTTGTTTCAGATAGCCTCGCCGCCGGAGAATATTTCTCCCAGACTCCGTTCCGGCGCGTGTTCCGGAGATTACAGCAGCCGGCACGCACTGTGCGACGGTGAGCGGGTGACTGGCGTTGAGGAGCCGGCCGCGAACCGTTCTGTCGGTCGACCAATCAGCATTAGTACGCGCCCCGACGCGGATATCTACCACCAATTAGACGGACTGTGGAGGACGAGAGCCGGCCCATAGGATACAGTGGTTATCAATATTAGCTTGACAAATATAGATACGTGTAAATAGAATACTTGTAAATAAAGATTTGTAATTTTTAATTGACTTGTCGCGGGTAAAAAGGGGCAATTACCCATCCCTGGGAACTCACCTCTACCTATCAGAAAATCCCGTTACAACTCCAACTAGTAGTCTTAATCTCCCACCGGTTCAGTTTATCATATTCTGACCTATATGAACAGTCTGACCTATCTTCAGCATATCTTGCCTCCAAATACTTATCTAAACCTTTGTAGGTCAATTTATTAATGCCCTTAGAAGATCAAGTGTCAAGCTAGGGTTCAGAAAAGTTTCTCCTGGTGTCGAGTTTCGTATAGTAATCTACCAGCTCGTCCCGGGCTTCCTGAATGTACAGAAACCCATAAGATCTACACCGTTTTCTTGTCAACTAGGCTGTTCAGCACCTGAACACATTTCTTATATGCTTGTAGGTGTTGATCCAGCGATAGTGATCTCGCAAGTTTTGCCCTGACAAGTGACAAGTAAAATCATGCTCCCATGTACCCAATATCGTTCCTGGAGCTGACTTTGATACAGGTTAGTGCTTCTGGTTCGATCCCCCTTTTGGGATTTAGCAGAAAATATTTCCGCTTTTCCTAATTTGTCCTAGTAACTGAGTGTATCTAAAGGTTTGAGATAAAATAATAACATAACCTCCCTTTAAACTCAAAAATAAAGGCTTATACCAAAGAACAGAACAAGAACGTCTTTTCAGGATTAAGGTCACATCAGCAGCCTCTTTACCACATACCTCGATAGCCTTCCTTTAATCGCGTTTGATGGAAACTATAGACCAGCCAGGTCGTTATCACGGTTCTGGGACCTATGCAGGTTTTACGAAAAAAATAGCAGTTGTTGCAAGATGCAACGATTATCTTCCAAGCCACCATATCGTTATGTTCGACGGTAGTGTTTAAATACAATCTGGACGTTAGCCTGTACAATTGCTGATGTAAAGAGCAATAATTGTTGCTAAGGGGTAAATAAAGGGAGATAATTTCCCTAGGACGGCTTGTATATGTATATGTTATCTCCCCGCGACTTAATTACTAGTGCTTAGAAGCAGTTTCACATATGGGAAGAAGCTCTCGTGCAGCTTGCCTGTATCTCAGATATTCACCCTAATTGTTATGTATGTAACAGTGTAAGAGTAGAAGCTGCAGCATCGGTTAGAATCCCTTAAAATTAATCATGGGTTTAATACAGCCCTAGTTCTCAGGTTATGACCCATCTGTACCCGTTCTCAATTTATACCCTTAATTACTTGTTAGGCTATGAAATTATCGTTCAATGAGATCGCGTCTACATTACAACAAAGTTGCTCGAATTATTTATTATAATTACTGTAAGATTTAACTGTCATTTATACCCAGAACGCGTTTAAAAGTAGAGTCAGCGAAAAGACTTTTCCTTCCTCACAACTAACTAACTAACTGTACACTTTCATTAAAAGAGCTTAATTAAAAATCTCCAATCTTGGGAAGTTCAAAGAGCGTAGAAGCCTATATTTATTATCCCCCGGCCCGATATTACCTGTGGGAAAGTTCAAATTGGGAATTTGAAGTTGGATCAGCGAATCGATTAGAGAATTTGCCATTGAAGGGCTGGCTTTAGAGGGGAGCTTGTTGGACGGCTCAGGGTGCCCTTGGGATCGAGGATTGCCTGTCTGTCTGTCTGCTCGTTCGCCGGATCATTTGTTTCTTGCCCGTAAGCACTTCTGAATCCGATTAGACAACCGGTCCGATATTTATCTAGGACCGCCACGAAGTAAGAGGTATGATCGTCAATTTGGATTTTCTGCGATATTGTTTGCTCGATTATTTTTTGCTTAAAGCACGGTCAGATGTTTTTTATTGGCAAGAAATACATTACCTTTGGGTTTATGTTATTATATTTTGTTCAATTTCTCGGCTGTCCAGTCATTCGTATCCTTGAATTAAGACTGGTCGAAAAACCTCTAAGAAGAAATTTCTCCAAAAATTTTTTTTTGCCTCTTTTCATAGAATGTATAGCTGTTCTTTAATTTCAAAGCTCATCAGCTGGTGCTGGTGCCGGTGATGTGTACACTAGCTCCAGATGTTAATTGGGTTGTCTACCCAAAACACATGAGAAGATGAAAAGGAAGAAAATGACAGTGACAAGAAGAGCAAGAAGACAGCAGAGCGCGCAGATGATTTCATGCAATTGGAAGAATTAATTTTATTGTCATATTGTCATGAATGATGAATGAACTCGACAAACCGCAGCAGTATGCCTCATAAGAAGCACCTTCCCGTATTTTTATTGTATCCACCATTTGGTCATTCAGACCTACTTCTAAACTTTCACTTCTCAATTCTCAGCATGTTCGACAAACTTACAAGAAGTTTCCTGATAGTCGAGCCTTCTTGATGCTTTAAAAGTTGTAAGTCAAAAGCTCCAATGTGCTCCAAAAGCTCTAATCCCAAGAAAAAAAGCCAAAAGGCACGATTCTTTTAAATATCCTCAAAAAAATTTGGACAAAAATCGATTTAACCAGATCAGATCGGGAGACTTTCTTTCAAACGATCTGGTCTTGGCGAAAAACTTGAGCTTCTAAGGATATTGTGCCGTAAACGAATGTAGATGGACTGAACAATAAGGAATTAGATAGATCGGGGCATTTGGAATTACTTTTAACTAGACTTGACTTCAAGCGGTGGTGCTAAAATTTGACAAAATCGTCTATTGAGGGACTGAACCAGACAGTTGCACGGATACGATTATCCTATCGCACCGTTTCCTCATTCAGACGTCAATGCGCCATGGATTTTACACGAGGTATATTTTAAGCGAACAAAGAATGTAAGAAAAAGGTAATTTGCTTTTTCATTCTTTCTCTATGAAATTAGATATTTTTTCGATTTATCAGAAGACACTTACCTCCATTTTACTCGTAAAAGCAGGTAAAAGTAACTAAAAACGAATTCTAGAAACGAAGAGACTAGTTTAACAGCAATAAAGATGAAAGAATCTTCCAGTTACCGATGTTTGTGAAAATTAAGTTGGCGCCCGAGAGAACAACCGTGCCTCATCGCATCTTTTAATGGCAACTTTCAGGATAGGAAACAAATCTCGACAGCGCAACGCAATAAAGATGAACCTGTCATAATTTTGAAATATGACAACATAAAAAATAGACAATTTGTAAGCTTGGTCATGATTTTATGAAACTCCCTCATCTCAACAAATCATCAGTTATATATATCCCCGCCCGCTACCACATATTGGTTATATCTAGCTTTGGTTTCCTTAGAAATACTTTGCCATACCTACCTTGTACGCCCCAGATGTCTGACAATGGCCACAAAGAAGCTCCCTTTTAGTCCTTCTCCCATGGTAGACCTACGTGACGCGAGTCCCGATGAGACTCCCCCGTCTCAGCCCGACGCTTTAATAGTCCGATTCTGGACTATGGACCCCCTCACGATCTAATGATGGCAGATTTAAGATCTGAACCCTCTTCATTACACACTTTACTGCCTAAATTCATAAAGAGATTTCCAGGCACGTACCGATCTCTCCTTATTTCCTCTACCGGGGGCTTGTCCTCGTTATATTTACTACCGTGCTGTCATCGTGCGGGGATTTGCAGTTATTAGGGACGGTATTTATGTACTCGATGTCTTTTAATTGACCTTTTATTACGTTTCTCATAATATCATTATCAGATCGTCGTTTTCAGGGAGGTAGGTGCTGATAACTAGCACGCCCATCCCTCTCTGTGGGAATGTTCTGGACTGGTACATGTACATTCATTCATTCATTCATGTTTCATGTAGACTGATGATAAGAGTCGATAAATTTTGATCATGTTTCACTGTCTGCGGTTTTTTCGGCAGCACAACGGCGGTTCGTTCGGTTCGCTCCCTTGTCTGATTTAGTGAAATCCAATATTTTCGCTTGAATATTGAACTACTGAAGGCAATAAAAGCTACGCTCCTGCTGGATATGAGCCAGTCCTGCTTGCTTATTGCCAGCTAGTGCCAGGAGCTCTCATATTCGTCCTCTCTTCAAGACTTCATACGGCCAGATCTCCGTGAACTAGATAATAAAGCACGTGCTTTCAGGCACTGAATAGCTGCCACTTGTCTTTTCACGTTATTAAATTTTTTGCCAGAATTCAATTCGGGGTTAATAAATAGAATATATTGAGGATTTACTTGATTTTCTATGATAATAATATATTGAAATCTGAAATGAGATGGAGTGAATGTGGGAAAATTTATGCCTGCAGTCTGAAACTGGATTGAATTGTATCAATAGTGTTGTTTTCTCGTATACAGTCTATGTAGAGTTGGGGCTAAAATATTTAGTTTTTGCGGTACCGTTCGTGAACTGACTGCGGTAGAGAGTGCGAAAGGGCCGCCAATGAGTTTAACTAACCGTCTTTGATTTTATATTTCTCTATTTAGACCAGTAAATAAGCCGGAAAATCTGGAAAAGCGGTGGAAAGGCACCGATTAAAAAATTATTTTTTCCTGGATTCTTTAGACCTTCAGAAACACTCATCACTACTAACCCTTGCACTAATTCGAAAAATGATAAAATTAGGGTAAATTCCTCCCGTCCAAAGGTCCAAAAGCAAGCGAAGGTCGTTCCACGGTTTCACCCCTTCAAAACCACCCCAAATAGTAATTTCAGCTCGAAAATTGTCTCTTGGAGGTTTTCTTAGTCGTCGATTACGAATCCGAGGTCCAAAAGCAAGTGAGGGTATAGCGCACATATTGCATGGTACTACTTGTCTGTATACAGGGTGTTACTGAATAGGTGTTACAAACTTAAAGGACATGTAGGAAATGCAAAAATAGGCGATAAATTTCCTGTAGACATGGGTCGTTGGAGCTTTAGTTTTCGAGATACTTTGCAATGTAGGAACCCGTACGATGTAAAATGTCCTAAAAATCAATGCTATTGAGTTTTTCCAGAAATTCATCATTTTTGTGATCGTTGTTGAACCGTATTGCATTACAAAAAGCTTGCATGAGTGCCTACATTGTGGAATATCTTGAAAACAATGCGTCCTACAACAAAAACGTAAGATGACTTTTCTCCTCTAAACAAAACAAGGTATCTACCATAAATAACAAATTCGCATAAAAGTCAGTGGCGTAGAAATTGTATAATAAAAAAGTAACAACACACCCAGATCTCTGCCACTGGATTGAATAAGGTTTCAATGGGAGTATCAAATCATGTACTTCAATTAGTAAAACAGCTGTCAAAGAATTCGAGTTATTCTGATCAGCCAGTTTGTAGATATTCAAAAAATATCAAATTTTTCGAAGAACTTTAACACCCTGTATCTCGAAAACTAAAGCTCCAACGACCCATGTCTATAGGAAATTTATCGCCTATTTTTGCATTTCCTACATGCCCTTTAAGTTTGTATTACCTATTCAGTAACACCCTGTATATCGCCATATTTCCGTATAATTTTTTATGATCACGTCCCGAGCCATTTATAGTTCACGCCACCCACGATGTCATATATGCCATTTCCAGTCCAGGTATCATCCATCGCTCACGAGTTGCGACGCCTAAACTTGTTTCTTATGTCACCCCCCATTGCTAGCTTTCAAAAAATTTTTCTCATGCGTTCAAAATTTTTTCTGCCGGGTAGAGGGGATGTAATGTACATTTTGTACTTACTGGTTAAATGCCAGCGACCCGTAGACAACCGCGCTGCGCGCGTCGCATAAGTGAGTGATGGTGGCTTTTAGTTCGTTCAGTCGACGGCGGTGCAGATGCGCCTGGCAGCAGCCCTCGAGTTGTCGAATTTCGATCTTGTACGCCGATACCTGAGATTTCATTTGTAATTGTGTAATTCTTTTCACTTAAAGGCGGACCTATTTCCGAACACCTTTCGGTAATTCACCGTAATGGCGTCGTGAATAATTCTCGTAAAATACCGCAGACATCATCCACGTTTTTGGCTTATTGCTTTTCTCTACCGGCTTGATTTTCCCGACCAGTTTAGCTTTTCCCGACCAGTTCGATTTTGTTTCCGACCAGCTTGATTTTCGACCAGCCAGATTGGAGGCCATTATTTTTCTTCATTGGTAACACACCTGGACTACCGGAGCTGCCGCTTTCAACATCCTAGCCCGACCATATACTAGCAGCTAGCAGCCGAACCGGTGAAGTTCCTGTAACCCCGGCTGAAAAACCTCCATCTTCCAGCGGCAAAGAATTCCTGAAGCCTTCGCTGATCCATTTTTATCAGACCAAGTCATTCTGCTGAACTCCACGCTTTTGTCGTATTATTAATTGTTAATCACACTCAAGAGTTCCATTGTGATAATAATAACTGTGATTTTTTCTAATAAAGAGTACCTGTTGTTCTGCTGACCTGCTTGTTACTGGGAACTCTCTTAGATTAGCCACTTAACCCACGACCCTTGTCTCTTAATTGTCTCATGCTCTCAACGGTTATTTTTCCCCTCCAAGGGTAAAATAATTCGTTTCAAGTGACGCCCAACGTCAATAGTTCGTTTCAAGTGGCGCCCAACGCGTCTGTATCTGTCTAAAATTCATTTCAAGGGTGGTTTCAACCCAAAAAAACTCCCAAAAAAGTGGTAGGTACCTATACAAAAAATTAATATTTCGCCTGGGAGATCGACAGCTTCAATAAAATTTTTCAGCTTACAAATCAATCAGCGACCCCGAAAGCCTCCGAGAAAGGATTTCCGAGGTAAAACTTTGAATTTTCAATTTTACATCTTTATATCTAAAAATTAGCTAAGAAATGACATCCTGAAGTTTGACCACACACATAATCAGCTAGTGTAAAATCTTTTTTTATACACCCCCATTGTCTTGAACAACTTTTGTCTGCACATTTTTTTTGTATTTGGCTGGCTTACCAACAGAGATATCTGGATCCGAAGATTGGAATGACTCACCCTGTATACCAATTTATGGAAGTCTCATATCTTATGTGGATTTTTCAAGAAAAAGAAAGAATTCCAAACAATTGGACCCCTAAAAAATATGAATTTAATTAAAGATTAAAAAAAGAAGTTGTTTAAAAAACTCCAAAGGCTCACTCCCTTGGGAGCAGGGCGAATAAAACGTTGATACTGTGGAGGCTTTTTGGTGGTAATTTTTTGATTGTCAATTTTTTTTATTTCAAGTTGTTTAAGAAGAAAACAAATTAATGTGATTTTTTATCCCATTTCAAGGGGTAAACACTCAAGGTAAGCTTTAAAAATACTTTTTTATGAAAACCTCCCTTAAGATTTTTGAAATCTCATTAATGAAACATCTTATGATCTAAATAAGATAAATTAAGAAATACAGCGTTGATGAGACACCAGAAAAAATGTGCTATCCGTATCTCGGTATCTCGAATTCGTAAATACATGTACGTGAGATCTGTCACCGTTCCTGAAATATTCTGAAAAAAAAACTGAAAAATAGAAATTTTCTATTTTCTCAATAACTCCTACATTATTTGAAGTTTCAATTTGAAAATTGGCGTATGGAAATTGTTTGACATTCTGCATTTATTGGTGTCGCTTCATTGTTCTTACGATTACTAATTTCGAAGATATTTGTTAGTCAACTTGTGTTTCACTTTATAGACGCCATTTTGTATATTTCTTTGAAAAAGCACAGAAAATTATTTTGAATACAACTGCACACCTAAATATATATACAGGGTGTTGATTTTCAAAACGGGCCATAGGGAATAGAGCATATTATAGCATTAACCCATTTTTAAATAGAACCAGACTTTATTATTACCTACTAACTGACTTATAAAGTTTTATTATTGGATTGTCAAAAGGTAGAAAAAGGTCATTATTGTTTAGGCAAGGCATGCTATTTTGTGATAAAACATTAAGCCTTGTCCACACCGAAAGCAACACATAGGAACATTCTGTTTATGTTGCTTGTTCCTGGAACTTGTTTCTGAATGTTGCCAAAAGTTTATTTAAGTTCCTCATTGTTTATGGTTGCAGCAACAAAAGTTCCTATAAGTTGCTTGTTTCCATATTTAGCGGCAAAGATCAAAGAAAATATAGAAACATTAGTAAACATTTTTTGTTTCTCAACGGTATTTTTATCAGTGTGGACACGTTGTTGCTTGTTCCCAAAGCTCGAAACTTGCGTCGTGAAGCCGTCGGGTAGTTGCCGACGTAACATCAGCTAATAACTTGACTTCGTTCAGTATATTATAATAATAAAAAAACATTAATTAATAATAAAAATAATGCCGTTTAAATGGACGACAGAAAATATGTATGTCACCATGTGTCTTTCTGTCTAAAAGACTTCATCTAGTCCAACATTTACGCGGACTCGTTTTTTGTGTTTTTGTAAAATAATTACAATTGCAGCTGCTGCTGCCTGTAAATCTTCTTCGTCGTACCACATTGTTTAGAAACATACACTGCACTGGTGTAGACACAACGTTTCCTGTTGCGGCAACACAACGAAACATTCACAAAACTGAATTATCTTGGTGTGGACAGAATGTTTACGGAACTTTTGCTGTTGTTTCTGTTTCCATAAACAGGTTGCGGCAACCAGCAACAAAATGTTCCTCTGTGTTTCTTTGGTGTGGACAAAGCTTTAACAATTACTTGAATTTTTGCTGAAGAATTTTAGAAAACAACGTGAAATTAAATTAATTTCTGATGTCAAGCGTTATGCGCAATAATTTTAGCTTCATTTTGATACCAAAACCATTTCTGTCAGTTTAAACGGCGAGCAGGAATCCTCAAAAACCACTTTCGCAATGCTAATCCCCTATGGCCCGCTTTGAAAATCAACACCCTGTATATTTTTTCCAATAGATCGTTAAGTGTTTTATCAGTCAAAACGTCAGAAACAAGTGACAGTTATCATTTCAATGACACGCAATATAAGAAATTTTTGAAAAAAGTGATATTTGGGTGTGCCGTTTCACACAGAATAATTTTCTGTAGTTTTTCAAAGAAAAATCCGTAAGGCAAACAAAATTTGACTATCATATCTTCGAAACTAGTAGACGGAAAAACAATCAAGTGACACCAAGAAATGCATAATGTAAAACAATCTCAATTAGAATTTTTTGGTGTTTTCAGGATATTTCAGGAACGGCCACAGATACAGTGACAGTGAAGACATACCTATTGTATGTCTTCACGGATTTCTGGTGGCCACAAAATAGGGAAACCTTTCTTCGTTTGACTCTAATATTTCGTTTGTTGAAGTAAAACGGCCGCGAATACATCTAACAATATTTTCTTCGACCGCAACGAGGATTTCGACCAGTGGTATGAGAAACTTCAAACCCTGGGTACGTTTTCGATTATTTCCCACGAACAAATAAGTTTTTGTGAATGAAAATATTTTAATGGTAATAATTAAACGTCATATACACAAATTTAAATATTTTCATTAGCATAATGAAGTAATCTTCCATTGCAAATGTTCAAATAACCTTATTCTAAACAAACTACAATTAATTATATCAGCAGGGGTTGCATAAAAACGTGGATTTCAAGCAACCCTTCAGCATAAATTCATTTGAGCGAGCAGTAGCATGAAACGGGATTTAATTTAAGAGAAAGTTGTTCCCAATCAGAAGCGCAGCAAAAAGGGCAGTACCTATGTAAATGTTTTTAGATGGAAACGGACCCTTAAATTTACGTATCCAACGTATATTACGGGGCGGATACACGTATACATAATACTGGAATGTGAAAGGTTTTAATACACCCGGGCATATTTCAATTTCTAGTAAACTTGTTATTCGACGAATAGAATTTTGGTTCAAAAATTCATTAAAATTCTTTAAATCCATGCTGAATTGAACCGGGGCACCTTGACATGGAAGTAGAGAGACGGAATTCATTACAGAGCGTTCCATTATCGTACGTTAAGAGACGGCGAACTTGAATTGCATTTTAATTCAAACAGAATTTCACGGCTAATGCTTAGCTCTACAGCTTAACTCGGGGCTTAAATGCGGAGTTAATGCCAGGAATTTTCTTATATACCTGCCTACCGGTCTGCCTACTATACGCTCTTCTTTCGAAAAAACAATTTTATGTTCTCTTTCATAATAAACATGCTTTGTCGACATTATTTGCGGAAATACAGATCATAAAAATAAGCAACTTTGCAGCATAAACTAAATCTGATTCAGCCTTTATTTGCGATAAAAATAATTATGATGATCTCGTTGATAATCTTCGTTTGGTAAACTTGTAGGGATTATCTTAAAAACTGTATCCTTTTTAAAATGGCTTCTATTCAAATAAATAAAAATTATTTTTAATTATAGGAGATATTTGCGGCACATTAAAAATTAGTCACATCAGTGAATTGGTTTGAGAAAACATAACTAAAACTGCGTTTGTGTATAAAAAAGCGAGATCTGCGGCATTTTCACTTTCTGTCAAACAATGCATCTAAAGTAAATAAAAAATAATTTTATTATTTACGGTTACGGCTGATATTAATATAATATTTTCAGAGCTTTTGGTGATCATTCGTCCGTAAAAAAATGATTCATTCAATAACAGAAGCATCTCAATCTCTCTTTTCTTAAAATATATTTGAAAATTACTTTGCGGCATACCCAAACTGACAGTTTACTTTACATTATATTATTATTATCATGCTACTCGATCACGTAATTTGATTTCTTTTTATTCCAGTCAATTATAATTGAAAAGATGCAATAAATTTTCTGAAACGGTTTTCCCTTACGCTGCTTCAAGAATCCAGTTATTTGAGGCAAACAAGAACTAAGACCATAGCACATTGGAGGACAAATAAATTTTCTATTCCATAAGAGAATAATGGGAATATCTCAAACTAAATATTTCAATTTACAGTTTAATTCATCAAACTTTAACTGAGTCGACTCTGCCGTTGTTTCACAAAAATTTGTGATCTTAGAATATAAGAAGGCAATTCAATATTTAAGTGTCAATATTTCACAAATCTCACTTCTAGGTGACATGTCTTTCATTAACTGGGACCAAAATTTCAACTGGAGTTGATAAAATTTAGGTTGAGCGTTGATCATTAACTCACCTGCTTTTCTCTTTCTGGGTCAGCTCCGGAAAATAGGCAAAGTTTCGCGTACTTACAGGATTTTTGTTGGAAACCGACGTCTGTATTAAGCGTCTGTATTATTATTATTATTATTATTATTATTATTATTTAAATACAGCTATGTAGTTATGGTAGTTATCATCGTAAAATCCCGGAGAGTTCACAAGTGTAGGAAAAGAAAGTAAAAATGGCCGAGGTCGCGATTTTTTTATAGTTGGTACATTTATTGAACGTGGGTTTTCGCTTTCTTCTATGTAACGTTATAAAAATAGTTCGGGCTCTTTAGATAAAGCACGAACAGATAAGATAAAAAAAATGGTACTTGGGTGTACCTGAAGAGGTAAGGTAAGATCTCTATTTTTTGAGAGGTTCGCCCGAAGACCCCTATGACTCTCGTTCTTCTTCCCCCATCCTTTCTCGCTGCTGTCCTGCGTCCTATCTCCATTATTTCATTTCCAATGACCGTTCCCTCTCGCCTCTGGTGATTTTAATTGACCCATCAGAAATACGGGTCACGCTCAATCTTTCTTCCACATAATGAGATCTTTTCTTTACGCGTGACCCTTCTCTATGGAATCGAAAACAGAACTCGATATTCCAAGTACGGTCGCTGGAAAAGAGAGGTCGCTAACTGTTTCAATCTTGTAAATAACGAATGTGAAACCTGCTTGAGCCAATTGCTTTAACCCCGTTAGATCGTTACAATGTTTGCAAAAATTGCTGTATTTGCGGCATTTTTATTCTTAGTCAAAAGTATTGTATCAAGAAATCTACCTACAATAACGTAACATGATTAATTTGCTGAGATTATCCTTTCTCTTTATGTAAAAAAATCTTGTTACTTGTGTTTTTTTTTACCGCACAATCATGAATTTTGGTCAAACATCATTTTCTTCGAGAAAAATTATACGATTAGAGGATTATATTGTTTATAGTTTTTATATTTAAAAAAAATTTAATATTTGTAATGGGAGTCAGTCGATGAAAAATTGTAATACTTGCGGTACCGGAGGTAAATAATATCACTGATGAAAGGATCATGCCTTGTGTTGAAACTCTTCGTAACCTTTATAAATTGTGTTGCTGTGATAAAAAAATATAAATATTTTTTTGTAAATGGTTTTATTTGCGGTATTGTGTATCATTAACATTTATAGACATAATCGATCTCAGCAAATTGTGTGTAATTCAAGTAATTTTTTTGATAAGTGCAGCACACACATATTTTCAAGCATCATTTATTATTTCGGAAAAATAAAGTTATTTGATGGTGGTTTCTTTTGTATCTTATAATCGGTGTTATTTTTAATCGATAAACATTATGATATTTGCGGCACCGTAACTTATAATTATTGATAAAATACTCATGTCATGTACTGAAATTTGAATATATTTATTATTATTTCAATAAACTGTGATAAGTATAGTTGTTATTGGAATATTTAATATTTGCGGCATTATTTTTATTCGCGTGTATTATTTGCGGCCAAGGGTAAATTGTTGTATTTGCGGCAATTTTACTGTTAACATTATTGGTAGACGAAATCGATCTTAGTAAATTGTGAGTAAATGAAATATGTTTTCTGATATTTGCGGCACACATATTTTTTTTTTCAAACATCATTTGTTTCAGAAATATCAAGCCATTTGAAGATGATATCTCTCGTATCTTAATATTTTTGTAATTTTCAATCTACAAAAATTGTGATATTTGTGGCACGGTTTCATTAAGTCAAAGATAATTGATAAAAACCTCATGTCAAGGTGCTGAAACATTATTTTTATTTGCATGCGTTATTTGCGGTTAACGAAAAATGTTGTATTTGCGGCTTTTTTACTATAACTATTGCTAGACGAACGAAATCGATGATTTTTCAAGCAGCATTTGTTTCAGAAAATTAAGCCATTTGTTGATAATACTTGGTACTAGTACAATTATTGTATTGTTTTAAGTTCATAAATAAAGTTATTACAAAAAAATATCTCTTTTATCTTACAGTTTATGTCATCTCTTAATCGAGAAAGAGTGTGATTGTGAAAGAGAAAGATTGTGATATTTGCGGCACCGTTATAAGTGTAGTGATTGTTGAAATATATGTATTTGCGGTATTATTTTTATTTACATGCATTTGCGGCATTTTTACTATTAACATTTGAATATAATGTTAACAAACTGTGTGTAGTTGAGATTTTTTTTTTTTCGATATTTGCGGCACAAATATTTTTTCAAACAGCAATGTTTCTGAACAATCAAGCCATTCGATGATGATCTCTCTTGTATCTTATAATTTATGTCATTTTAAATCAAAAATGATTATGATATTTGCGGCAGGATTGCTTTTAGTCAAAGATAATTGATAAAACACTCATGTTACTTATATGCTGTCCCTTATTTAAAAAAAAACGAGATAAGTATAGTGGTTATTGAAATATTGTACCTATATTTGCGGCATTATTTTCATTTTCAAGCATATTACCGGTTAATAGAAAATGGTGGTATTTGCTGCATTTCTACGATTAACATTGCTAGATAAAGTCGATCTCAGCAAATTGTGTGTAATTGAAATAGTTTCTTTGATATTTGCGGCATAAATATTTTTTCAAACAGCATTTGTTTCAGAAAAAGCAAGTCATTTGTTGATGTTCTCTCAATGATCTTACAATTTGTGTAATTTTTTATTGAGAAGAATTGTGATATTTGCGGCACGGTTGCTTTTACTCAAATTGATAAAATACTCATGTCAAGGTGCTGAATCTACCCCTTATCTCAATTAATAGACAAGTACGGTGGTTATTGAAATATTTTTTAATTGCGGCATTATTTATATTTGCAATCATTATTTGAGGCCATTGGAAAATCGTTGTATTTGAGGCATTTTCGTAACAAATCAACGTAAGCATACTGCTTTTATGCTTAAGTTAATCAGGTTATTCAAGCTTAAAATATTTTGATATTTGTCGTATCAGACAAACTTTTTTTTCTTAAATCAGAAAAAATGAAGCCATTAGCATTACATGGTCGCTTGAGATGGAGACCTATTACCTAAGGTGACGTCTCTCTTCCCTTATATATGGAAATCTGGTGCCTGAAATAATGATCTCTTGCTCAAAATTACAACCGGCGTTGTACAAGATAAAAAAACGAGCTTAAAGCAAACATAATAACTATTGCACACAGGATGTGATATTATATCTCTAGTCTAATATAAACCTAAATCATATTAATTCAAATAATTCATATTTGTCGTCTGCGAAGGTTGTTTGCACGTAAAATTGAACACACAAACATTTATGTTAACAGAGGGCGTTATAACACAGCATCCACTGTTTATACAGCCCGTCCCTGAGGAAATATCTCCCAAGCATAATATGTGCCATGCCACAACAATACACGGAATTGAGATAATTGTAATGAAAGTTTGCCCTGGTGGCGATTTAGGCTCGTAATTGGAACGTTGGTATAAATTGTCGGTATTCCAGTAGTACAAAGAGGAGGGTCGCTATAAATTAGTCTTGGTTATCAGAGTGCGGTTTCGAACCGGGGGCCCACACACGTTAGAGACCTTCCCCATGATAATAGCCACGAATATATGGTCCCTGACCCATCTTTATAATTGCGCGCTTGTGAATAATACATCTCTATGCTTCTAGCTAATTAGATTTGCAAGACATATTGATCTTTATTAATGTTTAACGAAATAATGTTTACATACGTTCTTAGGACATACGTACTCGTAAATACATTTAATTAATAGTTAGGTATACAGGCATTTTTTACATTTTTCGTAAGAAAAGATTCATCTGCACGTGTAAGTAGTGACTCTCTTATCCGTTTTTGCGTCCTGTTGGTAGCGGAACTTCCATTATAAGCAGCTACCGAGCAAAGACTGAGTGTCCCAGTTTGCTGAGGGAGTAGCTTTTGAAAATCAGTTGAGAAAGTATTTACCACTGGAAAAACGAAAATGTATTTAGATTTTAACAGCCTGTCACTAAAGACGATGGGAGAAGAATGGAAAAACCAGCCTCTTTGATCCGGTTGGAAAAGTTCTGACAATGTATTTCAGAATCGGAAACACTTTATTTTTTTGGAGAATTGGGAGGCGTATGGGGGATGGGGAAACACCCTCTATAGTAAATATGGAGAACCTGGGCAAAATATGTAGCATGTGTTTAGTTAAACATACAAAAAAAAACTCTCGGGCTATTTGATGCCCGATTGTTTGAAAAATAAGTGACTTTTACTTATCGTAATGGATTTACAAGCCGGCCATGCATAAGTTAGGAACGATAAAGTGAAATCTGTGTTTCCTGAATATTTCAAATAAGAGAATGGCGGAATCCGGTTCGCTTCATACTTCGCCTTTGAATCTTGTTTGTGCATTATGTTATAAATACCTGGTCTATAATGGTCTAAAAAGGGTGCGTCCATGAATAACTCATGGTGCTCTCGGAGAGCTTTCCTTAATCAGTCTTTCAGGAGTAAATACCTATGAAATGGAGCACAAACACCCTCCCAACCTAGGGATGTTTTCTGCTGTTTGTTGGCGTTTCAATCACCTCCCGGATTTTCATTAAATTCGCCCGAGCAGAGTTAAACATTTAAATGTTTTCTTGCTCCATTTTGTCCCTATTTTAATCAATATGCCAATGTAATTTAGGTCTTTTTTTTACAATCAATTACAGATGGAGTGGTTTTAAAAACTGACCGATTCAATAGCGGATCAGATATCTTCATTAGACAAAATTAGAGAAGACTTCTCAATCATCAATCAATTCTCAATCGTGCTAGATGTGGCTGTACGTCTCAGTATCATGAAGGAAACAACTGCGGCGGAATTTCCGGACGAATTGCGACTTTCCTTAAGGTCGGTTCCCAGTCTGTGGCGCCGGCGGGCTTCAGCGCATTGTGAGTGGATATTTTGTCAAAATGTGCTTAACAGTAAGCTGGACACTGCTCACAGTATGGTTGGTTGTCAGATTCCATTAGATAGCCATAATGCGTGGCGCTGGTGTGTCCAATTCTTAACGTTCGTATTATGATTTAGTCTTGTCTCGACATTGGCCTTAATTGGCTTGAGTTTATTCTTGGCTGTATTTCTGATACCTTAACTTTTTCCTGGTTCCAGTGATTTTGCCACTATATCAAGACGGTTTTCTTCAAGAGGTTGTTTAGATCGGTATGGAGTTGAATCTCGTTGAAGCTTCACGAGCGGCTCGACCAGCTTTTTCGTTGCCGATGATGCCGGCGTGGGATGGTAGCCAGGAGATGCTTACAGAAATACCTTGGGTGGCATCCGTCATGCACTTGTTGGGCATGAGAGAGAGAGAGTTCACAGAGAGAGAAACATCAAACAACTCATATAGCCGATCTGAGTGTCTAATTGTAGGAAGCCCGGTAGCTTAGTAGAGAAAGCATCTGAGGCCAAATCAGCACTAACACTTTTATTCAGACAGATAAATGCGACGCTTTAACATCTCTCTCTCTCTCTCTCTCTCTCTCTCTCTCTCTCTCTCTCAAAAACCACATTCAAATCCATGAAGTTGAGCTATCTCCCAAAATCACGGTCTGGCAGTACAAAAACAAAGGGAAAGGGTACAGAACGACGGTCCGTGAGAATGGTTCAAGACCTCAAGACAGGAAAAAGCGAATC
Organism: Malachius bipustulatus; assembly: GCA_910589415.1. NCBI lineage: Eukaryota > Metazoa > Arthropoda > Insecta > Coleoptera > Melyridae > Malachius > Malachius bipustulatus. The sequence continues at coordinate 34,180,614 of OU342633.1, forward strand.
GAAACACAACTCTGTTTCTGGAGAGGGAGTAGTGTGGCGGCCACTCGCTCACACAAAGAAAGAAACAACAAACAACTCATATACCAGATCTGACTAATTGTAGGAAGTCTGGTCGTTTAGTGGAGGAAGCACCTGATGCGACATCAGAAGATATGGGGCTCGATTTTCCGCCGGGGTGCTTCCACTTTTATTTAGTCAGATAAATGCTTTCTGATTTACTCCTGTTATACTCTTGAGTGCTATAATAATAGCGTATAGCTCCGCTGTATGCAAACTGGAAGGAGACTTGATGTCTCTGACGTGGTGACAGAGCAGCCAACTCCACTTTAGGTTTTAGCAGCGTCAGTGTATAGAATTTTGTCAAACTGTTCAGAATGGGCGAGTTCTATGAAAGCTTGTTTGAGGATGGTGTTAGAAGTTTCGTGCATTTTGGAAGATAACACGTTGTTCCAAGGTGGTATGATAATGGGGCTAGAGAAGGTTTTGCCAAGGTCATTGTCTCCTAATAATGGTTTTAGGGTTCTTTCTTGCTAGTTTTGCGAAGACTCTAAAAAGAAACAGAACTAACCACCGAAATAAAAACCCGGAAGCTACAATCCCTCGACCATATTATGAGATGGACGAGATATCAAATGCTGCAGGTTGTCAGGCAGGAAAAACTTGTGGGAAAACGTAGCATAGGAAGAAGATGAATATCGTGGCCCCGCAATCTGAGAGAGCGCAGTCAACAAGCTGCAAGTAATCATGACGATCGCCAACCTTCAAAAGAAGACGGCACCTTAAGAAGAAGAAGACTTGGTGGGTTATTGGGCAATATTTCACCGGTGTTGAGTATACTGTAGACGGAATTATTAGAGTTAGTAGATACTCTGGCTGAATAGGACAGGAGGAGCGGTTCTAGGCGAAGCGAAAGTGGCAGGTCGTGTGCTTCCACGTAAAGAGACTCGATCGGGCTTGATCTGAAGGCCCCAAATTCGGAGAGATTTGTTCTGTACTGTGTCTAGACTCTTCAGATTGGTCTTGCTAGCAGAGAAGACCAGACTGTCATAATCCAATTTTAAACGTACCAGGGCTCTATACATATATGTATACTAAAAGGACTTGCTCTTCGGCTCCCCACTGACAGTGCATTCAGACGAGATAAGCAAATGCGTTGGAGATGTTGTATGTGATGTCTCTTCTATCGAAGATTAATCCAAGTAGTTTGATGTGGTCTGTCACTTGCAGACGGGTAACATTAATTGCTAGGATAAACAAGATTGTGGTCAGTACTGAGCCTTGAAGAATCACGTTCTCAAGTATAAATGAATGAGACTTCGTTCCATTCGCAAGCCCTTTGGGCGATCTGGTCAGCAGGAACTTTATCATAAAGAATAGAATATTTCCTGGAAGGACTATTTCTTCTAGTTACTTTCAGATGACGGATCTCCCGGTAGCATCTATATCGATTACAGGTTACAGCTACAACATCTTGACGATCATGATGTTTGTTTGATCAACGATCATGATGTCAGAAGGTTTCCAAGACTCTCAAATTCTCTGAAAAGTTGCGTACTCACCACGTCAAGTCTGACAACATAAGAGGATGGAGGTTGGATTGACGAAACGACTCAAATTCCAGAGGAATTATTTACAAGAATTTAAGTGTAATTTACAAGGTTTTGGTGTAAAATTTAAATCTATAAATGAATCTCTTTTATTCAGAAAGAGGACATTTGTTTTATGTTTCTCTTTCAAGGACTCATACATCCTGAAAAGGAACAAAACACACAAAAAACATATAAAAACCAAAAACAATGAATATAAAATTCATGCCTTGTGTCAACATCTAGTTCTTTCTAGCGTGCTGCGGCGTAGGATAAATAAATACACGCCTAGTTGAAAATCAAGTTCTTTCTTGTACAGCGAACGCAAATTAAATGGTATGTTAACAATAGTATAACGTCACTTACATGGGCTATTTATTTCGGATTTTTTAAGTAAAAACCACCCTACCTAACCTACTTAACATAGCTACTTAACATAGTTGGTCGGCCGACCTCTTACCCTAACAACTTTCTATCGAAAATTGGAGTGAATTTAACTAGGTTTTTCTACCCCGGTCTGTAGCTCATGACAGTGACATAAGTGGCGTTTGAGCTTGAAAGATTGACGGGTGACACATGAACACATCGGGTGCGTTTTTAGATAGTTATAACTCTAAGGTTTCGATTTTACCATGCGCAATTAGGTCGGTTCTCTTCAGTTAGAATATGGTTCAGGTCTGTGTTAAATTTTAGTTGTATAAATGTAAGTGACCATCCTGTAGGTTCAGAACAGGGAGAAGGCTAATAACAACACGAAGCGATGAACTTGAGGAAGTATTTTTTCTGGAAAGTTAATGATGAGCCACGTCCAGTAATTGCGTTTCCCAAGAGCTCCTGATCTGAGGCCGCTGAAAAATAATACCTAAACTTTCCGGATGTAAAAAAAATTGTTAGCTTATATATCCGAACGTGCGTTACAGACAAACCTGGATTCGGGAACAGGGAACAGATACTCGTACACGTAGCAAAAGCCAGTGAAACATAATTCTATACAGAACACAATATCCTAATGGAGCCATAAATATTTATACCCTGCTTTTTCACATGATTAAACTCATTCATATTTCAAATGAAATTTCAGACGTTCCTTTTTATTCGCATCGAATGATAAATCAAAAATAAATATTTATTTGAAAACTGCGACAAAAAACATACTTAATGAAATTGTAAATGAGTTGACGTAGAAAAATACTTATTTGAGTGACGTTATTATGATACCCTTTCGAATTTTTAAATTTGATACTCTCACTGCTTCGCTCTTTGATGAAGAGATGCTGGAAGCTGGAACTTTCACTCTTAAATTTCAATGAAAACCTTCAATCAAAATTTACCAGTTCAGATATCTGCGATGCGATTCTAATTAAAATTGTATATTTTGATCGTTATCGCCTACCATAATAAGAAAGCGTCACCACTCTTTCTTTTACTGCATCTCTTTTGAATATGAAACAAGGTTTGTAATGGCACAAAGGGTGATTACAATTTTGAGTGCGCAAGAAATTATAAATATTTAATATAGATTTAAATATTGTAAAGTAGAGTACAAACAACTAATCTCTCCATCCCTTATTAAAACAACCCTTTGTTAAAACATGGGGGTACTTTTAACCCGACTCCATTCATCTAGAAGAAATGAGTTTGTTTGTTGTGAGCAAATGGAACGCTAATGCCTGCAACGGATTTCACTAAGTAAAACAAAAAGTCATTATACAGTTGAGCATGTAATTGAGAAAGTCTTGAATCTGCGAACATCACTATACTAGAGCACATTATCGTATACAGAGAGCTCATCTAGGAACTGTTCCCGGTTCTCCGGTGGAGCCACCACCCGCATAGATGCGGAGATAACACCCCAACTCTGAGGAATCTCCTTTCCACTCGGACTACTTCTCGCTTTGTTCCCGACCATCGCCTGTCCCGGATTAAATCTAATCAGAAAATTTACATACGAAGCTTCTCTTTGGCGATTGTGTGACCGTTAAAGGAATGTCGCTGAAACTTCGGCATTAAAATAATATCCATTTGAAATCAGAAACCGAAGAGCTATTTATTTTAGGAACGGTTTCAATTCGGTAATTGCTTTCCGTAGTTTTGTAGGTTGGAAGGAAAAAAGACCGGGGTTAACTGAGACTCAGAGGTATCAGTCGCGTTATAAGCGTTAATACGTGTTTGCCATAATAATTATTGATCGAAAACAGTTTGTTCAGTAATTATTAGACAAACGTTATATTCTTTATGACCAGTTTTTAAGCCCATTAAGCTTGCCTAGCCTACTAGAGAAGATAGTTCAATATTCGGTTCTGCACGCAACCACTAGGTACACCATTTGTTACACCACTCCATCACCATTACACCACTACACCACAATTTACCATGTAAGAACAAAGAATCCCGGCCTGAAGAAGACATGCTAGTCCTATAGCGGCCCACGATAAGGTTATAGGTGATTTGGAAAAAAAATAAAAAAAACTGAAAAACCAATAATCGAATTTGAATTTGAATTGAATGAAGAACAAAAAACTGCATCTGATGTGCTACTGAACTCTGTTTTGCGAGCTCAAATTTTATACGTTCAGATAGTTGCCTAGCAAAGATGGAGGATCTCATTGAACTGAGCGGGTAGTAGAGGGATATTTTGATAATTTTTTATGAAGCAGCGTTTCTTAAAAGTAACAGTTCAACGGGATCCTCAGCATTCTCGCTGAGGTCTCAAGTTTCCTCCTTTGCCTCTCTCTGTATTTTTTTCTGGGTTGGATTTCTATAAGTGAGTTTTTTTGCAATTGTGGAGTTTTGAGTCTTCTCTGACATATGTCCAAATGTGTCTTGGTGGTTTTGGGCTGCACATCACTGCATTGCTACTGTCACGTTTAGTGTTTCACTTGGAGTGTCTGTCATTTCGGGCGTCACTTTCATGGTTTTTATATCCCCTGGGGGAGGGGGTGTTTCACTTGAACGTCTTTGCCACTTGGGGGGGGGGGTGATTTCACTGTTTTATTGGGTGTCTTTTCGGTTTGCGGGTTTTCCTCCTTTACGCGTTGATTTCGATGCCGTGTTTTTCGGCATATCTTGTCACCCTGGAGATGTCTTGTCTCACTTCGTGGTTTTCCATTGCCTCCATTAGTTAATGGGTTTACCTCGTCTTTTAGCGCGTTGACTGCCATTATGGCTGCTTTGTTGATTGCGCTTTGCGCTCCTGACCTGTACGTTTTTGGGCAAGCTTGCCATGTTCGCCCGCATAGGTATAGCAACTTACGCGGTATCAGCGTTGTCTTAATGATCTTGATCTTGATTTGAGGCTCATCTCGCTTTTTCTGCATATTACGGGGTAGAGCGACGCAATTGCTTGTTTGATTCCTTTCTAGACATTTTTGACTTGCTTTCCCAAACTGAGCCATTCGTCTAGGATCACTTCCAGGTATTTGGCTTCTCTTTCACACTTATCTTTCCGTTAATTATCATCTTTTTGGATTGCGGTCTCTTTCCTCGGGTATTGTCTCTGAAACAGATTTCGGTTGTTTTGGTTTCATTGATTTTTATTCGTCATTTTTCGAACGACTTTTCTCACAAGCTGCGGTCTTCCCATGGAGAGTTAGATCTCCGTTTAGTCTGCGAATTGGGCTATCCGCATCGTTGGGGCTTGGGGAGGTCTACCGTGAAGACGCTGTAGAGGGTTGGGCCGATTACCAAGCCCAACTCTGGTGATGTACTCTTATTCTCCTTGTCGTGGATTTGGTGTCTTCGATTTTGGTGTAATGATTCCAAGACTTGTCAATGACTTTTTCGATACCAAGGAATATGGCACCTGTTGAGATCGATCTCTTGAGGTCGCCTTGAGCTCATTTGCTGGGGAATTCTCACTATTCGTTGGACTGCGGAGTATTGACTTCTGAAATGAAAACCGCTCAAACGTATTTTTTTACCACGCTTTCTTTATCTAGGGAAATAACTTCTTTCACTTATTTATGTGGAAAGTGTGAAAGTTTCAACACGGAAATAGGAAACAGAAAAATTAAAGTGTGGTTAGGTGTCATGCCAAAGGGATATGCGATTGTACATGTTCTTGTTGATGGTTCTAGTTCGAACGTGTTCAAGAATACGATCAACATAGTGGGGAACGTTCTAATGAAAAGCTTGCATGGGAACGATCTCCGGTGATTCCCACGAACTTTAGAATTGACGTCCTGGGTGGTCGAGATCACGTTGAGTCTCTCTAGCTCCTCTTACAGTCTTGTGAGTATGACTCTTTCTGCTACTTTGCTCAGGGCTGGGAGCAGGCTGATTAGCCGTGGCTCTTTGAGTCTTTCATCAGTTTCCTCAGAAAAGACCTGGGATAGATCTTTTCGTGAAAGATGGCGTCCTCCCGGTGCGTTCTTGTTTTTGAGGTTCTTCAAGATCCCTTCGATCTCATCGTGGTCGGTTTCTCTGATCGGCAGGTCAACGAGTTTGGTGTTCGTCTCTATTGTGGCTTCTACCATTTGGATGTGATTCAGGTTTTCGTTTGCCGCCTTGTTGGGCTCAAACAAGCAACACTTGTCCTACCAAATTGTCCTACTAGAGGAGAAGTAATGGTTCAATATTCCGTTCCGCACAGCTATAGGAACAAATTTAACTACATATGTAAGAACAGCATGGAAAGGGATATGGTACAAAAAGGTGTTGTGCGAGATTAAATTTTACGTTCAGATACTTACCTAGCCAATATAGAAAATCCCTTAAAAATCCTGCCCTACTAGAGGATGCGTAATTGTCTGCAAAGGTCAAGAGCAGATACCGTCAAACGTGGTACGATCGTAATCAGTTCTTGTTGTTTTCTCATTCTTGTCGAAATGCTAGTCACGAGGTAAATAATTGAAATGACATTCTTCAACAGTATAATCGTCTCTAAAAGACGAGAAAAGGTACAAAAGAACATTAACATAAACATGTTATATAAATGAATATAACGTTAATTCAACCGAACAAGAAGTCGAGTATCCTAAAATGGGGTTGATGCCCTCTTTAACCGTACTTGTAGTGAGCTGATTGCTGATGCTCTCTCAAGCCTGGAAACGTTGCTTGGCTGTAGAATTGCATTTATCAACGGGGATCCGAGCCGGCATCAGATAACGCGAACTGTTCTGCTTCCCCGCCTCTGCATAAGCAATCAGATCTATTCAGACGCCGCCCGCTGCCGCCCCACATGCCACGCCAAATAATGTCACTCAACAAGTACTTCTATTTATGTATCCCATCCTGGTTCCATTCAGGATGTCGCGACCTGGCATTAACTTGCATTGAAAGCTAAGCAAGTTGTATTGTATACTAAAAGAGAGGTATACATCGGAGGGTTAATTCTCTTACCATTATTGAGATTTTCGACTACAGAAAGTCTAACAAAAAACTAGCGATTCCCAATCTCTACATGATAAGATGGTCAAAAAAGTGTAAATGACTATAAAAAGACTATAAAAAGTCAATTGAGAGTAGAAGAAAGTTTGGTAGCAAACTGACAGTCCCACTGACTTGAATCGACAGTGGAGGGGGATGGTGGGGGTGAGTCTTTAAACAAGTCCACTAGTAAATGAAGCAGCCAGTATGACCAAGTATGAGGATAATATTCGGAATGGTCAAATGAGATGGTTTGGGAAAACAAAGAGGTCTAGAGAAAAGTAATAAAAAATTGTAAAATTTTGCAATTTAATGCAGGAAAAGACAGAACAGTCAATTTTAATTTTAATTTCAAAAACGTAGCATGATCCAACAAAGAGTTTTTTATCTCATAATAACATTAAAGCGTTATCTTTATCAATGAACACGAAAAGGCTAAGCGATGATCATTCCTTGAAAAAATGTGTTTAATATGCATGAGCGAATCATCGCATATGTGGATCCTCATTTAATCGGATGATGCCTAGATAGAATTTTTGCATATTTCCAATTTCAATACCTTTCCTACGGTACACCGACCGATGCTGGAATATTTTTGCATAATTGATATAACGAGTATGTCTTTTTCTCTGCCTTCCCGTGCACCTGTGTCTGCCCCTCTTATTATCACATGGCGTTCAAATCTAATCCAACGGAGCGCTCAATGGATATTACGAGTATATCATGGAAAATGGGGAGAATAAAAAGCAGACGTTATGAATAAAAAATATCTGTGACCTATTTAGATTTTAAATTACCGAGAGACAGGAAACTGTTTTTCAATTTCTCCAAAAAAAAAAAAAAATTGAAAGAAAATAGTCAACTTTGTTTTCTGGTAGTAATTAAAAAAATATATTAATGGATAAAAAAAAAAAAAAAATAGTCTTTCTAATCTCCGACAAAGACAGTAGTCTAGGCAGAAACGTCAGCTTGAAAAAATGAGGAATAAAATCGGTCCAAGAATTGATCCCTGAGGGACTCCATTCATTATTAAAAATTTAGTCTCATATGCTGATTCAATTATTTTAACTGAATTGTATCTCGCAAAGAAGACTCCTTCACAAATTCTTTTCAACAACTTTAATACAAGGCAGAAATTGTCATATTGGATAAATAAATCTCCCTGAGAAATGAAATCAATGATAATTATAACTGAAAAATTATATCAATAAGGACTGTCATCAAAACAAGATAAGCAAACCGACCTATAATACTTGTCGAATGTGTAATTTTATGTGGGGTAGATTGACCCCAATCTCTGAATCGAACAAGTAACGGGCAAAAGAAGGAATCAAATGGGTCCAAATGCTGACCACCGAGGAACTTCAAGGAGCTCCAAACATAACGAAACAATACCTAGAGTAAGATGATCGAATTCTTAAAAGAAATACTTTATCCTGAAAGAAGAATAAAATTTTTAGACTTTTACGTTTGACTTCTCTTGCCCGAGCCGTATAGATCTGACAGTAAATTGAAGCAAGACAAATTATGAAATATTAATTAATTTTGCAGTGATACCAGAAACTTCGTTCAGAAAAAGAGGAGCTCAATTTTTTTGGAAGGGAAAAGAGAGATCACAATTCATCCTAATCAGCCCCGAAAAATTTTATGTGAGTTATCCTCAGCTCAATTATTTGACCAGAAAATGACATCAAACGTAAGAAATTAAATCGGTCCAAGAATCGATCCCCTCTGGGAAGGCACATTCAAAACCAAACCTGATTTGGAACAATATATTGCTGATCAATTTTCTAGTAATATTTTTTTTTAATTCAAAAAATGGCAACCCATAGCAAAAAAACAGCCCTTATCCTTGAAAAATATTTTCATGTAGAGTAATAATATAATTTGTGTCCAATATTTGACCAGGTCATCAAACCACAAAGAAATTTCATGGGAAACAGGAAGAATAAAATCGGTCCAAAGATCGACCCCTCTGGAACTCCAATGTCAAAGAGCAAAGAGCAGTTGTTACGAAAAATTGGAATTAAAGTCAAAAATTCCTCCCAGTCCTTTCTATATTTCCACTTTACTTTAATAAATGGAACCCCAAAAATAATTCTCAAGACTGTGTGCTGGATTCAGTGGATTTCAAATTGATCTTCGTAAATGTAAATTCTGGTTCTCTTATATTAAAATAATTTTCTGTGAAATCAATCAAGGAAACGACATTCAATTCTTGATCTTCGTCAAGCTCAATTCAAAAGGGTGGATCATTTTGATTGATAATTGATTGCCGATCTCTATTGAACCACGAATAAAAGGGCCTTATGTAAATATTACTAACATTTTCGTCCTTGCCAGGTAGGCCAATTACACAGCCAACGGGTAGTATCCTAATCGGACCTCGGACTTGGGCCTCTCCAACTAAATAGGCGGGTAGCATTCTCACCGGAACCCGTTACCTTTCGTACAAACGGCTAAACTAATAAGATTCATTCCCACAGTTATCTTAAAGACCTAGATTTCAGTGGTAATGCTTCAGTTTAAAATGATTCGCGCGAATGTCTCGGTGGGAAAGAGAGTTCCTTAGAACAGAAACGCATTACAGAACAGATGCGCATGACAACAAGAAAAAATGTTCTCACCATACTGACTACAACGCAAATTATTTTGGAAAGACTAAATCTCTAAAAGATAGTTGAAAGAATTTTATTTAATGACTACAAGTAAAAAAAGAAAACATTACAATATAGGTTAGTTTGTCTCCAGTCTCTGACTACGATAGAAAAGAAGAAAGAACTTCGAGACAGGGAAAGTGAAGAATAAAATTGGTTCAAGAACCCATCCAAAAGCTAATCCAAAAAACTAAGCCACGTCAAAAGAAAAAAACAGACTTCAATTATTATTCACCATTGTCATCAAAGCGTTATGTGATTAGAAGAATGCATCAGGAGAAAATTTAGACAAGATTAACATTTCCTCTTGCTGTCAGGACGTTCATAAGTGAAGAGAAGCAATAAATAAAGTACGTCAAGAAAAAGCAGTGACCCTCTTTACTGAAATAGACTGGATGAAATGAGCTGCTACAACCTCGAAAAAAAAAATTAAAAAGCTCTCTAAACAGAGTTTCCTCATAACGAATTGTAGATTAAAGGGCATCTTCATACGCTACGTTAGGAAATAGTGCTCAGAGACGTGACGTTCTGATTAAAAAGCGAACTCTCTGTCAGCTCGGGATATAGCGTCCTTACATTCGCTCCATTTACTCCGCGTCTTACAAGAAATAGGTACTTGAAAAGAGCTGCTTTAATAAGTAACAGTCTCTGCGGAGTATATAAGAAACTTAACTCCCATTTAGTATTTACATTGAACGCATTTAACATAAAAAACAAGCGATTTTTTTTTCGTACAGCAATATTCATTATTAGAAACCTGAAATATTATATCTCAAAGAAGCGAAAATGCTCGAGTTCAACAGCGCCTTAAGCGATGTAATTCCGAAATGAAATAACCTAACTCAATTAGCTCGGTTTATATCATCTTCAAAGGCACCTCAGCTTCATTGTTATTCTACTCTCGCGCCAAGATCCATATAACTTGTAATACAAATTTCCACTTCTATAACGCGTCGCCTTCAAAGCCTTTACCGGCTTAAAATGTTTAGTAAATACGAAGACTAAATAAGGTGTCTCTCATCATCCCCCGAGAAGACCGGCTGGTTGTAAATTTAAAGCAATCAATCATCCGAACGAACCGCTTGGAAGTTGTTATCAGGTGACAGACCGAGATGACACTATAACGACTCCCAAGTCTTAAAATTACTTACTACCCCCTCTTAAGCTGCTGCCCTTATTTTATACAGTTACCTCTCACAATCCTTGAAGTTAAATAATGGGATGCTATCGCTCGGGAAACCGTCTCATTTGATGTAAAAAATTCGATTCGAAATTGATCTAGTAACCAGGATTTTGTATAATAATAATACAGGAGGCGCATTTGTGATTTATATTTTATCAGTCATTGAATTAACTCGTGTCCTGTCGCGTTACGATCATGTCAATTCGATTGTGATCGAGTAAGGTCGCTGCAGCATATCTGAAACCACACCAACAACATCATCAACATCTGCGTCATACTTGCCAAACTAGCCTTTTTACCCTTTAAGCGTGCGGCACGTCATCCAACATGATGGAGAACACATCATATGACGTTTTATCAATTAAACACATTTCAGTATTTCCCTACATCAGCTGGCCAAAATAAATATAGAAGCGTCATGTCAGGTGACCATATGGAAGCCACTAGGTGGGACTGACCTGAAAACTATAAAGGCCGGTTCTCACTTGTACGACACTCGACGACAGCGACAACACGACAAAATTGTGGGGTCGTCGGGTGTCGTACAAGTAGGAACCGGCCTTACTGATACAACCATAAGGAATGTTGCTTACGATTACTCCCCAGAGTAGTGGTGCACGATCCTGCTGGAAAACTTCATTTGGTTGTGTTGTAAGTTTTCATAAGGTGAAGTTTTCTGAGGCGTGAACATTTTAGTTCACATTTTGGTAGCACTTATCGACTCTTGACAGCCTCAATGGAGAGAAAGTGTGATCCGGAATCTAGTCGGGTTGTCTCGACAGAAAAAATGCAAAAAAATTGGTGTCATAAAAATTGACTAGAACACGTCTCTGCGTCAATCCGATGCCAAAAAACCACCCCTCAGAAATTGTCTAGGAAGTTCGTCACCCCTTTATTTCGAGCTGCCGAATTATTTGTTTGAAACCTTCTGATTTATAGTGAGGAGAGCGGAGGGAGGAGTGTGATTGAATAAATCGCAATTTATTCAATTAATCTAAGTCATCTTTATGGATTACACAAGAGGTATCATTCAGTCGTCCATCCTATGGATACTCAGTCCAGATGGGACTCCAGTTTACATAGAAAAAACAGGATTACAAGCTTAGTCATCTCCTCAGCCTATAAGGATAGGTTTGATCGAGTCAACACCTCGATCTAGGTTCTAGGTAGGGAACAAAATTGACAAGTCAACTGCTTGTCAATGGTAATAGTCGTTTTAATTTTTTTCTTCTTTGCTCAACTCACAAAGAGACAAAAAGTTGCGACTAGGAAGAACTAGGTCAGCTCCCTAGTTAAAGGATAGGTGTGTACCTATACCAATGCAACTCACCAGTAAAGGTCCAACAGGCAGTGGATCGTCTGTTTTTGATTTGACCTTTTCATGTCGCTTGCTTCTGTGCAAATTGATCCTCTGTGAATTTATAGTAATGAATATTAAAATATGTATTACTTATAGCGTTAGGCGACGCTGCGTCTTTCTGGCATAACGTCACAAGTTGGATATTTTAATTTTTTGCAAGAGAGCATAAAGTTAAGCCGCCAAAAGGTTCTATTCAGGCAGCGACCAAAGCAGCTATGCAACCTGGGATTCTGTAGCAACTCTAATAGTTGACCTCCATTGTCGTCTAGCGTTTCTTCACTCATTTCGACTGTACGATTTTTCTCCCACTAATTGAAACAGGAGGTTCGTAGCCCTAAAGCTGCAAACAAATTGTTTATTATTGATCTACAATATTTATATTTATAATGCCACGAGCAAAAAAAAACAAGGTATCTAATAGCGAAAATAAAGTCGGCACACTGATATTCGGCGTTGACAGTGTCGACGCTCACGATCCTGTTTCCTCTCCGTCCCGATAGTTCGCGATGTCTTCCTCCGACAGGGTTAAGGATCCCCCCGTAACCGTTCATCTCACCCGACAGGAGACAGGACTGGTTTGGCGCCTCGCGGATTCAACACATCCGCATAAGCGAGAACTTTTCCTATCGGCTTAGCTTGCCTGATAGGTTGGAGGGAGCAGGGACTCCGATCGCCACTCGGTGGAGAGATTTAATCGGTGCACGGTCACCGTCCGGGGTACGACTACCAGCACAGAGAACAAAAACTCTGCTCATGTGGAATCAGAAACGTCCAGGTAACAGGTAAGGACCGGTAATGTTCCTTTAAGTGTCGCGAAGTCGCTAGCACTAGCCATAGAAATATACTAATCGGGAAGCTTCCAAATGAAAAGGATGAGCCAACTGTTCCTTTTCCTTATTCTCGAACTGCCTAGAGATGACGATTGGATTGATAACGGGTAAGAGAGTTCCAGCGGAAGGGCGTGGGTACAATGGGGAATTACTCAAAACTAAAAGGTCTGGAAGAGTGTGACATTTTTTTCTTTCGAAAACCGTCAATCGAGCTTCGATCTGATTAGAGGTCATTAACGTGTATCTAAGAGTTTCGCGTTCATTCCAAGGATGTTCTTTCTTTTTCTGGCTATTTCTGGGGAAGGGGGGATCCATCTCCTTCGTTGGTGGTTGAGAATCTGCGTCACTAGCTTCACTAGATGGATCGATAAGTGTGGAAGAACGTTTTTTATGAGCTGTTACAATGTTAATTATTGCGCACAGGAGTCTAAATGAAATAGAGAAGCAGCTATAATTATTCGTGAGAAAATAATAATATTTTTCCATTAGTTCAACCGAGTTGGAAACGTAACATTACGTCAACACATGTGGTGGAAAATATGAAGAGGTGCTTTGCATAAATTCAGTTCACTGGATTCCATAAACACGACGATGTCTGCGAATACCTAAAGCTAGAGCTGCGGTAAAAATAGTGATTTCCATTTTGCGAATGTTAAAATAAACAAAAACTAATGATATAAAGGGTCCTTTTGATCCCGTTTACTTTTACCAAACATCGGGTCAGGGTGTAACACGGAGGGGGGGGGGCGAAGGGAGAAGAGGATAACAGGGGAGAATGTTTGAAGCAACGACCCTTTGACTCTCTCTCTTCTCTCTCGACGATTAACAGTGGAGCAAAACACCCATGAAATTCCCAACACTTGTGAGCCCGAGCCTGCGAGGCGTGACGCGCCCTGAAAGGGATTGGGCCGTCGCCGGTTTTTCATAAATTTAAAAACTTCAGTTTTCATGCGTGAAAAGAAGCCTGAAAGGCGACATTCCGGTCTCACAGAAAGGATTCATCCAGCAGTAAACAGAAAATCAGAAAGTTTTAGTAGCTTTATAACTTCACCCGTGTTCGACGAGCATGGTCGAAACTTTCCGGTGTGGGATACACGGGGATAATATCGGGTGTTGAATTCAAATCCGGGATAGAGTCGGAGAATAAGGGAATTCTCCTTGCGTTTTGATGAGAATAAGCGGAGACCTGATCAAGTTCGATCCTGGGAGAGGAACAATGGGAACGGCATGCACCATTGACTTGTTAATTCCCTTTCAATCTATATTGGACAGACGGGGGTTTTTTGTCTAATTGATTCGGTCGTCGAGTGACATTTATTATTCAACCGGGGACGAATCGTTAGCTTGATAGAATTAAATTTCCAAGTAATGTCATTAATTATTGTCGCGGACGGGAGAAGATGTTCCTAGAAATTTTAATTCGCTCACGTTTTAAATTTGAATTTACTGCCCGTGGTAATTTGTTAACAATCAAATTAAAGGGTTAAGTCTGAAAGGACTCGTGAAATTCATATCTGAGCTGGATGTCACAGCTGGAAAAGTCGACAATATCAAGGAAAGAACTGCATCTATGTACGGTTTATTGATTACCTTCAGTTTCAAAGTTTCGATTTGTTTTTCTACGTTATCAGCAGAGTTCGCATTGCACATGCATGGAATACGCTCCATGTATCTAATAAAGTTTTATTCAGATTCTCCATGTATCCTGTATCTGGATCGGACTCTGCGCTCAGAATTTATATTCAAAACTTTAGTTCATCAAATTGTTCAAGCATAAAACAAACATCCTGACCATGCAACGAATGTGTTCCGTGGAAATATGAGAGAGGAAAGTTGAAAAGTTTAGAAGAATCACTGAATTTAAATAATAAATTATAAATAAACTTTCTGACGTACCTACATGGATTCGAACTAGCTTTCTCTTGTACCAGAAATAGATTTCACATAGAAAAGTTTTTACAGAAACATTTTTCATTTGGGCTGGAGCAGATTAAATTTCAAAACGAACGATATGGTTACATTTCAGCCAAGGTGGCTGTGACGTCATTGATAAACAAAAATATAAAATAAATTTTATTAGGTTCTAAGGGCTATTTTTTCTAATTTTGAAATTTTCGAAAATTTCGATATTTACATACACAAAACCATTTTTTTCAACAAATCAAACTTTATTTCATAAATCTTTTCAACATTAATTCTAAAGTTAGCAACAATTTTTTATTCAACTATAGTCGTAGATAAAGTATAGTATTCTCGCGCATAATGGTTATTATTCACGAAGATGAAAATTGCAGCACGAGCCTCTGGCGAAATAATGTTGATGTTTATGCTCATTCTATGTCTACTTCGGACTTGTTTCCATAACTTTTTCATTCTTGAGCCTCTCTGAGTATGAAATGATAATTTCCAAGGTTCCTAAAACCGATCTTTTTTCGAAGTTCTTTTTGGTGAGTGAGATGAGATCCACTACTGTCGTCTAATAGTTGCCACCTTGTTGTCACGTCTCAAGTTTTCTCCCCGTAACAAGACTTTAAGGTGTTTTTAGGCGCAAATTTAACCCTATACTGGTAACTTTGGGCAACAATATATTTATAATGCTATCCGATCTAGGATTATGATTTAACCTTTTTAGTGGTACTGAGATCACAAAAAAGCATCCAATTTAAATTTTGTACTTTGTTATTAAAGGAATCAAGTGTTGGAGTAAATTTTTTTTTCTATATTTCGAGATAAACCTTATTCATTGTTTTGTGTCCTCCCAGATCGAGATATCTAGTTGTTTTGGAGCAAAATAACACGATTACGGTAATCCGGAAACAAATTTGAATTTCATCCAACCTAAACAATGCCCAAACGACAGGAATTCCGTGATAAAACTAATCCTTCAATAAATATGGCTCATATATAACTTGACTGGAATTAAAGCTAAATGTTATCAATAATTCTCGATTTATGGTCAAGTTTTCATGAAAAGATTGTGCCGAGCTGAATATTTTTTTTCCTCCACGACTATTGAATGAAACGTTCATTATCGTACAAATATCATAGTTTAATAATGACAAATTATAGTTTCCTCATGCCGTTTGATATAAGACGCACATTCACATTCATACATGTAAGTCAATTAATTGCAGCTCAATGGATGAAATAATAAAAGAAACATTACAAGTAAGAGGCAATCACAGCTCTGTCAATAGCACTCCAATACCGAACGAAATACACATACAATGAACATGACATGAACACCTTCGAACAGCAAATGAAGTAACACGATCGTACTCCAATGGTTAACAGCAGCGCATGGAAGTCAGCGGGGGAGTAGATCAAGCAGAGCGAGTGTGGGGTGAGACGTCGAGCTCGAGTCGTGTACGCCATATTGTTACGGGTCTCACAATAATAAATCCACCACTTAAAAGTCTTGCAAATTACTTTATTGACTAATCCAAGTTATAACCTCTAATTCTAGTAAACACGCACAGCTGATTACTACTTGTACTACATCAACACCAACTTGTCTATTCTTTATAATTCACTATCCTGTCACTACTGGCTTCCTTACTTCACACTTCACTTCACTACTGCTCTGTCTTCAGCTTATTCACTCCACGTCCAAACTAAAACTAAAACTACTTCACGCAGCCGTAGGCGGTCCTTATAATTTTAAAAAATCTGAGATTTCTCCACATTTAAAAAAATCAAAGAAAGTACAAATGTTTCTATACCATAGGATAGTCCATAAAAAGTTAAAATAGGGACATGTAAGCCGTTTTTCTCTATCTTGAACCGTTTTCCTTTTACAGGGCCTTGAACTTGAAAAATTACGATTTTTTAAATGCTTGTAACTTCTAAACAAAAACGAATCGGACCCATGTTTATTAAAAAAAATATGTTTAAAATCAAGCAACCTACCATCTGTCAAAATTTGTCATAGAGCTTGTAGAACACCCTGTATAGTCCCCCGACGCATCAGTAGTCACGTTCTACTCCGTTCTAGTAGGTACATTCTAGTAGGTTGCACCGGCCGTCGATTCGTGGATTCTGGAAATGTCAGATTGTTCGGTGAGACCACTCCAGAAATCCACAGAACCAACACTGTCCGTCAATGTGTCACATGACATGTGACTGGAACTGTCGCGAACATGTCATTGACTAACTCAGTATAAAAAAAGAATGTAAACAAATGAAACGGCGGGCTAGGGCTCTTCACGAAACAAATAGAATGTTTCCAGAGCGGTCTCGTTATAATATCGAAGGCAATCTTAAGGGGTGTTCGAAAAAAAATCCGTTTTGGAGTAGGCCCTGACATAAAGAGGTTTGTCTTAACTTAACGCACTCTTTACAACTGACAGCTCTTGATTTTGTTAGGTTAGGACAGTTGTCAAAACATTAAAGTACGTTAATAAAATAGGCACTCATTTTATCGACATTTTTATAAAACACATAATTAAAATCAACGATTAATTCATTTAGGCATTCTCCTGCACAGATTACGGTTTCTTACTCCAGTAAAGGCACTCTGTAACTGTTGCCCGGGTGTATTGTTTATCTCGACGAGCTTCTCCTCTCGATTACTAAACTTCGAGATCGTTAACAGTCTCACACGAAATATCGTTTACTCGATGTAACTGCTTAGAAAGAAGTAACATTTAAGCTTGCAAAATCTGGCTGGCTAGGGTATCGGTGTATTACGACAGATAAGTCGATCTTCACAGATCTCTTTCACTAAATCGGTTGCTTCGGAAGTTTTAAAACCAACAAATGCTTCTTCGGTAACTCTGGGAACTGATCTAACTACACCATATTCTAAGCTATCGTAAACCTGCAAAAAAGTCTTGATGATAACTGTAAGCTTCGAAAAAACTATTGACAAAAATTTTACCTGCGCAGGAATGTCTCGGAATTACTTTCTTTGCTATTATATCTCTGGATAAGGATAAATCTGAGCACCTTTTCTAAGAAGGTTGTAAACAGGTTTTTACAGAAACATTCCATCCAAGCACTGAGTTTCATGAGGAGCTAGGAGTGATCCTTGAGTTCCACCACAATCTTGATAATTATTCCAGACAGAACAACATCCACATTCCATGAAGTTTACTCCCATTGCGAAAATAACTTTCAACTATTGCAGTTTTTCGTTCTTATGTAATTTAAACAATATAAATAAATAACCAAACTTCAGTTATTTATTTGGTAATTTATTTTTGTTAAATTTCCTTTGAAAAATGAACGCCCTTGTGTAAATTAATAATGCTAAAATGTCACTAACGTCATATTGTTTACATTACATCAATTGGACTGGTTGGACTGGAGGTGGGAGAACCTAAATAGGTAGCAGTGACAGTTCCTATGTTTTTGCGAGAAACACTGTTTACGACTATTTGAAGCATATCAACTGAAGGATTCAGAGTTACGGATGAAATACCGATGATTTGATACCAAGAACTGGCAGTAAAATTACAGTTATTTTGAAACAACTCGAAACAAATAACAGTTACAGGTTAGTAACCGTGACAGCGGATCACAATCATAGAAAGTAGAATAGAAAATCAAGTTATGACATTCGTTTCGATCTGGAAAATTAATTCGAGACGTGTTAATTAGTGAACACCCGATATTTTTAAAGCTGTAATAATACGATCTTCTCATAAAATTCGACAGTAAATAACGTCTTTGTCTCGCGGAAAATGGCTATTATTCGCTTGGACGTTCCAAAGAACAATCGTCTACAGCTGGTGTTGATACTTGTGAATAATAGAAATCATATTATCTGCTTCCTTGTTTGAAAATAATGGCCAGAGATTATCATTACTTCTTTCAATTGTAGCTAAAATATAATCTGACTAAAGCAGGAACTCGGAAAAACTTCAACTAAAGTCTCTTTTTGATTTGAAAAAAATCACAAAGCCGTCTTAGAAATTCAATTTTCTCTGCAAACTTATTTCCTGCCGAGCAAACTTTAATCAACGCTCCTCCTGGTAGGTACCTACAAGTAAGTAGTTCTAGACATTAGTTGGGCGTACAAGAATAAACTCAGAACGTTGTTGAATTAATTAATTAATGCCAAGGGAATCCTTAAAGACCGGAATCGCGATTGGAAAAAGTCATTTCCTCGTTTTTGTCTTCAGTAGTCCACGCTGTCTGCGGAGCTTAATTTTTCCGCTTCAGATATTATAACTTGAAAACTTCTCCTCCAATTAGAAGAAGATTTATCCGGGACAAGAAAAATAAGCAGCTTTTAAATGGAGATAATTGGCTTGTGCGAGTGTA
Source organism: Malachius bipustulatus (assembly GCA_910589415.1). NCBI lineage: Eukaryota > Metazoa > Arthropoda > Insecta > Coleoptera > Melyridae > Malachius > Malachius bipustulatus. The sequence goes on from OU342633.1 coordinate 34,199,864, forward strand.
ATGTGCTGTCATCTCGATGAGGGTGTGTCAGTAAGTGCAGCTGAAAAAATGCAAGAATTATTTTTAACGCCCATTTTGTCATCACAACGTTAGCCATCTGCATTTTAATGAGATAAAGTATTATTGGATCGTAGAAACTTTCTCGTCCCCCTTACTTTTATCCAATGAAGCATATTGTCGGCAGTCGAGCAATGGTTTAGCGTAACTAAGTTGTTGGGATTACCACGGTATGGGTTCGAATCTCGGTCTCGCCTGGGATGTTTGTTTTTGTTTATTTGACTATTTATAAATAAAAAATTATTATGTGGCTTTTTTTCTGTAACCACATCAAGTGATTGACTTTATAACGGCATTCAAAGTTGCTGCCCCTCCCCCACCCCTAGGTAGTGGGCGTAGGTTGATGGAATTTGGTATCATTGAATGTCCCCTTTCCAGGCCAACAAATGTTATTACCCACTTTTTTGATCTGATGCGTAGTTTTTGATATATTTCCATGTGTCCAGATAAACAGTACTATATCTTCAGAAATGATTACAAAGCGTTTTTCTTCGAATTTGCAGATAAAATTTTCCTAATTTTCTTTAGAAACGTTTACGAAGGACAGTGATAAAAATGTAAAAAAAAATTCATATTAAAATGCAACCCCAGCCAAGGGAATGCGCCGCTTAATGAGTCATCCTCATTGTAGCGGCGGCAACAGCGGTAACCCCACCAAGCCATAGCGTTACAAGTTTACCATACCAGTAGTGTTGCGTCCCGCTTCTCATTTTATACTTTCATTTTTTAATCCTGTCCTTTCCGCGCCCTTCCTTGTGTAAGCTTTTTCAATAGTGTTTTACTGGTCATCTACCTACAACCGAAAAGTTGGATTAAACAACCCTCAACAAGGACAGTTGCAGGACCTTTCATCTTTTAGCAGGAAGAAGGACAGGATCAACGCAGAATTCATTCGCAATTCGTCTTCCGTAGACAACGCATAGTTTGACTTGTCCGCATCTCAACGCAGTGTCTACATTGTTACGTGGCTTTCCGCGTTTCCGCAAGTGTTATTAGGTATATACCTACGCATTATAATATCCGAAAATTCGCAGTTAACGCAAAGACAATTGATATTTAATACGTGCATCTACTGAGCTATCAAGAAGTTCAAGAAATTCGATAAGCAGAGCAACTTACCAAACAAAACGTAAGTTTACACACTTTCCTTTACTCTCCGCATTTCATAATTTATCAAATTATTCATTGGTCATCAGACCCATTATTTTACTCACCGCATTTTCTTAATTACACGCAACAAGTAGAGTTCCTAAACTTTTAAAAGTCAGGAACGTCAGTAAGAATTCAGAGCGTTTATATTTTATTGTGTCTAGGGAAACATGATCCAGTCATCACAAAATTTGAATATTACGTTGATACGTTTTACGAAGGTTGTTCCAACAAAAGACGAGAATTGATCGTTTTATTCACAGTCAAATTCCCTCACGCCACTTCAAACATTCCTGAAAACCAAGTAAATTTCCTGCAGTGAAGTAAATAGTAAACAATCCGCATACCTTGTCAGGTGAAACGAGAATCCCCAGTGTAAAAGACAGTTTTTTAGAGTCCGCGCGACAGGGAAGAGGTCATTCCGGCTCGGACGAGATGGAATGCCGCTGCTCTCCAGGAATCCCCCAACAAATAACCGGCTATGTGCGATGCAATATCAACTGTATTGTCCGTTCCTTGAGGCGACAAGACGCAGGGGCGGTGCGTGATTGACGCTGAAAGCTCCACTCCCGGAGACGGCGTCCCATTGTGCCTGAGACACAATCACGCAATATGGATTCTCTCAGGATTGCGTTACAGAGCTGCGGGGCTATTACTGTCTTTTGTCCATGATGCTTGGTATTTATTTTTAGGTCTCCAATATCCCACGAGAAGTTCGGTTTGAGTGACACTCTCACACCTACTTTATACCGGGTGTATCGCATCGATGGAAAATGGCAGATATATTTTTTCGTCCTATTACTTTAAGACTTGATTTGTATAAAAAAAAACGAGGACTGGGAATAGGGGTCACGAATTTTGAAAATAATCATAATGAGCTTCGTTCTTATGGTCAATTAATAACCTTCACCAACCGTCCTCATCCTTGCCCTTTCTCTATTTTATTGAGTGAACAACTAAGCCCCGGAATGTAACAACAACGTAATCTACACCGATTGATCTAAAACAGACGTTCCACATAGACTTGATGGACTAAAGAAAGTTAAGTGACGTCACCACCGGCTACAGGAGCCGAAAGTAGCGGAGCAGAAGCGAGCAGAACTCAGGAGTCACCTCGATCTGGATTTCCTATAATCTTTTGTTAAATGTTGAATCGGTCCCTAGTTGGAGTGCTGATCCCCTGGGTTTCGATTCTCAAGTCTATTCAACGCAAATTGAGGCGCTAGAATAAATTGGTACTCCTAGTTCGTTTCTGCAGAGAGCTGAACTAGCGATCATGTTCAATACAATCAAGATTTACAGAGACGTTAAATGAACGTGTCGCGGATGATTGGTGATCGAAATTTTATTGATCCATGCCCGTATCGCATGCTCAGATTCCAATAATCAGAAAGGCAGAAATCAAGTAATAAGGGAATGACGACCGAGTTAACCCAAATGGAAAGTCCGTCACAAAACATATGATTCGTTCTGAATGGGAAGATTATTGACAGTTCTGCAGATACGTTATCAGCTGTGATGTAACATTACAAGCCACATAAGCACGCCCCGTTTTTTATGCCATAACACAGGTTCCTGAAGAGACAACATTTTTTTTACGATTTTTCTCATTATTTTCAATCTCTCTAATAATAGTGCACTACGTATATACACCTTCGGTGTATTACAACCTCATTTCGGTTGATTTCCGCCTCCCCCGGGGATTCGCGACTTCATTGTTCAGTTTCCGGCCTAATTGCTTCTCATTAGTTAGGGGTGACGTGCTTGTAAAAACTGTCAACAGAATCGTTACGGCGCTAAATATTTGCCAGATAACAGGAACGAACAATTTGTCACGCGAGTACGTCCTTAATCAAAGCTTATAAACTCCTGTAATAATGTATTATTTTCTGTTATTCCGCAAGCAGATGTATGTTTTAACGCTAAATTGATGGAGAATTAACTCCGCCCCATCTTAATTCTCTTCTGTTGTCTCGGAATGTCTCTGGGTGCTTGCGGCGGTGATTCAACATCGCGTTTTGAGTTTTGGGGAGGATGTATATTTTATACATGAGATGAGCACTAGGTTTGAAGAAGTTGCAACGGGATCTCGTTGTGAAAATAAGATGAATCAGACAGAAAAGACGGTCGATGTTTTTCATTTCAAGAACCCATTAAAAGTGGTTTTTATTGCGACATATCAACGGCGTTGATGTGATCAAGAGGTTGATCAGAGCCCCTGCTCCCTCCTACCTATAAGGTGAGCTGAACCAATCGAAAAAACGCAACAGTACCAGTCCTGGCATCTATCGGGTATGACGAGACCGCAGAAGAGTTTCGCAACCCTGCCTAGACGGAGAGAAACACGACGAACGGCGAGGATAGGGAGAGCAGAGTAACAGGCCCGTGAGTGTGGGCCTCGGCAACGTAAAAGGGCCTCCGGCCCTGCCACGCCAGAGCTTTTTTTTGTTCTCAGAGCCAGATGCCTTGTTTTCTTTGTTTTTTTGTCATGTAGTTGTAATTATTGGGAATTATTAATAACATTATTGTTTGGGAATTTAGGGCTAAGAGAGTCTCTCATGTTTCACTAGTGGAAAACCCCTTACAAAGTTAAGAGAACTTTCTTTTTATTTAGCTGCATGCGCTTTAACCGCATTTTTAGTAGAACGATGGCCTGAATATTTACCTTGTAAAATTTTATTTCATACATAATAAAATTATAATGTGAAGGTAGCGCGAAGTCTTATGTACGCCATGAACATGTACATAACTGTGTACTTGCCGTATTTTCCAGGAAAATATTTTTTGTATATTAGGTACGCATAATAATTTACAAACAAGCCGCAAAACGTAAACAGTAAAAGCCAGGTGTGTTCTTGTTTTGGAAAGTTATCTCTAAGAGCAACCAAACTTCCAGTTTTAATTAACTGGCATCATATTGCACGGTGGTGAAGAAATAACATCCACATCTACTTCTACCGAAACAAGCGACTTATATAATAATTCTCGTAACGAATTAACTGTTCCAAATAAGGAGAACAAAAATAATATCTCACTCCCATTTCAATTTCAATTTCATCCAAAGCGGAATTTAATTCCTACAAATCTTAAATTAAACGGCAACAAGTTTGATCTTGGCAGCGAGTTTTTTCATCATCTTTGAAACTTTTATTAATTGATAGGTTCCAGCCAAATACCCTGTTAAACAAAGCAGAGTTTATAATTACAAAACTTGAGAGAAGTTCAAAAGGAAACAAAAGATGTTCCGTAACATTCTGTTCCCGGGATTGCCTTCTTACTCGAATCGCATGGAAACTCTGTTTCAGGCTGCCAAAACATTAATTTTTGATGAAATCGTTTTATTGCTAAATTGGAATATTGCAGTCCTTCAAAGCTTGATTTTAATTTTCAAAGTCAAACGTTCCAATAACCAGTTGAGGTGGAATTTGTGGAAGGGATCTCTGGATGTAAGGGTGGTATCAATAATTTCTCTTTCAAACTAAGCAATTTGCTCTTTATTAATACCTTTTGAATAATAAATCTGTAGTTACGTTTCCCCAATTTTTCCATCCTTATCTTACCGACAGTTCTGCCAATCTCAGCAAACAACACCTTTTCTACCATCCTCTTAGTTACGTATCTACACCATAGTTTCTTTTTGAAACTATCATTTAATGAATCATAAGCGAACCGATTATGAAAAGAGCCACAATAACTGACCTCCTTTTCATATTGACTCCGAAGGAACTCGGTTATTGGGGAGTAAGTAACCTCCGACTGCTGATTTTCATATCAGTAGCCAAGTTTGGTTCCTGTTGCTTGAACACGAGTAGCTTAGGGGCCTAATTATCCCATAGACTCGTCAATAAGCTACAAGAAGACACATGCATCTCGTCTGTACGTCGAGTCCCGGCATTAAGGTTGTAAATTCGCAAGATGTCTACGTACAAGATTCTCCTCCATACAACGTCCTGCCTTAGGGCAACAAACAGGGGTCTATATCAGATATAAATCGATCTCCTATTATAACGACTTCTTTTTAATGTCATTTAATTTTTGTTCTCATCCTTTGTAAGACGAGGTTGATCGCAGCGGAAGACATCTGCTTATATATTCCTTTTTGCATCCACCCGAGTAGCACAGTGTAAACGTTAATTCCTGGAATTAGATTTTTATTAAGAAATAGTTATTCCTGTACAGGAGTGCAAGAGTTCTAAACACATATCGAAGAACCTCATCCCTAGAAGACCTTATCAGCTTTTACAAACTGAAGGGTACGTCTAAACGTAAAAGGAGAGTAAAAAAAAAATCCTGGGAGAAATTCGTGTCCACGATGTCGTCCAAAACACAATCAAGTTAATTTGATCGCAAATCAAGCCAATGCAAGGATGCAACTTAACACGCAAGATATCAGCCCTCCGGTATATTGATGAAATCATCACATATGACCAGCCTATCGTCAACATCCTGTACCTGACCTGACTCCGGCTCATTGAACTCCCTCACTTGTCCTCGCCTTATCATCCTGTAAAAACTCTGCAGCAGGTCCTGATGATGATATTCCCTTCATTTTTCTTAAGAACTTCCACGCAGCCAGCCTAAGTAAACTATTGGAATTAAATAACCAAATTTGGTTGATCCAAGAAATCTCATCCCTTTGGAGGCAGTCTCCCAATTTTACCCTTCAAGAAACCAAATAGAAGCCCGACCGACCCAGAATCATATCTAACCTTCCCTTACCTGTGCAAGTTCATGAAAAAATTATGAATAAACGCCTGCTCTGGTACCTTAGAAGATATAATATCCTCAACCCAATATATTTCAGCTTCAGACCCCACCGAATAATCTTAGATAACCTTGTTATATGACATTGCCGCAGCATTTTCCTCAAGACAGAATATCATAGCAGTGGTTTTGACATTGAAAGAACTTTTGACACTGTTTTAAAATCCACCGTCTACAAAAGCTGAAAGAGATCATTTTGTCTGGAAACATCTAAACCTTTCCTATTCAACAGATCATCGAAAGTTTAAGTAGCTGTCATTGGCAAAAACCTCCCAACCGTTTATATTGGAGAACGGTGTACCTCAAGGTTCAGTTCTGACTACCACCCTATTTCTATTGGCAATAAATGATGTGTGTTCGTCTGTAAGACCAACAGTAAGTCTATGATGACGATCTTGTTCTCTTCTGCACGAGAAAAGTCTCAGCAACCACATATGCGACCACATCCAAGAGGCAGTAAACGAGTTATCACAGAACTGGTTTCAAATTTTTCTCTACAAAGTCAAAAGTTATAAAATTCATCAGAAGAAGACACAAACAAACGTCAAACATCACATACAACGGCGAAATTCTGCAACGGGATAGAACAACAGAATCTACTTGGGGTAGCTTTCGACCCCCGATTAACATGGAGGAAACACATTCAGAACATCAAAGGAAACTGTCTAAGTCGGCTGAAAATTCTAGGAGCTTTAGCAAATCTTCAATGAGGTGTCGATGTACAAGACCTCCTCAGAGTATATAGAACCTTAAACGCTCGCAGTTAGACTACGCGAGTCCAATTTTCTCTTCTGCTAGTAAAACGGTCCTCAAGACCCTGGATGTAGTACACATCAACGTTCTTCGCATCTATCTCGAAACCTTCAAGTCCAGCTGCGTCGGATCTATACTGTGAAGCTCATGAACTTCCTCTTTTTTCCAGACCGTCATACTCAATCCCAAAAAAATGAGAAACAGCAACTTTGCAGACACAACTCCTTACTTTGTGTCTACCATACCATCGTGGCTCAAAGTCCTCCCGCCCTTATTAGAAAAACCCTATACACCGATGTCTCAAAATCTGAACCAGTTGTCAGCTACGCTGTCAGCACGGCTACTGCCACCACATGAACCCATCGACTCGGCAAGCACTGCAGCAGCATACAAAAAGGGAGAATTATACGAAATACTTGGCTCTGTTAAAACGTTAACAAATTCTGATAATAGAGTGGCCGTATATATTGACTCTCATCCAGAGACTCAGCCACAGACACTCACCTTAGTGTCGTCTGGGTTCGAGAAAGCAGACTCTGCGGCTAAATGTGACTCTTATTTGCAGTTTCACAAGGACCTCAAGAATCATATAAGACAAAACATCTCCACTAAATAACCAAATAAATGGAGCCAAATGAATACCAACCAAGTTGCACATTGTCCAGCCAGAGATAACCTCGGACAAACTGCCTCCCATGCTAAGAAGACTTAAAACAATAATCTGCAGACTAATAATCGGTCACACCAAGAGCGACTCATAGCTACTTTATGGCATCGATAGACCCATCAATCTATGATCAGTGTAACAGCGGCAATCGTCTTACAGTTCAACTATACTCGCAGAATGTCAACAGTATACGACCAAACTCGTCAGCGTCACAAAATAACAGGAGACCAGACTATATTAGTGTATTTTTTAATAAAAAATACACTATTGAGGACGACATCACTTTTCGAAAATCACCCAAACTCATCAAATGTCCATCGATCATGACCCCCAGATCACGAAAAAGTAGTTTTCCAAAATTCACCTGCCCACGATATATATATATATATTTATATATATATATATTTATATATATATTTATATATATATATATATATATTTCTCCAAAATCGCGAAATTTCGATTTTCAAAACGCTCCTGTAGCTTTATCTTTCAAGATTAGTGAACGAAATTTTGGATTCTTGTAAATTATTCGAATGACGTTAGATTTTCGTTGAAAAAATTTCCAAAAGTCCCATCACTTCTACAGGGTGTCCCTTCAAAATTCCATGAGCCCGGTTTTTGTCATCTCATTTCAGGTCGCAGTTTTGAATCTAGGAGGCTGAAATTTTTGTGGGAGTAAGATATCCACAAGGAGTGGTCTGGTATTGCACTTGAGCAAAATCGGCCGAGCCGTTTCAAAATGGCAGCCATTTGAATTTTCGGAAAATTTCCAATTTTTTGAGCCCCCGTATGAGCAAGATGGCAAAAAAACTTTGAAATCAAAATAACAGGATTTGAAGAAAATTATTGGAAATTTGAGTTAATGCAATAAAATTAGCATATTTTCCATTAATAAGCCAGTGTCGTGGGTAGGAAAAAGGGTGAAAATGTGTCAATTCTATAACCGTTTATGAGTCCATTTTTGAAGAAGTTGAATCGAAATTTTCAATTTTTTTTTGCTTTAACATATAATTTGATGTCTTAGCTTCAATTCTCATCGATTAATGTAGCACTTTAAACGAAAAACAAAAAAGTTTTTCGCTTGTGCAAAATTAGCTTGCACTTATTAAATCGATGAAATGGTTCGCAATTTCTTTTTTATTTTTTTTCACATTCAATTATGAATGGTTCTGAAAATTAGAAGAGCAAACGCAACAACAATTAAATCACTTACATGCAGGTGAAAAAAGTATTCAAATTGGTTTTTTAATAACAAAGATACGACCAGTTTAAAAAATAAAATGTGTAGGATGAAGTATTGGACGTACTACATATACCTACTCGATCATCGCTACAAATTTGAAAGGCCCCTTGACTGAGTTAGTTAGGCAAGGGTGTCCTTGCCTAAATAGTAAACTGTTGATGTGGGTTCGAAACCACGAGAGGGGGTTATTCTTTTTTTTTTGGTAGGTAGGTGGTTTTCCGCTTTTCCCCCCAAAAAAATCGGATTATTTTTTTTTATTTTATAATTTTATATAAAATTTTATATTTTCACGCGCCTATGAGATCTGATTGACGTCATTGTGCCGATTTGACGAACCTCAGGACGCTGCTGAAATATCCTGCAAAAATGGAAAATTAAAAATTAAGATATCCTATTTTATGAAAGAAGTTATATTTTTTAATGTCATTCGATATTTAAAAAATCAGGAAAACCAAAAATAAATATACCAGTATATTCATCAGGTTATTAAATTGTAGTTATGAATTATTGCTTTTCGCAATATCTTTAATATTTTAATGATACTGACATGAATTGAAATTAAATATGACACAATGAGAATTGGAACTACTAAAGTTATTTTAAAATTATTATTTTAGTAAAATGAGCTCAGAAATGACTACAATAGCCATCTCTCTCTTCCAAGGTGCTAGTTGATGAAAAATTTTGTGGATCACACGATATAATGTGTTTAATACAATACCGAATAACACGAAAAAAACAACATTAGGTATGTCCGTAAGAAAAACAAAATTTGACTATGAAAGCTCTAGGGTTTAGTTGACCGTGAAAATTTTTATATCATCAGATGGATAGCTGTTGACGACTTATGCAAGCCTACAAAAAATTAGTACTCGCACGGTAGGTACATGGTACACTATAATATTATGCGACTATGGAAAATTACAGAAAGCCAATTTAAAATGCGGTTAAAATATTCATAATTGAATCGCATAAAAATACACTATTTCTGCGATTGATGCGCAAGAAGGTTTTTTTATATAGGCTGAGGCTATAGCTTATATAACTTCTTGAAATACTTCAAGGCTTACAGAAACCTTTAATGTTCTGTTATAGTTATTTATTAATTTGATCGTTATGACTTAATTATTAACATTTATTAAGTCATGTGATGATAATAAATGTGTTTTTTATGTACCAATGACCTGTAAGCCGTTGAGGCACAATAAACAAATGGATAAATAAATGGTTATTGTAGTAGGTGTATAGATTTTATTTTACCATGACAGACAAGCAACTAGATGCATTTCTTGTGTACTTCTCCTTGACACAACACCTGACAACGTCCATTCAGATGTTTTTACTAAACAGATATGGAAACCTCACTGTATCTAGACTTAGATTAATAATAATAAATAACAAAAGTAGGTCATTTGAGTATAAAGCACATACAGTGCATTTTACTAGCCTGCTAGGTGAGTTCGGAGAATTACTCCGTCGCCCATAACAGTTGTCATGCTGGCAGTGCCTGAAACTCCAATCGAGAGGAGCTTCCAATATCCAACAGCAGAGCCTTCCAGAGTACCAAATCAAGCACAGACACGTGTTTCGTTCTACTGGAACTCATCAGTGTGCTGCATCTGGAGTGTCTGGAGGATGCTGTCGGATGAACGGAAGCCAGCCCCTCTTAAGCTAAGAATTAACACGGAACTCCGTGTGGTGTAAAGTAGAGCGACATCTAGCGGTCATTCTAAAGAACTAACCGTGAGTTCACTTTAAGTACATATATTACAGTTTCAGACACCACACGGTAGTTCTTTAGAATGCTTGAACGAAACACGTGTCTGTGCTTGATTTGGTACTCTGGAAGGCTCTGCTGTTGGATATTAGAAGCTCCTCTCGATTGGAGTTTCAGGCACTGCCAGCATGACAACTGTTATGGGCGACGGAGTAATTCTCCGAACTCACCTAGCAGGCTAGTAAAATGCACTGTATGTGCTTTATACTCAAACGACCTACTTTTGTTATTTATTATTATTATTTAATCGTTGAGTATACTTGCCATTTCTTCTCTAGTCTTAGATCTTTTATTACCCGAGTGCCTCCATACTGAAGTTTAAAAAAAGCCCATCCTTATGAAAATCTCACTGTCATAATTTCAGTGTGCTGGAATGTCACCTCTGGCACCTGTTCCGGTTAGAGCTTCAGGAGTAACTGTTTGCTACTCAGCGCTGCGCAGTTACTTTTATAATGCCATAAGTGCGCGACATTCCATTGCGCGTCCTGGTAACCCCAAGATGTGCGCGAAGTGATCGGCGCCTTCTTGTAATTTGAAATGGAATCGCTACCCTATCTATTGCTTTCTCTATATTAGATTGATTGCCAATAATTATAAGTATAGGTATTTTATTCTAGTTTAATTAAAAATAATTAAATTGTTCGTAACAATCACTTGTGTTACCTCAAGTCAAATAATCTCTATGGAGGTAACATAAAAGTAATCATCTAAGGGTGCTTTTAACTGATGGTAATCATCTCTTAATCATTAATCAATCGGGGGAGTTTGATTAGAAAACAAATATAAGTAAATCAAGTTATTTGCGCGAGAATAAAAATAAAAGAAGCCATTAAAAATTCGAAGAATGGCAAGAAAATGAGGAAGCCATAAACACTGACAGATATATTGCGCTACAATTCTAGCCGGTACTATGTTATTTATGTGTTTCCAAATACCCTCCCTCTATAAATTTTTATTGAAAGCTCGTAGTGTTTTTAACTATATGTAAAACGAGAGAGAGGAACGTAAAAACTCTACAGACTCACTACTCGGGAGGAGAGTGAGTATACTGTACTGTATTTAAATTGTATACTGTCAACCCTTTTTGTCGTTGAAGTCCTGAAAAAATAACGAGGAATTGTTTCATGGTATATTCATTTTTTTTATTTGTCCACAGAGTTTACATGAGCCTCTAGAGCAGCAAATAAACAGCTCATTTGTGAAAATTAACGAAGCTTCATGTTAATATTTGCAGACATATATTTTATAATTAAAGCCTTTGACGCATCATCGTCTCTACATATATTAAGTTAAAAATTCAGTTTAGTTTGAATTATTGAACGGAGTGGAGGTTTAATTTTCACGACCGAATTTAACGCCGGGAAATAAGTGAATAAGTGATACAGAAAGTAAAATAAGTGAAGTAACAGGACCGCTAAGCCAAGAGGCGTAAGTGGTAACTAGACAAATCATTAGCTACATATTATTAAACCGAGAATAAGTACTACAAAAGCATTAAAAAGGTAAGTCTTCGCCATGTCAGCCACGTCGGGCGGAGCCTCTCCGCCCGGCAATCTGCCACTGGTTGATAACACGGATACGGATAAGGTAAATGATTTAGAAAATGTTTCTCAGGAAAATATTAATTTAACTAGATATCCTATGCATATAGATGTTAATAATAAATATTCGATAAACGATAAAGGTCCATTTTATGTGTATGTAGAAAGCACGGTAAATAATTTAGGCAAGTTATTCCCTATCAGGGTAGGCCACTATCTGAAAATAAATCAACTGTACACGAATGAAATTGTTGATATAAAGACAGTAGGTATAAATAGAGTTAAAGTGGAGACAAGAACTAAAGAAACTGCTAACAATTTGGTACAAAATGAAAAACTGTTGCAACATAACTTGATAGCTTACGTTCCAAACTTTTTCACGCAGAAAAAAGGAGTAATTAGACAGGTTGACACATTCTTTGATGAAGGCTATTTGATGGAGAACATAGAATGCTCCCAAAAAGTTATACGGGTAAATAGAATGAAGAGGAGAGTAGGTGCAAAAGAAAATGGCGAACCAATCTATCAAAATAGACAATTGGTCGTAGTAGTATTTCAGGGAACAACATTACCAAACTATTTAAGAATAAACAATGTGCAATTCGAGGTGGAGCCTTATATATACCCAGTGGTCCAATGTCTGTCATGCTTCAGATACGGGCACGTCAGTAGACAATGTAAAAGTTCTAATAAAAATGGAAAATGTAAGAAATGTGGTGAGGATCATCAAGCTGCAAATTGTACTAGCGTAACCGTTTACTGCATACACTGTAAGACTGACTCACACCCTACGGTTTCAAAAATTTGCCCTCTCTACTTAAAGCAAAAACGCATTAAAGAAATAATGTCACTGCGAAATGTATCTTTTAGGGAAGCAGAGAAGATCGAAGAAAACCCCACATATGCAATCGCGACAAAAAATAGATTTGATCTCCTACAAGAAAGCAATGCTTTCCCTCCACTACGCAACCCGACAAATACATCAACAGAAAACAAACAACCACAAGAAACATATCTGAGAAATCCACAGTCACAAAGACAACACTCTCAAAGACATTACTCTAAACCGCGACCACTTAGTTTCACAACCGACAACCCCGCCAAACGTAAAGCCTCCTCACCTACAACTCTACACCCCCCTAAAAAAAGCGTCCCCGTCATTCCCAATCCACACCGAAATGAACTCATAGAGTACAAGGAAAAAATCTTAGATAAAGTGACACACTTTATAGGGAAACTGCTAGGGCAGATCCTAACTAAAGTAGACCCTGATGATTTTGATATGGGAAACATCAACATAAAGCAGGTATTGTCTAATATTATAATGGGTGAGAATGAGAACGATCAAGGTGAGGATATGATCTTAGCTAGCGACTGCGACAATGATTCCACGTACTGATAGATCTCAAAGCTTAAATATTATTCAGTGGAATGCGAGATCGATAAAACAGAACAAGCCTAGTCTATGTAACTATATTCATTTAAATCCTGTAGATATTGCTCTGGTCAGCGAAACATGGCTCCGAAAATCTGACAAATTCAATCTAAAAAGATATAAAATGGTGCGGTGTGATCGCACAGAAGGTAGGGGAGGTGGCACAGCCATATTAGTAGCTGATTATTTAGATTTTCAACCGATAAGGATCCAACATTCCCTGCCTAATAAGGTCGATATATGCGGCATCAAGCTCACCCGTGGTAATGTAATTTTAATAAGTATTTATAAGCCACCAAATGTAGCAGTGTCGCAGAGGGAGTGGTTCTCCCTGTTTTCAAAGTGGCAACAAGAAAACGTTGTTATTGGGGGCGACTTTAACTGCCACCATGTCGCATGGGGCTCAGGAAAGGTTACGGCAGCTGGCCAAAAGCTTTATGACGCATTGGACAGTATCAGTAATATGCTAGTGTTGAATGATGGCAGACAAACCTTAGTGACAAGGCCGGTAGAGTCGTCCTCCGCGATAGACTTAACCATTGTTAGTAACCGAATAGCTTGTGAGATAGATTGGAACGTTCACCAGGAGACACTGGGATCTAATCATTATTTAATTTCGATCACGTTATATAGGAAATACGAAACACTCGAGAAACATCCCTACCTTAAGTGGAAAGAGACCAGTGCCGACTGGCATGAGTTCCAATCTGTCCTAGACAATAATTTGAGTGGAAATAATGTAGGCACTAGTGAAGGTAAATTTAATACATTATTAAACGCCCTAACATTAGCTTGTAATAAAAGTATGAAAGAGTATAAAATTTGTAAGAAAGGATCCATTCAACCACCTTGGTGGGATGAAGAATGTTCCAATATGTTTAAGAGAAGAAAGGAAGCGTTAATGTCATACAGAAGGCAATCCAACATTGAAAACTACATAAAGTATAAAGAAGTGGAAGCAAAAGTTAAGAAGTTGTTTAAATACAAAAGCAGGCAGGCTTGGAAAAGTTTTGTTAGCAAACTTAACAAACAAACACCGCTAACCGACATCTGGAAGTTTGTCAGGAAAATGAATGGCATGAACACCAATGAAATAAAACAACATATATCACTGAAACTCCTCGAAGATATCTTCGATACAATTGTGCCAGCATATGCCTACAAACCTTTCCCGGAAATTACGGAAACCTCCCAATCCCAAGCAAACAACCCCCTCAGTAAGCCGTTCACACCCTCCGAACTGCAGCGTAGCCTCCATTTGTCATCATCAAATACATCACCCGGCCGGGACCGGATTACGTATAGCATACTTAATGCCACAACCACTAAGTTCAAGGAAGCATTGCTAGAAACCTTTAATGACATTAGGGTAACGGGTAGATACCCAGAAGAAATGAAACAAATAGTAATCACTCTAATTCACAAACATGGTAAACCTTACGATCAACCAAGTGGGTATAGGTCGATCTCATTGATGTCGTGTCTGACGAAGTCATACGAAAGATTGGTCAAAATGAGACTCGAACACTTTTGCGAGAACCAGAATTGCTTACATAGAAATCAATTCGGTTTCAGGAGAGGCCGGGGCACTACTGATGCTGTAGCACACTTGGTTACTGATTTACAATGTGGGCTTACCCAAAATAAGTATATCATGTGCCTGTTTATAGACTTAAAGGGGGCCTATGATTCAGTAAATCTTGCAACATTGATGAAAGACCTACAAACGGTGGGATTGAGCAGAACACACTCTGTCAATCTGGCGACTTTGTATGTTAACCGAGCCATCTATATAAAAGACAATCTCAATAGACTCCACGGCCCCAGGTTCACATCCAAAGGACTACCCCAGGGTTCGATTTTGAGTCCATTGCTCTTCAACATTTACACCAGAAACTTACATGATATGTTAGACAAGCAGCTGAGTTGTATCCAATATGCAGACGACATCTGTATTTATACGACCCAAGATAGTTTTGAGAAGTGCCTCAAAATGTATAAACGAGCAACATATATCCTTAAGATGTGGATTGAGGAACGGGAATTCGACCTTAATGAAGAAAAATCGAGAGTGGTGTTTTTCACCAGGCACAGAATCAGACCCCCAGAATTAATGATAAGCAGAAGTTACAATATCAGGACAGCCCCAGGATATAAGTACCTTGGAATATTCTTGGATTCGAAGCTGCTTTGGACAAAGCAAATAGAGGATGTTATAAGTAGGTGCGAGAGAGGAGTAAATATCCTGAAATTAAGCGTCCATGCGAAATGGGGTGCAGACAGAGACACGGCGCTCATGTTTTATAGGGCATACATTCGAGCAATCATAGACTACGGTATAATATTCTACCTTAGCTCCTCAAAAACTAACATGAGAAAGCTCCAAACCGTTCAAAACAAAGCGCTGAAGACCTGTATCGGAGCTATGAAATCTACCCCCAATGAAATCGTTTACGCAGAGTCGAAGGAACCACCACTGAAAATAAGAGCAAGATATCTGGCAGGCAAATACATTTTAAAAGTCAACGCAACATTTCCGGAACTAATGAAAAAAGTTCAATATGTATTTACGGAAACCCTGGACAACAAATATTGGAACTGCAAGGTAAACCCACCATTAACAGAAGCGTATGAAGACATAATGCCATTCGCAGATCGCATAGACAAATCGGATAAAATGCCGTATTATGACATCCCTTACGAAAAACTATACTGCACGATCAAGTGCACAAGACCACCAATAGAACAGAATACGCATCAAATGGTCGTGATTAACACCTACAAAGAAATTCTTCATAAATACGACGGACTGATACAAATATATACCGACGGCTCAAAAAACGACGCAGGAACAGGTTGTGCCTACTTCATCCCAGACACTCAAACCTCGAAGAAGATAAAGCTACCCAGAGAATCCTCCATATATACTGCAGAACTAACAGCAATAGAAATGGCCTTAGAATGGTTTGTCAACAGCGATAATCATGGAGCACTTATTTTGTCAGACTCATTGGCAGCGTTATACAGTATTCAATCAGCATACAAAGGAAGGGGCAAAAATAAAACTGTATACAGAATTCTATCAAAACTACCTGAAAACCGTAGAGTAGTCTTTGTATGGGTGAAAGGGCACTCGGGTATTCACGGTAATGAAATCGTCGATAGATTGGCCAAGGAAAGTATCGAAAATCCAGATGAAATATCTCGCAAACTTGAATATAGTGACCTATTCGCAGACATTAAGTGTAAAAGTCAAGACGCTTGGAGATTGGAATGGCGCTTATACTGCGCTAATACTAACAACCCGTATACAGTTATTCACCCAAACCTTCCAACCAACGAAGATCTACGAATATACCAGCATCACAGTAGAGAATTCAGTACTACTATGCTAAGAATGAGGACAAACCACGGCCGTTTCCCAGGTCATCTTTTTAAAATAGGGGTGGTCCCGGACCCTAATTGCGGATGTAACCAGGGGGTGAGGGCAGACCTAGACCACATCATCTTCACATGCCCAAATAACGACCAAGCACGAGAAAAGCTAATAAACAGTATCAGCAAAGAGATTTCAAGACAGATGCCACTCACCTTGGTGAACTTATTTTTGACGAAGAAACGATGCATACTGGCAGCCTTATATAACTTCTGCAGGGAAATAAACTTAAATTTATAATGTGAAAGCGAATACTTATGTCTTTTGCATACAGGTATGGATATGTATTGTAAATGAAACCGATAAAAAAAAAAAAAAAAAAAAAAAAAAAAAAAAAAAAAAAAAAAAAAAAAAAAAAAAAAAAAAAAAAAAAAAATAAAAAAAAAAATAATAAGAAAAAAAAAAAAGAGTATAAATATTTAAAAAAAAAAATAAATAAATAAATAAATAAAAAAAAAAATAAAAAAAAAATGATAAAAAAATAGAGTATATAAAAAAAAAAAAAAAAAAATTAAAAAAAAAAAATAGAATATAAAAAAAAAATGATAAAAAATAGAGTATATATAAAAAAAAATAAAAAAAAATAGTAACTAATCTAAAAAATGTAAGAAAAGGAAAGTGGAATAATTGTTCAATTTAGGATAGGGATGTAATCTTTTTGTATACTTTGTACTTTGTATTGAATGATGCTTTAACTGCAACCTCTGTGACATTGTTACATCCAAATACAAAAGTCTGTGACTAATGGGGTTTCATTAACCCTGAGGTCATATCACCACCACCACCACCAAGTTAAAAATTATATATATTTTTAATTGGATATGTTTCTCTGATATTAAAAGGAAAGGTCAATGCTCATTACACTTGACCTCAATTTGAGATGAAAATGATTCTTGTTTTATTTTATGCGCGAATTTACACTCCACTTCAACAGGCTTATTACTCAGAAATAGGCGCAGAAATATACGTCTCTCGATGCAGAAATATTTCGTCTAGCTCGTCATCGTAGGTAAATTTTTCATTCTGCATATCTTCATATCTGTAGACAGTTCCGTTGAGAAGATCCAAGGGCTTTTGGAGTAGTTTGATGACGAACTGATGTATGGCATCGTTTTTTGCAAGATAACGCTTTCTCCAAAATTTTGGGAAGCCACCACAACAAATAGATCATTGGATATTATTCCCCTCGGATCTCAACTAGACAGTTTTCTCAAGAATGAATAATTTTTTTCCAAAGGTCTATTTTCCAGACTTTCTTAATGTGAACAATATTTTTAAATTTTTTACAAGAAATAAAATTAATTTTAACAAAACAAAATGAAGTTGAAGATAATGAAATAAACATCATGAAACCGTCACTTTGTCCAGAATCATTCGGAACTGGAGATGGATCAACCATGCGGGGTTTATGGAATTGTTAGTAAAGTTAGCAGTATGCGAAAAACACATTTGCAGTTTAGTTTTCTCATACATGCTAAAGGATTTAGACTGAGGGATGATATACTACTCATCCCACACAGTTCCTTTGACACCTACAGTTCTTTAACCATTTTACAATTCAATCATTTTCGTAACGATAATTTTTGAGCCCAATGTATATACTTAGTTTACAGAAAATTCTGTACAATGTCGGTTTAGCATGACATCGGCGGCACCGTTCGATCGTTGGACTTGACTATCTTTCGGCTCCTCTCGCGTTTCGATGATCGTGCATGCGCGAGCCTTTAAAACGACAGAAACGTCATGAAATTAGATCCTCTTAAAACTCAAGAACAGTTTCACACGTTCTCTCTTTCACTTAATTAATTGTTCAAGATCAGAATGAGCAGCTAAACACTCGTTTGAACGCTCCGTGACGTACTAATAGTAAATTATCTTTTTAAGTGATTACTGCTTTGATTAATAATTGATGTGTGTAAGCTTTCGTTCGCTCCAAACGTTTCCTCTACGGCTGCGGTAGACATCATCAGTGGTTACGTGTGCGCAAGCAACGCTTCCACTCCTCGTGTTCACTGATAACAGACTGTTCAGCTAGGAGAGCGTGCCTATTTATATGGTGAAGATCTGGTGACGTCATACTCCCTCCACTAGCTATCTCCATTGTAGCATCAGCCATTTTCTATGATCATATCATCTATTTCTCAGTCGAATCTGACGTAACGCCGGATACCAAATCCTCCGCAGTTTCATTCCTTGACCTGACTTCGTGTTCACTGATAACTGATTGCCCAGGCGGAAGAGCGCTCCTATTAAAAAGTGATGGTCTGGTTACGCAACCTCCGGTTTCTCGGATGATATAACGGATTCCTAAGTCAGATGAAGACTCGTTTGGGTGTGACGTAATGCCGGAAGCCAAATCCTCCGCAGTTGCTTATAAATTTCAATTGCTTCACGATGTAATCGGGTGTAATAGTGTGAAGGAGTGGATAGGATTTTCGTATTTTCGAAGCATAAATGGCGTGGCGATTTTGTAGCATAGCGTGCTCTGCGACAGCTGACTTAACTGTATGGTCCAGGCGGAAGTTTCTCTTGTGTTCGGTTACGCGGATGTTGACGCTGCGTTTGGTGGTTGCGATGTATACAGCACCACAGGACCAAGGTAGGTATTCTATAAACTCCAGCGGAAAAAAATGGATGGATGGGTTCTTTAGCTTAACGCAGAATATTGCGAACTTGTTGTGTAGGTTTAAAGATGATTTTGACGTCGTGGCGCTGCCGGAGTTTGGAGCTCCCAAAACTCTTGATGGTTGTTCTCTGGGTATCGTGGGATGTTGGGCTCTGGGTCGTAAAGCTCTACGGACTAGTTATTCACCTGCAGAACATTATCTATATAGGTGGGCTAGCTCTTATGGAGGCGTTGTGTCTGGCTAATTCGGGATGCAATAGTATGAGCGAGACTCAAATAGCTGATGATCTGCCTTTATAATACTTCATTATTGCTTATTACCTTATTATTCATAACTATTTTACCATAATATTATTCGTAATAGTGGAACTCTCGAAAGCGTTGGAAGTCATACTTCTACAAGTCATGATCATTTTTAACTAATTATTCCTATTCGTGTAATAAGCGTTGAGTTATCGAGAATCTTCGCCGCTTTATGGTGCTTGGAAAGTAAACAGAAGTGTTTCCATAATAAAATGATCATCCTGCATAAAAACTAATTAATTTTTTATTATCCATTCTTTCTAGTCGTTTTTTGGCTTCTTCTTCAAGCTGCAGGCTCATGCGCACGACCACACCCCTGTATAATTTCATCTGGTTTACTTGTACAAAATTATACACTCTCCTGTATCATTCTTGTAAAGGTAATTCCGTATTGCAAACAAATCTCTTAGTAGTTGCTGCAAAAACATTAATATTTCATCCCACCCTCACCGTTTTAGAGAGTTCTTCAAAACACGGTTGTGAGTTTAACATTTCTCATATTTGAGTCTCCTGCCCGGTGTAGGTGGTCCTGGGCAGAGCCTTATCTCGTTGGGGTAGGATTTCTTACAGGGGTCGTGTCTATGTTATTAAGATATACGGCTATTAGGGTGAAGCCTACTTCTTTCTCCCGGCTGGTGATTGATGGTATCCTGCAGGATAACATCCAGGCAGGCGGACTTCCCGGTTTCTTTAAGCATCATGTGGAAGGAGGATGCGATGCAGGAGATATTATCAGGGATAATTACAAATCGTTTCACCGATGCTGAAATCATAATAACACTAATAGAATGATTCACGACGAGCGACGTTTCGCGCCAAGTGGAAATCCAGAGTTACCAACTCGAAGAGCGGCAGTTCGGAAGGATTCAATTGAAAATATCTCACCTGCAACATACGGGGGAATTTTACGCGTATTTTTACTGGCTAGGTTGATGTGCGATTTCTCGATATTGTGGAACGTCTGGCAGCCAACCGGAAACGGTTTACTGCCTCATATAAACCCGCCGCTGGAGGGCCGACGTATACCTGCACGATCCTGCCAGTATCTCATTTCCATTTCATGGAAAATTTACCATTATCTCAAATCCGATTTGTGTCAGTGCAAAGCTGAGATCAATAGCTTCCTCGCATGCCACTTTTCTTTTCGTCTACATCACCCTGAAAACAGACAGGTGAAAATGTATTCATGTCGGGAGGGTTTAACTTGAAATGTGACGAGGATCCCTGTCGGAGAAGCTAATTCTCTTCTAAAACCAGTTTAACTCTGTGTTGTTGTAATCTGTGATGGGGGAGGGGGGGGGGGGGGGTGATAAAAGTATCCGATAAGACCAATCTGTTGACTCACACAAGTGACAACATGTTTTTTAACACCGAAGGATCGGTCATGAAAATATTTTCCTCTCATCTCTATAAGGTATAATAAAACCGATGGGATATTAAATAAAATCGAAGTGGCACTCGAAAAATCAATCCTTCCATTTAGATGTTCGACACGATTCGAAGTGATCCTTGAGACAACACAACTGTTAAGCTTTAGCCAATTACATTAGCTTCTCCTGGGAGGGTTTATTTGCTATCGAAGACCGGCTGCTGAAGTTTTAATCCTCTATATTAATGACCGGGGACTCATGTGAGTAAATCTCCCATCCATTTCTACCAATTCCTGTTCCCGTCTGATCCTCTCTTTAATGTTATGAACTCTCAATAAACTCGCACGAGTTGGATTCTATAGAGAAGTTGAGTCGCTTTCAAACTTCGCGAAATATTAATCAATACGGTGGTGTTGGTGTTGGTGTCGGTGATATATCAAAAGTCAATAATAACTGTCCAATTGTCAGTATTGCACGATCATGATAAAATATGGTTTAGCGATTTCTCTAGGATTATGTTCCATTTTGCTGCATCTAGTTTTGACTTTTACTCATTAATCTCCGAGAATGAAACTGCAACTGTCTAATTCATCAAAATTTTCACTCGAAGGACGAAAATTAATCACATTTTAGAGTGGTAAGTAGGTAGATAAATGGTGAATGAAGCATATTTTTGATATCCAATTCCAATATGTTCATTTGCTCTCTGGGAATCATATTTCAGGATAAGTCGATAATAAAACTGTCATGGATAAAAGCATTGAATATAACACAAAGCAGTCCAAAGCTCGCTTCGAATCTCAACAAGATCATGGACATTTAATATGTGTAGGCTTACATCACCGGCTTCCGTTGGAATCGTAATTGATTCCGGGCTGTTGTGCCGTGGTCAATAAGCTTCGAAAATATGAAAATCCCATCCACTACTTCACACTATTACACTAGTTTACGTCGTAGAGCTGTTGAAATTTATAAAGATCCAAATAATTTCTACCGGCAGAAGGAATGAATGAAACTGCGGTGGATTTGGTATGGTAATAATGTAGAGATCGACCTACTGTTGAAAATCGTCAAGCTTAATAGCGACGAAATTGATTTTTTTTATACAGATAACTTTTCCTCTTGGGATTTTTAAGCTTCTCCTTTTTTGAAGCTCCCCCGCCTTTTCATCTTCACACTCTCCTTTGGGATTTTATGTCCTGTTTTATTTTTATGTTTCCTGTTTTATTAAAGTGTTTCAAGTCCTGTTTATAAATTTGTGACTGTTCAATTTATTGTGTGTAACTCATATCACAATCCTCGAGAGAAGGTTTCTCTCTCTTTATTTCGTTTACTCTTCGTTTATTCTCTTTATAATACTTGTCTAGCCAGAACTATAATTTTTATGTTATTTTTGAAAAAATAATTTCAAAAACTAATTAGGATTGTCATTTATTATCAATGTAAAGGCTGATATATATTAACCTAACCGTATTAAGTCCGTGTGTCAGCCGATACTTGAATTAAAAATTTGTATATTGAAATTAGACATGTTGAGCTACATGTAACTATGCCATGCCCGGGCGACGTATCCGTGCCGAGCCTTCCAATCAAATTAATGTGATGACGGTCATAACTACGTGCGATAATGAGTGTCCCAGTCTTTATGCATCTGGTATCTTATCTACTTGGCGGCTTTAAATAATAAGAATTGCTCGGGCGCCGTTTGTAAGTGTCTTCGTTTACATGTCGTTACTTTGGCCACATAGAGAGTATCCGTCTTTTCATTTTAACCACCCGGCACCATCTTTGTTTCCTCCTAAAGGGAGACGAGGTTGATCCCCGCAAAAATAAGATTACTTCACGCATTTGCTCTTATGACTTAGTGGATAAGTATTCCAGGAATGATGGAGCCATTGTTTATACAGGGTGTCCCAATATTCCATGGACATGGAGCAACCACAGATTACTGAGGTAAAAAAAAGTCGCTCGGACCAAACTTATCTCTATACCAAAATGCTTCGTTTGTCCGTTAGAGGGCTTCAAAGTCTTTTAAAAATTTTAGTTTTTTTGAAATAGCTCAAAGTCGGCTGATTCCAATTCGATGAAATTTAGTAGGTAAATTTCTTATTAAAAGTACTAATTTCTGATGTACATGATAATTTGACGGAAACCCGGGAAGGGGTGAAACTACCCCTACCCTCCATTAAAATCGATCGTTATTGTTGATAGGGTAGCAGGAACGCTCTTCATGTTTTTTTGTTTGAAAGATACATCCTTTTAGCCCATTTTTGGTCTCTTACAAAAATCTGTATCTTTCCGTGGTACTATGTGATAAAATAAATTAGTTGATGGTACCTAATCAAAATTTTATTTCATTCTTTTAATTTGAAATCAAATTTTCAATTTTCAGGTGATTATTTGATCTAATCTCATAAAAGATGATTAGTATGGTTCGGTTTTTTTTTCAGCTGTTTGCAAACGTTTTTTTTTTCAAACGCAGTAAACAGTTTGCAAAACGACGAGGTTCCAAGAAAAGTTCAAATCATTTTTTTGCGCAGGATGGAACTTTCTAGGGTCCAAGCCTGCTACATCGAGCATCTTTTATGAGATTAGATCAAATAATAATCACCTGACAATTGAAAATTTGATTTCAAAGTAAATTAATGAAATAAAAATTTAGTTATCATCGACTAATTTATTTTATCACATAGCACCTCGGAAAGATACAGATTTTTGTAGAAGACCAAAAATGGGCTAAAACGATGTATCTTTCAAACAAAAAAACATGAACAGCGTTCCTGCTACCCTATCAACAATTACGATCGATTTTAGTAGAGGGTAGGGGTAGTTTCACCCCTTCCCGGGTATCCGTCAAAATATCATGTACATCAGAAATTAGTACTTTTAATAAGAAATTTACCTACCAAATTTCATCGAATTTGAATTAGCCGACTTTGAGCTATTTCAAAAAAACTAAAATTTTCAAAAGACTTTGAAGCCCTCTAACGGACAAACGAAGCATTTTGGTATAGAGATAAGTTTGGTCCGAACGACTTTTTTTTACCTCAGTAATCTGTGGTTGCTCCATGTCCATGGAATATTGGGACACCCTGTATCTACTTGGGACTATTATCTAAAACCTAAAAGATTTATGACCAAGAGTGACCAGCCAGCAACTAGCAATCATTTTACAGGATACACAATTCAGCGTATTCCCTGTGGAACTGATTCCTACGTATAGAAAATTTGCAATACTTAAGTACTTGGAATAAACTGTGCAAAGAATGCGCATGTTTTTCTAATATTTGAAAAATTCACTATGAAAATAGCCTGAATTCAATGTTATAAGGCCAGGTCAGGTCTATACAGAGCATTAAAAAAATATCTTTCATCATTAGGATTTCGAGGACTAGCTACCAGAGATACTAGGTTGGTTGAATTTTACGCTTATTAAGAATCTGAAACAAAATTTAGGTTAGCTTCAATCTTTGCTGAAATATCCCGAAAAAACTCAAAACATCAATTTTTATTTTATTTTTGCCACATATTTTTTATTATTGAAAATAATTAAAAAAAATAATGAAGGTTTAGGTAAGTCGACAAGAGCTATCCATTTGAAAGTTCAAAATTTTTCAAAACCGATTAGATTCCAGGAGTTTCATAATCAAAAGTCTACTTTGAAAATTAATTAAATATAAAATGTACGATGGATTCGGCTTGGGCCAGAGGATGACCCCAGGCAGCCAAAACGCATGCCAACAACTGAGTGCAGTGCCCCCCGGTGTTTGGAGGTAGAAGAAGGCCTATATTCATCTTCTAAAGCCAAAATCCTATGGCGCAAGCCGAATCCACCGTGCATTTTTTCGTTCATCAATTTTCATTAATCATTCTCACTAAGGTTAAGTGAAGGTTGTGCTATGTGATAGTAGGATACATTGTACTGAAGAGTCCCAATTACGACGAAACACGTGTCGACAATAATTTCCACCTCTGACCACAGCATGACATCAATGATTGACATTTATTGTTTTGAAATATGTCGTTCACCTTTTGTCAAGTTTTATCTTTTGTCACATTAAAAAAATCCCAATTTCGTTCCTCTTTTTTCGAAACAAAAAAGTTTTATTTTTACTTAATGTCATAGAAAACATAAAAAATCGTAGGGCAAGCAATATAACTCCATATTAAGGTAACTCGGTGAAAAAAAAATCCGAAAAAAGACGAATAAAATTATGATTTTTTTTATTTAGTCCAGTCATTACGTCGGAAATATCGGGTTAGAAATGCAAATGAACCGAGATAGCTAAATTTTGGATATTACGTTTGAGGGGGGGGGGGGGGGCTAGAAAAGCTAAACTTCAAATTGTCGACCAAAATTACCTTGTGCATTTTCCGCCATCTTGTAAAAAGTGTGAAATTCAGTTTATTCATCATAGCTCGGTTCTCTGTTGAGATACGAAATTTTTTATTAAATACTTTTTTGTTGATTGTCTTACGATTTACTATAAAGGTCCTCTACATTTTTTACGTATCGTTCATCGTTATTGAGATATCGATCGAAAAAACATAAATTTAGGGAGTGAATTTCGTTTTTTTGCTATTTTCTTTTCTCGTGAAAGATATCGTATCTAATTTACCTGTAATTTATGGGCTTTCGGTCCTAAAATAAGCCATAAGCCAAGGAAACACTTAGACAGCGGGAAAAACTTATACCAGAATGGTAAGTCAGTGTTGTCAGATTCACTTATTTTTATGCATATATCTTACGGAATTTTATTTATTACTTTAGCTTGCCGAATAAGTTACGATACAAAAAGCATTGCTGCCGAATTAGGCAAGAGTGATTTTTTTAAATTTTAACATATAATAACCTTAGTTTTCTATATGTTTATTAGTCTTGTTTCTTATCATTTGTTCTACTTTGATTTTAATTTTTTTGTCTGGAGGGTTTCAAAATGACGAGATATTTTCGATGAGCTGCTGATGAGGCTAAGCAAAAATCAAAGCTTTTAAATTGCTGGTGGCAGAGGCACTTCTTTTCAATTCTCTGACAAATAAACCCCACTAGTATTAAGTATTTATATTAATGAGTCATACAGGGTGGCCCAGCGAAAACGTACCGGGCCTAATAACTTGAAAACTGAAGATGTACGCGAAAAACGCCGAAACAGGTCGATTTTGTTATCGAGGGGGACATATTTTCGTGACAAATTTAACTACCCAAGTTCACCCCCTTGGCAGGGTTAGCTACCCCTTTGCTTATCATCATAGGGAACAGATATCGAGTGATACATCATTTGAAAGCTACTTGAATTCTCTTTACAACGATATCCAACATTTTGGGTTTCGCTTACATACAGGCTGGCCCAACGAAAACATTTTTTTGGGCCAACCTGTATGTAAGTGAAACCCAAAATGTTGGATATCGTTAAGAGAATTCAAGTAGCTTTCAAATGATGTATGTGAGAGTGGTTTCGCTTACATACAGGCTGGCCCAACGAAAAATTTTTGTTTGGGCCACCCTGTATGTAAGTGAAACCCAAAATGTTAGATATCGTTGTAAAGAGAATTCAAGTAGCTTTCAAATGATGTATCACTCAATAGCTGTTCCCTATGATGATAAGCAAAGGGGTAGCTACCCCTGCCAAGGGGGTGAATTTGGGTGGTTAAATTTGTCACGAAAATATGTCCCCCTTGCTAACAAAATCGACCTGTTTCGGCGTTTTTCGCGTACATCTTCAGTTTCCAAGTTATTAAGGCCAGTTGCGTTTTCGTGGGGCCACCCTGTATGTGAGCGAAACCCAAAATTTTTGATTTGTAAAGAGAATTCGAGTGGCTTTCAAATGATGTATCACCCGATATCTGTTCCCTATGATGATAAGCAAAGGGGTAGCTACCCCTGCCAAGGGGATGAACTTGGGTAGTTAAATTTGTCACGAAAATATGTCCCCCCTTGCTAACAAAATCGACCTGTTTCGGCGTTTTTCGCGTACATCTTCAGTTTTCTTCATCTTAAGTTATTAGGCCCGGTACGTTTTCGCTGGGCCACCTGTATAAGGATGAAACAAAGTGCAGTTATGGCATGGCTGATGAGTCTCAAAACAGAAAATCCGCAGTAGCTGTACACGTTTAGTTTTATAAGGTTTTTCATATTGATTTTTATGGTGTTTCTGCAAGGCTATGTATAGGTATAGAATGAGGATATCAATTTAGGAAAAAGCGGGTAACAAATCATAAAGGATTTTAGGTGCTGTGAAGTTTATTGAAACTTCAGAACAATGTATCCCAATATAACAGCGGGAGGCTATTTCTCCCTTCTGGAGTTTCACACCTGCCTCCCGGTTGCCTTTTTTAGTACACAAGCATAGTCCTTATTAAGATCTCTCTGTAGAAGTTGATGGCGATAGCCCTACTTCGGCGAGAATGATCCCGCATTCTGTTCTCGCGTTGCGAAGTTTATAAGTCCCCGTAATTGTAATTTGAGATCAGTCTTTGAAATTTTTAATAAAGTGATTCGGGGGAAAAGGCAACTTGCACTGGCACTGGTTGGCGGTTGGTGGTTTTTTATATATTCAAGCCGGAGGCGAAATATCGTCTGTCAAGCCGAGGCTCAAAGCTTAAAATGGGCTGGATAAATCTGTGACGTGAGAGTTATGGCTGGTAGTCCAGGACTCGATATTGACATATCCTTAAGAAATAAACAGCAAGAAAACATGCCGGAGGAAAGGCGAGACTTCCGAAAATCATCCTTTAATATAAACACTTTTCCTGCAGGCTTCCTGCTTTTCTACTTCAAGCGGACGTTTATCCTGGACGTGGCGTACTTTATTGTGACAGCTGCCTAGATTATAGCCTGGGGGGAGAAACAACACTAAAATCTGGAAAGTCTTTCTTGAATATAAAATTCGTACAGGTTTCCATTACTCCAACTCCGGGAGTAAATATTAGTATTATGTTTGTGTAAACAGTAACACTTTAGGAGGGAGACTTCATTTCAGAGAAAACCTCCTGCTGCAACTTCCATTTTAATTTACATCAAAAATGGCAACTGCATTATCCAGAATTACTTACTACGTCTGATCTGTATATATACTCGTAGAACTAGGAGATCGTAGTTTGTTGATGTACCTACCTAAATTTAACGAAAATAAAAATGTGAAATTATCTGACAAGTGGCAAGTGGTTAATGTGGAAAGCGAGAATTTTAATTAATAGTGGAAATGTATCTGGCATACATTTTCATCATTCCGAAGCCGTGACAGTGCCATATTCAAGCTTTCATCAATCATTTCGGGAAAGTTTCATGGAAAAGTTTGTTTAATTAGGCATTTCCTGGCCTGTGTGGAAGTTTTTACGAGTTCTCCAAAATATATACTCTCCAAACTATCCGGGGTGATTATTTTTATTAAATTGAATATTTTGATATGGTGAGGAAAATTGGACCAAAAAGCCGGATCTGGAACCTGTTTTCACTTGCGATTTTTTATATTCTCCATCAGATATATCACTTGAAATTTAGGAAAATGGTACCTACCCAATTTGTGGATCTTGAAAATTAAATTTTCATTGTCGCCTTTCCAAAATGCCAGTTACTTTCTTGCCGAATATAATCCATTTAATTTGCAGTGAGCAGTCAGTCATGCTCACACAAAATGTTTTCGGGAAATTACTGTCAAAAATTTTGTAAATAACACTTCTCAATGATTTTCATAAAAATATTTGCCTGGACTTGATAAATTGAGAGGAAATCAAAATTGTAATCGCTTTTTGGAAATTTCAAAGAAAATTATTGCAAAAAATTTGCC
The DNA here is from genome assembly GCA_910589415.1 of Malachius bipustulatus. NCBI lineage: Eukaryota > Metazoa > Arthropoda > Insecta > Coleoptera > Melyridae > Malachius > Malachius bipustulatus. The sequence goes on from OU342633.1 coordinate 34,228,775, forward strand.
ATGGGAACTTTACGATTTTCGGTGAAGTTTCTGCTTAGACTCGCTAAATTGTGAGGATTTCAAAATTGTAATCGCTTCTTGGAAACTTCAAAGAAAATTATACACAAAAATGTTTTGAAAAAAATTTCCTCTACAATTTTTCGTGAAAATTCCCGCTTAGGCTTGCTGAATGGAGAGGAATTCAAAATTGTAATCGCTTCTTGAAAACAAAAAAAATTATTGTCTTTCTCTACGATTTTCATGAAAATCTCTTGTCAAAATCTTTGACGTTGGAAGGTGTCAATTATTGTTGACAATTCTTCCATTTTTTGTCTCTAGAATGAGAGTGGAGAAAAGGCTGAAGAAAAATTGACAGCAAATTCTCATTTGGTGCTGCTGTAATTTTTTTAATTTGGTCGTAATTTTTTTGTCGGAGTTACAAAATTAACGAAAATTTCTGTTGGACAAACGTAGAAAAATGGTGGACAAACGATTGTCGTTTGAAAATTGATGAAATCTGTTCATTAATCGATTAGTTAGCTAACGTCAATTTTTTTTATTTGGTCGTAACGTTTTTTTTTTAACGGCGTACAAACGAAAATTCTGGTTGGAAAAATAATATGTAAAAATCGTGGACAAACGAATGCCGTCTAAATTTTGATAAAAATTCGCGCTTAGGGGTGCAAACTTTCTAAGCTCATAATTTTCTAGGGAAGATAGAGAAACAGGTGGCTGAATCGTAGAACAAAACAAACATCCGTAATTGAAGAATTGGAGATTGAAGAAAAAATCCTTGTCTTCAAGACGGTTTGAAAACCAACGAGTATCTTTTAAAAAAAATAAAATACTAATTAAATGGATTTATTATCCCTTCTGAACTGGTCAGATCAGTACAAGTTATTATTATTTCCTCAAAAATATTATAAATGACCCTAAAATCAGCCATATGTTCCAGCTTTTCGGCTTAGAAGAATAATTCATGTTGACTTTTCCATTTAGAAGCAAACAGTTTTAGCTGCGTACTGCCAGACTGCGACTGTTAGTGCCGGGGACTTTCTAAATTAATTCAATTTGAGATGGAGTAATGTCGTTACCGAATGCCGCCGAAAAGGATAAATATTTACTCAGACGTCTGCGGGGAGACGGTGGGAGTTAACTAATGGAATAGACCACGAATGTGATAATTATTAAAAGCCAGATCATTGTGTCGTTAACAATGGAAGCTTTCCCTAGGATATGGTGTTTATTCTCTTGAAAGCTGCTATTCATAGAGCCTCTTTGTAGATATTAATGTGCTGAAAACGAGAAAAACATCTTTGTTTTTCCTTAATTATTACGTAAATATTAGAATTATCTTTCACTCTTATTAGGGCTATTATTACTTAAAGTTATTTTCGTTTTTTTTTTATTTTACATTATTTTTTATAAATTTTTCTCGTAGGTAAGTTGCTTTTATTTTTAGAGACGCTATAATATCAAGGATCAGTTTCTGTATTCAACGAAAGGTGCTTCGTTTCGCTTCGTTTACGCTTAGGGGCGATTTTCCTCGTAGAAATACGCGACTCGGATGGAGATTATCTCATTATACCTTCCACGCCGTTATACGTAAACTTATTTTTGAATCTGGGAAATTTTGAGAAAGAGTGAAAGGGAAAAATTGATTAGAAAGTTTTTTTTTATAATATCTTACCCTTGTCACTCTATAACTCCACTGAGTTCCATGTTTATTTCTCCCTTTAGCTCAATGAAAAAACAAAGTTAAGATAAAGAGCTTAAGAAAAAATGTTATCAACTATTTTTCTATTCACCCCTGCGTTTATCCCTAACAAATTTTTGCCGTTAACCCTCCTTGCTTTATGATAAAATGTTATCATTTAGAACTAAAAAAGTGTCACCATCGCCTTCACACGTTTGGCAGTAGAAAATTTGGATTTTTTCATCCGCCTTACATGACAAGAATCAGAACATTAAAAAAAGAAAGACGTGATAAAAATTAGTGCAGAAAAAAATGGGAAAACATTTCTGAGATCATGAGATTAAAAAAAAAAACGTTTTGTTAAAGTTTTTGCAGAAAATTACCTCTTTTTTCTCTCCGTCCCAATTTTTAACACTCACGATTTCCCCTTCATCCCCTTCACCCCTTCGTCGTGATGGAAAATGTCAAAATTTATTTCTTCTTTGAAAGGAAAGAAGACCTTATCTCCCATTCCGTTTGCTGAGTTTACTAGTGGCGAAATGCTCTTCGAACGGGTATCTCCACTCAAAATCTCACATTTTTCCCTTTCCAAGGAGAGGGGAAAAAAAGTTCACTTTCCTCCAAAAAGAAGAAAGAGAATACCACAAGGAAGGCCAGGATGGCAGTGTTGTCCTCAAGCAAGTGATGAGCTTTTCCTTTCAACTATTATCCTTTATTTGCTTTCTCCATTTCCCATATAATAAATCCCCTCTAATAAAGAAGAAAGTGAAGAAAGGAAAAGAAGAAGAATTAAATAACTTCGGAAAAAAAATCTTTTTTAGCGCATCGCGTCTGAAAGACGACTTTTCAGTGGCTTAATAACCGGCGGAACGACGCATATTGCGCTACATGCAATAGCGGCTCGCTTCCAAGCGTACAAAATATTCCAGCCCGCAACGAACGTTTTTTCTGGCCCTAGGGCGGACAGATTTAGTCGTTACTATAACAACTACTGTTATTAGTTAGTGATTACGCGGCAGGTGACAGCTCGGCAGCGAAATTAAAGCACACAGCTGACAGCTACCAAGACTATGATATGCGCATATTTCAATCAAGTCTAAACGAGCTGGAAACATAATAATAACAGGTAGGTACCTATCTAATTACAACGATTAACGGGGGTTACTAGTTTCTGAGGTTTCGTCAATAAAGCAACAAAATGAACGCTAGACAGGAAAATAACACTGACAGTGAATTAATTTGTACGCCACCACATATTCGCCAACAAGCTAATAAGCCAAAGTATTCAGTGTTCTAACGCGATGCGCTAAAAAATAGCGTCTATATCTCGGCCGGATCCGAAGTCCATATTTCAGCTCGTATTCAATCGACCCTCGCTCCGCTACGCTCCGCTCGGCCCGATAACTTCATACTCGCCGAAATGAACTTCTTTCCGCCCTTGATATAGAATATACTATTAGAACTCTAGAACTTAAAAACGGCAAAAATTATTCTAAGAGTTATTCTGAGAAACTCCGCCCTTTCTCACGCCTGTTTTAACCGCCACGTATTTTCACCCTTTCCTACTCCTATGCTCGATTGGGGAATAAGAATATTCAAAACTGTTGAGAAAGACAAAGAGAATTTTTTTTAGTTATTTTGAGAAATTCCCTCTTTACCTCGCCTGTTTGATCGTTTGATCGCTGAAATATATTTTCAGCATCGTCTCATGAAAAAAAAATAATAATAAAAAATAGCAAAGAGGTTAAATAATCCTTCTCTCAGTCCAGCGACAATATAATATTATCCACCCTGATCTGTCTCTTTGTCACCTGAAAAAACGCTATAGGTAAGAGTAGAACCAATTTTTTTCTGAGCAATTGACACCAACTTCACCATTCAACCTTTTTCTCTCAAGCACTATAAAGGCATAAAAAATTTAGAAGCAGACAGAATAAACTTTTAAAATATAAAATGAACGCCCTAACAACAAGGCTTGAACCCAACAAATTTTCAGCCCTTCTACACTCTCATCCTGAAGGCAGAAAATAAAAGAATTACATCCAACTGAAAATATTTTTCGTTTCATATTTTCCTAAAAATGTTCTGAAACGTATAACGATTTATCATTACGACGAATTATTCCTTAGAAAGGATTTCGGCGAACTCCAATTGAAGTTGCTTTGAAGTTATTACACAAAATCACATCTCCATGTCGGCAAGATTAGACGTAATTACGGCAATGCATTCAGATTTCCAATTGGCGATCTCAAGGATGCAGGAGCCAGCATCAGTTAGATTAGCATTTAACCCTTTGGTTAGGTTAACTGTCCGGAAGGAACTCGTCCTGCTAATGGGTAACGAATGCGTAATGCTCCTGGTCACAGTTAAGGGCGAGTCATGCATTATACATTAACCCTCAGAGGGCGTAGGGAGCGATCCGGGACCTCCTACGGAATCTTAGAGGATGTCATACTGGAGACAGGGACACGTGTATATGTTGACTTGTTGAGTTTCAACGTTTTATAGGAGACGAACGGGAGTGCGCTCTTGGTTGCGGCAAAAGAAAGTACTTCAACTTTGACTGGAGCATCCGTTTTATCGTGAAAAGTGGAACGGGAAGATTTAGTTGGCGGCGAGCTGGAGTATTTTGTTTTCGAACGATAAAGAAAATGATTGATCGTGATCACAACCGGGACGTTTTTATTTCTCTAATGGATGTATTTACAAGAAAAGCGATAACATGATTTGAGCTATTAAATTTATGTTAGGTCTCTGATTTATTTGAATATTTGCTTTTATTGTAATTTCTTCATAAATAAGTAATACGTCCAATCATCTATTATTATTTAAAACAAGACTCATACTGTCTTAAAAAAAAACTGATTGAAGAAAATGTCTCCAAATCTAAGATACATCAACAAAAAACTTCATCGTCAAAAATATAAAAAATTGAGTCAAGTCGCTGATTTCTTCGAACAATATAAAAGTTTACGTCCTTGACATTTTTTTCTAACCATCATCACCACTTGTAAGTCATTTTCGTAGCCCAACTCTTGTATTGTGTTGTAATTATTGAGGGTGATTGAGCCACTGCGTCCTAAGCGATCTATTATGTCTCCTCTACTATGATGCTCCCACCTTATGTAAGAGCCCAAAGCTTGAAAATGTTCAACTTCATAATAACTTGGTTAAGTTGGAATGAATGATGAATAATAATCAAACGCCTAGCTCACCAAGAATTACCATCTTTCATTACTAGATCTTGAGCGATTTTTACGTCACTGTAGCTACCTAGGAATTAACATGCTGATAGAAGCAGATGTAATAAGATTATCGGAGATTTAATGAGAACCAAGAGGGAGAAAGCTTTATGTTGTTCTGAGAAGCTGGTCCCTGAACCAAAAATGTTAAGCTCGAGAAGAAAAAACCGAACAGGTTCTTTTCATCATTTTTTATTCACTCTAGGGACTCAATCATTTAAGGTTGCGATAGGGTCAAATGAACCAAGACTAGAGGAGGTGAAATATGAACCCAGAGGGTTTACTACTAGGCCAGTCAAAATCGACAATAAATCAACAAAGCATGATGGGTCTCTGATTTTTCAGTATGTTGCTTGAACCCATCAGGGTAGTGTATAATCCAAGTTTGCAACTCTCTAAAAGTTGTAATTTTCAGAAGTTTTTCAGTTTTTGCTCTATATCTCCTCAACTATATATTTTTCAACAAAAACTATTGAATATGTTTTTGAAGAGCATTAAATTTGTGACAATTTTGGCTCAAACGGAACTTTGTAAGTAATTTGATTATCGAATTACAGCACTGTTAAAATGGCCTGTTTTTCCAAAAATAATATTTTTTAGTTTTAGATCTTCTTTAGAGAGAAATTGCTGCTAAACCATTGATCCTACGAGTAGAACTCATATATTAGTAGTTGTAGGCAATTTAATTAGCTTCAAATTAAGCGCAAAGCGGGGTCTGCAGGCCTAATAGTTTTCTCAAAATTAAAAAAAAAACTATATAAGAAAAAATCGCATTTTTCCAGAAATGTATCAAATCACTTTTTTGTTGCATGAAGTGAGTTTTAAACATTCAACAATCTCATAGCTTTGAACCGAATCAGAGGGGACTGTCATTTTCTCAAGGCAACACCTACCACCTCTATCAAGGTCCACAAGAAGAGAGTCGATGTCGAGCCACTCACCATCTTCCGGCGCATGTGCATGCATCATGAAGCGGTCAGATCTACAGTTGATGGCCCATCTCACTTACGAGCTCGCTCCACATCCAAATGACCCTATTTTTTGACGAAGGGCTATGTAAAGACACGAAATCGGTTTTTTACGCTGCCTTCATTCAAGCCACAGAGAACATCAGTTTGCTGGAAAACATTTTGTTGTCGTCGATGGAGGACACCTCCTCTATAAAATCGTGTGGCATCTCAAAGATTCAGTACGGGCTATCACAGTAAGCTACAAACGATGTAAGAGTACCATGGGAGAAGCAGATGTCATAGAAGTGAGATGAAGTAGGAACCGAAAGCGATGAAACTTCATGTTTCTCCAGAAAGCAATCAAAGTCTTCCAAACTCTGACGCATTTGTTTTTTCTTCTGGTTTGATCGTTTACAAAAAAGGCCAAAAAGACGATTTTTTCCCTTTGTAGCGAAGCAAGCATGAGCTTCACAAAAGCTCATGTATTAAGACCAGGAGAGGTGATGCAGGAAACTTCAGGGACAGGTAATATTAACCACATGGCTAAATGGTCTAAAGCTCCAAGGATTAAACCTTTTGGAGGCGGTAAATTTTATTGGCGTCATCTTTTTCCAGTGTTAGAACGACCTGGACAGGTGATAAAGCTTCACTTTCTCCAAAATGATGTTTGCAAGAAGAATAAACAAACTGAAATAAATAGAAATAGGGAAAGAGCCCACCTTTCTTTATTCTGAAGAAAGAAAAGGGACTGCGCCAGAGCAATTATTGACCTATAATTTTTTACGCTTTCACTCTGAGGTAGATCTATTTTTACTGGTTGCGCCCGAGACAAGCAGCCACAAGCCCTGGACATTCTAAGGACAACGTGATAAGCTATTAAATAACATCAAGCATAAAAGCGTCTTCATCAAAACAACAACCCAGAGCAGAGATAGTTAAACAGTGCAAGAAGGTTGAACGTTGAAGGAAGGAGAAGAGTAAAAATTAAACCAAAAGACTGGTGCCCCATTTAGGTCAGATTGTGTTTCTCTCGGGACTGATTTTAAATGCAGGCGTCTCTCAGGTCAAATAGACGGGAAACCCCTCTAGAAAAAGAAATTTTCTCAGCGAGAATCTTCTTGATTTGTAAAATTGTGATGAAGTCATTTTATAAACAGTAAAAACTTAGATTTCCAATGTTCCATCAACATACTCTAGAGAGTACATACTCTAAGGGTCGAATTCGCATTTAGATTGGGTTGCATTGAGACATTGGCTTTCCAGTCAGACTAGTCAGGATCTTGCATTATCGGTCATCATCGTTACTATAATTTAGTGATAACAAGACTGGAATCCTCGCTTGACTGAGATTTGGCTACTACCCACGTACGATAATATCCCTCAGGACTTCGGCTGATATCTGCGCATGAATACTCTCCGAGATAAGTGAAATTCGCCGTAACGTCTATAAGGTCAGAGATCAGTTTCCGTTGCTTGAAAACAGCCCATTGTTTTTCCAACTACAATTCAGGTAGGTCCGTTGATACGTTACTCCATAGTTAGCGGAGTTATTTAATTAACGTAACAAGCTTTGTTTAAAGAGGGGATATGTTAATTTACGTTTCATGTGCGCCGCTTGAAGCCGGTCTGGATAATTCAGATGTTGACATGATTCAGCCCTGGCTGGAGGAGAATGTGTTTCGTAAAGCCGTTGTTATGAGAATGCGAAGAATAATGCTTTACATGAAAGAGTTAACAAAGCGAGTAACGCCGGGAGATTCTTTTGCTTTATTTCTTGCTCGAGTCGGGGGTATTGTGCTAGCAGGAGCATCAAACCGCACAGAACAAGCGGGGGTGCTCGGGTAAATGGATTATTTTATTACAGCACTAGAAAGTTCAAAGAGGGAAGAAGTTCTGTAAACATGGCTATAAAAATATCTCCCACTCTCGGCATTCCTAAGCATAAAATTTATTAAAAGTCGTCGTTCTAGTTGAAAACTTGTGTAAAAATTGGATGCCTTGTTTGCGGTTTTATTTTTTTTCCACAGGCGAGAATTTCTGCGCCTCTCTCGCGCAACATATTGCTGTGAAGTGGAAAACTTTCGCTCGCCAAAAATTACTGGGCGGAAGTTTTTACATAAACTTCATGCAATTTAACACACAATTAGACACGTTTATGAAACAAAGGCTTGTTTTATTAAACGACTATGCTCACCAAATGATGCCTGAAAGTATCTATACCGTACTTAAAAATAATTACTCAGAAAGTTAAACCAGAGTTTTGCCAAGAATAGAACGGAAACTTATGGCAACAATTTATTCCAATTTTTTTTTTACATCACAGAAATAAACATTCAAGCAACACTTTAGTAACACTCAACTAGAGGCTATTGTATATTTTCGGCAATGGAACCAATGCCAGGCAACCATTGTAATAAAGTGACCGTTGTACCAGTGACTTCTTCTTAAATTGTTGTCTTTCCTGTGCTGACGTCAATAACGAGTGAGTGTCTAGTCTCGTCCATTCTCCAACATGTAAAGTGACACTCAGCATGTTACTCTTCTTGTTTGTCACATCCAGTGAGTATATGCTTCCGCTCCGAGTACGAGTAGTGGTCGGCAGCGAAAGATCCCGATCCACTTCGATTCCACTTTCATGCCCTGAAAACCATTCCTGCGCAGCTTCCCTAGATCGTCCTGCCCTGATGTGGTGAATACTGGAATTAAAGTTGCTGAGGTCACTTTATTGAGGCTTTACACTCTTCAAAGGCTCTGTCCCTTTCGGATTGATGGAGCGAGAATTTTTGTTTAAAACAATATTATGTTCATCAATGAAACGAGCATTAACGCACGCAAACAAACCGGAATAAGCTCGCTTTAGCGAGCACTAAGTGAGAATGAACACACAAGCAGTGTGTCATGTGTTCGCTTTTAGTCGTGTTGCATTCGTTTGAACACTTGAGCTTGTTCGTTCTGTTCCTTATTAGTAGCGTTCTCAAATCAGAGCTTGAGATTGAAATAGCTTTCACGCGCATGGTCGTTAAGCTGAGCAGATTGAATATTCGTTAATGTTGCCGAGCAGAGAGGCGCAAGCCCAAGTAAAACGCGCATTTTTGGCTTCTGTCAGCTCTTGAACACGTCTTATTTAATGAAATTGCTATTGAAATCATAAAGTGGTGATCGTTGCTACTCATCATCACAAACAGAAAGGCACAAATGTCTATACTTTCAGTTTGATGTTGTTTCAAATGGCGTCTACTTCTTTCCAAATATTTCTCATGTTATTGTTTTTTCTTATATTTTTTTTTATTTTATTTCCATAGCAAACAAACAAGTTTTACGACATTCTATAGCGATTCTCGTTTCTATGTATAATTCAACTATACTGCAGGGTATTAGGGAAGATTACACGATTCCTGTTTTCATTACGATTTTCCATTGATTTTGATCCCATCACTCAGATTAGAGGGAAATCTGATTGGAAGTTTTATGCAAATGGCACTGACCGGAATAACATCTCGACCAGAATCCCGAATCTACATATTACCGGGTTTGTTGAAAGTGTTTTAATGTTTCCCAGTTCCCCAGTCCAGTCACAGATTGTTACATCCAATATCTAACAACCATCTGATTAAAAAAATGTTGGAGACAACGCCCTCATGTCGATCTTTGCCTGGGAGAATCTTGTCTTTATGTTACTACAGTAATGAAATTACTCAGATACAGACACGAACGCAAACAGTGCCCCACTGGCTCGAGTTGTTAGCTGCAAGTTACAATAATTGCCGGAGTCGTTTGAAAGAGACGAGTGCCCCCGATCCCCTATTCCCCTATAGGGGTGCATTATTGTAGGACTAGCACTGGAGCGTTTGGCCGGGTTCCCGGATGCTTCTTCTGAAGATCCCACGACTGCTCTGATCAAAGACACACTCTATAATTAATAGCGTTAAGATCTCTTTGCTTCTCTGGCATCGGGGACTCGTATGAAGGCGAATGACATGCAGAAACGTTTCGAGTTGTGTCGCATTTAAGGGTTGAAAACTCGTAGTTTTCTAGTAAATGTGATCTTTTAGGTCTTAGGCGGTTCCGAATTTTTCCCATTCAAACTTTTTAAACAGGTGATTATGTTAAAAAAATTCTAATAATGTTTAATACAAATATTAATCTGGCAGCTGGAACATTGTCAGTCTTGGAGAAGTGGTCAAGTTTTTTTTGGAGAGGCGAGAAATTGGAATGTTTCCAGCAACATTTTGAGTGAATTTGTATAAGCAATAACGAAACGATCTTGGCTAAAAACTGTTCAAGAGTTCTGATTGGGTTGAATAAAATTTGTTACATTTTTCTAAAATAAGCATATCGTTGTTTCTGCACTACCCGTTACCATTGGTCAAAAAATGCGAAGCTTTTCTTGTCAGTTTTTGATAATTTACGCACCATTCTTGAAGTGATTACATTGATCCTCTAAGCTTGTAAATGCTTGTAAAAACAAAATTCAAAACAAATAAAGTGTGGCACATGCGATTGGTAATAGTAAGGTGTGTAGAGAGTAAAGTTAATTTCAATTAAGAAGTCACTAGGATGAGCTCCACGTTTATCGTTTTAAATCTTACCGACATGCAAGTATTCCCATTGCTCTTAAAAATTATTTTATCTTTTTTAGTTCGTTAAAAAACGTGATATACAAAAAAATATTCAAATAATCAAGCTTTTTAGTTTTCTATGTGTGTGAACGTTTGTCATCGATTTTAAACATCTTGATGAGATTATGACAGTCATGTGAAAATTCGGTGTATTTGACTTTGTCTCCACCTGAACTTACAGTAGAATTCCTCCGTTATAGCTGGCTCCGCCCACGCGCTTTCTCATTGGCTCAAAACAAGGAAGCAAGATCGTATTGCATTGTCAGTTAATTCTGAACTATGTTCAAAGTATCTAAGTTAAACTCTTCAGGAAGTTAGTTTAAGATTAGTTTTAAAATTTGTGCACAGGCAGACAGACAGGCCTGAAGGCGAGTTGTATAAAATAAATTTATACATAATATATAAGCAAGTTTTATGTCATATAAATAAATTTTTAAGCGATTGAGAAAATTGTAACAATTCAATTTTCTTCATAGTTATTGCAGTTTCTTTCCTAGGAAACCTTCCTTACACTCGTACAGTCGCAGATTTCAGAACGTCTACTATCCGAGAGTGAGCGGGTGCTTAGGGTCAACGTAATTACCGTCATTTACACCTGTCTGTTAAGTGGCTGCTCCGAGGTCCGTAAATGCCATTAACGTTTGCGGACTTCTATCTCGATCACGAAAATTGTAAATTCTGTTCTTTTATTTTCTTTCTGCTGAAACTATTTTCAAAATAATTTTCTTATATTATTATACGTTGTAAGTATGAATATTAAAACCTTTTTGAATATTGAGCATGTGAATTAAGATATTTTTGCTATTAAATTAAATAATTGCCGCATAATCTATTTCATTCGCTTCTGCTGGTGTCTTATTATTATATTATTATGTCAAATTGTATTTTATATTACCGTGCAGAAACCGATTCGCTGCTGTTCATTCCACTATGAACATTCAGTGATTGGGTCGTTATTTTATAGCCTTCCCTGGCTATAAGGGATTGCTGTTGTTTCTGTAATTTCAAATTTCAACTTCACCAATTCAATAGAATAAAACAGTTAAAATTGTGACCTCCTGCGGGTGTTAAGGGTTCAGAAGCGTCCAATCCTTTAGGCCGATTATTCCACTTTTCCAACAACATTTCCTGGGTAAATATTTTTATTTTATTTTGCTAACCTTTAATCAGGATTCTCCTAAAAAATCTCAATTTACCGAGAAATATTTTACGACATCTCTTTTATGAATCCAGGTTTATTTCTTATGTTTCACAGGATCCTAAGGCAAATACCAATTTACTGTTTCGTTATAAAAGGAAAAATCTCGTTGTCTTGAGAGGGAAAGACAAGATAATTACTTTCTAAGATTTCACCCCGAGGACGATACAATTAACAGCGAATATCTGTGGATATTCGGCCGTCCGGTTCGCTTTGATATTTTTCAGGTGGAGATCTGGGGAAGATTAATGTTTTATGAGCGAGTAACAAAAGTGGTGAAATAATTGAACTTCATGACACGAGGAGTGCAACCGGGGACTTGGTTTTAAAGCTGCTTAGGGACGTTCGTGATTTTTGGCCCCTTCAAGTCACGTCGTTTCTACGTTTCCTAAGCAAAAGGGTCACGATAGCTTGATTAAAACATTAAAGGACTTTGTACACGAGATGCCTGGGAAAGGTTCTTTTAATTATTGAAACTGCAAGCAAAACATTCCATGACATGGAAACTTTTTACGTAAATAATGCTTTAATGGCTATCAGAGTAAATAATTCAGTTAATCTCGGGTCCCATCGGGAATAATTCAAACAAACAATTCGTTTAGGTTTATTCAGAAGGGGAATCAGATTTCGTAACTTTGATTCTCTTAAAAGTAAATTATCATTTCTCTTATTCAAAAGTTCAACCAAAAGTTACATCATTTTGCCTTATATCTCTCTCTTTACCTTCTTCCTCTTAAAAATGCGTCATTATGCAAACTCTATTATTTGTTGATTATGGCTGAATAGTTGCCAGATTGTGCAATAATCTGCAGTCAAAATTATTCTTTCGCTTCTCAAGAATTGGCTCCATTTTTTTGCTTTTCAAACATTATAATAAGAACATCGAACTCATTCCATCTTCTCTCTTTCTTTCTCTCCCTCTGTCGCTTTAAATCTCTCCCTCCCTTTTTCTCTCTCTTTATCTCTCTAGAAACCCAAAATTTGGAATAAGTCGCTTATGTAAAATTTTGTTCTCTTGCTTCAACCCCCCTCAAGTGATATCTACAATCTCCATTTTTCTTAAATCGGAAGGGTAGGCCTTTGACACTTAATTTAACAAAATAAATTACATTCCCCCCCCCCCCCGGAAGTAGAGTATCCCCCCAAAATGTATTTAAAATGGGGTGTCACAATAGGGGTTGTACATGTCGCTTGAAGGGAGTTGAGCAAATGACACTCTCTCCCCCTGTCGTTTTAAATCTCTCTCTCTCCATCTTTCTCTCTTTATGTATCTAGAAACTCAAAATTTGAAGTAAGTGGCTTATGTAAATTTTTTTATCTCTTGCTTCAACCCCCTCAAGTGACATCTATAACCTCTATTTTTCTTAAATCGGAAGGGTAGGCCTGTGACACATAATTTAACAAATAAATTGATTGACTACAACTACGCTACAAGTGCTCTACCGGTTTCGGTCACTGACCATCATCAGGGGGTACAGGGACGGCTTGGAGTCTAGCGATCTAAATCGTCCAGAAGGGTTCTAGATTGATCAAACTCATATTAATTCACTCAAAGTACGTTTGTTATGGCGGCGCCATACAAAGACACTATCAGACCTTTTTATTGTTTTACCGTTTGTTTTCATTCGGTGATTTTTGACCTCATACGTTCGACAAGGTGCCTTGTTTATCGCTGCCTCTTTTACATGTGGTTGTGCCAGACATTCGCCTCTTCGTCTTTTATTTTCTTGGCGTTTTTTATATGTACCCCTTGTGCCCCTCACGCTATTTCACACGATTTTCATCAGTTCATTTTGTCGCATCAGGATGGCTTTTTTGCCCCTTCGCCTCTGTAAAGCTAATATTCTGGAATGTATCCCTCTTTTTTACAATTTTTACAATTCATTTACAATAGAACCTCCCTGTACGACTTAGATCACTTGACTCCAAACCGTCTCTATACCCCCTTGATGATGGTCAGTGACCGAAATCGGTAGAGCAAGTGTTCCTTAAAATATTCCGCTAAAAATCTGAGCTAGAATGGTATTTGGAGAAACAATTCCTCGTATAAGAATGTATTAAGCTCAGTGAATAATATTAAAAATGCCGAAGGTACTCTTGGTTAACGGCTCTAAAATGAACCGTTTCCGAAAATAATGGCATTTTATGAGGGAAAACATCACTTTTTTAACGAATTTTCAAAAGCATTTTGGAAAAATGAAAGTAAGTGAAAAGTTATCCCTATAATTATTGTTTTCTCTCATAAAATGACATTTTTCTCGGAAACGGTTCACTTTAGAGCCGTTAACCAAAAGTACCTTTTTGGTGTAGAAAACACTAAAAATTGCATTTATTCCAATGGCGTAGAAATTAGGGAGTCGAAACCCTCAAAATACCCTAAATCTACGCCACTGAATTCTTTTTAAACCGTTATTTTACGGCTAAAATAAGGAGATCAGTGTGCACACAGTGTGTATAAGAGCTGAACATTGTATCTCAGACCCGAGATATCGTCAAAAAACTAGAAAAAAAAAATTTATATCTCAAAAACTTTCCGGACACACGTTAATGGGAAATTTTTTGTTTATTATAGTCTGAAGAATCAGCCTGTGAAGTTTAACCAACCTTACAGTAAACACCCTATTTCGGCGGGAGCTATTTATTTACGAAACTTTTAAAGAAAGTGGAAAATTGTAAATTTCGTCATCAGTTGACGTGACGATTTAATGTTTTTTGAGTAAATTTTGCAACAAACCAGCAATCAGTAACAAATCAGCAACTTCACCAAGGATGAAGCACTTTGTGCCAAAAGCACGCTGTAGACATTTAATTAAATACACATCAGTGCGGAAAATTAGAAAGTAATGAATGTGGAAGAATAGTCAGGGCCGTTAAGAATCGTTAGGTATAATATAGGAGGTGAAATGGCCATACTGGTCTCGTAATCTACGAGGTGGAATTGAAGGGGTGGTTGGCAAATGGAGTGTCCCGGTCTCCTGACAGGAGCCGGAGGCGGCGGGAAGGATTGATAATTCACAGGAACGTCGTCCCAGCTTATCCCTTATTGAGAAATCGATTGTCGTCCATCTCCCCTCGCATGCCTCCCTCTTATAAGCGCGAGTGTAGGAATCTTAACACTTCAACTGGTTCACCCCTTCATCGGGGACGTTATTTGTGATTGATTGGGTTGATATTCAATTTTATTTATTTACATCTCATATAAAGCCGCTCGCATCCAGACAACCCATTACCGGCTGGTCGTTTACGTGATCTGACGTGCAAATTTTTCTTGAATGTCGGGAGGCATGATCTATTGTTAGCCGTGTCCCCGGAGCTTGCAGGTTTTACTCTGGGAGTGTAATTTTCCCTCTCTACGGGCATTTCACGTCTCAAGAGGTAATGCGAAAATAACGTACAATCTCTGCCCTTTGATGCCTTTAATGTATCTTCGGTGTTGCGTTCCGAACCTCCACGTATTCTTCTCTTATAAGGTATTTTTTCACGAAACGTCCCGGCCTCACAATCTGTAAATTTCAATTCTATTTATAAAAGAAAATGAGATTTTTTACTTGAATTTTCACTGCATCATTCATCAATTTTAACTTTATTTCGCGTTTTATATGACATGAAAGTCTTTGGCCGGGAATATTATTTCGAATCGCTCAGTCGTAAAAATAAATATTTCCACCCTAACAGAAGAGATAATATTTCTTATTTAAGAATAAATCAATATTGACGTAACAATTTGACATGATTTCTTAAGAGTCGTTACCGAGTTATTCATTCCATTTTGACTCCAAAAATCAGACTTTGCAGCTTGTTTTCATCAAAATCTGTAAATAAAGTTATCAATGCTCCATGTCGAACGTCTGAAAAGTGAACAGAAAGTTAGGAGATGAAATTTAGACCCACGCAGCCACAGTCAACGAAGAAATGAGTAAGATTATTGAATATGGTAAGAGAGCGAGGGATGAGATTATAAAAGGTGAGGTAAGAAAAATAATAATTAATTAAATTTTTGTCAGAAAGCTTAATGGAGGGATGATGATAAGCTCTCCAGTTGACCCACTACATGGACTGAACTGAACAAGTAAAAAAGCCTGCCCTCCAGATTAAACCACAAATATAATCTCTCTCTTTTTCTCTTCCTCTGTTTTTCATATAACTCAGCTGACAACAAATTCTCACCAAAGAAGTCAGGATGGATCAAAGAAGACTTAACGAGATTTTATTCATCTATCAAGTCTGTCTTCTTCAATAAGTTTGACAGTGCATGGCATGTGAAACGAAAGAAAAACTGCCAAGTGGTATCAAATCTGTGGTCAGGTCAAAAAAAAAGATGGGTGATCTAGCAAAACACTTAACACAGGGTCCCAACGTGGTCCTCTATCGCTGAGTTTCCCAATGGGTGTAAACTGTCCTTTCTTTTAGGGTCAATGCGCGGTCCTGTCCTTAGCAGAAATGAAGATATTCGAACCCCCGCCATTTACCCGACTGGATGCAATAAAAGGAAAAAAGATGGGATGATGTGCATAGGGAAGATCTTCAAACACAACCCCCCTTTTATTTACTCGACTTGCCAATAAATACCCCTTTCCTCTTAGACCCCTTGATAACATTTACCTTGAAATTCCGTCAAAGGTGAGTAAAACCGATATCGAGTGACAGGAACAGGTTTGCGGGGGGACAGAGAAGAACGAGAAGTGCAAACTACTCACGCACTATGAGAGCTAGTCGTACATAAACTGAAACGCGAGAGAGAGGAAAAATAGGCCACCAGGTCGCGGAAACAAAGAAATCAAATTAGGGTGAGATAAAAACAGCTAATGAGGTAGGCTTTAAAAAATTGGTGAAGAAGTTGGAGTATCAAATTGAAGTGTATTGAGCAAGTTGTGTAGGGTAATGACAAGCTATAAACGGGGGAGTAAACAAAAATAATGGAGGAAATGAGACGAAGAGTGTGGAGGAGATTTTTATAAAAATATAAATACAGAGTAAAAAAAAATGGGAGTGGATGATGAGATACCCGCAAGCAAATTGTATTGGGAGATAAAAAAAGACGAGTGGGAAGACGATAATCAAAGAAAGATGGTGAAGAAGATGAGAAAAAGATCCGTGAAGAAGTTGGGGTGGAAAATGAAGTAGAAGTAGATTGAACGATGATGATAATGAGATTCATGCCAACAGATTGACGAAACAGAGATGGAAACTTGGGTGATGTAAGGAGCTTAGACTTCTAGTTGGCGCGTTCACCGATTACAACAGTACGAAAAGGCACTTACAGCTTATTGGGATGATATTTGGGACCCTTCTGCCCCAAATATGTGAGCGACGACGAGGACTGCTGTCACTACATTGGCGTATGAGAGCCATACTGTGGTCTCGGACAGCTAGAGGAACAAAGGGGAAGAAATGGGACTGCTCATATGATGGAAATACCTTCCGACCTTTTAATAAAGGAAGGTTTGAGTAGCTTGAGTTACAGTTTGGTTTGGAAATAACGAAAAGGGCACTTGGTGGCCTGATCGCATTGGGTGGCCTGATCGCATTGGATGGCCTGGTCGCATTGAGTGGCCAACCCCTTTCCACCACAGTACTAACTAACTAACTAACTGGGTGTGGTAAAGAAAAACGTGCAGAAGAGTTGGTGCCAGAAGAAATGGTGTATAAAGTTTGCAGTGAAACATTTAGGGAATAATAAAAATAAAATTAGCAGGAAGATGATGAGAAGATGCAGTGAAGCAAATTCAGGAAACTGAGGGATGAAAAACTGAATAATAAAAAAGTTATGATGAAGCTGGGGGTAAAAAAAATAAAGGAGGAGTTGGAGTAAATCAATCATCGAAATATGAATCGTTGAATGATAATGAGTCAGACTGTGGTACCGGAGAGGTTGAGGATGAGGTCAAACAAATTTGATGGCAATTTTGTGGGAATAAATGAAAAAAAAAATTGTGGTAAGCAAACTGATGGATTACTTGGAATAGAACTTTTTTATAATAGTAAAAATAAGATGAGAGGAGGGACGATAATACGAAGCAGTCAAGAAAATAAAAGAAACAGAGAGATGAACAATTTTGGTGAGGAAAAAAATCGTGAAGCAGTTGAGGTAAAACATTATTAGTTGGAGTGAAAAATTTATATGAAAAGTGAATAGGAAGATGGTTGAGATGGAAGTTAATGAGATCAGGTCAACATATTGAGGAAACATGGAGGTAGACATTTTTATGAGTTACAACCACGTCAATGATGACGTAGCAACAATCCAATTTTAATAATAGAAGTTAACGCCAAGTTGCAACTGAGGCTTAAGACCGGTGAAAAAAATTCTGGCTTTCAGAAAAACTATAAGCATTTTCTCACAAAATATAAACGGGAAATTTAAGTAATCATCCGTGAGTTACAACTCCGTCAGTAATGACTTATAGCGTCGATATGATTTTAATGAAACGGACGAATAATAGCTGCAGCAGTGGTCGTGGTTTTTGATTATTATTGACACCAGTTCTGTTGGCTGAAAAGAATTTCAAGATTTTGCCTCGAGATGGTCATCTGTAAGATACAATCCCTTAGTTATGAACCTGCAACCCGATTTTAATCTAATTGAAGATGGCCAATGATGGCCAAATATCAGTTGTTTACAATGTTATTCTAGAATTTAATTGTCTCCTTTTAAAAACAACGTTGATGTTGATGACCAAACGACCAAACAATGTACAATTATTTTCGTAAATGTATTATTTTCGTAATCGCATATCCCTGGCTTTTATCAACTAATATTTACATTCGATCAGAATCAATAAAAAGCTAAATGGAATGGACATTGAACATAGTCACCCTTATTCTGAATTATTCAACAATAACGCAGTAGATCAAAGCTAAAATTAAATTGGACGTTTACGTCATCGGCGAATATTACAAACTTTCTGAGTAGCGTTACAGCTCACTTCATTCAATCAGAGTTTCAATCGGTGTTTCGACATAATTAATTCTGATAGTTTAATAAATTAAATGCCGATCGGACTGTAATTTGAGTTACTAATTGGATAGTTTGTCGGCTGTGGAATGACGATGTTGAAGGGTTGAAATTCACCTCGCCGTTCCTTTTGTTCCAGCCGTTCTCTCTGCTCTGCTCCTAAGGCTTCTTAAGACAAAACAGTTATCTACTGGACCACTTAACTTAATATATTCCCTACCCTTCAAATTTAGTTACTTTGGCGTATTATTTTGAGGGACGCCGCTGCTTCAGTCAAACAGAGGCGGTATTATACTTAACATATTAATATTATTACGAAGGGTTTCAAGTGAATGGAGAGAGACTTTATACGAGAATAATTGGTACGGTAAAACTCTTCTGCTACTCGTCTCTACTTTACACGCCCTTAGTATGTAACTATTAATATATAACTCCATGTTATTTTAAGAAATTACTCGCCCTCCACACAAATCCCGCAATTTAACGTTCCGTCTACTGCGAGAGTATTTAAAATTAAAACCGGATGCGATTCAGTTGTGAAGACAATTATAGTGGTTAAAGTTTCTAGCGTCTTTAATTCATCGGAAAAGCTTTGCGTGTCAAATAAAAGCATCTACGTAGAGACTAGAGAGTGGAGACTGATTTATGATAGCATTTCCCTGCATGGCTCAATTGGTGTTATTTTAATTGTCTTCAATTTATACAACAGCGTTAGCTGACTGGAATTGCAACATGTTTTATTGACGTCGCCTCTCCACTAGACTGAGAGTGTTGTGAACAAATGTCCTATCTGTAAAGACATTCCATTTGTCAAGCTCAAGAATAGATGGGAATGGATACCAGACTTGAGGACTGTCGAAGCGAAGAAACTTCCAATTTTTTTGCGCCATAGCTTTGGTTTAAATAATATCAGGAGTTTGTCTCGCTAGAGTGGGAGGGGAATCGATTTTAAAATGTTAATAGGAAACTGACAAAACGTAAAACGATTTGTTTGAGTGTTCCTGGGAAGGTTACTAAATGGAATAAACAAATAGGCAGCTGCGTTTATGGATGCTAGACATACTGTCAATTCTGTCTTTAAACTTCTTTTAAGACCCACGTCGCTTCAAAATAAGACCCAATAATGTATATCTGGATGAAACTTCATGTTTCATACACGAACTCATAGAAAAATTAGTTTAATAACAAGTTTACAACTACTACAAGTCACTACTACACCAGACTTATGCCGTTAAAAAAAAACTGTTGAGCTCTAATTTTTAGCATAACCTTCATTTTATTTTTTGTATCAATGGGGTCGTATTAAAGTTGCCTAGCAGTGGTCATTTAAAACATGAAAAAAAAGAGTAATAAAACGTTAGAACTGCCACAAGTCACTGTCGTTCCTATCTGTCATTCTACTGGCTAAATTTACTACTAGCAATCATATGCCGTTGCTTAAGAAAACTAAATTGTGACAACCATATCACTGTTTAGGTCTCATTTTTAGCATTCCCTTCCGTCGATTTTAGCATTTTTCCAACGGGTTCGTATCAAACTTACCCAGCAGTGGTCGTTTCGAACATGAAAAAAATTAGAATAATAAAACGTTACAACTGCCACAAGTCACTGGCCTTCATATCTGTCAATCTACTGGCTAAATTTACTACTAGCAGACCTATGCCGTTGCATAAGAAAACTAAATTTTGACAACAAAATCACTGATGAGCTCTCATTTTTAGCATTTCTTTCCGTCGATTGTAGTTTTTTTTTTCAACGGGTCGTATCAAAGTGGCCAAGGTTTCAACCATGAAAAAAATTTTAGTAATAAAACGTTACAACTGTCACAAGTCACTGTCGTTCCTATCTACTGGCTAAATTTACTACTAGCAATCATATGCCGTTGCTTAAGAAAACTAAATTGTGACAACCATATCACTGTTAAGGTCTCATTTTTAGCATTCCCTTCCGTCGATTTTAGCATTTTTCCAACGGGTTCGTATCAAACTTACCCAGCAGTGGTCGTTTCGAACATGAAAAAAATTAGAATAATAAAACGTTACAACTGCCACAAGTCACTGGCCTTCATATCTGTCAATCTACTGGCTAAATTTACTACTAGCAGACCTATGCCGTTGCATAAGAAAACTAAATTTTGACAACAAAATCACTGATGAGCTCTCATTTTTAGCATTTCTTTCCGTCGATTGTAGTTTTTTTTTTCAACGGGTCGTATCAAAGTGGCCAAGGTTTCAACCATGAAAAAAATTTTAGTAATAAAACGTTACAACTGTCACAAGTCACTGTCGTTCCTATCTACTGGCTAAATTTACTACTAGCAATCATATGCCGTTGCTTAAGAAAACTAAATTGTGACAACCATATCACTGTTAAGGTCTCATTTTTAGCATTCCCTTCCGTCGATTTTAGTATTTTTCCAACGGGTTCGTATCAAACTTACCCATCAGTGGTCGTTTCTAACATGATAAAAATTAGAATAATAAAACGTTACAACTGCCACAAGTCACTGGCCTTCATATCTGTCAATCTACTGGCTAAATTTACTACTAGCAGTCCTATGCCGTTGAATAAAAAAACTAAATTTTGACAACAAAATCACTGATGAGCTCTCATTTTTAGCATTTCTTTCCGTCGATTTTAGTTTTTTTTTTCAACGGGTCGTATCAAAGTGGCCAAGGTTTCAACCATGAAAAAAATTTGAGTAATAAAACGTTACAACTGCCACAAGTCACTGTCGTTCCTATCTGCTAGCTAAATTTAGTACTAGTAGTCATAAATTCCGTTGCATAAATTTCACTTTTTGCCTTCATCGTTCTTATGAACATTTTCCTGCCAGCATTGTTCTAGCTTCAAATAGACGTAACCTCCTGGCCGAAATAATATGTAGTGACTGACATTACCAAAAAAATAATTTCGGAGAAATGGCAAGCAGAGACTTACGTTTGGAGGAACATTTCTGTTTGCCTCTTCTCTGTCAGTGACAATGTTTCACCAAACGTAGGTTCCTGCTTGCCGTTTCTCCGAAATTGCTTTTTGGTAATGTCAGTTATTGCACGTTATTTTGGGCGTGAGGCATAGTGACAATCCCATTATCTTTGTCGTAATCTCAGTGTTAGTTATTTACTTTCACATTTCCCAAATGACACGATTTTTCTTTTTTTGTGAGGACACCACAGAACTTTCCAGTTAAGTTACAAACCAGATTTGTAACTGGCTAGTATTTTGTTGTTTCAAGAAAGATCTTATAACCAAGCAGTTTGTCATCACCACTGAAATTAGAAAGCCATAGAAGGAACCACTAAACTAACGAAAAGGATCACCAAGTTATTCTAGAGTTTGGCTAGAATTTCAAAAACGAACAGAAAGTAACCGGCAGACAGATATAAAGTTTCCTATCTTATTTTTTGAATATCTCTTGGGAGACAGCTCCAAAAGAGTTCATGCCCGACATAAGAGTTTTCCCTATTCCTGAATTACCCAGTGGAATACGAGTATACAAACGTCATAGAGATTTTAAAAGACATATTTGTTCCCAACAGCTTCATGAATAGTAATGGTCGTGGTTACTTTCGAGTTCCATTATTATAGGTGGTTACAATAGAAATGAGCAGGCTCCGAGGGAGGGAAAAATGGATCACGCCTGAGCGGAATGTAGCCGGATACTTTATAAAGGAGCGGCGGGCGTTTTGTTCGAGTTAGTGGAATGGAAAACGAGGAGAAATGCGTCCGGCCTCTGCGCTCGCTTCTATGTCGTTAGTTCGGTCGCCTTACTGAGGAAAACAAGCGTAAACCTGACATCCATGATCCAGATACAAGAATTTATACTGAAATAACCGGGAGACAGATCCAGGTATCTGGATCTGTCTGGGAGTGTAGCCGCCGCTTTATGATCTCGCATCACTCTCGTCACTATCGTGATGCGGAAGGATCTTTGATTTCGGTTCACTTATGTCTCCAGTTCTGACAGTTCATACGTTTAGACATATCGTGACGGATTTAAACTTCTAATATCACCTGAACGACTTGCGACATTCGTATTACATAAAATGCTTTTTTCTTTATTACAGACGAAAGATTGATATTATGTTGTCATGCTATTTTTGCATAATATGAACAAAAATGAAGGATAAAATCAAACTGTAATGGGAAATTTTCAAACCAGGCAATTTAAAATTAATCATTCTGGTTCTCAAGTCCGGTTCATCGTCCTCATGGACTCATCAGCATACCATATCAGACTGCTGCATTTGGTATTGATACCTGCCCCGGAACTGTTTGATCTTAATAAACAAATCGGTCAAATTGATTTTAGTGACTTGAGAGAATCAAAGAGTCATCTCTTGAAAACCGATACAAAACTTATCCATCAGTACTCACTGACAGTCCTGCTTAGTAAGAGAAAAATTCATATATGGGAAATGGAAAATATGTCTAAGTCTAAAAATTAATGTTACTTATCGTAACTGTAGGAATAGCTCAGGGTTCAGTATTATGACCTAAATTATTTTATTGTGTTATGGACATGGGAGCTTTTTGGTGTTCCTCAAGTTTCAATACAAGGACCCTATTGGTTTTTATCTATTTATTAGGAGAAAAGTAATAAGACACTGTATTATTTGAGTTAATGGAGTACCTCAAGGACCAATATTGGGATGTATATACTTCTTTATTTACCACACCCTTAGGCTAAGATAAATTATGACAAAGTCGCATGATATACGTGGTACTTTTAATATTAAAAATTTTTCAACCGAGTAATATAACTCAAGAGGTAATCCTATAAATTTTGCAGCATAATCAGCTTCCTGTGCACTTGAATTATCATATCCCGCGTTGCATGTTTGAAGTGACTGTCGAGTTTTATTAAATTAAACGCCATTGAAATCCTGCTGAACTCTCAACTTTATATCTATCTGGGTGTCAACATCGACCGGGAAGACGAGAACACTAATAACCCACTCCTCTTTTTACACTTAATTAAAATCCAGCTGCACGTCATATTTGAAGAGGGCGTCGCGTCACGGGCGTCTTTCTGACTGACGACCTAACCGCATCGCTGATTTAAGCACCGTCTACATTATTAAAACCGATGAAACTAAATACAGGGCGTTTATCGGTCGTGGACGTGCGTTGCTGGCCGCAGATGTGAGAACACCTTAACCTAGAGAGGAATTTAAGAGAGACCTATTCTCCATTCCACTTCACTCCACTTAGATATAGCTGCACGGGAGGAGAAGAATGGAGAACTGCAAGCGCGGCAACATCGACCTATTGTGCTCCTCTAACCTGCTTCATCAACTCCTAAGGACTTGTCCTGGTTCTTTGAATAGGATAACGAGAAGTATCTCTCCTGCGAGATACTCTACGTCGTTTTGCGCCCAGTGTAATTCCACTTACACTTACTCGTGCCCCCCTTTTTATGTCACTTACTGACTGTAGACTGTAGGTACACTCGCACTTGGATGTTTTTATAGTACGTGGTGCTGGTGCATGGTTTATTGTGTCATAAAATCATAAAAAGATTGAGGGGATAAAAATAATAAGACGAGTTTGTAAAATAAATAATAATTAAAGAACATATTCATAGAATATTCAGTTGTACATCATCGTCTTGCTGCAAGATATTAATTAAAGGTTTGTTGACTAAATGGGCTACATCTTTAGCCCACAACATGTCCATGTGACCGAATTTCATGTCTGGTATCAGATAACCTTTGATGTTAGAATGGCTTTTGATTATTTTCTCAATTCCCTGGAAGAGAAAACGGTATTAACCACTTAAAGATATTTTTGTTTTATCCAAATCTATAATTTATTCCAAAGATTATGGAATGGATTTTTATTGGGGTACCTCAGGGTTCAATATAACGATCTATTTATTTTTTGATATATGTCTACTTACTTCTCGATCAACAAGAGCATCATTATTGCCATAGAAAATAATCAAAGGATTGGTCGTATTGGTCATCTTGTACATGGGGGCTTCCCTTTGTTTGTATTTTTTCATATTCATTTTGGTTCCAAAATCATATTTCTTGAAGTCACCTGTAATACGATTTTCAGCTGGATTTTCAATTGTTTACAATAATTACGATGACTCACCCCCATTTTTTATCATTTGAGAAAAATGAACAGCTTGACGTTTAGAAGAACCAGCAGGCATGGTGCTTAGATACAGTCCCACTAATTTCTATAAAAATTACCGATTAGATTCCGTCACCTCATGAACCATTATTAAACCTTACCCTGTCTAACTGCTTCCGATTTCTCCCGTTAATTACATCCATCGCCATACAACAAAGTTCCTCGTTAATATCACTGGCCGTACAGAAATTTGCTATAGCTCGCCTCATAATTTGTCCGTGCGGCATGAGTTCGTGAATGGTGGGATCGTTAATCATATTTATATACGTGTCGATGTATCTATTGTAATTTTAATTGAACAGTAATTAGTATCGGGAAGCTGGAAAAGGGAAACATCAACCTCACCTATATAAGAGTGCTAAAGAAGCAGAGTTCGGGTAAGTCAATGCGACGCCAGGAGCGAGAAGCACACTCCGTCTGATTTTCTTCTCGTATTGGGGAAGCTCGGAGAGCATAATAAAATAGACAGTGCCCCCCTGAGAATGGCCGACGTAATCTACTCGTCTCGTTCCTGTCACATTTAATACGTAGTCGATCACGGTTGGTAAGTCGATAATACCAATCTCGTTAAAACTGGAATTTGATCGATATAATGTTAGGGGGTAGTTTTATGGGGGTGCTTTTCAATGGGCTCATATCGTTACTATTTATATAAATTAAAAGCTCAGCTGCTGCGACCAGTTCTAACCATCGACTTTGTGCTTTTAATCTATTATTTCCCCTTCAGCTTCTACATTTCTACCACATTATGTTTTTTTCACAACTTCACGACCAATAGGACAAATGGCCGATATATCCCAAGAAAAAGAACGCTTCCATTTATATTTTTAAGACCCTACGCCCCTGAGTATGAAATCAAATGTCTATAATGTCTGAAACTCCAACACTGCGAGGAGCTCCATTGTTATGACAGTACGCGCATCATCTCCATCACCATGAGAACCTACTTCTTGAAAGTTTGACCAATTTGATCTCCCCACATTCGTTTTATAAATTTACGAAAAATTTAGTTACCCCGCTCAACTGGCATGAAATTCAAGTCTCTGCGATCGTGACCATAATAACCTTTAAAAGTGTCAGAAATTTATTTTTCGTTGTTATGAGAATATTAGTCCTATCTTCCTCACCACGAAAGTTTATACCTCGCAAGGATTTGCAAAAAAATACTTTCCTAAAGTATCCCCACCTGTCACTAATTCTAAGCCACGAATCTTAAGAAATGGTAGGGGGAGAATGTGCGCTTCGTCCCAATCGCCACAAGAGTTCATATCTTATACTGCTGTACCAATTTGAACTCCTCCCCATCTTTCATAAGAATTTTATCTCCTACGACTGGAAAAATTAATCCCTCAACTTAGTTATCGTTAAGATTCATCCTCCTACTTCAAGACAAAAATTTTCCCGTAGGACAAGAAAACTACCCTTGCAACTTCAAAACTTGGAGACACTTCCTCTTCATTGCGATGATTATGAAAAAATATTATAAAAAATATAGTCTTACATTTCACCTAAAGTAGGCTCTTGAAAATAATAAGTAAAATCCAACCCTGCGGGTTTAAAAATGTGATAAACTTCCTCTTCATTGTTATCAAAATATGAGCTTCACCTTCTTCACTCAAGTATCATGGAGATCCAAACTCCCCCATATGACAAGCACTCTGTCAAAAGACATTTTTATACTTCACATAAATTACAACGTAAGGGCCGTGACAACTTAAATCCAACCCTACAACTGGAAAAGGATTAGAAACCTTATTTTCATTGTTATAGAAAGATGAAATCTATAACCTTGAGAAGTTACAATTCATGCTGCTGCGTAAGTTGGAGTTCCTCGTCTCTTTTCATGTTAATAATTGTAAATTCAAATTCTCCAGGATGAATAAAATTGGGTTCTATACGAAACCACTGTGAAGATTCAAACTTTTCTCCATGACAATAATTATTTTTCCCTTGGCAAAATAATTGTATGGTATTTCACATAATTTGAGCCCCAATACCTTTGAGAATAAATAAAATCCAACTCTGCAACTTCAAAAATGTGATAAAATTCCTCTTCATTGGTAGCGAAATATGAGCTTCACCTCCATTACTCCATAACTCCTTCACCCTTTACTCAACTACCTTGAAAACTAAAACTCTCCCACATGACAAGAAATCTTCCTGTGCCGAAAAACATTAATTTCCTGAGATTTTACCTGAATTAAGCCTTCAACTTAAGTCAAATCCAGCCACTGGAAGAATATTGGAAACATCCTCTTCTTTGTTCTAGAAATTTGAGCTTCACCTCCATCACTCCATCAGTCCATCACTCCTTCATCTCCTTCTCTCAACCACCTTGAAGACTGCATCTGAAGACTCTCCTACATGACAAGAAGTCTTCCTCTGCCAAAAAACATTTCCTGATATTTCACCTGAAGTAAGCCTCGAAGGTCAAGACAACTTAAAGAAAATTCTTCAACTGGAAGAATATTAGAAACTCCGTTTGCTTTGTTATAGAAATAAAAACTCCATCCATAATCTTGAAAATATATACTTATTCCAAATCGCTGCTTAAGTTAAAAATCCTCCCCCTTTTTCATGACAATTGAGGCTCCCGAAGAATGATCAAAATTGGATCCTTTACTAAACTACCATGAAGATTCAAACTCCCCTCAATGAAAATAAATTTTCCCTCAGCAAGAAATTAAGCCTAAATGCCTATGACAAGAACATTTAAAATACAACCCTGCAACTTCAAAAATGTGATAAATGTTGTCTAAAATGTCATGGAAATATGAGCTTCACCTCCGTTGCCTTGAAAATTAAAATTTGTCTCTCGTACTGCTACGCAGATTTGATCTCACAATGCCAATGAGAATTTTACCAAAAATACTCCCCACAACTGCCAAAAATATTCCCTCCCCCTGAAGAGGAAACATACATATTTTTCCCCAATCGATAAGGACAATATTTGAAACTTTCTGCTTTGTTCTTATACCTAAGAACGAATATTTCTCCACGTAAAATCTCTAGGAGGTATACAACTCAACCCCTGCCTGAAGAATCGTTGAAATTTGCTCTAAATATTTTACTTTTCACATAACCTTAACTAATCAACGATAATGTTTTCCACTTTCCAGACAGCTGCTACCAATTGCATAATTTCTCAAACTCCTCGAACTTTTCCACTAAGAAAAGCATATTATCCAAGAAGACGACCCAAGTCCATAAAACCCCATCAAAATAATCTCTTATCCCCGTTCCTGGCAACTCCCATTAAAAAATTCATGATACGAGCCCATTTACGCTGTCGTAACTTCGCGCCAGATTTTTACCAGAATCTCCAGAAAGCGGGATCAGTGTCCGGATTCAGACGAGTGTGGTTCCTGGAGTACATGTTCCCGCGGGCATTAGCGATCCAGACGTCTCTGCCCCGGTCGGCTAGGAGGTAAGCGAGCGCCTTCCCTGGACCGGCGACTGTGAAGTGACTGCTGGATCCCTCGAAGCCGTGCATCAGGATCACGGGAAGCCGGGAGGAACGGGAGGTGTTTGGGATTCTATGCAGCTGCAGGATGTAACCGTCCGGTGTCCCCACTTGGTGGACTTCTACAGGATACCCGTAACGATTTATCGTCTCTGGCTGGAATTATTGTGAAATCGAGCTTGAGTGGAGAATTTATTAGTTTGATTATACAGGGTGTCCTGTCGATTAGAATTAAATTCAATAAATAATTGCTTTATAAACTGGACCTAATTTGAAATCGTATTTAAGAAATTTGTAAATTTTAATAAAAAAGTTACTTAAAAGGTGCTTATTTCGACAAAATTCAAATCGATGGAATTGGGTATATTAATCGGGGTGGGTATTTCAATTTTGCCAGCAAGAGCTGGAAGTTAGCAGGAAATTAGTTTCTATAATTTCATATAATTTTTAAGAATCTAGGAATAAATAAGTTAATAACTAACTACACCCTGAATATAATAATTATAGTGGACGCAGCTTCAGGGCAAACAGCAATACACTAGGCAGGCTGATATGGCACGCTGATGAGACCAACTCTTCGTGTCTTGAGAATTGTTGCTTACCATGAAGCGCGATGTAAACGAGCTTTATAGTATATTCTTACTTACCACTGTCAGATGTATGTCTATTTCAGGTTGGATATTAATACTTTTCGTCATTGTTATTGTCAATAATAGAAACAGGCGTGAGATCAAAGCTTTGCTTTGCGGTATGGTAGAACACATTTTTATCTAAAAAGAAATAATCTCGTAAGATTTAAAGAAAATATTTTTCCAAGCCGGAGCAGATCGTGTTCGCAAGTATCGATTGATGGAGCTTTAAATATTTTTCTCGTTTCAGAACGAAAATATTTGTACTAAGTAGTTCTTGTTAAAAAAATTAAGTCTTGTGGCTGTAGAGGGTTTATAAAAAAGAGTTGAATCATGACGATGAATAAAAAATTGCTTTTAAAATGAGATATTACATTGTAAACATGATTTCCCATTCCCTTAATGTTAAAATAAAAATTATCAGTGAAAAACTGTTGGAGATTTTTTACGTTTTGTAATGCCCTTGTCATTTGTTTCATGTTTCTTTTTTACTTTTGTTCAAAAATTCTACAAAAATCTAAGCTGGAATGGTATTTGGTGAGACAATTCCTTCGAATAAAGAAGTACTTAACTTTATTTAACACTGTATGTACAATACCGAAAATGCCTTTTAAAAGGACAAATATTATTATTAAGAACACAATTTTTGTATTTGATGTTAATATTTATAATAAAAATCATAACGGTACGATTACAGGGTGGAGACTTTAACTAGAATTTATTATTTATTTCTCTAGGAAATCAGAAAAAAATATTTTATTTTAATGCAAAAACTCGCCAAACTAGATTTTTTGGGAGCTACATTTTGGCGCCAAAATTTTATTTTTTACTTTCTTTACGAGTTGAAACTACGAGCCCCACTTTATTTTTCCAAATGCGATTATCGTACTTGTTGGAATTGCACTTGCCTACTTTTCAGTCAGGAGTTGTTGGAGTTTCTTGATATGCGAGAAGAATGTCGAATGTTCTTTCCTCGTTCACGCGTTGAGACCGGTGTTGAGGTACCGTTCTCACATATCCGTTCGTTCTGAATTATGTCTCAATTTTGGACACAGTGCTCCGATTCAGTGGTGGAAAATCAGGATGTCTCTCTTGAAACAAAGCGTAAACTTCAGCCTGAGTACGTTGGTGATCCCCGAATCCAGTCATTTTGAGAATTTCTATTTTTAAAGTTTCAGGTAAGTCAGCTATTTTGACATGACAAGATTTTTTCAAGATATAATAATTGTCAAATAATTTGCATGGTCAATTTTCTTTTTAAAATTGCTTTCCAATGAAGTAACAGCAACATAAGTGGTATCATCTCATTTAATAAAAAAGTGAGGCTAGGTTTCAGCTCATTAAGAAAGTAAAAAATTAAATTCCTGGTACCAAAATGTAGCCACAAAGAAGCTCAATTGACGTGTTTTTGGATTTTTTCCAAATACTTTTCCAAAAGGACCCGGCCGGATTCAAACTTCGGTAGGGCGATGATAAGGCTTTTTCTTCTATACAAAATATTTACAAATAATCAAATTAATTGTAACATTTAGTAGTGGAGTGCTAAGGAATTGCCATAGCAACATATGGACAAGCAGAATTATCGATAAATTTATCCACTTGCACTCTCTCCTCCTTCCTCCAAACAAAATATCCGATAGCAGATATTTGATAAATCAAATGGATGTAATAACGTATGAGTGGAATTTTCAAAACAAAACATAAAGTAATTGAGGCTTGAGGCCGAATACATGGTTACTCGAAGCGTTACAAAAATATTTTTCCGATTATAATAATTAAGAATTATTTTTATTTGGGTGCAATCAATAAAAACAAATTTATTGTTTTCAATTTAAGCAGGAAATAAATAAAAAATAAAAATAAAAATAATTCAAATCCCTCTCTTTGGCCGAAAGCGTAGCTGACGCGTGGCTAACTTGACTGGGTGATTTGAATCTTGGAATCCATAAAACTTAGTCTGAATATTCGTATAAGCGTTTTAACCCAGTCATTTTAGACTTTTCCCATAAGTTAATTGCGGGCAGAAATTTTTTGATGCAGTTTTGTTCCCCCCTCTTCATAGATGTTTAAACTATAAAATTATTACATCTTATCTAAAGGAATTGGCCGCCATCTTGAATTTACAGGGTGAGTTTGTCCTCATTATCTCAGCCTTTTTTGAGTTTTGGTCAAAAAAACTCATTTCCAAACTTGTGGGGAATTTGCTCTCCATATTTTATGTCTAATTATTTATTTTATATTTGGTTGCTTATAGCAAACAATATTCATTTTTATGTATTAATTATAAATGATTATACATAATACAATTATAAACAATTAACATGACATGATCGACAGATGGAGCATTACAGTAGAATCGACTGGTGAGTCAGTGGTCTATAGGTGATTGCGAGTACGTGAAAATTGACAGAGAGTTGCGTGGTAGGTATCTATTTCCGCCTATATAACGCCTAGCATGAGCATCAGTGTCGGTAATACAGGTATCCTACTATTTCCCTGATTGAGATGATTTTTTTTTAAAGAATATTATAACACCTGCCCTCCTAATTCGGTTAAACTATATGTATTGAGTGTACTAGAAAATAATAGTAACATATAAAACAGCTTCAATGGGTATAATGTGATTTCATAGTAAAAGTAAACACTGTTTCTGTTTCAAAAGCAGTATAAGCATCAGTGTCGGTAATACAGGTATCCTACTATTTCAATGATTGAGATGATCTTTTTATACAGAATTTTATAACAACTGCCCTCCTAATTCGGTTAAACTATATGTATCGAGTGTACTATACAATAATAATAACACATATCAGCATAATAATGTATTTTAGGCAGGTATAATGTGATTTCATAGTAAAAGTAAGTACTGTTTTTGTTTCAAAAGCACAGTTCTACCCGTCACTATTTTTGTCATCGAATGTTGTCTATTTTGTAAATCTTGCATAATGTTTACTATGTTGTTTAGAGTGTTTAGACTATTGATCGCTACTTGTTATACGTCTTTTCTTGCGTCGTTTTTTGCGTATGCCTTATGTCACTTTCCCGCACACTTTTATAAACGTGAGAAATCTTGTAGTTTGCGTACAAAAATAATGCGCCAAGTGGTACTTTGTATAGTGATCGTAGCGAAAATAATTTATTAATTGCGAAATGATATTTATAGTTATCTACTGACAGTAAAAACCTATGTTGGCAAGGAAAACTAATGGGAAATTTATCAGAAAACCGTGAAATAAACCAATTCTGAAACCTAGAAGCCTAGAATTTTGAAACAATAATAAAAGTTAATAAAAAAAATTATCGACTTTAATGGACTATGAAAATTTTTTCAATCTTCTTATTAATTGTAATCCTATCATTTTTGTTCCATTCCTATTTGCGGTTTTGATTACAAATATCAATTATCACGTTTAACTAAAAAAAATATATTTGTTTTACCATCAAATTAAGTTCTTTATTGTTTGTCATCATTAAATGATTATTAAACGGATATGAAATGTTATGGCCTTATATTAATTATTACACATCCCTCAAATTTATATTTTTTTCTCATCTATAAAATTAAAATGCTTTTTACACTTGTCATAAGTGATAGACCACCCTCGTTACCGAGGCTAGTTATAGCGTACCGATTACATAAATATTTCAACGAAAAATAACAAATGAGCAATTTATTTTATAAAAATAGATCAATAATTATTATACTTACATTAAAACAAGAAAATCTCTCTTTGCAATAATTCTGGCAGCTCTTTTTATATCAAAACAAGCATGCACCAGTTTCTATGTATATTCATCAATGATCTTGGCACTACTAACACAATGATATGTATAAATTTACATTCTTAATATTTGGTTGCAATTATTTTTTAAATAATTACAAAAAAAATAACAAACATTAGGTATTTATCTCTAATTGACTTTTCATTACATACACCATACATACCTAATGCATCTACATTATTCATTATTTACCATTTAAAGCTCAAAGTTGACTGGAGCAACAAGTCGCGAATGCAACAATGAAAGATCTTGAGTATTTCTTATGGTTTGATTATGGTTCGTTATTATTGTGGTTGACCCCTAATCTTATTAAAAATAAACATAATACCGGTTCAAATAAAGATATTGGCATACATTCTTATATCTGCTAGTAGAAAATTGAATTAAATGTTATTGCAGTTATGCAGTTTATCATGATTTATTAGGAAATTAGCATATTGAAAGAAATGGGTACAAGATCAGTAACTAATTATTGCCGTCGACCTTGCCCCTGCTTACATGGTAATGAAACTTTCATGGTAATTAAAGGATGAGTTTTGTTTTTATTCAAGGAGTACAAGCTTGATCTAAAACTTATGTAAAAATGTGCACATAATTTATTTATCATAAGTAGGTACCTACATATTTCTTATTACTCATTAAGTATCTACTTAGAGTGAAGCATGAAATACCAGTAATCGGAAAGGAGGGATTACTGTCAATCATTAAATTTTATTACAAACTAATTCCTTTAGAAGAATTAGAAGTATTAGACACCCTAGATCTTTATAAATAGAACAAAAGATCGAGGAAACAGGAATAATGTGTAGGTATCAACTAGTCGGGGGAGCGACCTCAGTCTGTTCACGGCCTTTTATCTACTCGCCTTCAAGAGACCCTCGTCTCCCCTGCCCGGCATTTCATTTTCGGTCCCGCACAGAGATCATACTAAGCCGAGTCGTGCTCATTTTGGCCCAATTAGAACGAACCAACCCTTTCAAGGGCTTACTCATCCATCATACACAAAAACAAAACCACACACACCCTAAGAGAAAAAGTGGAACTCTTCTCTGACTTCTTCGAGGAGCAGTTCAAGATCAATCACTTCCCAAAATCCGGGACAAAAGACGCAGCCACATACGAATCAGTCGAAAAAATCATCCACACACTCACACAAGACCACATGGCAATCATCGACTTCGACGAAGTCAAAAACATCATCCCACACCTAGATAACATAAAAAATCCGGGAAAAGACGAAATTGGCAACGTCCGAATTGAAACTACTCCCGAATTCATACGTCCAACAAATCACACAAAAAATCTTCAGCGCCTGCATCATATACAAAACTCATAACTCATACACCCAGAAAAAATAAAAAAAAGCACCCAGAAAGCTACAAACCGATCAGTCTACTCTCCAGCATCGGCAAGATACTGGAAACCATTACTCTCAAACGGCTGAGACACACTGCTAGACATCTCGAAGAAATTTGAGAAAGTCTGGCATATCATCCCATTCACAAACTCGTTCCTAAGCAACAGAAACTTTGAAATCCGAATCCAGAAACAACTCTCAACCCAAAGAACCGCGGAAGCGGAGTCCCACAAGGTTACCCCCCTGTTCCCTCAACTCTTTGACATCTATACATCCGACATCCCAAAGCACCCAAACAAACAACTCTACATGAACGCCGATGACAAAGACATGCCATCGTGTGCACAAGACAAAACACACAGAAAACGTCACAAAACACCTCGAATACATATCATAATGAGCCAATAGATGGAAAATCAAAAAGATGACAGACAAAATAAAGGCTATCCTCTTCGGAGGTACAAAACAGAAAACTTATTTGTTCATCGACTTGATACCGACCTCACCATCGTGTCGGCATCGCCACTAATCATCGCAAACAAACCGTTGACTTCACTTCATCTCTCCTCAACCTTTGACTGCTCGAGGAAATGTTTCCAAGCGAGTGTCAATCTCACACAAGCTGAGATAGTCTTCCTACAGGCATTGGAGCAGCAAATGCTTGACATACCATCCAATATTCAAGATATATATCTGCTAAATGACAAGCTTAAATGACAACTTGAAGATAATGGAAAAATTTGGAGCGAAAAACAATTGAAAAATCTATTAGGTAGTTTTGGAAAAAGGACTGAATAATCAAAATCTGGAAAAAAAAGTTCTGGAAATCTATCACAGTCTTCATAACAAGTATTTTCATCTTCTCGAGAATGACAAAATTTCTGAGCAGAGTATACGTTAACATTTCAATAGACCCTCTAGATAATTCCACCCCTCAGAAGAACTTTACTGCTCAGTAAGTAAAGCTTTAGCAGATCCTCATCATTGAAACAAAAGCCTTCTGTCAATTCCAGAAAATTTCAATCGCTTTGATGCCATTGTAGCATTGTGCGAAAAAACTAAGAGACAATGGAAAGCTTTAACCATATCTGAAGAATGAGAGATCTTATAGCTAAACTCTGACTAGACCTGATCAAATATTATACCTTTTCAGCAGAAACTAAAGAATCTTATTTCCTGAACACTCTGTACACTTGAATAAGCTACCGCTAGAATTTTTCGCATATTTTTCCAATACAATGCACCAACTAACGAAGTAGAACTGTGTCAACAGAAATCACTCCCGTCACTGATTGAAACCACTCTCCCAGAGAGGGAAGAAACAAAACGTACCAAGGGACAAAACATGCATGTTAAATAGGGCAATTCATTCGGTTTATGCGACGCTAGTGGGTAGGCTAATGGCAGCCCTAGCTGCGATTATTAGGTTATCCAGAGCCGTGACAAGGGACAGGGTCTGCCTAATCAGGAACTGCTGTCATTGCGGTCAGCCGACAGGACCGCCAACTGCACCCCTAAAGGGACCTTTTTGCAACTACCCAGTCCGATTAGATTAGCAAAGTGTTGCTCTAAGAGGATGTGCACGCCTTCCAAGGCTCGCTCTATTCAATTAGGCCTCTATTGTGCAATCACCATTAAACTGCGGAAGGGTAGACACGCGATAAAACCACGCTAGGAGTACTAATGCTGCCGCTGTTTACGTTGAGTGGTCATTAAATATTATTTGGGAATTAACTAGGAGCGAATTGCAGTAGTAGAACTCGGGTTGAAGAGGTCTGTCTTATTATGAAATGGGTTGTTATCTCTTGGTAAATTATTTGGCTCCGTATATTTTCATCGTGAAAAGCGTATTTATGATGAATACCGGCAGCTCTTCTAACCCGACTCTTATATTAAGACTGGAATATTTATTCCTCTGGACGCGCAAAAGTTAAATGTATTTTTTAGCCTCGTTAATTCATGTCAGAAGTACCAGAACTGAGCGCGAGCGGGAGCGCAGTTGTTTAGCTGTTTTGATCCCTGACTTAGGTTGAAGCCGTTGACGCTGCCGCCGTCTGTGGTTCGAATTCCAGCTCGGCATGATTGTTTGTGAGTTTGTGACTCGAGAAAAAGCGGTGATGATGAATGGACAAAACCAACTTTTTTATTTTTGCTGTTGTTCGAAAGCTGTCGAAAAAAACCGAATTTTGACGTGAAAAAAACTAACGAATGTCACACCCAGGCGCGCAAAAAAATTGGTAGAGTGGTTGGGTATGATTTTGACATTTGTGATAAGTCACAATGGTAAATGTCAAACATTCTCAATAGAATACCACTGAACTAGCGTGAGAGGAAATCTGATTTAGGAAAAAAGTGTTTACTTTTTGTCTTCTCAACTCAAAATTGCCGCATTAGAAAGTAACTCCAAAAAAGTGGGAATGCTGAGAAAATCTACTTCGCCGCTTTCATGGAGTCGAAATTAACGAGTTTTGAAACTAACGAGAAATTAACAGGGAGTGGACCAACCTTTTCCAGCCACTCCTGGGACATCCATGCAGTGTGTAAAACAAATACGCTCTGACGAGGAGAGCCAAAACCTCGAGCTTCAGGCAACTGAAGAAGCTGTGTGGAGATCGGTTCTAATCCGACTCCAAGAAACAGCTCTATTCTGCTGGACCAGGAGGAGAAACAAAACTCCCCTAAGAAAAAGGAAGACGAGTAACTAGATTAGAAACCTTCGGGAGAGAGTTCCTTCCATCGGAGGACCGGGATACATTATCAACAGTCAAGATGCTTCCTCAAAGAGGCTGACCTAATGGGGGTTAATGTAGCAGGACTAGATGTAAGCCGCAATAGACCTACGGTCGCAGTGGAGGTGTCACAATGGCCCACTCTTAGGTTAACCCACTCATTTTCTTAGGTTAGCCCAAAAGTTTTCGAGTTTCTGAATAATTACTGTAGTAGCCTGGAACCAAGATCTAAAAAATCGACTAAAGTGGAAAATTTTGAATTTTCAAAAATTGTTAAATTGAAAATATCGCGATAAAAGTGATCTATAAGAAACGTTAAGCCCAAGATAGCTGAAGATCTTCCTGTCAAAGAATATAGGATCAAATAATTCGACAAATAATTTGAAATTTTCTACCTTGCCAAGAAGGGAGAAAAATCATAAATTTCCATTATACCGAAACGAAAATGTTAAGCTGTTGTAACGTAGGCTAATAATTTTCAAATAGCGAACAACGAAGGACTAATGTCTACTAAATAAGCAAACTGGCCGTTTTCGCATAAATAATGATCAACATCAAGATTCGATCATCGAATTTGACACTGCTTTGTAAGTATAGTGAATTTTACAGACGTAAAATAGTCTCAATCATCTAACAGTAGCAGAACCAAGAACTAACCAGCTTAAGTAATATTACCGCCAGTGGTGGTGGTAGTAGGTAGATACACAGAAAATATGAAAGCTTCAATGAGCATTGTCCATTTTCCTTCACAAAAGGCTTATGAATCTGGCTCTGTAAAAGTTTGAGCTAAACCGGACAACTCCCACAAATCACCACACGTCCGGTAAAAACAAAGCGAGTAACAGAATTCGAAAGTTAGTAGAGTTGGAGTGGCATTTGCGTCGGCTCTCTTTATTTTATTGGATTCGTGAACCGAGGTTTGCCAGTCCTCTGCCCGTCTGTCTTGATCTGGTTCCTCGAGTTCCATGTAGTTGTTCGTGAGGAGTAATTAAATCCCATCACCCAGTCTGATTCAATCCATCCCAATCGATGTCGGGGTTTCCAGTGAAGTGAGGAAAACCTAAAACTACTTAAACAAATCTAGAGCGACGAGCTGCGAAAACTAATTCGCCTGCTATCTGGAACACACCTTAGTCCTTAACACTCTAGTTAACTTTTTTCCTAGCCACTTGAAAGAATAGAAAATGCTCTTCGAAAGGAAATCTGCGAGGCGATTATTTATAGAAATATCTTACGTAAAACTTGAGCGTCCTGTCGAGCTACTAGACCGGATAAAAAAAGTAAAAGTTCCGCCTTCGCTCATACTTTATTGAGGGTGTAACGAGTGAAATAAATTTCGAATATTTATGGTACCTGCTCGGATAATGAAGAGCTTTTCTGTTGCTATATTTTCAGATTTTTCGTCTCTCCATGACCATATTTCCTTGGAAAGTCTGAGATAAATATTGATTTAGGAAGTTTAGTGTGATGAAAAAATCTTTTTACATAAATATAACCGGACTTATTCGACGAGATGATTTTATCAAACGTTACCTTTACCTGAAAAGTGGTGTTTCCATGGAGGAAATCTCCTTTATAACAGTAATATTAAATCTTCATAAGCCATCAAAGATATCTTTATTGAAGCCAGATATAAGTACGGAAATTCATTAGGTACGATTTGTATCAAAAGAATTTTACAAAATATTTCATAATTGAGAGATAAGTAATGAAAATTACGAGGCAGCCCAACCAGAAACGAACATCTCTTATGTCGTTAATCGGATCTAAATACTTTATTGCGGTTGTAATACAAAAATTACTCTTATTCTTAGAATTAATATTTCTTAACATTTCAGGATATTCTGAGATATGAAGGAGGGGCATATATTTTGGAGAATTACCTCATTTCTTCAACTTTTCAGGAAGTTCTGAAAGAGGGGGGGGGGTAAATTTTTGAGACCATTTATTTTGATGTCTCAAACACTATTTTACATACTTTTCTAGGACACTACTGGCTGGATCGAGAAATTAAAAAACTACCCACAGAAAAGTGAAAAATTTTGAGAGATCACTCTAATTTTTCTGTAATCTTTACCACACCCCATAATTATTACACTTTTTCAACTTTTCAGGATGTTCTGAGATGGGGAAAGGACATATATTTTTGAGAATATTTCTTTTAACATCTCAAACACTATATGACATACTTTTCTGGGGACATAGCTGGCTGAACCGAGAAATTAAAAAAATGCCCCAGAACTGCAAAATTTTGAGAGATGGCTCTAGTTTTTTCGTAATTTTTTCACATCCCTATAAACGTTGATATTTTTAAACTTTTCTGGATATTCTGAGATGGGAGGGGCATTTATTTTTGTAAATACTTCTTTCAATATGTCAAATACTATATATGACATACTTTTCTGGGGAGTATCTAAGACACTACTGTCTGGATCGAGGAATTAAAAAACTACCCCTAGAGAACTGCAAAATTTTAAGAGATCCCTCCAGTTTTTCTGTAATCTTTACCACACCCCACAATTATTGAAATTTTTCAATTTTTCAGGATTTTTTGAGATGGAGGGGGGCATTTAATTTTGAGAATACTTTTTTTAATATGTCAAACACTATGACATACTTTTCTGAGGAGTATCTAAGACACTACTGGTTGGACCGAGAAACTAAAAAGCTGCCCCCAGAGTACTGCAAAATTTTGAGAGATCGCTCAAGTGTTTCTGTAATTTTCACCACATCCCCACAATTATTGAATTTTTCCAATGTCTCAAGATTTTCTGAGATGGTGCGGGGCATTTAATTTTGAAAATACTTTTTTTAATATGTCAAACACTATGACATACTTTTCTGAGGAGTATCTAAGACACTGCTGGTTGGACCGAGAAACTAAAAAGCTGCCCCCAGAGTACTGTAAAATTTTGAGAGATCTCACCAGTTTTTCTGTAATTTTTACCGCATCCCCACAATTATTGAATTTTTCCAATGTTTCAAGATTTTCTGAGATTGAGAGGGGCATATAGTATTTTTGAGAACATTTATTTTAATATCTCAAACACTATATGACATACTTTTGTGGGGACACTACTGGCTGGACCGAGAATTAAAAAAAACTGCCATAAGAAAACTGCAAAATTTTAAGAGGACGCTCTAGTTTTTCTGTTATCTTTACCACATCTACACAATCGTTGAAATTTTTCAACGTTTGTAGAAATTCTGGGATGGAGCAGGGTGGCATATATTTTTGAGAACATTTCTTTTAATATCTCAAGCACTAAATGATATACTTTTCTGGGGAATATCTAAGACACTACTGGCTGGACCGAGAAATTAAGAAAACTAGGTACTTCGAGCAAATTGCAAAAGATTGAGACAGCGCTATACTTAGTTTTTCTTTACACAACTTTCCACAATTATTTAAATTGTTCAAGTTTTCAGGATGTTCTGAGACGGAGGAGACATACATTTTTGAGAATACTTCTTCCCAACCAGCATTTTTAGTCGTAACTACGTATCAGCGACTATCGCCGAAACTTTAAAGTTTTTGCCACTGGTTATAGGAACGGTATTGGAACGGTTCTACAACGTGCCAGGCACGAAAATGGGGAACAATTTTCCGGTGAGAGATACGTTATAGCGACGACTCTGGAACTAATATAATTACGTTACGCTGACGTAGCTGGTACGTAATAGCGTGGTATCCGCTACTTGAATGGAATCTCGTGTTTATCCCATGCGCCGTCGTCTGGTGTACTCACTCTCTTTGTCTTGCAACTATGGAAACAAGTAGTATACATCATTCTTTATATCAGCCTGTCCACTTCCACTGATTCATACAAAATGCCGCAGGTTAAGAGAGTCAGTTAATATTATTACAGAGTTAGCAGCGGAATATATATTTGTCTTTCGTTACATTTTATGTAGTGATTAGCAGTGGGTTAAAAATTGAAACCATGATAAGTTTATCGTGAATATCAATGATCGAAGGTCGAAAAATAACAACGCGCTCGCTCGAAATATATTTTTTGGTAATTTTTTGGTGAGAATAAAAATAAAAATAAATCGAAAAATTATTACAAAAATGTATTAAGTAGGTATTTAGATTGTAGAATCACTTTTGAAGCGTTTTGTACTATTAGAATACTTCTAAATAAGATACAATTAAATAAATATGTAAAAATTGTTACATTTTATATGTTATAATTATAGAATGCAGTAATGGCGGTTCATGTAATGTGAATGAAAATGGCGTCAACTGTAGAAAATTACCTCAAAGTGAAGTTGACTTCGAATCGGGTATTAAAAGTATTCACTACTGCATCCACACTATTGCCAGTGACAAAAACTTAGAAACATCCTATTTATAGTGATTGTTACTGCAAAGTAGAAAATACAGGCAAGAATTATATTACTGTGCCGTAGCGATAACGGTAAATCCACTTATACGTCCCAATGCGCACCATAAAGTTCCAAGTTGTACTACACGGTGCCAACTGCACGGTCCTGCTGTCTGCTGGTACCTTTATGCCATTTGCATTTAATACTTGCAGTAAGTCATCAATTGAAGTGTGGGTCATTCTATGACGTAAAGACCATTCTGTAAGCTGTTCTGATAAAGTAACTTTGTGAACTACTGGCATTTTCCACCTCTAAATCATAGGTGATGTCTACTTCTGGAACAACATAGCAATCATCCTCGCCTTGGAGTTCATCTTCAAGGCCAAACAATCATCTGCCTCATTTAAACAACTGTGTATTGGTTTCCTTATTTCTAGTGCTGATGTTATTGGGGGCTTCTGATGTGCATTCTCATTCAGTGATGTGCAATTTAAAGATGGATTTTTTGTTACAGCTTTAAATTCTAAAGCATTATTATGATTACCTTCTCCCAACTGCTGCTTTAATTTTCTTTACAGTGTAGATGAATGTCTGAAGTTTTCTTTTTTCTAATACTCGACATACCTACGATTTTGAGTGTATATATTTGCTATGTTTTCGCGATTTCACTAGATAGATATTACAAACAGAACTCTGACCAGTGCATACGGTTGTATAAAGGCACTTGAGCATGCTCTACCCCTGCTCATCATGCCTCATAAATGCTTCTTCAAAGTTGTCGTTTCTTTATTGTGTTTTTTTTAACAGTAACTGGAACCTTGAAGTAACTGTGATATAAAACAAGTGGTGATAATCACTTTGAAGTATTTTTCATCCGTAGCCAAAACGTTACCTTTACTTTGAACTTTACTACATGGTTCTACGACTTGATAGTTTAATTTCAAGTCCCAACAACGTGGCCGCAACTTAAACAACTACTCTTAAGTATAAAAAACTTTGAAGTAAATATTAGGTAACTTGTCAAAGTTATTGCAACTATCAGTTAGTTACTTCAAAGTTTCAACGATTTTGAGGTAGTTTTATTAGTGACGATGACGTTATTTAGACTTCAAAATATACTATAAAGTAACATTACTTTGTGGTGTCGATATATCGTATAAATAACTACACAGTTACCTAAAAACTCTAAATTGATGTAATAATAACTTTCGTGTCATAAATTTAGTCTTAGATACGTAATAATTACTTAGTGAAAGTTCCTATCACTTACAATCCCAGTAACTACTACTTTAATGCTGCTTGGGTTTGAATATGTCAAATACTAAGTATATAGCATACTTTTCTAGGGACACTACTGTCTGGACAGAGAAATAAGAAAACTTCCCCCATAAAAGTGCAAAATTTTGAGAGATCACTTTGAGAGTTTTTCTGTAAACTTTAGACCAAACTTCCAAAATTATTGATATTTTTCAACTTTTCAGGATGTTCTGGGATGGTGTGGGCAAATATACATAAAAAATATTCTCATATTTTGGAAATCATTAAATAGATCTCTTGGGAAATTACTGTTTGGACCGAGAAATTCGGAAATTATGCACTAGAAAAAGCAAACTTTACCCAACATACTACGCCCTATATTTAATAATATGAAATGCTCCCAGCTTTTCAGGACGTTCGAAGACGTTCGAAGAAGCTTTCTAAGAAGGTTTTTCCTAACATCTCAAAAGGCTGCCTTCGACAATCAGTGGAGGATAAAGTCTAGTAAGTAAATCAGAGTTCCAGAAAGAAGAGCACTCTTATTTTATGATCGAGAGTTTATGTTAATTGTTCATAGCAGATTATTTCTTATTGTTTAACAAATATTTAAAATTATATTATTGTAGTTACCTCTTCTAAATAAACAATCAAGAGAGAGTCGTTATTTTTTTTCAAGTGAAACA
This sequence comes from Malachius bipustulatus, assembly GCA_910589415.1. NCBI lineage: Eukaryota > Metazoa > Arthropoda > Insecta > Coleoptera > Melyridae > Malachius > Malachius bipustulatus. The sequence goes on from OU342633.1 coordinate 34,271,788, forward strand.
ATCCTCTTCCTAATAATTAAAGAACTCCTTAATCACTTAATGCTATTCGAATAAGCGAGAATTCTGGAGACTAGGCGATAATTCATTGATCCCAATTGTTCTAACGAGTTTCATCTTCTACTACAAGAACAAAAGAGCTGGAAGAACTCATTAAGAGGGTACTAAATTTAAGTCCCTACGTTGACATCATCAATAATAACCGGTTACAAATCTTCCTGATATAATGGCGGATCCACTGATCCATCACGCGCTGACAAACCTTTTTACTTGAAGGATGAGAGGTCTCCACCAGTCGACATGCATTATATAATATAGCGGAGGTTATCCAGAAACAGAAGTTATAAGGAGGAAGATGAAGATGGGAATTAATCGCCTTATAGTCCGGGGTTCCGGTTCCGGTTACAAACATCTGTCGGTTCTTTGGAGTGGTGTTATTTGTAACTCCGTCGGTTGACACGACATCTCCTAATATGTGTTCAGGACCTTTTTCGGGGCACTTGCTTTATTATGTTTTTACTTCCGTCTGATATCATCTTCGGATCGCTCTAATCTTTATTATAAATGACTGTGACAACATAACGACCAAGGGCTTGCTGAGAAAATATTCCAATCTATTCCAGTAGTTTTGCTCCCTTTTAACCGAATAGTCTCTTAGGGTTGGGGATGATAAATGCCTCCAATATGCTTTTGAATTATTGAAATGTATTTCAATTTATTTCTTCATGCATTTTTTACATATTATAACATAAGTATTTATAGGATGTCCCGCCGAACAATTTCCGATTTCCATATTTTTTTTGTTATTTTCACGCCACCATTCGGAACTCTTATCCTTTTAATTTGTATAAACAAACAACCCCGCTACACTAGCTTAAAAAATACTTTAGAATGCTTTTTAATATTCTGGAGCGATTTCTCAGGTGATCCGCAAGTCTTCCGGAGAACAAAATTGCGTCTTATGAATATATAGCACCAGATAAAAAGTTCAAATCAGACAAATTTGTCAACTCTGCAAGGTAGTCAATATCTTGTCCTTACGTTCTATTTTCATAGAAAATTTGTAACGAAAACTCTCTTCTGTACAAAACGAGGGGTAAAAAAAAATGTTTTGTTTTAATTAAGAGAACACCTGCGTTACTACTCACATAAGACAACTAATGCGAGGATCTGAGGAAATAATGTCCCATACAAATGTAGAAACTGAAGTCCATTTTCAAACAACAGTTTTCGAATAATTAATTTTTGAAGTAGGGAAATTTTTGAAAAAGTTAAAACTTTTTAGTACTTATTTGTCTTTTTTTTAGATATTTTTGTGGCAACTTTCAGGCACTATCGAGACCTGGGAGGTATCAAAAAAATTGAGATATATTTGGCATGATCATTATCATGATGTGAGAAACGTGTCGAAATTAATCTTTCTTAATAAAAAAAATCATTAGATCAAATTTTTGACGAAATTTTTACAAATATCCACATAAAAATTTCTTCAAACCTCTGAACTAAATTATTTTTTCTTGGAGCAGCACGTGTCTTATATTTTTTGATTGTTATTATTTTCTTTTTTCAAAGATTTCAAAAATTTATATATTCAAAAATTATGTGTTTTGAGGTTGCTCATTATTTGAGGGCTCTAAATCTTTTGGAGTCTAAATGGCTTTCGGTGATATTTATAAGACCCGGGGCTGAATCGACTCTCCAATAGGGCTCACCGAAATCGAAACGTGAATCATTTTTCAAGCAGGTGAATTAGTGTTCTCAAAATTATTATAATTTGAGAAATTGGCTTGAACATTTGCTCTATTATCTGACTTTAGACTGCCATTCAAGTAGCCTATTAAAAGCTGTAATACTTTTTCGGACAAAAGAGTTTTTTTTTAGCAAAAAATTTTCAAACTTTATCAAAATTTAAGTTTGAAAGTTTCTGAATGTTTTTGGAGATCCTTTTGAAGGAATTTAAATCCAAAAGTCTAACAAATTTAGATATACAGGTTGAGGATTTTAAAGTATAACAATGCGATATCTCAAAAAAGGTTTAAAATATTTTCATGAAATTTTAAAGGTTGAATTATAGGGGGCATTTTACGATACTTTTGACATATTTGTGTTCACCCACTTTTGAGGGGTGAACTTTAGGACTTTCGCCTGTATTCACAAACGATAATTTCCTAAATAGTTACGTAATCAATTATACCCATCTCACTCTAACGCATAAAAACTGCATATCTCCATCCCGTTTATTTAATAATTATTGTCGAGATATTACAGGACAGAAACGCTTTGTGAATACGGGCCTTTAAATGGTAACACTTATTTTTTATTGCTGATTCGGATTTTATGGCTGAAAATATGTAGGAAATTGCTCTTCCCTCCCATTCCTTGTAGGTGGAATGGGAGGTAAGTTTCAAATTTTACTGCGGAGCCTTTTTGTATTGCAGATTCGGATCGTACAACTTAAAATAAGTAGGATTTGTCGGTTACACTTTTTACGATTTAAGATAGAAAGAGCTGTAATCGACAAAGTTAATTCTTTTTTTGTTTTGTCTTATTACTGAAATTTAACAAAAAAGATGAATCGAAGAAAAATATAAAGATTTATAAATTCTCTTATAAAATTTCATAAAATCAGAATCTGCAATAAAAATCAGGGTTCCTCACTAAAAGTTTAAGTTTACCCACCTTCAAGATGGAAGGAGGGTGAAACGATTTATAATGCATTTTCAGTCTGCAATAAAAAATTAGGGTTCCTATTTAAAATTTCAAACTTTTTGAAACTTCACCCCTCAAAAGGGGTTCAAGGAAAATATGTCAAAAATCTTGCAAAATATGTCCCCCCTGTACTTATTACGCCTTCAAAGTTTTATGAAAATGTTTACCGTTTTCGAGAAATCCCATTGTAAAATTTTAAAATCAATTAAAAAAAAATCAATTTAAAATCCTCACCGTATTTGGAGTGAAAGTTTTATGAACTTGAAATCTTCGTTTTACTTGTGTTTTTTAGTTTTAAAAGCAACGTTTTTAATGACTTTTGTCGAAAATTTTTAATAATCGTTATATTTTTAATTCTACATTATGACTGCTACCTACCGAACTCGAAAATGAAACCGATATTCGAGCAGTTCAACCTTTTCGAGTAAATATTTTTTGCAATTTAAAAAAATCCAAATTTTCAAATTATATTTTTTAGGTAATGTTTTCTTAGATTTAAACCTTCAGAATTTCCTCTCTTCTCTGACTATCTGCAGACCTACACCCAGTAGATTTGTAATTTTTCAGGTAATTTTTTTCTAAAATTTTTTGAAGTTTACGAATTTGACAATTTTGAAGCATTCATGTTATTGGCACAATCTTAGGGCCATTTTGAGGGTTTTCAGCACCAAAATATAACAAATTACTCTTTTGGACTATTTTGGATTATTACTATACACTTGGAAGAACGTTTTATGGAATGAAACAAATTGAATAATAATAAATTATTATATCAATTACAGCAATCCGATTGTTGAAAAACAATAATGCTTTCTGAACGACACACTTACTCTAACGGTATGGTGAAGACAGAGACATCAATGTTTCAATGGTTATTTCCATCTCATCAGTCTGTCACATCACCACCACTAGAGAAGTGTGCCGATCAGAAAAAAAATCAAAAGCTTTAAGCAAAATGATTTGTCGGAAACATAGTGACTTGCATGGCAAATGCCATCTGATGACTGAAAAGTACAACTTTCAATGTGTCAATCAGAGATTCTCCCAGAGAAATCTGCAATTTTTCACTACCAACGCTGACAGTTCACTGAAAAACCAATTACCTTGCGAATCTCAGTAAACCAATCAGAGATGGAGCTAGCCACAAGCTGTGTCTTCACCATACCGTTAGAGTAAGTGTGTCGTTCAGAAAGCATTATTGTTTTATGGAATCCAAAACTATACTTTTTTCTAAACTCGAAGAGCCCTTGATTCGCAAAAAACTTATTTGTCGCGAAGGATCATTTGTTAATTGGAATTTTCGAAAATTCATCGAAATTACTCATATTCTCAAGCTTCAGATAGACTATAACCCAATCAACTCGAAAATTTTTGGTGCAGGATTATTCATTTTCGGGTAACGAATTTTTGAATTGAGCAGAATTTGGAAAATTCCTACAGTTTTGTGAGCTTTTCACACTTAATTTAAGTCATCGACATTTGTGCTATTCTCAGGCTTTAGATAGCCTATCACCCACCCAACTCGAAAATCAAACCCCTTTTGAAGCAGGAGCATTCATTTTATGGTAACGAAGATTTGAATTCAGCAAAATTTGAAAAATTCCTACAGCTTTGTGAGCTTTTGGCACATAATTTAAGTCATCGAAATTTTTCCTCTTCTCAGGCGTTAGACGGACTATCACCCACCCAACTCGAAAATCAAGCCCCTTTTGAAGCAGGATCATTCATTTTCGTATAACGAAGTTTTGAATTGAGCAGAATCTGAAAATTTTCTACAGTTTCTTGGCACATAAGTGATTTATCGAAATTTCTCCTATTTCCAGGCTTTAGATGGACTATCACCCGTCGACTCGTAAATTAAACCCCTTTTGAAGCAGGAGCATTCATTTTCCGGTAACGAATTTTTGAAATTAGCAGAATTTGAAAAATTCCTACATTTGTGAGCATTTTTCTCATAATTTCATTCATCGTAATTTCTTCAAATATCAGACTTCAGATAGACCATCACCCACCCAACTCGAAAATAAAACCACTTTTTAAGCAGGAGCATTGATTTTTGGGTAACGAAGTTTTGAATTGAGAAGAATTTGAAAAATTCCTAAAGTTTTTTAAGCTTTAGGCATATAATTTAAGTAATCAGGCATTAGATAGACTATCACCCACCGAACTCAATAATCACACCCCTTTTGAAGCAGGGTTCATTTTCGGATAACGAAGTTTTGAATTCAGCAGAATTTGAAAATTTCTACAGTTTTGTAAGCTTTTGGCACATAACTGATTCATCGAAATGTTTCCTATTTCCAGGCTTCAGATGAACTATCACCCGTCCAACTCGAAAATCAAACCCCTTTTGAAGCAGGATTATTCATTTTCCGGTAAATAATTTTTGAAATTAGCATAATTTGAAAAATTCCCTACATTTGTGAGCTTTTTGGCTAATAATTTGATTTATAGAAATTTCTCCTATTTCCATGCTTTAGTTAGATAGACAAAACCCACCCAATTCGAAAATCAAACCACTTTTGAACCAGGAGCATTCATTTTCGGGTAACGAATTTTTGAAATTAGTGGAATTTGAAAAATATCTACATTTGTGAGCTTTTGGTTCATAATTTCATTCATCGTAATTTCTCCAAATATCAGACTTCAGATAGACTATCACCCACACAACTCGAAAATGAAACCACTTTTTAAACAGCATTAATTTTTGAGTAACGAAGTTTTGAAATTAGCAGAATTTGACAAATTAACTATGCACATAAATTATTGCTACATACACAGCTTTTGGCACAATTTGTTAAATATTTCTAAATTTGCACATATAAAATTTCCTCGATTCTTTAACTCGACATACTCAGAACTGCAACCTTTTTCCCGTAGCAGGGTCTTTTTTACCGTAACGAATTTCCTTGAACATTAAAAATTTATTTTTTAAGTTTTCTTCTATATTTTTCTTGCTGCTTTCACGACACTTTTTAGCACATTTATATGTGGAATGAACGTTCTATGTCATAGAACGTTCTATGTGGTTGAGAGTTGCATCTCACTCTTATTCAGGTTGGGTTCTTTTATAAAAAAAAAAAAAATTAACTAAAAAATGCTTCAAAGTAATTTTTTTGATTCTTAAACTCGGTAGAGTCTACCCGCACTGTTAGTTGAAGCCCATTTTCAAACAATAGTCTTTCCTGTAAATAATTTTATATGTTGCCTAAGTAAAATGAAAAACTTCCCAATGCTCTTTGAGCCAATTTTTTGACACTGCCGGACCTCGAGAAGTATGAAACTACTCTACATTTTGTTCTATGAGCTCCGAAGCGTGCAGAGTTTTTGTAAATCCCACTTTTATATCGACCTTTTAACATAAAGCATTTCGTCCAATTCTGACTTCGCTCAGGGGCCTACAAAAAATGATTTAATCAAACTGAAAATTCAAGAAACGTCTCATAATATCGCCCAGTAGATTTCATGCATCAGCAGTTTCTCTGATCCTAACCCCATTTCCGTTTCATATTTCCAGACCGATTCTTCATTGATATTTGTTACCCAAGTGACGTAAAATAGTCACAAATAAATAACTCTCCTCCAAGCGCGATCTTAAAATTCCTTCCAGCTTTCAAATTCGGGATTCCAGAGCAAATGTCACAGTTGCCTTGCTACCCTACTAAAATCATGCAGATCGTTATAAAGGTAAGGAATGGGTTTAATAACAAATGCACGAAGCGAGCAATTCCTCCAGGAGCCCATTCAAATTCAACCTTGCAGGAATAAGGGCATGCGAGGCTGGCAACTATTCATCTCACAACTGGGATTTTATCTCCATATTGGCTCTCTTTCTGTTCGGAATTTATACCTTAATGGTCATTGCCTAGGAAACACCCTTTTCGCCTTTGATTGCTTCAATAACTACTACCTATATGCAGATTTTCAAGGAATGTAATAGCTGCTGATAGCTCTTATTCCTACACATTGTGTGATCATGCAACTAAAACGCCTCACGAGAGATCATTAATATTCAAAATCGCGCGCTCTTCGACAGTCGTCATTTGAATTATCTAAGTGAAGCTACATCATAAAGGAGACCTATTTCACAGAAAAATCTAGGCATTTGACGGAAGACGCGTATAAAATAGATTAGCTGAAATAAATTTAAAGATATATTGATTGCTCATATATTGATAACCACCTATGTTGATCAAGAAGAGATTTAGGAGCGGATTATATGAGTGGTCCAGTTTTACTTGTTAAATAGAGTGTCAGATTGATGTGATTTGACATAGGAGTCCTAAGGTATTCATTTCAGATTGCAGAAGCGAGATGACGAAGAATTCTTTGGAGGGGAGTTGATTTTAGGTTTTGGGTTATGGGATTGTGTGGAGAGTGACATATATGGTAGATTCTTGGGGACCAAGGTGCTTCTTTTCTGTGGGAGAGGCATGGAAGTAATGTTGCCGTCAGATTGTGTCCGGGGGCGTTCTCGCTCAGCTGTCTGGAAATTTGCCTGACAGCATAGATAATTTACGTGGCTTTACTGGGATACACCTATATTTTAGGAGTAAAAATCTGTTATTAATGACGATAGGAAACCAGTTAATATAGAAAAATAACAGGAAAGACAGAGAGGTCTTCACGCTGCTAAATTTTAGCACTCTCCCGTTCTAAAAGCGCCACAAAGATGATAAAGACAGAATTTTGATAAGTGTGTCAAATCAATCGTCTATCCTCTACCTTGCAGAAGACTGCTACAAGAGCGATAACTTTCCGGCTGCTGCTGCAGATTTTTGTCCAACTGACCTGCCCATTCCCTCAGAATATTTTCCAAATGCGACATTTGCTTGCGCTGAGCTGACCTGGTCTATCAAAGTTCATCGTTGAAGGAGAGCTTTGTCGCTAAAAAACTGCCAGGTTTCGAACACTCTCTCGCAACAACATCGACCTACAAGAATTGGTCTTCCGTTTCTCCTAAAAAGACTATTTTCCTAAAAAGGAGAATTGTTCCATTTCCGAAGACCACTTCCAAAAGTAACGGTCTTAGCTTTATCGAAGAAGAGAGATTTCTGACTGGAGTCAATTAAAGCTCCATATCCAATATGTGTTCCCATATACCTAATATCGCTGAAGATTTTATTTTCTGAACACATAGCTGAAAAGTGCTGACTGACTTAAAACTGAAAACGACTGACTTATCCATTGGCAACGCTGACTTTTACGTTATCATCAAAGGAGCCTGACCTTTTCATTTACTAAAAATGTCAAAAGACTACCCGTTGTTGAAGATCAAGGATCAGTGAATGAGTGGTCTGTATCACTTATTACTACCTCTTATAAAGGACTGGTGCCTAAAAGTTACTCCTAAAGAGTCCTGATATTTCTGTTGCAATTGCAAAAGGTTGACGCACAAGAATATGATGACTCCCTGTTTACAAAATCTTACCCTATAAATCTTTTTGCCCCCATTATTGAAGATACTGACCTTCAAGTTTCACGAATAAACAGTATCAACTTTCATTGAGTGACGACCATAATCAAACCATCGTAAGTGAAGATAAGTTTCTTTGACGAATTATCGTTGCCCTAGATAAAGTTAACCAGCTGTGAAAAGTCATCAAGGACTTTGTTTCCAATGCTCACCTCCACAGCCAGATAGTAATGGTTATAAATATAAAATAAATACCAAAAGACAAATTTACAATGAGAAAAACTTACCTGTATCCAAAAGGGCAGGTAAAAACCGGTGCAGCATAGAAGGGCAGCGATGAGAGAAAGTGATGCCCAGAGAAACCCCAGATGAGTGAGCGTTGTGCCCATTGTGAGTTTGGTGAGCTTAGGGAGTCACTCCCCTTGCACTGTCACATCACGACACATTCGTTCGTTTCAATGTCTCATCAATTTTGGAATTTTTTCACATTAAGCTTTCCCTGTAAAAAATTATTGAGTTAGACTCGATTCAAATAAATCATCAGAACATTTACATGCGAAGCTGGTCTTTTTGTCTAGAGGTCGCGTATCAGCGACATGGAATGTAACTATTGTCGTATTATCAGTGGTGCCTAATGCAAATTTTTTGGGATAATTCAGATCAGTTAATGTTGCCTGAGTTTTTGGAACGATTGATGGGAAAACATTAGTACGGAATAGGAATTGTGGTAATGAGGAAATATCTTATCAGAAAGGAAACCGAAAGAGATGATGGGTGTGTCAGAAAAAACGGAACGATCTTAAAGCTCATCAGGGGAGCAAAATTTTGGGGCAACTATCTATTTATACATAAATGAGATAGAAAGGGTTGTAGAGTTTTTATAATTTCGAGCGGTTGCTGCAGATGATGTAATTATTGATGTTGTTGACGATAATATAAAAGAAATTGAAAATATTATATGAACTGAACTAAACTAAGAATCATATGGAAGGAAAACGTTTTAAATATTGGTTTAAAGTTTAAAGATTGGTTGGGCCTAAATAAATTGATACTAAACGTAGATGGGATAAGAGCAAAGAAATTATTCTCGGGTCCGATGACATCGACATTATTGATACCAAGGAATCAGAAGGAAATTGAAGTAAGTTAGATTGGATAGATTGAAAATTTTGTTTAAATAAATAAATTAAATTCGTCTTGATGCATACAGGAAATTAAATCAGGAAATCAGTTTCTCTAATATTTCTGAAGTTAGAAAAACATTTCAACAGGTGTGCAATTATGATAGGAGAAATAGGGAAAGCTTTAAATTTAATCAGACTTGTGAAACTGCCAATTGAAGAAACCCAATCTCTCTCAAGGGGATGATAGAATTAATCAACTGGTCATTTACTTATTAAAAAAATGAGGCGAGTGTCAAAAAATTCTTAATACATTCTTTATCAGGACGTGTACTTTTTATTTATATATTTTTTATTTGTATTTTTATGTTTTTTTTTTACATAGTAGTTAGTCAATAGCCAAACCCTCTTAAATCTTATCAATTCAATTATTCTTGCAACTGAAACATTCAAGAACAAAATTGGACACAACTAAATCAAACACGTCGTCTTTCTAACCAGATCGTGAATGGTCAGATTAACTAGCATCCCCTCCTAAGATAGTTCGTATCTCTTACCGATATCTACTAGTTCGAGAGTTCCCGCAGGATGAGTCTCCCGTCCATGTCTCTCTAGGTGCCCGGCACCTTCACGTGTATCCAGAGGAACGCACATGCGTAGGGTGGGGGAGATTAGCACGTGACAATACTGTATGAGTGCATGTCGCACGGCGTCGCGACGCCTTACAGGCAACCAGGCGACGTGATCCCGCTCTGACGCCCGGACACGCGGAACTGAGAGGAACGGCTGGAAGCTGGGGGCATGTTCCCTGATTGCGTTGTTGTCGGATCATTTATCACTCGTTCTGGGTCCAGGATTCTGGGAATTTATTTTATATACTGTGGGTTTTTTGAAAAGTGGTAGGATAGGGAAAACCATTATACAACAATGTGTTCTTGGACAAAAGTTACATTTTTCTTTGTTCTGTTAACTTTCCCAAGACATCCGTTTTCTGGAAAACTTTATAATGAATCCTAATTGACTTCCAAACCTGTTCCTTATCACTTTCCACCGTAATTATTGACACTCCGTATTCTTCGCTCCCCTTATCTTTTATCCTAATTGGGCACGGAAAAATATCTCTTGTCATATTTGATACGAACAACTTCTTTCTATTAGAAGTTAAATAATTTTCTCTTAAATCTGAACTTGTTATCCTCGCTGTTGAAAGTAGTTTTATTCTATCCCTTATAATATAAAAATTAACAGCCCGGGAAAAGCTGCTAAGTTTTCAATTTGACTACCAAATTCCTCTACTACTAAAAGTAGGTAAACATTCTTTAAATTATTTCCCTAGCGATTTTCGACTAAGCGTAGGGGATGGTACTAAAGTGTTAATTCGAGGTAACTCACTTTCTTGGTGATTTTAAAATTCTTGGAAAATTGGAATATTCTTATGTTAGGCACTACCTACTCGCAGATTCGGGCGTAAAGCGACTACCCTTAAACGGGAAATTCCAAGGAGATGATTCCTAATATGTCATGCCGTCATATAACAAATAAAGTTGTGGCGCTTGGTCCATAGCGACATTCGACGCTTGCATATTTCGCATAAATCTACTGGCACTGGGGAGTCTTGTGCTCTTAATTATGCGCATCTCTTGTGGAATTTCCCGTTTGTGGAAAGCCGTTTACCCTAGAGCCTCTGAGTAGGGTATACTTTGACTTCTGAGGGGAGTTATAAATTACTGACGGAAACTTCTGAGACCTTCAACAGAAGGTACTATCCATATAGAGGGGAGCAAAATTTTAATGCGAGTAAGATGCTAACAAGTATTTTCATTGCATTTTATATTGCATTTATTTATAGTTTACATAAATAGGGTACGATAATTAATGTTACACGTGATAATTTTGGACACCTCGCTCGACAGACTATGAAAAAGAGTCGCCGAGAATCCCGGACTAAGTTTATCTCAGGAATTAATTCCTGCACAGCAAGCTCCGAAGTATGGAAAAACATCAGGAAAATAAAAGGCATTATATTCAAGAAAATGGGTTACACACCTAGAAGAGTTTATACACACCAAGCAATTTATATTTATCTAAACCCCATCTCATGTGGGAATTACTGGGAACGAAAGGTCAGACAAAGAAGCCAAAACAGCAGCCAACAAAATCCATAACTGCTTCGTTGAAACAAAAATCATAGCCTCGGACCTAAGAAACCAGCTCGCGCAACTCGTCACCAAACTCTGGGAAAACAAATGGAATAGTAAGGAGTCAATCACCACAACGCCCCAGCACACTCTCATATCAAATCAACCCTCTCTATTATATCAAGACTGCGTGTAGAGCACACTAGACTCACCCACTCCTACTTCATAGCCAAGGAACACCCACCGTCTGTGATGTATGCAACGTAAGAATAACCGTCCAACATTTGCTAATTGAGTGCAGCAAATAGAGGCACCCCGGACATTTGAAGAAGGCAATATAAGGTCTCTCCTGGGACACTCAAGGAACATCAGTGACTCAAGTTAACAAATTAGACTCCTTAATTTAATGATTAATTTTAACGCTATTATTTGCCGCTGTATCAAAGTATAACGTTCCAAGAAGTCACAGAGGAAGGTATACAATAGTGTTGTTAAATAATTACATAGCATAGACCATACCTTTCAAATTCTTAGAAAAAGTTATTTTTTCACCCATAATAACAAGTTTCCTCGGAAAATTTCATTGGCATTTCGATTGAAGCATCAAAATCCTCATTTTGGTCTTCGATACGTAAATTTGAGGTAAATCTTACGTAATTTTGGTTAGGTAAATTATGTTGGTTTACCTAATTTAAATTTACGTCGAACCGACGGAAATTTAACCTAAAATGCTACTTGGGTACTTAGGCAGTAACCACGTGCATAAAGATGAACTTTAATAATATCTTAATTTTAGCGGTATAGTAGAAGAACTAGAGGAACGTTGCAAGAAAAGTGGGGGTGAATGGTTTTATATAGTCGCCCTCTTCAAAAACGATTTTCAAGTCGCTCGTTAATTTTATTTTATTGTTCTTCATTCTTCAGAAAGAGAGAAAAATTAGAATATTGTCATGTTGAGGCTTTTGTTGTGATTATTATCGAAGATATGGGGGAAGGACGGGAGAAAAGGCTGACAGAATAAAAGTGATTAATTTTTTTTTTATTTTTTTTTTTATTTTTAATTTTTAACCAATAATTATACCCAACGGAACAAGTCCTATAACAGGGAGTACTTAATAACTAATAAAGTAAAAAACAACAATCAAATGAAATTATACAGTTTTCCTTCTCTTAAAGCTAAAAGCTACCGACAGTAACAACACTCATAAGTCGTGTTCATGTGCTAGGTGTAGGAGAGATATACGTAGTACCGTTGATTGACTATCAAAATTAATATCGCTATATTCAGAAATCCGGTTGACATTGTGCATCATGACATAGAGAGGTGACTTAAGCACGAGGTTAGTCTTTGCAGGTCTATTATAAAAAGTATTATGGCTACGACTATTACCGGTAGGCACGAAGAACGATAGCTGAGACAAAATCTGTGGACTGTCAACTAAACCATGCAGTAATTTATGTGTAAAAATTACACTGCCTATCATGTGCCGAGTTCGCAAGGACAACATTTAAACTTCGCCAGAAGTAACCCGTTATCAAAGCCCTGACAGGGATACACCCCCTCATCGACAAAAAAAAGGAACTTCATGAATCTTCTCTGCACCCTTTCCAACTCCTCTACACGAACCTCATAATAAGGTACCACACCAGGGAACAGTAATCCAGTCTGGAACGAACAAGGCCAAAATATAAGCTTTTCAGAGCATTTATATTCGTGAAATGTCAGTTTCGTGAAACAGTTTCTGATCACAAATCCCAACATTTTGAGTGCACATGAAGTAACGTGTCGAATCTGATAATTAAATGTCAGCCGGTCATCAAACCAGACTCCCAGATCTTTAACCAAAGAACATCTTTCTAGTGCGCAGTCTCTCAACGAATATGAATATAACACTGTGGACAACTTACGGTTAAAAGAGACCACTTTACATTTGGACATGTTTACATCAAGACAACTATCACGACACCACACCTTTCTAGTCCAGTAAGCTGTTCCTGTAAAAATAAGCAATCCATGAAAGAGACTATGCGGTTTATCAGTTTCAAGTCATCAGCATACAATAGTACACGGCAATCCACCGACTGAGTTAAGTCGTTGATGAAAAGGGTGAATAAGAGAGGACCCAGGTTGGAGCCCTGCGGAACACCAGAGCTAGATAAAAAAAATTTGGAGTTGAAACCATTATATTTATGATACATATTGTTGCCTGGCCTCAAGATACGATTTAAGGAACGATATTAGCGCGTTACAGAATCCATAGCTCTTCAGTTTGCTTAAAATGACCGAGTGGCTTATACGATCAAATGCCTTCGAAAAATCTACATATATGACGTCAACCTGTCCCCTATCATCCAGAATCTCAGACATGTACTGCGTCAATGCCACTAGGTTAGTCATAGTGGATCTGCCCCGCATGAATCCACACTGATCAGTAGAGATCAAGCACCTGACCACCGGATACAGACAAGAATATATTGACATTTCAAAAACTTTAGCGAAATTACTGAGGATAGATATGGGTCGATAATTTCCAATATCAGAGACATCCCCTGTTTTATGGACTGGACAGAGTCTCGCAATTTTCCATACCTCCGGAAACACGCTGGTGCGCAGCGACTTATTGAAAATTATACGTAGGGGTTCAGTCAAAACGTGTCTGCAGTCCCTGATAACAAAACTAGGGATCATATCATGACCTGCTGTCATCCTATCCTTCAGCCCTTTTAGAGACCTTAATATCACCGACTCATCCAAAAACCCGACATCAATTGACGAAGTCTGCGCACCAATCGACTCGTCCATGCACGAGCTGCCATCCCAAGCATAGACGCCCTCAAAATACTCCGCAAAACCATTAACAACAGTCTCCGGATTAGTATACACCCTATCACCTATATAGTTTCATAGAAGGCGGGATTCGGGATTGCTGCCTTTTTTCTCTAATGAACGTCCAAAACTGAGTTGGATCATCCTTAAGAGCACTTTGTACTTGCTCAAGATGTATTGCGAATGAATCGGTGATCTGCTTTTTCACAACCGCCCGAATATCCCGAAAAAGTTCATAATAAGTCTGACGAGAAGCCTGATCATTGCCTTTCTTGTATCGAACATGATAATAATTTTTCAAGCGAATGTTGCGTATGATATCGATAGTAAACCACACCGGATACTTATATTTCTTTACATAGCGATAAAGCGGGACATACCTATCAAAAATTGAATATACTATAAAACTCGCTACACATTGCATTAACATCATCATATTCACTTAAACCCGACCAATCAACGGCTCCCAGGGCATTATACAAGCCAGAGAAGTCAGCCTTTTTAAAATTATATCTTTTTGAATTTGCATTATTAGAGAACCTCTGGCCAGTAGGAGCCCCGAAGAAGGCGCTAATACGTAAAAGTGGGTGATATAAATCTACTCTTGTAAGTGGGTGGTCTTCAGGAACTACATCACAATGCACACTACCGATAACCAAATCCAGAATCCTATCTTTAGAATTTAGGACCCCGTTAAACTGTTTGCCACCAGTATATCCGATAAACTCTTTGACCGTTTTAGATCTGAAATCTAGATGTTCACCACTAATAAAATTCGGTGTGTTAAAATCACCCACAATTATATAAAATTCCTTATCAGATATGAAATTCTCTAACAAGTCCATGAACATAGTAAAGTCAATATTTGAAACATTAGGAGGTAACAAACAAATAATATACAAACCGGTGTAGTTGTCATTAAGCAGCTTAGTACAGACTATGTTCACTATTGGCACCGCAGTATGAATGACAGTCATATCCACCCCCACACACCCCATAGAGTCACGAATCGCAACCAGAACTCCCCCACCAATTGACAACCTACGATCATTTCTAAATACCTGATAGTAATCACCAAACAATTCACTGTCAAGAACACCATCATGAAGCCAAGTTTCGGACAGACACACAATATCAAACTCTGCTTCACAGGCTGCTGAGTAGATCTCTGATATTTTCGTATTAACACCGCGAACATTCTGGTAGTAGCAGCTCATTGACTTGTTGACGTTGGGCTTGGCTAGTTTAAAGAAACAATCTCTGGTTGACCCTGGATATATTTAATGCGTAGATTGGTTTCCCCCTTGCTGATACGATCCTGAAGCTCTGACCTTACAAGCTTGTACCGGTCAAGTTGCCGAGGCGTACGATCTCTAGATATGTAAATGCCTCTATACTTTTCCAATCCCTTCATCCTACTAGACTTCTTTAATATCTCCTGCACTCGCTCCAAATCCTTCACCATTATCTTTATTGGCCGACGCGATGTCTCAGCTGGAAGACGCTTTCCAATCCTTACAGGACATATAATATCATCACTTGGGGTGACACCAATGTCGTTCAGTATTTCAACAACGACCCTGGAATCATGATCTCTCTGATCCGTTGGAGAATGCGTAGCACTCTCAGGGACTCCAAAAAACAATAAATTGAGCTTACGGCTCTCAATATCTCCCAGTTCCATAACACAGCTCTCAATACTCAGTGGCGGAGAGGCATCAATACTAGCCCGCATCGAGTCCAATCTCCCACAGGCAAGACCCTGTGACTACCGCAGGAGATCAATATCATTCTTCATCGCAGCAATAGCCGCCTTATTCGCTCTATTACAACTCTGTGCTGAGATATGGCATCCCTAAACTCATCAATAGCAGTCTTAAGCTCATTCTGACCACTAACTATTTTATCTTGAGACGTTCTGATCAGCTTAATCTCCTCAAACAAAAGTTTGAAATGGGCCATCGTAATGGGCTCAGCCTCACCATCATCACCAGCAGACGCAGCCGAGCCAGAACCTACCCTGCTACGCTTCCTTTCAGACGTGCAGCCAGGACAAGTCCACCCCTCACCACTCTCATCAAGGTACTTTACATCGGTTGAGTTCAGACTCATGCAGCTGCCATGATAATTAGCGGCGCACTTACAACATATGATTTTGTGCTGATTGCCAGATATTTTAAGGGTGCACTTCTGACAAATCATGGTAAATATCAGGTACACGAAAATATTTGCAACGTTTATCGACAAATAATGTAAACCAGCCCAGTGAATCAAAGAAGAGACTGGACGGCAAATTATATTCTCTGATAAGCTGCGATAAGCAAATTGAAATTGAAACAGGTGCCTATGATGAATAAATACTCAACAGCAATTACGTTCAATCAGCCCGCCAGGTCAAATCACAGTACGATGTTTTTTTTTGTATCACTGAAAAACAGAACAAAAAATACACTACTTTTGCAATTTAGTAAGATTATATTAGCCTCTAAAGCACCAATAAAACCAGTCACAGTCGGAGCAACTTTTCACGTTGTTGTCTCGCACTTTGCCTTTATGCTTCTCTTATTGAAATTTATTGAAACCATTGAATGCTTTGCCCGGTTTAAACACAACATTGAACCCTTTGACATATTCCCACGTATTTTTTTTGGCGATCTGTCAATTAATCCCTATGTTAAATTTAAAACCGTTGAATATTTTATAAGGCCAAAATGTTGAAAATTTACTACTTTTATGTTTCCGTGTACCTATTGTCGTGTTTATTAAATGAGTAACGTGTGTGATATATTATTTTGCTTTTGATTATAAGAAAATGGTGCTGCATTTTTTTTTTTTCATAAATTTTGAATAGAAAATATTTCGCAATTTCTTATCAACAAAAATTTGTATTCCTTAAAATCTTCGATTTCATTCAAGTTAGTAGAAAAAATGTCGAAAGAGGTCAATTTTAACCTCATCGTAGTTAGGAGATTACTTCTGTGTACCCATCTAGCAGTGCTGGGAAAGATACTTTGAAAAGTATCTAGATACAAGATACTAGATACTTTCAAAAAGTATCTTAATATACATTTAGATAAAGATACTAAGAATCAAAAGTATCTTAGATGCAAGATACTTCTAAAACTATCTAAGATACTTTAAAAAAGTTATCTTACATACTCAAAATATCTAGGATAGGTACTCTCAAAAACTATCTTATATACTAAAAGTATCTTATGATACTAAAAGTATCTTAGATACTAAAAGTATCTTAGATACTAAAAGTATCCTAGATACTAAAAGCTTCTTAGATACCCACTTGAAAAATACAAATAGAAGAAATACTATAAAATTTCCTAATGACAGATGACCTGCTAGACCTTATGCAAGCAACATAATCAAACGGGCAATGTTGCGCAAGCCGTAACTTGCAACGTTGATTAAAAAGTATCTATTTCGAAAAGTATATTATTAGATTCTTAAAAATAGATACAAAATACAGATATTTAAAAAAAATATCTATAGATACAAGCACTACTAATTTTAGAAAGTATCTAGTTACAAGATACAAGATACTATCTTATATCTTAGATACTGAAAAGTATCTTTTTTTAAGACACTCGCAGCTCTGCCCTCTAGCGCCAAAAGCCTCCCTGTCAAAAAATTTCTGTAGCAAGAGGGGTCGAGTTAAACAACATTTTAAGCTGTTTTAATTATCTATACAATAATGCATTTTTTCAATTTTGAGGGATTTGTGTTTGAGAATTACGAAATTGTTTTATACTCGTATGCTTGATGAACTGTACTTTGAAGCAAAAAGCGCCTCACCGCCACATAATCCAAGGCCTACTAGGTAGGTATATCAGTGTATAGCAGAAAAATTTCAACAATCCTATATTAACGATTAAAAAAATCGATACGCCATTCACCATCTCTCAGAACGATACTATACTAAATTTTATCAAAACCTGTTAGGTGTTAAGAGACGATTTTATAGCCAAAATTTCAAGAATTCATAATACTAGCGATTTTTTTAGGAAAAATTTGAACACACCCCAGGTTTCACCATGCATCTGTCAAAACGGTACTATAGACACCTGTCAAGTACTTAAGTGTCGTGCCAAATTTTTTCTAAAAAAAAATTCTTAATAATGATTTTTGAGCTACTATTTGGAAATAAAATCATTAATACTTGACAGGTTATGATAAAATTTAGTATAGAGCCGTTTTGAGAGATGGTAAATCCAGTAGCGTGTCCATAG
This sequence comes from Malachius bipustulatus, assembly GCA_910589415.1. Classification (NCBI taxonomy): domain Eukaryota; kingdom Metazoa; phylum Arthropoda; class Insecta; order Coleoptera; family Melyridae; genus Malachius; species Malachius bipustulatus. The sequence goes on from OU342633.1 coordinate 34,290,237, forward strand.
ATTAAAAAAAAAACCGTTAATAATGAATTCTTGAAATTTTACTATTAAAACTAGGTCTAGGTGTAGTGGGCCTTCGGTTTGTTGTAGGAATGAGGAGTTTAATGCTGAAAAATACTGTTTGAATCTTATAATAAATAGAGATTTTACAGGGTGACTAAAAAAAAATGGATCACACTGTATATCTTGAGCGGTGAAGTAACCCAGGCTTAATTGTAGCGGTAAAATTCAAAAGGGGGTGAGGCGCCAAAATTTGAAAAACAGGTATTTGTACATCATCAATAATGTAATAATGTAAGTGCCATCGCCGTGCTTCTGACAAGAGGGCAAGAGCCTTGCATTTATTCTCATTATTCACAATTCCACTCATACGTTATTACACCCATTTGATTTCTCAAATATCGCTGTTTGCTATCGGATATTTTGTAACTGTATCGAGGTAGGAGGAGAGAATGCAAGTGGATAAATTTATCGATAAAACTGCTTGTGCATAGGTATGTTGCTATGGCAATCTTGGAACGGTTTATTTGCACTCTGTTACTAAAGTCACGATTATTATTAATTTTATTATTTGGAATTTATATGAAAGAAAAAAAGTTTCCTCCGTTACCGGGAATTGAACCCGGGACCGATGGGCAAACTCACTTTCAAAATTCGTTGCTTTAACCACTTGACCACTCTAACATATCAACATGTTACGCTATTCGGGAATATGAATGTTTGTTGTTTTCAATGTTAAGCCTTGTCCACACCGAAAGCAACACATAGGAACATTTTGTTTATGTTGCTTGTTCCTGGAACTTGTTCCTGAATGTTGCCAAAAGTTTATTTAAGTTCCTTATTGTTTCCGGTTGCAGCAACAAAAGTTTCTATAAGTTGCTTGTTTCCATATTTAGCGGCAAATATCAAAGAAAATATAGAAACATTGGTAAACATTTTTTTGTTTCTCAACGGTATTTTTATCAGTGTGGACACGTTGTTGCTTGTTCCCAAAGCTGGAAACTTGCGTCGTGAAGCCGTCGCGTAGTTGCCGAAAGTATCAGCTTTTAAACTTGACTTAGTTAAGTATATAATAATAAAAAACCATTAATTAATAATAAAAATGCCGTTTAAATGAACGACAGAAAATATAATGTGACGTATGACACCATGTGACTTTCTATCTAAAAGACTTGGTCTAGTCCAACATTTACGGACTCGTTTTTTGTGTTTTTGTAAAACAATTGCAATTACAGCTTCTGCTCTGCCTGTAAAGCTTCTTCGTCGTACCACATTGTTTAGAAACAACATACACTGCACTGGTAGGTGTGGACACAACGTTTCCTGTTGCAGCAACACAACGAAACATTCACAAAACTGATTAACCTTGGTGTGGACAGAATGTTTACGGAACTTCTGCTGTTGTTTCTGTTTCCATAAACAGGTTGCGGCAACCAGCAACAAAATTTTCCTCTGTGTTTCTTTGGTGTGGACAAAGCTTTAACCCTGCTTAACAATTAATTAAAAATTAAAAGATTAATCATGTTGCAATACACTTGATCGTTGTATAGGTAGGTAGGCCCATAGCTAATTACTTATTTTCATGGAATTGTCTCAACAAACACAACTCGACCTTTAATTTTGCCGGGATATTTTTATATGCAGTTGTTTTCTCATACTTACTTGCATGTAGGCAATTTAACTCCATCTGCAGAAAAAATCACTCGAGCGCTGCGCGCTCTCGTGATTTTTTCAACAGCTGTCGTTAAATTTCCAATGCAAGTAAGTATTCGAGACCAACTGCATAAAAATATCCGGCTAAATTTAAGCTCTCGTGGTATTGCCCCCGACAATTTTATCAATATCTCTGGAAGACGATTTTGAAACTTTTTGGAACGGCAACTATAAATTATTATTATTATCGTTACTGGAATGGTACCAACCCATTTATTTCGAGTGAAAATCACACCCAAAACGCTTCAAAAATGGAACGTTTTGGCAAACATTCTGGCTCTGGCGGGTGACGTTGTTTGAATTGTTGAAGACAATTTGAATTTTGATAGTTGTTATAGAAGTTTTATTAAGCACTTTGGACTTTTTATGGGGTGACTTGAAGTCCCAAGATTTATGCTACACCTCCTGAATCTCCTCAAGTAGTTACTTATATTACTTCAAAAAATAATCGCAGAATTTTCTAAAATAAAAATTGATTTGTTTAATTATATGGAAGTTGGGAGGTGAACATTTTAGAGCAGTAAATTGAATAGAATTATTTTTTTAATAACCATTTTTATTACCTCCCACAGTATTCTAGGTAGTGTTCTCAAAAAAGAAACCTAAGAGAAAAGTAAAGGATGCCTCTGTGTGCTTCAAGGATCAAGGATGCATGAATAAATTTGACACTACGCTAAAATTTGGCCCCTCTTCAAGTTAAAATTGACCTGTTTCAGAATTTTTTAAACTTGTACGAAATCGGATATTATTTAGAGGGTGCAAATTTTTATTGGACGAATTGCTTAAAGCGTTCTAGTTCACGTATATAGGCAACTTATAATTCACCAATGGCGAGATGAGGGTGTTAGCGAGCAACCAAAAATACATCTAATATGAATTTTACGCGGTCTTTTCATAATATTTTCTTCGATTCAAAGAAACATCATTTAAAGGTCGTAAAAATTTCTTATTTGCTTATTTTAAATGATCAATTCTCCAATTTCTTCAACAATTTTAATGAAAATATAATTTTTAATAAATTTACGAGTCCAAGACATAAATCTATTTTGTCTCGTCTCTTCCCTCTAATATTCAATACATCCTAACTCAACAAAGGGGATTACAATTCATTTTTTAAATCATTTAGAAGAATTTGAAGGCATTTTTAGATAAGTATCACTTACTGTATCTAGAAAAAATCACGCCCACAATCATATCTTCTCATTTATATCCACCCCGATTGAAAAAACTGGAGGGTATTATTTTAGTTTCATTTGAGTCCTAGGAAGTTTTAGAAGAATCACTTATTATCTCATTATGTAATTATCTGGGGATGTTATTTATTTCTTGTATTTCGTAAGATTATATATTTCTCTCGGGAGTCATTGTGAAATTTGAAAAATTCATGCCAGTCGGTCGTGAAATATTATAAAAGAACATCGGTGACCAATAATTTTCCCTTCATTAAATAATTAATAAGACTTTACGTAGTCAAATGTAATTATTATCAATAGCTTAGTTGAGTAAAAAAAATATATTGGACCGATATGAAATAACAAAGAAAACGACTCCTATTTTTGTTTTGCTCTTTACAAAATTAGGGTGCAATAAATAATTATGAAATAATAAAAACTCCCTGAACACATTACGATATCTCCCTTGAACCTATCTCTGTAAATGGTGAAGTATCCGGCGCGTTGTCTTAAAAAATTATCACATCAGTTTGTGTTTTATTAGCCTCATTTTAAGAAAAGCTTCGTTTTATTAGAAAAAGTCCGATCCTAAGTAATTTATTCTTATAAATCCAGATTCAAAAATAAAATTTATGATATAACGCATGAAACTAGGTATAGGTACTGTTTCTTTAAAGCGAAGCATGTGAACATAAGATTGAGGCTTACCAAGTTATTGGTTAAAGAGAGTAAATGAGTATCACACAATTATTAAGAAATGGGGCTACTAAAAATTGAATCGAGACCACTAAAAACTGGACTGAGGCTCATGATGGAGTAACGAGAGCGGATAATTTTGTATAATCGAATCTAAAACTTTCTAATTCCTAGAACCTAAATTCCTTTTTTTGAAAGGAAAATAATATGTCTCTAAAAAATAAGATGAAAAGGATATTGTAAGACATACAAAATATCTATCACTTATTTGCATTGTTGACGTATTTTTGACACTATTACCTACATTTATACAAATTCAAACGACGATTTTGGTTTCATAAAATTTTTTTTGATTTAATTCATCAACTTTCGCTTCTCTCTAAAGTGTTCCCCTCATGACTTCTCGATTTTGCTGCTTTTGTCCAGTTTTAATCCTGCATGATTTTTTTTCTGCAATACTAGGTATATCTTCTTCCTTATTATAAATATGTTAGATGTTCTGCAGCTTAACAATTAATGTCAAGATTGATAACGCTTCAAGAAACTTGGATATATATCTTACTTTTTTTGATGTATAATAATTATAATATTGCCACAACTATAATGTATACAGGGTGTCATAAAAATGGCAAAAAGCTCTGAAGTATGTTGTGGGTAAGCATCAACGGTGGCAAAAAAAACAATGAAAAAAATCAAGTCGTCATCAATTGACTGCGAAATAAAGAAGCAAAGTTGAGGACTCAACTTCTTTATTTTTGAGTAGTCAGTAAAAGGGAATCATGTCATACAAAGAAGTAGGTATTTTAATGGTTTTTAATGGTAAAATCGCTCAAACTTTTACCTTTTCTCTTCAATTTTATTCCAAAAATCTGATTTTTTATCAAGATGCTATATATATATATATATTCGTTTGAAATTACAAATTGCAGTCTTACGATACATGTTGTTTAGTTTATTAAATTACATATGATTGGTTTCGTCGATCATGGGGAAAAGAACGATCTGTAGGATATTCTGATGCGATGTTGACATCATGGTGAAGCATTTGCTTTGAGAGATGAAAATGCATTTGGCATTTCGAACGTTGAACAAGTGGTTCGCGAGAATTTGTGAACGGATCAAAGTACCTACTGTTAAAATGTGCTTCAACAATGATCAAAACTGTCCTAAGTTTCCTAATATTGACGAGAAAAATGTACCCAAATCGTGATTACACAAATATGGTGTTGGTCTTGGGTAAATGTCATGGGAATGCACATGAGGCCGCAATGGTTTACGCCCAAACATATTCAATTCGCAGACATCCAAATGATTACGTCATCAAAAGATTGGAAGGAAGGATGCGAGGGACTGGTCATTTAATTCCAAATGGAGGTGTAAGTAGACCGCGGTCGTCCACGTTCTGCGTTGACGCCTCAGGTAGAGGAAGAAGTGTTAGAAATTTTTCAAGAGGATCCAAGACGCAGCCTACGGAATATAGCTGCGGAAGTAGAGGTATCACTTTCCTCTACTCATAAGTTTATCGCTGGTGAGAGCCATCACCCTTACCACTACACCAAGGTGCAGAGTATTTTACCCAACGATTTTGAACCGACAAGTAGAAGTAGAGCACGCCTTCAATTATCAAGTGTTAAGGTTTGACGAAGCAAATTCTTCTCGGGATTGTTTCTTTAATCAGCACAATAATCGTTATTATGCTTTGGAAAACCCGCATGTGTGTCGTTTGAAGGTCACCATCAAAATTGCTATGACGTTGATGTGTGGGGTTGGGCTGGGATTCAGGGGAGTGAGCTTGTGGGACCTATAATATTGCCGTATAGGTTAAATGGAGATAATTTCCTGGAATTTCTGAACAGATCTAAATAACGATTAGACAACCTTCTTCTGACGGAAATACAAGATACGTGGGTGCAGTTGGACGGTCACCCAGGTCATTTTTCTGATATAGTGAGAACCTGGTTAGATGAACAATACACAGGAAGATGGATCGGTCGCAAAGGGTCACTAATACACCCAGACTTCCACCATCAACTTTTTTTTCGGGGTCACATCAAGTCAACTGTTTATCGCACTCCTGTCCAAAATGAGCAAGATCTAATAATGAGAATTCTAAATGCTGCTGCCATCACTGTTGTATTTGTATTACAATACAATATTTGTATTAAAATACAATACAAATGCCATCACTGTTACGCCTCAAATGCTACAGCTAGTGCACACCAATATTGTGCGACGAGCCCAGATTTGCTTGGAGGCTCAAGGACAAAATTTTGAACAATCACTTTAATAAACATTATTTCGTAACAGTAAGTAATTTTCATGATTGAAGCATTTTTAATAATTTCAGCAGAGCTCTTCCGTAATTTTTAGGACAGCCTGTATATACAGAATGTCTTGTGAGAAACCCTCTAAATTTGGACATTTGTCTAGGGAATACAAAAAAGTCTAATAAACATACGGCCAAATGTCCATAATAGTTATACTCGTACTTATACTGAGATAGGCACTGTTAAAAATATTTTTTAATCAAGTGAATTTATTACAATCTGAAATACATTATTACAGAAAATAAATTATTTTGTAATTACCTAACTACCCCCCCCCCCCCAACATGAAGTATTCCATTAGAATCAGCTACTTAGCTCCTAAGACCTCACTCCTCTAGAATAGCCTTTGAGGATGGTTGAAATCTTTAGTTTATACAAGCAAGGGAGGCACCACTCCTTGTAATGACCAACTATAAGCAGCATTCACAGCATTCATCACAGATGATCCCCTTACTCTTCAACGAAGTTACTAAACTGGTAAACATGGTGGTATTTTTTTGTAACCTAATCAATGAATTTGTAAGTACAAGAAGTAATTATTATTCACTTGAGAAAAAATATTTTTAACAATATCTCAGAATTTGACGGTTGACAATTTGACCATATTTTTATTAGCATTTTTTTAATATTTTTGGATGCCCCGAACACCCCAAATTTATGGGGTTCCTCACGAGACATCCTGTATGTCTCGTGATACAGCTAGATGTTCGCGATTATATTTCTTGTCCTTCCCCTGCAACCAGACCAGCTCTTCATCGCATCCAATTAACTTTTGAACGATTTTCTTACAGAAGTTTGTTCCAGTTATTTGTTTAACGCGATCGATCCTTTTGCTCCTCTTTGCCTGTTCTGATTATCACTACTTCCGTGTTCTTCCTTGCAGATAGCTGGGAAGCCATGAAAGCTTCACTCCACTTATCCCAATTCTCTGAAGTTGGCGAGGAATTATTCCGAGAGCTCCGAAATCATTGCCACAGTGTGTAGATTCACCCCATGCCTTCAGAATTAAATCTTTTGGTAGAATTATCCTGCAAAATTGCTTCAAAAATATAAGAAAGTTGTATGTACATATGTACCCTGTATATAAGCAAAACCCAAAATGTTGGATATCGTTGTCAAGATAATTTTAGTATCTTTCAAATGATGTATCACTCGATATCTGTTCCCTACGATGGTAAACAATGGGGTAGCTACCCCTGCCAAGGGGCTGAACATGGGTAGTTAAATTTGTCACCAAAATATGTCCCCCTCGATAATAAAATCAACCTGTTTCGGCGTTTTTCGCATACATCTTCACTTTCCAAATTATTAGGCTTGTTACCTTTTCGATAGCCCAACCTGTACATATAATGAATATAATAATGAAAATAATGAAAATTTCATTCAATTCTCTCATGATAATTGTATTCAGGGTGTTTCAGATATAAAAGGCCAAATTTAAAGGGAAAGTTCCTCTAATAAATATAAGTTGAAAAAATAAATTTCAGCCTAAAACGACGTTTCGTTTAAAAGATAGGGTGTCAAAGCTTAAAAAAATATAACAGTTTTTTTGTTATAACTCGTGTAAATTTAAACCGATTTTGATGAAACTTGGAATGAACAATAAGCAAACAAAGGTCTTTAATTTGGCTATTTCAGGTTTTGTACAGATCTCCCAGTGGCGTAGTTATTCAAGGTCAGCGCCCCTTTCCCCCACGTATCTTTTACGCCACTAACTTTTTTGCAATTGCTAAATCGTTATTCAACATTAGCTGAGTGACATTACCTGAGGAAACTTCAAATATCTCAAAAACGATGCGTTTTATGAAAGAAACTAATGATTTTTTTTATTTAAAGATACACGGGCTTTTTTAAAGCTGTAAGCGGAAATTAAAGTTGTATATTTGAAATAAAGTCAATGGCGTAAAATATAGGGAGGGAAAAGTGTTTCCAATCCTGAATATGAGATTAGTGGCATTGTCCGAGGAAACTTTAAATGTCTCTAAAATGGTGTGCCGTTTAAAAAAAATTAAAGAATATCTTTTCATTCCAAGTTACATGGGCTATTTAATCACGCTTTGACATTTGCAGTGAAGTTAGTGGCGTAAGAGATGAAGGAAAAGTGGCACCGAACCTGAATATCTAATCTACCCCACTGGAAGACATCTATAAAACCTGAAAACGTTAAAGAGCTTCGTCTGTTTATTGTTCATGTCAAGTTTTATCGCATCAATTTAAATTTAAACTAGTCATACTTAAAAACTGTTTTAACATATTTTATTTTTTTATTTTGAGACCCTGTATCTTTTAAACGAAACGTCATTTTGAGCTGAAATTGAGAAACTACCCTTTTGAATTTGGCTCTATATATCTGGAACACTCTGTATATTTTTAATTTCTTCATTAGATTCGCGGAAAAAATAAATTGCTCACAGTCTTCATGGGAGAGTCTCAGGAAGATCACAATTTTAACCGAACATTGCACTTAAAACTTAAATCCCTACCACGAGCTCTCGAATAGTAAATATAACTCCAAAATGTGAAATAAATGTGCCCTTAAGAACATAAAAAAATTTAACTGTTTTACAATTTATATTTGAACACAACCTTCATTCCCAAAGAAAGTGTGTAGATACAGCAGAACCTCTGTTTTCGGTCAAATTCTTAGCACCATTTTACTTAATATTGTATGTTTCAGTCCATTCCTGCATCAGATTCGCGGAAGTAAATACCTAAGTAAGTAGATTAACTATGAGAGTTCTAGCGCAAAAACGCGTGTATTTTCTTATGGAGCTTAAAGTTAGCGAAATCTTACCAAAAGTCTCTACTGCGCATGCGCGAACTTTAATAAATTTGCTATGAGTTGAATGATTTACTGCGCATATGTTAATGATCGTGTGTCTACACTGCTACCATCAATACAACTGCGAGGTTTGCAAGCTCGTCTGACCGATGTATTTAAGCAGTGTGTATAATCCTTCGTAAAGGATATTTAAGGTTATTATGGAAAATATAGTTGAAACTCCTAGGATGCTACCGTCAGTAATTTATAGCTATTAAGCCCCTCGGAATTCAATGGCGCTACTCAGAGGCCCGAGGTAGGTAGCTGCGGAGCAAGGGCAGGTCGACCGTTAAGTATTTTAAGCCGATACGGCCCCTCGGAATTCAAAGGCGCTACACAGAGGCCCGAGGTAAACGGCTTTCCTCAAGTGGGAAATTCCACGATTACACCAGTGTCAGTAGATTTCTGCTGAAATATATAGGCGTCGAATGTCGCTATGGACCGAGCGCCACAGCCATATCGGTAATATGACTGCCCGACACATTTTGGATGATTTCTAGGAATGACCTGCCACTTCAACCGTGTTAAAAAGGAATGTAGGTTATGGAAAGTAGATCACTTAGCATTACCCAGGGTGCACCACGTGGAGGCGATCTACATTTACACCCCAATAAACAAATACAATATACTGCTAATAACTATTTATTCAATATAAATTATATACATAAGTCAAAACAACATACAAGAAGAGGCGATAAGAATGATTAACATAGGATACAATAGAAAATTACAAACGTATACAAAATTCTAAAAATACAGTAAACCTACTACTAATAACTATTTTTTTTATATAATATAAATTTTATACATAACATAAATCGATATACAAGATGTGATATAAGAATGAATAACTCAGGATACAATATAAAATTACAAATGTTAACAAGTTTTTCTTAGTTTATCGGGTATGACATCAACATTATCATTTTTTCTTTTGCGAGTAGGATTCTGAGCTGATGCGCTAATAGAATAGTGTCCCCAAGGTAGTGTATATATAGTGACTTGCGTGGCCTAGTGGTACTCCGCTGGCTCACGAAGCCATAGATCGCGGGTTCGAAACTCACCTCGGCCCGCTTTACTTTTCAGATTCATTTTCGAATGTCTGTGAAAAGTAAAACAAGCGATCGAACGTTTATAAGGAAAATATATATTATAAAAGTCTGTGGCTAATGAGTTCGTCTCGAAGCCAAACTACCAGAGTGGAGCGACTATGTCTTACCTACACAGTTAAGACCGATGCTCCCTCTTTTTAAAAAAAAAAAAAAAAAAAAAAAAAAAAAAAAAAAAAAAAAAAAAAGGTAGTGTATCATAGCTCCCATTTACTAGGTATCTTTTATTATCATGGGGGCTCAAGGCAATTTTGATATTAGTGATGCTAGACACTTGATGCTTCTCACTTTTGATTAACCTTTGCTCAACGGACTTCTCAGTTTCATCACGCAAGCACACCAGATAATCATCAAAAGAGATTCGATTTTTAACTATATGATTCTTCACTCCCTTAGCCTTTTTAACATGGTTGAAGTGGCAGGTCATTCCTAGAAATCATCCAAAATGTGTCGGGCAGTCATATTACCGATATGGCTGTGGCGCTCGGTCCATAGCGACATTCGACGCCTATATATTTCAGCAGAAATCTACTGACACTGGTGTGATCGTGGAATTTCCCATTTGAGGAAAGCCGTTTACCTCGGGCCTCTGTGTAGCGCCTTTGAATTCCGAGGGGCCGTATCGGCTTAAAATACTTAACGGTCGACCTGCCCTTGCTCCGCAGCTACCTACCTCGGGCCTCTGAGTAGCGCCATTGAATTCCGAGGGGCTTAATAGCTATAAATTACTGACGGTAGCATCCTAGGAGTTTCAACTATATTTTCCATAATAACCTTAAATATCCTTTACGAAGGATTATACACACTGCTTAAATACATCGGTCAGACGAGCTTGCAAACCTCGCAGTTGTATTGATGGTAGCAGTGTAGACACACGATCATTAACATATGCGCAGTAAATCATTCAACTCATAGCAAATTTATTAAAGTTCGCGCATGCGCAGTAGAGACTTTTGGTAAGATTTCGCTAACTTTAAGCTCTATAAGAAAATACACGCGTTTTTGCGCTAGAACTCTCATAGTTAATCTACTTAAGTAATCCCCAAATCAGGATGATGGACTTATCAAAGGAAAATTTTTGCTTTGCTATTATTGTCCTATTTCTTAGGAATTTCCTTTTACTTAGTATGTTTGGCACTACTAAACGTTTAAACCAACCACAACTAGTAAAGATAAAGGCTGTTTGTTGCGACAAACGATGCGTAGTCAGCAACAAATTTCTTACAACTCTTTCTCCACAATAATAATTATTCAAAATTTTTCAATAATTTAATCGAAATAAATGTTTCATTCTGTGATCATAAAAGAGTTTTGAAAAGGCAAAATTTCAAGAAAATAAAACATTTACAAGTTGATGAGTTTAAAAGACAGACAGGATACGAAACCTACTTGTAAGAATTCCTCGACTATGACCAAGTCCTCCAATGGTAGACTTGGTCTTTCCCCTCCAACTTTCACTGACCAATCACCTTTCATTTATGATATCCCTCCAGAAAGAAAATATTAAATAACTACTCCGTCTTCGGTAGATCATGAGAATTTTCGCCAACTTCTTCCCCATAAAACACCCCCTATAATCAAACAAAAAAAAATCTAAATATTTACTTCGTCAATTATTGTAGTCCATAACAATCAATATAATTTTTCCAGAAAACTCCCTCCATCGCCTCTCTAAAATATTAACAATCTCTTGCAACAGCAATTAAGATCCAATTTGAATGAATCCGCTATTGACATAATCACAGCATTTAAGTAAGCACATCTCAGGATTTAAATTATTGATTGACAATTACTTCGGAGATTATTTAAACAAAGATCAAATCGATATCGCAGTCAGTCGCTCTCTAGATCTCCGCCAAGAAACCATGGGTGCTTTGATCGTCTCCAAGTTCCTCCGCTACTTAACCACCTTAGCTGGTATGTGGCCTTATAGATCAGAAAACAACATTCTTACACGCATGTATAGGATATACTCTAATATCCTTCGTGCCTCTTTGTTGCTCATCATCACTACGATGATAATTGACGTTCCAAGTTTGGCGAAAAGAGAACCTGGAAGACTTGGCGACCAAGTTGGTTTGATTCTTCTTCTTTCCATCAGTCTTTTCAAGCATCATAAGTCGAACAATGAAGGATTCCATTATTTGATCTTCGAAGCCGAGAAACAGAATGAAGCCATGGTGAGTGCTACTGGTGTGGTGAGGAGGATTTATGAGAAACATGCAAGAAAGATAACAATTATGCATAGACTGTTAACAGTGTGTGTCTTCTCTACTGTTTCTATATATTCAATCGATTTCTATCTCGATGCAGTTAAATATGACCCTGATGCGAGGGATGAAAATAATTTAACCATCGCTACAAAAAAACTTGTTATATTTAATGCTTGGTTGCCCTATGATAGTGACGATTATTACATCTTCACAAATATATGGTATGAGTATTTACTCATTGTCATGACTCTTATAGTGTACGCTGCTGACTGTGTGTATATTGCACTTGTTTTAAATTGCCTATGCGATATAAAAATCATCAAGTATTATTTTGAAAATTATGACAGTGTTAGTGTTGTTGTGGAGAATCGAAAGAGCAAAGATCTTGCGTATTATAAAGTTGTTTGGTGCATCCAAAAGCATCAAAAGGTCATCAAGTAAGTGGAGCGTTTAAAAAAATTTAGAGTTTCATTGAGTTAAATTTTAATGTTTCAGGGACATTGCACTCCTAGACGTGACTATAAGGAGTATCATGATGGCGGATTTTTTGACAAGATCGTTACAGCTCGCTTCCACTGCTATGATTATCTTAACGGTAAATTTATTTATTATTATAAGCTTGAAGTGATGATAAATCAAATAATTTCTTGCACCAATCAAAGAGGCGTTACAAATGAGATGAAAAAGTATATTCTTTAATGTTCTGTTAAATAAATGTCAACCCAAGTCAACACACAGTTTCCTGCAACATTATTTTTTCGTTCTAATTGCCTGAAATAATCAGAAATCCAGGTTCACAAAAACAGATTGTTAAACGCAGTACAAGTAGGTACTTACGTTTATTTGTTTTTGTGAAGCTGGTCAAAGTGTGCTGTTCGATTTAAGAAGCCATTTAATATAATTTTTCCTTCACTTCACGAGTCCGAAGCCATTTTTTCGGAAAGTCGATGTGCTTTTCTCTCAAAAAATGCAAACAATTTTTCTTAAGTACGGCCCTGTTTCCTTGATTTACAGTTCTATAGCAATAGGCTATCGCGTAAATTCGCAGTACCTGAGTTTTTGAAATGATTTCAAATGAATTTTGAGGAATTAGAAACAATTGATACGGCAATATTGAAAATCGAAGTTTTGCTAGGTACAAAGTTCTTACTTATACCTTAGTTTGTCAAGCTGGTCGAAGTGTGCCATTCGATTTAAGAGGCTCACTTCACAGCCTTTTTCTTGTACATACTTATCGAGTCCGATGTCGTTTTTTTCCGAAAGTCGAATGGAAAATGTGCTTTTTTGTTTAAAAATGTGTAAACAAGTTTTCTTCAAGACGGCCCTGGTTCCTAGGTTTAAAATTCCGGCAATAGACCATCCCATAAATTCGTAGTAGAACAGTTTTTGAAGTGATGTAAAATGACCATTGAATATACTTTACGAATTCGAAACCGTGTTTTTTCTTTGAAGGTAGATTTTTCAATTTTCCGATATTGAATTTGAAGTGCCTCAGAAGAAGAGTGTTTCTGCTTAGATTTATTGGATTTCATGAAACCGTTGCAAACATATCGTTTGTAAAATTAAAGCCCTAACTTACCTACAAAACACCCTGTATCTTCGTACCTGTTGGCAATAAAATGTCATAGACTTTCTCTTTCATTAAAAATTGTATACATCGAGTATACACAGGGTGTATCTTTAAAATATTGTGAAAAAATTTAAATACAGATTTGTGAGTCAAAAATAAACAAAGAGTTTTCTATTAACGTATGTCCGGAAATGCATCGTTGTTGAGATACAGGGTCCAGTTTCCAGTTTTTTGAAGATATCTCGAGACTCGTTTAAGATACGACAGAACTCAGTTTTTGTTCATATCATATCATTTTGAAACAAAAGCAACTTTTTCAATACCAACTCTGTTTTTTTCGTGTGGCATTTTCAGAAATCTTAGGATTGATCGAAGTTTTTTGCCCTTCCTTATCCGACATATGTTTTGAAGCATCCAAAGCGAGTTTTTCATCTTAAATGGTCTTTTTTTATTGAAAACAGCTCACGTTAGCAATTATGACCAGGAGTACCTTTTTTTGTGTAGAAAGTATCGGCGGTTAAAAAGCGTTTTGAAAATGTCAATTTGCCCAATGTCGTAGATATTAGAATCTCCGCCACTGGCGTATGAAAAAAATTAGTTATCATTGAAAAAATTGCTAATATCAGCTCAATGCATCTCGAACGGTTCTCGAGATATCTAAAAAAAAACAGGAACAATAATATTTCCGATTCTTCTCAATGAACGTTCCGTTAATGGTTTATTTTTAACGATTAAGATTACGATTGTGTGTACACCTCGCTGTGGTGCTCCTTCTTGAATATAGTTTTTCTGGTGAACCAAGTAAAATTTTGTTTCAAATTAATTGCTAACGTGTACTATACTACTTGTGAGAGTGTTTCGCCATCTTCTGTACCTGAAGTGAGCTATCCAAGTTGGCTAATTTCTGACGGATACATAATTATTTACTCGAGCAATTCAAGAAACCATTGAATTATTTCTCTTGTTGTTATCATTATTCGTACCAACCTCGTATCCTTATCGGGTGACGTTGATATCAGCCTGTGTTTTGAAGTTCAAGTCCGAAGTCAGCTGATCATTGTTGTTGTTTACATTCACCATGCCTAATTATTGCTCGATTTGTGACAGTGCCATAACACCTACAACCCCATCTGTTAAATGTAATGGATTGTGCAGGAAATCATCGCACATAAAGTGTTTGAGCCTTGATGAAGTTGAACTTAGATCTCCGACCTTCCAAACCAACTGGAGATGTCCGAATTGCGTCAGACCAAAAATTCCCTCCCAGATATCCATAATAGAACAAGCTATGAAGACACAGTTTGAGACGTTCAAGTCCACCATTATGCAGGTGATTTCCCTGGAATTTTCTAAGATTAATAGCAGGCTGGACGCATTGGAGATCAATGTTGGTACAATGAAGAAAGAGTTGAGTGAGCTGAAAACGACTACGTCGGCTGATAAGCACGAGAGTAATCCATCATCGGGAGCAGGGCTTGGAGTAAATGTTGATGACTTGGTTTCCGAGATCAGGGATCGCAATCAGCGATGTTATAATGTGATCTTATTCAACATTCCGGAGTCAAATGCCGTATCCTCACAGGGTAGAGTGTTGGAAGATCGGGATAAAATCAACGGGATCCTGGCACCTCTGGGATCCTTCAATCAACCTAAAAAGGTAATACGTATCGGTTCTGTTAGTGTAAATAAAATTAGACCCCTGAAGATTACCTACGAGACCGAAAAGGAGGCAAGAGATGTTTTGCGTTCAAACAAGCGGAGTGCTGACAGGGAACATCACTTTCACGCTGATCTTACCGCAGCCCAACGTAAGACGGTTAGAACTGTTGTCCAGGAGTTCCGTGACAGGATAGCGAAGGGGGAGCAGGACATTGTCTTGAAATATCGAGATAACATCCCTTATATTATTAAACAAAGGAAGACTGGTTCAGTAGAGCCAAAGAACTAACTATTGCCCAACAAACTGATTTTATATGTTATTTTCAAAATGTACGTGGATTGAGGTCAAAGTCTTCCGATTTTTACCTTAGTTCGAGTGTCAAGGAATTCGATTGTGTTGGTGTAAGTAGTTGAAACTTGACTCTCTGAAGATATCTCTAGTTCTGAATACTTCATGGATGATTATACAGTCTTTCGCAAAGACTGTCAGTTTGATTTGACCGAAAAGACTCGTGGGGGTGGTGTCATCTTGGCGGTGAGAAAGTCGTTTATCACATCTAGCTTGAATCTAGATCTTCTATGTAATTTAGTTCCGTCAATTGCGTCAATATCTAGAGATTGCGATTTTAATGCGGATAGTTTATCTACTGTTTTGGCTGTGTCCATCCGAAGCCTCTAATCTTGAGTTGTTGATCACCGTGTATGCACTGTGCTTTTTCTTTTTTTTTGTCTTTATTTTGTTCACACAATTGTTGTACATATTATTGATTGTTGTTGTGTCTATATAAAATTGTCCTGTAATTGGATCATGTATCTGTTGGGCAATAAATATTATTATTATTATTATTATTATTATTATTTAATCGCGGCCAGGAAGATGAATAAAAACTAAGATGATTAACGTCTGTTAACACTTTTGTTTATTCGCATGATACGACTGGATAATTGGAAAATTTAGATACTGCGTATAGGGTGACAGCGTTATGGTGGCTGTCCGCGGATATCTTGTTCGAGACGCTAATTCTCAAAACAGAGATAAACACTCATTGGCCCTTCGGTCTCAGACTCGATTGTTGTTGAAAGATCGAAAGATAATTTTGAAGAAGCGATTTAACTTCTAATTATGAAGGTAATAGGTAAGGTAAAGGTAATAGATAAAAATTCAGATAAAATACAGGTGAGGCTTGATGCCGTTTGTCCACGCGACCGTTCTCGTTGACAACCCTGCCTCTTCTCCTTCTCTCTTTCCTCGATGCTTCTTCCACACGCCAGTTTTCCTTACCAAGCAGAGGGCTCCTCTCTTTCTATATTATCGCTTAGCTATGTGCGATGTACGCATAAGTTGATGTCGTCCGTGTATTTAAACATGCTGTTATTTTAGAAAAGGTTGTTAACAATTTTTGCTCGATAAAATGATTTTTATTTTGACGTTAAAATACTCGTAGATAGGCTTTAACGCCACTAATGCGTTACGGAATCACGACCTAAAGTTTTTCGCACTTATTTAGGATAGCTCTGTATAATTAAGTCAACCCTAAATGGAAAAGAAAAAGTGCTGAAATATCTATAACAATAAAAAAATCTAAGTAAAATTGTTTATTACTAAATGTAAACTAAGTGCGCTATCAAAAACATTTAAAAATGATTATTTTCCATTTCTTCAAGAAAATATACACATAATCGAGCTCTATTCCAAAGGAGGCCCGTGATATTAGATACAACCGCCAATTCAAAATCAAGGTGGAGGAACAACAAAAATTTTGAACTGCAACAAGAAAAAATTCTGTTTTTATTCAAATTCCTTCACATTGCTAAAAATTTAAAATCATCCCTTAGTGTGGCGACTTTTTCACAACCATGACAAGAATACCACGTTGTAACATTCCCCTACAACTTTCAATGACTTAAATTCACTCATGAATCATCTTTAATTTCTGATTTGCCCTTGATAAAATAAACGGGTTTAACCATCATGTGAATTATGCCAACTTCTTCCTATAAAACCCCCTACCTATAATCAACAACAAAATCTAATTATTTACTACATCAATTATTATCATAGTCCAGAACAATCAATATCATTTTTCCAGAAAACTCCGTCTCTTGTCTTTTTAAAATATTAACAATCTCTTGCAGTTGTAATTAAGACTCAATTAGAATAAATTCGCTAATTACATAATCACAGCAGTTAAGTAAGTACATCTCAGGATTTAAATTATTGATTGACAATTACTTGGGAGATTATTTAAACAAAGATCAAATCGATATCATAGCCAGTCGCTCTCGAGGTCTCTTCTAAATCATGAGTGCTTTGATCGTCTCCAAGTTCCTCCGCTACTTAACCATCTTGGCTGGTCTTTGGCCTTACAGATCAGACAACAAGTTCCTTACACGTATGTATAGGATCTACTCTAATATCCTTCGTGCGTCTTTGTTACTTATCATCGTTGCGATGATAATTGACCTTCCAAGTTTGGCGAAAAGAGAACCTGGAAGGCTTAGCGACCAGGTAGGTTTGCTGCTTCTTCTTTCTATCAGCCTTTTCAAGCATCACAAGTCGAACAATGAAGGATTCCATTATTTGATCTTTGAAGCCGAGAAACAGAATGAAGCGATGGAAAGTGCTACTGGTTTGGTGAGGAGGATTTATGAGAAACACGCAAGAAAGATAACATTTATGCATAGACTGTTATCAGTGTTTATCGGCTCCACTGTTTTGTTATATGTCATGGATTTCTATAACGAAGCAAGTAAATATGATCCTGATATGAGCGACGAAGACAATTTAACCGCCATCGCTACTAAAAGGCCTGTTTTGTATAACGCTTGGTTGCCCTTTGACAGTGACGATTATTATATCATGACAAACATGGTTTGAGTATTTACTCTTAGTCATGATTCTTATAGTTTATGCTTCTGACTGTACCTACCTTACACTTATTTTAAATAGCTTGTGCAATATAAAAGTTATGCAGTATTATTTTGAAAATTTTGACTGTTTAAGTATTGTTATGGGGAATGGAAAGAGCACGGATCTTGCTTATAATAAAGTTGTTTGGTGCGTCAAAAAGCATCAAAAGATCATGAAGTAAGTGGAGAGTTTGAAAAATTGAGGGTTTCATTCTGTTAAGTTTAAATGTTTCAGGGATATTACACTCCTAGATGTGACTATAAGAAACATCATGATGGCGGATTTTTTGACAAGATCATTGCAACTCGCTTCCACTGCTATCTTTATCTTAACGGTAAATTTCTTCATTATTAAGAGTTTGAAGTAATGCTAAATAAAAAAATCAATCATTATTTTAAATCAAATGAAAGAATCTATTCCTCGATGTGCTGTAAATAAACCTTTCCAATTTTCTCAATCCCCCTTATTCAATACACAGCTTCCCGGCAATCATGTCGAAATCAAAATTATTTTTAAAATTTTTCTAATCGCGCGTGAGTTGTGGGAATTTTTTATTATAAAAGGTGCTGAGCATAACCTATAATGATTCCACCAAAAGAGAAGGTTGTTATTTATCTTCATATCTTTATTATGCTCACTTTATCAAGGCAATTGAGACCCTCGTCCGGCGTGAAGACCAGAGAAAATTTGCCAAATGTTAAATTTAAAAAAAGCTGTATAATTTTCGAGGGCCATTATTCAAATAGGGTTAAAATTAATAAAATTTTCAACTAAACTTTAGAATAATTTTAGTTTTCCGCTCATGAGAAATATTTAATCAATTAAGAACTTCTCAAGTCTTTCAAAGCTTGGACTGATGGTCTTGACGGAACTACCATTTTCCTACTGAGAAAATCGGCTGAAGCTTCTGAAAATTCCACAAGAGAGTTAATCTTCGATGTGCCTTTCCTTTACACTTTACTTGATTCAGTTATTTAATACACAGCTTCCTGGCAATCTTATCGAAACCAAAATTATTCTTAAAATCCTTTCTACTTGCGCGTGAGCTGTGGAAAAATCGGAAGATAGGACTGTCTGACCATGAATATGATCATTGGACTGATCATAAAAGAAACATTTCATAAATAATTTTAAACGTTTTTTCACCGAGGGTATTTTCATCACAATCATTTTTTCTACCTCTTTGGCGTTAACTTAAATAAAACTCTACTGAAAAAACTAACTGAAGCTCCTAAACTTCCAAAAGAGTGTTAATTTTATTTAGACGACAATTTCAAAAAAGAGATTCATGGGTGTTTTCAAAAATAGATGTCTAAATTATTAAGAATAACCTCAACGCTCTAGTAAAATTTTAGCCCTTCTATTATTTTTCTCTCTAATTATAATCATATAAATTCTTGTATACCTAAATAGAAAAACAATCAATATAGTAACGTATTGCTTAATAATTTCATCCCCTGTCCTATAATCTCAATCCTCGCTGAAGAAATTAACAACGGATTCTATATTCGCTAAGACGCATGATCACAGCCTTTACATCCCTTAAATTTAAATTATTCATCCATCAATTACGGCCAAGTAATTCCTTATAAATAAAAAATAACGACTTCGGGATTATTTAAATAAAATTCAAATCAATATCAGACAGTCGTCAACAAGTTGTCACTAAAATAACAAATATGGGTGAAAAAATTATCACCAAGTTCCTTCGCGTCTTAACCACGATAGCTTGCATTTGGCCTTACCAATCGGAAAACAGAATCTTCATGAGCATGTATAAAATATTCTCCTACTTTCAACGAGTGTCTTTACTGATTATGATCAACTGTTTTATATTCTACATACCATATTTGGCAAAGAACGATCCGGGACGAATTGGCGATCAAGTGGGTTTGATTCTTCTTCTTCTAATCAGTCTTGTGAAGAATCAGAAAGCTAATACTGAAGGGTTTCGTTACCTGGTTTTGGAAGCTTACAAACAGAATGAAGCAATCGAGAGAGCTTGCGATGCAGTGAGGGAGATTTATGGGAGATATGCAAGGAAAATCAAAGTTGTGCATATCATGATAACATTTTTCGTCTGGAGTACGACTTCCTTGTATGTCATGGATTTTGTTTTTCTGGCAATAAAAAATAATCCAGACTTTAAGGAAGAAAATAATTCAACGATTGCTGCTAAAAAACTTCTTTTATTTAACGCTTGGTTGCCGTTTGACAGTGATGATCATTATATCTTAGCGAATATATGGTATGAGTATATGCTGTTGGTTATGCTTTCAATAGCCTTTTCTTCTGACTGTATTTATCTGGCTTTGATTGTGAATTGCCTGTGCGATGTAGAAATCATCAATTATTATTTTGAAAACTATGATGAATTGGATCTTGTGGAGGGTGACGAAAAGAGCGATGCTTACTATAAGGTTGTTTGGTGCATTAAAAAGCATCAAAAGGTCATCAAGTAAGTGGAGTGTGTAAAAAATTGAGAGAATCGTTCGGCTAAGTTTAAATGTTTCAGCGATACGCGATGTTTAGATGAAGTTACCAGGGATATAATGATGCTGGATTTTCTAACAAGATCGCTGCAACTTGCCTCGACAGCTATTTACATTTTAACGGTAATATTTAATCATCAACAAAAAAGGAATTAAAAAAAAATACAAAGATAGCGGAAATAAGTAATTGTTTGAGATATATTTATAATTTTTCTCTTTTCT
The DNA here is from genome assembly GCA_910589415.1 of Malachius bipustulatus. Lineage (NCBI taxonomy): Eukaryota > Metazoa > Arthropoda > Insecta > Coleoptera > Melyridae > Malachius > Malachius bipustulatus. The sequence continues at coordinate 34,311,139 of OU342633.1, forward strand.
CGCTTACTTATAATTGTTAAAACAGGGTTAAACACGCATCGTTATAGAATTTTCAAATTTATTCTAGAAACTGGAAGTTCTCGTTTTATTTTCTGATAAATTATTAGATACCTCAAAATTAGTAAATTAGTAAATTAGTCAGCTGTTTTATAGGCCAGTAGAATTGTCCTCAAAAATGTCCTCAGTTTGCGTTACCATGCACAAATTCTATACTATACAAATTCGATAGAGGACCTTGAAGAGATGTTAAATCCAAATTTGCAGCACTGTGTGATTTTTTTTTACCAAGTTATGCAAAAAAAAAGGTTTTTTTTTATATCGTTACAAATATCTCGGTTCCTATCTATTGCATATAAGCAAATGACATATCATTCTCTTCGTTATGGAATTACCTACATTTTTTATACCAATATTTTGTTACACTGATAATAAAAATAATATTGAGGTTTAAAGTTAAAAAATTGTCTTTCGAATAAGGTTTTTTGCAAATTTCTTATTTTTTTGCATTTTAACGCTGGAAAGCCCTTGTAGTATTTAGAACAGTCAATTACCGTTACGCTGATTGGTCAATCATGAAAATCCGATAAACGAGTCTCTGGTAATCCACCTGCGAAATTGTGCATGTCAAAAATTGGTATTTTATCCGGTTTTTTTTTTTCGTTGATTTTTTTATCTTTTGTGAGTGGAATTGTAGTGGGTATCTATTTTATTCATGAAAATGAGTTTTTGTGAGATATTGAGATCTGTCAGTGTATGTTTTCCCGGTGCTATCACGTGCGTTCTTAGCTGCGTGAAAACTTCTAGTCACCGTGACTAATTACACGGTATATTATTTATATTATTATATTTAGACAATTTATATTAACGCGGAAAACACGTCACCTATATTTTTCTCAAAAACTTGGAAGGGTCAGAAAAAACTGAGTTCTACTCTTCAACCAGAAAAAAATCTGCAACAAATGTTGTAATATTTTAAATCAAAAAAGCCGAACCACGAACTGATTGCGTCAACAGAAAAGAAGTCTTTATCGCTCTCTATGGCGGAAACAACGAAAAATCCTACGACGACTTTCTTTTCAACTTTTTCTCCCGCATGGGACAAAAGACAAAATCGGATCTTACTTATTTACCACACACAGCACAGTTATATTTCAGCAATATTGAAGAAAGATTGCACCGAAATATTTTAAATGTTTACACAACATTGCACAATCTCTCTGCAACGTTGCAGCAAGATTGCAGCAACGACTAAATGTCCAAAACTTGCAATATTTCAATGAAATATTGCAGAAATATTGCTGAGAAATATTGTGGCAATCTTTCTAGAAAATATTGCAGAAATATTTCAGAAATGTCTGTTTCATTTTTTGCATTTTAAAGACGACCTATCACAATGTACTACAATTATTGATGTTCATTTGATTTAGTAAATGAATATTACCACCATCAGAGTGAGCTGCTGAGCAGCATTCATTTTGAACTTGTTACCAAATGCAAACATGGCTTGGCAATATCTTGGAAGCGGAAACCTGGGGCTGGAAAATACATAAATGTGGATTATTACCCGTAATGAGCACTAAAGATCCAATTCCATCTTCACATCTCAAGGTTATTTCGTGTGCATGCGCAAAAGATTGCGGGACAGCTTGTGGCTGCAGAAAAGCAGGACTGAAATGCTCTTCAGTTTGCAAGAACTGCTCAGGTCAAAGTTGTTTAAACGTCGCGAAAATCACTGACAACAGCAGCGATGATGAAGACATATATTTGCTAACCACGGTTCCCCTGCCTCGCTATTATAGCCGAGCTGAGAATTCAGACAAAATTTATTGTGGAATAGTATAAGCAAAGAAAACTAGGAAGAACCTGATGGCTCGCTCATCGAAACGTGCCAAAAAAAAAAAAAATTATAATCTTGACTCTTGTAAAAGCACAGTATTGCCTTGATTTAACAAAAACTTACTAATAATAATTGTACTTTGTTTAACTACTGATTATTAGTTGATTTTTCTTTAAAAAAAAATACACTCATATATGTTTTTTACTTCAAATTTAGCAACTAAGCATGCAATAAATAAAGTATTCAAAATAAAGATTATTTACATGTGTGTTTTGCAATTTAAAATATTGAATATTTATGAACAATAAACGTAGAAATGTTGCACATTGAATGTAAATAAAACGAATGCTCAATTTTTCATGCGAGTTTTCGAGTCGTTGACGAATGTATTCGTCAATTCAAAATTGTACATCACCGACATGCACATGTTTGCGCGTAGATTGCCGGAGACTGGATTATTGGATTTTCAAGATTGACCTACCGCTGCACAGGTAATTGACTATTCTTCAAAAAACTACTTGGGCTTTCTAGCGGTAAAATGCAGAAAAAATAAGTAATTTGCAAAAAACCTTATTCAAAAGACAAACGTTTAACTTTAAACCTCAATATTATTTTTATTATAACTGTAACAGAAATAATATTTGTATAAAAAATGTAGATAATTTTATAGCGAAGAGAATGATATGTAATTTACTTATGTGCGATAGATAGAAGCCGAGATATTCGTGAAAATACAATAAAAAACGCTTTTCTGCATAACTCGGTAAAAAAAAAATCGCACGGTGCTGCAAATTTGGATTTAACATTTCTTAATGATCCTCTATCGAATTTCGTATAATACAAAATTTGTGCATGATAACGCAAACTCAAAATACCATTCTACTGGCCTATTAGGGTAATTTTTGCACCAGTAATGCAACCTATGCAATCATACAAGAAAGAGTGGTAGTTGGGGTCGTGTGAAAATGTTTTTCGTAAGGCGTTCGCCAAAAAGGACCGCAGACTTTTGAGAAATAAATATATTCAGAGTGGTTTTTGCTATTTTTGCCGTTTATTCTACTTTGATGAAAAATTATGTATTTTAATAGAAAATTCAATACAAAACTAAAGTTATAAAGTAGAAAATTTCCATAATTTTGGTTCTGTTACTTTTTTTCCAACAAACTTTGCCGCAAAAATAAATTTTCGCTGCTAGAGAGCGTAAAAGCATATACCATAATTCTTCTGGGTATATTATTTTAGATTTCCGGTCAAAACTATGAATTTTCTTGGAATGAAACAAGAGATCAAACGAGGACAAAAATTGCAAGAATTTTTATGCTCTACAACTTTTGTCAAAAGGTATTTTTCTCCAAAACGAATATTTTTGGCTTGAAGTCCAAAATAAGGCCCAAAAGTTTAATGTTGGTACCTAATTAATAAGTTAATTTTCTCATTCATGTTTGTAGAATCACAAAGAAATCCCAAACAGGTCGATTTTTGATTAATCAATTATTACACTCAGTTGCTTAAAAAATTCACTACTCGCTTAACCCCCCCAGTCTGACGTTTACCACCCCTAAATTTTCAAATGGGAAGGGTAATCTTGTGACAATTCATTTTAACTCTTTCTTCTGCTATACAAAATAATATTTTATCAAATTTATTGCAAAAAAATATTGCAAAAAATAACGTTAGAATAAATTTTTGATGTTCAAGACGAGCATTTTGAACATCTTCTACACTAAGATTCACGGTTTTTTGTTATTTATAACACAAAAAATCACACGGTATTACTTATTAACTTTGTATGTAGTTTGTTGTAGGGAATTTCCTAAATCAGATGACTTTGAATTTTTTTTAATGTAAATTTTCACAATAAATTTGAAAACAATTAATTTTTAAATAGAAAATGGAGAAACTTTTCAAATGACGTACCTATGACAAGCCCCTACTTTCCATTAAAAAATTTAGGGGTCGCAGCTGTCACTCGAAGAGTGACATTATAATAAATCAATATAAGTACCGATTTTGGTATATTTTTCTTTACTTATTTGAAATTAATTAGTTAAAATATCTAAATTAATATTATTAATACTTTTTAATTGTTAATAGGTGTTTAAAATCAATAAGTAAACGTTTTATCAATTTTAATCACTTATTAACAATTGAAAAGTATAAAAGTCAATTTAAAATAAGTAGAAAAAAGAGTATCCAGTAGCAAAAATCGTTACTTTTAATGGTTTACAGAGAATTTTTTTTTCAAATTTAAAAAAAATGAAAATAATTATTATGGAGGGCTCACGACCAGACCGGTCTTAAAAATTGTAAAAAAAAGTAGTTTGAATTAAAATAAAAAAATATCAAATCGAAAAATATACCCTCACATCCAAAAACAAAATTAAAAATTTCAAACCTAATAAAAATCCTAATCAAAAACCATTTCAACTATTTTTTTGTATTTTTTCTATAAAGGACATCTAAAAAAAAATTTTAAAACAAAAAGAGCTTTGATTTTGACCATTATTACAATAATGCGACTTTTTCTGAATATTTGAATTTTTTTAACAAGTAGGTAATCAAAAAATATCAAAATTTTCCGAGAAGGTTTTTTTGGGAGGGCTAAAAAATGTCAAAAGATTATGAGGATATCAAATTTGTTCAAATAGACCGACTTGACGTGAAATGCCCCGCATAATAATATATTTATATTTATACCGTGTGTCCCCGGATAGGTGAAACGAATCTTATAAAAGACAACATTTTTTTGATTTTAATTTTAATTTTTTGGGGTTCAGCCCTGCTTGGCTAAAGAATAATTTCTAACAAAATTTTAGTTTTTAAAAATCAAGCATGCCTTGGAAATTTCCAAGAAACCGGTTTTTCTGTTATTTGAAAAAGTTGTTCAGAATCAACATTTAGGTCCGTATACCAAATTTCAAAATCATAGGCCAACTTTGATCTTTTACATTTACTTTTATGCTTATTTCACAAATCAAAGAATTTCATTTGTAACAAAGACTGATATTGACAAATTGCTATTGATAGGTACAATTTGGTTTTTCCATGGCAGTCATTGTTTCAAATTATGAAATTCTTTGATTTGTGAAATTAACATAAAAATAAATGAAAAAAATAAAAGTTGATCTATGATTTTGAAATTTGGTATAGGGCCCTAAATGTTGATTCTGAACAACTTTTCCAAATAACATTTTGTCGTATTTGCCACATAAAAGGCACTTTACTCAACAGAAAAACCGGTTTCTTGGAAATTTCCAAGGCATGTTTGATTTTTCAAAACTAAAATTTTGTTAGAAATTACTCTTTCGCCAAGCAGGGCTGAACCCCAAAAAATTAAAATTGAAATAAAAAAAATTTTGTCTTTTATAAGAGTCGTTTCACCTATCCGGGGACACACGGTATGTTGATTACAATAATTAAAGGTTTTTGGACAATAATTATTATTCAAACAGAGTGTGTAATATTTTTTATAAAAAGGTATTACAATTTCAACTAAAAATTAGCCTGAAGTGACCGATCACCCTTCGGATTACCCTTAATTGTATTCAACTGATAGAGTTTCTCGGTAGTTACCTAAAGAAAAAAAGAAAAATTATATTTATATACACAGGATGTCCCAGAAGGCAGGGATTAAACGAAACCCAGTGGTAGGGGAGGTCATTTGAAAACAAATCCCATAAGCAGTAAACTTACAAAATAAACTTCTACGCTTTAAAAGTTTAGGAATAACGTCTTTTTTCTTTACCTACAGTTGTTATTTTGCATTTTTCTTTGCATATTATTAATCGATTTTAGTGTTTAAGAAAAGAATTATCGTGATAATTGAGTGACCATAAAAAAAATTAACGCACAGAAAACGTGAACATTACTCAAAAAAACTTCTACGGTTTATGCCCTTATTACCCAACGTCACGTTTCTTAGATTATGTCTACTCAAAATTAAAATTTTCCAAAGTTAGTTGAAAATGTTCAATTTTGAAAATTATCGTTCTATGGTAATATGAACAATAATACACACGAGAGGGGTTTCAGTTATACGTTTATTTACAATGATTGATCATATAATAGAGCATAAGGTTTTTATTTCAAAAAATAATTAATAAGAAAATGTATCAAACACGAATTTTCCACTATGTATTTATTTGTTATTTAGTATAGAATACAATCGCTTTCCTACTCTGAACAAATGGTTTCTTCGAGACTTTTTTTCAAATTAGAAAGTATAATCTGGGGCGTAAAATATGGGGCAGGAAAATGGAGGCAACCACCCATTTTCTACTACGTATCTAGCTCAAAACTATGTGTACCAATTTTGAACAACGTCGCTCAAACGGCCCTAAAGTAGTTATTCCCAGAATTAGATTTTCATACTTCAACTTTGAACACAACTCCGTTATTATGTCTTTCTGGAAAATATTTTGTGATTCTGATGCACCGATTTTCTATTACCTCACAAAATGACACTGGTAAAAAATGAAACACCCTGTATATGTATATATTTTGTATGAATTGTTACAGTCTAAGATGATTAAGGTATGGATATAATATTTTAGAAATATATAATTTCATTTATGCCAGTCTAGGAATAACCTCATAAAAAACCTAGACACTCCATTCTGTAGTTCAAATTGGTTTTAGGATTTGTAACCAATCTATTGCATCTGGAGTAAGTCGATGGATGTAATGGAAACCGTAAATTTAGTTGATGCCGGACACTAGTCAACAATTTGACTAATTGTTCCTTCACTTCGCCGCAAATAAGACAATTTGAATTGGAATTGCCATCCATTTGAATAACATTGGGTTACAGCGTCCACGGCCAATTCTTAAATGATATAGTTTACTCTAGAGCTTTCTTGGTAGGTCGAATCCGGGAATTCACTTTGTTGGATGAGATGCCGATTGAAAACATTTCGATGAACTCTCCATTCCGATTTTCAAGAATCTATTTGCTGCCAAAATTAATTTCGAGATTTCAGCCTTGTCGTAGGAGGATTCTGAAGATCTTGCCAGATCGGAAATTCGGGTGTGTGTTTCTTAAATTCCCGCTTAGCTGCTGTTTCTCTTCTGATTTCTGGTGGTATATTTTTGGAACTTACCGACAGCCAAGAAAATGGTTTACTCGAGGGTGCACCACAACGTACGTGAAACGATCGACATTATCGCTAATGATATTCCAAATAATTAGAAAAATTGAAAAAATAACTAATAAATTCATATTTTCGTGACTATACTTTATAGAAACAAATTTCAGGTCCGTATTTAAAAAATTAAGTTAATGATGGCAGAGAAAATTCGAGACGCGTAACCCCTTACATATTTTGATAGAAAATAAAAAGTGGCCATGAGTAGTGCTTTCAGTTTTTCGATATCTTTTCAAACAAACCATCTTGAAGGAGATTTAAAATTTTACAAATTTCAGTTTTTTCAAAAACTATTGGAGACAACTAATTTTTTTCTCAGATTTTTATTGTTCTTTAAATTAGCAGCTTTGCCCCAATTTCACCGAGTCCCTATCTCTTCTAGTTTCTGAGTGTAACTAGAATTTAACTCTTATTGTGAATTTAACCTGTGTATTGTGGGCCAGGTGAATTTTGGAAAATAATTGTTCGTGATCTGTCAAAACCTCGATGTGCCTTTCCATTTTTCTTGATTCAGTTATTCAGTACACAGCTTCCTGGCAATCTTATCGAAACCAAAATTATTCTTAAAATCCTTTTACTAGCGCGTGATCTGTGGATATATCTGAAAATAAGACTGTTTGACCAGGAGCTGATCACTCGACGTTTCATAAAAGAAACATTTCAAAAATAATTTTCAACGTTTTTTCACCGAGTGTATTTTCACCACAATCATTGATTTTTTTACCTCTTTGGCGTTATGGCGTTAAATGAAATAAAACTTTACTGAAAAAAACTTACTGAGCTTCTAAAACCTCCAAAATAGTGTTAATTTTATTTAAATAACAATTTCCAAAAAAGAGATTCATGGGTATTGAGAAATTTTTTAAATGAGATATTTAAATCATAAAGAATAACCTTCAACAGTCTAGTAAGAGTAACATTAGCCCTTCTATTATTTTTCTCTCTAATTATAATTATATAAATTATTGTATAAAAAGAAAAACAATCAATATAGTACCGTATTTCTTAATAATTTCATCCCCTCTTCTTTAATCTCTATCCTCGCTGAAAAAATTAAAGACCGATTCCATATTCGCTAAGACGCATGATCACAGCCTTTACATCCCTTAAACTTAAATTATTAATCCATCAATTACGGCCAAGTATTTCCTGATAAATAAATAACTACTCGGGGATTATTTAAATAAAAATCAAATCAATATCAGACAGTCGTCGTCAAGTTGTCACTAAAACAAGAAACATGGGTGAAAAGATTATCACCAAGTTCCTCCGCGTCTTAACCACGATAGCTTGCATTTGGCCTTACCAATCAAAAAACAGACTCTTTATGACCATGTATAAAATATTCTCCTACTTTCAACGAGTGTCTTTACTGATTATGATCAATTGTTTCATATTCTACCTGCCATATTTGGCAAAGAACGATCCGGGACGAATTGGCGATCAAGTGGGTTTGATTCTTCTTCTTCTAATCAGTCTTGTGAAGAATCAGAAAGCTAATACTGAATGGTTTCGTTACCTGGTTTTGGAAGCTTACAAACAGAATGAAGCGATCGAGAAAGCTTGTGATGCGGTGAGGGAGATTTATGGGAGACATGCAAAGAAAATTAAAGTTATGCATATCTTGATAACATTTTTCGTCTGCAGTACGACTTCCTTGTATGTCATGGATTATGTTTTTCTGGCAATAAAAAATAATCCAGACTTTGAGATAGAAAATAATTCAACGATTGCTGCTAAAAAACTTCTTTTATTTAACGCTTGGTTGCCGTTTGACAGCGATGATCATTATGTCTTAGCGAATATATGGTATGAGTATATGCTGTTGGTTATGCTTTCAATAGCCTTTTCTTCTGATTGTATTTATCTGGCTTTAATTGTGAATTGTCTGTGCGATGTAGAAATCATCAATTATTATTTTGAAAACTATGATGAATTGGATCTTGTGGAGGGTGACGAAAAAAGCGATGCTTACTTTAAGGTTGTTTGGTGCATTAAAAAGCATCAAAAGGTCATCAAGTAAGTGGAGTGTGTAAAAAATTGAGAGAATCATTCGGCTAAGTTTGATTGTTTCAGCGATACGCGATGTTTAGATGAAGTTACCAGGGATATAATGATGTTGGATTTTCTGACAAGATCGCTGCAACTTGCCTCGACAGCTATTTACATTTTAACGGTAATATTTAATAATTAACAAAAAAAAAGGAATTAAAAAAAAATTAAAAAGACAACGGAAATAATTAATTGTGTTAGCTGGCATTTTTATTTTTTCTCTATTCTCGTTTACTTATAATAATTTTTAAAATAGGGTTTAAACACGCATCGTTATAGAATTTTCAAATTTATTTTGGAAACTGAAAGTTTTCGTTTTATTTTCTGATAAATTGTTAAGTACCTCCAAATTTGTTAATTAGTCAGCTGTTTTAGGGTAATTTTTCCTACACTAATGTGACCTATGCTATAATACAAGAAAGACTGTTAGTTGGGGTCGTGTGAACATGTTTTTCGCAATGCCTTTGTCAAAAAGAACCGTCGTTTTCTGAGAATAAATATATACAGGGTGGTTTTTGCCCTTTTTTGCTGCGTTTTTCTCCTTTGATGAAAAATTATGTATTTGGCTGGAAAATTGCATAGAACTAAAGTTTTAGAGTAGAAAAATTCTGTTACTTTTTACAACAAACTCTGCATATTTTCGTCGCTAGAGAGCGTAAAAGCATGTTTCATATATTTATGGATATTTTTTTAGATTTTCGGGCAAGTCTATGAATTTACTTAGCATGAAACAAAAGATCAAATGAGAACGAAAATTGTAGAAAAGTTACCACTCTTCAACTTTTGACGAAAGGTATTTTCCCCCAAAATGTATATTTTTGGATTTAAATCCAAAATAAGGCCCAAAAGTTTAATACATACGCATTGTGAACCATATGAGCCTAATAAATAAGTAAACTTTCTCAGTTAATAATGTTTGTAGAATCAAAGAAATCCAAAATAGTTCGATTTTTGATTATAAAATTACACTTAGTTGCTTACAAAATTCACTCCCCACTTCAACCCCTCCACCCCCCAGTCTTACATTTACTACCCCTAAATTTTCAAATAGGAAGGGTAAGCTTGTAACAACTCATTAGAAATATACCTTCATTCTCTATACAAATTGATATTTTTTTTCAAATATATTGCAAAAAAATAACGTTAGATTCAAGACGAACATTTTAAGCAGTTCCTACACTAAGATTAGTGTTTTTTTTATTCTTTACAACATCAAAATTCAAACTGTATTACTCATTACATTATTTGTAGTGTGTTGTAAGGAATTTCCTAAGTTAGATGACTTTTTATAACTCGGGAACAAGATTAGGTGCCTAGGAAAAAATTGAAAGCAGATATGTTCTTCTTTTTCAATTCAAATTACAATTTATCAATTTACTTATAAACAACTGGGAGTAGGTTCTATGATGTTGTCATCAAGACAACCCCGGCTATCCGGGAAACTGGCTGGAATCGGAGCTGGCTGGAATCGGAGCTGGCTGGAATCGGACAGATTGCTCGGGCGCAAGATTTTTGCAGAGGGTTTACTCCCCCGAGAAAATGGACTCGCTATCTTTTCCCAATCACCTAAGTTATCACACAGTTGGTACGTTAATCGTACCCTTGTCCCAGGGCCACTCAATGGAGAAGACGGAAAATTCCAGGGGTCAGATGAGGTTATCACAAAAAAACGGATCCGGAGGGGCGGTCTTTAAGCGCTCCCCGCGTTATATATGACACCAGTTGAGTCAAGTTGTTTACGAGTAGCTTGAGGACCACGGTCGGTGGTGACAATTATTGAGGGTCATGAAGTGAGATTATTAACAGTTTTATTATTATCAGAAACCAAACCTCCCAAAACTTAATTTCAATAACAACCGAGAGGTTATGATAATAATCTGTTGCTGGCTAGATTTGGTTTTACTTCTCTGTATGTGAGGCGGGTTACTGGGGGAATTAAGTTTCTGTTTAACTTGCTTAATAACATAGATTGTAGCTTTTTACTTAGCAGGGTTAATTTCCTGGTGCCTCGTCCATGTGCCCGATTTAGCTGTGCTTTTTATTGTTCATCCAGTAGAACAAATGCATTGGTGAGGTCACCGATCAATGTTATATGTGAGCTTTTCAATGCAATATCTGCTATGTGTGATATTATTGCTGATACTTTTGGCGTAATATTGGCCTGCATTGTTGCAAAGTATAATACCTAACTAGATCTTACTGTACTCTTCTCTGCTGTAAATGTAAAATGTATATGATGCTTTTGTTCCTGTAAATGGGTGTAAACCTGCTGGAATATATTATTAAATAAATAAATAAATAAATAAATAAATCACATCATCAAGATGGCGCCGGCAAGTGCAGGTGCTGAAACAAGGCCGGGTGAAATATCTTACAAATGCCATCCTAGACAGAAATTTAATTCAGTTATATGTATTATATGTGAAGGTGTATATCATGTTAGTGATTTTCAAAGATTGGAGAACACAAGGTTAATCAGTGCAATTTTTGTAATATGTCCTGAACATGAGGACCACAACATAACCACAAACTTGTGTATGAATTCGCTGAATATTGAAGCAAAGACTATAATAGCACAAATTAAATCCACGCATATGAATGAAATGAAGGAGCAAATACTAAGAGACTTTGAAGACCATGAAGAAGAGAACAGGGATGTAACTGAGTTGGAGAAATTAAGAGTAGAAAATACACTATTGAAAGAACTTAATAAAGAGTTGAAAGAGAAAAATCAATTACTGAGAGATAAAATTGAAGTTGAAAAATCTGTAGTTCCTAAGGTTGGGAGCAAGACTTTTGCCGAGGCTATAGCAGGTAGTAGAAAGAATACGAAACAAGTGCCTAAAATAGTGGTGAAAAAAACTAGGAAGGATATGAGCATTGAAAAAATTAATAAATATGTGAATCACTACTTAGTTAAGGAGAAGTCAATACAAACAAAAAGAGTGAATAAGAAGAATGAAGATGAAATAATCATAAGCTGTTCTAATGATGAAAGTGCCAATAAAGCAAAGGAAATATTGAATAGTAAGCTTAATGAGATGTGCGAAATAGTGAAGGAGGATATGATAAATCCAAAAGTGAAAGTGATAGGAATAGATAATTTTGAAAACCTGGATAACAAAAATATTGAAGAAGATATTAATATTAGAAATTTCAATGATTTAAAAGATAAATGCATCATACTGCATTCTTATCAGAATCCCAGAACAAATCAGACGACAGTGTTATTGGAGGCCACAGCTGAAATCTACAGGCGAATTAAGGAAAACAATGACAGGTTATTCGTTGGCTACCAAAGCTGCAAAGTATTTGATTATATCAATGTTAAGCCCTGCTATAAATGCGCCAGATATGGCCATAACAGTTCTAAATGTAGAAATGAAATGGTCTGTTTGAGATGTTCTGGTAAACATCAAACAAAAGAGTGTAGTGAAACAGCTGAATTAAAGTGCCCGAACTGTTCTTTCAGTAATACTAAGCATAAAACAAAATACAACACCGAACATTCAGCAGCAGATAGTCAAGAGTGTGCGATTTTAAAATCAAAACTGAGAAAAATGATTGATAATACTGATTACCCTATCAGTCCCTCGCTTCCAAGATATCTTGGGAAGGTTGATAAGGTGCAGTATCAGACAATGACTGGACGGACTCCTGTGATAAAGAAGACTCAGTCTCAAGCAATCAATGAAAGAAAAGTAAACAAACGAGAAAATTCACGAAAAAATGCACCAGCAAGTGAATTATGAAGGTGTCAAAAACACAGTGAGTGAGTCGAATGATAAACAAACTCTTGTTTTAACTATCCATAATAATGATAGAGATTTGATGTTATATATAAATATAAGAGATTTTTATGCTGATTTAAAAAAAAATTGGGTATTCTCATCTGGTGTTTTGAAATGGGGTGAATGGTCTGTTTTTGTGCAGAATCGATGTACTTGTCATGTGTGTCAACTAGTATCAGAATTATTGCAACAGAGACTCCCAGGTATGTTGATGATGAACTACATAATATGTAAAAAATGGCTAGTTTAGATGAAGTTGAAATAGTTCAAGAAGAGTTGACACTTGATAGCTTTAGTGGTTTGGATGAATATCTAGATGTTAACAGTGGATTAATTTTGTATCTTAATATAAGAAGTTTAAATGCCAATTTTGAGCAGCTAGAGATATTGATTGGAGATCTTAAGGTTAGGCCTTTGCTGATAGTCTGCACTGAAACTTGGACTCTGAGTCATTATGAATTCTTTAAGTTGCCAGGATATAAAATTTTCTATAATAATGGTTGCATTAACCAGGCTGATGGGGTTATGATGTATATAAATGAAAATTGTACGGAAACTACTGAAGTAATACACATGGGTAGGTTAAACATACTTCACTCTAAGTTAAAGATTGAAAATACTGTGTACTTGGATGTATCAGCTGTATACAGATGTCATGACTTACCTAAACAAGAGTTTATTCATAATATTGGGACATATTTACGTGGAAAAAAGAGTATAAAGAACCACATAGTGGTAGGAGATTTCAATGTTGACCTTTTAGTTCTAGACCAGCTGCAACAAGAATTCTTGAGTGTTCTCCTTGAATTTGGATTTGTTCCTGGGTTTTTGGGGGTTACCAGACCATCCACCAATTCTCCGTGTAGGGGCTCGTGTATCGATAACATGTTCATTAAAACGGATTCAATAAAGTATCAAACTTTGAAAGTTAGTGTACCCTATCCAGATCATTATCCTCTTTTTATGACTTTTGCAAATCAATCAAATAAATCAAATAAAGTACATGTAGATACTGTGTTTAAAGGGGTTGATTATAAAAAGCTCAAGAAATTAGCTGGCGGGACTGATTGGAATAGGTTGTTGATGCACGATCCTAGTGTGACTGCACAACTGATTGTAAATGAAATTATATATTGTGTAGATAGGGCTAAGTGGTCTGGTCCTAAAGGAAGACCTAAAAGTAGGGGTAGAAAAAAATGGATAACAAGTGCAATAATAACATCATGTGCCACTAGAGAATTAAAATATAAGACCTGGAGGATGAGCCCATCTAACTTGGGTTTGAAGCAGGAGTATGATAGATATAGCAGGGTACTTAATAAGGTGATTAAGGCAGCTAAAATATTATATGAAAGATCTCTAATTGAAGAAAATAAGCTCAATTATAGAAAACTTTGGCAAATAATCAGTGAAAATCTAGGAAAGCCAGCCGTAAACAAAAACAGGGTTGATTTTATTCTAGATGATGAAGATAGAAAGATTACTGACCCTATTGAAGTTGCTGATTACCTAAATACTTATTTTTGTGAAATTGGAGAAAAATTAGAAAATAGAATAATAAATGAATCACACAGTTGTGAATCAAGTTTCCCAATAGTCAATCGTAGATCAATTTTTCTAGAGCCAACTGATCCAGTAGAAGTCGGGAATGTTATTAGTGGTATGAGAGATAGGGCTGGTGGTATTGATAATATTAGCTCAAAAGTATTAAAATCAATAGTGAGTCATATATCGGGACCATTATCTTATGTTTTCAATCAATGTATTGAACAGTCGGTTTGGCCAGATATTTGGAAACAGGCAGAGATAGTTCCAATCTTTAAGGCTGGTGACAGACATAGAGCAAACAACTATAGACCGATATCTCTCATATCCAATATAGGTAAAATTTTTGAGAAGCTGATTCATATCAGGGTGTACGATTTCCTAATGCAGAGTAAAATAATATCTAGGCGACAATATGGATTTGTGAAAAAATTGGGAACGAAAGATGCACTTGACTACATCACTAATTTAATATATAAAAAGTTAGATGTAAGTAAGCCCATTATGATGACTTTTTTGGACTTATCAAAAGCGTTTGATACTGTGGATCATAAGTTGTTGCTAGATAAGCTGAGGTATTATGGAATAAGAGGTAATGCACATAAGTTATTGACCAGTTATCTATCTGATAGGTTTCAGAGGGTGAGGGTTAATGATGTCAGGAGTGACTTTAGGCGAGTAAAGATGGGTGTTCCTCAAGGAACTATCCTTGGTCCGCTCCTATTTGTACTGTATGTGAACGATCTATTGTTTGGTCTAGACGAAGATGAAATTATGTCATATGCTGATGATATGGCAGTCATCGCTTTCGGTGATACATGGGCTCAAACAGAGGATAAGATGAATTCATTGTTGGGACAAATAGCCGCTTGGCTGAACCGAAATAAGCTAACCTTAAACGCTGATAAGTCTGCGTATGTTACCTTTGGTAATTACAGAGATAGTGTTCCGATTGACTGTGATATACACATTGGCAATAAGAAACTATCAAGGGTTAATAGCTGTAGATACTTGGGGATATTTATAGATTATAACCTTAAGTGGAATGTACATACTGAATATATTGTTAGCAGGACCAAGTACCTCATTTTTGTATTTTATAAATTATCCAGGTTAATGAATGCAAAGACACTAATGATGATATATTATGCTTTTTTTCATTGTTATGTAAATTATGGTATAAATGCATGGGGAGGGGCTTATGATAACAGTTTAAGTAAGTATATTGCAACACATTCAAAATAAACTTTTGAAAATAATAAGCAAAAAAGGATCTATTCAGATTGAATACCCACTTAATGTTGCTCAATCCTTTGCATATAACTGCCTGTTGTTTCATTATGACTGCCTGAGTGATGGTTTTGTTAAATCCTCTAGCATTACCAGGCATAGAAGTGTTCAATTGCCAAAAATTAATAAAACTGTTTATAGTAAGAGTAGTTATGTAGTTTCTATAAAGCTTTTTAATATGTTACCTAAAGAGCTTAAGACTCTCAAAAATATACGGTCCAAAACTAATAAAGATAAATTTAAAATGTGGATAAGGTGCAATGTCTAGGAATCTCTATGGATTGTTTTTGTTTGGAAATAATTTTTTGTAATCATTGTTTTTGTTTTGTTGGGGGGACATTTGTAGTAAGAATATATAGGGAGATAGAAATTTGTTTGAAATATATTAGTTTAAGTTTTATATATTTTTTTTGTTGTTTTTAGGTTTTTGATTTTTAGGTATATTTTTTTTTTTTTTGTTGCTTTTTTTTTTTTTGTTTCCTACCTTACCTACGAACAGATAACAAGATTATCTCTGTAGGATTGTTTACATTTTTTTGTATTTTAATACTATGTATTCAATATGGTATAATAAATAAATAAATAAATAAATAAAAATAAATAAATAACAAATGCAAATATCAGGTAGCGATCGTTTTATTGTGGACTGCGAAGCAAAGCGGCGGGAAGCGAGGCGCGGTCAGCGGAGGTGATGGAAAATTTCAGCAATTAGAATTGACTCTCCGGTAGGTACGTGAGTACCTACTTCGCGTGTCAGGATTGAAAACCTGGTCCGTGCGGTGAGGCCGCTGTGCGTTGCGATTCGATCAAAGGGCTGAGGATCGGCGTGCTGTTTTGACGACTACCAGGCCACGCCGACACCGCAAGATTACCCGCTGCTACGCCGGGTCAGCAATCTCATGACAAAGACGGGACCTTCGTTACTCCAGCGGAAGACGGGTACCGATGGGCTTTTGACTAGTACCAGGCCACGCCGCCACCGCGAGATTACTCCCTGCTACGCCGGGTCAGCAATCTCACGACAAGAACGGGGCCTTTGTTACTACAGCGAGGGTCGGGAACAGATGCAGAAAGGGACAATTGAGAAGGATTATTTAGGGCGACCGTGACACAACCAAATACAAGAAAAAATTACGACTGATATGAGCTGTCACCTACCTTGGCACGGAATCGAAGGGTGGTCGGCTCTAGACTCGTGGGATCGGCAACGGCGCGGACTCGGAGCGGCGGTTTATCACTCGATCGGATACTCTACTGTTCGCTAAGAATACGGGATCGGAACTCTAAAGGCCGGTTCTCACTTGTACGACACCCGACGACGTGCCATGTCATCGGGTGTCGTACAAGTGGGAACAGGCTTTAATGCCATTTAACACTACTAATCGCCGCGTTACCACTGGGATCGGAAGTCTCTATACTTTCAATACTCTATCGGGAGTCTATGAATTTAACACACTAGGGAGGACAATCTGTTGATACACGTCGGTTTATCACTCGATCGGAAGTAGGATAGTTAATGAAAAGTTAAAATAGGGACATGTAAACCGTTTTTCTCTATCTTTAGCCGTTTTTGTTGTTCAGGGCTTTGAACTTCAAAAAAGGCGATTTTCACTTGTTTATAACTCAAAAACTTCTGAATTTAAACACCAACTGTAAAAGCCAATCTTATTTTTTCTTCTCAGACAATCTAAAAATGCAATAACATAGGAGCATTCCATTTAAAAAAACATAACTTTGATATGTTTCATGCTTTTGGGACACCTGTACATTATGAATATAATTTTAAAACGTACCTCTACCGGATCTCTATCCACTCCAAAAATAAAAAGATCCTAAAATCCAGAGACACGGCCATAATCTTCCGTGGCGTATACCGTGAATAACCCTGTATAGAAGTTTTGTCAATTTATTGTTATAATCTCACATTGAAAATCCCCGAAGAAGCGAGTAACAGCTCTCGAAAGCTTGCGGAAAGCAATAAAGAGTACACAACTACTCAAGCCTAAATTATATTGACAACGACCCCGAGGAATTTCCGAAAAAAAACAGGATGTCCCGGAAGACATATAGATCAAACGAAACACAGTGGTAGGGGAGGTCATTTGCAAACAAATTCCATTAGCAGTGGTCCGATTGTTTACGGTTTTTGAGTTATTCGCCATTTGATGGTTTAAAAAAAAATATACATTTTTTGGGAGAAAAAAAAAGAACAGTTTGTTCATTTTTTGTAAATGTTTCGCTTTGAATGTTTTAGAATAACGTCTTATTCTTACAGTTGTTTTTTTGCATTTTACTTCGCATATTATACAGTCATAGCCTATTTTTTTGCCACTCCGGCTTCGCCGTCGTGCTCGAAAATTCGCGCGTGTTTTAAAGACCTTAATATCCACTCATACTTTAAAATACTAATAAATTTATTTCAGAACCGTATTGAATATTTTGTTTATTTTTTGAGTGTTGAAACGAATTATAGACAGATAGACACGTTGGGTGCCACTTGAAACGAATTATTAGACAGATAGACACGTTGGGCGCCACTTGAAACGAACTATTTAACCCTTAGAGGGGAAAAATAGTCGTTGAGAGCATGAGACAGTAAAAGACAACAAGGGTCGTGGGTTGAGTCGCTAGTCTAAGAGGGTCAGCAATAACAAGCAGGTCAGCAGAACAACAGGTACTCTTTATTAAAATAAATCACAAGTATGAATATTTAGAAAAAAAATCACAGATGTTAATATCACAGACTCTTGAGCACGGTTAACAACAATAAGGAACAAGAGCGTGTAGTATATCCGAATGAACTGATCGGTTAAAACTTGGTAGGCAAAGGCACTTAGCTTCGTAGGGTCTCCGGAGCGAGGGTGGAAGTTTAGCTGGTGGTAAACTTGGTCTCAGGTACAACCAATGTGCTGCCTTCTTGTTCGAAGAAAAAACTTGCTTCCAGGAAAACTTGCGTCCGTACGAAGAGGTGGATTCCGTCAAAGAGTTGATTCCGGGGAAAAAATTGAGTCCGGGAGAAAAAGTTGCCACCCAGGAAAAAGCAAGCCAAAAACGTGGGTGATGTTTATAATAATTTACGGGAAAGTTCACTACGCCATTTCGCTAAAAATTCCAGATGTTTGCGGAAACGATCTTCCTCTAGCGAATTCCAGGAGAGAAAGGAAAGGTTAAATCACAGGTATCTGCGTACCGGATTGAAACTCGACAGTCGAGGTCGACGAGACTCCACAGTCGAAGTCGACGAACTCGAGGCCTCCAGCCGGCCGTGTTTGCGTCGCACTAAAAACCACCATCACTCACTTATTGCGCGCGCACCGCAGTTGTCTCCGTGTCGCTGGCATTTAGCCGGTACGTACACAATGTACGTTACAGTGTAATTTCAAAAGTCAGAAAAGAAAAAGCTGAATTGAATAAATTAAGTGCACCATTTCCTCCTAAATCAAGAAAAAAATGTCAGGTCCTTATTTAAAAAATTAAGTTAATGATGACAGCGAAAATTTGAAACATTTTAGTTAGAGTTGGGAATTTAAAATTCCAAATATTTAAGTTTTTTTAACTTTTTTGGAAAACTATCGCAGAC
This sequence comes from Malachius bipustulatus, assembly GCA_910589415.1. Taxonomy (NCBI): domain Eukaryota; kingdom Metazoa; phylum Arthropoda; class Insecta; order Coleoptera; family Melyridae; genus Malachius; species Malachius bipustulatus. The sequence continues at coordinate 34,330,378 of OU342633.1, forward strand.
AACTGAATTTTTTCTCAGATTATTATTGAGCTTTAACTTTACAACTTTTCTCCAATTTAACCGAGTTCGTATCTTTTCTAGTTCCCGAAATCCTAATGATGTAGCTTAAATTTGACTCAGCCTGTATATCGTAGGCAGGTGAATTTTGAAAAAACCACTTTTTCATGATTTGTGAATTACTCGATGTGCTGGTATTAAAACCTTTCTCTTTTCTCTATTCATTTATCCAATACACAGCTTCCTGGCAATCTTATCGAAACCAATTTTTTTGTAAAGCTTATACTAATTGCGCGTGAGTGGACGAAATGCCTAAAAATAAGAGACCAGGAGCTGATAATCGGACATTTCATAAAAGAAACGTTTCACCAATAATTTTAAACATTTTTTTGGCCGAATATAACATCATCTGATTTTTACCTCTGGCGTTAAATTAAATAAAACTTTAAACAAAAGTTTGGAAAAATTTGAGTTTACCGCTCATGAGAAATCATTTCAAGAGCTTTTATACTATAGTCTTCCAAAACTTAAGACCATCAGTCTGGTCTTGACTGCTACTTTTTCGTACTGAAAAAACTAGCTGAAGCTCCCAAAACCCAACAAGAGAGTTAATTTTATTTAGACAACAATTTCCAAAAAAGAGATTCATGGGTATTAAGAAATTTTCAAAATTAGATGTTTAAATTATCAAGAATAACCTTCAAAGCTCTAGTAAGATTAGCCCATCTATTGTTTTTCTCTCTAATTATAATCATATAAATTATTGTATAAGTAGAAAAACAATCAATATAGTAACGTATTGCTTAATAATTTCATCCCCTGTCCTATAATCTCAATCCTCGCGGAAGAAATTAACAACCGATTCCATATTCGCGAAGACGCATAATCACAGCATTTACACCCCTTAAATTTAAATTATTAATCCATCAATTACGGCCAAGTAATTCCTTATAAATAAAAAATAACGACTTCGGGATAATTTAAATAAAACTCACATCAATATAAGACAGTCGTCATCAAGTTGTCACAAAAACCAGAAACATGGGTGAAAAAATTATCACCAAGTTCCTTCGCGTCTTAACCACGATATCTTGCATTTGGCCTTACCAATCGGAAAACAGAATCTTCATGATCATGTACAAAATATTCTACTACTTTCAACGAGTGTCCTTATTGATTATGACCAATTGTCTCATATTCTACTTACCATATTTGGCAAAGAACGATCCGGGACGAATTGGCGACCAAGTGGGTTTGATTCTTCTTCTTATAATCAGTCTTGTGAAGAATCAGAAAGCTAATACTGAACGGTTTCGTTACCTGGTTCTGGAAGCTTATAAACAGACTGAAGCAATCGAGAGAGCTTGCGATGCAGTGAGGGAGATTTATGGGAGATATGCAAGGAAAATGAAAGTTGTGCATATCATGATAACTTTTTTCGTCTTAAGTACGACTTTCTTGTATTTCACGGATTTTGTTATACTGGCAGTAAATAATAATTCAAATTTGAGTGAAGAAAATAATTCAACGATTGCTACTAAAAAACTTCTTCTATTTAACGCTTGGTTGCCGTTTGATAGCGATGAGCATTATGTCTTAGCGAATATTTTTTATGAGTATATGATTATGGTTATGTTTTCAATAATTTTTTCTTCTGATTGTATTTATCTGGCTTTAATTGTGAATTGTCTGTGCGATGTAAAAATCATCAATTATTATTTTGAAAATTTTGATGAATTGGATTTTGTGGAAGGTGAAGAAAAGGGCGATGCTTACTATAAGGTTGTTTGGTGCATCAAAAAGCATCAAAAGATTATCAAGTAAGTGGAGTGTTTAAAAAATTGAGAGAAACATTCGGCTAAGTTTAAATGTTTCAGGGATACACAATTTTTAGATGAAGTTACTAGGGGTATAATGATGTTGGATTTTCTGACAAGATCGCTGCAACTCGCCTCGACAGCTATTTATATTTTAACGGTAATATTTAATCATCAAGAAAAAAGTAATTAAAAAAAAATCAAAAACTAAAAAATATAACGGAAATAATAGCTAAAACGGAGCTAGATTTACAATTTGTCTCTTTTCTTACGTATAATATACTATAAATCTCAAAATAAGCTTTAAACATGCATCGTTGCATAATTTTTAAATTTATTTTATAAATAGAAAGTTTTTATTTTATTTTCTGATAAATTGGTGGGTACCCCCAAATTGGTAAACCAATCAGCTGTTTTAGGCTAATTTTCCCTACAGTAATGCGACCTATAATACATAAAATATAAATTTTCTCTGAATTTTCCATAAATTTCCCCCCTCTTATAGACTACGTTTTTATTTTTAGGTAATATTTTGTTTTGCTATCAGACCATTTTAGACCAGACTAGATTAATATAAATAAACGAGAAATTGGAAAACACAAATTTAAGAAAAATGTTATCAAAAATAAACATTTTACGTGGCTTTAAAGAAAATATAGTTTTTTAATTGAAAAGCTAATGATATATTTTTTTATTAGAAACGATTTGCAACCCCCCCCCCCCCCTATAACCCCAGCAAGGGACTCTTTTTTCAATGATATATATTAATTCAATTATATTAATTGAAAAAAAATCAACTGCATAAACTTCTCACGTTTTAACAGTCAAGCTCCAAGCCAGGTTGGTCTTGACTACGTTTCTTATTCAATTTAAATACAAAAACTGAAATCCAGGCTGAAATAGGGCCCTGCCCTATTGCATTCAATTGTATGGGAATATACCTACATCTACAATAATAATGCCGTGATAACGTCGTGATTTTCAGTTTTTCTGTGAAATAGTTGGTATTCTGCGAAATACCAGTACATTTGACTTATGGATCTTTGGCAATCTACCTTCTTTCGGCGACGTTGGTTTACGTTGGGAATTGATGATACTTCAGCTAAGTACTGAAATGAATCGCACCTAGGTAGGATGATAAGGAAATTATTTCCATCTCCCTCGTTAAATCAGCCCAAATCGAAAAAGCAAATAGTGCAAGCATTAGGTACGTAAATACCTAAAGGTAAAATTGTTAGGAAATCAAAGCGCAGCCACCCGCCGTTACATCAAGTAAACGATCCCCGTCCGCTCATTAAATATTCATAAAATAGAAGCGCTGTAGCTAGTGGAGTTCCAGCACTTTTAACAACATCGAAGAGACGGCGAAGCTAGGGTAGAAGTTGACCAGATGGCAAGGCAGGGTATTGTAAAAGACACTCTCGACCCGCGTGATGAAGGGAAGAGCTGACCTAGATACAGACCGGGTGAAAGAATGTGGAATCATGAATCAAACAATAACTTCATGCAAGGACAATAGTAACTAGTTAGGTATTACACACACGGTAATGAAACTTTAATCAAACCATAGGGCGAATTAATAAACTGCAATAGCCGAAAATTCGCTGCGGTCCCGAAACTGCAAGTAGGTGAAAATGCAAAATGAAGATGGAACCGGTGTAATTATAATAGCTAGACACAATGGAAAGGTGCAGAACGCGTCGGCCGATTTGAAGGAAAATTTAGGTAGTTCAGGTTCAGGACAATTCAGTAAGGTGGCCGCGAGGTCAAATCGCTGAGTCCCGTGATTGGGGAGATATGATTAAGAAATAAATCACGGTATAGGGCAGTGCTAATAAGGTGCATTGTTGCGTGGTGTTTAGAAAGCGGGAGACTCCTTAACCCGCATCTGACTCCTTAACCCTTTTAGTCGTTGTCCAGAGATGGCATAATATTGTGAACTCCAGGCAACGACTCCTTCTTAACCAGCAGTTCAGCCAGAGATGACTTTATGTGAACTCCAGCCGAATTGTTCTTCTTCAACCTGAGAATTTCCGTTGCCAATTTAGTTAGGACAAAATAGCACCCAAACAAATTTCTAATCACAATTCGTAACCAACAACTCGGCCAGAGATGACTTTATGTGAACTCCAGCCGAATTATCCTTCCTAAACCCAGGAAAAACCCCTTGAGAAATTAATTAATTAGGGCAGATATCATTGCAACCACATTTCCGACAACGTAAAACAATCAACCCTCTCCGCAATGTTCACGTGCACAGGCCCCATTTTAAATCAAGTAAAATAATCAGTTAGGTATTAGGCGGCACCGTAAAGTATAGGTACCCACGCAATTACGTCAATGAATAGAAAGACCCCGGCAGGAAAGAAATACTTCAACAAATAATTACAAATTCACGTATAGGAAATCGAGATAGAGCTAGGAGCAAAAATAGACCCAGAGGAGTGCAGATGTAGGATCACGCAAATGTTAGGCAGGAAGCAGTCCCTTTAAATTATACGATATTAGAGAGTGAAAGTGAGAAATACTTCCCATTGTATGGCGCTATATGACAGGAACTCGCAACAGTAGGTTGAACCCTCAGACATAGCAGAGCAAGCTTAGGCAGCGTTGTCAAATGTAGCACCAGCCACTCATTTACATTATCAGGAAGTACTAATTCCATTACTACACCCGATTAGGATTCATAATAGGTACTCGATTATCCCACGTTGGGGGAGGCATTCATCTCGATGTCCAGATGAAGACCTCCGTTGAACCAGTAAAAGAGCAAGACTCTTTAAAGTGGAAATCGTAGAGCGCAACAGGGCAAAAGCACCCTCAGAGTAGGACAGAGTAAAGCAAACCAAAGCAAGGTTGTCAGGTGTAATAACCGCCCTCACATATCAGGAAATCCAATAACAAAAATAAAGCTAGGATCATGAATTGTCCTTCAGCAAATAGGAATTCAAAACAACCAAAAACAAATTAATCCCGAGTATGTGAAAAGCCATTCAAAATCAATCAAAACCAAAACTCATTTAGCACATCATACGAATGTCAACTCCATTCAAAATTTAAAAACAAACCCCGCAGAAAATTGCTATAAAATGTTATTGCCAGTCTGGACTGAGTTATCTGCTTTCTAAACAGGTGTTAGGGGTAAAAACCTTGGACCACGGTGGAATCGATGGTTGGTCTCGATATCCGTAAACAAGCCGGCTCCAGAATAGGTATTCGTAAAAATTCCAGCATTCAATTATTACCCAGGCAAGCCTGCGGAATAATCTTAGAATAGCGGCCTAGTTTGGTCAGTTGGTCATCACCTTTTAAATAGCAAAAGAAAACTGCGAATTGCAGAGAACGTCGTATTCGAAATGATAAGGTATATTGACTCATCGCTTTACGAGGCCAGGTAGAACAAAAAGGTAGCCGCAGGGCAAATAGGTATTGACGGTCCAAAAGTGGCCAAATAAAGGTAGCCCAGTGAGGCAAAACGACAACACAACAAATAAGCAAAATTAGTTAAAACAACTATCATGAGTATGACGTCAATTCACGAAAACCGCTTTCACAATTGAGAAAAGCAATTGGAAAGATATTCGAATATTGTTATATTGTTTAAAGAGGAGGTAGCAAATCAAAACAAAAATGGCAACACTGCTCCAGACATCCAAGCCAAGACAGACATTCCCGCCATAGCCCGGGTAGTCTGTAACCAACATGGTTGTATTCTTTAATTAATTCAAGCAGTTGCTTGAAATGAAATCAAAGAAATTAGAAAAAGGAAATTAGGCAAAGAAAATCGTCGAATAGGCAAACAAAACAGACCTTTACGCCATATTCCGGATCGTCTGTAACCAAAGTGGTTATATTCTTTAATTAATTCAAGCTGTTGCTTGAAATGAAATCAAAGAAACCGAAAAAAGGAAATTAGGGAAGGAAAATCGTTGAATAGGTGAATCACACAGACATTTCCGCAATATACCGGATAGTCTGTAACCGAAATAAAAGCAAAACGAAATAATAAGACATTCCCGCAATATACCGGGTAGTCTGTAACCGAAATAAAGCAAAACGAAATAATAAGAAAGCACAGGTGTGCAAAAGAGAGGAATCCGAAATGGATTGGAGTTTGAAAAATGCATAAAAGGGATCTCTCTTCGCTTTCCATTTTTTTGTACTCTCTATACAAAATCACAGTCCATCTCGCCCTTCACCATTTTGCGCTCTCGCAAATGAATTCTCTCTCTCATCATACGTTTTCAGACATCTGACAGGAAGCCAACAGTTAACAACAAGTCTCAGTTAGTTTCCCCGCTTTTCTGTGGGAAATCCCAATCAACCGAGATACAATGAATCATAGTAGGTTTTTTTGCGCATTCGTTTCGGCCATAGTAATCCTGGCATACCTACCTCAATAAAAGAGCAGGGGCGACTACGGTAAAAACTACGATAAACTCAACGTAAGAAACCACAGCGGTCCTATTAGGGTAAACCCAGAGGTAAATAGACGATCACAGTGGCTTTTCGAGAAAGAGCAACGGGCCCGGGTCATCTCCGTTACAGTACCCAAGTAATTTGTATAATGTAGTTGGAATATGAGCATATGGGTCTAGGATAAGTTTCTTGTAATTACGGGACCCGTCAGGGGTCATTCAAGAATATTATTGCTTTACCTTTATTCGCAACAAGGATGATTATGTTCTGGTTGGGATTGAGGTTTAGTGGGGCCAAATATGTTGCCAAAGAGAGTTTGGTGCCTTACAGAAGTCTAGGTGATTATAAGACGAATTTAATTGACAACATTTATTTATTAGAAGTCCTCTTATTCCTGATTCAATATTTTGCGATGATCAACTGAAAGAGTTTAATATTAATAAAATAATTTAATTTTAGATGCCATTCTCCTTACTTTATTGCTGGGCAGTAATATATTTCTGGTACATGAGCTATCTGGTATTTGTTTACTACTGGCATGGCAATGAACTGCGAGAAGAAGTAAGTAGGTAATCAATTCATAATATTTTTGAGTACGTAAAGTATTTCGTTAGTGATAAAAAGTCTCGATTTTATGATTAATTTCATAAAGTTCCAGAAGGATATAATAATCTTCAACTCTAGCACCATCTCCATTTTTATATTTTTTTCCGCAATAGATCTCTCTTTCTAATTTTTTATGACATTTTCTTAAAGTTCTAAATCAACTTTTTAGAGTTATAACTTTCAGAGCATGGCGATTTCGGATGCAATCTACAGAAGCAACTGGTACGAACAGGACGCAGCGACCAAGAAAATCCTTCACATTATTATGATGCGTTCTCAGCGATGTCTTTCTCTCCATGTTGGATCGCTCTGTGACGTATCCAATGAGATTCTTGTTAAGGTATTTATTAATTATTATCAAATTGTTTGGTGATAAACTCTAGTGGATGTCGGCTTAGTCAGTATAACAAACTTTTTCATTATTAGTCCAATTTTTGCTAATAATAATAATTGTTAACATGCAATAATATTGCCCTTTTGAATAATAATAACAATAATGATTACCTGGCATACCCATTTTAGTTCCTTCGTGGGCTGTTTCAGTCAGCACGCAGTCAGGCACCTTTCAGCATATGATTTCTTGCGCATTATTCTTCCTCGTGCCTTATCCGCTCAACGTATTTGTGCTATCATCAAGGAAATTTTGATCTTGCTTACGGCCGCTCGGAATGTCTCTACCGATGCCATCCCATATCATTGGCGTACACACTTCCTGGTGGTCTTCTACGTTCTATTTTACCTTAGAAGGTCTATTTTTCCTTCTAGCAGAGTACGAGCTGTAATAAACTATACTTTCATTTCGCATTATGTGACCAAGGTACGTCAATTTTCTGATTTTTATGGTCATCAGTTCCCCTCTCGGTCTTCATCCTTCTTGGCACCTCCTCATTTGTTACGTGTTCTGTCCATCCAATCTTCAGAATTCTTCGCATTATCCATATCTCGAAACCCTCTATACATTTGCATGTTACCTCCGTGAGCGTCCAGGCTTCCACTCCATATAATAGCACAGAATAAACGTAGCCCTTAATCATCCTCTTACGCAGATACAAGCTTAGGTTATTGCTGCTGAACACATTTCTCATTCTCAGGAACACAGATCTCGTCTTTTCTTTTCGTTGACGAATTTCAAGGAAGTGATCCCAGCTGTCATTAAGAGGGCACCCTAGGTACAAGATCTGTTTCACCCGTTTCAGAATTGTTCATCTTATATTCAAATTCGGTGTCATGTCACTGTCTCTGCTCACAACCATGTACCTCATCTTTGATGCATTCAATTCGAGGCCATATTCTGCTCCCACTTCCATCACTCTATGTATTAATGTTTGTAGTCCTTGTGGTGTGTGTGATAGTATCACTGTATCATCGGCATATCTAATGCTATTTAGAGGCGTTCCATTTACAAATATGCCTCCTTGCTGGCCGTCTAGTGCCTCACGAAACAGTTCTTCGGAATACGAATACATATTAAAACGCAAAGGTGACAAAACGCGTCCCAGGTTTACTTTATCATAAGGTCTCACAGCCGCCGTCTGACCACAATAAAAGCCTGATATTATTTTCAGATCTCTTCTATCTATCCCTGTTTTTCTTAGGATGCTTATTATTTTCTCTTTCTTTACTCTATCAAAGGCTTCCCTAAAATCTATAAAGCACGCATGCACGTCGTAGTTTACGTCTCTGCACCTCTGTATTAACACTTGTATGGTGAATAGGGCTTTTCTCATTCCCAGACTTTCTCTGAATCCAAACTGCGTTGGTCTTATTTCAGCTTCTATTTACTTGTATATTCGTCGGTGGATGATTTTTAGAAAGATTTTGTGTGCATGGTTCATGGCTCATGAGACTGAAGGTTCTACAGTCTTCACATTTTCTTGCGTTAAGTTTCTTAGGAATCGTGACAAATGTTGATTTCATCCATTTTCTGGGGATTGCTCCCGTCTTATGGATTCTGGTGTAAAGTCTACATAGTTTGTCTAGTGCTCTTATCTTGTCTTTGAAATATCTTCCTTTTTTGTTTCATTATCTTTTCAGCCTTAGGTTTATATCTGCAGCCAGAGGGTTGTGATCAGATGGTACATCCGCTCCAGGATAGGTTCTCACTGACTTTATGCTATTGCGGAATCTCTTGTTAATAGTAATTATTTGATTTCTGATAATTTCGTCAGACGTATCTCCTGGAGCTTTCCAAGTGTATAATCTTCACGGTGGCATTTTGTAGAATGTATTTCCTGCTATCAGGTTTTTCTCCTGGCAGAACTGAAACATTCTATGTATATCATCTGTCATTATAAACACCTACGCCCTTAAATAGTCGCCGACTATTTCTTCTTGTTTTCCTTTACCAATTTTAGCATTAAAGTCGCCCATTACTATAGATATTTCATCTTCTGTTGTGTATTGTATTGCAACCTCTACCTCTTCGTAAAATATCTCAACTTCCTTATCTGTAAGTCCGCTATGTGGAACGTATATTTCGATGATGTTTGTTTTCATCGGTTTTGTATTTAGTTGTACCATAGCTACTCTATCTGAGATAGGAAGGAAGCATAGTAGTGGAGAGGGTCTGTCAAAAAAAAAAGGCTCCATCCGCCTTGGACTCGAGAATTTTTTTTTATTTTTTTTCATGAAGTTGGACCTCCTCTTCATTTTGGTGGCATTTTCAAAAATTTAATCGACGCCCTGGCGGAGAAATGTGCATGCGAAGACATCGGCAATGGTTTTTTTCACATATCTCGCTTAATTCAACTCTGAGCATAGTAAATATCTGTCAAAAAATGAAGAGCTATCGAAGACGCGTAATTTGAAATTTGACTGGTCCAAATCGGTCAAACAGTTCTCGAGATATCGCATTTTCAATTTTAAGGCCCTTTCTTCAGGGTTCCGCCGCGGTGCGAATACACCGCCGTCCGTTTTCACGTTGTTTGCATGGAAAAAATCGACTTAGGGACTTAATTTTTTTTTTCATCGACAGACAGCAGTGTCCTTAATGATGCCTGAAATTTTGAAGTCGCTATCTCGATTAGAGGGGGGAGGGGGAGGGGAAATCATAATTAAAATTCAAATTGCTGTAACTTTCGCTTATATTAGGGCCTCGGGCCCAACCAATGGGAGATGACACTTTGGAATGCCTACTTTAAAATGGTATTTTTTTTTCGATTCCGCCAATATTGGCAAGATGCCCGCAGAAAAACCGATTTCCCTCTCCCCTTTTTTTTCTTAAAACTGGTGTTTTGCCATGAAAGAAGGGGGTGGGAGTAAAAATTTTTTCGTCATCACACGGGAATTTTTTTTATCTTTGATTTGAGCCCCAGTAGACCTCGATCGGACCATTATTAAGGTCACAGGGTCACCAAACGCGTTTGGTCTTGTAGAATGGCAAGGATTAGGGTTAGCGGATTCCGCTACCCGGCATTTTTTAGGGCTAAGTGTCCCCTTTCAAGATTTTCTTACCCCATGTCGCTATCTCAATTAGGGCCTGCACGCGGACGTGATATGTAAACCAATTAATCTAGCGTGTGTGTCTGTGAGAGAAGAGAGAAAGGAGAGGGAGCGCTAAACTCCGCGCCCGGCTCTCGCTGCTGCGCGGCTAGATTAATTGGTTTACATATCACGTCCGCGTTCATGCCCTAATTGAGATAGCGACATGGGGTAAGAAAATCTTGAAAGGGGACTCCTAGCCCTAAAAAATGCCGTGTAGCGGAACCCGCTAACCCTAATCCTTGCCATTCTACAGGACCAAACGCGTTTGGTAACCCTGTGACCTTAATAATGGTCCGATCGAGGTCTACTGGGGCTCAAATCAAAGATAAAAAAAATTCCCGTCTGATGACGAAAAAAATTTTACCCCCACCCTCTTCTTTCATGGCAAAAAACCAGTTTTAAGAAAAAAAGGGGGGAGGGAAATCGGTTTTTCTGCGGGCATCTTGCCAATATTGGCGGAATAAAAAAAAAAATACTATTTTAAAGTAGGCATTCCAAAGTATCATCTCCCATTGGTTGGGCGCGAGGCCCCAATATTAGCGAAAGTTATAGCAATTTGAATTTTAATTATGATTTCCCCTCCCGCTCCCCCTCTAATCGAGATAGCGACTTCAAAATTTCAGGCATCATTGAGGACACTGCTGTCTGTCGATGAAATGAAAATTAAGTCCCTAAGTCGATTTTTTCCATGCAAAACACGCGAACACGGACGGCGGTGTATTCGCACCGCGGCGGAACCCTGAAGAAAGGGCCTTAAAATTGAAAATGCGATATCTCGAGAACCATTTGACCGATTTGGACCAGTCAAAGTTCAAATTACGCGTCTTCGAGAGCTCTTCATTTAAGCTCTTCGACAGGATATTTACTATGCTCAGAGTTGAATTAAGCGAGTTATGTGCAAAAAACCCATTGCCGATGTCTTCGCATGCACATTTCTCCGCCAGGGCGTCGATTAAATTTTTGAAAATGCCACCAAAATGAAGAGGGGATCCAACTTTATGAAAAAAAAATCTCGAGTCCAAAGCGGTTCGAAAGTTAGACTCTCTCTACTATAGTACCGATTTAGCGGTGACTGAATCCTACTCAGTTTTGATGGTTTTTGAAGGCTTCTTCTGAGTAATACCCGAGTATTTGTCCACTCGGCAGCTTCGTGAATTTGGCCACTCCATTTTGCTTATTCCCAGAAGGTTGATATTCAATCTTTTCATTTCTTGCACCACATTATTCGTTTTCCCGCCTCGTACAAGCTTCTTACATTCCATGCTCCTAATCTCATCCTCATGCCTAGCCGGAAGAGTCTTAGCACCCCTTCCCCATTGAAGGGGGGTCCGGAACTAGGGGCCGTCTTTCGATTTCCAGTCATGATTCCCTGGGGAGTACAGTAGTTTCATGTTGCTGTCTGTACCGCAGTATCACAACCGATTGAGACATTATTAGTATGTCGTCTGTGGTTGTGTGATCACAATCCTTTGCTGCGTTTCTTTTGCTTAAGCACTGGTCCAGTAATGGAGTAGCTGCTGCTCTACCCCACGCTAGTTTTGGTCCGCCCCGAGTATTTAATTTCCTCGGTACAACCAATATCTGGGAGGAATTCCCCTATACGCCACCTGGGGAGGCTCCAGATGAGGTACTATGCAACCCCACGCTGGTGTTGCGCATTACTAAACGAATATATGACAGCTTACCACCTCACCTCAATATTTACACCAATTACATGCAATGTTTTAAAACCAATTACAACCAATATGTTTTTCACTTTTTGGTTCCTTTTGGGCTACTTTTGGGCTACCCACAATTGTTTCATGTAATAAAGAACAAATATTTACAAAGATCTTTTTATGTTATCATCGTATCTGAAGATGGCAAGTATGTCGAAACTTGTCGGTGATAGTGAATCTCAAGAAGACAAAATGAAAAGCGAGCAGACTTTTTCTTGTTTTCATTCATTAACAGTGAAAACTCTCCCATTACCGGTCATTATATTAATTATAAATTCTGATTGTTACAGATCGCAAAAACGTTTTACTCCATGGTGACACTTTTCCAAAACGTCACCTCATGAATATCACTTGGAATATTATTTCAAGAGCGTTACTGCTGTTAATCACGTCGCACGCTTTGTTGAATAATCACAATCAACGTGGAGATGCAAGGAGAATAAGCAAAGGAGTCCTGCTGCAGCTCATATTTAATAAATTCACCTTGAAATGTACACAAAATATTATTATAAATTAACAGTAATTTTAATTGAATTATTAATTAATATTATAAGCATTAATGAAGGTATTTTTGTATTTAATTTTTTACACTGTCTTAAGCCTCGCTTTTCACCTAGTCACGAGAATATTAACCTAAGAGATGTTTAAAGGTGACTTATTTTTAATAAAGGTTACCCTGTACCTATAGAGCTCCTGTAATCAAAACACTTAAGACGAACGATAACCGCTTACGATAGCTGCTTTGTAGATTATGGAAGGGCCTTCGATAGTGTTAAACATAATATAGAACTTATCAACCTTCTGCATAACCAAGGATTGGATTGCAAGCCCTTTATTGAAAATCTACACTGGGAACAATCGGCATCAATCAGAATTATGCGAAAACACTACTGCGGATGTCCACATAAAGCGAGAAGTACGTCACGAGTACGTTCTATCTCCCCTCATCTTCAATCTTTTCTCTGAGAGGATTTTTCAAAATGCATTACAGAACATCAAAGAAGGCATCAAAGTAAATGGAAAAATCGTTAACAACATTAGATATGTTGATGATACCGTCGTCCTAACATGACTGCTAGGGTTAGTTGTAGCCAAGAAGGCTACAAAAACTTATAGATGCAATTAAGATAGAAGGTGATATACTGGGTCTGGAGCTTAATACTTAAAAAAAAAAAACAAAATGAATGGTAATACGCAAGAACCCGAGCAAGCAAGCAAATATACCTACGTGTATTAACCGATAGAAAATGTTACCAAATTCAAATATTTTGGCTCATGGGTACTAAAAGATTTAGATCCGGAAGTTGTAGTCCGAACCCATATAGAATGCGCGAGATCTGCATTCCTCAAAATGAAAAAGCTTCTCACGAATACAATATGTAATTATTCTGTCACTTGGCATCCGATATCGTTTTGTTAAAACATAAGTACAAAGAAATGGAAATAAATCCATGACACTTCTGGAGGCTTTTGAGATAAGGATCTATCGACGACTTCTGAAGATCAGGAACACAACGTATCTGTAACTAAATGGTTTTACGGAGAATAGGACAAGACAGAGAACTTCTAATAGACACATAGGTGCGCAAAACGAACAATTTAGGTCATATACCTGTAATATACCACCCCAGGGTAAGAAGTTGTTCCTGAAAAATAATCCTCATCATAAATAAAGAAGAACAACCATTTACAACTGAGATCTCCAGAATCCATTATTTCACACCGCTTCTACAATGGTTTGGAATTTCACCTATACGACCGTTAAAAACTACGATGGAATCTTTAACCCGCTCTGAAGACGTGATACCCAAAAGAGTAGCTCGAGCAACAGTCAGTCGAATTGAAGAGAGACGGATAGAGCTACAAAGGGTCGTATGAGTATAAAACACCAGCGCTGCCCGGCCATAGGATCAGGATCACTTCCCGACTTGACTCCGATTCCTCCTAACCCTTGGGTAGATTGAGAATACTCTCTTTCCAGCTCCTCTTTAAGCCGAAGCTAGAAGCCAGTGCGATCGAGAATACTCTGTTCTGGTTTTACCTATCAATAATCAGTATCCACAATAAGTGAGACCTATCATAAACAAACAAAGGTGAAAACCAACAGAAAGGTAGAAACAAAATGTGCACAGAAAATTAAACAAACAAAAGGCCTAAGCAAACGAAAGGTAGACACAAAGAAAGACATGTTACCCCACTAACCAAGGGAAGTTTAACTTCATTTCTAGTTTGTTTGTTAAGCATCAATTTGTACCTCATTTCGAAATTTGGCATCTAAAACCTCTAAAAGCGAAAAACAACAAAATTCATACAGCGCGAGGTTTTCATCAAAAGTTTGAGTAGCTTACTTATAACATTAATAGGAACAAATTAAGGGTTTAAACCAAAACAAACAAAAAACAAAACAAAAACGAGTTCCGTAATGTCAGAGCATAGCCTTTTACGGTAAATTCAGAACCAAAGAGATCAAGGTATTTTATTACAGCAGTTGCGCGAATGCGAGAGTGCCTTCAGTGTTTCTATTATTGTATAAGTCGCGTAAAACTAATGTTCACTTGAACAGAGTCGCCTGAGGGAGAAGGTCAGTGAGGTGCTGCCTTCGTTTCTTGTAGGTTCTGGTAATTTCTCTTGGAAAAGCTTACCTGCAAATTGATGACTTAGTCAAATTAGGAAACATTGAAAACAGAGTAAAACCACAAGCTTGAAATTGAAGTAAACTGCCCAACCAAACGATTCAATTCATTGTCATTCAGGAATTTTTACAGTCCTCACAAAAGCCAAGGCAAACAGAGAGTAAGATGATAGAAATGATTCAATCAGGTCCTTTTTAAAAACAACTCTTAGAACAGCATCGGACTCTCTCAATAAATAAATGTAAATTAACTAATAGAAATACTTAAATTAAGGTAATTTAAGATTTCATTGTAAGGAATGAAATGACATCCAGTTTGAAATATAGATGAAATAGTGATCATTTGATTCTTTAATCTTAAAGGAAGACATTTTGATCACACAGCTATTTGACTCCTGAGCTTTTGCATACCCTATCCGAGAACCGAGAGTGGCAACAAGAAACGACACAACGAGAAGTGGCTCCTAGCCGCATTTCCTAGACGATCATCGGAGGAAGGGGGGTGGTTGTTACAATACATATATCGAGGAAGAAATTATGAGTTCTTGAGATTAGTCATGGAGCGAAAGTTTGAGGGGAAGAGAAACTGTTACTGGCTAAGAGATGTTAGAGATTGAGCGAGACTGGACACTCACTCGTCATTGAAGGCAGCACAGGACAGACAACAATTTGCCAGAATTGTTGCCGAACTTCTGCAATGAAGATGGCACCTTAACAAGAAGACACCATGGTTCTACCCACATTTTCAAAATGCTACCCCTAACCATCATTAACGAGAAATGTGATAGCTGTCAAGAGATAAAGGGTCGGATCGCAATGGCCTGGAATATCTTCAACAAAATGAGCATTCAAGAGTCACGACCTCACTTTGGACACCAAGATGCGGCTCGTGAGATGCTATGGGTTTCCGATTCTTCTGTATGTGGTGTAGACTTGTACCCTGACCAAAGAAATCACGGATAAACTCGTCGCCTTCGAACTCTGGATACACAGAAGAATCCTAAAGATATCATGGGTGATGAGAATCACCAATGAGGGAGTATTAAGACGAATGCGAAAGACACCGGAGCTGGTGAACATTCTCAAATGTCGAAAGCTGCAGTACTTGGACCATATTATTATGAGGAATGAGCAAAGATATCAACTGCTCCGATGTACATTGCAGGAAAAAGTATTTTAGCTGTTAATAATAATTATTATTGATACAATAGTTATATCTACAATCGTATTGCTGTAAAAACCTTACAGTCTAAAAAAAGCCTGTTTTAAACGAAAATAGAGTTTAAATTTTTTGATGAAGGTATTATTCGTTACTCGATTACTTTGAAATACCTAAATCGATGTTATTCTATGTTACAATTCTGTTTAGATAAATAAATAAATAAATATCGTATGGCTGTGGTAAAGCCCAAGTGTCAGAAGTTTTCAAGTAGCCCAAGGGCCTCTGACGTAACTTAACGACTGCTGTGAAGCAGCCGGGACCCCCTTTTTAACGTACCTCCCGGAGCACGATCGGTCACGGAACTTTTTTATTTACCACTATAATTGGTCACCCATCTAAGTACTGACCAAGCAAAGTCATGTTGCACTTTAGAGATCGTTTGACCGAAACTCTAGCAGCTTGGCTATTGTGACCGATATACAGAGTGTTTGGTGACTGAACAGCCATAATCGAGCGTCATGTATAAAATTATTGTATTTTAAGCATAAAAGAGGGAATAACTTTTTTCAAGATCAGGTCTCGTTTAGAAAATATTTTCAAAATTGTTGTTCGATTATTACTGAATGAAACATTATTTTTATTGCGCCCTTAGTTTTACATTTTTGTAGATATTTCCTATACAAGGCCTGATCTTGAAGAACGTTATTCTCTCTTTTATGCTTAAAATCCGATTTTATACATGGCGTTTGTTTTTAACTGTCCGGAAACAAACAAACAAATTTTTCGGCGGCCTTAGTTTTATACAGGGTGTCTGCTTAAGGCTGGCCACCGGCTATATCTCGGAAACTAATGGGCCTATAACCTCAAAATAAAAAATTTCCACACATAAGTGATCAAGAGAAATTCAATGAAAATATTTTCAAGATGGCCGCACTTCCGGAAATACCGGAAGTTGACACCTACTTCGTTATTTTAACAGGAACACCCTGTATATTATTATATTTTTTAAATGTCTGAAGAAATCGAATACAGGTGGTTTTCACCATTGGAATTTAGATTGAGCGGTTTATGAGTTATAAACAAGTGAAAATCGAAAATTTTCAACTTCAAAGCAGTCTAGAACTAGAACGGCTCAAGATATCCAAAAACGGTTTACATGTCCCTATCCTAACTTTTTACGTTTTATCCCAGTGTGTGGAGTAAATTTTAATACAGGGTGATGAAAATTATCCGATTTTTCATCACCCTGTATTAAAATTTAAACCACATAGTAGGATACTATGTGAAAAGTTAAGATAGGGACATGTAAACCGTTTTTAGATATCTTGAGCCGTTCTAGTTCTAGACTGCTTTGAAGTTGAAAATTTTCGATTTTCACTTGTTTATAACTCAAAAACCGCTCAATCTAAATTACAATGGTGAAAACCACCTGTATTGGATTTCTTCAGACATTTAAAAAATATAATAATATACAGGGTGTTCCTGTTAAAATAACGAAGTAGGTGTCAACTTCCGGTATTTCCGGAAGTGCGGCCATCTTGAAAATATTTTCATTGAATTTCTCTTGATCACTTATGTGTGGAAATTTTTTATTTTGAGGTTATAGGCCCATTAGTTTCCGAGATATAGCCGGTGGCCAGCCTTAAGCAGACACCCTGTATACAGGGTAAGTCATTGATATGGGAAAGCTCGATTGCACCTACACCATTAAAGATATCGAAATTAACCAAAAAATGCTGTAAATGGGAGGGTAAAGTGCAGTTTGTAAAACTATTTTCAGATACACAGGTGGCCCAATATCGCTGTACGCCATACAACTTTGTTATTTTAAATAGGACACCCTCTATATTATTACATCTTCATATTGTTTGAGAAAAGTCAAAAAGAATGGTTTGTAAAGTTGAAGTTTGTAATGAGCAATTTATGAGTTATAAACAAATGAAAATCGCGATTTTCCATTTTCAAAGCAGCTTATATTGAAAACGGCTCGAGATATGGAAAAACGGTTTACATGTTCCTATCTTAACTTTTCAAGCGGTATCCTATTGGATGGATGGAATTTTTATACAGAGTGGTAAAAAATTTGATTATTTTCATCACCCGGTATAAAAATTTCAGCTACATGATAGGATACCAAATTAAAAATTAAGATAGGGACATGTAAACCGTTTTTCCATATCTCGAGCCGTTTTCAATATAAGCTGCTTTGAAAATGAAAAATCGCGATTTTCATTTGTTTATAACTCATAAATTGCTCATTACAAACTTCAACTTTACAAACCATTCTTTTTGACTTTTCTCAAACAATATGAAGATGTAATAATATAGAGGGTGTCCTATTTAAAATAACAAAGTTGTATGGCGTACAGCGATATTGGGCCATCCTGTGTATCTGAAAATAATTTTACAAACTGCACTTTACCCTCCCATTTACAGCACTTGGTTCATTTCGATATCTTTAATGATATAGTGTAATCGAGCTTTCCCATATCAATGACTTACCCTGTATGTTTGGAAATTTTTCCTAAACGAGTCAACATCTTGATAAGGATTGATAAGTCTTCATGTGCATAGACCGGCACCTGGGACGATGGGTTATAAAGAACTTATTGAAAACCTAATTTTCATGAGGTTAAGTGTGAAGAGTTGGTTCCTAAACATTCTGAAAGATACTCATCATTCAGAGTTTACATCAACGAAGAAAACTTCAAAGTGCAATGGATCCTACAGTATGGTCCCAGAACACAATATGTATTACCCGTTTTTCATATCGTCGGTCTCAGACTATTGCAGCGTAAATTTTATATCTTACGCTGCAACTTACAATTATTCTTCTGTTAAATATTCCATCTTTGAATGGCAGTTTTTCTTACCCAGTCCTGCAATACAACCCTTATGCGATCTGATGCCATATTATCGCAAATAACGAAGTAGTGAGGAAATGCGATAAGTTGCAGTCTGGTGAAACGAACAGTTTTTTTTTTTGTATTTACTTTAAAATCTTTTTGGCAGGCATGAATCCGCGATAATAACATTATGTAACTATCTGCGGAAGAAAAACTGGAGAAATTATTATAATTTATTATTTATATTATTTATTTATATTATCATTTTTCCGAAATGACGTGCCAAAATACTATTTGTCATAATGATCGTAATAATATTGATTAGTAAATTTTTGCAGATAACGAATAATTTTTACACCTTGAGTAACACTCATGCATAATGTAATAATGTATCGAGTTGAATTTACTAACACAAGCTACCTACCTATTATTATCTATTTAAATATTTAGATATTTTCATTCAGGGTCAAGGTGGCGACAGTGGATCATGGGGGTAAAGTTGGTAGATTAAGTACCCACTTCGCTGTCTGAAATAAAAATTGATATATCCTGTCTTGTTCGTATAAGAATGCTTTGACGATAAAAAATAAATTCAAACGAACTACACCTTTTACAATAATTGTAAGTCAGAAATTATAACATAATCGATATAATTTAGTCTAGTCAGTTGTTATTCAGAAAGTGTAACTTGTAATTCAGAACTGATTAGTCTCAATTATTATTGAATGTTACAACTTCTGAATTACAATTTACTAATCTGAATTACAGTTAATGTTTTCTGATTTACAGCTGACTAATATGAATTGACCTATCAAACTATCCTTCCTGAATTGAAAACGAAAAAGGTAAGTCGCCGGCAGTCATTATTAGCTCATAAGTAGATACCAACAGAAGTTCCATGGATTTTATTTTTTTAGCGTGTAAAATTTATGACTAAAGGTAAGTTTGCTGTCATGAACATTAGTAGGTATGTTTTTTTTTTGTATCGCATTATTATACAGTGTGTATACGTTAACGTGCAGTGCAATATGACATCTTGGAAACTATGAGAGATACAGAGTCGATAAAATGACAAAAAATACAGGGTATTTTTAATTTGAGTCATTTTTTTAACACCCTGTAGAATTTATAAAGACAAACAACTTTTTCAAATAACTTTTCTCTATTAAGTAAAAAATAAAAGAGAACCGGTCTTCGATAATTAAAAAAAAACTGTGATAAACGAGGTGATAAATTCAGGGAATTAAACTAATTTAAACAGAAACCGATCAAACGAAACAAAAATTGCATTACCAAGGGTTATCCAGGAAGCAAGGAAAAAAATTATAGGAAGTAAACTAAAATGACTCAGTTAATGGAGGTAAGTTGAATAAAAAAACAAAGGCTAGAAAATTCAAGCAATCAGACTTAACTTTTGTATTTCTTTCAGACCTTCATCTATCACAGGTGTTATCGGGTGACTTTAATCCGGCTCGAAGGACCATATTATGCTATCATGTGACTTCTAGTTATTCGTCATAGATAATGTCTGACCGAATTGAGTTGTAATTTTGTTCTAATTAAAAGCATTACTCTTTGATAATAATAATAATAATAATAATAATAATAATAATAATAATAATAATTTTTTAGTTAGCCACAGAAAGGCTAACTCTACCTAGAGAGATGGAGGGAAGAGGCCTTATTGACATACCCAATCTGCACCACAAACAGATAAATAATCTTCGAGAGTTCTTTCACGCAAAACAAACCACGTCCAAACTACACAAAGCCATAAATATCGCAGACAGAAACAACACACCTTTAAGCCTACATAACAAAAACTTGGAGCTACACATAACAGATAATAATACAAAACAGCAGTCGTGGACCCAGAAGGAACTCCATGGGAGACACCCCCATGAGCTGAGCCAGAACCATGTCGACAAACAGGCGTCGAACAAGTGGCTTAGTTGTGGGAACCTTTTTGGGGAGACCGAAGGGTTCATGATTGCTATACAGGATCAAACAATAAATACTAAAAACTAAAGAAAACATATACTCAAGGACACCACAATCACAGACGATACATGCAGAAAATGTCATTTATCACAGGAAACAACACATTACAGCTGGATGCAGAATACTTACACAAACCGACTATCTACATAGACACAACCAGGTGGCGAACATTATACATCAAAAACTCGCAGCTCAGTACAAACTCATCGACATGTATACACCATATTACAAATACAACCCGCAAACAGTATTAGAAAATAGCACTCACAAATTATACTATGACAGAGCCATCATCACAGACAAAACAATTCATCATAACAGACCAGACATCACATTAATAGACAAAGAAAACAAAAATACATATATAATAGATATAGCGATACCCAATACACACAACTTGCAGAAAACGGACACCGAAAAACATACAAAATACATAGATCTAGCACAGGAGGTGCGGCGCCTCTGGAGGATGGACAGGGTAGTCATCGTACCGATAGTCTTGTCCTCTACAGGGGTTGTACCATATGCACTACATAAAAACTTACAGACACTCAAAATGCACAAAAATACGTACATAGAACTACAGAAAGCCACAATAATAAGTACATGTCACATCGTTAGAAAATTTCTGTACGCAGACATACAAATAGATGAACATCCGACACATTTAACAGAATTGACACAACACACAAACTAAACACATGTAGTAGAACTTCTATGGCGACCTTGTCTTGGTGATAGCCCGACATGGTTGCTTGCCGCCGGGAGATGAGACCCGAGATGCTACATATATGCAGAAGAAATAATAATAATAATAAGAGACACCTTCTAGCGAGAACATTACAACCTATTGGTCATCTATATGGAGTGAGAGAAAAGAATACAATACAAACGCAAATTGGTTGGAAAGGGAAGAACAAGAAAGTTTGTCAGTCCAGCCAATGGAAGAACCTACCATCAATGCAGCGAGAGTTACAGAAATAATCAGAAAGACACACAATTGGAAGAGCCCTGGTAGTGATAATATTCACAACTTCTGGTTCAAGAAATTCACTAACATACATAGCAAACTATCAACATTGATAGATGACATTTTGAGACACCCTGAAAAAGTCCCCCATTTCATGACAGAGGGTAGAACCTATCTCCTTCCTAAAGGAAAACTAACGGCAGACTCATCTAAATACAGACCTATCACTTGCTTACAGACTATCTATAAAATAATAACGGCATGCATAACATCAATCTTGAGTGAACACATAGAAAACCAAAATATGACGAGTGAAGAACAAAAGGGATGCCGAAAAGGATGCGATTCAAAGGATGTAAGGAACAACTTATCATTGACTCCACTATCCTCAATGATGTAAAAATTAAAAAGAAGAATCTCTCATGTTGTTACGTGGACTATCAGAAAGCATACGATAGCGTCCCGCATTCGTGGCTATTAAAAGTCTTAGAACTATATAAGGTGCATCCAAATATAAAACGATTGCTGGAACAACTGATGAAGACATGGAGAACAGTGATCCAACTTACTACAAAGGCAGGACATATCAGAACCAAGGAAATAAAAATTAACCGGGCAATTTACCAAGGAGACTCTTTGAGCCCGTTATGGTTTTGCCTTGCCTTAAACCCATTATCAGGAATAATTAACAGGACAAACATCGGTTACACGTTGAAGAGCAATGAACAGCGGTACACTATATCACACCAGCTATACATGGATGACCTTAAATTGTACGCACCAAATCATAATCAACTAAGCGAGCTCATCATGTTGGTACAAATGTTTTCAAAAGATATCAACATGAAATTCGGCCTAGATAAGTGCAAAACGATACACATAGAGAAAGGGAAAATTAGAGCCCAAGGAATTGAATTGGGAAATGGAGAGAGGATAGGTTCAATGACAGAAGAGGATGTTTACAAGTACCTAGGTTATGAGCAAGCTAAACTAGTAGAACATACTAAAATCAAAGAAAAACTGCTTGCAGAATACATACAAAGAGTCAGAAAGATTTGTCAAACACAACTCAATAGTAAACATTTGTTCAAAGCCCTTAACACGTGGGCTGTACCATTGCTAACATACTCATTTGGTGTTATAGCATGGACAGAAACGGATCTTGAAAATATCATGAGAAAAACAAGAATCGAATTGACAAAACATAGAAAATATCATTCAAAATCGAGCACAATTCGTATGACGCTGAAAAGAGAAGAAGGAGGAAGGGGTTTGGTTGATGTTAAAAACCTGCACAACCATCAAATTAAGCTCTTGAGAACATATTTCCTCCAGACAAGATCCACATCGCCTCTACATCAGTGTATAAGCAAAACAGACAGTAAATATACACCCCTCAATCTGGCAAGTGAAAGAACTCAGCGGAATGAAGAAACAGGCAGCAGTGAGGAAAAGAACCGCGAGTGGCGCAGTAAAGCCCTTCACGGGAGACACCCCCATGATCTTGATAAACCATTTGTTGATAAACAAGCGTCAAACGCGTGGTTAAAGGCTGGGGAGCTGTACCCTGAGACAGAGGGTTTTATGTTGGCGATTCAAGACCAAGTGGTGAAGACGAGGAACTACTTGAGACACATCATCAAAGACCCTAATATAGCTGATGAGCGATGTAGAAAATGTGGGGAAAAGCCTGAGACAATTCAGCATATCACAGCAGCGTGCAGCTTACTTGCCCAGAGTGACTATTTACATCGACACAATCAAGTAGCGTTAATCATTCACCAGGAAATATGCTACAGACTAGGAGTTCTTACAGATCACCCTAGAACACCATACTATAAGTATGAGCCAAAAACTGTCGTCGAAACAGAACGGTACACCATTTACTATGACAGGTCCATTATCACTGACCGTTGTGTACCATTTAACAAACCGGACATTGTTGTTAGAGATAGGCAGAAGCAGGAAGCCATCATAGCGGACATTGCCATTCCAAACACCCACAATATTCTTACCACTATCGCAGAGAAGAAACGCAAGTACACTGAATTGGCGGATGAATTAAAAAAGATGTGGAACCTAAATAAAGTCACTGTAGTTCCGGTTGTCATCTCTGCCACAGGGGTTGTACCAAAGGAACTTCACAGGAGTTTAAACATATTGGGTATACGAACTCCTGCTTTCTTTGTGATACAGAAGGCTGTCATACTTAACACCATCAGAATAGTAAGAAGATTCTTAAGTCAAGAGTAGATGGGAGTGCTTGGTGAAAACCCGTACCCCATTTAGATCATTAACCAGGAGACCTGAGAATAGTGTGAATAATAATAATAATATACACCATATACAGGGTGATCCCGAAATGGAGGACACGTTCAGAAAGACTGTAAATTTAAAACAAAAATGGTTTCCTCGGCTTCGTTACCGAGATATAGGGTGTCCTTTTTCGAAAATTTAAATCAAAATGGCAGTCAACTTCAAACAACCTACACTGGCAAAGCACACGATTTGACATAACTATTACGATAGTGTTTGCTTTTTATTTTTTTTATTATCGGGAACGGAATAACAGGCATTCAAAGTTTACCTATTCCCTGAGTTCAAAACAATTTTTCAATGTGGCATCGTTGTTCAAATTCGAGCTCAACAATGCAACTAAAATAAATTTTGAATAACATCATCAAATATGTATCCGCGCAACGATTATTGTTTTTAACTTTGTTGGATTTGCCATTTCATATGTTTCCATGGTAACATATATCTGGGTATTATTGTAGACCTAGACATTATTTTTCTGCCTGAAGAAGGGTAGTGAAGTGTTGTGACTTTTTTGTCCACAAAAGTGATCGTATCTTCTTAAGGGGGCCATACTGGAGAAAAAAGTATAAGTGAACTTGGAATCTTTAATCCACAATGGATGCTGTGGTGGTGTCTGTGTCCGCCATTTCGGGATCACCCTGTATACAATATATGGTGTACCTATATGGTATATGTAATATGGTGTATACACATGTATATAGTCCAATAAAGTCTAAAAAGTCATACGTATCGGTTAAGAATACAGATCCTTTTGATAGTTCGATTTATTTTGTTTCATATACGTGGTTTTTATAGTAACCGTCCAGTTTGTCTAAACACTCCATCCCGCATAAATAAATAAACATCCGCATTGGTTTTGAATGAGAATTAAATGGACATCACAAAGGATAAAAACAAATGTCATTACGTGAATAAATTTTATGTAGTTGTCAGTGGCTCTCAAACTGACGTAAGCTGTTCAATTCGTTGTTTGAATGATTCCTTCAATAATTTACGCTCGTTCACAACTTGACATTTAACTGTTTGACATTTTCTGGTGAAATTGAAAATATTAATTTGGACGGTTAGTGTGACGTCACATCTGACTTTTTAAACTTAATCCCACTATACACCATATTACAAATACAACCCGCAAACAGTGTTAGAAAATAGCACTCACAAAATAAATTATACTATGACAGAGCCATCATCACAGACAAAACAATTCATCATAACAGACCAGACATCACATTAATAGACAAAGAAAACAAAAATACAAATACATATAATAGATATAGCGATACCCAATACACATAACTTGCAGAAAACGGACACCGAAAAACATACAAAATACATAGATCTAGCATAGGAGGTGCGGCGCCTCTGGAGGATGGACAGGGTAGTCATCGTACCGATAGTCTTGTCCTCTACAGGGGTTGTACCATATACACTACATAAAAGCTTACAGACACTCAAAATGCACAAAAATACGTACATAGAACTACAGAAAGCCACAATAATAAGTACATGTCACATCGTTAGAAAATTTCTGTACGCAGACATACAAATAGATGAACATCCGACACATTTAACAGAATTGACACAACACACAAACTAAACATCTATGGCGACCTTGTCTTGGTGATAGCCCGACATGGGAGATGAGACCCGAGATGCTACATATATGCAGAAGAAATAATAATAATAAACGTCTTTATTGGGCGAAGTTCTCTTCGACGGAGTTCTTACACTTAACCCTTATACCATATCTGCATATTTTCAGAGCAACAAATTTTGCATATATTTACAAGTTTGTTCCATTAGTAATATAACAACATGATGATAACATAAAATAAAGTATCTAACATAGAGGGCAGACAGCGATGCAACAGAGGTGTGGCATGCATTTTAAGTGAATGACTTCTTGTAGAAAGCATTCACTAAAGACAATATTTTATGGAAGTTTGAGTGTTACCTACTTCTGAAAATAATAAGAAGTCACACGATAATATGATATGGTCCTTTGAGCTGGATAAAAGTCACACGATAACACCTGTGATAGGTACATGAAGGTCTGAAAAAAATCCAAAAGTTGAGTCTGATATTAGTTGAATTTTCTAGCTTTTTTTTTATTTAACTTACCTCCATTAACTCAGTCATTTTAGTTTATTTCCTTTTTTTTCTTGTTTCCTGGGTAACCTTTGGTAATGCAATTTTTATTTTGTTTGATCGGTTTCTGTTTAAATTTGTTTAGTTACCCGAATTCATCACCTCGTTTATCACAAGGCTGGACTCTCGTTTTTTTTTAATATCAAACTCCACTTAAAAATCACCCTGTAGGCACAATTTTATACTTATTATGAACCTGAAAAATAATTGTATATTTTCAGTCGTCGCTTAAATAATGCTGAAAAAACCGAAAAATAAAGATATATTATAAGATATGACAATTTTAATTATTGTTATGAGGATGATTAGGGAAGTCTCAAAGGCCTAAATCCGGCAGCTTACGTCACCATTCACTCAACTGTAAGTATAAAAAGAAAGAGAGAAATTGTCAAAGCAATTATTTAAAAACAAGAGAAAAAATCTTGATCCTTTCTCATTGAAAGAGCTCTATGACAATCAGCAAAAAAGTTCCAAACAGACCTAGGGTAGCGGTTTCGTGCTCTTCATGACCTCTTCAACGAGGTACATCAAAATCTAACCAATGGATATGAATTGCTGACTGCCGAAGAGCTCGCATGATTATACAAAACACCGAAGTTGACATCAGAACGTGGTGATAAAAGATCTATCATTGGTGATAAGAACTACCAGCTAATGATCGCAGTTTTCGCCTTCTTGAGATGTGACTTCTCGTGCCCTTTTATATAATTGGTTGAAAAGTTGTAAATGAAGATACCATATGAAGAGTAGCAGGTACCATGAGCATTGGGAAGGTGAAAGATGCAAAGGTACGTAGTAAATTGAAAGTGGGACCTTCGAAGCCATTTTGAGTCCTGATGTGCATTGATGTTTTATGTCCTATCTACCAAAGTATGTAGGTAAGTACACTAAATAAAAACTAGAAAAAAAAATGGTTTCCGCGGCAGAGTATGCAAAAACAGTTAGAAACTCTGTTTTGACTAAAAAACTTGCAAACCTTTTCTCAACATTTCTAATTGCTTATTTCAATTTTATTCCATAAATTTGCAGAAATAATCATTTTACTCGATTTTAAAGTAGTGTTGGGAAGAATACAACATTTCTAGAAAAAAAATCTTATATCCAAGGTGATGAATTTAAAAAAAGCTCTTATAAAAATTGATCGACTAGGACAAGAATAGCAACTTTTAATACTCGCCTTCAATAGACAACTTGGCCAAGTGCTGAAATTCACCCCCAACCCTCACTAACGAACCACCTTCTATTCTTATAAGTCCTTCCATAAAAACAATATTCAATAACTGGTGGTAAAATTAAATAGTAAAAAAAGTCGATACACTGAAGGGGGTGGATAATGAGAATTTTATCATTAAAATAAATACATCTGAGAACTTAATTATTTATTTATAATTTCCTGGAAGATTATTTAAACAAAGATCAATACTACGTGTCGGCAGTCGCTCTGGAAGTCTCCTCAAAGGAACAATGCCGGGTTTGATCGTCTCCAAGTTCCTCCGCAACTTAACCATCTTAGCTGGTATGTGGCCTTATAGATCAGAAAACAAGATCCTTACACGAATGTACAGGATATACTCTAATATTCTTCGTGCGTCTTCATTACTACTGATCATTACCATGTTAATTGACCTTCCAAGTTTGGCGAAAAGAGAACCCGGAAGACTTGGTGATCAAGTAGGTTTGGCGCTTCTACTTTCCATCGGTCTTTATAAGCATTACAAGGCGAACAATGGAGGATTCCATTATTTGATTTTTGAAGCTGAAAAACAGAATGATGCGGTGGTGAGTTCTACTGGTGTGGTGAGGAAGGTTTATGAGAATCATGCAAGACAGATAACATTTATGCATCTACTTATAACAATGTTTATCTCCTCTACCTGTACGATATATTCCATTCATATCTATCTACAAGCAGTTAAATATGATCCTGATATGAGGGATGAAAATAATTTAACCGTCTATACAAAAAGACCTGTCATGTATAATGCTTGGTTGCCCTATGACAGTGATGATTATTATATCTTGACAAATATATGGTACGAGTATTTGTTCTTCGTAGTGGTTCTAATAGTTTATGCTGCCGACTGTCTGTATCTTGCACTAATTGTAAATAGCCTATGCGATATAAAAATCCTCAAGTATTATTTTGAAAATTATGACATCTTGAGAGGTGTTGTTGGGAACGGAACGAGCGAAGATCTTGTTATTTATAAAGTGGTTTGGTGCATCACAAAACATCAAAAGATCATCAAGTAAGTGGAGAGTTTTGAAAAATTCGAGTTTCGCTTTGCTGAGTTTAAATGTTTCAGGGATATTGCACTCCTAGACGTGACTATAAGGAGTATCATGATGTTGGATTTTTTGACAAGGTCGTTACAGCTCGCTTCCACTGCTATTATTATCTTAACGGTAAATTTATTTATTATTGTAAGCTCGAAGTGATGCCAAATTAATTTTTTTTCCGTTCACCCATCACATGGGTTCATTGTTAGAGGTGAATAAAATGCCTAATTCGTTATTATTAAAAGGGTTGAAAAAATCCACTTCCTGGAGATTGTAGAGATATTCAATAGTCAATACACAGATTCCATGCAGCAATTTTTTGGAACAAAGATTTTTGCGTACATATTAAAAAATAAGCGTTTTCTGAGCATAAAAAATTACCAAACAGCCATTAGATATGGACATTTCACCGAATGAAACGTTTCGTATCTATTTTTAAACGTTTTTTGGCCGATTTATGTTTAATTTCCACGTATGTCTCGTAAGTCACGTACATGGACTTGAAAGAGAAGTGTGTCTAAATTGTCTAATATTGTCTATGACACGCAACGTTCTTATTACTCTTTATTTCATTATCTCTCGGAAGAACCCAAAGGAACCAAGCCCAAGACGACTCGTGTTCTTCGAATTACCTCCGTTTCCGTGTAAACCATTTCAACATAAGAAATGACAGAGCGACAAGGCCACTAAGCAACTCGTGACTATATCATCTGTCAAGCGCACTTCAACATGTTATACTTAACCAAAAGGTGTTCCGTCAATTTGACAAATAACAGAAATGTGGTCAGGCTAATGCCCGTATTCACAAACGATAATTTCCTAAATACTTACGTAATTAATTAAATGAGTGAGATGAAGATATGCAGTTTTTTTGCAATAGAATGAGATGGGGATATTTGATTACGTAATTATTTAGGAAATTATCGTTTGTGAATACGGGCATAAGATGATTAAGATTTTCGCCGGCAGGAACACCGAACGGATTGAATTAGTGGGCCGTTGAATAAACAAAATGGTTAATTTTATTGTATCATAAACCTATGAAAAAGAGGTGCTCCCAGTAACCGATTCCGATTTGCCCATACAATAATTTTCTCTCATAATGGCACAAATAAAATTTCCAAGCCAAAAACAATAAATTCATCGAGTTGCTTTCTTCCTCTTCATCTGTTAGCCGATTAGCTGCTTACATCGAAAACGGCTAAGTACAGGGAAACGGCTTACATGTCCCTATATTAAGATTTCATTAGGGTATCCTTTTATGTGGATGACATAATAGGGATTCCATCAGGAAAAAAGATTCCATCTTACATCTCAGAGCCTGTTTTTCAATTAAATTTACCACAAGGATGAATATTCTGTACTTCAGCTGCAGAACTTGTATACAAACTGACAAGTGAGTTCGATAATACCTAATTATGACAAATGTTTTATTGAATACGCATGTATATTACAAAAACCTTCGTACCTCACTTGCAGTTGTCCTGAGGATGTACTGGTAGCCCGAAACCGGTCGACAAGATTCTCTATGATAATATACAGGCTGTATCTAAAATGAACTGAGAAAATTCAAGGGGTGATTGATGAGATTATTTTAGGAAAAAAAGTAAGTATAAGCGTATGTCCTAAGAGGCGTAACTTTTAAACTACAGGGTGTGAAAGTTTCAAGAAAAAAATCGTTTTTTAATAATATTAATATTAATTATATTAATATCAATATCAATATTAATAATAATATTGATAAGAATCAAGATATTTTCGTGAAAATTTGTGTATGCCTTCCGTGCATCAAGAGGCATTTCCCAACGTATAACTTTTAGTTATTGTAGCAGTGGCGTTCGTGCAAGTCGCGTTACACTTAATATTTTTGAAAAAAAAAAATAGTACGCCACTACTTTTTTATGAAAATAAAATTATTTTTCAAATCCGCTTTCATTTCTGTGTAAATATGAACTTTTGACTTTTTTCAACCCATGCAAGGTTTTCTGATTAAAAAAAATAGAATACATTTTTAGGTTGCCTCTTTCAGAAACTGCTACAGAACTGCAGAAAGTTCGATTCAATCCGTACTCCGATAGAAAAAAACGTGTTCTCATAATATCTGAGCTCTTAAAAAAATGGCCTGTGGATAGTAAACGTCGTTTAACGTAAATAAAAGCGAAACTGTCGAATTTGTGAATTTATTTTTATTTGTAAAATCCAACTCTCTACTCAAACACACGACGTGTCATATGAAACATATGATATTTATTTTTTTATCAAAAAACCTTGCATCGA
This sequence comes from Malachius bipustulatus, assembly GCA_910589415.1. Classification (NCBI taxonomy): domain Eukaryota; kingdom Metazoa; phylum Arthropoda; class Insecta; order Coleoptera; family Melyridae; genus Malachius; species Malachius bipustulatus. The sequence goes on from OU342633.1 coordinate 34,361,053, forward strand.
TTGAAAAAAGTCGACAGATCATATTTACTCAGAAATGAAAGAGGATTTTAAAAATAATTTAATTTTCATAAAAATGCCACAATAACTAAAAGTTATACGTTGGGAAATGCCTCTTGATTCATGGAAGGTGTACACAAATTTTCACGAAAATATCTTGATTCTTATCAAAGTTATTATTAAAAAACGTTTTTTTTTTCTTGAAACTTCAACACCCTGTAGTTAAAAAGTTGAGCCTCTTAGGGCATACGTTTGTACTTACGTTTTTTCTTAAAATGATCTTATAAATCACCCCCTGAATTTTCTCGGTTTATTTTAGATACTTCAAGTGGTATATTCATTGACCAAATTATACCATTGTTTTATTGAATTTTTGAGTATACAATGACCCACTAGGCTGATTTCATCTTTTCAACCAATAAACCCACGTTCTCACTTCTCAGACCATTTTGAGGTTACCAAAAAACAATACAATTTTCGGGGGAGACTCATGGAACTTTTTTTAAAGTGATTTAGAAAACTTTTATTTTTGTTTTTTTTATAAAAGTTCCTAGCATCAAAACTAAGCGAGTTATGACAAAAACAATGTTGGTCCCTGTTTCTTTTCGGCTTTAAAATTTTTTAAATCACCCCCTAATTACCACCCCAATTGAAAATAATCATTACCACTTTACAATTCACTTTATTGCTTTTTTCATTTACTTAGAACTAAATATTTTTCAAAAAGAAGCACTTCAAACTTCTAAAACATGTTACAAGCACCTATACATAAGTAAAGTGAACGTTAAAGTGGTAACGATTATTTTCAATCCGATTGGTAATTAGGGGGGATTTTCGGAATTTTTTGACGCAGAAAAATAGGCACCAACATTATCTTCCTCATAACTCGCTTACTTTTCATGATAGGTACCTACTTTTATTAAAAACAAAAATAATTTTTCTCAAGCTCTTCAAAAAATGTTCCAAAGTTTCCCCCGAAAATTGCATTTTTTATGTGCATTTTTGTTTTGGTAATCTCGGAAGGTAAAAACAACCCCAAGCACACACCCAACTTTGAAGTGAGGTAAGTAGAACCGAAATCCAAATTGTTGTACAAATCGGTGTACAAATTATAGTATAACCGTATTTTATACAGGGTGTCCCAATATTCCATGAACATGGAGCAACCCCAGATTACTGAGGTAAAAAAAAGTCGCTCGGACCAAACCTAATACCAAAATGCTTCGTTTGTCCGTTAGAGGGCTTCAAAGTCTTTTGAAAATTTTAGTTTTTTTGAAATAGCTCAAAGTCGGCTGATTCCAATTCGATGAAATTTGGTAGGTAAATTTCTTATTAAAAGTACATACTAATTTCTGATGTACATGATAATTTGACGGAAAGCCGGGAAGGGGATCATGTTTTTTTGTTTGAAAGATACATCGTTTTAGCCCATTGTTGGTCTCCTACAAAAATCTGTATCTTTCCGAGGTGCTATGTGATAAAATAAATTAGTCGATGGTACCTTATATTATACCTTCAATTATTACTGGACTATTTCGGCGATTGTACCTACAAGCGATATAATTTTTTTTTTTATAATTTAATTATAGATGCCATTCTCATTACTTTATTGCTGGGCCGCAGTATATTTCTGGTACATGAGCTATCTGGTATTTGTTTACTACTGGCATGGCAATGAACTGCGAGAAGAAGTAAGTAACTCCGTTAATAATCTTTTTGAGTAGGTAAACTATTTCTTTAATGATAAAAAGTCTCGATTTTATAATTTCATAAAGTTCTAGAAGGATATAATAATCTTGACCTCTAGCACCATCTCGATGTTTATAATTTTTTGCAATAGATCTGTCTTATTTTTTTTATGTTTTTCCTAATGTCCTAAATCAACTTCTTCAGAGTTATAACTTTCAGAGCATGGCGATTTCGGATGCAATCTACAGAAGCAACTGGTACGAACAGGACGAAGCGACCAAGAAACTCCTTCTCATTATTATGATGCGTTCTCAGCGATGTCTTTCTCTCCATGTTGGATCGCTCTGTGACGTATCCAATGAGATTCTCGTTAAGGTATTTAATAATTATTGTTATAAAAATATTTAATCGACTGTCTTAATACAGGTTGTCTCAGTTTTTTACCCCCAAAATTTATAATTACATGTAGTAAATTTTCTTCTAAGCAAAAAGTGTTATGATTTCAACAGTTATCTAAAAATATTAATTAATTAATTAGTGGACTGTATATTTAAAAGTACTCGTAAGATTATTTCAAGTATTTATTTTATTTTTTCATAATTATAATTTTTGGCAATCAACAAATCAACAATCAATTCGTTTCTATGTACAATACAAATTTTTCTGCCTACTACTTTTTGTTTTTAAAACATCCCTAATAATAGCTTTAACATTCCGGACGCCTTGAATGTATCTAACACATTCAACAGAACTAAATTAATAAATAATACATAATATAATATCTAGGAACTAACAACATTTCAATTATTGTAGTAAAAATCAAAAAAACTAAACATTAATATTAACGTAACATTTAACAACCAAACTGTAAAAGTCTAAAATTTTGCTTCTATAATATTGGTGTAATTCTAATTATTTAACAATCTAGTGGAAGAGCACAAATTTTATTAACGGACAGGGTTAATTCTTTTTCTCGAACCTTCACATCCACAACTCGAATAACCCCATCTAACCCAGGCCGTATTCTGGATATTCTTCCCAGTTGCCACAACATGCTAGGTGCATTTTCATTTTTAATAAGTACCAGAGCGCCAATCTTGATTTGATCCTTTGCATTAGTTTTCCATTTGACTCTGGTCTGCAGTTCAGACAGGTATTCCTTGCTCCATCTCTTCCAGTAATGTTGCAACATTGACTGTACTCGCTGCCATCTGCTTAACCGATTTTCTTCCACGTCGGTGATATTAATTTCAGGACAGGAACTTATAGTTTTTCCAATTAAAAAATGTGCTGGAGTCAAGGCACTCAAATCGTCAGGATCTTGACTTAAAGGACAGAGGGGGCGGGAATTTAGAACACCCTCAATTTGTGTCAATAATGTACTGAATTCCTCATATGTGAGAGGATGTTTAAGCAACCGTTTAATATGATATTTAGTACTTTTAACACCTGCCTCCCAGATTCCCCCGAAATTTGGTGCTCTGACTGGAATAAAATTCCATTTAATTCTTTCTACTGTCAAATAATTCGTAATTGTCTCACTATTAGTTTTCAAAAACATCGATATTTTAGAGAGTTCATTATTAGCTCCTACGAAATTACTACCATTGTCTGAATAAATGTTACTGGGCTTTCCACGTCTACTGATAAATCTTTTAAGTACTGCCAAGAAAGCTTCAGTAGTTAACTCAGAAACTAATTCAATATGCACTGCTCTAGTACACATGCAAATAAATAAACATACATAGGACTTTAGTAATTTGTAGCCTCTAAGTTTTCTATCCTTTATCATAAAAGGTCCACCATAATCTACTCCTACATTAGCAAATGGTGAATAATTATTAACCCGTATATCTGGAAGATCACCCATAAGATAAGTAATCTCTTTGGGTCTAGCCTTGAAACATATTATACAATTTCTTATAATTTTCTTACATGCATTTCTTCCAGATACTGGCCAATATTTATCTCTAACGGAGCACAGTAAAGCTTGCACCCCACAGTGAAGCAACCTTTCATGTTCGTATTTTAATATAAGTGTAGTTAAATGACCATTCTTCGGCAATATAATTGGGAATTTTTTATCATAACTTTGATTGGAACGACTAAGTCGACCTCCAACTCTTAAAATACCTTCACAAAAAAATGGATTCAAAGACAAAATTACACTTTTATTGCTTAACGGTCTTTTATTAGCTAAATTCTGGTAATCCTTCGTGAAAGTATCTTTTTGAGTTTGTTTTATTAATCCTTTAAGTGAGTTATCTAGTTCTTGCGGAGTAAGAGTATCCGATACTCGTTTGTTTCTATCCTTTAATTTCAAATTTGAAACAAACCTTAATACATAAGCAAAAACTCTTTGCAGTTTTACTACAGAAGAAAAACGAATTATTAAATTTCTTACCACATTATTTGTTTCAACAGAAACGAATATTTTTAATCTTTGTTCGGGTATTTCCTTATTTAGATAATTCAATTTATTTTTTAATTTATGAGTTATATCTATGCTTTTCAACCATTCCGGACCTTCCCACCAATTTTTGTTTAGCTCTAAATTATTTGCTTCTGTACCTCGAGAGAGTACATCAGCAGGGTTATCAGCAGAATCTACATGATACCACGATTTTATGGATGTTAGAGATTGTATTTCTCCCACCCTGTTAGCTACAAATGTATGCCATTTACTGGATTCTCCGAATATCCAACTAAGTGTAATCATGGAGTCAGTCCAAAAATATGAAGAACTGAATTCAACATTCATACAAGAATCTACCTTTTTTGCTAAATTTACAAGCAAAACTGCTCCACATAATTCTAATCGAGGTAAACTCACTTGTTTAATAGGAGCTACTCGAGATTTAGCACACAATAAGTTGCACATCACTTTTTTGTTTGGTAGGATGCATCTTACATAAATACAAGCTCCATAGGCTTTTTCTGAAGCGTCGCAGAATCCATGACGCTCGATTGTAATAAAATTAGAAATTACTACTTGTCTAGGTATTTTTAAATTTTCAATTGTTCCTAGATTAGCTTGAAACTCTAACCATTTATTTTCTAATTCTTGAGGAATTTTTTCATCCCATGATAATTTTAATTTCCAAAGTTCCTGCATTATTAACTTTGCTACAATTATTACAGGTCCAAGTAAACCTAAAGGGTCAAATATTTGGCATGTTACCGATAGAATATTTCTTTTAGTAATTTTGCTATTAGCAGAAATATTGCTATTATTCCTGTTAATTTTGTACTGAATTAAATCTTTATTCGAGTTCCAGTACACGCCGAGAGTCTTGTTTTGTTCATTTTCCCCGATCTCTAATATTCCTACCTTTAATTCTTTATTAACTTTAAATTTACTTAATATTTCTTTATTATTACAAAGCCATTTTCTCAGTTCAAATCCTCCACTACTCATTATTTCAGAAATTTCAGATTGTATTCGTAAAATTTCTTGTGCAGAGTTGGCTCCCGTTAGCAAATCATCCATATAAAAATCTCTTTTAATAATATTACATGTTTCTGGATATAAATTTTCATTATCATATGCCAGTTGGAAAAGACATCTAACCGCTAAATATGGTGATGATGCATTGCCGTAGGTAACTCTATTCAATTCATAAATTTTTATACTTTCTGCTGGATCTGAACGCCAAAATATACGTTGATATTTTGTCTGACTTTGATTAATTTTAATCTGCCGGTACATCTTGGAAATATCACCAGTCATAACATATTGGAACTGCCTGAACCTAGTTATAATTGCAAACACATCTTGCTGTAAAGTTGGACCTACATACTGAACATCATTTAAAGATAATCCAGAACTTGTCTTAGCTGAACAGTCAAATACTACTCGGCATTTAGTGGTCAAACTTTCTGTTTTCAGCACAGCATGATGAGGCATAAAATAACCGTCAACTAACTCATTATTTTCCAAGCTGCCAACTTCTGTCATATGCTGTAAGCCTATGAACTCTTTCATAAATGCACAGTATTCTTCGTGTAATACAGGATTTCTCAATAATTTTTTTTCCAGATATTCAAATCTACGAAGAGCGCATTCATAAGAATTTCCCAAATTATTTAAATTATTTTTAAAAGGAATATTTACTATAAACCTACCAGTACTATCTCTAATTGTGGTACTAGTAAAAATAGATTCACATTCTCTATCTGTTTGGCTCAATTTCGAAACTTTATTGTTTATCTCTTCCAAATTCCAGAATTCCTCTAATTTATTGTCCATTTGTTCATTGCTGACATAGCAACTTTGAGAATAATTATTATTAGATGGTAAAATTGAATTTATGTTTCCTCCTAAGACCCAACCAAACTCAGTATTTTGTAAAATAGGATCATTTCTTGAGCCAAGTCTTTCCTGCCCATTCAGCAATGTTGGCCAAAATACATTCGAGCCCAACAAAAGGTCAATTTTTGATGAAATATTGAAATTTGGATCAGCTAGTAATAAATTTTGGGGAATTTTTAACTTATTTCTATCAAAAGAAATCGAGGGTAGATTATCTGTTATTTTTGGTAGTATTAAACATCTTATGTTCATATCAAATTTACTGTGGCATGATTTTATTGTCACGTCCACTTGACTACTGATATTAGTCAACATCTTTCCTACTCCTACTACCGCATGATTGATTTTTATTTTAGATAATCCTAATTTATTGCATAAGCTTTCGGTCAAAAAATGACTTTGTGAAGCTGAATCTAAAAGTGCTCTACAAGTAATCCAAGTGTTATCTCTACTTTTTATTTTTACAAGTGCTGTAGATAAGAGTACTTGGGAACTAGTTTTTGTAAGAACATTGTCTTCATAATAATTTTCCAAATTTGAATAAACACCTGCAACCGTCTGTGTTTGACTTTCTGAAATAGTCTGATCGGAATTTTCAAACTCAATGTGTGGTTGTGGGTTTCTTGGATTATTTACTGAGTCCTTAAACTCATTATTATTGCAATGCAAAATCGTATTATGTGCTTTATTACACCTTAAGCATTTAGATAAATGACATTTCCATGAAGGATGGGAGGGCCTCATGCAATTCAAGCAAAGTTTCTTCTTTTTTACCTCCGAAATCCTTTCCAATGGAGTCAGCTTTAAAAATTCTGCACACTTAAATATGCTATGGTTTGCATTACAATAATAACATTTATATTTATTATTAGTGCTGGTTGTTGCTAATGAATTAGACAATTTCTTATTAAAATTATTATTTTTGTTAGGTCTTTGTTTATTGTAATTATTGTCACATTGATTACTAGTTAAATCTAATTTCTCTAAAACTTCACACTTCGATTTAAGAAAACTTTCTAAATCATCCAGTGTAGGTAATTCACCCTCATACTTATATGACTCCCAATCTTTTCTTGTAATTATATCAAATTTATTTGTTAAAATGTAAATTATTAATCGATCCCAGCAATCAGTTTTTTCCCCAAGAGTATTCAAAGCCCTAAGGTGCTTATTGGCGTTGTCATATAGGTTTCTCAGACCTTTATGAGATTCGATATTAAGGACAGAAAGACTCAAAATTGCATGAATGTGATTATGTATCATCAAACTTTTGTTTTCATATCTGTTTTGCAAAATGTTCCAGACTGTTTTATAATTCTCAGCTGATACCTCAATTGCTTTTATTTTATCCTTTACCGAATCTGACAAAGAAGTTTTCAAATAATAAAATTTTTGAACCTCAGACAACGCTCTATTTTGATCAACAAGAGATAAAAATAATTCTTTAAACTCTAGCCAATCACAATAGTCACCATTAAAAGTAGGTAAATTTATTGTAGGAAGCTTTACTTGGCAGTAGTTATTATTTAATTGTTCAATCTGACGTAAATCGGAACCCGAATTTGAATTTCCTGTAACATTTACGTTTGGTAGTACAATATTATTCATTTCATATTTCTGAATAATATTTTTTGCTTTTCCTAAACATTCAAAATAGCTATTCTCAAATTCATTTCTCTCTTTGTCATCACCTTTACCCGTTATTAACTCAATTTGATCTTGCACTTCATTAAATTCATTTATTAGTGAATGTGCTCTTTCTACTCTTGACTGAACATTATTTATTATTTCGCCATTTAATTCAATTTCTTTAATCGATTCTACATAATCTATTAACCTCGTCAAATGCCCTAATACGATTACCCTTTTTTGTATCAATTCAGTAGCTTTTTTCGACATTATTGCACAAATAAAAAAGATGTCTTATAAGAAAATTGACTAAGGACGTATTTTGGGACTATGGATTGATTATGAAATATGTAAGAAAGATAAGGTACCTATTTTGGGAATACGATGTGAGTGGAATAATATCTGGCCTTTTTGACTTTTCTTCTTCGGAGATGCTGCTGCAACCTTCCAGAATCAGCTTTAATATATGGACCGCAGATTTATTTTTCTTTGATCTCGTTCTTAATTATTCTCGCTGCTGTTTGATTCCTTGATCGCAGATTCACCACCGCCAATCTTTGACTATTTATTTTCCAATATCTAAAAAACCAATTCTTATCCGACTCGAAGTGACCAAAATAACTGTTATGATTTCAACAGTTATCTAAAAATATTAATTAATTAATTAGTGGACTGTATATTTAAAAGTACTCGTAAGATTATTTCAAGTATTTATTTTATTTTTTCATAATTATAATTTTTGGCAATCAACAAATCAACAATCAATTCGTTTCTATGTACAATACAAATTTTTCTGCCTACTACTTTTTGTTTTTAAAACATCCCTAATAATAGCTTTAACAAAAAGTTTAATGAGTTTTTCCAGAATTTAATAATTTTTGTGATGGTTAATAAAGCTTATTGCATTACGAAAAACATACATTGTGGAATTCTTGAAAATTGTGCATCCCACAACAAAAAAGTGAGATGACTTTTCACCTCTAAACAACACAAGGTATCTACGAAAAACGTCAAATTTGCATTAAATACAGTGGCCACGACATACCCAGATCTCCGCCACTGGATTGAATAATGTTTCTTTGGGCGCATCAAATTATGTACTTCAATTAAGTAAAAAATTTTGAAAAATTCCATCGAACCAATTTTGAAATATTCAAAAAAGTAATTTTCTTTCAGAATACTCAACACCCTATGTATCTCGATAACTAAGAACTTTTTATAATTTATGACTTTTTCTATTGAATGCTGAAGTTACTCTACTAGGTTTATACCTTTATACTGGGACACCCTGTATAAGTAGGTACCTACTGTCGAAATTGGACAGGAATAGTGACGTCTCAAGTAGATAAAGTAAAGATCAAGAAGAAATTTTCTTATTTTCACCATCAAAAATACCAAAAAAACTGATCAATATGAATAAATTTTTATTTTTACAGATAACAAAAACGTTTTACTCCATGGTGACAATATTTCAAAAAGTCACTGCATAAGTACCTACCTATAACTCACTGGATATATGTACTCAAGAGCTTTATTAGTTGTTATTAATCAAGTTGCACGCAATGTTGAATAATCACAATTCACGTAGACAGACAAAGTGCGCAAAGGAATTCCACTATAACTCATATTTACAAAATTCACCTTATAATGTACACCAAACATGATTATAAATAATTAACATTAATTTTAATTGAATGAAATAAACTTAATGGCGCTATTTTTATTTGTTTTTTTTTTACTCCGTCTTTCCTCGCTTACCACCCAGTAACGTCTGGCACCAGGGATGGTAAAAATAATGTAAGTAATTTAACAATTTAAAGCTCTTTTTTCAAAAATAATAAATAAATAAAATAATTTTTCATATTTAAACGTTAGTTTTCTATTTTTTGACAATGTGAATAACAATTTGACAATATTATTCATTGTTGTATGAATAAAAACCAATTATTAATTTTATAGATCACAGTAGAGTCGTAAAAATTATAGAAAATATGGCGGATTTTGCTTGGTGTAAGTTTAAAGACTAATTGACCAATATAATTTTAAATTTTCATAGTTGTAGCGTTCAAAGTATTTTTTTATCCTACACTATAAGAAAATTGAATTTTGTCGACTTCACGGAGACAAAGAAAATGCCACTTTCCACGGCTAGGCAGCAAAATAAATTTCACGTTTTCACGCTATATAGAGGGGGATCCAATTGCAATTGAAACAAACATTTACAATTTAATTGACTTACCACTTTTATACTGATCCGAATAATATAACGATGTAGGTAGATACAGCTAGTTTAGAGTAGTTAGTGAAGTGATAGAAACCAAGTATAATTTAATGCTGGAAAAACCCAAACAGTCATCTTCTCCAAAAAGGCCAACGTTTTGGAGCCCGATATGATGATGGCGGGACACTCTCTTACTCCAGCGTCATCTCGTCGTTTACTTGAAGTGAGCCTAGGAGCGAACATATCTTGGCATGATCATGTTGCAGGTCTGGCGAACAATGCTTCTCAAAAACTTGGAACACTCTTCCGCACGAAGAACTTTTATACACCCCAACAGCTTCTCCTCATACAAGGCTCAAATCCGACCATCCTTGGAGTACTGCTCACATGTTTGGAGCTCAGCTCCTAAACATACGCTGAGACTACTCGACTCTATCCAGAAAAGAGCCATACACTTGATTGGGGACCCAGATTTGACAAAAAATTTTAGACACTCTCGAACATCGAAGAAGAGTAGCTGATCTGAGTCTGTTTTACATTTATTTTTATGGGAAGTGTTCAAAAGACGTGGCCCGCTTGATCCCACCTAGAACAAGACCTGACAGAAATACACGTCGAGCCGCAGAGGCGCATCCGTATCAGGTTCAGCTCGTTACCTCGTGTTTCCAACGCTATTTCAGACTTCTTTTATGTATAGAACCGCATCACTTTAGAACCGCATTCCAAAGGGCGTGTTTCCCGAAGTATACAACCTACAGCGATTAAAGGCCAACGTGAATCGACATTTCCGCTCATGCACCGCTCCCAGAGCGTCATAGGGATTTCCCTGCAGTGCATGTACATTTTCAATAAAAAAAAAAAAAGTTTCCTCACGAGCATACCTAACATCGTCAAAATAAGATCACAACAATCTATTTTATTTAGATTCGACATCAGCTGGTTAGAAGATTATCTTTATTTATTTTCTTTCTTTAATATTTATTGAGGTTATGTTATAGACTGTTATTTTTATTTTTATTTATGATTTTAGGTTAGCAGTTCGTTCGGAGAATTGGAGAGATGCATTTAGCGCTTGCGCCTCTCTTTTTTTAAGAATATCTTTTGTAAACTGTACTATACAAAATACAACTTTTACTATCAATATTATAAATAAACAATGACTCACAGTAATAAATTTCATATTATTTATTAAATAATATTAAAAATATATATATTATTATTATTGTGTAGGATAAAAAATTATGTGTAAGCCACGGCGATAAAGTGTCTTCACAGGCCTTAAGAAGATATGGACAGACGAGGCGCAGCCGAGCCTGACTTCTTCTTAAAAAGTGCCACTTAACCACCTAGGTATACAATATACTATTTTTACTCTCAAACTAAATATAGCAGGGAAGTTATTTCCCAACCCTAATTTCCTTATTATCGACTTCATGGTCAATATAACTTCGAGGTTAGGAATAGGTAAACAATATGGTCAAATATCCCTAGGTATGCAAAACCCAATTATCATCCTCTTATGGTAAATTTCACCAAACGAATTTATAATATTTAAAGAAGAAAACGTTTTTAATTTTTTTTTTAGTTTAAAGTTTAAAGTTTTTAAACGAAAATTTATTTTTATGAATTATAATATTTAGTCAAATTAACCCATAATTTTCGACAACATTTACTTCAAAGTAAAAAAAAATGACTAAAGTATGTAAAATATAAGTAGGTATTTACGACTAAAATAGGACTGATTTTCTTAACCTTCATAGAGACAACCAATTTGCTTCTTGGGAGACAAGAGCTTGCATTATGAAAAAAAAAAATAGTGATCATTGCTCAATATTCAAAGTTAAAGGTGTTTGGTAACTGGACAGCCAAACCCGAATATCGCATAGAAAATCCTATAGCAAACACAAAAGACAGAATAACTTTTTCAAGATCAGGCCATGCAGGCCGCGTTTGGGAAATATTTCAAAAAATGTAAAACTAAGGCTATGTCGTAAAAAAGTGTTTTTTCTGTAGCTGGACAGCCTAAATCTACAGTCATGTAAAAAATCCAATTTTAAGCATAAAAGAGAGAATTTTTTTCCGGATCAGGCCGCGTTTGCTTTTAGGAAATATTTCCAAAAATGTAAAATTTTAGGTAGGTAAGTACCTACTTAGGTGCAGCTTTTTTTATAGTTCTACATATGGAAATATTTATTAAATAAAATCCGATATGATAGAAACTTCTTCCCTCTTTTTTGTTTAAAAATGCTATTTTACAGGGTGCACCATTTATATCCTTCTCTATATTGCTATCTCCTAACGCTAACAGATACAGGATCGGTTAAACTAAACAAAAGATGCACAATTTTGTAGCCATCTCAAATCAGTCAAGCAATGCAAAATATCTGCGACCGTTCCTGAAATATCCTGAAAAACTAAAAAATTGAGATTTCTTATTTTTTCCATATCCTTTTTACTATTAGAGAATAATAAATAATTTTTTATGGGCTTAAATAAGTCCGCAAGATCTACCCATCTGGATATTTAAATAATTTTCAAAGCCGACAAGATCAGAATTTTCATAGTCAACTTTCGTTTTTCTTATGGCCGCCATATTGTTTTTTTTTTGTTTTGTTCGATATAAAAAAAATAATATAAACCAAAAATTATTAAACCTCAAAAAATAAATTAAAAAAATGTTTATTCTTCTTTTTTCTTTACAAAAAAGACAACTTTTTAGACCGAATTTTTTGGATAAATTAAAAAACCATAAGACAAGCACTATTTCGGCGTATTTTGACAATAATGACATAAAAAAATAATATGGCGGCCATAAGAAGAACGAAAGTTGACTGTCAAATCTCTTGGATCTAGTCGGCCTTGAAAATTTTTGCAATGACCAGATGGGTGGCTCTTGACGATTTATGTAAGCCTACAAAAAATTATTTATTAATTTCCAATAATAAGAAAGATATGGCAAAAATAAGAAATCACGATTTTTCAGTTTTTTCAAGATATTTCAGGAGAAGTCACAGATATCTTGCATATCTTGACGGATTCGAGATGGCCACAAAACTGCGCATTTTTTCTCCAATTTAACCGACCCTGTATCTCTTAGCGTTCAGAAGATGGCAATATAGAGAAGGATATACAGGGTGCACCATGTATCCTTCTCTATATTGCTATCTCCTAACGCTAACGGATACAGGGTCGGTTAAACAAGTCCAAAGGAGCGCAATTTTGTGGCCATCTCGATTCCGTCGAGACATACAAGATATCTGTGACCGTTCCTGAAATATCCTGAAAAAACTGAAAAATCGAGATTTCTTATTCTTTCCATATCTTTTTTATTATTGGAGATTAATGAATAATTTTTTGTGGGCTTACATAAGTCGTCAAGAGCTACCCATCTGACATTTCAAAAATTTTCAAAGCCGACTAGATCCCAGAATTTTCATAGTCAACTATCGTTTTTCTTATGGCCGCCATATTGTTTTTTTTTGTGTTGTTCGGTATAAAAAAAATAATATAAACCAAAAATTATTAAACCTCAAAAAATAAATTAAAAAAATTTTTATTCTTCTTTGTTCTTTACAAAAAAGACAACTTTTTAGACCGAATTTTTTGGATAAATTAAAAAACCATAAGACAAGCACTATTTCGGCGTATTTTGACAATATTGATTGACGTATTCCGACGATTTTCTTAGGTTTTTCTTTGATAAAATAAGAATAAAAATTTTAGTTTTTTTTTTAAGTTTATTAATTTTTGGTTTCCATTATTTTTTTCATATCGAACGACATTAAAAAATAATATGGCGGCCATAAGAAGAACGAAAGCTGACTGTGAAAACTCTTGGATCTAGTCGGCCTTGAAAATTTTTGTAATGACCAGATGGGTGGCTCTTGACGATTTATGTAAGCCTACAAAAAATTATTTATCAATCAATAATAAGAAAGATATATGGCAAAAATAAGAAATCACGATTTTTCAGTTTTTTCAGGATATTTCAGGAGCAGTCACAGATATTTTATTCTATGTCTTGCTGTATTCGAAATGGCCACAAAACTGCGCATTTTTTCTCCAATTTAACCGACCCTCTTAGTATCTCTTAGCGTTCAGAAGATGGCAATATAGATAAGGATGTATGGTGCACCCTGTATACATGATTCTCGATTTTAGCTGTCCAATTGCTAAGAAAAAATCATCTTCCCAACAGTCTTAGTTCTACATTTTTGAAAATATTTTATAAACGAGGCCTAATTTTGAAAAAAGTTATTCTCTCTTGTATGCTTAAAATACGATTTTACACATGACACTCAACTTGGCTGTCCAGTTAATTGAAAAAATATATTCTTTTTACAGCATCAGCCTTAGTTTTACTTTTTTTTAATATTTCATAAACGCGGCCTAATCTTGAAAAAGCTATGCTCTTCTATGTTTAAATTGCAATTCTCTCGATTTTGGCTGTCCAGTTATTAAAAAAATCATTTTCACAGCAGCCTTAGTTTTACATTTTTGGAAATATTCCCTAAACAAGGCCTGATTTGTGTTTCGTAAGACGATAACAGACCTTTTTGCATTTGTGTGTAACGCAAAACGCAAGAACTATATATTTCTTCCATTCTCGGACCCTGACTCGTTACATGTTGAGGCTTTTACAATCAACTGGGACTTAATTTTTTAGCGTTTTCACTTTTTTGTTTAATTTCCAGAGTCTTGAATGAAATAATAAATGACAATAGGGCGACGGAAATTGTCGTGTCAGATTGACCTCCCAACCGTTGTATCTCTGCTCAATCTTGATAACGGCACAGAGTACAGAACATGTCAAAAATAACTCTTTCAAAATGTAACTAAAACTGAAACATACAAAGAAAATCCTGAAAAAATATTTTTTTTACTTTAATGTGGTAATAAAACACTGTTTTTTACACTCGTTGGTAAGTACAATCATAAAAAAAATATCACAGATATAATCAATATACATAAACACTACAAATCATCAATCTCCAACACTGTGCCATTAGAAGCAAAGCTGTCTCGATCAATGTTACTTTCCAGAAACTCCTGAATATAGTAAAAAGCCCTACACACAAGAAACTCCTTAATAGAAGTCTTAAAAGCATTAAGACTATAGTTTTGAATAAAATCCGGTAACTTATTAAAAAGTTTTAAGGCAATGTAGCGTGGACTCCTGTGAGATGCAGAGAGACGACAGAAATCATGTCGGAACATAAATCTATCCCTAGTCTGAATATTCTTACCACTGTTAATTGCCAATCCATTCCTACCTAACCACTCACTAGCCCTTGCACCGGCCCTATCATAGAGATCAAAAGAACCAGAGAAAATATCCATTGCAACAGAGACATTGGCATCATCAGCAAACATCAGTGTATGGAAGTTAAGAAGGCAAGTCATTTATATTATATAAGGAACAATAACGGTCTCAAGACCGATCCCTGTGGTACACCAATATTGCAAGCTCTTCTATCTGACCAGCCTACCATAGGGAACACAGTCAAACGCTCTTGAAACATCGCAGAATAAAGAAAATGAAAACAGACCAGAGATTCGAAACAATCCATAATGTAATTTACAAAATTAACCAGAGTATCATCAGTACCCCGGTTCTTGCGAAAGCCATACTGGCTCGAGCTAAAAAAAATAGGTTCAAAATAATCGTTTAATTGCTTACTCAGTACTTTTTCAATTATTATTTTTCCCATAACAGGTGTTAAGAAAATTGGTCTATAGTTAGAAATGATATATCTACTTCCCTTCTTGTACAAAGGTATATGACTTTGGATCTCTTACAGCAGTCTGGGAAAATGCCATTCTCAATTCAAGCATTCACAAGCTCAGTCAAAGGAGCAGTAAGAGCATGAATACTCTTTTTGACTAGATAAGATGAAAACCCATAAATATCAGTAGGCTTGCTTGTCTTAAGTGAGCGTATTACACCCTCTACTTCTTCAGGAGATACACTTCTGAAGAAAAATCCACAATTAAGGCCAATAGAAACATCAGAAGACGAATCACAATTGTTGCGTAACGACATACTGCCAAGAACTCAATTGTTCTATTTGTATAGTAAGTCACGCGGTTTGGAATTTTGATTAATTTAATTATTCGAAGGACCAGCGGGAAAATAATTAGGGGAGCAATTATTAAGGGGTATAATTTCTAGGATGATAATTATGCACCTACCTTAAATATCCCATGTAGACAGCTTAGTGAGCTTTCATTTGGCGACAAGGGCCGAAGATACTATCACGTCGCGGAGCACTTTTGATTGCAATGTAAACTCATCTTCTTGGGTACATAGCAGACGTGGACCGAACGCGACAGCGGTTCATCTCATAATCATGGGTGAAGTGGTAGGCACCCTTTGGCTGTATGCCCATAGAACATGGTCTCGCGCACCATGTTGTCACGTTCCTCTCCCCCCGTGCATAATTCAAAATAAGGAGGGAATATGGAAAAGGGAAACATGGGAACGGAACAACAATCTACAGACAAAGCCTCAGTAAGTTTCTGAGGCTCTATAGTTTCTGAAATTTGTCCAACTGTTGTCTTGCATTTATGACTCGACACATTTTTAGAGTTAATAATTACGTCACTATGAGCCTTTTTTTGGCCTCTCGTAATTTAAAACGATAAAGACTTCTCAAATTATATTTCTAATAAGCCTGAGCTGTTCACTTCCAGGTATATTGAATAGTTCGCTAAAAAATACTAACCTGTCACGAAGCTCTCTCAAATCATTTGTAAACCAGATGACTCCTGCATCTCTCCTAACGCTTTTATAAGACCTCTCAAGAAAATCAGTTACAAAAGCAGAGCTCACCTCATTCATAAAATGGTTAAACCTCCTGCGTGCATCAACTCCCGTCTCCCTCACCAAAGTCACGGCCGCTGCGATAAAATATTATTAAATGTACATAAGCCTCTCTCAGTCATAGGCCTATGCTTGTACTCATCAGTAGAGTTTCTCGATACGTGTTTAGTTAATTTAAAAGGCAACACAACAACATTATCATGGTCAGAAAATTCAACAGATTTTACCTTACTACGTAATTCATCACAATCAAAGGTAACAAAAACATAGTCAAGACAGCTCCGCCCTCTTGTTGGATGTTTGTTCACTATTACAAGATCAAAAGTAGCTAAAAATTACATAATACATCCGAGTTAGAGTCATCTGAAACAAAATTGACATTAAAATCCCCTGCAGGAATAATTCTAGTTACAGAGTCCAGTATGGTTAACACTTTCTCAAGGACATGTATAAAATTATAGGAGTCACTACTTATAGAAGACGATCTATAGCAAGGCAAAATATACATTTTGCAATGTACAATCAACGACAGTTTGTTAATTTCACCAACAGGCACAAAAATCCAAATCAGGTACAAATAAGGCCACCCCTCTTCTAATAAAATTAAACCATATACCTAAGGCAAAAGCAAATTTTAACCTATTTGTCGAAGAAAGGCTGGAAATTTCTGCAGCTTTATTCATAATGTATTATATTAAGAATACATAATCTTTGAGACAAGGACGATGCAGTAGGTATTTAATAGTTTCACATAAAAACCCATGTCATAAACGGTTTCCAGCTAAGCTATCAGTCGATGGTTGAAGGAATAAATTAAATAAATGCGGCATTGATATATACCTACCTAGGTATTAACTGATAATTTCCCCGGCGTATCGTAGCAAAACATCATTTGCTATAATTATTTAAATAATATTGACTAGTTAATTTCTATTTTCAGACAATAAAAACTTTTTATACCTTCATCACACATGAATTTAACAATAAGTGCACTATTGATCTGTTTTCTTATTAATTATTGATAAGCTGTACATGCACCTGCTGACCCAATAAATAGTGGTTTTTTTCAATTAGAAATACCAACACTATTGTTATTCTACAACATGACATGACAGTGCATTCGTAAAGTGGTCTTACGGTTGTTATCGTTCTGCGGAAGCGATTGCTTAATATTCATTAAGTAATATAGGTAACGTTTCCATGGATGTTTGAAAAAGGTAAATGAGTTACTCCTGAAAAGACGTGCCTGAATCGGAAAACGCCTGAAACATGTAGAAATCGTGAAAAAAAGGAAAAATGATCACTGGATTTTTCAGAGAAACGATAGCAGGATAGCAATAAGTCATTTTATCTGTAAATAACTGTGAAGACTCTGCTACACTCCCGGTTTCATAAAATTGATTGAAGATAGACGACCTTCAATCTTAAGGAGACTTTTTGGCGCGGTTACTACATAACCCTGAGTTATGATCCGAAGAGATTTTCTCCTGGACTCGATTATTCCCTTTCAAAAACCAACTTGTTAAAACCAAGCAATATGAACACCTAGTCTTTGGATATCTTCCAATGTCCTCAGGTTCGGAATACAATTTATTTTTACTACTTATATAAGTAGCAGCTAATAAACAAATTTCTACATATTTATTATAATGTGGTCAATTCCCCTATAATTCAAATTACAATACTAACAAGCAACAGTTTTCTCTGAAGTGTAAAGACTTCTATATTTTATAGTAGCCTTGTGGTGAACGTTATGGTGATGTGGAATGATAAAATAGGTAATCGTTCGGCAACGATGGGAATTTTTGCTGCTGCAGAAATTAATGCAAGGTTATCACATCGCGGTGCCAATAATGTCCACCTCCCTTGTCCTTTCTAAGTCTCCCATGACCTACTTCTCACACTTCGCCAATGCGAACAAGGTTAAAATTCCCCCCTCCCACAGTTACAATTCCTGACCTTGCGACTCAGGAGGGAGCGCCTTGGTTCGGCGCGTGACTGCGGTTTTGTATACGAGGGACAGTGCGCAAGCGTTATCTCATTATTTGCTAGACCTACAACTTTTGATAGTGAAGGTCTTGTTTCCTTCACAAGTGCTGGGAAGGATAGCATTAAAGCAGCGCACCACTCCCTTACCAACCCCATTCGACCTAACACCTAACTCATTCCTCGATTTCTGTTCACTTCATAACTACCATTGCGTAGCTTCGAGTGCAAGCCCTGCAAGATTATTTAACCGTACTGGCACGTCTGCCGTTTTGGTCCGCATTTGCGTAAATTCTGACGCATTCTAAACCGGTAGTTTTTATTATTCCATGTAAGTATGTTCGTCATAGTTTTTTTTTTTTTACTTTGGGCAATAAATTGTTTTCACTGGCCGCCGGCGTCACGTACCACCTCCACTACCATGAGTCATTGTTTTGCTTTTCATGTATAATTGTTTTCATTTTCCGTCGACATCACTTAGATACATCCAGTAATTATTGTCATTGTCTTACTTTAAACTCTTCGCTTACTCAGTTTGGATCCAGTCCATCTAGAATAAGTGTCAGTAAATTTAGCCCAGTCAATTTATTTATTACAAAAGATGAATGACATGTTGTCTGACAACATGGCATTCATCTTTTGTCTAGCAACGCCCAGTAGGGGCTTTACCTACTTTACGCACACCGGGGGGCACTGCACACATTTTTTGCATGCATTATGGCTGTTCCTTGCAAAAGGTCATGTATTTCTCATTTTCTTTCATGTTGCTAGGACCACTGCTAGTAGTAAAATACCAATTTTGCACCAACGAAAGCCTGGTGCGTTGTACACTAAGCACAAAAAAAAAGAAATTTTATTCGCAAATTTTCCGCAAAAACAATTTTCAAACAAACTGTTACTTATTACATCCCGTGATCCATTGCCTACGTTGAATATTTTTCTCTAGTTGTGTTTCAATATGAATTTTTATGCCATGTAAGGTAATTTTCAAATCGATTTTAAGCGAAAACGGTGCATGTTATCGAAATTCAGCAAGACGACCTTTTTTGTGTAAAAAACTTCAACATTTCATAATCTGATCTCAAATCCTGGCACGAGGTACATACAAAAAAAGTTAGGGTGATTTTAACCTCACTCTTCACCTATCTGACCCCCCTGATGGAAATTTTTTAATTTTTGTAATTGCGTCTTATTGGTCATAAAAAGTTTGATAAATTCCCAAAATTTCACTTTTTTATCTTGAACGGGTTCGGAGGTATTAAATAAAAACCATCTTAATGAGCTCCCCTTTCGAGGGCTGTAGCCCCCTTAGGAAGCATTTCTCGACCTATTTTTATAGGAACTTTTTTTCATATTTTTGAAAATAGAATCTGCTGTTTCAGTATTGCACGCTAGTTACGGGACACCCTGTATATCTTTGTGTGTTTTGTTTCTTTTCAGGATGTATGAGTCCTTGAAATAGAAAGATAAAATGTCCTCTTTCTGAATATAACAGATTTGTTTATTAATTTCATTTTTACACCAAAAGCTGTGATCATTTTTCGTGTGTTGTTTGATTTGTTAACGTCATTTGTTAACGTTTGTGAACACAGTGAAAGTTTTCTTTCCAAAGATTCTTTCTCTGATTAGTAAATTGCACCGAACCCGGCATTTGGGATGGGATAGAATTAATAGAATAAAAAGTTGATTTCATTTGATAGCGGGAAATTATTTCGTTTTAGTAATATTTCCATTTTCCCAAAATTGGCTAGTTTGAGTGTTTTCGTAGCGTTCGCTACGAACGAACAAGTAAGGTTACTACAACAAAACGCAGAAGGTCCACGAGGCTAAAACTAGACGATCACGATCACAGGTAAAATCAGGGATTTCAAAGGGGCTCTAATCACCTCGGCCATTTTGTTTTAAACTAAGCTATAGATTCAGGGTGGGAGAATTTAAATCAGTTCAAATAATCTTTAAGACTTCGGGGTGGGATAGCCTCTAATTCAAACCGAGAATTCAGGCGGGGATTCAACAGAGACATCCATGACACATCATGAATGTCATCATGAATATTTATTATATTTTTTTATAATTCTTGTTTGTACCAATTTATTTACCAATACAATTTGACAAAAACAAACAAGACAATACAACAATTAAAATAATAATTATTCATTACGGTCAAGAAATTCTTCATTGATAAATGACATCAGCGATTATTAGCTTATTTAATTATTTAGCTGATTTAACCATTTACCCCTGTGTAAGTATAAAAAAAAGAGAGAAATTATCCAAGCAATTATTCAAAAACAAGAGAAAAAGAATATTGAGCGTTTCTCATTAAAGGAGCTCTATGACAATCAGAAAAACAAAGCCAAACAGGCCACGGATAGCGGTTTCGGCCTCTTTTTGAGTGCATTGATGTTTTGTGGCCTTTCTGCCATACAACCCACTGGACATTGAACATTACGAAACGTTGCAGCAATATTGATTTTTCATTGCTTTTGAAAATTTCATTTGGTAAGTTGTTGGAACCTTCCTGCAAGCTTAGCTTCAGGAAAGTTACAATTGAAAATTGCCTGGTAAGTTCATAAAGCTAAAAAAGTAATGTTGCAGCTGTAATGTTTCAGCAAGGTTAATATTGAAACCTCACTGCAAATTTATTTTTGCAAGTTACTTTTGAAGTGCACTGTCGTTGCAAAAATAAAGTTGCGGTTGCAAAGTTTTAACAATATGAACTTTGAAAAGGCGGTGGAATCTCACCTTGCAACTTGCCTAATAAATGCAAGAAAGTTTCTATTTAGTCGTACGAATGAAACTTTCCATCAATGTTAGTTTTGAAAATACAATGTAAGTTAATTTTAAAAACTATTTTAAAAGGGCACTAGATAGGTATATGTACCTACTTTACCGCCTATACCTACCAACATATTTTTTTTACCTATTATAATAGCTATCTGCTGAATTTATAATCTATAGCATACCTACATATATAAAATTTAGGAGTTTTCTAATAATGTCTTGAAAAAAAGACTACTTAAATGCGAATTTTGGAAAATTTAATTCTTCGCGGCGGAAATGATACCTAGTGCATTATGGTTGACACGTCAGTTTACCTGCACCTGTGACTGGGTTTCGTTATATGATAGGTAGAATATGTAATTATAGGTAAAGAATACCCGCCTATACCTACCTAGATTTTAATTTTTATCAGGTCGTTTCAATGTTTTCACTCGTTTGGTTTGCCTTTTTAGTAGGTAATAGGTACATAATTAAGTAGGTACCTACCTACAACAATTCTTTCTTTCGGTAATTTTATTATCATCGACATAGAAGAATAAACAATTCGGGATCCGGTGGTTGACCTAGATATTATGCATTTATGTTCTTTAACAGGATAGGAATGCATGTTTGGGTAACGTAGCATCGGGATCTATTGATGGTGATTCATTCCCTTCACATCTATCTTATTTATTGTCTATATTTACAGCTTTTTCGTTTTAATATTTTTCATTCCTTTGAATCCTAAGTTGGTGGGCATAGTATGGAATATCGTTACAGTGTTGTCAAATATCATCGTAACTATATTTTTTTAGAACAAAGATAACTTCGAAGTACTTGACACGGAAATACATAATAATTATTGCGATAGCAGAAAATGCCTGAAAACGTAAATAATATAATTTTGTGTAACAAGTGCATAAAGTGGTTTTTCATTACTGGAAGTTTGACCGAGGCAGTGCGTCAATTCCGAAAGTGAAGAAAGACAACTTTATGCACACTGTTGCGTAGGTACATAATTTTTCTACGATAATTACTTGAATTAGAAAGAACACTTCATTACAAAAAAAAAAACAATTTTTGATCTCGTAATTGATTCATTACTTGATTATTCAAAATTTTTTTTCAAAATTTTAGGGGACTCAATTTTTTATACATTCATTTATTTATTTTTCCTTATGAAAATTATTTTTATCAATATTCATAGGTAATATTAATTACTCAAAGAAACATCAGCAAAACATTCAACAACAAACTTCACTTATTAGAAACATTTTTTGCAACTGCTCGTAATTTAAAGTTGTTCCGTTATAGGAATTGTTGGGTTAATTAACAATTTCTTCTCGTGTACCAACTTGATGTTTAATTTGAATCGCCTTCTCAATTTTAGTTGACAAAATGTGCTGTTAATTTGACACAAATACGACAAATAACAGGTTTTTAGTTGTGTTATGGAAATCGCACCAAACCATCAAATACAATCCTGACACGCGTAGACCATAAAAATGGATTTACAAAATTAACCTGCCATACGATATACGAAGAAAAATATAACAATTACAAGAAGACATAAGATAAGAAAACATAAAATCAAATTATAGAACAGGCAGGATACTTCGGTGAAAAAAATGCGTATTTGTTATTAATTGCGGTTAGTGGCAGATGTAGGAAAAAGGGCAAATTTAATAAATAATTTCTACATATCCATTTTATGGCACAGAAATTTTAAAGGAATTGAACTAAAGTTTTTACAAAAATTTTAGGAAACACATAAAATAGCAGAAATACATATCCAAAATTCGAAAAAGAAGCAAAAAATATTTTTGAATTACTTTTTGCTTTCCTTGTTTCTTTGATAACGAATGACACGAAAAAACAATATGGCGGCCATAAGAAAAAAAGTTGGCTATGAAATACTCTGGGATCTAGTCGGCTTTGAAAATTTTTTAAATACCAAATTAAGAAACTTTCTATAAAAATCAACATTCAAATGCCACTATCTCCTAAACGATAGGCGACTTTTATCAAGAGTTCATTTTTTTGGAAAATGAGTCGATTATAATCTACGCTCGGTATTTGAAAATGTTTAATTTCATTGCGTATTAAGATGTTCAAAGAGTGTGAAACCTAAAAAACTCATTTACATCTACGCCTATAAATAACATAAATAAAGTCATGTATAATTTTGGTATTGCACTTTCTTTTGTCCCACAAAACCATAACATCATACGAAATTTAATCAAAATCGCTATCAGAAGAAGAAAATAAGTTGACTTTAAATCGACTTGGTTTCTTCCGAGGAACATTTGGTAGTAAGCTGTAAAGACATTTCAGGGACACCTGAATTAACATATTTGTTGTTAAGATACGTTCATCAAAACTAATCGCGACTTTAGCTAAGTCGGGATTTAAAAATGTCTAAGGTGCAGTCGGGCATTAATGATATTTAGCCCCTCATGAAAAGTATTTTTTCTTTTTTATATTTTACAAAGTCGTTTTTAAAGCGACAACATTTGCCAACGCTGCTAAGATTCGAGCCACGCCACGACCCGATTAGGTAGTCCGTAGTCCCATCCCTTAACGGTAAAGTGCTGAAGAAAAGAAAGAAAGATACTATTGTATTCTTTATTCTTATCTTATTCTTATTCTTTAATAGATAGATGGATAGAATGGAGTGGGGTTGTTTGGTTCGAAAAACCGAACACCACCACCAATCCGAAATCCGATCCGATCCAATGATACAGCAAACAGCAAGTCAAAGTCTCAAAGTCAGCAAGCGCGAGTGCTGTGTGCTCTGGAATTCTGTCTGAATGCAGAGCAGCAGTGACAAAAGAAATAAAATAAAACTACTCTGTTATTTTATCCAAATCCAAAAGTACCTACATTATTGGTTTCTTTTCTCTGTGTTGTGTGTTGTGTTGTGATAGTATATTTTGTACCTACTTTTGCAGTGGAATAATAGCAGACAACAGACAATAAAGTACCTAGGATAAGGTAAGTTAATGCTAAAAAATAATACTAATGCCCGTATTCACAAACGATAATTTCCTAAATAATTACGTAATCAATTATCCCCATCTCATTCTATTGCCAAAAAACTGCATATCTCCATCTCACTCATTTAATTAATTACGTAATTATTTAGGAAATTATCGTTTGTGAATACGGGCCATTATGTGTAAGTCGCGACCATCCAAATGTGAGCGGCAAAATTTAATTGTGTTATATATATAATTGATAAAATTTCCCGGAAATTTCAATGACAACAAAAATGCTTTCACGCATTTGGGTGGCCGCAATAATTGTACCTACCTATATAAGGTACATACATAAAACAATAATAATTGTTTATCAACTGTATTTCCAAAAGATCGAATGTCTGTCCGTATGTTTGTCTTAAACCAACTGAAATCATGTAAGACTGCTGTTTTTGTGTCATAACATGTAAGTATAATTAAGAACCCATATAAGTATCCATTGCAGTCTCTCATGATTTTTCCTATACCTATAATATACCTTATTCAATCTTACTTGCTATACAGAGTGTTCTACAAGCTCTATGACAAACTTTGGCAGCCGATAGCTGACTTGATTTTAAACATATTTTTA
Source organism: Malachius bipustulatus (assembly GCA_910589415.1). Classification (NCBI taxonomy): domain Eukaryota; kingdom Metazoa; phylum Arthropoda; class Insecta; order Coleoptera; family Melyridae; genus Malachius; species Malachius bipustulatus. The sequence continues at coordinate 34,386,082 of OU342633.1, forward strand.
TTAATACACATGGGTCCAATTCGTTTTTGTTTAGATGTTACAAGCGTTTAAAAGAATAAGCACGTCATTAAGTAAAGAAATAAATTCCGCAAAACGGAAAGTAATGTTTTTTTTTTTTTGGAAAAATAAACAAACAGGTCAATTTTTTAATTTAATTTGTACAGGTGTTATGTAATTGAATGTCAATATTTAAGGGGGTGATTTTTGGGCCCATTTTAAGAAGAAAACTTTATAAGAATGTATGTCCTAAAGAGTCTTAACTTTTTAGATACAGGGTGGTAAAGTTTCATTAAAATAAATAATTTTTTCGTAATATCTGTAAAACCGCTCTGGATATTTTAATGAAATTTCGTATACCAAGGGGCATTTTTTCATGTACCACGTTTCATTTTATTTCCATTAGTGACGATGGTGCACGATTGTGCAGAATTTTACCTGTATATTTTGGCAGACATTGATGGTACGCCACTGATTTCTGTTCAAATAGAAATCATTATTGGAATCCTCATTTATTTCCAAGCAAATTTGAATACTTATTTTTTTTTCAGTCCGATGCACGGTTTTCGCCTAAAAAAATAAAATCTGTTTCTCTACATGGTCACAAGATTGTCGTTAAATGACAATAAAAAATATAAAAATATGCATAGGTAAAATTCTGCAACATGTCACTAGTGGAGATAAAACGAAATGTGGTACATGAAAAAATGCCTCTTGATGAGTAATACCTGTCTATTAAATTTCATTAAAATATACAGAGCGGTATTACAGATATTATGAAAAAATTATTTATTTTAAAAAACTTTAACACCGTATATCTCAAAAGTTAAGACTTTTAGGACATACGTTCTTATGAAGTTTTCTTCTTAAAATGGACCGAAAAATCACCCCCTTAAATATTGACATTCAATTAAAAAACACCCTGTACTCTTGGCGGAACATTTTTGCGTACAGAATGTTCCTTGGCGAGGTAATGACGACATTGTGTTTTTTTTTAATAGAATACCCTGTATATTAGTGTAATTGAATTGTATCTTCATATTTCCTGAGAAAATCCAGTAAAAAATTTCCAGTTTTATTTCCGGTCGCAGTTTAAATTGATTAGGTTATGAGTTATTAAACAAGTGAAAATTGCAATTTTTCATTTTGAAAGCAGTATAGGGCATCGAAACCCGAGCGGAGGGAACGTGGCTTGAAGAACACGTTAACCCCCCAACTTTTTCCTACGTACGCCTATGGTTCGAAGGTATTGTTTTTTTCATTAATTTCTATTATTTTTTTCACTAGTAAAATTTTGATATAGGGCTTGGTTTAAGATAAACCTACCTACTTGAGCAAGATGGGAAAAACTTTGAAACAGAATTAACAGAGGATTGGAAGAACATTTTTCGAACTTGACGTTAGTGTAAAAAAAACATAATTTGTAATAATAAGCCAGCGGCGTGGGTAGGAAAAAGGTAATAATGGCTAAATTTCTAAAACTATTTATGAGCTCATTTTTAAAGAAATTGATCTGAAAAATACCAGCTGTACTACCTAAATAATCTTTTACCTTCAAGAATTTCAAGAAATAAATAATAAAAAATAATGGAGGTAGATTTTCAAAATTTTTATGACGCTTAAAATTAAAATTTTAATTTTTTTTTTAAATTAGTTAGCCAGTGGCGTGTATAGGAAAAGGAGTAAAATTACTAAATTTCTATATCCATCTTATAGCCCGTTTTCAAAGGAATTGAACTGAAATTTTCACAGGTACCGACCTAAACAACTAAGTATAGGTACACTAATATTTCAGAAATCTAATTCGAAAAGCAGTGAAAATACCTATATTATAACTGAATCAGATAAAAATACACTCACCACTATTTACCTATGCGATTGATGCGCAAGAAAGTTTTTCATCGAACTGCGATTCCATTCATCGATATTTACTCAGTAAAATCAACGGCAGTTAGAATCAGAAAACATGTCTACTCTCTTAAGGCAGATAATGGATAATTGTGGCGCCATATTAAACAAAAAAATATTGTCAGTGATTGTAGAATGTACTGCAAAAACACACCTGTATAAAAGCAGTCTGCTAAGTTTAAATTTTTGAAAGAACATCTTTTTATAACGTATGTACCTAATCAGTCTGCATTTTTATTAATACAAAAAATATATTTAATTTCAGCACAATCTCGTGAGATTTGCAAGTGGATCAAATGAAAAAGCCGGTGTTTACAGGTGCATGGAGAAATGTCTCAGTCTCACTATGTTGGCCAATTTTTGGATTGGAAATTGGAAATATTACGGTTAATAACCTGGAAATTATGGAAATAATCAAGAGTAAGTAATAATAATCTTAAAATTGTGCAATTTAATCAGAAGGGTCTAGTCTAAAAATTGTAAAAAAGTTTGATTTCTTTAAATAATATCTAGGGCCTCCGGTATATCGACATATATGGGAAAATGTGAAACGAAGTTGACCTTGTAGTTTTTTTTTTTGCATTCCAATCGAATGAAATAAACTTGGCAACACTGCTTCGAATTTATCTGAATTTCAATTAAATTCTTGAGACGGCTTTTCACTTGGTGGTACTTTTGGTGAGTCACAGCTTGTGACTTGTGGCCAATGGATTGCTGGGTCCCTTCGTCGTAGGAAGCCGCCATTACTAAAAGCCAGAAAAAAATTAACATTTGTTTGCTCATCTAAAAACTGCAGTCAGTGCCAATGAATTTACACACACATAGGGTATCAATTTTTCTACTTTCACCCAGCGCCGGATTACCCACAAGGCTAACTAGGCTGTAGCCTAGGGGCGCAAAGCTCGGTGGGGCGCCGGAGGCGCCCCTAAAATTTTTAAATGTGTAAATGCGTAAATACTTAGGCACCTACTAAAAATAATGAAATTAAATTTTCGAGTTAGGATAATATGTAGGTATAATACCTACCTCTACTTCATTATTTTTATTTATTATATAGGCTCCACTCCCTGCATGTTGTGTCCCGGCGTCTCAAATTAATCATATTAGAGCTGTGAGCAAACCATAACAGTTGTATCATTCAGAATACCTATTTTGGCTATTATTTATAATTTATTATGTCATCTCTTGGTGTTTACGAGGCAGGCCAGCGCCAACCCTCAATCCTCCTTTTGAAGCATAAAAATTTAGTATCTCGATTTGAGAATGTGCAGGTCAAGGCAGGGAGAGCAGACTGCAGTAGATACATAATTATTTAAAATTTCTTTAAAGATGTCACATAAAAATAAAAATGGATTTTTTTATCACGCTTGTAGGGAAGCACCGTGTATAAAAAATGTTACGTAAAAATAAAATTATATAAATTTAGAAGTTGACTGCTTATTATTTTAATTTTTATTTCTTACAATAATAATTATATTCCGAAACAAATCTGAGGGCGCAGTTTAAACCTATAACTCAACAAACTATAAAACACTAAACAAATGTATCCCACTTTACTATACTCAAGACAGAAAAGCACTAAATAAATCGCTGGAGCTGACGTGATATTGGTCATAAAATAGGAATAGGACAAGATCCTTGTTCATGCATTGTAAAAATACATATTTTATGTTGTCCAGATTGTTCTTTATTCTGTGGAATTGGACCCATCATCTTAAAAATCCCTACAAAAAACTTTCTTCTTGCTTTGGCTTTATAGATAATTATTTATTTGAAGTAATTGTTATTTTACTATTGTTTTTTTATTTTTGTTTTTGTTATTTTGTATGTTTATTTTTTGTTTGTTTGTATGTGAATATTGTTTATAATAACTGTGAATAATATTGTTTGGGAAGTGGCGTTATTTATGAATTGTTGGGAGTAAACTTCAGGTTAATTTTTATTATTTTTTATTATTATTATTATTTTTTAATAGATAATATTTATTGTTGTATTATTGTATAATATATGTCATGTCTAGAAAATGGATTTGATTTTCTTTTTCTAGTTCTATTGTGAATTGGAGTTTAGGGTGGAAAAAGTTGAAGATGTCTAGTACTAATTCTTTGTTTTTTTGGTAAAATTGTTAGTATGCAGTCGCCTACGTATCTTTATAGGAACCTATTTTATTTTTTAGTTTTACCATTATTTTATTTTCCAAGTGTTCCATGACTATTTGGGCGATGACACTTGATATGGGACTTCCCATTGCTACTCTTTCTATTTGTTTATAAAATTGGTCTTTGTATTGGAAGTATCCTGATGTTAAAGTTAGTGTTAGTAAGTCTGTGAATTGTTTCTTAGATATGTTGGTGAAAGTTTCGATTAGTGTCCATTTTTCTTCAATTATTTGAATTGAAAGTCAAGGGGTATGTTAGTGTATAATGATTTTACGTCAAGTGAAATTAGTATGTGATTTTGTGGTATGTTAATGGAGTCAACGAATTTTTAAAAATTGAAGGAATCTTTTACGTAATTGTTATTTTTACATGTTATGTTTTGTATGATGTTGGATAGGTATTTGGGGAGTTTATACAGGGTGCACCATGTATCCTTCTCTATATTGCTATCTCCTGAACGCTAAGAGATATAGGGTCGGTTAAATTAGATAAAAGATGCGCAGTTTTGTGGCCATCTCGAATCCGTCAAAACATGCAAGATATCTGTGGCCGTTCCTGAAATATCCTGAAAAAACTGAAGAATCGAGATTTCTTATTTTCCTCATATCTTTTTGATTAATGGAAATTAATAGATAATTTTTTGTAGGCTTACATAAGCCGGCAAGGGCTATCCATCTGACGTTTCAAAAATTTTCAAGGCCTACTAGATCCAAGAGTTTTCACAGTCAACTTTCGTTTTTCTTATGGCCGCCATATTATTTTTTATGTCGTTCGATATGAAAAAATAATGGAAACCAAAAATTAATAAACTTAAAAAAAATTTTTTTTTTATTTTTATTCTTAATTTTTCAAAGATAAACCTAATAAAAAATCGTCGAAAAACGTCAACATTTGTAAAATACGTCGAAATAGTGCTTGCCTTATGGTTTTTAAATTTATCTATGAAATTCGGTCTAAAAATGTGTCTTTTTTGTAAAGAAAAAAGAAGAATAAAAAAATATATATTTATTTTTTGAAGTTTAACAATTTTTAGTTTTTATGATTTTTTTTATACCGAACAACATAAAAAACCACTATAGTGGCCATAAGAAAAACGAAAGTTGACCATGAAAATTCTGGGATCTAGTCGGCTTTGAAAATTTTTTAAATGTCAGATGGGTAGCTCTTGACGACTTATGTGAGCCCACAAAAAATTATTCATTAATCTCCAATAATAAAAAAGATATGGCAAAAATAAGAAATCTCGATTTTTCAGCTTTTTCAGGATATTTCAGGAACGGTCACAGATATCTTGTATGTCTCGACGGAATCGAGATGGCCACAAAATTGCGCTCCTTTGGACTTGTTTAACCGACGCTGTATCTGTTAGCGTTAGGAGATAGCAATATAGAGAAGGATACATGGTGCACCCTGTATAGTGGCCTTGTTTGTGTGTTTTGATTAGTGCATATATTTTTGGAGATTGTGAGTTATGAATTGTCTGGTTTTTGGCTGTGAGGTCATCAATGTAGTTGTCGTTTTTTAGTGTTTTAATTGTTATAATTTAAAACATTAAATAAATAATTGTATTTGTGCTTATTTTTCATTATACCTATTGTTTGTTTTTTTTTATATTTTTATTTTACATTTAAAAGTTTTTTCTTCGAGTTCAGCCAAGGCAGGAAGCTAAAGGCGAAGTGGAACTGCCGAGCCCAAGATGAGCCCTAAGATCATAATAAGTTAAAAATACCTACTAATGGCCCTATAACTGGTATTTAATTCCTATTTAGCACCATTCTTTGATTAAACTTCAACTAAAAAGGGGCGCTGAGATTTAATTAGCCTAGGGCGCTGCAAACCTCTAATCCGGCGCTGGGTAATGGTGTTTACAATAAATTTCTGTCTAAACTGAGTACGTTATGAGTTATGTATAAGCAAGTGAAAATCGCAATTTTCCAACTTTAAAGCAGTGGGTACATCGGAAACCGCTCCCAATATCGGAAAACAACTTACATGCACCTATCTTAACTTTTCATGCAATATTTTATTAGGTAGTTTGAATTTCTATAGGTACAAGGTGATGAAAATTATCATATTTTTTATCACCCTGTACAAAAATTTAATCTACATCGCAGGAAACCATGTAAAAAGTTAAGACAGGGACATGTAAGCCGTTTTCCGATATTTGCAGCCGTTTACGATGTAGGTACTGCTTTAAAGTTGGAAAATTGCGATTTTCACCTATTTATAACTCATAAAATACTCAATTTGAACTGCAACTGTCAAAACTAATCTTACTGGATTTTCTTAGGAAATATGAAAATGCAACAATATACAGGATATCCTATTAAAAAACAGACAATATCGTCATTACTGAGCCAAAAGGAACAGCCTGTATAAAAATGTTACTTTATAACAAAAATAAAATTTAAAAAAATACCTCTGTTGCTTTTTTTTTGCAAATATTAACTGACAAAATTAATTTATTCGTTCATATAAAAATCATGTTGTTAACAAATACTTATAATAACCTTATGACAACTTTTGAAATAAGTGCAGATTTAAATTTTGAAACAGCTTTTCCACTCTATTGCTGTGCACTTGAAACGCTAGTTTCATTTGTATATTACAACTGAATAGACTTTGAAACTTCCCTTTGAAGTATCAGTGAAAATTACAATCAATTTTAGTGTGAACGTGGGCCGTTAATTTCATTTGAATTGTCCAGAAAATTAACATCTAAATTTAGTTGCAATGTTGCTTTGCGATTTCACTGCACTTTTCATTTGCAAAGCTACTGTAATGTTCCTGACAAAGTTCCGGAAATTACAAGCGTAATTTATTGAACTTTGCTGGTATATAACATTTTTAACCTTGCAATAAAGTGGTTGCAACGTTACTGAAATGTTATTGTGAAGTTTTCTGAACCTTGCTAGTACTTTGCATTTGAAACATTGCAGTGCAACGTTGCTGCACGGCCGTTAGGAGCATTGCATCAACATTGCAGGAAGTTAACTGCGTCTGTGTTTGCAACGTTACACTTTGCTATGAAATGTTAATGCAACATTGCTGCAATATTTCTATGCCCAGTGGGAATGCAATAAAAATTAGAAAAGAAGAGGGTTTCTGCGGCAGAGGATGTAAAAACAGTGACAAACTTTGTTTTCACTTAAAAACTTGCAACCCTTTTCTCGGTATACCTAATTACTTATTTCAATTTTTTTCAATAAATTCTCAGAAATAATTATTTTACTCTCCGATTTTTAAGTAGTATGACTCAATTTGTTTCTTATATTATCTGAGTTGACGAATTTAAAATTAAAAAAAAAATTAAAACCAACCACTTTTAATAGTTGCCTTCAATAGACAATTTGGCCAAGTGCTTAATTCACCCCAACCCTCACTAACGAATCACCTTCCATTTCTTATAAGTCCCGCCATTAAAAGAATATTCAATAACTGGTGGTAAAAGTAAACAGTAAAAAACCTCCTTAGCTCTCGAAGTCTCCTCAAAGGAAGAATGCCGGCTTTGATCGTCTCCAAGTTCCTCCGCAACTTAACCATAGTAGCTGGTATGTGGCCTTATAGTTCTGAAAACAAGATCCTTACACGAACGTACAGGATATACTCTAATATCCTTCGTGTGTCTTCATTACTACTGATCACTGCGATGCTAATTGACCTTCCAAGTTTGGCGAAAAGAGAGCCCGGAAGACTTGGTGATCAAGTAGGTTTGGCGCTTCTACTTTCCATCGGTCTTTATAAGCATTACCAGGCGAACAATGGAGGATTTCATTACTTGATTTTTGAAGCTGAGAAACAAAATGAAGCGATGAAGAGTGCTACTGGAGAGGTGGGGAAGATTTATGAGAATCATGCAAAACATATAAAATTTATACATCGACTTATAACAATATTTATCTCCTCTACCTGTACGATATATTCCATTCATATTTATCTCCAAGCAATTAAATATGATCCTAATATGAGGGACGAAAATAATTTAACCGTCGCTACAAAAAGACCTCTTATGTATAATACTTGGTTGCCCTATGACAGTGATGATTATTATATCTTGACAAATATATGGTATGAGTATTTGTTCTACGTAGTGGTTGTTATAGTTTATGCTTCTGACTGTATCTACCTTACACTTATTGTAAATAGCATCTGCAATATAAAAATTGTCCAGTATTATTTTGAAAATTATGACATCTTGAGAGGTGTTGCTGATAACGGAAAGAACGAAGAACTTGCTTATCATAAAGTTGTTTGGTGCATCAAAAAGCATCAAAAGACCATCAAGTAAGTGGAGAGTTTTTAAAAATTGGGAGATTAATTGTAATGTTTCAGGGATATTGCGCTCCTAGACGTGTTTATAAGAAGTATCATGATGGCAGATTTTTTGACAAGATCGTTACAGCTCGCTTCCACTGCTATTATTATCTTAACGGTAAATTTATTTATTATTGTAAGCTCAAAGATGCCAATCAGTTAGATTTTTTCCGTTCACCAATCACATAGATTCATTGTTAGAGGTGTTTAAAATTTCTAATTTATTATTATTAAATGGGATTAAAGAATCTATTCCTGGATGTTGTAAATAGGCCATAAATTGAATCAATTATATCTACCAAGTAAACATTTTCACAAGTGGAACTGCAAAGAGTACTATTTTTTTTTAGTCAAGTTAGCCACGCTTCCGCCAGCATTTTCAGGCCAGGAGGGACAGCAATTTTTTTTTTATATCTTCGGTTTAAATGGAAAACATTTAATTTGATTTCGTTGACAATAAAAATAAAATTATGAAATATCACCCAATAAGAATCACCGTAACCTGAAAAAATCGTAATTATCCAGGCCATGACCTAATAAACTGAATTTTTGCTGAAATTCTGAACAAAAAAGCTAGACATTCCGTAATAATGTCCAGCTACGCTTTCGGCCACGAACTTTTTAAACTTCTAACTTAAAGTTTTGCTGAAAAAGGTCCGGCCTTACATTTTCCGAACATTTTCCATTTAAGTAAACCGTTTAAAGCGGAAAATTTTTTTTCTGGAAATGAATCGAAGTCCCTCTCTCTGGCCGAAAGCGTGGCTGGCCGCAGTGTGACTAAACAATACGATTCCTAAGCAACTGAAATTAAAAGAAAAAACACAAGAAATCGTAGACAACTAGAAGCAACTAGATAGACAAATAATATTTAATTTTCTGAATTCTTTAACTCTGATGATGATCTGAAAGACTAGAAACAAGTTAAGATCCCTTAATGAGAATTATACAGGGTAGGTTTAATTCGAGCTACATCATTGGGATCTCGGAAAACAGAAGAGATATGTGGGGCCGAATTCATAAAAAGAAGCATTTGCTTATACTTGTAAAATTTGAAGGAAATGCTTCTGTTTATATTCATAAAAATTCTAAGCTAAACCTCATACGTTTAGTTTAGAGTATAAGCATTTCCTTCATCTACTCGCACTCAAGTAAATGAGTATTCATAAAGTTTACCTTTTCCTTCAAATAAGAAGCATATCCTTTAGAAAATGTAAGTGTGCTCAGTAGCAGATTCATCTTTGAAGTGAAAGGTATTTTTCTGATCCAATTAACGTGGAGATGGCAGACTTTTTAAACTTGAGAGAAGTTAAGAATTATAAACCACGCTCAAGTACGCTTGCCCGAGATTTTAAAGGACTATTTCGTTTTGAAGAACAAAATTTACAGTGGCTAGCGCACAGATTTTTGGGTGAAAATGAAGAAACTCGAGGAGGTGCCTTGTCCTCTGTGCATAAAATGAAAATATGTTTGCATTACCTTGCTGATCCAGGGTATCAAAAAGGTATTGGTGAAGAGCTTGGAGTAAATCAAGCTACGGTATCTCGAACTGTGAAAGAAGTAGTTGACAAAATGATTGCTCAGTCAAATGAATGGATAAAGTTTCCAAATACTAACGCTGAAATAATGGATGCAAAACAGTTGTGGCAAAGCAAGTATATGTTTCCCACAGCAATAGGCGTGATTGATTGTACTCATATAGGAATACTTAAACCAAATCATCATGGAGATGAGTACATTAACCGAAAAGGTAAACCGACCTTGAATGTGCAAGCCACTTGTAATGCTAGAGAAATTTTTACTAGTGTCGATGTTAGCTGGCCTGGATCAGTGCACGACTCTAAGATATGGAAGAAATTAGATCGCAATTAAAAAACAAAGAGGATGTTGTACTTCTTGGTGATGATTTAGAAATCCTACTCCTGGTGTTGAACAAAATTATAACATATTATTGAAAAGAGAACGAGTAATAATCGAACGATGTTTTGGTCAACTTAAACGCCGATTCCCCATCCTACAATACGTTTGCCGAGTGAAATCGGAAAATGTTCCGAAAATAATTATTGTTACCTGTATTGTGCTTCATAACATTGGAAAAATTATAGGCGATTCTGACTTCGAAGCAAATGAAGGAGAAACAGTAGGGGTAGTAGAAATACAAGATGAACAGGAAGGAAACGAAGAGATTCATATATTCGTCTTCAAGGACAAGAAGTAAGAAGAAATTTGAGTGTTGTCATTAACAATTTAAATATTATATAAAAAGTTTATTTTATACTAAACATTTTATTTAACTAAAGTGATACAGAACGCTTTTGTAACTACTTAATTTATTTTTACAAACTGAAATAAGTTTTGTTCCCAAGTTGAACAGGTTTCGGTCCCTCCTTATGCTGCATCATTTCCAATTTTTTTCATAGTACTGCTGTTGTACTAGACTTGTCCGATATTGTTGTAGCAAAACTAAGCCCTGAAGTTCTTTTGTAGTGAGTCCTCTTGTCTCATCTGTTTCATATTTTTCAGAGACAATTTTTCGTTTAGGAGGCAACTCCTTACCGGCCAGACTTGCAGATGAAGTTTGTGCAGCTGACGTGAATGCTTCAGCAGATGACGGATTGATTGACGCTGATGCTTGGGCAGAAGAAGATGGCTCAAAAGACGTGGATGCTTGATTTTCTTGTTTGTCAGAAGTACCAATTTGAATGCAACCTGCAATTCTCCCAATTGTAGGATTTGAATCACCTGCCATTGACTTCAGTAGTTTTCTTTCCCAATCGCGTAATCTTATCACTTTATTCCCAGTTTTCTTCATATCCGTTTTCTTTTTCAGCCTTGTTTTCATATTGTTGATTTTTTTTAATAAGCCTTTCGGATTCAAAGTTCTGCCAAATGTACTCTCGTATCTTTTTGTTACTACTTCAATCGCTTCGTCCTTGCGCCTTTTGATTTTAGGCACTTGGGATTTTTGTAATATTACGGGGGCATTGGCAATTTCATCAGCGATGAATAAATCGCTACCACGTTCCATTTCTCCATTTTCTTCATCGCTACTAGCTGAAGACATGATGCAGCACACAGAAAAACGCTGTTATAATAATATGTGTATTGCAGGACTACTGGACTTGGACTAATAATGTGCAGAAAAGGGTGTGTGGCTTATCTCTGGTTTATACTTGTCGAAACACGAAAAAATTTATAGCTTCTCACAAAACCTTTCACTTCTATAAGAGAAGTAAATCCTCGCAAGCATAAGGTAATCATTATGAATACAAAAAGAAGGAAATCCTTATACTTCTACCTTTTACTTCAAAGCAAAACCTTATATTTGAAACGATATCCTTCTGTTTCATGAATTTGGCCCAATAATAATTGACTCGGTTAAATTGGGGAGAAATTGTTAAATTAAAAGCACAATAATAATCTCCAAAAAAATCTCCGATAGTTTTTGAAAATAAAAATGAAATATTCGATATTTTCAATTCCTATCTCTAGTTGGCTTGTTTGAAAAGATATCGAAAAACTCAAAACACATTCTCACGGACACTTTTTATTTTCTATCAAAATATGTATGTACTAAGATTGAGATTACAAGTTTTTAATTTAACTTTATTTTTTAAATACCAACCTGGATTTTTTTCTTGATTCTTGAAGGAAATTGTGCCCTCAATTTATTTTAATCAGTTTTTATTTCTTCTCTGAGATTTATAAATTTCATAAGCAAAAATTAAAAAAAAAATCAAAATTGTTCTGTATTGAGGAAATAACAATTAAATTCATATTTTCACGACTATACTTTTGTAAAAAAAAGTAAATTATTTTGTATCAATTTATTCAAGAACCGTATTAAATATTTTTGATTATGATATAATGTATAATATGAATATTAAAAATGATATGAATATAAATAAAAATAATATTGTATGGCTGTGGTAACACCCAAGTGTAAGAAGTTTTCAAGTAGCCTCAAGGGCCTGCGACGTAACTGAACGACTGCTGTGAAGCAGCAAAAAGGGACCCCTTTTTTAACTGTACTTTTTTACCACTGTAATCGGTCACCCATCCAAGTAGGGACCAAACCAAGCCATGCTACACTTAGAGATCGTTTGACCGAAACTCTAATAAGTTGGCTATTGACCGATAATTCATATTAATTATAAATTTATTTCAGAACCTTATTGATTTTTTTTTACTTTTTTTACCGAAATTTCCAAATCTCAGAAAAGAAAAGAGAAATGAATAGAATACATTCAGAGCACCATTTCCATTCCAATATCAAGAAAAAAAACAGGTCCTTATTTAAAAAAATAAAATTGATAATGGCAGCGGAAATGCGAAACGTGTAACCTCCAATCATATTAAATATTTTGATATCAAATGAAAAGTGGCCTGAAAATATGCTTTCAGTTTTTTGATATCTTTTTAAATAAGCCAACAAAGTAAATGGTATATTAGAAGATCTCAGATTATTATTTAGATTTAAATTTAGCAGCTTTGTCCCATTTTAGCCGTATCTCTCCTACGTAAATAATCATATTATCTCCATCTCATTCTAATACATATAAACTGTATATCTCCATCCTATTTATTTAATTATTTTCGGAGATATTAGAGGGGAAAAACGCTTTGTGAATACGGGACTAATCTCCCAGATCCCAATGATGTAGCTCGCATTTTACTTACCCTGTATACTTATTGTTTATGGGGATAAATGTCACTTGGATTTCATTTTAGGAAATTTAATTTTTACAAAAGATTTTTTTGTCTGTGTCTGTCTTCTTTCGGCGACATTGGTTTACGTTGGGAATTGATTATACTTTAACGAACCCAAATAATTGGTGTAATGTAGTAGTAGGAATATGAGCATATGGGTCTAGGATAAGTGTTTTGTAATTATGGGACGCGTCAGTTAATATTTTGGTCATAGTCGTTGATTTCAAGTCGTTGCTTTACCTTTATTCGCAGCAAAGATGTTCTGGTTGAGATTGAGGTTTAGTGACGACAAATATGTTGTCAAAAAGAGCTTTTTTGTGCCTTGCAGAAGCCTAATAGGTGACTATAAGACGAATTTCATTTACAACATTTATTTATTGGCAGTCCTCTTATTCCTGGTTCAATATTTGCGATGATCGAATAAAAGAGTTTAATATTAATAAAATATTTAATTTTAGATGCCATTCTCATTACTTTATTGCTGGGCCGCAATATATTTCTTCTACATGAGCTTTCTGGTATTTGTTTACTACTGGCATGGCAATGAACTGCGAGAAGAAGTAAGTGATCATTTTATGATTAATTTCATACAGTTCTAGAAGGATATACAATAATCTTCATCTAAAGCACCATCTCGGTGTTTATGTTTTTTTTTTCGCAATAGATCTCTCTTTCTAATTTTTTCTAACATTTTCTTAATGTTCTAAGTCAACTTTTCAGAGTTAAAACTTTCAGAGCATGGCGGTTTCGGATGCAATCTACAGAAGCAACTGGTATGAACAGGACAAAGCAACCAAGAAACTCCTTCTCATTATTATGATGCGTTCTCAGCAATGTCTTTCTCTCCATGTTGGATCGCTCTGTGACGTATCCAATGAGATCCTCGTTAAGGTATTTATTTATTATTATGAAAATATTCAATTGATTTCTAAATAGAATGGACGCACTAAAGAAAGAGCCAATCAGTGATAAACTAGTGGATGTCAGCTTAGTCAATAACTTTTTCATTATTAGTCCAATTTTAATTGTTGACATGCAATATTAGTGCTACGTTGAACAATAATGGCAATCATTCAATGGTTGTGTCAATTATTCAACGTCACTATATTCTGGTCTACCTTTATGAAAATATAAAGGTGAGGCGGTGCCTCACTCGCTAAAGCACGTGGCATTATCATCATCTCGTGAATACTTCGTAATCGCTTATACAGTGTGGAAGGCAGTTATGGAATAAAATTCATAACTCGAACAAAAATGATTTTTGCGAAAAACGCTCCGACAGATCAATTTTATGTTTTTATTTGGCACATGATAGTGTTACATTACAATTTTTACCCCTCACCTTTCAACCCCCACCATATTTTTCTCTTCAAATAGCAACCCCATGGTTTTTTGACGAGAGAGACCAGAAAGACCAGATTTTTCTCTATCTGATAGTACCAAAAAGTTAGGTCTAAGAGTCCAAATCCACTATACAGGGTGGAATCTTAATGACAGAGTATCAAACTACAATAACATGCATTCCGAACTTTACAGTTATAGTCCGGGAGCCAGCGACATTTTTCAATGTCTTATTTGATAAAACTTGGTTCATCTTTTGATATGTCGTAATAATATAGCCTATCAACAAAATCCACTCCTGCCACCTCAATCGTGGGACAACGCTTATCAGCAGCTTGTCAATGTTATAAAAGAAACGAGTAAATGACAAACATGATAAAAGCTGAAATTTTACCTATATCTTTTAATGATATATTAGTTAGAAAAAAAATCACCTCCTGTCGGAGCCTGGCCTCGGCAGGAGGTTGTGAATTTGTTGTTGGATAAGTGACACACAGTACAGGAACGACTCTGAAGGCATCTCAAAAAAATATTGTCCATCTATTTTCTCTCATTTTTTTTGATAAATGATTTTACAAAAACATTATAAAAATATTGATAGGTATAAAATTTTTTATAAGTAGGTATGGAAATATTGATTTAAACAATTGATAAACGGGAATCATTATTGAAATATCAAGTCACGCTAAATCTTCTTCGTCAGAATCCTCACTATCGCTTATCTGGTTGCTGGTCATTTCCTCGGGATTATCTACTTCCTCGGCATCATCATTTTGGAAGTTAGAGTCTGTAAAAAATACAAAATGATGTAGAAATGATAATATGCTATGTAAAGTGAGGTAAAAGGGATATTATTTCATTACCTGGAGCATTGATTCGACTAGGATCCGCGATTACGACTTCGCCAACTAAAGTTATTTGGTAATTGGTCGCCTTCAAACCATCGAAATTTCAACTTCTATTTCTTGCCATCCATAATCGCATGGAGACAGCAAGGTAGGATGTTGAGAATGTGCATTGGACGATATACTGGAGATATAAGCGGATCTGAGAATTTGTTGTCGCAGCTCCGATTTGCACGGTGGCAAAATGGATCCGTCAAAGTTCTTCGTTTTTAATTTGAACTGCTCCTCAATGTCGTTGCATTTGAAAGCTTTCATGAAAATAGCCAGTCGGACCTCATTAACGTCTATTAATTGTTTGCAGCCATACATGTCGCAAACAAATTTTTCTAATGTTTCGAAAATAGCATTTGTTTCTAAGTCTGGATAATTCGGTAATTTCGAGAAGGCTTCGATGAATTTAGGAACTTCTGCAAAATGGTGAATGGCCGATTCTTGCCCTTTTTGATTCTTAATTCTTAATTAATAAACTTATACCGGTTACTAAAAAAATTCAGCTTTAATAATTTAAGTCAATTTTTTTTTCTTCACATCATTAGGTCCATGGCAGGAGTATATCGTTCTACGATACAGGTGGCAGGAGGTGATTTTTTTTCTAACTAATATATCATTAAACGATAGGTAAAGTTTCAGCTTTTATCATGTTTGTCATTTACTCGTTTTTTTTAACAACATTGATAAGCTGCTGATAAGCGTTGTCCCGCTGGTGCGCCGGCAGGAGTTGATTTTATGTCAGGAAGGCGTTGATATGACACGAAAATAATGAAATGATTCTTAATCAAATGTGGTAAAAAAAAAATGTCGCTGGCTCCCAGACTATTATAGAGTTATTGCAATTATCCGAAAAGAAAGCTTTTTGCCTTAAACATTTACTTTGAACATGTTGGAACCTTTCGATGTTTAGAATTTGATCGAGTAAAAATGTCGTCTCTTACTCTACTTAAAATCTCCGGTGTAATGTTTCTAATTTCTCTTATTATTATTTCCCGTAAATCGTTCTGATCTAAAGGTTGTTTTTTATAAACTTTGTTTTTTAAATGCCCCCACAAGAAAAAGTCCAAAGGTATTAGATCGGGTGATCTCGCTGGCCACTCGATGAAACCTCTTTTTCCTATCCACCTTTACAGGAATTTTTACCCGCCAAAATATCCATTTAATGCCATCAAAGTAAATTAAATTAGTTTCATTTAGATTCCACCCTGTATAATGGATTGAACTCTTAGACCCTACTTTTTGATACCGTCAGATTGAGAAAAATCTGGTTCAATCAAACTATGGGGTCACTATTTGAAGATAAAAACTGACAAAGGGTGGGGGCTGAAGGGTGAGGGCATATGACGTGTTACGCATTACTAAATTTACTTGGGCACTCTAAAAGCACTTAAATTGCGTAATCATTTGTTTAAATAAAGTCGTGTCGCTACACTGGTCATTATATTAACTATAAATTCTGATTGTTACAGATCGCAAAATCGTTCTACTCCATGGTGACAATTTTCCAAAACGTCACCTCATAA
Organism: Malachius bipustulatus; assembly: GCA_910589415.1. NCBI lineage: Eukaryota > Metazoa > Arthropoda > Insecta > Coleoptera > Melyridae > Malachius > Malachius bipustulatus. The sequence continues at coordinate 34,402,927 of OU342633.1, forward strand.
ATATCACTGGGAATATTATTTCAAGAACGTTACTGCTGTTAATCACGTCGCACGCTTTGTTGTAATAATAATCAGAATCCACGTGGAGATGCAAGGAGGATAAGCAAAGGAGTCCTGCTGCAGCTCATATTTAATAAATTCACCTTGAAATGTACACAAAATATTATTATAAATTAACAGTAATTTTAATTGAATTATTAATTATTATTATAAGCATTAATGAAGATATTTTTGTATTTAATTTTTTACACTGTCTCAAACCTCGCTTTTCACCTTCACGAGAATATTAACCTAGAGGAGTTTAAAGGTATCTTTAATAAAGGTTACCCTGTTCCTATAGAACTCCTGTAATCAAAACACTGGATAATCGCTGATCAGAAAGACCATAAAGGAAGAGTGGCTACAATATATTCGGGAACTGTTTGACGACGAAAGAAGAGAACCAGACGTAGAAAAACAAAATGAGCCGCCACTAAATATTTTGGCATCAGAAATAGCTCATGCGATCAAAGTGGTAAAAATCAAAAAGCAGCAGGTCCAGTTGATATAAACGCGGAAATGTTAAAACCCCTGAATGAGGAAAGCATAAAATATTAACTCAGTTGATGAACAAGATCTATGAGTCAGGAAATATCTATTCCTCAAGACACAAATATTTATACCCATACCCAGGTTGATCAGGCTGATGAGTCATGCATTGAAAATTATTCTGCAGGTTATACACCACCCTGTATATAAAAAGTGTGAGAAAAACATAGGCTTCCGTAAGCAGCTTGGTACCACAGAAACGCTTTTCAGTCTTACAATTCTACTCCAAAAAATCAGAGAGATCAGTCGCACGATGTCTATCTCTGCTTTATAGATTATGGAAAGTTCTTCGATAGTGTTAAACATATAGATCTTATCAACCTTCTGCATAACCAAAGATTGGATTGCAAGGGCATCATCCTTATTAAAAATCTACACTGATGGGAACAATCGGCATCAATCAGAATATGCGAAAACACTACTACGGATGTCCACATAAAGCGAGGAGTACGTCAAGGGTGTGTGCTAACTCCCCTCTTCTTCAATCTATACTCTGATAGGGTTTTTCAAAATTCCTTAGAGAACATCAATTATTGCGATAGAAGGTGATACACTGGGTGTGAAGATTAATACTTAAAAAAAAACAAAATGAATGGTAATAAGCAAGAACCCGAGCAAGCAAGCAAATATACTGTTATGGTATTCCTCTCCCTCTTTGTCTTGGTTATTATTATTAATTCTATTAAAAAAAATGATGTAATACCATAAACAAAAAAAAATTTTAAGTTATTCTATGAGGGCACTCTCTTTCCCAGGTGGGTTCAGATAAATTTTTCAATATATTTTCTGAGTTTGAATCAAAATAAAATATAAAAAAATTAATTTGAAATTATTATTATTATTATTATTTATAACTTGTAACTTACAAAATTTTAAAATAAAGGAAAATCTAACCTACCTATAAGAGCTCTGAATCTGACTATTCTCTACTTAATAATTTAAATCAACTACTACAAATAATTTTAATCAAATAACATACAATCAATTCCGTGTCCTTTCTTGCACCTCAAACTTCCTTGCACATTTCTCCAATATGAACGTGTTCTTCTATTTTACTCCTCAAGATTGTTTCACCTGCTCCTCTAATTTTAATCTTTGCTCCCTGCTTATATTACACCTTGGTTTAAAACATCTCTTCTCTCCTCTACTCTCCCGTCTCCTTTTGTTCTTGCAAAATAATTTCTCTCGTCCTTTTACTTTTTTCCTGACAAATACTCTTCCAAATTTCTTATCTCTTGATTATTATTTCTTTCGTTCTTTTACTTATCTCTTGACCGCTACGCTACTCTTCCAAAATTTTCAATTCTCTTGATTATTATTTCTTTCGTTCTTCAAAAATATTATCGTCGTCTCCTCGTATGCTCTTCGATCACTAGTTGATGATGTACCGACGAGGGTGGTTCTCAGAGCCGATGGGAAGCTGTGTGTAAGCTCCCTGGATTATATAATTACAAATATAATGGGTCGAGATGTGGTCAGTTGCGATAGCTTTGAGCCGGGATATGCTGACCACCATGCGCAGATATTCTCGTGGGTGATGGGCGCTGACTCTATAAACAGCGAATGCGGTGTGCCTGTACCGACGATAGAGATAAGGAAAATGTCTAGTGATTGCTTTTCGGAGTTCAGGTATTTGTTTACTCGTGGAGAGTTTCAGATGCTTTCTCAGGATAACTATGAGAATGATCAGGATTTCGATTGTGTATTTAATGCTTTCTGGGAACACCTACTGTGGTGTTATTCTGCGGCTTTCCCTGTTATTAGTGTTCGTAGGAGCAACATGTCTGCTGATAATTTCAAGTATAGCCACTCATTGAGGAATAAAGTTGTTGAGCTTCGCGATATTAATTATATAAGAAAGAATTTCAACAATGAACTTTTGGATACGGTGTATAAAAGTAGGAAGAGAGAAATCACTCTACAAGTTCGGAAAGAAAAAAGGAGCTACTACGACTCTCTTATTGCAAGATCAAAAAATAAAGCCAAAACATTATGGCAATTAGTGAAGCAATCTGATAAAACCTTCTTGCGCATCAATCGCAGAAATAGTGTATTTTTATGCGATCCAATTTATGAATATTTTCACCGCTTTTTAAATTGGCTTTCTGAAATTTTCCCTAGTCAGGTCATATTACCGTAGCGGTTTACTGTGAAAATTGCATTTCACTTCGTTTGAAAACGTGCCTTAGAATGGATGTTTAAATTTAACAAAACCAAAATAAATGGTAAAATTAAACAATTTTGCCCCTTTTCCTTTGCCCGCCACTGGCTGACTTTACCTAAAAAATACTATTTTTTACACTACCTTCAATAGAACTGAAAAAGTGAAAAGGGAGCTTTGAAAACTGAAAATTTGAAATTTTAGAGGAATAAACATAATTTAAAAATTATTCGAATATCTCCGCCATTTTTCTTATTTGCTTCTTGAAAATTTTCAGAGTTAAGGGTTATTGGTATAGTTTATCTACTGGAAAAATTTCAGTTCGATTAGTACAAAAATAGAAAAATAGAATAAACGGCTATATAGAAATTTAGACTTTTTTACCCTTTTCCTACCCACGCCACTGGCTTAATAATAAAAAAAATGCAAATTTTATTGCAATAACTAAAATTTCAATAACTATTCTTCCAATAATGTTAATTTTGTTTAAAAGTTTTTGTTTCTAACTTAGAGGTTCAAAATCTATCAATTTTTCCTAAAATTTAAAAGGCAGCCATTTTGGAACGGCTCTTCCGATTTTACTCAAACACAGAACCAGACGACTACTTGCAGTTATATATATTACTACAAAATAAATTTCAGCCCCCTAAATTGAAAACTGCGACCAGAAACCGTGCCTCATGACCGTTTTTTTTTTTGGAAATTTGGAGGGACACCCTGTAAAAGTAACAAAACTTTAGGAAAATATTTTTTACGAAAATCAAACGTCATCTCTAAGTTTCACAAGAGTATAAAATTTCGTTCATTAATCTTGAAAGGTGAAGCTACAGGACCGTTTTTAAAATTTTAGAGAAATAAACATCATGTAAAAAAAATTCGAATAACTCCGCCATTTTTCTTATTTACTTCTTGAAATTTTTAAGGGCTAGAGGCTATTAGTATAGTTGCCTGCTGTGAAAATTTCAATTTAATTCCCTCAAAAATGTGCTCATAAATTGTTAGAGAAATTTAGCGATTTTTACCCTTTTCCTACCCACGCCACTGGCTTATTAATAAAAGTAATGTAAATTTTATAACATTAAATCAAATTTCAATTAATTTTCCTCCAATCATGTTGATTTAGTTTTAAAGTTATTTTTCCATCTTACTCATACAGGGGTTCAAAAAAAAGCAATTTTTCAAAAAATTCAAATGGCCGCCATTTTGAAACGGCTCGGCCGATTTTGCTCAAGTACAATACCAGACCAGTTCTTGTAGATATCTTACTCCCACAAAAATTTCAGTCCCCTAGATTGAAAACTGCGACCTGAAATGAGATGACAAAAACGGGATATGGGGAAATTTGAAAGGACACCCTGTAGAAGTAACCCGACTTTAGGAATTTTTTTCAACGAAAATCTAACGTCGTTCCAAAGCTTTACAAGGATCCAAAATTTCATTCACTAATCTTGAAAGATAAAGCTACAGGAGCGTTTTGAAAATCGAAATTTCGCGATTTTGGAGAAATATATATATATAAATAAAAAACGCAGGTTTTCTCTTTTTTCTTTTTAATTAACCCAAGCTTTCGAGCTTTTCTTTAGCTCTTCTTCAGGGGTACTGAAAAGATTAACAATAAATAATTGTAAGTATAAATGAAAAATTAGGAACTAAAAAATTACATAATACTTACAGAAATTGAGTAAAAATTGAAGATGTTAAAAAGTTAATCATTTTCATGGACAAGTGTAGTGGATAAAAACATACAAATATGAACTAATAAACTAATAACTAATAACAAGAACTAATAACATAGGAAAGTTAATTCCAAAAAAGGGTTTAAAATAATTTAGAAGTTTTTTTACATTTGAATTACATATGAATAATTTTTATTTAAATTTTTTTTTTTGAAAGATGTCAATTTGATCATTTTTGATTTCATTGTAAGGAAGGAAGCAGGTATTAATTTATTGTTTAAGAAAGTGAAGTTATTGTAACACACAAATACCTAGATATTTACTCTGTTAAATATTTTTTCGATTATTTTTCAGTAAATATCTAGGTATTTGTGTGGCAGGTATTAATTTATTGTTTAAGAAAGTGAAGTTATTGTAACACACAAATACCTAGATATTTACTCTGTTAAATATTTTTTCGATTATTTTTCAGTAAATATCTAGGTATTTGTGTGTTACAATAACTTCACTTTCTTAAACAATAAATTAATACCTGCTTCCTTCCTTACAATGAAATCAAAAATGATCAAATTGACATCTTTCAAAAAAAAAAATTTAAATAAAAATTATTCATAAAGTCTATTTTTTATTTAGATGGACTTGTCAAACAGCTGTCAAGTTGGTACCCTGAGCAATCTTTAAACAGTAATTTTCATATTGTCGGATGGTAGCCTGTTTTCTCGACCTTGGCAAAAAATTTACGTTGTGACTAAAGTAACGGCAACATTCCCCGATTCGGGTATAGGCTATGACGTCACCTGCAAAACATGTTCCTTGTTGTAAGTTCCACTGTTATAAAACGCAAATTAAAAACTTCAAATTACTTTATTTTCTCTGAAAATAGTCCTTTTTTAGTAGTTATTCGTTTTTTGAGGACAAATTTAACTGTTGCTTGGATTGACTATATCCAATGACGTTTTGCGAAAACTAGGTCTACTCCCTGAGTCGGCACTCTAGTCACAGCGAAACGCGAAGGAACTGAAAAGTTGAAGTTGTCAAATTAACAAACCAAATTATCAAATTCAAAATTATTAAAATGCTCAGGCAGGTAAATTTATTTCAAAAGAAAGAAAAGAAGGAATCATCAAATGCTATAAACAATAGCGATTAAAAGATGTTTCTCCAGATTAAGCAAAAATACTGTTTAATCAGATTCCTTGAAAAATTCTTTAAAAATGATTAAATAATGTAAGTACCTCTTCTATTTATCAATAATAGATTTTCTTCTATTTTCAACATTTTTACATAAAACTAAGAAGGAATCGGTCTAATCCTACATACATAAGATTTATAAGAGTAAATAGCTAAGGTACTTACACCTACAAGTCTCTAAAATTTTCCAATTTACCTCTAAAAATTGAGTTTATAGTTTTTTTTTTTTGGATTGAAATTTTGAAATAAAATGACATTTCAACTAATGGACATAACCTAAATTAATTTAGTAACTATTCCAGTGACTATTTTAGTAACAACTATCACCATAACCAACCTAATCAGTCTTGTTGCCAATCGTTCCCCTAGAATTTTGACTTGGTGGAATCCATCTAAATAAAAAATAAAGTATATGTAATTCAAATGTAAAAAAACTTCTAAATTATTTTAAACCCTTTTTTGGAATTAACTTTCCTATGTTATTAGTTCTTGTTATTAGTTATTAGTTTATTAGTTCATATTTGTATGTTTTTATCCACTACACTTGTCCATGAAAATGATTAACTTTTTAACATCTTCAATTTTTACTCAATTTCTGTAAGTATTATGTAATTTTTTAGTTCCTAATTTTTCATTTATACTTACAATTATTTATTGTTAATCTTTTCAGTACCCCTGAAGAAGAGCTAAAGAAAAGCTCGAAAGCTTGGGTTAATTAAAAAGAAAAAAGAGAAAACCTGCGTTTTTAATTGGCTGCTATCCCAACATAATTATCAATATTTTATAATTACCTACAGCCAAAACAAATCTAATATTTCTATAAATATATAAATATATATATAAATATATATAAAAACTTCGTATGTTGATTACGGGGATGGAAGTCTAGGAGTCAAAAGAATACTCTTGTGTTCAATTGCCGACGTTTCGGAAATATATTGTTTCCATTATCAAGGCACTACAAGTCAACAAAAAATTTTTTAATTAAATAATGTAAGATGAGGATGACAAAAACAGGACTACTTACGAACTAGCGAGATAAAGCTCCACATGAAGTTAGTATTATAAAATTCATTAAGTGACCTCATGGTCCCTTCCTCTATGCTGGTCAAGATTATTTAAAATTTTTTCAAGTAAAAATTGGATTTTAAAACTTACACATTAAAAACTAGGAACTATTTACATGTCTTATTCTATTGCACAAGTCTACATATCAGTTTTTTTTTTTTTTTTTTTTTTGTTAAGGGAATTGCTTGAAGGGTGGAAGTCCCCACAAGGAGAACGGCATGGCTTTAATTATTTTAGTTGGAATGTGGTTATCAATTTATCAAAAACTTTTTTTTAAATTTTAATCTATTATAATAATTCTTGAAAATGTGAGGTTAGGTATTTGATGAAACAAGTTCTTCTTTTTAATTATATTATTTTGGTCTAACTATTGTAGATTATTAAGTCAGTCTGCTCTTTCAGAGATGGGAGTTGAATTGAGACAAACTGAACCAACCATTCATGCTGAATATTCATTAAAACTGATATGTAGACTTGTGCAATAGAATAAGACATGTAAATAGTTCCTAGTTTTTAATGTGTAAGTTTTAAAATCCAATTTTTACTTGAAAAAATTTTAAATAATCTTGACCAGCATAGAGGAAGGGACCATGAGGTCACTTAATGAATTTTATAATACTAACTTCATGTGGAGCTTTATCTCGCTAGTTCGTAAGTAGTCCTGTTTTTGTCATCCTCATCTTACATTATTTAATTAAAAAATTTTTTGTTGACTTGTAGTGCCTTGATAATGGAAACAATATATTTCCGAAACGTCGGCAATTGAACACAAGAGTATTCTTTTGACTCCTAGACTTCCATCCCCGTAATCAACATACGAAGTTTTTGATCTAACGAAGTCGTTATACTTCCCAAGTAAATATATACAGGGTGTCTCTGAAAGGTGCGGAAAAAAAGGCTACCACAAATTCCTGAGGCCTAAATAAGCCGATCTAACCCAACTTATCTCTGTCCAAAAGTGGATGATTTCGGAGATACAGGGTGTCAAAAGTTCAATTTGGTTTCCGTTTTTCTTAAATAACTTTGTTAATAATTGGTATATTTGCACAATATTCGGCTGAAGGGGCTTTTGTGGGGTGAAAAATTAAAAACTGCAATCATTTTTATTGTAAAATTTAGAGGGCGCCACCTGCGGTACCTTGAACACATTCAAAACGAACTATCTTTTTTGGGCCACTCTGTATTTAACTTTTAAATAAAAATTCTTATTCTCCAACGTCTTTTACCAAAAAAAAAAGCATACGTGGTAAGAGTTGATTTGAGCAGCCGTTTCTGAGATATCTGGATTTAAGAAAATCACTACGTGAATGGCCAGGCCTAAGTAAGTAGTTATTAGTAATTATTGTAATAATTAAACACAATTTGAAGCGAAGGCATTGAATTAAAATTATTTTACTTAAAGTGCCATACCAGGTTTCAGGTGTGAGCTACCTCTCACATATGCCTGTGGTGCGCGTACTGTTGAAGTTCACTCTTTTGGGGCCACCCTTTTTATCGGAAGAGTCCGAAAGGCACTATTTGAGAAGTATTACGAGGCAGAGTACTATGCGGTGCTTTTCCATTGCCTTCCACAAGGTGCATCCCGATTTTGGCTCGAGTAGCACAACAAATACTTTTCGGCTGCTGGTGAGTTTGAACCAAGGTTTACCGGCTGGTGGACGAACGCTCTATCCACTACACCACGGGATCCACTTAACGAATTTACATCAACGAGATCACTGTCACTATAAAGCAAGTAAGTAATTGGTGTCAAATCGAATCTAAAAAAACAAATTTACTTTAGTAATGGCCGTACAGTATACTAATGAAGAAATGAACGATATGTTATTGGTTTTTGGATATTGCCAAGGAAATGGTTTAGAATCTTGCAGATTATCAGTGAACGATTTCCAAATCGTCGTTTACCAAACCATAAAACCTTTAACGAAAGACGTCTTCGTAAAACAAGGTAGGTTTACGCCTGTTTCTATTAATTAAGGTGGTGCACGTACGATAAGAACTCCAGAGGTTGAGGAAGATATTTTAAATAGGATTGAAGAAAATCCTAAACTCAGCACCAGACGATTGCGCTTAGAGCTAGGTGTATGCAAAGATACTGTTAACAGGGTGACCAGAGAACAATTACTGCACCCATTTCATGTTGAACGGGTATAAGACCTTTTACCCCATGATTATGAACCACGTCTAGCTTTCTGCCGGTTCATTTTCAAGAAGAATCAGGATAGGAACTTTACACAAGGAATTTTATTCACAGATGAAGCCTGTTTCACGCGGATTGACATAACTAATTTGCACAATGTACATGTCTATGCTGGAGAAAATCCTCATGCGATTAAAGTAAGCCATTACTTATCAAAAGTAAGCCATTATCAGCATTAGTTTAAGATCAATGTGTGGGCAGGAATCATAGACACTTTCATAATTGGTCCTGTCATTTTACCACCTCGACTTAATGGCGAAAATTATTTGGAACATCTGAAAAAGGAATTACCACACTTGTTTGATCCCCTGCCCTTGGAACTTCAAAGATGAATGTGGTTTATGCATGACGGTGCTCCTCCACATTTTTCGATAAATGTACGTAATTATTTGAGCGAACAGTATCCAAATAGATGGATAGGTAGAGCCAATGATGCACCCACAAGTTGGCCAGCTCGATCGCCTGCTATGACACCGATGGATTACTTTTTATTGGGAACTTTGAAAGCCCTTGTGTCTTCTAGGCCATAGTAAATACAGAAGGTTAATTAAGGAGACGTATTGAAACCGGAATGGACGTTTTTAAAAATGATCACGAAATGCTCCAAAGAGTTCAATTTAATTTTTTAAAACGTATAAATCTTTGTATACACGAAAATGGAAATCATTTTGAACATTTGATAGAAGCATTTTTTTTTTATTAAATTAAACTAAATTTTTGTTGTTGAAAAATCTCTTATTGACTGTTTTAACTAAAGTACCTATAAAGTTAAATCCACATTTATGTACCTAGTCGTTTTTTTGTAGCTTTCAGTGACAGTTATTTTAATTCAACGCCTTTGCTTCAAATTGTTTTCAATTAATACAATTACTTACTTAGGCCTGGCCATGCACGTAGTGATTTTCTTGAATCCAGATATCTCAGAAACGGCTGCTCAAATCAACTCTTACCACGTATGCCTTTTTTTGGTAAAAGACGTTGGAGAATAAGAATTTTTATTTAAAAGTTAAATACAGAGTGGCCCAAAAAAGATAGTTCGTTTTGAATGTGTTCAAGGTACCGCAGGTGGCGCCCTCTAAATTTTACAATAAAAATGATTGCAGTTTTTAATTTTTCACCCCACAAAAGCCCCTTCAGCCGAATATTGTGCAAATATACCAATTATTAAAAAAGTTATTTAAGAAAAACGGAAACCAAATTGAACTTTTGACACCCTGTATCTCCGAAATCATCCACTTTTGGACGGAGATAAATTGGGTTAGATCGGCTTATTTAGGCCTCAGGAATTTGTGGTAGCTTTTTTTCCGTACCTTTCAGAGACACCCTGTATATATATATCGTGGGCAGGTGAATTTTGGAAAACCACTTTTTCGTGATCTGGGGGTCAGGATCGGTGGACATTTGATGAGTTTGGGTGATTTTCGAAAAGTGATGTCGTCCTCAATAGTGTATTTTTTTATTAAAAAATACACTAAAAGAAAACCTGTTGAAAAAATTAAAATTCTATTAAATGATGAATATATTCAGGAACCTCCGCGTCTGGTGGAGATTTTTTGTTCCTACTTCGCAGATGTGGTGAGGGAGGGGCTGCAGAGTCAATTTGGGGATTCACTTTCTCTGGAATGTACGGTGTCAAAAGGTTGGCAGGAAAAGTCCATGTTTGTCACCCCGGTTGAGGCGAACGAGGTTAGGAGTATTATCAATTCTTTGCCGAATAAAAAGTCTGCGGGCTATGACGACATTACTACGTACTTTATAAAATAAACCTTCTTGCGCATCAATCGCAGAAATAGTGTATTTTTATGCGATTCAATTCTGAATATTTTCACCGCTTTTTAAATTGGCTTTCTGAAATTTTACATAGTCAGGTGATATTCGCGTAGTGGCTTACTGACAATTGCATTTCATTTCGTTTTACCGTGCATGCCTTAAAATGATTTTTTTTAATTTAACAAAACACAACAAACATTGGCAAAATTTAACAATTTTGGCCCATTTTCTATGCCCGCCACTGGCTAACTTTACTTAAAAAACACTATTTTTTATACTACCTTTTATAGAACGGAAAAAGTGAAAGGGGAGCTTTGAAAACCTAAAATTTTAAATTTTAGAGGAATAAACATAATATGTAAAAATATTCTAATATCTCCGCCATTTTTATTATTTCTTTCTTGAAATCTTTGAATTTTAAAGTTTATTAGTATAGTTGTCTACTGGAAAAATTTTCGTTCAATTCCTTCAAAAATATGTTCATAAACAGTTATAGAAATTCAGCCCTTTTTCCCTTCTCCTACCCACGCCACTGGCTTAATAATAAAAATATTGCAAATTTTATTGCAATATTTTAACTCAATATTTTATAACTCAAATTTCAAATAATTTTCTTCCAGTAATGTTAATTTCGTTTAAACGTTTTTGTTTCTAACTGGCTTATTTAGGGATTCATAATCTATCAATTTTTCCTAAAATTGAAAAGGCCGCCATTTTGGAACGGCTCTTCTGATTTAACTCAAATGCAGTACCATACGACTACTTGCAGTTATCTTACTATCAAAAAAATTTCAGCCCCCTAGATTGAAAACAGCGACCAGAAACCGTGCCTCGATACCCGTTTTTTTTTTGAAATTTGGAGAGACACGTTGTAAAAGTAGCGCAATTTTAGGTAAATGTTTTTTGTGAAAATCAAACGTCATCCCTAAGTTTCACAAAAGTAAAAAATTACGTTCATTAATCTTGAAAAATGAAGCTACTGGAACGTTCTTAAAATTTTAGAGAAATAAACATCATGTAAAAAAAAATCGAATATCTCGGCCATTTTTCTTACTCACTTCTTGAAATTTTTAAGTGTTAAAGGCTATTAGTATAATTATCTACTGTAAAAATTTCAGTTCAATTGCTTCAAAAATGTGCTCATAAATTGTTAGGGAAATTTAGCCATTTTTACCACTTTCCTATCCACGCCACTGGCTTATTAATAAAAGTAATGTAAATTTTGTTACATTAAATTAAATTTGAAACAATTTTCTTCAAACCCTGTTGATTTGGTTTCAAAGTTTTTTTCCATCTTGCTCATACAGGGGTTCAAATATTAGCAAATTTTTCAAAAATTAAAATGACCGCCATTTTGAAACCGCTCACCGATTTTGCTCAAGTACAATACCAGACCAGTTTTTATAGATATCTTACTCCCACAAAAATTTCAGCCCCCTAGATTCAAAACTGCGACCTGAAATGAGATGACAAAAACCGGGTTCATGGAATTTTGAAGGGACACCCTGTAGAAGTGATGGGACTTTTGGAAAGTTTTTCAACGAAAATCCAACGTCATTCCAAAGTGTTACAAGGACACAAAATTTCGTTCACTAATCTTGAAAGATAAAGCCACAGGAGCGTTTTTAAAATCGAAATTTCGCGATTTTGGAGAAATATATATATAAATATAAATATAAATATATATACAGTGCTTCCCAAAAGTAACGGATAAATTCGATAAAACGGAGAGGGCTGTTTTTTTGAAAAAATAAAAAAACAGGTCGATTTTGTTTTTGAGTTGTTCAACTTTTGACATAATATTTGGGTATACAGGGTGATGCGCGAAAAAGTGGTGACGTCATCGGCATTTTTTTAAATGGCAACCCTTATTTTTTATTCCATTTTTTGATACTTAATTTAATTGCCAGTATGGTAATGTAATCAATTTGTAACCTTAAATAAGGAAATTTCTGAGAAACAGCTTGTGAGTCGAAATTGTGCACTTTTTACTGATGTGAAAATCGGAACATTAGCGATAAAAATAAAAAAATATCAAATAAAAATTACTGTTTCCATGGTAATTTTATAAGATCTGTCTATTAAATTAAGTCTATCAAATTGAATCTGTTAAATTAAATTAAATTAAATCTATTAAATCTGTGGAAATTAAGTTATTTTCTCCGAAATTTCCTTTATAAACGTTACAAAATGATGACATTACCGTATTGGCAATTGGATGAAGTATCAAAAAATTTAATAAAAAATAAGGGTTGCCATTTAAAAAAATGCCGATGACGTCACCACTTTTTCGTGCATCACCCTGTATACCCAAATATTATGTCAAAAGTTGAACAACTCAAAAACAAAATCGACCTGTTTTTTTATTTTTTCAAAAAAACAGCCCTCTCCGTTTTATCGAATTTATCCGTTACTTTTGGGAAGCACTGTATATATATATATATCGTGGGCAGGTGAATTTTGGAAAACCACTTTTTCGTAATCTGGGGGTCATGATCGGTGGACATTTGATGAGTTTGGGTGATTTTTGGAAAGTGATGTCGTCCTCAATAGTGTATTTTTTTGTTAAAAAATACACTAAAACTGCAGTGATATTTTATCGGTCGTCATCGCCAATTTGTTCAATGCATCTGTGTCTTGTGGGCTCTTTCCGAAGGCCCTGAAAACGGCCCTTATTATTCCTGTATATAAAAAGAATAATCCCTCTGAATTGAAAAATCATCGCCCAGTTTCTCTGTTATCTATAGCCTCTAAGATATTCGAGAAAATCATGGTAAAGAGAATAAACGCGTTTATTAACAAGCATGACATTCTTGGTCGCTTTCAGCACGGCTTCAGAACATCTCACTCAGTGGAAACCGCCGCGATAGATTTAGTGCAGTATATATACGATAAAGTTGATAGAAACGAATACACTGTTTCAATTTCTTTTGACCTATCCCGGGCTTTTGACACTCTCCATCCGGGATTAATATCTGAAAAGTTGAACAGACTGGGGATTCGCGGTCGGATTAATGACTGGTTGATGTCATTTTTAAGTGAACGGAAATTTAGGGTTAGACTTGGGGAGACAACTTCCAATGTCTTTTCCATGGATCTTGGTACGCCTCAGGGGAGTGTTCTGGGCCCTCTTATCTTTTTGTTGTATGTAAATGATCTGCCGGAATACATCAGTGCTGGGGGTAGAGTATTCGCATACGCTGATGACACAACCATTGTTGTGTCTGACTGTACTGTGGATGGGGTGTGTCGAAGGATTGAGCGGGTGGTGGAAGATTTCAAAATATGGTGTAAAAAGAACAGATTGATAATAAATTTGGATAAAACAATCTATGTTAAATTTAGGACTGGATTACATAAAAACTCTCCAATATCCTTGGATATTTCTGACGAACAAATTGTTTTCAAAGATTCGGTGAATTTTCTTGGTGCGGTGCTGGACAGTGGCCTTGACTGGAGGCAGTGCACTGAGATGTTGGCAGTGAAGTTAAACCGGGCTTACTTTGCGATTAGTTCATTAAAAGGAAAGTTATGTCGTCACACTTTACTAAGTGTGTATTATGGAATATTTTACAGTCACCTCCAGTCTAACATATTGCTATGGGGTCGTTCACCGCATGCGCACAGACTCTTCCTCACCCAAAAGAGAATTGTTAGGATGATTTTTGACATGAAAACTCGCGAATCATGCAGGACCATTTTCAAGGATAATAGGATCTTGACTGTTGCTGGTATACAGGGTGTTGATTTTCAAAACGGGCCATAGGGGATTAGCATTGCGAAAGTGGTTTTTGAGGATTCCTGCTCGCCGTTTAAACTGACAGAAATGGTTTTGGTATCAAAATGAAGCTAAAATTATTGCGCATAATGCTTGACATCAGAAGTTAATTTAATTTCACGTTGTTTTCTAAAATTCTTCAGTAAAAATTCAAGTAATTGTTGATGTTTAATCACAAAATAGCAAGCCTTGCCTAAACAATAATGACGTTTCTACGTTTTGACAATCCAATAATAAAGCATTATTAGTCTATTAAAAAAAATCACGGCAAATAAATCGCAAACCCTCCTGTAACTGGCTACACTGTAGTATAGGTTTTCACCATAAAGACTCTTTCTTGGTTTGTATAATCCATTTTTAAATAGAACCACACTTTATTATTACCTACTGACTTATAATTTTTTATTATTGGATTGTCGAAACGTAGAAACGTCATTATTGTTTAGGCAAGGCATGCTATTTTGTGATTAAACATTAACAATTACTTGAATTTTTACTGAAGAATTTTAGAAAACAACGTGAAATTAAATTAATTTCTGATGTCAAGCGTTATGCGCAATAATTTTAGCTTCATTTTGATACCAAAACCATTTCTGTCAGTTTAAACGGCGAGCAGGAATCCTCAAAAACCACTTTCACAATGCTAATCCCCTATGGCCCGCTTTGAAAATCAACACCCTGTATATTTGTATAAAGCCCTTATACAGGGTGATTCATGAGTGACCTTACATAGACCAATGGTGATAAGCGGACTTCAAGGCGGGTCGAAAACCACAAAAGAATTTTTTTTTTCGTGATAGGTTACGAAGTTACAGGGTGTTTTATGTCTCAGGTACAAAATTTGATAGGCGATATTTCTGAAACGGCTGGAGATATTTTGTCGAAATTTACTAGGAATAGTGCATTCCGGAAACTCATCAAAACCGCATTCTGAGTTAATTAAAAATCCAGGACCGGACTTGAAATTTTTTGCCCCCATGGTCTTTGTTGAAAAAGTTAATTTTCTGACGATGTTTCTGAAAAACTGTCATCGAATTTGAAAAGATAAGAAAAAACTCTATGGAAATCATTCCTCAATTTGAACGGCACACCCAACAGTCTCGAAAAAATAAGGTCAAAGTAAAACTTCTCAGTAAATTATCGTTTTCGAGCAGACATATTTTACTTCATGTTCGTCTTTTATGTGAACTTTTATTATGTTTTGATAAGAAAGGTGATATTTTTTAATGGAACAATTAATATATAACCTGAACAATGGGACAATAATAGGTTTTTTCATTTTTATGAGTGCTATGTGCACCAGCGGAGTCTCTCTAAAAGAGCGGTTCCTTGAAGAAAAGTTCCATGTAAACGTATTCTCTGACATCGCTCATGTGAAAACTCATCATGAGATTTCGCCCATTTCTCAACGATTTAAAACGAAAGCAGTCGAGACTGGTTGCTTGGAAATGACTTTTAATAATTATTGTATAGTCATAATAAATTCAAAAATCTAGAAATACACTTCCAAATAATGATTTTAAGAAAGGTTTCATTTTATTGAAACGAGCTGTCAACAATTAGCATGCCGCACAAAAGTGCGAAAAAAATCCACGAGGAGGCGCACGCTCCGCTAACATCCGATACTTACTTAGCGTATAGGTACAATCTTTTTCTTTTGGATTTTGTCTTTTATCAATGCTTTCCCTAATTTGTCAAATGTTTTTTCCATTTATCAAACGTCAGTGTGATTTTTCAATTGCAATTCCTCTATTGTCAAATAAGATTCCTTTTATACCAAATGCTTTTCCAATTTTCCAATATACAGGGTTACTGGTAACTGGATACATTCCTTTGGTGATCTGATAAAACAAGAGGTAAGGAGTAAATTAACCCCAACATGCACTATACAAAACTCAATAGATTTTGAGATATTTCGATTTTCAACTTTTCTTAAAAAAATGGTTTCAAATGTCTTGAAATGTAATTTTCAAAAAATCTACTTTAACTTTTTGATTTCTTTTTTTGCTGGAATACTTGTCCAATACTATGCTTCCTTCTGGAATAAAAAATATGCTGAGGTATTTTGATCGTGTGAAAATTTCAAAGAAAAACTTTCACAAACAATTTTTTTTAAATAAGATTTAAAAGTTTTTACAAGTTATTTTCGCAAAATTGTCAAGGCAACTTGCGTACAAATTGTTTTAAAAACTTTCCTATTGTAGTAGCTATCTAACAAGGTACGAATCTTGTACAAGAATAACAGAATCTCCCCGCTATGTACCGTTACCGAGGAACAAATCCTTAAGTCGGGACGTTTTAAAAAAAATACGGCCCTGAACGGGGGTCTTAAAATTCTCGGATCCGGCCCATCTTCAACAGGTCGTATTTGGGGGTCCCGAGCTTCGTCCCTACCAAGTTTCGTCCCGATCGGTAAAACTTTCAGACACTAAGAGTGTTTCCTAGGCTATTCCCGAAAAATCCCGAAATTCCCGAAAAAATGACACTTCCCGGGAACGGATCCCGCTCATTTTCAATGGGCATCGTGCCACGGTGCGCCTCTTCAATCGAGCCAAATTTCAACTTTCCCACATGAAAACTGGCGGCTCTAGAGTGTTTCCTAGCAAAGTCACAGAAGTTTCGTAAAGTCTGTATACTGAGAGTTGTCTGTTGTGAGAACTAAGGATACATCATCTCGTTATATTCCTTACTCCTTCTATTGCATTGCATACCCAATCGAGTTAAAATGGGACGTATTGTCAGAAATACGTTTGAATCGTCAGCAATTCTAAAAAGATGAGCGAGAGTGAGACGGAAGTATCGACTCGCGTCTTGATACGCTTAGATTGATACGATATTACGATCGTCGCTACTCTCAAGTGTCAGTGTTAGCGGTAAATATACTAAATAAGGTTTTTGTTGTGATTTGAAACGTTTTTAATACGAAATTAGCAGAATTACCTGTGTTATATTGTACGGTGTGATAAACTATGAGTAACTTAATTTCGCGAATGCCTAAAAATCCATTTCCTTGTTTTGCCTGGGAAACGATTGAACTCCCTAGTACGTGGTCTTGTGGTAAAATTGCTGGAATATTTTACTTGCAAATAAGAAAACGGAGGTGTTATTCTTTCATTTAAACGGCAACCAGCAGGTAGGTGACATGATATTTCTATCATGATGATAACAATAATAATTATTATCATTCTTATTTACTTGCATTATGTAATATTTGTTATCAAAAAGTTGCAAGGCTCTACTTCGTCAATAACTTGTCGAAATAATATATTTGTAGGATATTCATTATTCCTCAACACACGCCACTGACACGAACTGCGATACCACATCTGGTTCGACTTAGAAATAAGTGTACGATTCAAATCGAATTAAATGAAATTGTTTAGTCAGAATCAGTGCGGCATGACAACGGACAACTCTCAGTGTACAGAGAGTAAGTATACGTATTCTTGTGCCCGAAAAATGTCTGTCTGTCGGTCTGTCTGTCTGTGACTTTGCTAGGAAACACTTTAGAGCCGCCAGTTTTCATGTGGGAAAGTTGAAATTTGGCTTGATTGAAGAAGCGCACCGTGGCACGATGCTTATTGAAAATGAGCGGGATCCGTTCCCGGGAAGTGTCATTTTTTCGGGAATTTCGGGATTTTTCGGGAATAGCCTAGTAATAGCCACTCTAAGTGTCTGAAAGTTTTACCGATCGGGACGAAACTTGGTAGGGACGAAGCTCGTGACCCCCAAATACGACCTATTGAAAATGGACCGGATCCCAGAATTTTAAGACCCCCGTTCAGGGCCGCATTTTTTTTAAAACGTCCCGACTTAAGGATTTGTTCCTCGGTAACGGTACATAGCGGGGAGATTCTGTTATTCTTGTACAAGATTCGTACCTTGTTACATAGCTACTACACTAGGGAAGTTTTTAAAACAATTTGTACGCAAGGTGCCTTGAAAATTTTGCGAAAATAACTTGTAAAAACTTTTAAATCTTATTTCAAAAAAATAGTTTGTGAAAGTTTTTCTTTGAAATTTTCACACGATCGAAATACCTCAGGATATTTTTTATTCCAGAAGGAAGCATAGTATAGGACAAGTATTCCAGCAAAAAAAAAAAATCAAAAAGTTAAAGTAGATTTTTTGAAAAATACATTTCAAGACATCTGAAACCATTTTTTTAAGAAAAGTTGAAAATCGAAATATCTCAAAATCTATTGAGTTTTGTATAGTGCATGTTGGGGTTAATTTACTCCTTACCTCTTGTTTTATCAGATCACCAAAGGAATGTATCCAGTTACCAGTAACCCTGTATATTTATGATAGGTACTAACTGTCATTGCACGTAAATAGGAAAATCAATTGACATAAAGTGAAACTGATTTGACATAAAAGGAAATTGATTGATAAAAAATCAATGACTATAATCATTGATAGATAGAAAACAACTAAGAAAACTATTTTGCAAACTAAGAAAAGCCATTGACAAAAGAGTAAAACCAAAAGAAAAAACTGTAAATGACGTAATACTAACATAACAATTAACAGTATGGTCTTTTTATGCCATACTCAACCTCTGTATATTTTGGAAGTCTTGTAAAGTTGACAGGTAAGTACCACAGGTAAATTTAATTGACGATAAACTTTGGAGTGTTTGAGAAATATTTACCATCTCCCTTAGCTTACTTTCAGCTGTGACGATGATGGGTGACCTTGCCCAAAATCGGTAGAAAGACTATCGCCCGTATTCACAAACGATAATTTCCTAAATAATTACGTAATCAGTTATCCCCATCTCATTCTATTGCCAAAAAACTGCATATCTCCATCTCACTCATTTAAATAATTACGTAATTATTTAGGAAATTATCGTTTGTGAATACGGGCATATTAATAACAATTACAGGCTGATCTCGAAATGGCGGACACGGACAGCGCCACAGAATCCATTGTGGATTAAAGATTCTAAGTTTTATTTACTGTTTTCTCCAGTATGGCTCCCTTAAAAAGATATGACCACTTTTGTGGAAAAAAAAGTCACAACACTGCACACAGGCAGAAAAATAATGTGTAACATCTTCATCAATCTACAATATTCAAATAGATGTTACCATGGAAACACTGAAAAGTCAAATCCAACAAAGCTTAAAACAATTATCATTACTTGGATACATAATTCGATAATATTATTCAAACTCTATTTAATTGCATTGATAAGCTCAAATTCAAACAACGATGCCACATTGAAAATTTTTTTTGAACTCAGGGAATAGGTAAACTTTGAATGCCTGCAATTCCGTTCCCGATAATAAAAAAAATAAAAAGCAAACACTATCGTAATAGTTATGTCTAATCATGTGCTTTGCCAGTGTAGGTTGTTTAAAGTTGACTGCCATTTTGATTTAATAATTTAGAAAAAGGACACCCTATATCTCGGTAACGAAGCCGAGCAAACCATTTTTGTTTTAAATTTGCAGTCTTTCTGAACATCCTCTACAACACCCTGTATACCGTGTCCGCCATTTCGGGATCAGCCTGTATATACCCGTTGACATACAATTTCGTTTTTAATCATTCATCCTTGGGTATACCATGGCCACTAATTATCATTATGGTACCTGCTTAACTATAGGTCGTAGGGATTACTATTAAGGTGACAATAAAAACTGTTACCAGGATTTAAATAATTTGAATAATAAATCAGGTATAGATCACAATAATTGAAATGCTTCCTTGTTGCTGTCAAAATATTTTGTACCTATAGGTAGTTACTTACAGTGAAATTTAAAAACTAAATCATCGTTTTGTGTTTTGTTTTTCATCAATAAGAATTTAAGATTGGACAGAGCGAAGGTTGGAGATTATGAGAACATAAATTTTATTACCTAGGGGAGAATTAACTGGAAGTCCAGTTTCCAGCAAGATTGTACGCACCTGCACCTGTGCAACTGAACAGGACCACCATGCTGGGTTTTTAGTGTATTTTTTAATAAAAAAATACAGTATTGAGGACGACATCACTTTTCGAAAATCACCCAACCTCATCAAATGTCCACCGATCCTGACCCCCAGATCACGAAAAAGTGGTTTTCCACTTGATGAGTTTGGGTGATTTTCGAAAAGTGATGTCGTCCTCAATAGTGTATTTTTTTATTAAAAAATACACTAAAAGAAATACAAAGTGGAATAGAGAAAATGGAAGAATTTGACCACAAATTTTCTGAAAAGCCTATCAAGAAATGGGATTGGAAAATAACAGAAGATAATAATAATGAGTATATTGACGATAATTTAGTATTGGGGAATGACAATTGCTTAGAATAGAAGTTCCAAAAAAATTACCTAAAATTAACGAAGGCCAAATAAAATTTGTCACACACAATCATTGTGGGATAGAAGAAATGAATATAAAGAATGAATTAAATAGTATTAAGTATGAAAACGAATTATATGAGAAGAAAAATGATATGATTATAATGGAATAAATATAGAAGATTATATGAAACTGATAAAGAAAACTGAAAAATATAGCATAAAAATAAAACAAGTAACCAGAAATTATAGGGGATTAGTTAGAAAAGAGAACAAAATTATTATAATAATGTATTGTGTGCATAAATTTGTGGTCAAAGAGACAAAATATTTAAACAATAGTATTTACCCAATAGGTGAGTTAGAAAGAGAGAGTAAGAGTAAACTTAAAACAATGATATTGAAAAATAAGCAAAGACTAGAAGAATTGAGAAGAGAAGCAAGAAAAATTTGTAAAATGAAAACAATTAAATGGAATAATAAACAAAGAGCAGAAGAAGTAAGAAGAGAAGCAAGAAAGAGGACTAAAATGAAAAGAATTAAACTAAATAAGAAATATTTAAAGTTGAATGGCAAGAAAGTCAAAATAAAATAAATTTAATATTTAGAATGTAGAATTGTATACAGGGTGATTGATTGAAACGCCACATTAGAAAAAGTTCGACTTCCAAATGATCTAGGAATCTGAAATTTGGAACTTAGGCAACATACCCAATAACGAGTCAAAATGAAATATTACCAAGATGGTAGAACATTTAAAATGGCGAAAGCAATGGCCATCTTTGTTTTTTTAAATGATTTATATTAATATATACCGTGTGTCCCCGGATAGGTGAAACGACTCTTATAAAAGGCAAAAATTTTTTGATTTTAATTTTAATTTTTTGGGGTTCAGCCCTGCTTGGCTAAAGAATAATTTCTAACAAAATTTTAGTTTTGAGAAAGAAAGCATGCCTTGGAAATTTCCAAGAAACCGTTTTTTTCTGTTGAGTAAAGTGCCTTTTATGTGGCAAATACGACAAAATGTTATTTGAAAAAGTTGTTCAGAATCAACATTTAGGTCCGTATACCAAATTGCAAAATCATAGGCCAACTTTGATCTTTTACATTTACTTTAATTTTTATTTCACAGATCAAAGAATTTCATTTGTAACAAAGACTTATATTGACAAATTGCTATTGCTATGGGCACAATTTGGTTTTTCCATGGCAGTCATTGTTACAAAATGAAATTCTTTGATTTGTAAAATAAAACATAAAAATAAATGAAAAAAATTAAAGTTGATCTATGATTTTGAAATTTGGTATAGGGGCCTAAATGTTGATTCTGAACAACTTTTTCAAATAACATTTTGTCGTATTTGCCACATAAAAGGCACTTTACTCAACAGAAAAACCGGTTTCTTGGAAATTTCCAAGGCATGCTTGATTTTTCAAAACTAAAATTTTGTTAGAAATTATTCTTTAGCCAAGCAGGGCTGAACCCCAAAAAATTGAAATTGAAATCAAAAAAAAATTTGTCTTTTATAAGAGTCGTTTCACCTATCCGGGGACACAAGGTATATTGCATGCGCTATATATTATTGCATTTTCAGATCGTCTGAGAAAATGTAATAACAATGGTGCTTATAGTTGTATTTTAAATTGAGTAGGCCATGAGTTATAAACAAGTGAAAATCGTGATTTTCCAACTTTAAAGACATTTATCACGAAAACGACTCAAGATATCAGAAAACGGCTTACATGTCCCTATCTTAACTTTTCATCTGGTATCCTACTGTAGAGTTGAAATGTTCATACAGGGTGATGAAAAATCTGACAATTTTCACCACCTTGTATAAACTGCATATTTGGATGCCCTATAAAAAGTTAAGATAGGGACATGTAAGCCGTTTTCTGATATCTTGAGTCGTTTTCGTGATAAATGTCTTTAAAGTTGGAAAATCACGATTTTCACTTGTTTATAACTCATGGCCTACTCAATTTAAAATACAACTATAAGCACCATTGTTATTACATTTTCTCAGACGATCTGAAAATGCAATAATATATGGGGTGTCCCATTTAAAAAAACAAAGATGGCCATTGCTTTCGCCATTTTTAATGTTCTGCCATCTTGGTAATATTTCATTTTGACTCGTTATTAAGTATGTTGCTTAAGTTACAAATTTCAGATTCCTAGATCATTTGGAAGTCGAACTTTTTCTAATGTGGCGTTTCAATCAATCACCCTGTATAGAAATAGGAAATAGGTTAGCATTAGATTCATGAGGTAATTAGTTAGTTAATTAGTAGTTTTATAGAAAATTATCATTCAATTAATTCTAAATAAATTTGAAATTAATTTCATGTAAATTTTGGGGACTTGTTGTGAAAAATTGGGTTCAGCTGTGGGAAGGTAGTGGTTTTAAGTTGGATCTAATTTGAAGATTGTGACAATTAAAAATTTATGGCTTGTAACAAATAAAAATTGTTAGTAATGGGTAGGTAATTGAAAATGTCAAAAAGAAATTATTTTGGATTGCTTTTAAAATTTACTGAAAATGAATTTTATCGGAAAAACGGGTATATCTGAGCCGGATTTGATCTGACAAAAAAATTATGATATCGAAAATTGAAGAGCTTTACTAAACACGGAAGTTCGTTCCGACCTGAACCCTTTAGCTCAACTGGTTCGCGAAATATTGCGATATTAAAGGTGCAAAGATGAATAAAAATTTAACTGACTTTTGCTCGGCAGGTGGTGAAGTTAGGGCGTCAATTTTTTGCGAGAGGAAGGGTGCCACCGAGTACTTTGACAGGCCGGAGGGAGGGGGTGGTGGGCCAATTAGGAGGGGAGATATGGGGATGAGAAGAAAAATACGGAAACGCTCTTAAAAAGTTTATTTATTCACCTACAGAGACCAGGCACCGCTCATTTTCTTCGTTTTTTTATCTACTACCCGGTAGCCATGGCAAAAAAATTTATTTTTGCAAATGCGCGCTTGGCATTTTTTTTTCTCGCGTTTTTGAGGGTGAAGGAAGGGGGTGGAGAAAATTTTTTTTCACCACTGAACGGCATTTTTTTTATCTTTAATTTGAGCCCCACTTGAATCCGATCCGACCATAAATAAAAGCACAACGAACCGGGAAAGTCTAGAGAAAGTTGGAAAACACTCTTTCATCCATTCTCGATATAATTTTCTTACCTGAAGTAGCCATGTGCTGCACTCGCTTGACCATGAATAGATCGAGATGCAGTCTTTTGTGTAGCGCCTCTTTCTACAGGGTGTTACAAAAAAGGAGGTCAAGCTCTTGGCCACAGATTGTTGGGCTAAAAATAATGACACTTTCCTTATGCCATTTTTCACATAGGCGTCCCATTTTCAAGATACAGGGTGTCAAACTTTAAATAAAATAAAAGTTTTTTATCAATAACTCCGTTATTTTTTAAGATACTCACTTAAAAATTTGCATAGCCTTCTTTCTTATGCAGACACACATTTTTAGGAAAAAAAATCAAAGAAAATCCAAGCGCGAGCGCACGAAAGGGGGTTTATGGCAGACCTTGGCCCCCCAACATTTTTCTGCGTACGCCTATGGCTCTGATGTATGGTTTTTTTGATTGAGCGTTTGTTTGTTTTACTATCCTCACTCTTATATCATTTTGATTTAGGCCTTCGTTTACGAGATATATCAACATGTTTGGGCGTGTGTCATTGATCAACTTACTGATATTTAAATTTTCTAATTTCTTTTTTATTTTCAATATGGCGGTGTATTAAATTACCTTTTTTCTGCGACGGGCTATAAGTTTGACCTTTTTTCCCCGTTGACAGGTAGAAAAATGCCTCATTATATGAGCTGCATCTTATCGGGGAAATAAATGAATTAGCAGGGAAATAAATGAGTACTTATTTCCCCGAAATGGCGGCTTAGGTATAGCTACTATGAACACTCAGATATCATTAAATTTATATCAAATATACGTAAAGGAAAGTTACCATATTATCCAAATGGCAATTATTAAGGGAATTTTCATAATAATCACTATCCATATTATTAAATTCACTCATCGAAAACTAAAAAGAATCTTTGCAAAACTGTCTTCAATTTTAATTACATTAATATGACGTTTATGTAATAATTAAATCGTTTCGTTACCCAGGCAACGTCAATTACGATAAAAGACAGTTTGAAAATCCAAGTTTAACATAAATAATTTTTGCGACATAATTTTCAGTTATCTAACTACGTTTTTCGACATTCTAACACTGATATTTCTTCTCGCAGAAAAAAATTGTATATTACACACGAGAAAAAAGTGCGATTTTAGCTCTCGATGTGTTTGTCCCCTCCGCTAAACGCGTCTGGGACGAAATCACATCTCGAGCTAAAATCTATCACTTTTTTCTCTTGTATAATAAATAACTATTTCTCACTACCACCTCGGTAAGTTGACGTTTCATTGTTAAAAAGTCGACTGTAATGGTAAGTGAAACAAATGTAGGATAATACTGTGAGAAATTCTTGATTCTTTATTCAAACAAAGGATAAAAACAATAATTGAAACAATAACTAATAACTGGACGCCCTTTGGCAAAAAGGAACCAACTGACAAAGTCACATAGAGGAGAAAAACGGGTTTTAATAAAATTTCTTAAAAAAAAATTAGTAGAGAATTTATAGAGCTTTATTGTTAACTGGTTTGTTATTTCCAAAAATATTACATCTTGTTCCTTATCTAAAAAAGTAACATTCTTAAAATCTCAAATACATCTTATTGCTCATAGGTGGCGCAAGTAGCTATTTAAGGTTAGATCTCTATTGCTAATTTATGAAACACATTTTTGTGATTTTAAAGAACCAGCTAACTCATTTTAGCAAAATTTGTCAGTTGGTTCCTTATTGCCAAAGGGGGTCCAACTGGAACTCTGTTTTCTTCTTAATAGGGTCGTGGGTTGTCTAGGGATTGTCTTCAGGCTCGCACTGGCTGTAAATAATTAACAACGACTTATTATTGAACACGCGCAAAAAACATGACGTTCGGCTTACCGATACGGAGTTGAATGACTATTATTGACATTCTCGTTGTTATGACTCCCAGTTGTCATGGGATTGCACCCATTGTCTTCTATTCTCGTTCCCACAATACAATAAAAACTGTAACTAAGGGCAGAAAAGACAACTTACCGCTTAAGGTCACTTGCCGTAGGGGGATAGCGACAATGGGGAAGTGCGTCTCTAACAATCAAAATTAACAAATTGGTGGCAAACCTAGCAACGCCAGAATATAAATTCATAGTTTGAAACGTCATCGATAAACGTCACAATTTTTACAAGCTATTTTTCGTAATTAATCTGAATTTACCTATTATACTTTGACTATTAGACGAACACGTTATGCAGAAACTTATCCGAATCAGCCACCACCGAATCACCGCTCTAAAAAGAAATTGGGAAATTTAAATATCAGTAAGTTGATCAATGACACACACCCAAACATGTTGATATATCTCGTAAACGAAGGCCTAAATCAAAATGATATAGAAGTGAGGATAGTAAAACAAATAAACGCTCAATCAAAAAAAACATACATCAGAGCCATAGGCGTACGCAGAAAAATGTTGGGGGGCCAAGGTCTGCCATAAACCCCCTTTCGTGCGCTTGCGCTTGGATTTTCTTTGATTTTTTTTTCTAAAAATGTGTGTCTGCATAAGAAAGAAGGCTATGCAAATTTTCAAGTGAGTATCTTAAAAAATAACGGAGTTACTGATAAAAAACTTTTTTTTTATTTAAAGTTTGACACCCTGTATCTTGAAAATGGGACGCCTATGTGAAAAATGGCATAAGGAAAGTGTCAATATTTTTGGCCCAGCAATCTGTGGCCAAGAGCTTGACCTCCTTTTTTGTAACACCCTGTATTGTGTACCTGCCTATTGTTTTCGTGAACCCGGCGCGTCATCTCGGGAAAACAATAGAAGGCTAGCAAGATAAGAGAGCGCGACTGAGAATGAAAAACAAGGCCAACAACGGCCCAAATGTAAGAAAAATCGACCCGCCAGCAGATGAAAAAAACAGTAACTCGATGTGTTTTTTCATTCCCGATCGTTCAGCGATCAAAAGCAAGCAAGAATTTTCAAAATTGATCCATAATTGAGCGAGGTACGAGCGAACAAGCATTCGAAAATAAATTCCGAGCGCGCGTTCCCGGCCGATCATGACTGTGCCCGGAGTATAGACAAGCGGAGAGCGTAAGCTCCGCCCACGGCTGCACGGGTATCTTTCTCGCCCGGTTTAAAGAGAGATCTTCATGTATAACTCGCGCGCGCGGGCAAGATACGCACGGAAAAAAAACAAATAAACAAATAGATAAATAAATGTTTTCTCTTTCCAATGAGCCTAACAAGAACGCACCCTTAAAAAAATGACTTTTTTTTAATTGCGCGCCAAGCGCGCATTTGCGAAAATAAAATTTGTTTGCCATGACTACCGGGTACTCGATAAAAAGTACTCGGTGGCACCCTTCCTCTCGCAAAAAATTGACGCCCTAACTCCACCACCTGCCGAGCAAAAGTCTGTTAAATTTTTATTCATTTTTGCACCCTTAATATCGCAATATTTCGCGAACCAGTTGAGCTAAAGGGTTCAGGTTGGAACGAACTTCCGTGTTTAGTCAAGCTCTTCAATTTTTGATACCATAATTTTTTCGTCAGATCAAATCCGGCTCAGATTTACCCGTTTTTTCGATAAAATTCATTTTCAGTAAATTTTAAAAGCGTGTCCCCCTTCCCCCCCACCCCGACCCAACCTAAGACACATGTCAAAAGGCAGGGAAGGTCCGACTCCATCGACTGAAAAAAAAATAAAAATAGATTTCCCCGGTCTGTTAACGAAATACCGGTCCTGCTGTGTTATAATGAAAACCTACCTACCTATAAGCAATTTTTCTGAGTTTTTTTTTAGATGTTTGTTAATTAGTATGAATAATTACTTTTGTGTAAGGCGGTGTTTACGCGATTAACCGTTTAAGAGCCGCGTGTAAACGTTTACAATAAATCGTTAAACGACCCATTCTAATAACATTATGTAACTATCTGCGGAATAAAAACTGGAGAAATTAAAATTTATGAGTGAACTAGTTTAATTATAATTTTTCCGAAATGACGTGCCAAAATACTATTTGTCATAATGATCGTAATAATATTGATTAGTAATTTTTTTGCAGTTAACGAAGAATTTTTACACCTTGAGTAACACTCATGCATAATGTAATGTATCGAGTTGAATTTACTAACACAGACTACCTACCTATTATTATCTATTTAAATATTTATTTTCATTCAGGGTCAAGGTGGCGACAGTGGATCATGGGGGTAAAGTTATTGGTAGATTAAGTACCTACTTCGCTGTCAGAAATAAAAATTGATATGTCCTGTCTTGTTCGTATAAGAATGCTTTGACGATAAAAAATAAATTCAAACGAACTACACCTTTTCCAATAATTAATTGTAAGTCAGAAACTATAACATATAATTTAGTCTAGTCAGTTGTTATTCAGAAAGTGTAACTTGTAATTCAGAACTGATTAGTCCCAATTGAATGTTAAAACTTCTGAATTACAATTTACTAATCTAAACTACAGTTAATGTTTTCTGATTTACAGCTGACTAATCTGAATTGACCTATCAAACTATCCTTCCTGAATTGAAAATGAAAAAGGTGAGTCGCCGGCAGTCATTATTAGCTCATAAGTAGATACCAACAGAAGTTCCATGGATTTTTTTTTATGTCATATATTATAACTAGGCAAACGCTTGGTTACCGTAACTATAAACATATTCATAACTCCCTTGGGAGTTATACTGGGCTGTTATTAATCCATAACTCCCTCTATTGTTACTATTTGTTTAATTTGGTAACCATTGGATGTTGGTTTTGTTATTGCATTGTTGGTTGAATATTTGGATTTCATATGTCATTTTCTATAAACTTTTCAGTTGATATATTCATGGTAATCATGCTTACTCAATTATTAAAAACATTCGTTTGATTTTAAAAACCAACAGATTTGGTTTTTATATTTCATTTTGTATGAAATAAAATAAATTATGTATCAGGTGAGTTATTGGATACTAATAACCTCGGGCAACTTAACAATCCCTCGGGACTAACGTCCCTCGGGATTGCAATATGTTGCCCTCTGTAATTAACATCCTCATAACTCCCTTGATACATAAATAACTATAACGTGTAAAATTTATGACTAAAGGTAAGTTTGCTGTCGTGAACATTAGTAGGTATTTTTTTTTATTTTGTATCGCATTATTATACAGTGTGTATACGTTAACGTGCAGTGCAAAATGACATCTTGAAAACTATGAGAGATACAGAGTCGAAAAAATGACAAAAAATACAGGGTATTTTTAATTTGAGTCATTTTTTTAACACCCTTTAGAATTTGTAAAGACAAACAACTTTTTCAAATAACTTTTCTCAATTAAGTCAAAAATAAAAGAGAACCGGTCTTCGATAATTAAAAAAACCCTGTGATAAACGAGGTGATAAATTCAGGGAATTAAACTAATTTAAACAGAAACCGATCAAACGAAACAAAAATTGCATTACCAAGTGTTATCCAGGAAGCAAGGAAAAAAATTATAGGAAGTAAACTAAAATGACTCAGTTAATGGAAGTAAGTTGAATAAAAAAACAATGGCTAGAAAATTCAAGCAATCAGACTCAACTTTATCTTTTTTGTTATTTTTTCGATCGGTCGACAATATTTCGAAAAAAATTCGAAAGCATGCGTTAAAGAGTAGCATTTTGACAATTGGTTTTTTAAAGAAACGATTCCCAATCAAAAACCGGGAATTTTTCGAGAAAATGTTTCGTATAATAAAATAGCATTTAAAGAACTATTCAAAAAAGGTCTGATTTGATTTTTCTCTAGGATGCATCGTTTTCGAATAAATTTTTTTTTTGTGATTTTTTGAAAAAATTACAGATTTTTTTGTTTTTTTTGAATAAGTCGCTTTTGCCGACTTTTCACGTAAAAATCATGAATACCTTTTTTGTAGACAACGAACGGCTCTATCTCACTGTTTTGTTGTTATTTCGATTGGTAGAAAAAAATTAGAAAAAATCGAAAAATCATGCGAAAACAGTATGTTTCCTTTTTTGAGGGCCGATTACCGCTCACCTGATTATTTTTTTCGAAAAACGATCTCTGCAAAGTTTGTACGTCCATTCTTTCCCTAACACTTTCACTGCCCGCAACGCGGCTCCCGCGTTCAGGCAACTTTCTGCTGTGTGCCCAGCACGCGGCTCCCGCGATTCTGACATAGAGACTGTGTATGCTTGTTTATCTATTGGGCACGTACCTTACTGCCAGTTTGTAGCACTGGGCACTCAGCTAAGACCTTGATCATATAAATACAGCTGGCGGTTTCTACTTTTTTTATTTCTTTGTATGTGTGAAGGCAGGAAAATTTATACTCTTTGTTTTAGTATATTATGTGCAATTTCAGGGCGAATTAGGTAAGTTTTTGATACTTTTAGGTAACTAGTATTAATATTTATGTGAATAGTTTGACATAAACCACAAATATCACATATTTACATTTTCTATTCGCTTATTACCTACCTGAGATATAGGTCATTATGTTTCCCGCGCTTTTAATTTTAAAATGTGTGGATATTTTTCTAGCATAATTCTAGCATAAATATTTTAATTATAATTTAGAACTACCTAGAAATTTCTTTTTTATTAAAAAAAAACTACAAAATACAATATTTTGTATTTTGGGGCACCGCGTTTAGGGCATCCAGGAGAGTTTTGTTTAACCTATGTTCCCCCAACGCGTCTGCCGCGTTTTGTTTTTTGTTGTAATTTTTTGCATATTTTTGCATAATTTGTAGTTCGTGACAAACAACCTTCAATAAAAAAACTGAAAATTTTTTATATTTCAACTGAAGTGTGGGTGGCACCTGGCCGTGGCACCTTCAATAGAGGTGGACTGTGAAAGTGCTAAGTAACTGTAGTAGCAAAATCTGTCCGCAATTTACCGTTACCGAGAAAAAGTCCTATATGTGGGACGTTGCAAAACAAAGTAAGGCCCTGAACGGGGGCCTTAAAATTCTCGGATCCGGCCCATATTCAATAGGTCGTATTTGGGGGTCCATAGCTTCGTCCCTACCGAGTTTTATCCCGATCGGTGCAACTTTAGGACACTTAGAGTGTTTCCTAGGTCGTTCCCGAAAAAACCCGAAATTCCCCCGTGTTACCTTTTTTTCTATGTCGCTATACGGCACTGTGATCAGTAGATTCCGCGTCACAGTTAAAATCTGCCATTCATCTCTTTTTGTGTTATTTTTTTTCTATATCGCTCCTGAAGGACCAATATGGAACTTCCGAGATCGCGCGTAAAAGTTAGATTCGCGTAAAAGTTAGTCACGCGTTAGTTCAACAATATATTGTATATATATATATATATACATATATATATATATATATTCGTTTGAAATTACAAATTGCAGTCTTACGATTGTGTTGTTTACATGTTGTTTAGTTTATTAAATTACATATCATTGGTTTCGTCGATCATGGGGAAAAGAACGATCTGTAGGATATTCTGATGCGATGTTGACATCATGGTGAAGCATTTGCTTTGAGAGATATAATAGTCTAGGGAAAACCCCATTAAAAAACCTAGACACACCATCCTGTTGAGATTGGTTTGAAGTATTCCAATCACTTTGCAGCATCCGTCTGAGGTTATCTGGCTGTTAATGTAGATTTTGTTTACAAGAGCTTCAAATTCTGTAACCAGTCTATTGTTTCTGTGTATAGAAATTTCATGAATTGCTTGAAAACCTCCAGAAAATTTGGTTAAAGGACATTCATTGACAATGTGATTGATGGATTCTTCAGGATGTCCGCAAATACATTGGAAGGAAGCGCTTGGTATTAAATTCCATTTATGTAACATTGAATTACATCTACCGTGTCCTGTTCTTAAGCGATTTACTTGTACCCAGACTTTCCTTCTTATTTCAAAACCGTTGACTACTGATAAAGGATCAATAACAGTTAACTAGTCGTGAAAGAGAACACAGGTCGCGGAGAAGCACGGAATTTTTTTTCACAGCTGTCAAATATGTCAATGCGGTCTGTGGAATCAACAAAATGCCAAAATGAGTTTTGTCGAAAAGAGAAACGATTTTTTTAAATGCTCTTGATTTTGACATTTAAAAAATGACAGTTTTTTGTATATACCACCAATATGTTATTGCTGCACATTTTACCTTTATGACGACACCAAAATCTGGCCGCCATCTGGATTCTTCGAATCGGAAAAAATGATTTCCTTCGGTCGCGTTTACGGAATTCCCGCATACGTAATATGACATTACGTTCTATACTCTATTTTTCACGGTGAATTTTTCAAATTTTGAAAATAATTATTATCAGTCCAAATTATTAATGAAAGACTAATAGTACATCGCAATTAATTGTAAAAACAATTATTTACAAAATGCATAAGAAAAAACAGAAATTAAGGCATTTCCCGAACAGGAACCGCGCATTTATTATGGTTACATAACATACTAATAATTAACATTATAATAATAATATAGCGGGGAAACGGAGCGACCGAGCCCGGCTTCGACGCGTCGCGATCGCGATCGCGCCCGGGAACAGCCGTTGGATTATTATTGACAATTTCTTAAAATTGTCATATCTTCGTTACTAAAAGACCAATGTGGATAATTTTTTCACAATCATTTACGTTAATTAATTGTCGTTGCGACTGTCCTTCTAATTTTCCCAATAGTGTATAAAAAATATGACAAAAAAAAAATAAAAAAGCATTAATTTATCGATTTTTTAATAAAAATAAAAATGTAACCTAATTTTCGAGCAGCGAGGAAATTTTTTATTTTTCGTTTAAAGTACCAACATAATCGACACGAAATGAAGCCAAAACTTCAAATTATGTGTTGAATAAAACAATTTTAACAAAAGTGTATCTGTGTCGTCGATCGCAGATGTTATATTTGAAACACGTCTGAACAGTTTCAATGACCTGCCGAAGTTTTTCCGAATTTTGACAGATTTTCCAAGGGTTTAGGAAAAAAACTCTATCAATATTTTTTGTAGGTAAAGAACCTCTATCATACAGTTAATTAACGGCTCTATCTCACTGTTTTGTTATTTTTTCGATCGATCAAATAAATTTTGAAAAAAATTCGAAATAGTCGAAAAATCATGCGAAAACGGTGTACTCAATTTTTGAGAGTCGATTACCGCTCACCTAATTATTTTTTCGAAAAACGATCTCAACAAAGTTTGTACGTCTATTCTTTCCCTAAGTAACTGTACTTGCAGAATCTGTCCGCGACGTACCGTTACCGAGAAACAAATCCTTAAGTTGGGACGTTCTAAAAAAAATACGGCCCTGAACGGGGGCCTTAAAATACTCGTATCCAGCCCATTTTCAATAGGTCGTATTTAGGGGTCCCGAGCTTTGTCCGTACCGAGTTTAATTGCGATCGGTACAACTTTCGGACACTTAGAGTGTTTCCTAGGTCGTTCCCGAAAAAACCCGAAATTTCCGGAAAAAAGCCACTTCCCGGTAACGTATCCCGCTCAATTTCAATAGGCATCGTGGGACCGTGCGCCTCTTCAATCGAGCCAAATTTCAACTTTCTACGACGAAAAATGGCGCCTCTAGAGTGTTTCCTAGCAAAAGTCACAGAACTTGCGACCTACTGACGGACAAAAATCGGGCACAAGGCTTAGGATACTTCCTCGATTTACGATTTCATCGATCTCGGAAGAACAATAAGCAACTGTTTTCTCTGAAGTGTAAAAACTTCTATATTTTATAATAATAGCCTTGTAATGAATGCTATGGTGATGTGGAACGATATTATAGGTGATCGTTCGGCAACGATGGGAATATTTTTGCTGCTGTAAAAATCGACGGCCCGTAAAAATAATATCCACCTCCCTTGTCTTTTCCAAGTCTCCCGTTTCCTACTTCTCACACTTCGCCACTGCGAACAAAGTTAAAATTCCTGACCTTGCGACTCAGGAGGGAGGGGCTTGGTTCCGCGCGTGATTGCGGCTTTGTATACGAGGGGCAGTGCGCAAGCGTCATCTCATTATTTCCTAGACCATTTCATGCTTTTGGTGTGCTTTTGGTAGTGGAGGTCTTGTTTCCTTCACAAGATTTCTGACAGTTAAGTCGAGTGCTGGGCAGGGTAGCATTCAAGCAGCGCACCACTCCCCCATTCAACCTAACACCTAACTCATTCCTCGATCCCTGTTCGCTTCATAACTTACCACGGCGTAGCGTCAAGTGGCCTCACCACGCCGCAAAAGAAGCAAGAGAAACATATACTGCACGAATCAAACGCGTTTTCGTAATCAAACAGCCCTGCTGCTGCAAGGTTATTTAACCGTACTGGCAACCGGTAGTTTTTATTATCCATGTAAGTATGTTCGTCATAGTTTGTCTTTTTCACTTTGGACAAAATAGTTATTTACATTACAAGCTACGAAAGTTCACTTTTAGGTGTGAGGTGTATTTAAATACCCGAGGCGAAGCGTAGCGTAGCCGAGGATATTTTAAAACTCCGAGCACCTGAAACAGCTTTCGTAGCGTGTAATGTATTAAACTTTTCATTCTCCCCTTGCCATATTGAACCACGGATTAAGAAGAAATGAGTAAAATAATACGATTCAGTGATAACAATGGAATTATTATAAGGTGCCATGTTTTTAACATTACCATAGTAACGATAATTTTAAATTATAAATTTATGACACTGTCACGTCTAAAACTCTGTACCGCTATAATTGTAGAATCTTTGATCGTAGTTTAGTTCAAAGTGAATTTAATTCAAGAAGCTGCAAATTCCAGTAAATCTTTCTGGAACATACAATAATAATTATTTGCATGTTCCAGAAAGATTTACTGGAATTTTTTATTGTAGTTTTACATTTAATTTTCCATCTAAATAAACGTTAATCAAACTGACATTTCTACTTTTTTGTCCAGGCCACGAAAGTTTTTCATAGCTAGCAACCACCTAGCAACCTCTCACCTAGGATTTTTTACTTTCGCTTTCGGTTGTCTTATCAAGACAGAAAGTTACACTTTCGTAAAGGGGAGAATGAAAATACTCAACTATTTCATTTTACGTGAACGTCACTTAGGTACATCCAGTAATTATTGTCATTGTCTTACTTTAAACTCCTCGCGTACTCAGTTTGGATCCAGTCCACTTAGAATAAGTGTCAGTAAATTTTCCCCAGTCAATTTATTTATAATTCCTTGCAAAATGTCATGTATTTCGTATTTCTGATTTTCGGATATGTTGTTAGGACCACTGTTAGTAGTAAAATGCCAATTTTGCACCAACTAAAGCCTTGTGCGTTGTACACCATGCGCAAAAAATTTAAATCGCAAATTTTTAGACTTTTGCTTATTTTGCTCCTGTATATCGCCCAAACAATGCATTTCACAGAAAAAATTGTAGAATAGGTTTTAAAAACAAGAAAATTTTCTGTAATTTAAGTCTAAATTTATTAATGTAGTTTAAGTCATTCTGAAATATAGCTTTTCTAAGGGTTCTACGGTTTTTGTGTTTTTTTTTTTATCATTTTGATAAGAGATATTTGCCATTTCCCTCCCATGCTAGTTCATATGCCTGCTATTACTTTTTTAGAGCATTATTATAATTATGTGATTTTAGTGGGTAGTAAGTTACAAAATAAATTTAAAAAAATTCATCCCGATCGCCTAAATAACGCTCTAAAAATTCAGCCACTACAATAAAAAAACTGAGTTATTTTTTTTTCATAGCATTATATGTGACAATGTAATGTTTCGCTCTCATTTTATGTTTACTGTTTTCTGCACTCTAAAACTATTTATTTACAACCAACCTATTTATTTGTACTTTGTCGCTACACAAAGAAAGAACTTTGTGTTGGCATAAGGCGTGAATTTTATATGCATTTTTTTGGGTTTTATATGTATCTTTGTGTGTTTTGTCTTTTTTCAGGATGAATGAGTCCTTGAAATAGAAAGATAAAATGTCCCCATTCTAAATATAACAGATTTGTTTATTAATTTCATTTTTACACCAAAAGCTGTGATTATTTCTTGTGTTGTTTGATTTGTTAACGTCATTTGTTAACGTTATTGTGAACACAGTCAATGTTTTCTTTCCAAAGATTTTTTCTCTGATTAGTAAATTGCACCGAACCCGACATTTGGGAGGGAGGTAGAATGAATAGAATAAAAAGTTGATTTCATTTCATAGCGGGAAATTCTTGTGTTTTGTAATATTTCCATTTTCCCAAAATTGACTAGTTTGAGTGTTTTTGTAGCGTTCGTTACGAAACTAGACGATCACGATCACAGATATAATCAAAGGTTTCAAAAGGGCTAGAATCACCTCGGTCATTTTGTTTTAAACGTTTCAAGCTAAAGATTCGGGGCGGGAGAATTTCAAATAATTTCAAATAATCGCAGTTCAAATAATCTGTAAGACTTCGAGGCGGGATAGCCTCAAATTCAAACCGAGAATTCAGGGCGGTGATTCAACAGAGACATTCATGCCAGACAAGTTGACACATCAAACGTCAACGGGGTTCTTCTTTTTATTTTTGTTTATACCAATTTATTTACCAATACAATTTGACAAAAACAAACAAGACAATACAACAATTCAAACAATAATTATAATAATAATAATAATAATAATAATAATAATAATAATAATCACATATATGATACCTACACATATATGACACATAAAATAAATAATCACATATATGATGCCAAAAAACAATAATACAGAAAACCCTACA
This sequence comes from Malachius bipustulatus, assembly GCA_910589415.1. Taxonomy (NCBI): domain Eukaryota; kingdom Metazoa; phylum Arthropoda; class Insecta; order Coleoptera; family Melyridae; genus Malachius; species Malachius bipustulatus. Next base: position 34,439,524 of record OU342633.1, read on the forward strand.
CAATACAGACCAATAACATGTCTCCCAACAATTTACAAAATTCTGACCTCAAACATAACAAACAAAATATACTCTCATCTGGAACACAATAACGCATTTACAGAACAGCAGAAGGGATGCCACAGAAACCACATGGGAAGCAAGGAACAACTCCTTATCGACTCAGTGGTTCTGCGTCAGGCACATAGACAACATAGACAATTAAACATGGCATACATAGATTACAAAAAAGCATTTGACAGCACACCACATACTTGGCTGATACACATATTAAACATTTACAAAATTCACCCCACGCTCATCGCCTTCCTCGAGAACATTATGACACACTGGAGAACTACACTACGTCTTACGCTCAATAAAACAACTATAACTACAGAAGAAATACCTATACGTCGAGGCATATTCCAGGGGGACTCATTGAGTCCACTGTGGTTTTGCCTTGCCTTGAATCCACTCTCAAACATGCTGAATAATTCAAATTATGGATTCAACATCAGAGACAACAAAACAACGCACTATACTCTGTCGCATCTGCTATACATGGATGATATAAAATTATACGCATCCACACAAACACAGCTGCAACATCTGCTGAAAATTACACACACATTCTCACAGGACATACATATGGAGTTTGGGTTGGAGAAATGTAAAACTCTCAACATCGAAAAAGGAACCCTGGTGGCAGGTGAATTCGCTCTTGAAAATGGCGACAAGATTGAATCCATGGAAGAGGGCGAGGTCTATAAATATCTTGGTTTCCAGCAGGCCAAGCTCACAGAACATACACAAATAAAACAAACACTAAGAAAAACATACATAAACAGACTAAACCAAATATTAAAAACAAAACTGAATGCCAAAAACACAATAAAAGCAATAAACACATACGCTGTACCGACACTGACATACTCGTTTGGAGTTTGGAGACAATACAATGGACACAGACAGACTTAGAAGACCTCCAGAGGAAAACCCGAACAACACTCACAAGACACAAACAACATCATCCTAAATCAGCCACAGAAAGGCTAACTCTACCTAGAGAGATGGGGGGAAGAGGCCTTATTGACATACCCAATCTGCACCACAAACAGATAAATAATCTTCGAGAGTTCTTTCACGCAAAACAAACCACGTCCAAACTACACAAAGCCATAAATATCGCAGACAGAAACAACACACCTTTAAACCTACATAACAAAAACTTGGAGCTACACATAACAGATAATAATACAAAACAGCAGTCGTGGACCCAGAAGGAACTCCATGGGAGACACCCCCATGAGCTGAGCCAGAACCATGTCGACAAACAGGCGTCGAACAAGTGGCTTAGTTGTGGGAACCTTTTTGGGGAGACCGAAGGGTTCATGATTGCTATACAGGATCAAACAATAAATACTAAAAACTACAGAAAACATATACTCAAGGACACCACAATCACAGACGATACATGCAGAAAATGTCATTTATCACAGGAAACAATACAACACATTACAGCTGGATGCAGAATACTTACACAAACCGACTATCTACATAGACACAACCAGGTGGCGAACATTATACATCAAAAACTCGCAGCTCAGTACAAACTCATCGACATGTATACACCATATTACAAATACAACCCGCAAACAGTATTAGAAAATAGCACTCACAAATTATACTATGACAGAGCCATCATCACAGACAAAACAATTCATCATAACAGACCAGACATCACATTAATAGACAAAGAAAACAAAAATACATATATAATAGATATAGCGATACCCAATAAACACAATTTGCAGAAAACGGACACCGAAAAACATACAAAATACATAGATCTAGCACAGGAGGTGCGGCGCCTCTGGAGGATGGACAGGGTAGTCATCGTACCGATAGTCTTGTCCTCTACAGGGGTTGTACCATATGCACTACATAAAAGCTTACAGACACTCAAAATTCACAAAAATACGTACATAGAACTACAGAAAGCCACAATAATAAGTACATGTCACATCGTTAGAAAATTTCTGTACGCAGACATACAAATAGATGAACATCCGACACATTTAACAGAATTGACACAACACACAAACTAAATACATGTAGTAGAACTTCTATGGCGACCTTGCCTTGGTGGTAGCCCGATATGGTTGCTTGCCGCCGGGAGATGAGACCCGAGATGCTACATATATGCAGAAGAAATAATAATATTAGCTTTATTTGCCCAACAGATTACAATTATTATCCAATTATAGGACAAGTATTCAAAAATTAGCAACAAAAAAAAAAAAAATACCCGTACACTATAAATATAACAAAAGCAACAACAAAAACGAAAGGTTATACTCAAATATAATATAAAAAAAAGTTGATAAAATCAACGACAATTCTAACATTAGCTCTTTAACCTGAATTAATAGTCCTCTTGAATACATTCAGTGACATATTGAATACGTCACAGTTGTTACATTATATCATTGTAGTACAAACACATTCTAAAAACCGGTGAACCCATTAATAAATTGGTCTTTGGTATTGGCATAGATAACAGTCTCGGCGATCTAATATTCACCTGATAAACGCAAAAATACAACTTAGCCAACAACCACGGCGAATCAACCATTCCATTCAGTAACTTGAACAGAAATAGCAAGCAGAACTGTCTGTGCCTGTGAGATAGTGACTGGAAATTAAAGGTCTCTAACAATACAGATTGCGGAAAGCCACGACATGGAAATACACCACGACTTCTAAGCCACAATAATTTGAGGAATCTCCTCTGGACCGATTCAAGCAAAGAAGTATGATGCGCATATATTGGAAACCAAACAAGCATAATTCCAGGCATGACCTCACGAGTGCACTGAAGAGAGCTATCAGGAATTCAATCCTGGCGAACGACTTGGTGTTCCGAACTATGAAGCCAAGCATCCTGAGCGAGGAGGCTACAGTAGCGTCAACATGTTCTTTGAATGACAACTGACTGTCAAAATGTATACCCAAGTCCCTAAACAGACGTACATCTCACGAGTAAACTATTAGACAAACTGTAGGGATAAAATACCGGATTTTTTGATCTCGAATATGTGACTACCTTGCATTTGTCCATGTTAAGTTGCAAATTGTTACCAATAAGTATTTTAAGTCATGTAAAATTACCAAGTCGTTCTGTAGAATCTCAGAGTCAACTGGGGAATAGATTGGACGAAAGATCTTTACTTCATCAGCAAACATTAAAATATTACTTTCCATTCTATCTGGTAAATCATTGATAAATAAAATAAAAAGCAGGGGACCAAGATTCGACCCCTGGGGTACCCCAGAGGTTGCAATGTACCTGTCAGAGCAATAGCCGTTATAAGCCACGTAGTGTTCTCTATTATAAAGATAAGACCTCATTAGAGTAATCAGCCCATTAGAAAATCCAAAGCTCCGCAACTTACTAACTATGACATTGTGATCTATGCGATCAAATGCTTTAGAAAAGTCAGTATACACTACATCGGTCTGGTCTCTTCCATCCATCACCATCCATCATGAACGTAATTATTCATTACGTTCAAGAAATTCTTCATTGAGAAATGACACCAGCGATCATTAGCTTATTTAATTATTTAGCTGATTTAATCATTTACCCATGTGTAAGTATAAAAAGAAACAGAGAAAAGGAGCTCTATGACAATCAGAAAAACAAAGCAACAGGCCGCGGATAGCGGTTTCGGCCTCTTTTTGAGTCCTGATAATTATGTGAATTGATGTTTTGTGGCTTTTCTGCCATAGAATGCAATAAAAATTAGAAAAGAAGAGGATGCAAAAACAGTGAAAAACTCCGTTTTCACTTAAAAACTTGCAACCCTTTTCTCAATATACTTAATTACTTATTTCAATTTTTTTTCAATAAATTCGCAGAAATAATTATTTTACTCCCCTGATGGATAATTAATAAAACACTGATGTTTTAAAAAATTCTACTATATAATTATATAAACATCAGTGTTTTATTAATTATCCATCAGTATGCAGAGATTCTACAAAGTAAGGGTTGAAAACATAAATTTTATTGTACTCCCCGATATTTAAGTATGTAGTGAAAAAAAAATTTAAAAACAGCCACTTTTAATAGTTGCCTTCAATAGACAATTTGGCCAAGTGATTAAATTATTCACCCCCAACCCTCACTAACAAATCACCTTCCATTTCTTATAAGTCCCTCCATGAAAACAATATTCAATAACTGGTGGTTAACAGTAAAAAACCTTCTTGCGCACCAATCGCATAAATAGTGTATCTTTATGCGATTCAATTATAAATATTTCCAGCGCTTTTTAAAGTGGCTTTCTAGAATTTTCCATAGTCAGTTCATATTAGCGTATTGGCTTACTGTGAAAATATCTTTTCATTTCATTAGAAAACGTGCCTTATTAGAATAGATTTTTAAATTTAATAACAAAACAAAAAAATTGGCAAACCTTAACAATTTTGTTCCTTTTCCTATCCACCACTGGCTAACTTCACTTAAAAAATACAATTTTTTACAATACCTTTAAAAATTCGAAAAAAGTGAAAGTATTTGAGAGTAATAAACATCATATAAAAATATTCTAATTACTCCGCCTTTTTTCTTATTTGTATCTTAAAATTTTTAAGAGTTAAGGGTTATCAGTAGGTATAATAGTTGTTGTCTACTGACAGGCTTGTCCTGACAGGCTTGTCAATGCAGCAGTCATGCAGAGGCCATTTCAGGCGGCTTGGACTTCTTACCGTGCCTGCTTTGTATGTCTTCTCTCTGCTCAAACTGATCCACAAAAATCAGGATAGACTTTTACCTTACCGATTCACCCATCACTACAGTACCAGGTTCAATTTGTTCAAACCTCCTACACACCATCTGTCGTCTTCAGAAAGGACATTCACGTACGCATCTATCAAATACCCGAACCACTTCAAAATAGATCCTGCAACTGTTGGGTTCTCAGCGTACAGTGCGTATCTCCGGAAACATCTCACGGAGTTGGAACCCTACACTACCTCTGATATACTGTCCTTCCACCCCCCATCCCTACCTGCAGTCTGATATTAAAACACCTAAAACTCAAAGCCTTGATCCTCCGATTGAGCGTCTCGACCCTCACTGTTCCCGGCGTTATGTTTACATGCTGTGTGTCTTAAATTTTTACTGTTTGTCTTTATGTTTGTTATTATAATTTCTGTAATGACGCTGTTGTACTGAGCAATGACTGTTGTAATTCAAGTACAATAAAGAAATTTGTAATTGTAATTGTAATTGTACTATGGAGAAATTTCAGTTCAATTGCTTCAAAAATATGCTCATAAACGGTTATAGAAATTTAGCCATTTTTACCCCTTCCTACCCACGCCACTGGCTTATTAATAGAAATAATGCAAATTTTATTCATTAACTCAAATTTCAAATAATTTTCTTTCAATTTTGTAATTTGGTTTAAGAGTTTTTTTTCTAAATTGCTTACACAGGGTGTTTACTGTAAGGTTGGCCAAACTTCACAGGCTGACTCTTCAGACTAAAATAAACAAAAAATTTCCCATTAACGTGTGTTCGGAAATGCACCGTTTTTGAGATACAGGGTATCGAAGAAATATTATTGTTTCAGTTTTTTGACGATATCTAGGGAACCGTATCAGATACAATGTTCATTATAATTTGCTAATAATATATGCTCTTATACATACTCTTATCCCCTAATTTTCGCCATAAAACAGGGGTTTTAAAAAATTCAGTGGCGTAGATTTAGGGTATTTCAGGGGTTTCGACCTCCTAATTTCTACGCCACTGGAATAAATGCGATTTTAAGCAGCGCCTTTGAATCACCCATGTTTTCTATACCAGAAAGGTAGTCTTGGTTAACGGCTCTAAAATGAACTGTTTTCGAGAAAAATTGAATTTTATGAGAGAAAACATCACTTTTTTAACGATTTTTCAACAGTATGTTGGAAAAATGAAAGTAAGTGAAAACTTATTCCTATAATTAATGTTTTTTTCATAAAATGACATTTTTCTCGGAATTGCTTCACTTTAGAGCCATATAGCTTAGCTTCTTGGTGTAGAAAACATGGACGGTTCAAATCGCTTTTAATCCAGAGGCGTAGAAATTAGGGGGTCGAAACCCTTGAAATACCCTAAATCTACGCCACTGATTTTTTTAAAACCTTTATTTAAAGGCTAAAATAAGAGGATCAGTGAGCACATAGTGTGCATAAGAGCTGAACATTGTATCTCATACTGTTCCCGAGATATCGTCAAAAAACTGGAAAAACAATATTCTTCGACACCCAGGATTTCAAAAACGGTGCATTTCCGGACATATGTTTATGGAAATTTTTTGTTTTTATTTTAGTCTGAAAAATGAGCCTGTGAAGTTTGGCCAACCTGTATAGAGGTTCAAAATCTAGCTATTTTTTTCCTAAAATTGAAAAGGCCGCCATTTTAGAACGGAATGGACTTTGTTTTTTTTTTTAATTTGTAGGGACACCCTGTAGAAGTAACGCAACTTTGGGAAACTGTTTTTTACCAAAATCAAATGTTATCCGTAAGTTTCACAAGAGTAAAAAATTTCGTTCACTAATCTCGAAAGATGAAGCTACAGTCTTTAAAATTTTAGAGGTATATCGTCATGTAAAAAAATTCGAATATCTACGCCATTTTTCCTATTTACTTCTTTAAATTTTTCAGAGTTAAGGGTTATTAGTATAGTTATCTGCTGTAAAAATTTCAGATTAATTCCTTCAAAAATGTGCTCATAAATTGTTAGGGAAATTTAGCCATTTTTACCCTTTTGCTATCCACGCCACTGGCTTAGTAATACAAATAATGTTGATTTTATTACATTAAATTAAATTTCAAGCAATTTTCTTCCAATCTTGTTGATTTTGTTTTAAAGTTTTTTTTCCATCTTGCTCATACAGGGGTTCAAAAAATAGCCAATTTTGCGAAAATTCAAATGTCCGCGATAATATTTTTTTTACTTTACGTAGGTTGCAGCGTGCCTTGCACGCTACGTTTTCTTTTTCAAAATTTTAATTCTCGATTTGGAATATTTTTATAAAGTTCAGAAAAGTTATGATTGACTGTACATTTTCGCTGATGTAGGAGGCTGTATTAGGCAAAGATCACGAACGAACACCTGGCAGCTATTAAGAAATTCTTGCTTTTGTTATTTAAGTAAGACGTAGAAAACATGTCTGGTCGATTTTCTGTCCCGGTTCTGGGTTTTCAGAGTTTGAAAAGTATATCATCTTATGCGAATTAATTTTCCGCGTCTAATGAGACCACTCTCATCTTGCTACTCTAGATTTCCGATTAGTTATCCAGATAAAACCTAAAAGATTATTTCTTTGGGTGTGGGTTAAAAAAAACAGGAAAAGATAGTTGAGAAGACCCATAAAGAAACATAAACAACTTGCGTTTCGTTCTGAGACACGACAAGCCTCGGAGATATGCGGATTCACGATTGTGAAATTTAAGTTTGAATAGAGGGAGAACTGGAGAGGTTGGTCGTACTGTCGAGAGTGTGCCGACGTATAAGGTGAAAGATCCGACACCGTCGCGTGCGAGTTTTAAGTGTTGCATACTGTCAATGATGAGATTTGGAGTGGAAAGTAGGTCAACATTTTCGGTTAGACGGTAGTTGGGGCGCATGAGTAGCGTCACCCCAGAAAATTATAAGTAAGGGTAGAGGACGCGTTAGGTTCATTTTTGGGTCTTAGTTCGGGAGATCATGTAGCTTGTCTACAAGTTCGTAAATTAGTATTAGTCCCTTGTGTAAGCACACATAGGTATTATTATGGTGAAGTTGTTTCCGTGAAAGATGCAGTCTTACGTGAGTAATCTTTTGAATTTAATTTTGGTCATTATAACTAATGTTCGCTTTCTTGTCTTTACAGACAAGGGACGTAGTCCTGGACGTGGTTTTGGACTTACGTACTACTAGATTAAGTTTTGGAACGTAGTCTTGGACGTAGTCTTGGACGTAGTCTTGGACGTAGTCTTGGACGTAGTTTTGGGACGAAGTTTTGGAACGTAGTTTTGGGATGTAGTTTTAGACGTAGTTTTGGACTTACTTACTTATTATTGGATTTAGTTTTGAACGTAGTTTTGAACTTTAGTTTTGATTTACTTTTGAGCTTCAAGTTCTAGAGTGTTAGATTCCAACTTCTAGTTTCAATTTTTTAACTACTAATTTCCGATTTCCAGTTTTTGATTTCGAACTTTGAATTTCTAAGTTTTAACTTTTGATTCCTGAATGTTAATTTCGAACTTCTAGTTTCTGAGTTTTGAGTTCCAACTTTCAAATTTCTGATTCACATGAAAGTTTACATAAAAATTCGATCATGTGGAGGCTTAGGTAGGTACCTACCTAGGTAGGTATACTAACCTGTGTGAAGGGTGATATTTGAAGAAGCTTGGAGAAATAAAGAAGAGTGGTGGAGTTTAGTTTGGAGGCATGGAAGGTTTCATCAGGCAGAGGTTCTAGCGCTTTTATATTTGGTCGTCCCAAGGTAGCAGGGGGAGCAGTCCAGCTCATCCGGCACCTGGAGCACCAACCAAGGGGTGCTAACACCAGTGCAAAGGCAGTTCCAGCAACCATGCCGGCCTAGTCTTTGATCATCGCGCTTAGGTTAGAGGAACCTTAGTTCGTCAGTTTTTGAGATGGAGTTTTGAATAATAAGGTATGTCTTTATGAGTGAATAAACTTTTGCTATTTTCCGACAATCCAGAAAATTAAATAAATTCAAGTACAGTGTTTAATTGATTTCATCACCTATGACTTTCTAAGTGAAACTGATTTGTGGTAATATGTTATGAACTTTTATTGTGGTCAACAAGTGACTAATGTAATGGTTATGTGTAAAAATAATTTATTAAATTTATCGTGTGTGTTTAGGATTTTGAGTTAGAGATGATCATTTTGCAAATTAAATTTTGAATTTCAGATTTTGTAGGTAGATACCGATTTTTATATTGAAACTTTTGCTTAAGATAAATTTAAATTTTTGATAAATAACCTCTGATCTAACTCCGAGTTCTATTCAGAATCATACCTATGTGTTATAGTTTAGAAATTGTTTAATAGAATTTGAGCTTTGGAAATTTTTATCTGAACTATTGAAATGATATAGGTACCTATCTTGAATTTTAATCATGTAAGTTTGATATCATTGGTAATAAGGTAATATTTATGTTTGAATATTTGAGTCAGGATTACTGATTTTAATTATTAAATTGATTGTTGATATGTAAGATCTATTGGTGATTGCCAGTCTATTGTACTGATGATGAAATTGATTTTAATAAATCTTTGTATTAAAATTCAACAATTTTAGAGTTTTAAGAATCAACCCTCCTCATGTTCTTTTAAATCATTTATTCAATAAGTAGAATAACATCAAGAATAAGGTGATATATTCTGGTATATTTTGGTGGGGTTTATCAATTTTTTTTGTTATTGTTTGTAAAATTGTTAGGAGTTACTACGGGTCCAGTCTGGTTCGGTGAATGCTGGATTTTCCAGAGGAAGGCCACATTTATCTGTCCCGGGCTGGATAATCACAACGAACATTTTGATTAAGTTTGGTTTTGATTTGATACTTTGGAAATTTAGACGATCACTTTTCAAAATTTAAAGTTTATTTTTGTTTCGACATTTAGAATATTTGGGTGGGGCATTCCAAATTTGATATGTTCCACTCGACAGGCCAATGTGGCTAATGTTACAAATTTGCCTAGTCACATTGAGATCTGTCAATAGCCACCTCCTTCCTTTCGGGGTTAAGGTAAGTGAATTATTATTTTTTTTATTGTTCAACTTTTTGAGTGGGAGTAAGCGAGGGGGAGGAAGGCTCCAAGCGGTGCGTGACCAGGATAAATCAATCTCCTTATTCTTTTTTCGAAAACTTTCTCAAACTTTGAGAAGAATTAATGAACATGAGGTGTTGGTGTTTTAATAATTTTTGAGAGAAAAACTTTTTCAAAATTTAGACAAGTAAAGACAAATACCTTTCTTAGTTGCGTAGAGTTTACAGATGGACTAAAACCAAAAGGTAAGGTTTGAAATTTTCAACGAAGGACTTCGAGGGAATTCAGACCTGTGGTATTTGAGTCCGTGTTGTTTTCTTTTTGACGTTTCAGCTTTTTAGGTTCCAGCCAAGACGGTGTGGTAAACCTGAAGATGTGGTTTTCGAGTTCGATAATTTTTTTAATTTTTCAGCTTAGGTGGAGTTACAGATAGAATCAGCAACAATCTGATTTTTGAATTTTGGTTTTGGATAATTCTGTTAGGTCAGGTCAAGTCAACTAAGAAAAGAAACGGGATTTTCGTTTTCTTTGTTTCAGGTGGAGTTGGTTGAAAAGTCTTGTTTGAGAATTTTGAGGTAAAAATTCTTTTGAGATAAATAGTGAAAATGGATTTTATTGAGGAAAATACTACAGTCGGTTTTGAGGTCGTTGATCTCAAGGTAGATGAGATTAAGTATGAAATTTTATTAAGAGGAGAAGTTCCACATTGGAACGGAAATTATAGGCGGACCCAATTAAGTCAACTTTTGAGAATAAATGGAGGAGTCACTGTGACTATCTCTCCTTTCGATTTTAATGAGGATTTGAGTCAAGTTTTGGATTCTATTTTGGATATGACTGAAATATTACACGAAGAGGTAATTATTTCCCCTCAGTCTAATGTAGCTAGGAGATTTTCTTCGAGGTTAGCTCATTTGTTAGGAAGGATAGATAGGATGAAGGTCACATCTGATGTTCAGACTGCTAGTCGAGATCAGGTTAGAGCAGATGCTCTGCGACTGCGAGACGATTTTAAGAAAAAAATTGTCGGTGAGGTAGTCAGTTCGAGAACAGAAATCCCACAAAGATCGCAGGCCTCTCTTTTAGATCAAGCATTTGATAGGTTATCATGTCATAATGCTTCAACTACTCATGAAGGTAATCTTCATACGGTTTCGAGAGTCCCTTCGAATCTTCCAGAAGATCTATCGTTAAGAAGGTTAGGCTTAAGAAGCCATAACACCAATCCGTTTTTAGATTATGACCAGGTACCCTTTGATTATGATAATCAGGCACATTCGAGCAGTTTTGTACCCCCAGTGAGAAATCCATCACCCACTTTCTCACAGTTTAGTCTCAATTCTCAAGTTCCATCCATCCAGTTAGTAGCGCCTATAGATAAGGTCATCCCGGTGTATAAATGGGGATTATGTTTTACTGGTAAGGAAAAGGGAATTGAAGTTATAAAATTTTTAGAAAGAGTTCGCGAACTTAGTCAAGCTAGGGGAGTCCCCCTTGATACAGTTTTTAATAGTGCAGTCGATTTATTTAAGGAACCAGCTCTCTCATGGTTCCGAAGCATTAAGTATCAGTTGAGGTCTTGGCGAGACTTGGAGGCAAGGATTGGTAATACTTTCATCCCTCCAAATTACGATGAAGAACTCCTAGAGGAGATTCGCTCCTTTAGGCAAAGGAATAATGAAAATGTCGTTACATTTATTGCGAATTTAAGGATGAAGTTTTCACATCTTCTTAATCCAATTTCTATTCCGGAACAGTTGAAGATAGTTAGGAGAAACCTCCTACCCGATTTGAATTCGAAGTTATGTTTGATTGATCTGGTTTCCTATGAGCAGTTAGAATGTCTATGCAGGCAGATCGCGAAGAATTCGGTGATAATGAGTGGAGTAGAGGGTAAGGTCCGTGTAGGTAGACCCCAAGCAGCACCTGTGGGAACGACGGTTAGGGAAGCGAAGGAAATCCCAAAGGTTAAAGTAGAGACCCCTCGTCCACCTCTTCCTCCCCGAAGATTTGCGAATGCCCCAAACCAGTCGATGAGTAAGTCAGACCGACCCCCAGTCAGCTCTTTTTCCTGTTGGAATTGTGACCAGGCGGGTCATTCATTTAATTTTTGTCCACATCCACTTGAGAAATTTTGTTTTTCGTGCGGTTTGAAAGGAGCAATAGCGCCTTCTTGTCCCCGATGTCATCATTCAGGGAAAGATAATCAGGAAGCAGTTGAGTCCAAGGACGTTAAGAAGGTGGTGGATTGTCCAGAAACTCGGGAGTCGAATTTAGGTAAAGAAAGTTCTAAGGCAGATTCAAAAAACGAGTCAGCGAGAGAAGATTTTGGCGCGACTTCCCTCGAGTTTCGAAGACGCCAACCAGGTCCAGAATCAGGTGCGATTCCGAAGAGACGTTAGAATCGAGACAGGTGAACTCGAATCTTTCTAAGCAGATCAGTCCAGTTTTTGAGAGTAAAGATGCAGATAATAGGCCGTATATCTCTATTGAGTTAGAGGGTTTTGAGATTCTAGCTCTAGTTGACACTGGGGCAAATATTTCCATCTTAGGTGCAGGAACTGAGTCGATTTGGGAACTGTTGGAATCCAATCGAGTAGTTAAAGATAAATTACCGCGAGTGACTGTAGCAAATGGACAGCCACAAACAGTTCTAGGTACTGTAGTTTTGCCTATTTGTTTTGAGGATAGGTTGATTGAGTTAGAATTTACAATCATCCCTACTATATCTCACGCTGTTATTTTAGGTTCTGATTTTTGCAAGCAGGTTGAGTTGGCTATCGATTTTAAAAATCAAGTTTTCGACATTAATGAGATTACAGGAGAGACTCCAAATTTAGGTACTTATCTGGAGGAGTTGTCAGAGGAACAACAGTTGGTTTTAGATAAAGTAATAAAGCAGTACGAATTACTTGCTTCGAAAGCTCCCGGTCGTACGAGTGAAATTACACATTTCATAGATACAGGTTCAGCTAGACCCGTGAAGCAGAGGCAGTACCCTCTGTCTCCTGCTATCACCAAATTTTTACATCGGGAAGTAGATTCAATGTTAAGAGATGGAGTTATAGAGGAAAGTAATTCAGCTTGGTCAAGTCCTGTTTTGATGGTTCCAAAAAGTGACGGTACCTACCGTATGTGTTTTGATGGTCGTAAGATCAATGAGTTGACTGTTAAGGATTCCTACCCACTACCGTTGGTAGATAGTATTTTGAGTAAAGTAGCTGGGTCTACTTATCTATCTTCGATTGATTTAACAAAGGCGTTTTGGAATATTCCCTTGGAGGAAACCTCCAAGCCCAAAACGGCGTTTCAAGTTCATGGTCGAGGTCTTTTTCAGTTTAAGGTTATGCCTTTTGGGTTGTGTAATGCGGCGCAGACGCAACAACGGTTAATGGACCACCTATTTAGGGGTACCAAGTTTGAAGATCGAGTTTTTACCTATTTGGATGACATTATTTGTGTGTCCAATTCATTCGAGGAACACATTGCCCTTCTTGCTGAAGTGTTGGAAATTCTCACTAAAGCCGGGTTGAAGATCAACCTGGATAAGTGTAAGTTCTGTAGAGATTCGTTATCGTTTTTGGGTTATGTGGTAGATAGGAAAGGTCTAAGGACCGATCCAGGAAAAGTTCAGGCTATTGTTGATATGCCATCACCTAAAACTACCACTGAAGTTAGGAGAGTAATTGGAATCCTCCAATGGTATCGAAAGTTCATCCCTAATTTTTCCACCGTGTCTGAGCCAATTACATCGCTTATTAAGGGTCGTAAGAAGCACACTCCAGTTATTTGGACGGAGGAAGCCGAAGAGGCTTTCCAAAGTCTTAAGGAATTGTTGGTTTCAGCTCCCATTTTAGTCAAACCGGATCCCAATCTACCTTTCTTCATTCAGACGGATGCAAGTGACGTAGGGGTGGGGGCAATTTTATATCAAGTTAAGGATGATTTTGAGCACCCTATAGCTTATGCTTCTAGAAAGCTTCTCAAGACTGAGAAGAAAAATTACACGGTTACAGAAAAGGAATGTCTTGGAGTTATTTTCGGTATCGAAAAATTTAGGTGTTATGTCGAGGGCACAGAATTTACGGTTGTTACTGACCATGCCAGCCTACAATGGCTGTATAAAATTAAAGATCCAGTCGGCAGAATTGCTAGGTGGACAGTCAGGTTGAGTGGATTTAAGTTCAAGGTTGTTCATCGTCCCGGTAAGAATTTGGTAATGGCTGATTTTCTGTCCAGACATATTTCTTTGATTAATGTTAAATCTTTTACGCCAGACACCTGGTATGTTGAGATGATTAATAAAGTCCGCTGTAACCCAGCGAAGTTTCCAGATTTTGACGTTAAGGATAATATTTTGTATAAACATATTAGGCCAAAACACGACATCCAGTCTAATTTTTCAGACTGGAAAATAGTAGTTCCAACTGAGAATAGGAAAGAGGTTTTTGTTGAGTGTCATGATCATCCGACTTCAGCTCATTTAGGTATTTCAAAGACGTTGGCAAGAATTTTGGAAAATTATTATTGGCCAGGAGTAAAGGAGTCAGTGAGACGTTATGTTAGATCATGTGAGACTTGTGGTGCACACAAATCCACAAATCAATCTCCAGCTGGTTTAGGAGGTAATCAACGTAAAGTCGATTTTCCGTTTCAGTCTATTTCATTAGATTTTATGGGACCTTTCCCAAGATCTAAATCAGGAAATACCCAATTGTTAGTTATTACTGATTCTTTCACCCGATTTGTTATAGTAAAACCCCTTCCTAAGGCTACTTCGGCCAAGGTTGTGAAAATTTTGGAGAGAGAAATCTTTTTGGTTTATGGAACTCCAGAGGTCGTGTGTTGTGATAACGGTAGTCAGTTCAGGTCTAGAGAATTCAAGGAATTAATGAAGAAGTACCAGATTCCTAAGATCTGGTATAATCCCAGTTATCACCCCCAGGTTAATCCAACCGAAAGGGTGAATAAAGTTTTGGGTAGTGCTATAGCGTCATATATTAAAGATGACGATCACCGAACGTGGGACGAACATATTTTCGAAATTGCTCAGGCAATTAATACCTCGGTACATGAGTCAACAGGGTACTCACCCTCTTTTTTGGTTTTTGGACGTTACACACCAGTGAATGGTAGTTTTTATAAGGATGTTGATTATAGTTCTTTTGACCCAGTTGATTTTTCCAATCGACTTAAATGGCAGTCCGAAGTGAGCAAAGTTCCTAAACTTTATCCCCAAATTCAGGAGAAAATTAGAAAATCTTTTGAGAAAAATGTTAAGAGGTATAACCTTCGTAGGCGAGAGGTTAATTATCAAGAAGGTGATAAAGTGTGGAAGAAAAACTTCGTTCTTTCCAAAGCGGTCGATAAGTTTTCTAAGAAATTGGCTCCGAAATATGTCCCGGCTATGATAAAGAAAATTAAAGGTACTGGTAAGGTTGTTGTTCTTTCAGATCTGTCAGGAAAAATCCTGGGAGATTTTCACGTAAGTGATATTAAACCATTTGTTGAGATTCAGAATAGCCAGTGTTAGTGTAGAGCGCGCTTTAGGGGTGACCTAGTTGTATTGTATTCAAGTTGGCGCCCCTAGTGTAAAGCTCCGTTCACACGTAAAGGCAGTGTACATCCTATTTGTTGGTAGTTTGAGAATTTAGAAAGAATTCGTTTAGTGTGTCAATAGTAAGTTTTTCAGTAAGTTTAGTTACGGTTTTGGAGAAAAAGTAAAGGTTGTTTAGAGTCAGGAGTTTTCGTAGAGGTTGAGTCGAGTTTAGAGAAAATCCTTTTATAGGTACTTAGGTTAAAATAATTTGAGATTGGTGATGTTAGCGTGCAAATTAAATAAATTTAGCTAACCCACCAGTAATTGTTGTTGAGGTAGAGGTTGAGTTACATTTTAGTCATGGCCAGACTAATTTGTAAAATATTTTTAAACGGTCGCGTTAGAGCCCCATGCAAATAAGTGAGCTACGTGACTAGGCGTTGGGTTGAGTTGATTTAGGTGAGTTCTTAATTGATAATTTCAAGTTTTGTTAGAGCTGATAATTGGCATAATCTAAATATAAATCTGAGCTGTTATCATCCTAACAGTAACTCTCAGGAACGATCCGTTGAGTAGAGTTGAGAATTGAGGTAGTTATAATATTTTTAGGTTGAGATTTTGAAGAAAAGCTCCTGACGATGAAAATCTTTTCCATTCCTTTGATTAAGGTTAAGTCGAGTCAATATTTTTAGCTAGAGTTTGAGATTCAATAAGTACAGTTAGTTGAGATTTAAGAATTCTTTCAGTTGACACATTATCTTGAATATCTTTAATGGTGTTTAATTTTGGCGGAACAACATTAACCGGGTGGTTAATGAGTTATGATTGGAAATTAACTATACAGATTTTGACAAGGAATTTTGAGTTTTAGAAGTCTCGTCATTTGTAAGAACTTTTCAAGTTTGCTCTTTTGAGAACATTTGAGTAGTGTAACAGTTAAGAGTAAAGATCTTTCTCTTTGAAAATTTTTATTTCCTTGAAATTGAGATAGAGTTCGTTGGTAGGTAAAACCACATATAGGTCCAACGTTTGAGATTTGATTTTCTTTTTGAAAATTTTATTCTGTAATAATTGAGATAGAGCTCGTTGGTAAGTAAAACCACATATAGGTCCAACGGTTGAGATTTGATTTTCTTTTTGAAAATTTTATTCTTTGAGATAGGGTTCATTGGTAAGTAAAACCACTTCATAGGTCCAATGATTGAGATTTGGTTTCTCGTTTGAAAAATTTTCTTTAGACAATGACAACATCTTTGGGGTTATTTTTGGTACTTTCCACCCTGGTGTTACCTAAAGAGAAAGTATCCAGCCACTTTTGAAAATAGGTCCAGTGGCTGATTTCTTGTATATCTTTCTATACGCTTCTTTCCTTTCCTTTTTCGCCGTTTACGGCACACATATAAGTTCGTCTTTAATCTTTTTCTATCTCTTTCAATCTAAATTCATAATAATCCATATCTTCATAGCGGGTGAACGAACCACTTTGCACCATATACCATTTCGACATTTCATCTCTTTAGCCCTTTTTAGAGCAATATATGCATTATACGTTTAAGAAGAAACCTTACACATATAAGGCATGTTCCTATATGCCATCCCTTTTTGGGCCATAATTTATAACATCCATTCTAATTATGAATGGCGGTTATCCTGTCACCAGATCCATGCCGGCAAAACTTTTCGATTTGTTGGTCGAACCTCAACATCTATAAACGGTGTAACCTGCCATTAGACCCATCTTGGTAAATCAGGATTCTCTTTGATTTCTCCATCCATTTACGGTTGGATCCAATTTCTTTTGGTCCGTCAAATATTAATTCAGTTTGGAGAATTATTTCCAAGTTCTTTTAAGTAAAGTAGGGACTTTACTCCCTATATTTTGACGTCAAGTTCCACCTTAGTCAACATATCAGTATAATTCTGAAGGTCTAACACATTTGTGTAAGTTTTAGAGTAATGAATTGAAGTTGAGATAGTTTTGAGTCTTTGAGTTTAGGTGTCTGGGTAAGTCTCGACGGGTTCTTGAGTAAGAATGGCCGCACAGTTCCAGTACCACTTTGAGTCGTTCAGTAGAGAAATTTAGTGACGTAGGTCTCAGTAGAGGGAAATCTTGGAAAATTAAATCTGTCTTACTACTGATACTTAGCGTTCGCGTTAAAGAATTTTGAGAAATAAAATCCGAGTTGGAGTTTCAGAATTTCATCTATTCTTGTGTTTTTGATAACCACTTGACTGAATCTTGTTGAATAATTTGGACGTTTTTGGAAAACAATTTTGACATTTTTGAGTATAGATAATTTAGATATCCCGATTTTGACATTTTTGAGTATAGATAGTTTAGATATCCCGGTTTCGACATTGCTGAGTGTGAACATTTTGGATATTTCGATTTTTGACATTTTGAGGTATGAATAATTTTGATTTGGAAGTGTCCAGATCAAAATACTTTGAGTATGAACAATTTTGACATTTGACCCGATTTAGACGTCTTGGAGTTTGAGGTATAAGTAGAACTCTTAGATTTAAAATTTCTTTAGGCTTTTCTATGTAGAAATTTAGTTTTGGCTCTTTTAGATTTCTCTATGATTTCCTTTGTTAGGAATCATATTTCGCTCCAAAGTCGTTAGGACGTTATTCTTAACTAACTAACGATCGAGGAAACCTTTTTAGCTTTTGACGTTAAATCTCTAGTCGCTAGGAAACGCACTAGAGGGGTGTATTTTGGCATTTCCGGCCTCATAAGCGGAGAATTGCCCTGTCGTCTAGTCAGCTGCTTAGCCCCCAGCTGATGAAGTAGGTGGTATTGTCTGGCGACATACCGACCATAGGGGCCGAATCTTTAAGGTTTCGTCATCCTGGCAGTATTGCCAATTCACGAGTTTTGGTCGCTGAATTTCCTTGAGGTGTTCATGCAGACCCAACTCCTTGATTTTTGTGTGTAGGACGAAATCAGTAATCGATTGACGACAGCCGGGGTTTCTCCAATGGAGAACTCTGTTTCACATAGTTTTAGTTTTCTTTCATGAATGAGTGTGGTGGTGGAGGTTATTGGTTCTGGTATAGTCTGTTCAACCAGAGGTTAGGGAAAATATTTAGCTTTCTTTTGAAAAATCTTTAGTTACAAGGTAGTGTACTAGAGGGGTGCATTATGTCATTTCCAGCCTTATAAATGGAAAGGGCCTGCCGTTTAGTCAGTTGTGGAGCCCCCGACTGATGAAGTAGGAGGTATAGTCTTGCGACATGCCAACCACAGGGGCCAATTATTTGAGCTTCGCTACATAGGCAAATATTGCCACCATAAGAGTTTTGTCTTTTTGAGTCCCTTTGTGTTCTCATAAGACTCAACTTATTTTATTGAATTATGTGTAGAGCGGAGTTAGTTTCCGAATAACGGCAGTCAGGTTTTCCTTTTGGGAGCCTGTTTAACCTAGTTTTAGTAACCAGAGTCCTACTGGCGGTTTCCGAGGTCAGGGCTCGCCCATATTGCTTTATGTTTGAAACATGGAGTGTTTAAAACTTGTTCTTTCTGTCTTTTCTTTCGGTTTGTTGGGATTTGTTAGTTGTTGACTCGAGAGGAGCTCTCTCGGAAAAGTTTCTTGTGGAGACTTTTCCTTCCTTTTTACAAGGGGGGGTGTGCAGCGTGCCTTGCACGCTACGTTTTCTTTTTCAAAATTTTAATTCTCGATTTGGAATATTTTTATAAAGTTCAGAAAAGTTATGATTGACTGTACATTTTCGCTGATGTAGGAGGCTGTATTAGGCAAAGATCACGAACGAACACCTGGCAGCTATTAAGAAATTCTTGCTTTTGTTATTTAAGTAAGACGTAGAAAACATGTCTGGTCGATTTTCTGTCCCGGTTCTGGGTTTTCAGAGTTTGAAAAGTATATCATCTTATGCGAATTAATTTTCCACGTCTAATGAGACCACTCTCATCTTGCTACTCTAGATTTCCGATTAGTTATCCAGATAAAACCTAAAAGATTATTTCTTTGGGTGTGGGTTAAAAAAAACAGGAAAAGATAGTTGAGAAGACCCATAAAGAAACATAAACAACTTGCGTTTCGTTCTGAGACACGACAAGCCTCGGAGATATGCGGATTCACGATTGTGAAATTTAAGTTTGAATAGAGGGAGAACTGGAGAGGTTGGTCGTACTGTCGAGAGTGTGCCGACGTATAAGGTGAAAGATCCGACACCGTCGCGTGCGAGTTTTAAGTGTTGCATACTGTCAATGATGAGATTTGGAGTGGAAAGTAGGTCAACATTTTCGGTTAGACGGTAGTTGGGGCGCATGAGTAGCGTCACCCCAGAAAATTATAAGTAAGGGTAGAGGACGCGTTAGGTTCATTTTTGGGTCTTAGTTCGGGAGATCATGTAGCTTGTCTACAAGTTCGTAAATTAGTATTAGTCCCTTGTGTAAGCACACATAGGTATTATTATGGTGAAGTTGTTTCCGTGAAAGATGCAGTCTTACGTGAGTAATCTTTTGAATTTAATTTTGGTCATTATAACTAATGTTCGCTTTCTTGTCTTTACAGACAAGGGACGTAGTCCTGGACGTGGTTTTGGACTTACGTACTACTAGATTAAGTTTTGGAACGTAGTCTTGGACGTAGTCTTGGACGTAGTCTTGGACGTAGTCTTGGACGTAGTTTTGGGACGAAGTTTTGGAACGTAGTTTTGGGATGTAGTTTTAGACGTAGTTTTGGACTTACTTACTTATTATTGGATTTAGTTTTGAACGTAGTTTTGAACTTTAGTTTTGATTTACTTTTGAGCTTCAAGTTCTAGAGTGTTAGATTCCAACTTCTAGTTTCAATTTTTTAACTACTAATTTCCGATTTCCAGTTTTTGATTTCGAACTTTGAATTTCTAAGTTTTAACTTTTGATTCCTGAATGTTAATTTCGAACTTCTAGTTTCTGAGTTTTGAGTTCCAACTTTCAAATTTCTGATTCACATGAAAGTTTACATAAAAATTCGATCATGTGGAGGCTTAGGTAGGTACCTACCTAGGTAGGTATACTAACCTGTGTGAAGGGTGATATTTGAAGAAGCTTGGAGAAATAAAGAAGAGTGGTGGAGTTTAGTTTGGAGGCATGGAAGGTTTCATCAGGCAGAGGTTCTAGCGCTTTTATATTTGGTCGTCCCAAGGTAGCAGGGGGAGCAGTCCAGCTCATCCGGCACCTGGAGCACCAACCAAGGGGTGCTAACACCAGTGCAAAGGCAGTTCCAGCAACCATGCCGGCCTAGTCTTTGATCATCGCGCTTAGGTTAGAGGAACCTTAGTTCGTCAGTTTTTGAGATGGAGTTTTGAATAATAAGGTATGTCTTTATGAGTGAATAAACTTTTGCTATTTTCCGACAATCCAGAAAATTAAATAAATTCAAGTACAGTGTTTAATTGATTTCATCACCTATGACTTTCTAAGTGAAACTGATTTGTGGTAATATGTTATGAACTTTTATTGTGGTCAACAAGTGACTAATGTAATGGTTATGTGTAAAAATAATTTATTAAATTTATCGTGTGTGTTTAGGATTTTGAGTTAGAGATGATCATTTTGCAAATTAAATTTTGAATTTCAGATTTTGTAGGTAGATACCGATTTTTATATTGAAACTTTTGCTTAAGATAAATTTAAATTTTTGATAAATAACCTCTGATCTAACTCCGAGTTCTATTCAGAATCATACCTATGTGTTATAGTTTAGAAATTGTTTAATAGAATTTGAGCTTTGGAAATTTTTATCTGAACTATTGAAATGATATAGGTACCTATCTTGAATTTTAATCATGTAAGTTTGATATCATTGGTAATAAGGTAATATTTATGTTTGAATATTTGAGTCAGGATTACTGATTTTAATTATTAAATTGATTGTTGATATGTAAGATCTATTGGTGATTGCCAGTCTATTGTACTGATGATGAAATTGATTTTAATAAATCTTTGTATTAAAATTCAACAATTTTAGAGTTTTAAGAATCAACCCTCCTCATGTTCTTTTAAATCATTTATTCAATAAGTAGAATAACATCAAGAATAAGGTGATATATTCTGGTATATTTTGGTGGGGTTTATCAATTTTTTTTGTTATTGTTTGTAAAATTGTTAGGAGTTACTACGGGTCCAGTCTGGTTCGGTGAATGCTGGATTTTCCAGAGGAAGGCCACATTTATCTGTCCCGGGCTGGATAATCACAACGAACATTTTGATTAAGTTTGGTTTTGATTTGATACTTTGGAAATTTAGACGATCACTTTTCAAAATTTAAAGTTTATTTTTGTTTCGACATTTAGAATATTTGGGTGGGGCATTCCAAATTTGATATG
The DNA here is from genome assembly GCA_910589415.1 of Malachius bipustulatus. Classification (NCBI taxonomy): domain Eukaryota; kingdom Metazoa; phylum Arthropoda; class Insecta; order Coleoptera; family Melyridae; genus Malachius; species Malachius bipustulatus. The sequence goes on from OU342633.1 coordinate 34,461,228, forward strand.
TTCCACTCGACAGGCCAATGTGGCTAATGTTACAAATTTGCCTAGTCACATTGAGATCTGTCAATAGCCACCTCCTTCCTTTCGGGGTTAAGGTAAGTGAATTATTATTTTTTTTATTGTTCAACTTTTTGAGTGGGAGTAAGCGAGGGGGAGGAAGGCTCCAAGGTACACTAAATTACAATAATAATTGTCGCAGCCCACTTTAATTAATGAATTTATTATTTTAGGATCATAGCGCATAGAGACTTTTTCCTTTAAAAAAAAATTTGCAACCGATCCATCTAAAAATATACAGGTCAACAAAAATACATTATTAGGTATTTTAAATATTTCGAGAACGTGATGTTCAATCGTTTTTCTGTTTTCATCGTTTTATTCAGCGAAAAAAATACTACTAGTTTGCTAATTTAACCGACTTTCTTGATCAAATAATAACGAAGTTAGCAATAGTGCCGACTTAATTTAAAACACGGTGTATATGTCGTGAGCAGGTGAGTTTTGGAAAACTACTTTTTCGTAATCTGGGGGTCATGATCGGTGGACATTTGATGAGTTTGGGTGATTTTAGAAAAGTGATGTCTTCCTCAATAGTGTATTTTTTTATAAGAAAAATACACTAAAAAGTTGATATACTAAAGGGGGTGGATCATAAAGGGGGCGAATTTTAGCATTAAAATACACACATCTAGGAGCTTAATTATTTATTTTTAGTTGCCTGGAAGATTATTTAAACAAAGATTAATACTTACATGACGGCAGTCGCTCTCGAAGTATCCTCAAAGGAAGAATGTCGGCTTTGATCGTCTCCAAGTTCCTCCGCAACATAACCATCGTATCTGGTATGTGGCCTTATAGATCTGAAAACAAGATCCTTACACGAACGTACAAGATATACTCTAATATACTTCGTGCGTCTTCATTACTAATGATCACTGCGATGATAATGGACCTTCCAAGTTTGGCGAAAAGAGCACCCGGAAGACTTGGCGACCAAATTGGTTTGATTCTTCTTATTTCCATCGGTGTTTATAAGCATTTCCAGGCGAACAATGAGGGATTCCATTACTTGATTTCTGAAGCTGAAAAACAGAATGATGCGGTGATGAGTTCTACTGGTGTGGTGAAGAAGATTTATGAGAATCATGCAAGACAGATAACATTTATGCATCGACTTATAACAATTTTTATCTCCTCTACCTGTACGATGTATACCATTAATGTCTATTACAAAGCATATAAATATGTTCCTGATATGAGGGTTGAAAATAATTTAACCGTCGCTGCAAAAAGACCTGTCATGTATAATACTTGGTTGCCCTATGACAGTGATAATTATTATATCGTGACAAATACAATGTATGAGTATATGTCCTACGTTGTGATTCTTATAGTTTATGCTACTGACTGTCTGTATCTTTCACTTATTGTAAATAGCATCTGCGATATAAAAATTATCCAGTATTATTTTGAAAATTATGACATCTTGAGAGGTGTTGCTGATAACGAAAAGAACGTAGATCTTGCTTATCATAAAGTAGTTTGGTGCATCAAAAAGCATCAAAAGATCATCAAGTAAGTGGAGAGTTTAAAAAAAAAAGGGAGATTAATTTTATTGTTTCAGGGATATTGGACTCCTAGACGTGTTTATGAGGAGTATCATGATGGCGGATTTTTTGACAAGATCGTTACAGCTCACTTCCACTGCTATTATTATCTTAACGGTAAATTTATTTATTATTGTAAGCTCCAAGTGATGCCAATAAGTTATATTTTCTCCGTTCACCAATCTATTTACTTACTATTTGTTTTTTTTTTGTTTTTTTTTTTAGTCAAGTAAGCCACGCTTCCGCCAGCATTTTCAGGCCAGGAATAGGGACTTTGACTAATTTACAGCAATTTTTTTCATATCTACGGTTAAAATGATTTGATTTGAAAACATTTGATTTGATTTCGTTGACAATAAAAATAAAATTATGAAATTTCACCCAATAAAAATCATCGTAACCTGAAAAAATGGTAATTATCTAGGTCATGACCTAATAAACTGAATTTTTGCTGAAATGCTGATCATAAAAGTCAGAAATCCGTAATAATGTCCAGCTACGCTTTCGGCCACGAACTTTTTAAACTGAAAAAATTTTTTTTTTTGAAAATTTGTTAAAAAAAGTCCGACATTTCATAATAATGACGAGACACGTTTTCGGTCACGAAATTAATAATGTGAAAAAATAAATCTAACTTAAAGTTTTACTAAAAACCGAACCTTTTCCATTTAAACCTTTTAAAGCGGAAACATTTTTTTACTGAAAATGAATCAAAGACCCTCTCTCTGGCCGAAAGCGTGGCTGGCCGCAGTGTGACTAGCTTGACTCAGGTTTTTTTTTAACTTCAACCCTGATGATGAACTAGAAACAGGTTGTAACCTCTTCGGTTTTATGTAATGGTAAAAATCTATACGTTCTTTTATTTTTTTTAAATCTATACGTAAATCTCCGGTAAAATTTATACGTCTCTAAATATAATCCATTTGTCGTTTATTGAAACTTACAGGGAAAAAAAAAATTCATTTTCTTGATTTTTGTTTTGATTTTGCGAAAATATATTCACAACTTGATCCACGAAAACGATTCCTAAGTAATTGAAAGTAAAAAAAAAAACACAAGAAATTGATTTGAAGCAAATCGCATTAGAATAAATGTAATTAGTACATTGATATACAAATATTATATTTTCTGTTATCTTTAACTCTGATGATGGTCTGAAGGACTAGAAATTAAGATCCCTTTAATGAGAATTATACAGGGTGAGTCAAATTCATGCTACATCATTGGGATCGTTTGATCGAAACTCTAATAATAGTTTGGCTATTAACCGACAAATATGATAAATATGAATATTCAAATTAATTATAAATTTGTTCCAGAAACTTATTGATTTGTTTTTACTTTTTTTACCGAAAATTCCAAATCTCAGAAACAAAAAGAAAAATGAATAGAATACATTAAAGGCAACATTGCCTTCCAATATAAAAAAAAACGAGCCAGGTCCTTATTTAAAAAAATAAAGTTGATGATGGTAGCGGAAATGCGAAACGTGTAACCTCCAATCATATTAAATATTTTGATATCAAATAAAAAGGGGCGTGAGAATGTGCTTTCAGTTTTTTTGATATCTTTTTAAATAAGCCAACAAAGTAAATGGTAAATAGGAATTTCAAAAATTTCAGTTTTTTCAGGTTTTTTTTACAAACTGTCGGAGCTAACCTAATTTTTTCTCAGATTATTATTCAGATTTAAATTTAGCAGCCTTGTCCCATTTTAGCAGAGTCCGCCGTATCTCTCCCACGTAAGTAATCATATATCTCCATCTCATTCTAATACACTGAGAAAAATTTTTCATTGGCGGAAGTAAATTTGCAATTCCGCCAATTAAATTATTTAATTGATAACGAGCAACTAAATATTTAGTTGCGTCAACTAAATTATTTAGTTCCAGAATTTGAGGTATCCAACCAAGAATTAGTTGCCATAAGATACTGTATAAAAGTGATCGCAAATAAAACTTTCTGCTGTGAACTAAATAATAATTCAGTGAACCACAGTAAGCTTTCTTATGTCAATTTAATAAAACTGGGCAGAACTATTATCAGGTTCTCTCAATATTACTTTGAGTTCTCTCAACTAAATGAAACTCTTCTCCGAATCCAATTTTAGTTTTGATTTTTCCTACCTACCTTATCTAACCTACCTAACCTAAAAATTTGGTAATATTTTATTGAACTTTTCGTTTTGAAATTTTTTATTTATTGGTTGAGATTTCGGTTCTTGGTGAAATAATAATATTACCAATAACCGAAATCCCAAGCAATAAATAAAAAATTTCTACCCAATAAAGGTACAAAATGCGCAGTGCCACGGCTCTCCTCACCCCGATCAACAATATAACAATAAAAATTATTTGCACATTTTGCTGTCCATATTAATCATCCATTTGTCCATAGTAATGTTAAATTTATAAATTACCTTTAATTATTGTTATATACGCGTAGACCGGGACGAGTCAAAACTGTACCATTTATTGGTTTGGTTTGTCTGAAATCCATTTAAGTACCTATACCAAGCTAACAGTAATGACGGCTTTCTGTGATTTGAACTTCACGATTTGTCAGATTTATACAAACAAAGCTGCAAAAGAATATCAAAAATAAAACCGAATTATTTATTTACATTAAATAAACAAGAAAAGTTTACTTAGATAAATTATTAGCAACAACCACGTTTGACGAACGCAGCTACATCATGATGGCGTCTATAATGGCGACTGATGCATGTATTTTTATCTGAGGTTGCACAGTTAGATGAATCTCTTACAGTAAATAAATAAATATTTATTGCCATAATTCTGGTATAATTCCTTCAATACAAACGTTCTATTATTGCACGCCTCTCAGTACACTACACAAGAAATTTTTACTTGACACAATCATACCATATAGTTGGAATAATGAAAATCTGATATATTTCACGCAATTATGTTTGGAATATTCTGTTAAACATTTATTCCTACCTCCGGCAAGAAAAACCTATTTGTCTCACAAATTTCTAACTTCTAAGAATCTTTGATTCATTTAAACAAGATAACTTTATATGTTTAGTTGCTGGAATTAAATTTTGTTCTAGTACAGATTCTTAGATTGTTAGCTATGAGTAATATTATTATGCCAATATGAAAAATACTTCTTTACACAAAATGAGCTTCAATTAAATTATTTAATTCAATCAATTGCTCAATTTTAGTGAATTCAACTAAGATTTGGTACTGTAAATGATAAAGTTGTTCTTATAACTAAATAAATTATCTGGAGGAAATACCTTCAGCCTTTAGTTCTTTCAAGAATAATATTTCTCTCAGTGTACATATACCTAAACTGTATATCTCCATCCTCTTTATTTAATTATTTTCGTAAATATTAGAGGGGGAAACGCTTTGTGAATACGAGACTAATCTCCCAGATCCCAATGATGTAGCTCGAATTTCTGTTTATGGGGATAATGGTCACTTGGATTTAATTTTAGGAAATTTAATTTTTACAAAAGATTTCCAATAACCCCCGACTTTTTAATTAACCCCCGAAAAAGACAGTTTATCCAATAAACACTCTGCTAGGATGGTAAGATAGTATGATAACGCGAATTAACTTATGGATCTTTGGCAATCTGTACTCTGTGGGGTCTTATAGAATTTTGTTTTCTGTGTCTGTCTTCTTTTGGCGACGTTGGTTTACATTGGGAATTGATTATACTTTAACGAACCCAAGTAATTGGTGTAATGTAATAGGAATATGAGCATATGGGTCTAGGATAAGTTTTTTGTAATTATGGGACGCATCAGTTCATATTTTTATTTTTTACCTTTATCCGCAGCAAAGATGTTCTGGTTGGGATTGAGGTTTAGTGACACCAAATATGTTGTCAAAAAGAGGTTTTTTTGTGCCTTGCAGAAACCTACGTGACTATAAGACGAATTTCATTTACAACATTTATTTATTGGCAGTCCTCTTATTCGTGGTTCAATATTTGCGATGATTATTAATAAAATATTTAATTATAGATGCCATTCTCATTACTTTATTGCTGGGCCGCAGTATATTTCTGCTACATGAGCTATCTGGTATTTGTTTACTATTGGCATGGCAATGAACTGCGAGAAGAAGTAAGTGCTCAGTTCATAATTTTATGATTAATTTTATAGAGTTCTAGAAGGATTTTCACCTCTAGCACCATCTCGGCCGTGTTTATGTTTTTTTTTTCCGCAATAGATCTCTCTTTCTAATTTTTTTCTAACATTTTCTTAATGTTCCAAATCAACTTTTCAGAGTTATAACTTTCAGAGCATGGCGATTTCGGATGCAATCTACAGAAGTAACTGGTACGAACAGGACGAAGCGACCAAGAAACTCCTTCTCATTATTATGATGCGTTCTCAGCAATGTCTTTCTCTCCATGTTGGATCGCTCTGTGAAGTATCCAATGAGATCCTCGTTAAGGTATTTATTTATTATTATAAAAATATTCAATCGATTTCTAAATAGAATGGACGCACTAAAGAAAGAGCCAATCAGTGATAAACTCTAATGGATGTTGGCTTAGTCAATAACAAACTTTTCATTATTATCCAATTTTAATTATTGTTGACATGCAATATTAGTGCTACGTTGAACAATAATGAGAATCATTCAACGTTTGTGTCAATTATTGAACGTCACAGTATTTTGGTATACTCATGATGAAAATTTAAAGATTTTATTTATTATTTATTATTTTGTCACTGGATATGACGTCACTCGCTAAAACTCGTGGCATTATCATCATCTCGTGAATAATGGCTTCATAATCGCTTATACAGTGCGGAAGGCAGTTATGGAATAAAACTCATAACTCGAAAAAAAAAATGATTTTTTCGAAAAAAGATCAATTTTACAATTTTTATCCCTCGCCTTTCAGCCCCCACTCCTTGTCATTTTTTCTCTTCAAATAGCAACCCCATGGTTTTTTAACGAAAATTGAAAGACCAGATCTGATTGAAAAGTTGGGTTTAAGATTCCAAATTCGCTATACAGGGTGGAATGTTAATGACAGAGTATCAAACTACATTACTATGCATTCCGAACTTTACAGTTATTGAGATATTGCAATTATCCAAAAAGGAAGCTTTTTGCCTTAAGCATTTACTTTGAACATGTTTGAACATTTAGATGTTCAAAACGTTCACAATTTTCATGTTGACAACGAATTAATCGAGTGAAAATTTCGTCTCTAACTCTACTTAAGCCTTCGGTATAATGTTTCTAATTTCCCTTATTATAATTTTCCGTAAATCGTTCTGATCTAAAGGTTGTTTTTTATATACTTTGTTTTTTAAATACCCCCACAAGAAAAAGTCCAAAGGTATTAGATCGGGTGATCTCGCTGGCCATTCGATGAAACCTTTTCTTACTATCCACCTTTACAGGAATTTTTATTCGCCAAAATATCCATTTAATGCTAACAAAGAAAACAAAATCAGCTTCATTGAGATTCCACCCTGTATAATCTCATACATCAATAATAATTAGACCCAACTTTTTGGTATTATACTTCATTTAATAACTAGGAGGAGTAAATTTAAATAAACCGCCAAAAAAAGATGCTTCTCATTGGTCAATTCATAGGCAAAATTACACCCAGCAAAACTTGTACAGGAAATTGAATCTATGCAACGCTCAACACTACATATACGCTTGTTTTTTTATTGTTGTGTCATTATTGTTTACAATGTCAGCGTCGAATGTGACACATCAGTTTTATAATCAGTTATTTCCAAAACCCTATAAGTTGTTCTAAATAAGTTCTTTAAAAGTTATTTCAAAACCAAATAAAGTTCTTTTTGAAGCCCATTCAGTTCTTTTTAGAGAACAGACATCCTTTTCAGAATTTTGAAATTATTTTTGGCTTTCCATTTTCATCCTGCAAACGGTTTCAAGTGCCATTATGGATAATCCTACATCAAGACGTACAAGTGAGAGGATGTCTCCTCCAAAGAAACGGGAAGAAAAGAGTGTCACCTACAAGATTTTGGAAAAACTACTCTATATGCGTACCTACTTCATCAATAATTGAAGAACATAATATATTCCAATCGAACAAGGTGCGGATTTAGACCAAACAGGGACTGCTGTATGTGATAAAGTTAGTTTCAACAACACACTACTTTGAATCTGATCCTACAAAAACTGAAAAATGCTGTTTATAATACATACTGTTTGAAAAAATTGACTTTATCCACAAATTATATATTATTAAATGTAAAATAAAAACTTTATCTACGATGTTATGTGTTATATAATACATACATAAAATATATTTATATGTTACATTAAATTTGTCACATAAGTATTGCCTAAAATAAAGTAGGTTAATATAAATGTTAAATCTACTTTCAATCAACTTAATATGAATGTTATCTAATAATTATTATCCTTAATATTCTTCGAAATATCTAGAAATTATTCAATTTCATTCTATTTATATCCAGAAAATTATTCAGCACTATAATACTTATATATTATGCAAATCACAATGATTTGTGATACTGCTGTAGAGTCTCTCCTGAAAAGTAGACTTCCTACACCGAAAACAAGTCCTATCTTCCTTATTAATAATCATTGTTTCAATTCAAATTTGCCGCCAAAAAAAATCTGGTGATTTAATCTGGTGACTTTTAGTGGTGTAAATGATACTTTGCAGTTTACTCCTCCTAGTTATTAAATGAGATATAGTACTGTCGAATTGAGAAAAATCTGGTCTTTCAATTTCAATCAAACCATGCGGGGTCACTATTTGAAGATACAAACTGACAAAGGGTGGGGGCTGGAGGTTGAGGGGTGAAAATTATGAAGCAACAAATGTGCCAAATAAAAAAATAAATTCTACCTCTCCGAGCGTTTCTCGCAAAAATATTTTTTTGGAGCTATGAATTTTATTCCATAACTGCCTTGCACACTGTCTAGTAATATACTATTAATCACAGCTTTGTGGTGGTCAAAAATAATCAACACAGGTAATTTTAATAATTGATGATTACCTGGTATGCCCATTTTAGTTCCATCATGGGCTGTTACAGTCAGCACGCAGTCAGACACCTTTCACCAGATGACGCATATGACGTGTTACGCATTACTAAATTTACTTGGGCACTCACTATAAAAGCACTTAAATTGCGTAATCATTTGTTTAAATAAAGTCGTGTCGCTACACTGGTCATTATATTAATAATTATTATAAATTCTGATTGTTACAGATCGCAAAAACGTTTTACTCCATGATGACAATCTTCAAAAACGTCACCAGATAAATATCACTGGGAATATTTTTTCAAGAGCATTACTGCTGTTAATCACGTCGCACGCCTTGTTGAATAATCACAATCAACGTGGAGATGCATGGAGGATAAGCAAAAAAATCTGTTGCAGCTCACATTTAATAAATTCACGTTGAAATGTACACAAAATATTATTATAAATTAACAGTAACTTTAATTGAATTAATAATTAATATTATAAGCATTAATGAAGGTATTTTTATATTTAATTCTTTAAACCTATCGTAAACCTCGCTTTCCACCTAGTCACGATGATATTAACCTAGAGGAGTTTTAAGGTGACTTATCTTTAATAAAGGTTACCCTGTTCCTATAGAACTCCTGTAATCAAAACACTTAAGCCGAACGATAACCGGATAATCGCTGATCAGAAAGACATAGAGGAATAGTGGCTACAATATATTCGGGAACTGTTTGTCGATGAAAGAACAGAACCACACAAAACAAAATGAGCCGCCACTAAATATTTTAGCATCAGAAATAGCTCATGCGATCAAAGTGGTAAAAATAAAAAAGCAGCAGGTCCAGATGATATAAACGCGGAAATGTTAAAACCCCTGAATGAGGAAACCATCATAATATTAACTCAGTTGATGAACAAGATCTGTGAGTCAGAAAATCTATTCCTCAAAACTGGCTTAAATCAATATTTATATCCATACCCAGGTTGATCAGCCTGATGAGTCATGCATTGAAGGCTGTACACCACCATGTATGATAAAAAGTGTGAGCCAAACATAGGTGATGAATAGTTTGGCTTCCGTCAGCAGCTTGGTACGACAGAAGCGCTTTTCAGCCTTACAATTCTACTCCAAAAATGCAGAGATCAGTCGCAAGATGTTATTATCTCTACTTTATAGATTATACAAGGTGATTCAGTAATGAGTACCATAAATGATACGGGGTGTACCTACTGTCAAAATAATACGAAAACCAAGAATAACTTTTTTTCCAAAAGTGCTTCCCTAACAAGATACAGGGTGTGAAAGGGTCGATTTGGAAAACACTTATTTGATCGTATCTTCTAACTGGGTTGAACTATTTAATTCATTTTTGGTAGACATCTACTACATAATAAGGACCGTAAACGGACAAAATTTTGTCGCATTTGAACAATCCAGTGGCGTAGAATTGGGGGTCATGTGACACTTTTCCCCCCAAAAAAAAAGTTGCTGTTGGGTTTTTTCCCATTTTTATTTGGTTTTTAGTATTATTGGTTCAAATACCACAAAAAAGGTACACTTGTTTCATTTGCCCAGAAGCGTCCGTTTCCGAGATATTCTGACTTGCGTGTAACTATGTGAAATATTAAACTGCAAATAAAATTATCAAGGCGCCTTATTTATCAATAATTCACAATTAAAAAACTAACTTGTCAAAAAGTAAATTATCAAAAAAGCTAAAGACATGGAAAGGTTTTCTAATGGCGAGTACACAGATATGCTCTTAACATTAGGAGAATGTTTTGGAAATTCGAATGCGGCAGTTAGACGATATTCCGAAAAGTATCCCAACAGAATAGTGCCAAATCGGCGGACTTTTTTGTCAGTGGAACGGCGTTGTCGCGAAACTGGTAATGTAAAACCAAAACTTTTAAACAACGGTAAGCAAAGCAACGAACCACACGCACAGCTGGAAACGAGGAACAAGTTTTGGAATTGTTAGAAAACGATCCAACAGTAAGTACAAGACGTTTGGCACTCCAAACAAACATTTCGCAAGCCAGTGACTGGCGCATTGCAAGGTAACACCAGCTATATCCCTACCATCTGAGGCAAGTTCAAGACCTTTTGCCTGAAGATTATGCTGCACGTGTGGAGTTTTGTGGATGGTTATTGAATATGCATAACCAAGACCGCAATTTTATTTCCAACATAATTTTTACGGATGAATCCACTTTCGCAAGAAATGGCATTTTTAATATGAGAAATTCACATGTTTGGGCAGAAGAAAACCCAAGAGCCACCAAAGTTACCCATTACCAACACACATTTAAATTAAATGTTTGGGCTGCTACACGTGGAAATACAATTATTGGATTTCATTTTTTCCCCGGAAATTTAAACGCGAACAATTACCAGGAATTTTTGGAAGAAGTTTTTTTTTCTTTTTTTGATGACATTCCTCTGTTAACCAGGCGCAGTCTCTGGTTTATGAACGATGGTGCTCCGCCTCATTATGGCAGGCAGCCAAGGCAATGGCTTAATGAAAACTTCCCAAATAGATGGATTGGTCGTGGAGTTGATGCTCCCATTCACTGGCCTGCTCGATCACCGGACTTGAACCCGTTGGATTTTAGTGTGTGGGGGCAATTAAAAACCAAAGTCTACGCAACACCAGTAAATTCTTTAGAGGATCTCAGGCTCAGAGTTGTGAATGCCTTTGCAGAGTTAACAAACAATCCAAGTATTGGTAGAATAATTTTTAATTTGGAAAATCGTTTACATCAATGCATTCGTGCCAATGGAGGACACTTTGAAAACTTACTTTAATTTTATTTTTATTATTTTTCAGTTAATTATAAACTTACGTAGGTAGATGTATTCGACTTTAAGTATTTTATTTGGTTGTTAATAAAACTTTTTCTGTGATAATTTTGCAACTTGGTATTTCACATAGTTACACGCAAGTCAGAATATCTCGGAAACGGACGCTTCTGGGCAAATGAAACAATTGTACCTTTTTTGTGGTATTTGAACCAATAATACTAAAAACCAAATAAAAATGGGAAAAAACCCAACAGCAACTTTTTTTTTGAGGGAAAAAGTGTCACATGACCCCCAATTCTACGCCACTGGATTGTTCAAATGCGACAAAATTTTGTCCGTTTACGGTCCTTATTATGTAGTAGATGTCTACCAAAAATGAATTAAATAGTTCAACCCAGTTAGAAGATACGATCAAATAAGTGTTTTCCAAATCGACCCTTTCACACCCTGTATCTTGTTAGGGAAGCACTTTTGGAAAAAAAGTTATTCTTGGTTTTCGTATTATTTTGACAGTAGGTACACCCCGTATCATTTATGGTACTCATTACTGAATCACCTTTATATTGATTATAGATTAAGTCCTTCGATAGTGTTAAACATATAGAAGTTATCAACCTTCTGCATAGACAAGGATTGGATTACAAAGGCATCGCCCTTATTAAAAATCTACACTGGGAACAATCGGCATCAATCAGAATATGCGAAAACACTACTACGGATGTCCACATAAAGCGAGGAGTACGTCAAGGGTGTGTGCTAACTCCCCTCTTCTTCAATCTTTACTCTGATATGGTTTTTCAAAATGCATTAGAGGATCAAGGAAGGCATCAAAGTAAATGGAAAAATCGTTAGATACGATGATGATACCGTCGTCCTAGATCTCTCTAATAAGAGCACTCGGGCTATAATCGATACCCTTAGCACCTTAAATTTGAGGCAGATCATTGACAAACCTACTAGAATAACCGCCCACACTGCCACTCTGATTGACTACATAATAGTGCCTGATGACATATCGGTCTCTTTGCACGACGCTGTGCCTTTTCCCTTCTCTGAAATTACTTTATTAAATGATTATGTTTTGTAATTGTTCAACACCCATGCACCACTTCGGGAGATGAATCTTAGATGGAGAACGGAGAGATCCTTACCTTACGTCACCGATAATATAAAACTTTTAATGTCACTCAGAGATAAAGCCCTGATCAGGGCTAGTAAATCTAAAATTGAAAGTCATTGGAATTATTATAAAAAATTGCGGAATTTTACATCCAAAGCTATTGGGAGAGAGAGAAAAGCCTACTTTGAAAGTAAATTCTCATTGAATAGAGGTTCTAAACTATTATGGAGGGCACTCTCAGTTCTGAATGTTGTCAAGCAACGTCATACAAACTTACCTGATAGTTTAAGTAACCCAGAAGAAATAAATAATTATTTTGTTGATTCAGCGAGTCTCATTATTGACTCACTCATCATCATCATCATCATGATCGCATCAATTAGGATGCGATGAACTCGTAGATTATTACAGCTCTAATATAGGTGATAAATTTAAAAATTCGAAATTCACGTTTGAACTTGTCTAGGAGCTTGAGGTAGTCGATATAATATCAACGCTGACATTCTTCTCCTTAATAAAGTTTCAAATCCATCTAGTTATGGTGATCTGAGGCCCTTGAGTGTATTACCTATTTTCTCCAAGATTCTTGAGCGCATTATGTACAAACAGCTCTCGATGTATGTGGACTCATCCAATTTACTACCAGAGAATCAGTCGGGTTTCAGGGCTGGTCATAGTTGCTCGACTGCTTTGCTTGCCATTCTGGACGACATCCTGAGAGCTCATGACTCCAAGAGGGTTACAGTGCTAGTGTTGTTGGACTTCACAAAAGTCTTCGACACTATCAATCACCAGCTGTTGCTTGCTAAATTAAACTATCTGGGACTATCCAGAGATTCGATTAAACTTGTTCATAGCTTTCTTAATGATAGATCGCAGCGTGTGAAACTGAATGGTTAATGTTGCTCCGTGCTGCGAAATATGAATGGTGTGCCTCAGGGTTCTATTTTGTCTCCATTATTGTATGCGATGTATACTGACCTATAATAACATTTCTCACTGCAGTCACCACTTTTACGCTGACGACACCCAATTGTATTTATCCTTTACACCTGAGGAACTGACGGATGCCAACTTAAAAATTAACAATGATTTGAATGCCCTGCTGGCGGCAGCCGAAAAACATTCCCTTAAAATTAACCTCAAAAAATCATCTGTTTTGGTGTTTGGTCCAACATGTGAAAAGTAGCTCAGGGTCAAAGTTGGTGAACAGGCTCTGAATCTGTCGGAATCTGCAAAAAATCATGGTGTTATCATCGATTCAAGCTTAAAATTCGATCTGCATGTAAAGAAATTGATTCAAAACTCCTTTTATAAACATAAGCTATATTATATAGCAGTAGACACTTCCTCAGCTGTGAGACAAAAAGAATGTTGTGCGATAGTCTCATTTTATCAAACTTCAATTACTGTTACCAAGTCTATGGAACGTATTTGTCACGAGATTGGCATGACAGGATCCAAAGAGTTCAAAATTCCTGTCGTCTCCTTCATATTGTCACGGATACGCTGGTTGATTCGTTTGCTCCATGTTGCGGAGTCTCATTGTCATGCGTTGTTGCCGCGCGAAATTCTGACGAATATTTTTTGATATTGAGCTTAATATTTGATAGGCAAAGCGATATGTGGTATAACTCAGTTGGGTAAAAAGTCCTCCGGTCCTTTTGGGTGTTGTATGTATTTAGTTTTAGATTCACATTATATTACATTAAATTACGTTTATATTTCCATATTCTTCCTTTTGTTTAGTTCGTTTTTGTAGTTTATATGATAGGGATCATTATTGCGTTAGGATTAGGTTAAGATTCAGAGGTTGGTGGAAGACCAGAAACCTCAAAAGAGGCGACTGAACCAGTGCCTTTTGCAACCTCGTTTGGCACATCATGTAATTTTTCTATCTATCGTTTATTTGTTGTATATATGTAAGTATATGTTTACATGTATGTGCTATGATGCGATCCAATAACCATTATTATTATTATTATTATTATTATTCGATTCATTCTCAGCATTCTCAGCATCATAGCCGATGAGATCATCCATGCAGAGGGACTCAGGCCAAGTCTACACAGATTTCATTATCTTTGATTTAAGAAGTTTCGAGTAATGTTGCATGTTTGAAGTATCATTGCTTTTTGCGCCTGTGTATGTATGTAATGTGGCAGCTGAATTTGTGTGAGATGTTGTGTGAATGTGTGCGGCGTGATTCCAGTTACTGATATTATAAATGGTAAGATGTAAACCGACTTCTGTTTCCATAGTCTTTCAACTTCTATGGCTAATGGTCGATATTTAGTTTTCTTTTCTGCGTATTTATTTGTTATGTTGGAGTCTGATGGAACTGCGATGTCAATGATGAATGTTACGTGTTCTTTTTTATTTACCAGCGTGATATCTGGCCTATTGTGCATGATTGTTGTATCAGTTTGGATGGTGAGGTCCCAAAATAATTTGTGATCCTGATTTTCCAGTATTGTTTGAGGTGTGTATTTGTAGTAGGGTTGAGAGTCTACATGAAGACTGTAGTGGAGTCCAATGGCTTTTGCTACTGTGTTGTGTCTATCAGTATATGCAGTTCCTGCAAGGAGCTTGCAACCAGAGGTGAGATGTGATCTATTGTGTCTGTAAATTGTTGGCATTTTCTACATGCGTCACTGACTATTGTTGCATCTTTTAATATGTGCTTTCTGTAGTTATTGGTGGCAATTACTTGGTCCTGGATGGCAAGAAGAAAGCCTTCGGTTTCAGGAAAGAGAAGGCCGTTTTCCAAAAATCTATACGACAGCTTTTTGTTAATGTTGGAGTTATTGACTTGATTGTAGTGTCTGCCATGTAGAGCCTTAGAGGACCATATCTCTTTTTTTTTGTTCGACTGTTCTTGGATGTTGATCAGTTGGTGTTTGTGAATGAAGATTCAGCGGTGTGTAGTTCTTGTCTGTATGCACTATTGCTTTGTGTAGTTTGTGTTCTTTTGAACGGAAATATTTCTGGAGTGAATTCAATTGTTTGGCATGTAGTGAATGTAGGTCTATTATTCCTCTCCCTCCTTCTTTTCTGCTTATGTTGAATCTTTCCTTACATGAGTTGGGGTGCAGTATTCTATTTTTCGTTAGGGCGGTTCTTGTTCGTATGTTTATGTTTTCCAGGTCTGTGGTCGACCATTTGATGATTCCGAAGGAGTAGGTGAGAATGGGGATCGCGTAAGTGTTAATGGCTTTAAATAGATTTCCGGAGTTCAAGTGTGTTTTAAGAAGTTGATTAAGTCTTTTTTCATACTCTGCTTGGAGCTGTGATTTTATTTCGGCGTGATTAAGTTTGAAGCTTTGTTGAAATCCCAGGTATTTATACAAGTCATTAGGGTGTAGTTGTTGCAATGTTTGATTATTCAGTACTTGATGATTTGGTTCGTGAATTAGTTTCCCCTTTTCCAGGTGAAGTGTTTTGCATTTGTCCACTCCGAACTCCATTTTTATGTCTGTTGATATTGTTTCTATTGTTCCGAGTAACTGTTGGTACCAAGTTTGGTGTTATTGAGATGTTTGATAATGGATTCAGAGAGAAGCAGAACCATAAGGCGCTCAATGCGTCTCCCTGGAAAATGCCACGTCGGATATTTATCTGGTCGGTTTGTATGATTTCTGAATTTGTGGTTAGGATGATTTTTGTTCTCCAGTTATTCATGATTGTTGTTAAGAATTGTTCGATTATGGGGTGTATTTTGTAGATCTGCAGGATTTTTCAAAGCCAGCTGTGTGGTATCATGTCGAAAGATTTTTTATAGTCTATGTAGGCAATGTGGATATTTCTCTTATCTTTTTCTGCTTGTTTCATTATGGTGGTGTCTATTATTAGCTGTTCCTTACAGCCTTTGCCACCCCTGCGGCATCCCTTCTGTTCTTCGGTGAGAAAGTTGTTTGTAGAAAGGTGATTCTCTATTTTGTTACACACGATGGCTGTAATTATTTTATATAAAGTGGATAGGCACGTGATGGGTCTGTAGTTGGCTGGATTTTTTGTTTGTTGGTTTTTAGGTTTTATGTATGTATGTGCCCTCTGTGAGGAAGTGTGGTGTGAGATGTGGGTTTTCGATTATATTGTTTATTTGGTTGGCAAGGTTTGTATGCACTGAAGTGAACTGTTTATACCAGTAGTTGTGTAGTTTGTCTGGGCCTGGCCACTTCCAGTTTTGTGTTTTTCTGATTGTGTGGCTTAGTTCTTCTTGAGTGATTTTGTAGTCTGTTTGTTGAGGTGTGTTCTGCTGTTTGCGTATTTCCTGTTTGATCCATATTCTGCTTTGTCATTATGATCGGTTGGGTTTGACCATATTATGTTGCTCCAAAATTCTGTTATTTCTTCTTTGGATGGTGGTTTTAAATTCATGTTTGTTACCTTGTTGCACACATTATTGTAAAATGTTTTCTCTCTGTTTTTAAAAACATTGTCTTGATTTTTCCTGTCATTTGATCGGGTGTAACGTTTTTGTCTGGCTGCGTAGAGTGCGAGCTTTTGGTTTAATGATTCTAGTGTTTCTATTGTAACATTTGTTTTATTGGAGTTTGACTGAGTGAGGTGTTTTATTAGTTTTTTGCTGTTGTTTCCATTAAGATATTGTGTCGTTCTACCGATTTCTTTTCTGAGGAATTCTATTTTTTTCTCCAGTCTGATTTTCCAGTTTGGCTTTTTGAATGTTTTCGGTTTACTGTTGTGGTTGTTTATTATTTTCTGTTTGTTAAGGGTTAGAATTACACCTCGTCATATATGCCATATATGTCATATGACATATGTCATATATGTCTAGATTTGTATCTACAGTGATATATTTCTTAATGATGTCTTCGTTTACTATCTTTATGATTTGTTGTGAGTGACTACTATGTTCAGTCTTGGAAAGTTTGGTCTCGTCTTAGGGTTTGATCCTCTCTCTTGTTGCTTGTGGAATTGGGTCTTCATTTAGTGTAGCTGGTGTATCCTGTTGAGCTTCTGTTAAAGCTATTATTAGGGATGTTTTAAATACAAAAAGTAGTAGGCAGCAAAAATTGTATTGTACATAGAAACGAATTTATTGTTGAATTGTTGATTGCCAAAAAATATAATTATGAGAAATAAAATAAATACTTGAAATAATCTTACGAGTACTTTTAAATATACAGTCCACTAATTAATTAATTAATATTTTTAGATAACTGTTGAATTCATAACAGCTTCTGTCCCATTAGGGTTTCTGTCCTGTGATAATGAGCTTGTATTTGGTTGTGATGGATTTAATGCCTTAGCAATTTTTTCTTTGATGTCTTGTAGCTGAATTGGTGAAAGTATGTTCTTTTTTATAATCATATTCTTCTGATCAATCAGTCTTTGTTCTGTCACTTTTTGCCTTAAATGTGGGTATGTGTCGGTGAACAGTCTATGAAGTTGGTGTCTATATCCAGTTGCTATTGTTTCTAATTCTGTTGCTTTGTAGTAACAACGCATGACAGTTATATTCATATCGGTTGTCCATGCCATGCGCTGTCGAAGTAGGCCAGCCTTGGTGGTTGCCGGTTGTCCCGGCAAAACACTTCCGGTGGTTTGTAGATCTGATTGCTGACTTTGGGGTTCCGGGCGGTTTTCGGCTGTATTACTTTCGAGTTTCCCGGTAGGTGCCGCCTGCTCAGCAACCTACCACTGGTGGTTCGCATACTGTCACGTCCAGCATCAGCTCCAGACGTGCCCTGGCGCTCCCCAGGCAGCGACTCATTTCCGAGGCTTACTTTTGTATTTCTCTCCATTTCTGAAGGTATCCTGTAACCCTAGGCAGGAGCCCTTACAAGGTGCTTTCATCCGGGCCAGATGAACCTTGGGTTTTTAACGAGGTTGTTACTCCTCCCCCTCCTCCTTTTTCACACGGGCTTGGGACCGTCGATGGCGGAGTTTTATTATTATTATTATTATACAGGGTGGGCCACGGTATACGAAACGGAAGATTATGGCCGTGTCTCTGGATTTTAGGATCTTTTTATTTTTGGAGTGGATAGAGACCCGGCAGAGGTACGTTTTAAAATTATATTCATAATGTACAGGGTGTCCCAAAAGCATAAAACATATCAAAGTTATGTTTTTTAAATGGAATGCTCCTATGTTATTGCATTTTTAGATTGTCTGAAAAGAGAAAATAAGATTGGCTTTTACAGTTGGTGCTTAAATTCAGAAGTTTTTGAGTCACTTATAAACAAGTGAAAATCGTCATTTTTCAAGTTCATGGCCCTGTACAACGAAAACGGCTGAAGATAGAGAAAAACGGCTTACATGTCCCTATTTTAACTTTTCATGTACTATCCTACGATGTAGATGAAATGTTTATACAGGGTGATAAAAAATTTGAAAAATTCTGAGATTTCTCCACGCGTCGCCAAATAAAAAAATCAAAGAAAGCACAAATGTTTCTATACCATAGGATAGTACATAAAAAGTTAAAATAGGGACATGTAAGCCGTTTTTCTCTATCTTCAGCCGTTTTCGTTGTACAGGGCCTTGAACTTGAAAAATGACGATTTTCATTTGTTTATAACTCAAAAACTTCTAAATTTAAACACCAACTGTAAAATCCAATCTTATTTTCTTTTTTCAGACAATCTAAAAATGCAATAACATAGGAACATTCCATTTAAAAAAACATAACTTTGATATGTTTTATGCTTTTGGGACACCCTGTACATTATGAATATACTTTTAAAACATACCTCTGCCGGGTCTCTATCCACTCCAAAAATAAAAAGATCCTTAAATCCAGAGACACGGCTATAATCTTCCGTTTCGTATACCGTGGCCCACCCTGTATATCGAGGAAGAAAGTATGAGCTCTTGGAACTAGTTGTGAAGGAGAAGATTGAGAGAAGGAGAGATCCAGAGAGGAGGTAGTAATAATAATAATAATAATAATAATAATTTTTATTGAGCCAAGAAATCTGTTATGACAGATATAGGCTCTAGGGCAGGTACATAGTTAACAATTTACAACATAGTTAGTAAATAAAAGACATCAAATAGAAAGAAAAAAACACATCAAAACATGTCAAACACAGCGCACAAAGCTTAACAATTTAAAACAGCTTTAACATCATCAGAGCATTGCATCAGAAAAACTAATGTCTCCAAAAGTCACAAAAATGTATCGTTAATATACTCATCAATGGAGTAGTATGCTCCTCTCCACAAGAACACAAGAAAATCCCTTATTCGCTTTTTAAAAACAGCTCCTTGAAGCTCCTTGAAGCCATTTGGTAGTCTGTTATATGCTTTAATTGCCATATAAGTTGGACTTTGTTCATAAGCAGCAGTTCTATGCCTAGGGTAACGTAAAACTAGATGGAGTCTAGCATAATAATCATCAATAGTGTTCCTGGATGAGAGATGTCAGAAAACGGACGAGACTGGACACTCACTCGTTATTGAGGACAGCACAGTACAGACGCTAATTTGCCAAAATTGTTGCCGAAGATGTCACCTTGAGAAAAGACACCATGGTTCTACCCACATTTTCAAACTGCGGTCCCTAACCATTATTAACGAGAGATTTAGCTCTCAAGAGATAAAGGCTTGGATCGGAAAGGCCTGGAAGGATCTTGGATCTTCAACAAAATGAGCATTCAAAAGTCACGACCTCACTCCAAGATTCCGCTCCTGAGATGCTATGTTGTGTTTTCAGTTCTTCTGTATGTGGGTGTATGTGGGTGTATGTGGTGGAGACATGTACCCTTACCAAAAAAACCACGGATAAATACGTCAACTTCGAACTCTGAATATACAGAAGAATCCTAAAGATATCATGGATGCAGAGAATCACCAATGAGGAGGTATTAAGACGAATGCGAAAGACACCGGAGCTGGTGAACATGGTCAAATGTCGAAAGCTGCAGTACTTGGGTCATATTATGAGGAATGAGCAGAGGTGTCAACTGCTCTGGTGTACATTGCAGGGAAAATCGAAGGACGATGACCTCCTGGTAGAAGAAGATTTTCTTGATTGGGAAACCTTAGAACCTGGTTTGGCAACATTTCCACAGAATTAGTTCGTATAGCAGCCAACATAATCAAGATAGCCTTAATGGTCGCTCACGTCCGGAACGGATAGGCACGCAAAGAAGAAGAAACGGCAACGAAAACGATACAGTTACTAAATTAATGCTTGAGGTCGTAAATGATTTTATTTATTATCTATTATTAATAATAGTTTGGAGTAGAAGGCGGCAGTGTAGATACATATTATTAACTGTATCGATTGCATCATGAGATAATTAAGAAAAACAAAAGTTGAAAAATTAAAACTTTAATGATCTAGTCCGCTTTGAAAATTTTTGTGATGTCAAATGGATAGCATTTGATGACTTTTATTGGTGTAAAGACCTTACAATCGCAAAAACGCCTGTTTTGAATGAAATAAAGTTTTAATTTTCTGCGAATGGAAGTATTATTCGTCAGTCGATTATTTTGAAATATCAAATCTATGTTACCTGTCACAATTCTGTTTAGATATAAAGGGTGTTCAGTAACTGAACAAAACTGAAGTATAAAATCATATTTTAAGCATAAAAGAAAGAATGACTTTCTTCTCATCAGGGCTCGTTTAGGAAATATTTTCAAAAATGTAAAATTGAGGCTGCTGTAAAAATGTGTTTTTTTTTTAAATTGGGCAGACAAAATCAAACGTCAACTATAAAATCGTATTTTAAGCATAAAAGAGCGAAGAACTTTTTTCAAGATCTGGTCTCGTTTAGGAAATATTTCCAAAATTGTTATTCGATTACTGAACAGATAAAAAAATTTATTTCGGCCTTAGTTTAACATTTTTGTAAATATTTCCTTAACGAGGCTTCATTTTCAAAAGAGTTATTCTGTCTTTTATACTTAAAGTACGATTTTGCACATGGCGTTTTATTTTGGCTGTCTATAGTTACCAAACACCATGTGAACCATTAAATAGAATAATCCCTCAATAAAAATCTGGTGCGGAAGATTTCGTTCAAATTTAGTCAGGCCCGATTTTGTAAGCCTCCCAGATAACCCGAAGTAGGTTAGAAAATAAAAAAAAAACACGCAACCCAGCCTAAATTCGCTCTAAAGTATTCACGCGGTGTAATCAAAAAAATCAGCCCAATTATTTTTATTCTACAGGATTAATTAAGACATGATTCCTTAACATGTTTTTGTGGGTTGAGGTAAAACTGCTGTAAATAATTCATTCATTTTTACTGCTCCACTAATAGATTCATAGAACCTCCATTCAAAATTAATCCACAATTAAAAATTCTTAATGACATAATTACTGTTTGTAAGTATTTATCTAACAATTTCGATTATTAATTGGTCATTACGTCCATGTAAAACTTCATTAATAACTTAAGCGAATCCCCTTATTTAACCGGAGAAAAATCGAAATTATCCCTACACTATCTTTTCGGCCCCAACCCTTTAGAACAAACGCGACGCAATTACAATGGATGAAAGAATTGTTTCAAAATTTGCACAGTACACGATGATGAGTGTGGGCATGTGGCCTTACCGATCCGATAACAGAAAGTATCTTGTTGCAATTTACAGGCTGTACTCTAATCTGATTAGATATTCTACTGTGCTGGTGGTTATGTTAGTGTTCGGTCAAATTCCTTACTTATACCAAAATGAACCAGATCGCTTAGTTGACCAAGTTGGCCAAATCGTCGTTTTATGTCTGATAATTTTCAAGCATATTAAATCTGACGAGACGGGGTTCATATATTTGATAAACGAAGCAGTGAAGCAAACCGAAGAGTTTAAAAATTCAAGGGGAGAAGTGAAAGAGATTTATCGAAGAAACGGGGAGAGAATATATCGAGTTGTCGTCTCTCTGACAATTTTTGTCTCTTTTGCCGTTGGTTTTTTGGTGTTGTCTTTTTATGGGGAGTCGATGGATTTTATTGAACATTATCGTAACGAAATTGGGAATATCAACGCGACGGATTCTGGCGTAACTGGTAGACAACCTTCAATGTTTGACGTTTGGATGCCTTTTGATGGGAAAGATCATTACGTTCTGGTGATAATAATGAACTATTATTTGTTGTTCATTGTATCTTCAGCTTGCTGCGCTTGCGATTGTGCATTTCTCACGCTAATTATGAACAGCCTCTGCGATCTTCAAGTGGTTAAACATCATTTTGAACACTTCGATCAAATCGAGATAGAAACGAATGATCAAAACAGCAATAATTCTGATGACTACTGGAAGCTTAGAGCGTGCATAATTAAACATCAAAAAATAATCAAGTAAGTTTGAGGGTATTCAAAATTAGTTAGAACCTGACAATTGACTTGTTTTTTTCCTATGACAGTAGATTAGATTAGATTTGTAATGACTGGGTCATTGCGTCACCTCCACTACAACCGAAGGTGGCTCACATCTTCTAGTCGTGCTACATTCACCCCATCAAATCAGATGCTTTGAGGAAGCCGACCATCTTGTCTTGACTATTGGTAATGTATCCATGTCCTCCTATGTGAGAAAATTACTCCTGAAGGTTTTTAATCTGGTTCCTCCCAAAGCGAGACACTCCCATAAGATGTGTTTTGTCTGTTTTCTCATTCTCCAAGCATAGGCGGCAATCAGCGTAGTTCGCTAAACCCATCCTGTGCAGATGAGCTTTCAGTTCTTTCGGTTAAGCTCAAATAGTACTATGTTTCTTTATGCGATGTGCCCTGTATAAAGGCCTTCGAATGGTTCAATCTTGCTAAATGTTGACTGTGCTGGAGGACTTCCCTCTCAGCACAGTTGTTGCGTATTGTTGTTATGGCAATATTCGGTGATATGCCAAATGCTGGTTTTGGTTCGATTAATTCGGATTCGACATCTTTCCTAGCCAAAGAGTCACCAAGTTCGTTCTCTCCATATTCAGCATGGCCCGGAATCTGCAGATCAGAGTTACTTCGTTGCTTCTTTCTAGGTAATACAGATTTAATTGACAGTTCCAGACCAACTTGCACTTGCAGCGGCTGGAGCTAAGGGCTTTTAGAGCCGCTGGGCTTTCTCCAAGCCAGCACTACACATCCTAGCTCCAGTTCCTATGGATGTAAAGGTCTGGTGACGTCATATCCCTCCACTAGCTATCTCCACCACGGCAACGGTCGGTCTTGTCGATGATTTAATGGATTCCTGAGTCAGACGATGACTCCATTTAGGTCTGGCGTAATGCCGGAAACCAAATCCTCCGAAATTTCATTCTCTCCTACTGCGTATTGAAATTATTTTAATGTTTATAAATTTCAATTGCTTCACAATTGATGTTTCTTCTGCTATTTCTTCCAATAATTCGTTGGATCGCCTTCGTGACGCTCTTCCAATTCTGGCCATCCAGAATTCATCCAGGCTAATCTAAAACAGGCCAGATTTACCCAAATGTGGATTGCCCACATTGACGAAGCTATAGACAGTAGTGAAACGCAAGCTCTGCAGTTTCGACTTCTTCTTTACATCCTTATTGGTACATCGAATTTTGTGTTACACACACCAATAGTGTGAAAAAGGTTTGCAACCTGTAATGATCATTTTAAATAAATCATTCTATTTAGCTGGTCTATGTGGATCAGGACCACGATGCAGATAGGTTACGGTGTACACATTAAAAACGTTTTTAGCACAAGGTTTTAGTTTCTGCTGAGGCGCTACTGTTTACATCTAGGCCGACTGCCGACCAGCCAGATCGCGGTAAAACTAAAAATAGTAAAATGAGAAGTTTATTAGCTGGAGGGGGACAAATACTGTGGTAAGAGGTATAAAAGTAGAGCACAAAAAAACCTGTTATTGGGAATGTACCTCAGGCAAGTAAATTAAATTATAAATACGATACCAAACTTTTTATTTAGTAGCTTTAAAAGTCCTTTCTCGTCATAAAGCTGTGATTTCTTCACCTTACTAGGATTAGTAAATGACGAGGAACACTTCTCTTGTCTTTTCTTCTCAAAAATTTTTTTGCTGCCTGCCTCACTACAAGCACAGCACTTCCTGACCATGTGCGTGGTTAAGCTTGGAACCTGCATGTGACAAAGAACAAACTTCAAAGGTTTCAGCACCAATGCGAGAAACTTCAATTCATCACTAATAAGTACTCAAATTTAATAATATTCGCGGGCTTGTTGACGAACATTTAAGTACCTGAACTTACCGAATTGAAGACGAATCGGTCTGCATTGCGTCGAGCCTACTAAGAAAAAGAGGTAAGTTCACCGTTTTTATGTTCTTCTCCGAACATTCAAATTAACAATGTTTGAAAATCAATTTGACTTGAGGCCTAGAAAGAACAGTAGCGTAGCGCGGCGGGCATCGGTGAAACTAAAACCGTCGCCTGGCGAGTGTGCCGTTCCAGAGCGGGTGATTGTGTACACCGTAACCTGCTATCTACATCGTGATCAGGACTAACGATGTCTGATCACCCTTAACGGCATATCTTCAGATTTCACCATATTATGGCACATTTTTGATAATCAGAACTCTGGTACGTACCGAGTAGTTTGTAAATTCGTATAAGACTCTGATTGTAATAAGTAATTTACATTTTACATTATTAATAACTGAACCCTTCGAGTGGATAATAAAAAATAATCTAATAATAACGATACATTTCAGGGACTTGGAAATTCTGGATGATTCTATCAAATCAATATTGTTGATGGACTTTTTTACTCGGTCTTTACAACTGGCGACTTTACTGACGATTATTATTACTTTATTAGGAGTATGCAAACGATACGTTCAATTCAATAAAGAATTCATTAACGTTATTAATTTTTATAGGACCTTTTATCGTATAGATTGTATTGGGCATTATCATACTTCACTTGGACATCAAGTCAACTATTCTTCTATTATTGGTATGCCAATGAAATACAAGTGGAAGTGAGTAGTAGGTAGTCAGAGTTGACCGGTCCTGGAACACAAGGTCATCGTTTTCCAGAACGTGCCACAATGGTATACATTAGTAAGAGCAGACCTGCCTGTGATAAAAACATTTATCTAGTGAATCCTTGATTACCTTGATCCCATTCAATTACGTGATGATTCCTTGTTACCCAGTTTTTTTGCTGCTGGTATGTCGGTTAAACGTTTGGATGTACCTATATGATAGAGGTTTGGAAAATGATTCACTCTAACTTCGTCGTATGCCGCAAATTTCGGTATAATGAATTTATTATTTTCTACCTTATAACACTCTTTATCCACAACAAAGCAGAGCTTCAATCGATTCCTCGTACCCTCTTTATCGCACCTTGAGATTAAATATAAACATTTAATCTTGACTTTTCAACTCATACAAGTTAATTTGACCTTGAGGTTATGAATCCTTCTGGAACACCAGAACCGGTCAACTCTACCTATTGTGAGTATACCAACATTCTCCTTCTTCTTCAACCGTAAATTAAAGTTACATTCGTTACAATTTTTAGAGCATGGACATAGCAAACGCCTTGTATCGGAGTAACTGGTATGAAAAGGACGTGAAAACCAAGAAAATGATCCTATTTGTGATGATGCGTGCACAAAAATTCCTAACATTGCATGTTGGAGGGTTATATCCAGTCTCAAATGATATTCTTGTCAAGGTAAGTGGTTGAGGTCTTCAAAAAATTGAAACAAACCTGAGAAATATTTTATTTTTGCAGATAACGAAGACTTTTTACAGCTTGGCCACTCTCATGCAAAATGTATCGAATTGAATTTACTATAACACAGCCAGTTATCACTATAATTGCACTAACTTTATTGATTTGTTATTAATAATTATTATTGATTACACTTTGCTTGCACCTGCTGACTTGTAACCTCACATGACCTGACCTATCCATATAAAGTGTCACACTTTTTTCGCATTAAAATAAAAATTACAAAGAGCGTAAGGACGCCATCGTTATTACTACAGAAATAAGGATCGAAAATGGAGCTGGTGCCCGAGCTAGTCAAAAGGGAAAAATTCAACCATCTACATCCATGCCCATTGCAGAGAAACACAAACAAAAGACGTGATAACTAATAACGCACTTCAATCGTTCAGAAAACTCTCCCTTACTTGCGTTGAGTAAAACTGAAATGAACCAGACTAGGTCAACTATCACCTGGAATGGCCATTCTTATTAATATCAGGAATGAAATGAATTTCACCTCTTCACTGAAGTTACAAGATGCACTCATCGTCTAATGATTCTTGATCACTCGTAAGCTCAAACTAGTCGATCTTAAGCCTAAAAAAAGGTGGCGCCCGAGAAAATTAGGGAAAAAAGACGTAGGGACGGAATAGATCATACCGCTACCCTATGAATAATCGTTGAGAAAGAGCTACCATCCAAGCGACTTAAAAAGTAGAAGTTCGTTCCGCGACGATTCCTAGAAAAAATCTTATAGAATTGATTGTGCGCCAGCTCTGTTTCATGGATTATTAAGTCCAGATTTTGGAAGGTTGCGAGATTAACCCTGAAAATGGTGATACGACGATGATTCTTGACATGAACGTTGTCCACACTCATCCTTCAATGATTCTGGATGAAGTCAATATGGAGTCACCGGGAAAACTCCAATTTTCAATTTTAGGTCATTTTTTGATGCCTTTTTTGAATTTTATTCCTATTTTGATTTGGTTTTGGTTCTATTGATGTTGAAGCTGACATGCCCAAAAAAATCATAAGCAGGGGGTCTGATTGCCGGTATCAAATATTTTGCATCTTATTTTTTGAAAATCAAAAAAAAAACTCGAATTGGAAAATATTTCATAATTATTATACAAAAAATAGCCCTCGATTAAGTGAACCGTTTCTGAAAAAAATTTACTTGGGATTTTTAGAAATAATAAACTATCAGAGTTTTTCTATTGAGTCAGTTTTCCCGACCTCTCTCGTGAAAAAACCTACTTTCTTTTTTGTAGACGATGAATGTCTCTATCACACTCTTCTATGCATATTTTATGATCTGTCCAAAAAAATTAGAGTAAAAAATCCATTATAGTGTCTCCGCAAAAATTGACGAAAATCGCCAATTTTAAATTTTTGCCAATGGCAAAATTTTATATTTTTTACTTTCATTCCATCCTGTCCTTTCGTAAACTTCCTTCCTGTTACGTGTAGACCACTCTGTCTGCGGATGTCCGTTGGATTGTAGAACCACAACACCTGTACTTGGACCGGGGGTGAAAAATGGCAGAAAGAAGGGGAGAAGGAGTGTCCTGCAGACAAGAAGGACGTAGTTCATTTCCAGCATTCGCAGATTCGCTTTTCGTCCTTCGTAAAGGCCGCATCGCAGTTCGTCCTTGAACGTGGATTCTGTGAGTCGGAAAAAAACCCGAAAAGTGCTCGGATTTCTGAGCCTAACGAGACTAGCCCCCTCCCCCCCGTTTTCGAGGATGCTGAATACGATGGTGGTGGTTTAAACTCTTCTCGAGTTGACCGCACCCCCTAAAATGGTCAAAAACCACCCCTATGAAGGGTAAATCACGGAACTTCTTTCTCTTGGCGGCCAAACTTGTGTCACCCACCGTTTTCGAGATCGCTGAACGCGATGCTGACGTCGAGGACGCTCCTCGACGCCCGGCAACCTCTTTACGCGGCCAAGAACAACCTCCGAAAGGGGTGAAAAATTAACATGAGAACTTTTTAGTTCTCGTTCGTTCAACATCCTCGAAAACGGGCGGGGACGGATTTGCGTCGATTTCACGCGGCGAGTTCCCGTTTCACCCCTTCCGGGGGTTGTTCTTGGCCGCGTAGAGGGGTTGGCGGGCGTCGAGGACCGACCTCGACGTCAGCATCGCGTTCAGCGACCTCGAAAACGGGGGGTGACACAAGTTTGGCCGCCAAGAGAAAGAAGTTCCGTGATTTACCCTTCATAGGGGTGGTTTTTGACCATTTTAGGGGGTGCGGTCAACTCGAGAAGAGTTTAAACCACCACCATCGTATTCAGCATCCTCGAAAACGGGAGGGAGGGGGCTAGTCTCGTTAGACTTTGAAATCCGAGCACTTCGTCCGACTCACAGAATCCACTAGAAAGTGTCTACATACGCGGCGTTCCGCGTCGCTCGCATTTTTACATATTTTTTTATCTCATCCGCAATCCAGCTATCCAAGAATCTACGCATCCTCGATTCACAATTTTTCAAATTGTTTATTACATCAAAACTCATCAAAGCAAAAAAAAAGCTTTTAGAGAAATCTTTTTTCGAGAAACTATTTTTTTTTGTTTCTGGAGGTGGCGAGAGAGAAACTGTAGACCCAATAATTGTGTGGGTAGTGAGAAAAAAAAGATAAAGGTAGCAAATTTTTGAGTGTGTAATTTTCTCTGACACTTTCAAATAGAGAGATCAAGTTAGGAGCCAGATTGTTCTACGCTAATGTGACACTCTCTACCCACTTTAAAAGAAAAAAAGAAGGGAAGTTATGGGATGCCAGTTGACTTTTTTTTTAATAGATCTTTAATAGAATTTAATAGAATTTTTAATAGATCTTGGTTTAGTTTATGAAAGTAGTAGTCCAAGATCTAAAACGCTGTTTGAACGGTACCTACACCTAAAATAATAATAATAATTTACAGGTATTTATGATCGACAAACCTCAACTTTTCAGGAATAATTATTATACTATACTGTAACATTTAATTAATAAAGCATGAGATATGAAATCATTTTCTCACTTTCAATAATTTGTTTCCATTTCAAACAAACTCAAATTTTGTAAGCTGGATACTGGAGGTTGGCATTAGTTTACTTGTGGTGTTCTTCAGGAATCAAAATGGAAGTTTTACTTACAGTTGATATCGTTGAGCCTGTAGTTGAGCAGCAATCAGTTGTTTCTGTTTCACTTAGTACAAGATAAGGTGACTATTGTAGATAGAGTTAGTTATGAGAGTCATTAAAAAACTGAAGTCGCCTCGCGGTGTTCGATGTTTGGGTCGGTCACTGCCGGAAGTTTAGATTAATTAAAGATATTATTTGCCGGAAACACTCTTGTTTAAATGAGCGACATGCTTTACTTCTGGGTCGATGTTGAGGAAACATTTCACTATCGGTAAGGACACTCGTAATGGCGTAAAACAAAAGTTTATGTGCTTTTTTTTAAAAGATACTGGCACGGGAAAAGGTAAGAAGATAAAATTTACGTAAGGTAGATTTACAGGTGGGCTTTTCGCGTCATAGGTACACGCGTTCGTCCGCCTTCGCTACCGGGCATGCTCTTCCACAGTACGCTGAAGCTTTTGTCCTCCTCCCTTGGAAAAGTCCATTGGAAAAACCTCTTGGGCTTGAAGCAATCCAAGGAGCTCCTCGAGAACTTTAACCGAGAAAGGTCAAGAAAACTCTTGCACCTCAACAAAGAAAGTCTCAGAATGCTGATGGGATTCCTAAAGGGACATTGCAAGCTCAATGAACATCTGAAGAAGCTAGGCATAGAAAAAGATACCGTTTGCAGATTCTGCAGGGAAGAAAACGAGACGTCTCGTCTCCTATTGATGAACTGCGGAGCACTAGAACGCGAGAGAAGAAATATCAATCAATCGTACCATTACCAAGAAAAGTCCAGATAGCTGGTATACCGTGTATTAATATAGGGCCCTGAACGGGGGGTCTTTAAATTCCCCGATCCGGGACACTTTCCATAGTATTTGGGGGTGCCAAGACACCGCAATGCGCAGTTTCAATTTGATTGGTGCAGCTTTCAGACACTTCAGGTTCTTACCAAAAAATCCAGGAATTCCAGGAATTCACTTAAACGGCCCAAATTTTAACCTCTCAGGATTTCTGCTAGCAAAAGTCACAGAATTTACGATCGACAGACATACTTCCGCCAATTTCAAATTTTATTCTTTAAATTATTAATTGTAATAATGCAAAAAATAGCATCATAAAGGCCAAAACGTCAAATTTGGGGCATTACCCCTGGGAGATAGGCCCGTTCTCAGGGTTTCCAACTGGGGACTCCCCGATGGCTCATTACTTCAAATTGAAGCTATGCACACATGCGCACGGATAATATTCGTGTCAAGTTTTATCGCGGTACCACGATTTGCAAGACGGATGCCATTTTCAACTGCTTACAGCCGGACTAAGGATGTTTTTCTCTGGGATGATTCTCTCAATATTACTATTTTTATTAAAATTAATGCATCATAAACTGATGTGGTTTTTACTTAGGTAGAGCAAGCCGAGCATGCAGATAAATCCCTAGTGAATGCTGTCATGGCTCTATTTAAGGCAAATTATTTTGAAAGACATCCAAGGATAATCATTAATTAACTAATTAGGCATTGGTACCTATACCTACGTGGTACCGAATTCTAATGATGATACTTTTCTCATCAATTTTTTATTTATGAATTATTTAATTTCGATTGTTATATAACAAGATTTCGGACATGGTCAGTTAAGTTAGGCGAGTTAAACTTCCTGAAAGCTACTCACAGTAGCGGGCCTTATAAATTATTATTAATTAATATTTTATTTTACATTTTTTAATTGCATCAAATTTTAATAGTAATTATTAAATGCATGTAGGTTTTTGGCCCAGCTATATAGCTGTGATGTTAAATAAACGAGTTACGGATTGTTGAAGTCCAAATTCTGATGTCACAACAGTCGCGGTTTCTCATGGCAACAGAACTGTGATATTTCACGGGGTATATCTCGAGCTAGGAAGCAGACATCGAAGTGCCGTTTTCACTTTTGTCTTCAAGAAGATCAGGAGAATAAAGGAAAGTTGTTTTTTTAAATTACCAATACCTTTAATAGTTTATGTTATGGCATAATCAGAATCACTATTTATAATTATTATTATTATAAGTTTATTCAAATAATATCACAGGAAGTTGCATAATTATAATTAGGCAGGTATTTGTTTCTATTACTAGAAAACACAATTATTTATCAAAATATTAAGAATTGACACAGCCTAAGATGATAAATATAAAGCCTTGCGAAACTCTCAAAACAAGACCAAAACACCAAGACTAAAAGCACTCAACCATAAAACAATGAGCGAAGGTCCAATAATTCCGCTGCCAGAAGGACAATAATGAGTTAAGTTACTGAGGATTTCATTATATGACCGTGGCATGAGATCGGTGTTCTTTGCAGTCGGTACGCTTCTGAATTTCTGCGTGGCATCATGGAACAAGACGTCCGAGATCCCGTTGAACTGGCCGAACAAGGAGAAAGGTATAGTGCGACTTTGGAAGTGTTTCCCGAAGACGTCATCCAGATGAAGGAAAACGTTAAGAGTGTCGTCTAGCCAGAGCTTGGAGCTGTTCGACCTTACCATAGCTTGACCGATTGGCGCCCAACTAAGGTGGCAGTGCTTCGAATCCTCCACGCAGATCAACTGGAAGTCTTTTATGGTAACATTGTTCTGATTTTGAGTTGGATCTGTAATGAATATTAACGTTAAATGTGCCAGAGTGGATGTGCAAACTAACCTTTTATAAATGCGTTGAGAGAATTTTGTGAGATAAATGCGACGTCGCCGTTTCCATCAAGTAGACATTTAAGAGCCCCAAAATCTCCCTTATAATCAGCTTCACATTTTTCAAGTAAAGTTAAAGGCCCATTTTCTGGTAAATCCGGTACGCAGCTAACCCCAAAGAAACCAGCAGCTTCTTCACTATTCGGGCATCCAATTAAACCGGTTTGATTCAGATAATTCAGTACAGAATTCCAAGCAATTCCGGAATACTTCGGGAAACAAGCGCTCTTCCTCTTGAGATCATCAAAACTGTTCAACCCGGACTGCTTCTTCACTACCGGTACCGTGATGTATTTATCTGAATCGTAAACTGTCTCGTAGAAAAGCGCTTTAAGATTATGCGACCTGCAATAATAAATTGTCATGAAATAGACAATTTCAATGTTATAATGATAACTCACCTCTCAGCTTCCCATACCGCATCTCCTGTCACCATCACCACATCCGCCGCAGCACTTTCCACAGCCTTCAAACACTCTCCTCCCGCCATAACGCAATCCAATCCCGGCTCGACCCCGTAAGCAGCAGCGGCTTCCCTCAACCAGGTGCATTTCTTATGCGCCACGACTGAATCAACGCAGAGGCGCACGGTTCGAGGGGGGTGACAACCCGAAAAACTATGCGCTGCTAGGAAACCAGTGGCGCGAGATAGATGGGTCTCGGCCGGACGAGGTGGGTTAAGAGGGGCGAGCTGGACTGGGTAAGCTTCCAGGAGGGATTGGAGAGCATGAACGTATGCAGGAGATGAAGATGTCGCAGGTAGCTTGGTGAGGAGTTGTTGAACTTCGACTGCAACTTTTCTGAAAGGGATTTTGATCATTAATATAATTTCAAGTTGAATTTTCACGAAGAAATTTCTTCCTTAATTAAACTCCAAAAGAAATATTTTAATTATGTTCAATCGTTTGATTTTGGCATTGCAAGCAATGTCACCGGTTCCATAAATGCAAATTTCTTTTTGGGATTGGTTACTTCATAGTCTCGCCAGAATTCTGTTCCCCAAATGAGACTGTTTTGATTATGAATCATCGAGGTGGAAAGGGACTTCGTCGCTTTAACGATGTACCACAAAGTCCAAAGACAAACTGATGGACCATTTCCATGATCCCGGTGCTCCAGTTCTTGGGTGTTATGCTATCTGAATCTCCTACTCTAGTACACCAAGTTTTTGTGATAAAATATATGAACATATGATTTGAAGTCCGCAAATTCTCTATCACATTGTGGTGACAATAACAATGAGAAGAAATTTTCGCTGGTGGCATTGCCAAATGTAAACCTTTGAAGCTTGTTAAACTAAGCCAAAACTAAAATCCCCTAGTTGATGTTGTCTCCAAATTTCGAACACATAAAACCCAATCTACAAACCTTCTAGCAGCAATAGCAGGCCAAGGCATGACGACCCACACACAAGGTTGACTGGTGTTAACAGGAGCGATACTCCCGTCAGGGCAGAGTAAACTGTACCCCTCAGTTGAGGCCTCAGTCAACCCGGGAGTGATCCCGAAATGAGGGCGCACGTCGTCCAATCGAGCCCAGGCCACATCTCCAGCGCCGTCAGTGAGACAAAGTAACGGTCCGCGACGTCCGGCGTATTTGTCTCTCGAGCTGCACCTTTCGGGATCATCGCACAGGCGACACAAGTTGGGGTACTTCGATTCTGGAATTTGTTTGATTAATTATTGTTTGAGATCAAGATGATTTATGGAAAGGCTTACTTAAGTGGGCGTCTAGTTGTTCATTGTCGACCCACGGACCGGCCTTACAAGCGCTGCCGAAGAATTGAGAAGTGGCTTTTATGCGGTTCTCGGTGATCGTTAGAGCTGGGTCGCATAACTGAGGGACGACTGTTGCCTCGAAAAACTGGAAAATAGGGTTTACTTTTATTTTTATATTCGCTGTTTGAAAGGGTGGTGATTAGAGGGTGTTAATTATTAATACTTACATTAGAGATTATCCTGGTCCAATCAGTTTCAAAACCGAAACCTTGGTGGCATAGTCTTTTACCCTTCAAGTCGTATCTGTTCTTAATTCCTGATGAATCGCTGATTACTGCGACCACTTCGTACTCGAATTCAGCTGCAGAAAAATAAATTTTCTTTTAGCACTACAAGAAATCATTATCGGTTTTGGAGACTTTTCTAGAGACTTGATAGCTTTAAGAAATACATTTTGGTGATCTTTGGGCAATCTCGTTTATTTCTTTATAGACTTTCCAGGATCGACACTTGAAAAAAAAATGTTTTTTGGAGATTTTTTGGACAGGAAAAATTTTTGGAAGAATTATGAAGCCAAGTTAATACGGCTTTGTTGCCAAAAAAAAGTACCTTAGACGCCTTCCAAACACATTTGGGACGCATGCCAAGAACAAAAAGTTTCAGAATCGATATGGAATGACTGCAGGAGTTCATAAGGATTTGACACTGAGCCCACTGATATTTAAGGGAATTTACCGTACGCTAATAATTTTACTTTCATCGGCCTTTTATAGTCATACTGACGGGAATCAGGTTAAAATTTTCATCGATGGTGCACCCATACCGAAGAAAAATCACTGCCGTAATATGCTACAAGGAAGCATACCTACATAGATATCATGGGAGAAAATGGAAGAAGTCATGACAAATGCGCGGAAAGTGACCCTGGTTTCAAACAAAGAACACAAAAACGATTGGATGATAGAGGAAATCAAAACGCATGCTGAGGAAAGAAGGAAATATAAAAACCAGAGAAACCCCGAGGACTATAAGCAGATCCAAAAGGTCATCATCAGGGCAAAGATATACGAGCGAGAAAGAATGGTTGAGAGGACAGTGCGAGAAGATAGAGTGACTGCAGGAACTAGGCGATGAATTCGCATACACAGAAAAATAAAAGAGACGGCCGGAGTTTACCAGGAGAGACTGGGAGAGACTATAGAAAACGAACGTGGTGAAATGGCGCAAGGTGAGTCATTTCTCCCTAAATTCTCCCTAAAATCTATTTGGGAGAAGCATATTAAAAACCTTGTCTGAAGTCTGAAAGTTCTTACAGTTGGTGGTGAATTGGTAATAACGTTAATATTCGCTAGATGGCATTGAGCCTTGTAAGCCACCATTATCTCAAAATCAAGACACATAGGTAGGTACTTTTTGAGTTACTTTAATCAACCATAATAGTGTCCGCTGATGTGGTGAGAAATAATTCTTGTTCCATTTTGGGAGAAAAAAAAACTCTTACTTGGAATTAACTTCAACTCGTTGGTGAGAAGAAAATCGATGTCGGAGTTCGCAGCAGTTATCAAATCTTCAGGATTGAACACTGTAAAATCGACTGTTCCTTTTGAGATCCTCCTCAAGCAATCCATCCTGGAAACATTAATAATTTCAAAAATTGATCGATTGCTTTATAAAAAATCATTTAACCTGTCCACTCCTATGACGCATTCTGCTAAGCTGTCTCGAGATTCCAGTACGGGACAATTTTTTTCAGATCTGCTAAATCCTTTTCTGCCATCAACGGTACACAGCCTTACTGTAAAAAAAGTTACTTTATTATTAAATTGAATTAGTAATTAATTAGGCAGCATTAAGAGGTTTTAAAATTATAATAAATAAATAAAAATATAAATAAAAATAGAACGATTAGCTAATCAAAGCTAATTAGAATGTATACTGCTATGTTTACTATTCGTTTTGTGCCTGGCTGTATAAATATTGCGTAATAATTCAAACAAAAACATAAAAGTTTTATTATTAAAAAAATAAGTGATGAATAAATAGAACAAAATACAATTCCGGCTTCGAAGTAACTCGCTTTATGTTTTCTCGTAGGTACCTACAAGCCAAAATTTTCTTCTTCATCCTTGTCTTTACCCTATAGCTTTCCCTGTTTTCCAGCTGTCTTCACATCCACCACTTGGTTGATTCGGGTGTAGATCGGGGCTTGGAATTAATCTGGGCCGAGTGAAAAAAAAACTAATAAAATAACTCCACAAAAAAAAAACAGCGACTAGAAATTGTTCAAAAGTTTTGAAGTATTTTTTTCAGTCGTGATGAATTTTTTTAATAATTATTTATTAAAAATAATTTTTTAGCGAGATAATACATTCAATAGTTGTTCCGATTGGTTGCTGGAATGGACTAGTGGTTATTAAAAAAAAGAAGGTTGAATATGAAAGTCTCTTATAGGTAAAGGAACCCGTTTAATGAAATAGGTTAACCAGTATTATTGTAGAAATAACATCCTCATTTCCATTTTAGCATAACGAGGTAGTAGGTAGCCAACACTTTTATAGAAAAAGAAACATAACTAAAAGAGATTGATTAAGCAGATCTGGATCTACTCAGCGAGCGTCTTAAAACAGAACATTTTTCATGTAACTGTTCAAATAGTTCATTAAATTAAAAGTATAATTTAATTTCAACTGGCAGGGAATTTCACACTACCTGGTTCAGTCTTATCTGGTATTTCCAGGTAATATGATCCAAGAGACCTTGTTCTTATTTGGGTTATTTCAAGCGACAATGAACTTACCTATGTGAATAACTTGGGAAGTTTGGATTTACGACATCGGTTAATAAAATATTCACCTCGGACTTTTACAGAACGGTAAACATTATAATGTGAAAGGTTTAATTATTTAATCTTTATTAAAGCATGTTACGGTCGGTTAGTACGAGAACCCAGTGACAAAAGTGGCATCGTGCACCTCAGACTACGATTCTCCCCCTTCAATGACAGGTCAATTGACCGCTGCTACTGTCAAAAATTCTGAAAACAATCATGCAGGAAAGTTTTTTGGGAAAAACCAGCACATTTTTCTCTTCGTTTTTTCCCAGGCAGGAGAAATCCTGCCTTCTCCAAGAACTTTCATCAAAAAATAGTTCTGATCAATAGTTTTTTTCTTGTCCTTCTAAATTCCTAGAAAAATATTCATATTGTTTAACAAAAGCAAACAATCTTTGATTCATAGAGAAATTATTTTTCTTCATTCCATTAAAAAATAAGGAGTAGAAACTCCCTTCCCCCAAAACTATTTAATAAAAGTCGATAAATGTATTTTTGTCAACTTTTTCCTGCTGAATTGTGAGAGAAATTACGAGAAGATAAAAGTGCTAATTTCTTCCCAATGAACATGTCTAATTTTTTTCAGAATATTTTTGCAATATTTTATCGTTTTTTGGTTTTCGGTTTCCCTCTCCCAAAGTGGTCACTTGACCTGCTGCCATGTTTTTTTTCGCGACTCGTCGGCTTTGGAACTTCGCGTCGACGTGACTTTGCTCTGCGCGAGGACCTTTGATAGTTTTGACAGGGCACAATTTTTCGAAACACGTGAATATACGACGACCAGAACGACGCTTCGACGTTTGACAGGTAGGTACCTACATCAAGAAAACTATCTCCTTTTCATAGCGCAATCCTTTTTCGACTTGCATCGACCTCTTCCGGACGTTTCGTTTGATTCAGACCGCCTTCGGCGAGCTTTGAAGCGGATCTCGGCAAAATTTGGCAAAAATCTTAAACGGTCTGGTTCGATGGGCGAACCTGGAAAACGAATAAATCCGAAAACGCCGGCAGTCCTCGAGTTATGGCCGCTCAAAAAATGGAAAAAGTGGCTTTTTTGGCCGCGGGACTGTAACGAATATCAAAGCACGCTCCTTAAATTTTCAGCAAGGACGGACAAAGTTGAAAATGAAGTGACGCGGAAATTTGCTCCATCCACCCCTCCCCGTTCTCCTGTGACAGTTTGTCGCGCTTCTCCGGCTAAATCCTATACCTACAATTTTCATAGTCAACTTTTGCTTTTCTTAGGGCCGCCATATGAAGAATATGACACTCATCTATCAGTGATGGGACTGTACAAACTGGTACAGGGGACAAAACTGGCAGAATGGGTGACATGAAGCAAATGGACTTAGTACAATAAGCACATGAGGGGAAAAAAGAAGAGCTACCATATTGTTTTTTTCAAATCTGTCATATTCTAAAAATAAATTTTCAAAATTATGTTCACCGTGTTTCGAAAAAGTAAAGGAAATTGTTTTCACCGTATGACGTCAATATGACGCTTTATGGTTTCTCATGATAATTGGTGATAGAAGGTTATAAAAAACAAAATTTTGAATTTTTTTGTGTGATAAATTCTTGACTTTCTTGTGTGATTTCTTGAGTGACATGAACAAAACAACGAAAAACTAATGAAAAACAAAAAGTTGACCATGAAAACCGTTGTCTAGTCGTCTTTGAAAATTTTTGAAATGACAAGTGGTTAGCTCATATTATGACGTCTTATGTAAGCTTCACTGATGCGCTGTACCGCGCTGCGCCTGACCAAACATAGAATGGTGTGAACAGAAAACTGCGCGCAAACAAAGTTTTTTTTGAACGGTTCGTCCTTTCCAGTTTTCATTTTTTCTTTTTTTCTTTTCACTTTCCATTCAATCCTGTCCTTTCGCAAGCCCTATCTGTTACGTGTAGATCACTGTCAAGACCCATCGATTGTCCGTTGGGTTGTATAATCACAACACCTATATACCTGAAATGAGAGTGAAAAGGGGCATACAGAGAAGAGAGAACAAGAAGAGAATCCTGAAGCCTAGCAGGACGCAGTACATTGAGAATCAAAATTCGAGACATTCCGCAACGAGAGTGTCTAGACGCGGCATCACGCACCACAGAGCTATCCAAGAAGTTAATCATCATCGATTACATAAACAATAATTGTCATTTTCAATATCACATTCTTCCCGTTGTTATCCACGCAGAATAAGAAATCGAGAACTTGCAGTTTTTTTTTCAGGATTTTTCAGCAACGCCTGAAGTTATCCGAAATTTTGTTTCAGATTCTAAAAAAGTTTAAAATTGTGCAACTTTGCTTTAAGTTAACTGACCTCTTATCTCTTTCTATTTCCGAGTGTATAAAATTTATTATAGCAATAAAATATGTTTAAAAAAATTAATCTTCTTAAGAGCAAAGTATAATTATTCATGCATGGTTAAGTGGAGAGGTTTTTCAAAATTTCGTTACGATTTTTTTAACAGTCATAGGTACACGTCCGGGCTTAAATTTCAACCATACGATTTTATGATACCCGGTAGGTAACGTTACACTTGTCCGTGACAGGGATAAATAAAGAAAAAAATTAATGGACTTTTCTTAGGCTTGATGTTACCATCAATCTTGCATGAAAGTTTGTTGTGGACGCTAAACTTTTCATGGCTGATTGAGAATTCTGAATTGGGGGAGTAACATGAGCGTTACATATTTTGTTATGTTACATCAAATCTAACATATCAGAAAAAGTATCAAATTTTTAGGAATAGCTAATTAGGGCTTGTGTCATTGTTTTTCGCAAGCATTCTAAAATACCGCAATTATTATTTTACTAGTACAATAATAGCTTTTAACATTGTCAAAATGTGGCGCAATGCTGCGGTCGGGGAACCCACTCTCGCTCTTAGCTCTAAGGTCTGTCCGTTTTCCCCTATTCTTATTATTATAGTTTGTATAATAATTCGTCATGTCTCACATGTTTCTAGCTCGTTTTTCTCGCGATTCAGCGCCTGTTGAATATTTGATGGATGGAACGTAACTAAAAATATTTACAACGCACTGACGCTAGACGCTTGTAGATTTGTGGAGGAATGTCAAAAGCCATTTTACCTCTTATATAGTATAGACATAGTATAGTATAGACACCTCTTTTTTTTTATTAACGGTTAATTAAAAATTTCGCTAGTTTTTCTTATAAATATTACGAATTTTCATTGAAAGGAGATTGAAACGGGCCTTACATATTTATTTTTCGTTCATTCTTTTTTTATTGTTATGTTTACTTCAGCATACGTCACATTTTCTAAAGATTATATTTTAATCGTTCTTCCTGAAAATTATTTGGAATTTTCCTGAGAATGAAAATGAGAAAGAAGATTAGATTTTTTACTGCGAATTGTTTGAGTCTTTCCTGACATGAAGACTGCGAAACTCGTTACAGCTCCAATTAAATTCAGTAATCTTTCTAGACGGAAAATTGTTCAGGAATCAGGACACAGTAGATTTCCTACAGACTAATGCCCGTATTCACAAACGATAATTCCCTAAATAATTACGTAATCAATTATACCCATCTCACTCTATTGCAAAAAAACTGCATATCTCCATCTCACTCATTTAAATAATTACGTAATTATTTAGGAAATTATCGTTTGTGAATACGGACATAAATTTATTAATTTTCCCTGCAAATCATTTGGGTTTTTCCTGACCATAAGATTAATAAATGTGTTACTTTCTTATTAGTTACATTATTTATGTAATAATTTTGTTGATCACCCCACTGGGACACAAAATTATTCAGTACAAGTCTACGGAAGCGCTGAGCTGCCATCGTTTTCCGTAAAAACTTTTTTTATATAATAGTTTTATATAATAGTTCAAACTGTAAATTTACAGTTCAAAGTGTAAATTTACAGTTCGAACTGTAAATTTACAGTTCAAAGTGTAAATTTACAGTTCAAACTGTAAATTTACAGTTTGAACTGTAAACCCGTGTCGGGGCTGCTAGTCCCCCATCGGGAGCCTCCCCGGGTGGCGGATAGGGGAATGTCGTCCATATAGCATATAGATAACACCGGGGAAATTAGAAACCCCGGGGCTGACCAAAAGTAGCAAATCAGATGGTAGAGGACATATAACCCACACAGCCTCGCCCGGTGCAATACCATCTTTCTGGCTTAGTCGGCGTGAAGTTGCTTTAAAGAGCTGACGTTTCGTTGCTGTGCCAGAGATTCCGGTCCTTGGCGTAAGAAACAATTAATATGCATGGATGGCGTTCCCAGGGTTAAAATTTTCCGGAGTTAAAACGACCCCCCATTCGGATCTCCGGGCGGGGGCTAATCCAGGGGCTCATTCATGCAAGAGAAAGAATAATAACACCTCCAGAATGGAAAGATTTATAGTCGACTTTTGTAATATTAGAGCTTTAAATACGAAAATCAATTCAGTACATCAACATCTTAAGACAAATAAACCTCACATTCTAGCACTGTGCGAAACAAAAGTCCAAGCGTCATTATTGATATTGATATTGATATTGATATTGAGGGTGTCAGATGCGCTGCGACCTATTACAGATCTTTTTTTATAGTGGAATAATTTATTCCACATCGAAAAATTGCGACTTCAGATGAAATCAAGCGTATAGGTGACGATTAGCGATCCTGTTATCATTAAGCATTAAGCGTCATTAAGCACAGTTAATTATCTTTATCCAGGATATGACTTTCATTCCCGATTTAGACGTAACTTCGGAATTGGCATTTTTGTCAGAAGTGACCTCTCCTGCCAGCGTGAGGAAGTGTTTGACCCCCTGACTTCGACGTCATGTGGCTTAGGATAACAGACCGACAAACAACGAGATTTATCTGTTGTTTATACCGACCACCCAGCGATACACAGTATAGGACACTTTTTTGTCCCTCACAAAAACTGTTGAATTCATACAGATAAACTACCCCAAAGCTGAGATATCCATCTTGGGTGATTTTAATGTACATAACATCAACCGGCTTAAATACTCAAACTTCACTGATGAAGAAGGCCGTGAAGCGGAATCGTTTGCGATCAGCTGAGGTTTTGCCCAGCTCGTTGATGAACCAACACGCATTCCCGATCGCGAGGGAGAATTCGCTAGCCTGTTGGATCTGTTTTTGACCACGAACCCTCAAATATATACTATCACGGTGAAAGCACCACTGGGTTCCTCAGATCACAAACTCGTCTCAACATCTTGTGTCCTACCAATTACCAGTGTTAAAGAAACAAGTAAACCTCGTATAGTCTGGCACTATAGATCTGCTAAATGGGAAGAACTCAGGGAATATTATCGAGATTTTCCATGGAGGAGTGTTTGTTTCGGCTCTGATGATCCATCTGTTTGTGCTGGGGAAGTTGCTCAAGTCATCCTGACGGGCATGGAAGCCTACATTCCCTTTTCAAAAAAACAGCCCTCAAACAGCAAGCCTTGGTTCAACAATAGATGCAAGGAAGCTGTCGCCTCCAAACAACTGGCTTTTTGCCAATGGCGAGAGAGCCCCGACGGCATAAACCATCACAATTGCATCCTTGCTCGAAACAGATGCAAAGAAATAATAGATCAAACCAAGGAAACTCACAACCAAAGAATTAGGAACACACTTCTCTCCTGCCCTAACGGTTCGAAATCTTTTTGGTCTGTAACTAAAGCAGTCAGCCAGAACTTCATCAGATCCACGATTCCACCACTTACACGGACAGATGGGACTATCGCATCCACGGCTACTGAGAAGGCAAACTTGTTGGCGGGAGTCTTTTCTTCACACTCTTCCGTCGACTTTCATGGAAGAACTCCGCCAATGATCCCTTCCGTGGAGACCAAAATGTCAGATATTGTTTTCCGACAGCGTGTCATAAAGAGCATTATGTTAGCCTTAGACCCAAACAAATCTTCTGGGCCCGATGATGTACCTGTTATCGTACTA
This sequence comes from Malachius bipustulatus, assembly GCA_910589415.1. Lineage (NCBI taxonomy): Eukaryota > Metazoa > Arthropoda > Insecta > Coleoptera > Melyridae > Malachius > Malachius bipustulatus. The sequence goes on from OU342633.1 coordinate 34,503,750, forward strand.
AAAAAATGCGCCACTGAGCTGTCATCTGTTTTCTGCCGACTTTTCATCTTGTCTTATAAAAAGGGAATATTTCCTTCTTGCTGGAAATGTGCACGGATCCAACCTATTCCCAAGAAAGGCAAAAAGACTATACCAAATAACTATCGACCAGTGACACTTCTTTCAGTAATATCGAAGATTATGGAGAAAGCTATTAACCAACATCTTTTAAAATACTTGGAAGGAGCTAATATAATCAGCGACCGCCAATACGGATTCCGCAAACAGAGGTCAACTGGTGACCTCCTCACTTACGTCACCGAGCTGTGGAGCGGCGCAATCGAGCACCATGGGGAGTCTCGAGGGGTTGCGCTTGATATTTCTAGAGCTTTCGACCGTGTTTGGCATGGTGGACTGTTGGCAAAACTGCAGGCCTATGGCATGCCCGAGAAATTCTGCTTGTGGCTTGCGAGTTATCTCGGAGATCGTTCATTACAGGTGGCAGTCGATGGAGTTCTTTCTGAGACCTTTTCCATCAATGCCGGTGTGCCTCAGGGATCCATTTTATCTCCGACTCTCTTTCTAATATTTATAAATGACTTGCTTGAAACAACAAAAAATGCAATATACAGTTTTGCCGACGACAGTACCCTCATATCTTCTTACACGTTAGATGCGCGAACATCTGCCATCGACGCAGTCTCGCAGGGAGCAAGAAGTTGCCATACTTAACAACGACTTGCAAGACATTCTAACTTGGGGCGATAGAAACCAAGTCCAATTTAATGCTGGAAAAACCCAAGCAGTCATCTTCTCCAAAACGACTAACGTTTTGGAGCCAGATATGATGACGGCGGGACACTCTCTTACTCCAGCGTCATCTCTTCGTTTACTTGGAGTGAGCCTCAGAGAGAACATGTCTTGGCATGATCATGTTGCAGGTCTGGCGAAGAGTGCTTCTCAAAAACTTGGAACACTCTTCCGCACGAAGAAATTTTATACACCACAACAGCTTCTCCTCTTATACAAGGCTCAAATCCGACCATCCTTGGAGTACTGCTCACATGTTTGGAGCTCAGCTCCCAAACATACGCTGAGACTACTCGACTCTTTTCAGAAAAGAGCCATCCGCTTGATTGGGGACCCAGATTTGACAAAAAATTTAGACACCCTTGAACATCGAAGAAGAGTAGCTGACCTGAGTCTGTTTTACAGATATTTTAATGGAAAAGACGTTCAAAAGACGTGGCTTGCTTGATCCCACCAAGAACAAGACCGGGCAGAAATACACGTCGAGCCGCAGACGCTCATCCGTATCAGGTTCAGCTCGTTACACCTCGTACCACTCTATTTCAGACTTCTTTTATGTATAGAACCGCATCACTTTGGAATAGCATTTCAAAGGGCGTGTTTCCCGAAGTATACAACTTACAGAGATTCAAGGCGAACGTGAATCGATATCTCCGCTCATGCACCGCTCCCAGAGCGTCATAGGGATTTCTCTGCAGTGCATGTGCATTTTCAATAAAAAAAAATGCAGATTTTATGTAAAATAGTATAGTAGTCTTGGATAAGGTGCCCTTGTATACGGAAGCATACAGTTCCAGTGATAAAATCTGCATTTACAGTTCAAACTGTAAATTTACAGTTTGAACTGTAAATTTACACTTTGAACTGTAAATTTACAGTTCGAACTGTAAATTTACAGTTAGAACTGTAAATTATATAAAAAAAGTTTTTACGCAAAACGATGGCAGCTCAGCGCTTCCGTACAAGTCAGCGTCTAAGAAAATTTGATTTTTTTCGTGCAAAGTTTTTTAGTTTTTCCTGACATAAAGACTATACGCAAATCTTTACGGCTCCCTTTAAGTTCAGTAATCTAACTGGGACACGAAATTGTTCAGGACACGATACATTTCCTAAAGATTATATTTAATAATTTTTCCTGCAAATTTTTTGGAAATTTCCTGACAATAATATTAGGAAAAGCGTTACATTCTTATTCGTTACAATATTTATGTAACAATGCTGTTGATATGATGAAGACTGCGCAGCTCGTTACAGCTCCCATTAAATTCAGTAATAATCTTGCCGGACATAAAATTGTACCTACAGTAGTCAGGACTCAGTAAATTTCCTAAAGATTATAATACGAGTATTTAATCATATTTCCTGCAAATTATTTGTGATTTTTCTGAGAATAAGATTAAGAAAAGCTTTCTTATTCGTTACAATATTTATGCAATAGTTTTTTTTGACATTTACCAACCCCGCTGGGAGACAAAATTGTTCAGTACAGATCACTTTTCCAGAAGAATGGAATTTAGTTGCTTCTTCCTGCTAATGGCTTGGGATTTTCCTGATAAGAAGTTGGGGGAAAAGTTATGTCTCTTCGTTGCACGTTATTTTATAGTAAGTATAGAATCATTTTACCAAAACTACTAATAGTCTCATTTTACTTTCCCTGGAGATTTAATTTTCCTATCAGTTACTTACTAGGAAAATTATTTATAAAAAAAAGTCGTTTATTTGAACGTCGTGATTCTTTTAAAATTTTGAATTTATTTATGTTTAAAAAAATAGATAAATAAACAAATAAAAACCGTAGAACTATATAACTTATGGAGGCCTTTGAATTTTCGTTGAAAAAAATTCAAAAAATCCCGTGGTTGGTACTCGAAAATTGAGAAAAAGTCGTTCTTTTCATACGATTACAGGTCGTAGTTTTCAATCTAGGGAACTTAAATTTTTGTGGCAGTTAGATGTCTGTAGGGAGTGGCTTGGTATTGCACTTGAGCGAAATCGGTCGAGTCAATTCAAAATGGCGATCATTTCAATTTGCCCAAAAAATAAATTGTATAATATGCAAGATGGAAAAAACCTTCACATCAAATGCGAAAATGTTTTTTGAAACGCTAGTGTAAAAAAATTCTATTATTAAGCTAGTATAGCGTGGGAAGGAAAAGGATACATATTGCTCAAATCGATTTTGACATTAGTTTTTGTACCACTTGTACAACGTGACAATGTATCAAAATAAAATTGTCAAAATTTATATTGTTCAAAGTAACAAAATTATTATTTCCAAAAAAAAACCTTTCTTTGGGGTTATTTAAAATCGAAAATTTCATTCAAGAGGCCAAATAATTTAGAGGAGCTTGACAATTATTCCTGACATTTTTGAGCGCAGTGTACGAAGTGCTTACATTCGTATCGGGCAAGGCCAAATGGTTGGTGAAGGGCAATTTGACTTTTTTTTTGTTTGTTTGGGTTCAAATTTTTTTTCAATTAACTAATTTGCGTTTCCATTCTTTAAAGTATGCATGCTTTTTTTAAATGGTTTTGCAGGTACCTTTTTTTATCATCTTCTAAGTAGCTAGAAGATTCATCAAATACGAAAAGAAATTATCATTTGAAAACAGTTATGATGACGTCACTTTTCAAAAATAGGTGACGTCATCAGTCATATTTTTTTCGTCATAAATTGTCTATTTTTGTTTGAAAAGTAAAATTGACAAGTCCGAGCGTTTTTTTCTTTTTCTTTTTTTTTAACGCAATTATGAATTGTTTCAAACTTTATCATCACCCCTGTTAGGTATATGTCTGTTTGGTACCTAAATATATGCAGTTGCTTGGTTCTTTAGCATTTAACCAAAATGGCACCTTGGTGATGGTAAGTGAGTCATCCTTAACGACTACAAACTGTTACAAAGTAACTGGCACCCTTATCTTATTAATTCATTATCTTGTGTAGGTATAAATGATGAATTAATAATAATTATTATCAATATCATATTATTATCTTGGTCTCATATAGCTCTGGGTCGTCCAATAACTTTAGTAAGTATTACTCTTTCCTGTTTGTAAAACGATATGATTTTGCCATTTTTTTTAGCACAAAATTTATTAAAAACAATTAAGATAGGGAAAACTATTGTCGAATCAAATTGGTCATTAATTCAACAACCATGACCTTTCTGAAAAAAAAACTTAGATATTTAAAACATTGCATCAATAACTTTTTATTTAATTTTAAGCGTCCTTGTATGATAATAATAATTAATAAAGTAAATAGAGAGACGAAGGGGGCGTGAGAATGAAAATATCCACTTACGCTTCTCGCAAAATACGACGGATTGAAGCACAAACGCGACTGTAAACAACAAAACTCGACCACATGTCATGGTCCTGCGATGGTGTCCTTTGCTTTGGCGACGATACCCAAACTGTGGTTAATCCACTAGCACTAGCACCAACACCGGCGCCTCAAACACGCCAAGTCTACTTGAACACTGAAACCGAGACCAAGAAGAATAATTAAAATCGAATCAAATCCACCGCGAATGTTATGAGAGTGACGCACTGTTGAAGATGGAAGTGGTACCTACCTAGTGCAAGCGCTAACGATGAGTGATTTCCAGCAGGCTCATTTTAGCTAAGTGGCTGGAGTTCCCACTTTCCGCTTCGGTGGTGACGTAGGTAAAAGAAGTGTTATTAGGAATCAAATTTCCAGTTTTGCATTTTTATTATTTACTTATTTATTTCTTATTTTGTACTGGTATTTATATGTATGGTTGGTAGGTATATTATTATGTAGACATATAAGTAAATTGCTTTGCTTTGCATCTTTTGTTAAGTTTGTTTGTTCGAAGATAATAGAACAGGAAGATGATTTATGAATCATGTGTGTCAATACTGGTTTTTACCTTAGCATTTACATATAGATTCTTAAGTGACATTTAATTATTATCATTATAATATTATACTGGGTGTTAGTTAGGTATAAAGCTAGCAAAATTTGCAGGTCTAGGTATGAGAGATAGAAATTATACTTATAGCCACCAAGATATTTCTGATTTGTCAGTTAAAAGTCGATGTTGTTTTGTGGCTATATCAAAAGGAAACTTTTAGAAGATAACTCAGTATATGAATGTCTCTTGAGGGGCGTTCATGCAAGAATGGGAAGATTTAGTTATCTAGTTTAATAAATCTTGTCCCTGAAGATTCGTATTCGAAGTCCTGTTTCACAAGGGCTCGTTGAAACAGGGACTCATTGAAAGACTTAAATCGTGCTCTGTGAGCAAATCCAATCAGAAGCTCCTTTATGACGAGTAGAAGAAAGGTCAAAAGTTCACCAAGAACAAGAGATATTCCTCAAATATTTGCCTGAAATTCCGACTTGGTTGAGGTCTTTCTATAGGTTAATTCGACCGCATAGATCTCCCCTCTAAAATCTGAAGGCAGCGTTCTGGAAAAAAATCCCCGGAGTCGTAAATAACGACACAGGAAACTTTTGATAACCTCTGCTTATGCAGTATAAGAACCAGGCTTTACTAAAAAAAATCACCAGGCTCTAGTAGTAGTAGTATGGTGGGTTGGGGTGGTACACCCCAAGCGACTAGGCCACCGAGGGCCCTTTTCGCCTTACCCGAACCATGGTGAAACTCCTACTCGAACCTCCCCGACCTTTTAATAAAGGCCAGAAGGTTGTTGTATGAGAGGAGTTTCATTTCTTCCTCTTGTAGCTCCTCAGACCCAAAGATCTTGAGCCTGAGGTTACTGTATACCTCGCATACGCCCACATAATGGTGGGAGTCCTCGTCATCCATTCCGCATTTAGGGCAGACCGGGTCCCGAGTGACCCCCATCACTTGCAGGTGTCTGTTCAGACTGCTGTGACCGGTGAGAATCCCGACTAGTAGTCTGAGTTCCTTCCGGTTCATTCTGGACATGCTGGTCCATCTGTTTCCGATCGGACCAGCCAGAAACAGCCTGGCCTGTCTGCAGCCTGGTGCTGTTTCCCAGTGGTTCTCTAAACCCTTGCGAGTCCATTCTTTTATAGATTCTTTGAGAAGATTTTTGGTCAGACCCAGGACGGGCTCCGGCCCAGAAAAGGTTTCCCTGGTCCCGAGCTTCGCGTATTGATCTGCTAGCTCATTACCTGGTACACCTGAGTGTGCGGGAACCCACACGATATGCACCGATTTTCTGTCCGCCAGTCTGTTCAGCGCCTCGACACACTCCTGGACCAGTGGGGAGCTGGTTTCGTGTGTGCCCAGCGCTTTCGCGGCGGCCTGACTATCCGTGCATATGTATATCGTCCGTTCCCCGGCTTCTATTATCTGCTCCAGTCTAGCTGCTTGCAGGATAGCATAAATCTCCGCCTGGAAGACGGTTGTGGTGGACCCAAGAGGGTAGGATCTTCCCAGTTTCCGTCCAGCCAGGTAGAGCCCCGCTCCTACATGGCCATTTTTGTTCCTGGAGCCGTTTGTGAAACAGACTAGTCCTCCTGGTTCGAAGGCTACCTCCCTTTTTTCCCACTTTTCCTTTTCAGGAATTTGCAGGGTAAATTTCTTGTTTTCTCTGTTGTTTCTTGTTTTTGAGGTAGACATAAGGTTTGAGATTGGTATCTCCATCTCGGCAACCTTGGCTATCTCTGTGTGTCCTTTGTAACCTCCGCCTTTCCATAGTCCCGAATCACGCATTCTTAGGTGGGCCGCCATGGCCTCCCCTTTTATCCAAATGGGAAGCGGTGGCAGCTCCAGAATGACATTCAGGGCTGCTGACGGGGTGGTTCTCATTGCACTTGTTATTAACAAACTGGCGAGCCGTTGGAGTTTAGCTAGCCTGTTTGCAACGGTATTGCTTGTGGTTGTTTTCCACCAGACCACCGAACCATAACTGATTCTCCGTCTGATGATGGCCGTGTATAACCAGTGCATTATCTTCGGTTTTAGCCCCCACACCTTGCCTATTGTCCCTCTTAGCTGCCATAGAGATGACACAGTTTTTGTGACTATTCTGTCAATCTGTGGCTTCCAGGTCAGCTTTTCGTCTAGTACCATTCCAAGGTATTTGGCCTCCCCACTAAGAGTTAGGAGTTTGCCAAACAGCCTGGGTGGTTTGAATCCTCTTTTTTCCCTTTTCCTTGTGAAGAGAACCATGTCGGTCTTTCCGGGGTTGATGGTCAGCCCCGCCTCTTCACACCATTTTTCAATTATCTTACATGCACTCTGCATGCGATCGCAGACCACGCTTAGGAATTGGCCGGTTACTAGAACCAGCCCATCGTCAGCGTATGCCTGTGCATACAGTCCGTCATCTGTCAGGCGCTTTAGGAGACCGTCCATGATCAGGCACCACAGGTGAGGTGATAGGCAGCTGCCTTGGGGGCATCCACCAGGCTCTAAAAAATCACCCTGTTCCTTAATTTTTTATAAAAAATTAGTAAATTTCTATCTATTTTAAATAAAACTTCAAGAGGAAATGGAAGAGAAATGGCAAGAGGAAATGGTAATGAAATTAGCAGGCAAACTTATATGGTAACTCAAAATTGCCAAGCATTTCTTAAGTCCTTGAAAATCCGACTTCAACCTTCGTTCAAAAAAAAAAGAAATCATCAGACTTTAAGAAAATTAAGTACTTTAGGTTTTCTCAAGTTTTCCATTTCTTTTGTCAATTTCAAGATATTTAAAAAAAAAAACTTCAATCAGAATTTTTCCCTTTTCCTCTTGAAATTTTTTTTAGCAGAAAAACTTCTACGGGAAGTCAGAATTGCCAAGAATTTCTCAAATCCTTGAAATTTCTACTTGAAAGAAGTTTTTCCAGGCGGACTTCACCATGAAGAATTTCTCCTCTAGAATAATTAAAGGCAATGTTTAGGAAGAAAATTGGATGGTGTCAAAAATGGTGTAAGGCAATCAACTTTTAAGAGTCGCTACTTATTAAGCTTTATTAAAAAAATCACCAAACTTTAAAAATATCACCAAGTTTCTAAACTTTTTCAGTTCTAACAGAATTTTTTAATTTCCTCCTTTTCCTCTTGAAGTTTTTTTAGCCGAAAAATTTCTATGGGAAGTCAAAATTGCCAAGTATTTCTTAAATCCTCAAAATTCCGACTTGAACGAAGTTTTTCCAGGCGGACTTCACCATGAAGATTTTCCCCTCTAGAATGTTTGAAGTCAGTGTTTTGAAAGAAAATTGGATGGTGTCAAAAATAAGTAGACATGAAACTTTTAACATTCCGTCTTATTCCTCTTGACTTAACCGGAAAACTTATATGGGAAGTTAGTAAAAGTAAAATTGCTAAATATTTCTCAAATCCTTCAAATTCCTACTCAGTTAAAGTTTATCCGGGTTGACTCAACCATGACGATTCTTCTCCCCAGAATGAGGTGGTAAGAATGTTTATTAAGAGTCGTGTTTTGGAGGAAAATTGAATGGTGCCATAAATAAATCGACCAGAAACATCTTCTAATTAAGTAACAACCAGGCTTTACTAAAATAAAGAATCACCAGACTCTAAAAAATCACCGGTTCTTATTTTTTTATTTTTTGTAACTTTCGAGATCTTTTCAAGATAATTTAAATCCGAATCTTTTAATTTTCTTAATTTCCGCCTAAATTCCTCTTCACTTAGCAGAAAAACAAAAACTTATAAGGGAAGGTAGTAAAAGTGAAATTATTATTTCTCAATTCCTTGAAATTCCAAGTCAGGCGACGTTTTTCCGGGATCCGGACTAACTTAACCTTGACGATTCTTCGCCCCAGAACGAGGTATAGCAAAAATGTTTAGAGGTACTATGTTGGACGAAAAGTGGATGGTACCATAAATAAATAGACAAGAAACTTTTCATAGCCGCTGCTTATTAATCAAGAACCAGGCGTTAAAAAAAATCACCAGACTAAAAAAAAACCTTCTTGCGCATCAATCGCAGAAACAGTGTATTTTTATGCGATTCAACTATGAAAATTTTTGCCGCCTTTTAAATTGGCTCTCTGAATTTTTCAATAGTCAGGTCGAATTTACGTAGTGGTTTACTGTGAAAATTTCATTTCATTTCGTTTGAAAGCGTGCCATAAAATAGATTTTTACATATAATAAACCAAAAAAAAAATTGGCAAAATTTAACAATTTCGTCTCTTGTCCTATATACCCGCCACTGACTAACTTTAAAAAGTTACAGGCGAGTTCTGAAAACCGAACATTTGAAATTTTAGAGAAATAAACATCATGTAAAAAAATTCGAAAAACTCCGCCATTTCTCTTATTTGCTTCTTTAAATTTTGGAGAGTTACAAGCTATTAGTGTAGTTGTCTACTCCGAAAATTTCAGGTAAATTCCCTCAAAAATGTGCTCATAATCAATTAAAGAAATTTAGCCATTTTTACCATTTTCTTACCCACGCCACTAGCTTACTAATAAAAATAATAAAAATTTTATTGCATTAATTCAAATTTCAAACCATTTTAATCCAATCTTGTTAATACAGGTTTGTAGGAGTTCTTATTTTCTGCAATTGGGGTTGGCAGGAGCAGTCATATCTGCATGGGTGGTCCCGCCGGAGCCGAGCGCGATGAAAACGGTGCGCTGGTCTGGTGCTGGTGCTGGTTTTAAATCAAGCAGTCCCGGGTCTGAATATTACATTCAATCGTTAAGTTATTAAACAAGCCTTTAATTGTCGTCCTCATTATTTTGTTGTGAAAAGTTTTCTTTCTATATTGCTTATACAGGGACTAAAAAATAGCCTTTTTCCCTAAAATTCAAAAAGCCGCCATTTTGAAACGGCTCGATCGATTTTGCTCAAAAATGCAATACCAGACCACTACTTGTGGATAATATCTTCCTCCCATAAAAATTTCAGCCTCCTAGATTGAAAACTGCTACCAGAAAACCGTGCCACAGGACCGGATGTTTCGAAATTTTAAAGGACACCCTGTAGAAGTAACGCGACTTTTGAAAAATTTTTCAACGAAAATTTAACGTCATCCCAAAGTTTCACAAGAGTAAAAAATTTCTTCCACTAATCTTGAAAGATGAAGCTACTAGAGCGTTTTTAAAATTTTAGAGATATTTACATCATGTAAAATAAATTTAAATATCTCCGCCATTTTTTTTATTTGATCCTTGAAATTTTTGAAGATTAAAGAGTATTAGTATAGTTGTCTACTGTAAAAATTTTAGTTCAATTCCTTCAAAAATGTGCTCAAAAACTGTTATAGAAATTAAGCCATTTTCACTCTTTTCCTACCCACGCCACTGGCTTATTAATGGAAAAAATTCAAACTTTTTTGGATTAACTCAAATTTCAATTAATTTTCTTTCAATCCTGTTAACTTGATGTGAAAGTTTTTTTGCCATCTTGCTCATACAGGAATTCAAAAAATAGTAAATTTTCCGCAAATTCAAATAGCCGCCATTTTGAAATGGCTCGGCCGATTTTGCTCAAGTGCAATACCAGACCACTCCTTGTGGACATCTTACTCTCACAAAAATTTCAGCCTCCTAGATTGAAAACTGCGGCCAGAAACCGTGCCTCAAAGTCCGGATTTGGGGAACTTTGAAAGGACACCCTGTAGAAGTAACGTGACTTTTGGAAATTTTTTCAACGAAAATCTAAAGTCATTCCTCAGCTTTACAAGAATTCAAAATTTCGTTCACTAATCTTGAAAGATAAAGCTACAGGAGCGTTTTGAAACTCGAAAAATAGTGATTTTGGAGAAATAAATATATACAATATATATACATATGTATATACAGCGTGTTCAGTTAAGGGTACGGAGCGGCCATATCTCGGTAACTATTGGTCCTAGAGCCTCAAATTAAAAATTTTCCAGACAGAAGTGACCATGAGAAATTCATAGAAAATATTTTCAAGATGGCCGCACTTTCGGAAATACCGGAAGTAGACACCTAGTTCGTTATTTTAACGGGAACACCCTGTAAAATATTATATTTTTTAAATGTCTGAAGAAATCGAATACAGGTGGTTTTCACCACTGGAATTTAGATTGAGCGGTTTATGAGTTATAAACAAGTGAAAATCGAAAATTTTCAACTTCAAAGCAGTCTAGAACTAGAACGGCTCAAGATATCTAAAAACGGTTTACATGTCCCTATCCTAATTTTTCACATTGTATCCTACTATGTGGTTTAAATTTTAATACAGGGTGATGAAAAATCGGATAATTTTCATCACCCTGTATTAAAATTTACGCCACATAGTGGGATGAAACATTAAAAGTTAGGATAGGGACATGTAAACCGTTCTTAGATATCTTGAGTCATTCTAGTTCTAGACTGCTTTGAAGTTGAAAATTTTCGATTTTCACTTGTTTATAACTCATAAACCGCTCAATCTAAATTCCAGTGGTGAAAACCACCTGTATTCGATTTCTTCAGACATTTGAAAAATATAATATTTTACAGGGTGTTCCCGTTAAAATAACGAACTAGGTGTCTACTTCCGGTATTTCCGAAAGTGCGGCCATCTTGAAAATATCTTCTATGAATTTCTCATGGTCACTTATGTCTGGAAAATTTTTAATTTGAGGCTCTAGGACCAATAGTTGCCGAGATATGGCCGCTCCGTACCCTTAACTGAACACGCTGTATATATATATAAATATATAAATATATATATATAAATATATATATCGTGGGCAGGTGAATTTTGGAAAACCACTTTTTCGTAATCTGGGGGTCATGATCGGTGGACATTTGATGAGTTTGGGTGATTTTTGGAAAGTGATGTCGTCCTCAATAGTGTATTTTTTTGTTAAAAAATACACTAAAAGCCACCTTTCCTCAATTTTTTTTAATTTTTTTGTAAATTTGGAGATCTTTTAAAGAAAATTTCAATCAGAATATTTCAATTTCCTTAATTTTCTCTTGAATTCCTCTGCACTTAGCAGGAAAACATGAAATTAATATAAGTATAATTTTTGCTAAATATTTCCCAAATCCTTGAAATTACGAGACGACGAGGTTTTTCCGGGCTGAATTAACCATGATGATTTTTCTCCCCAGAGTGACGCAGTGAAAATGTTTTAATGGTTGTGTTTTATAAGAGAACTGAATGGTCCCATAAATAAACAGGCAAGAAACTTTTGATAACCGCTGCTTATTAAATAGAAATCAGGCTTCACTAAAAAAATCACCATCGAGTTCTTCTAAATATGTTAAATTTTTAGTCAATTTCGAGATCTTTTAACGAAAACTTCCATCAGAATCTTTCAATTTCCTCCATTTCCTTCTAAATTCTTCTTCACTTGACAGGAAAACTTAAATGGGAAGTAAGTAAAAGTAAAATTGCTAAATATTTATCAAATCCTTGAAATTCCATTTTGAACGAGGTTAGCCATGAAGATTTTCCCCTCTGGAATGAGGCAGTCCAAATGTTACATTTGATCTTCCGACTTGATTGAAACTTTCCAGTCAGCAGCCTTGGTAATATTTTTTTTATATTTTGACAATTTATGGTCGAATGAGAGTTTTCCTTAAAGAAAAATTCGATCAGGATCTTCATTTTTTTGAACTTTTGCTCTTCGAAAAACTTACAAAGTAGACCGGGATAGCGAAATATCTTCCCAATTGGTCCATCTTGATCCTAGCGGATTTTTCGCGAGAAATACATATAGGCTAAGTTATGTAATAATATACTATACATATTACGTATTTTATGGAAACTTTCAGCAATCTTACTACTATTATTACTTTATCCTTTAGCGTTGTATTTCTCTAGAAACCGTTTTCTGGCAACTCCAGCGAACAAATTGTTATCTCTACTTCGAGTAATAACCTCTTGGCTTGGAATGAGCAAGATTTGTTTTACTTACGTAATTGGTGGTTCGCGACAACTTTTGACTGTCGCTGCTAATCAATCGCTGAGTTAATCAATATTAAAACAAAATCAGCACTCTTGCAACAATTATTTTTCTTCAGCATACCGCTTCTTCAATAACGTTGACCACTTTAAGCTTTGATTAGTATAATTAATTTTCTTCAGATTTAGTCTGATTTGGCATCCGGCTCTACGTCAAGTCATAATGCCTCAGCATCTAACATCTAAGCATTTAACTCAGCAATGGATGGCATCATCGGGGAAACTATATGAACTATAAATCCTGATAAATTTAGATTCATTTGTTCATTTACAAACAGTACAAACTTATATTTAATTTCTTGACTTGGTTGTGGTTTTTCCTCGATGATATAATTACCAGGAACCTCTACTCAAGAGTGTGGCACAAATTAAAAGACAGTCTTTGAAGCAAGTGGCGCAAAACAAATAGATTTCAAAATTTTTAAAGGCTCGAGCTTTTATAAATAAAACGAACGGCCTTGGGAAAAAACTTCTACAGCACAGCGTTTCCCCGAAATTGGTATATTTATGTAAAAAAAAATTATTTTTATCTAGGTATCGGTAATTTTCTGCCAGTCGATTAACACATCCCCCCCCCAACAGGTCCTAATTGAGTAAGTAATAAAACTTAGGATAGCACTCACAAAAAAATTAGCCAAATCGATATCGAAAAATTTATTTAATTTAATAACTCATGGAATTTTTTATATCTGCCCGATTCTTTTTCTAGAATCGCTTCGTAGAAAGTTTCTAGAAAAGAAAATTCTCTCCGAGGTGAAAATCAGGGTTCTCTTGCACGTCCTGGTGAGTCCACCGTACCTGATGTCTCTCTTACAACGTTGCCAATCTGCTATACAACATCGAACTTGCTGAATTTATGCTCTACTAAGTATTGGAAATAACACTGACCTGTGTGTGGTAATCTGCTGAATTACCTAAATTCATAGTCGAAAAACAAAATTCGAGAGTCCCGTCTTATTTGCATCATAACTCGATTAGTTTTAACGCAATCCACTCTATATAGGGCTTATTTTGAAGGTCTTTACAAGGACTTTGAAAAGTGTTTCATAGGTATTTTCCCAAAAATGTATCGGTTTTCCATTATTTAACTTCAAAAACTTATTTCGAGTACTCAAATATAAGTCGATTTCGATTCTACTCAAAATTTTCATTAAAACTAATCTCTTTGTTTTTTTATTAGCTTCATTTTGGTACGACCTTTTTTTTTCTAAAAACATATAGTTTTGGAGTTATTTATAACAAACTGTTTCAAAACATGCATTTTTTCATGTTTTGTTTTTTTCATATTTTGCTTAGAATTAGTTCCTTTATCGATTACCGGGTTATTTTTTATACCTAAAATTGTTTCAGCCCCCGAGTCTCCACTGGTCCAGGAGTGTGCCGAGGCGCTGAACAGACTGGCGGACAGAAAATCAGTGCATCGATCTCGTATGGGTTCCTGCACACTCAGGTGTACCAGGCAATGAGCTAGCAGATCACTACGCGAAGCTCGGGACCAGGGAAACCTTTTGTGGACCAGAGCCCGTACTGTGTCTGACCAAAAATCTTCTCTGACCAAGAATCTATAAAAGAATGGACCCGCAAGGGTTAGAGAACCACTGGGAAACAGCACCAGGCTGCAGACAGGCCAGGCTGTTTCTGGCCGGTCCGATCGGAAACAGATGGACCAGCATGTCCAGAATGAACCGGAAAGAACTCAGACCACTAGTCGGGGTTCTCACCGGTCACAGCAGTCTGAACAGACACCTACAAGTGATGGGGATCACTCGGGACCCGGTCTGCCCTAAATGCGGAATGGATGACGAGGACTCCCACCATTATATAGGCGTATGCGAGGTATATAGCAACCTCAGGCTCAACATCTTTGGGTCTGAGGAGCTACAAGAGGAAGAAATGAAACTCTTCTCATACAACAACCTTCTGGCCATTATTAAAAGGTCGGGGAGGTTCGAGTAGGAGTTTCACCATGGTTCGGGTACGGCGAAAAGAGCCCTCGGTGGCCTAGTCGCTTGGGGTGCACCACCCCAACCCACCATACTACTACTACTTCAGCCCCCGAGAAGGCGTGGCACCCATCCCCAGGGTAAAAGCGCATAAGTCGGCACAATGCCACTTTTGTTATTTAAGGCACCCTCTACTACTTACCAATTTTCACGCAAATCGATGAAGGTATAAACTTTTCTGAGCGGAAAACCTTCGACAACTGCATAGGTACCAGTGTCAGACGCCCTCAAAATTGTAATTGAAAAAAAAAATTATGGTCACCTCACCTTCTGACGTTTGACACCCTTTTAGCAGTGACCTAGCCGTTTGACGAATTACAGGTAATACGTAAATTTTCAACCGGAGGTACGTCTATTTTTTTGAGCAATTTTTTTCGACTTTGAGCCATCTGATGTGTCTTTTGCAGAGTTTTTGATTTGGATTCATACGAATGACCCCTCTTGAATAAATTTCCCACCGGAGGTACGGTCATAGCACCTCGCGGCCGCCAGCTCTTAGTCATCTAAACATCTAAAGAAGACTGGCAACAGCAACACCGTCCAGACATACGGCGAAAAAATAACATCCAGTTCTAGAAACTCAAAACATCCTTTGATATAAACGTAGACTAATTAAATAAATTAATTTTTGTTTTATTGTAAACGATCGAGTAAAATAATTAAAAGAATTTTAGTTAATGATGGTAGAAAGTAAAAAAATTTACTACCAAAATAGAGTTTTCTCCCTCCAGCAATGGTTCAAAATTTCAATTTCTTCTATTCCATTTCCCATTTTTTTTTTTAATACATTTGACAGCAAATCGTTTGACAGAAGATTTTCTACTGTAATGAGACAGGAAAATCGACCATTTTCTATTTTAGGCAAATTATTATTTTAGCTAAAAGCTTTTGTAGATCCACAAAAAAATAATTGTCCATCTTTTAATTTAAACTCAATTTAATAGGCTCAAATAGATCACCTGTACTTAGATGTATTATTATAAGTCACATCAGAGCAGATGTTTTAAATACTGGCGCCAACCATTTTAAAGAACCCACCTGGTGAAGTATACCTGCTGCTAGGTAATATCGATTACTTCAGACGTAAGTTTACAAACAACACAGAGCTGACATTCTAGATGACACACTTTTCTTGAGTATTTATTAAACAATACACGAGTTAATGACGAGAATTTATTAATATATGTCTACCAAGAAGGTAAATATTTATAACAATTAATTACGCTAATTTATTTCAAGATACTTCTTCACATAATTTTTTTTAGAATGTCATTAAAGCGACCCCGAGTGTTTCAAAACTTAAAACTGGAGCTACGCCTAAACAAAAAATTACAAGAGATAAAAGTACAGACAGACTCAAACCTAAAAAGGAGGAAGAACAAATAATAATTAAAAACAAGGCACCAATCAAGAAACAACCAGCATCCAACTCAACAAGAATCACTGGACCAGCAACTAATAGAACAATTAAAAATGCTGATCAATCAAAATCGATCGAACAATTGAAACAAAATAAAACTTCACGAACCACTACCACAAAAAGAAACGCGGTGACGACACCGCCTAGTCGAAATATAACCAAAACCGAATATTTCCCCAGCAAAAACCTCTACGCGAACACTTTAATCGAGCATAACATCAAACCAACCCGACAAGACGTGGAAAAAAGAAAAGAACCTAAACCCAAAGAAGAAGTACCCAAAATTAAAGCTACACGACCCAAACAACAGTCATCACCACCAGTACCAGTACCAGCACCAGCACCATCACCACCAGCACCATCAATCCGTGATTTCATCAAAGAACAACGGGAGAAGAAACACAAAAAAGAAGAACCACCAGAGACGAGCGAAAGACCAGGAACAGCAACTCTCACAAAAGGCAACATCGTTAACCAAAACATCGTAGGACCTGAAGCACCAAAAACACCTCAAGAAACCAATCAAACCTCCACAGAAGATGATTATGAAGACGATTTCGATTCTTATGAATCCGATTTTGAGGCCTACACGAGCTCCTCGGAATCGTCCAATGGAGCTTCAAAAATTTCTGGTGAGGTCAGTTCTAGCGTTAGTAACAGTAGCACCCCCAGCCCTAGCCCCAGTACGGGCACGAAAAGTCCCCGAGAGTTAACATCCGATCACAAAAGAACCGGTTCGGCTAGCACCGATGACGAGAAGAAATTAGATTCAGGTAACTTTGAGTTATCGGTACCGGAATTCAATAAACACAAGCAATTATTGGATAAGATCAAAGAATCGATAGAAAAAGAAAACGCTAATTTGAACGTCGAAACTAGAACTAACCCGGCCTCCTTATCAGATGAAGGGTTCGAGGAGGCCAAATCGATTCAGTTCGTAAACTTCGCAAAGGCTCAGAAAAGATACAAGCATAAAAAGAGTCAGGAGAAGAAGAAGAAACGCGGTGAAGAGATCTTGGGTATGATTCGACTCGATGCAGTCACTGTTACTTTACTAGACTTAAAACCTGTGCCTTATGAAGAATTCATTAAATATTACGGTCGAAGCAACACGATTCAAACAGCTGTTCAAACAGGCGGTGATTCGGTCGAAGAAGAAACTCAAACCGATCCGCCTGATATTAAGACATCCTGGACTCAGATGCCTGCGGTATGTCCGAAATATGACGAGAGTCGCGAAAATTTCTACGACTATTTTAGAGCGGAATTATTGGGTGTCGGTGGAGAGGTTCTTGAGAAATCTAATAAACAAGTCGACGAAAACTCTTTGAATGATTTCCTCCTAGCAGCTGGTGAACTAATCCTGGAGATTCTGGTGGAAAAAGCAAGAATTAATTGGGGAGAAAAGGAAAGTAGACAGCTCCCTTTCAGTGATGGATTCGTTTTGTTGAAAATTGAAGAAATCGAACCACTCAAGGATAAACCAATTACATTTGTAAGCTTCTGCTCGGATAACCAAAATAAGTTTATTACAGCCCATGGGAGAAGTGATACTGAACCAGCAGCGAACTTGATTTGTTTATGGAGGACATCCGATTTGCTGCAGCCTGAAACAATTTTTAAAGTTTTCGGAGATGTGAGTTGTTGCTGCTTTGGAACGGAGCCACAAATAATCATATTTGCAGGACTCCTTGATGGGTATGCACGAGTTTATTAAGTAATACAATCCATTTTTATTATTTCTCGTTTCAGTTCAATAGCTCTCTGGAATACCAGTGAAAGTACCACGGTACATCTAAATTTAGCTGGTAATAGCGTCAAGAATTGCTTGAGAACTCCAACTTTCCAAACCGAAATTGGTATGGGTCATGTATCAAAAGTAGTCGGAGTGCAAACTTTGGACTCTGTCAGCGAAACGACTTATTTCAAGAGAAAAACTTCTGAGGTTTATTCCCTCTCATTCTGAAAATTTATGTAATACTAATAATAACACTTTTTTAAGCTCGTCTCGCTGGATGAAGATGGGAACATAATAATCTGGAGCGTGATCGAGAAGACAGATAAAGAAGTCTCGCACTTGGGGGACAATCAAGGACTAGCGCATTGGGGGAACATTTTAATCTCTAGAAACGTAACGATATCTCTGGCAGAAATCCATCCAGATTTAATTGGAATCCAGTGCACCGATTTGGTGGTCAGTAGACTGAATCAGAGTCATATTTACGTTTCTTGTAATTATGGCTTTGTTCTGCATTGTTTGATTGATGGTAGCCGAAGTAGTCCGAACAAATTTTCCTCTGGTGAGTTTACTTTTTATAGATTTTTTTGTCAGTTTATAGAATCCACCCCCGAGAGAACTGTAAAGGTTTTTTCCTCTGTCTTCCTCTATATGGGTTCCTCTAAATGAGCTGTATTATTGACCAATTGGGTTCGGGTGGTTCATTTCTCATAATATGAAGCAGAAGGATATAAAGGGACATTACCAAGCCACCAAGCGAGTTGGATCGCTTGCGGGCTGCCGTCCCATCCCCATCAGAGGGCGAACGTGGACGTGAAATTGCATACGAAGGGGCCATTTAACAAGGAGATCGTCATTGTGACTCAGCCTAGGTAATTTTCTACATAGACCTTTGGAAAGGGGGTTGGGGGTGTGGAACGCTGATGTGGACTGACATGAGATGGCTTGCCGATAAGTTATTTTTTCTGTTCCCGTGACAGCCCCCAAAAAAGAACAGTTGGGATCAATTTTCTGGGCAGCCTCGTTTCCATCTGGGACAAGAGGTTAAAAAAGTGTCACGACTCTCCACGACACGAAAAGAAGGACGGGACTCCTCCATTTCGTGCATGTTATCAACAGCGCCACATAGCCGGGAATCACACTCCTCCAAAGATGTATTCTGTTGCCATATCGTCCACAAAAAAGAACAACCAATTGGGGATCGAGACCTCCCTCCTCGCCTCCCTCTCTCTCTCTCGCTCTCTGTCTCTCTCTCTCTTTCTCTCACACACACAATAACACATCCAGATCGTTGGTAATACTTTTTCTATCATCAGATCATTCGTACCAACATTAAACCAAAACTGATCAGTTAATAATACAAGACTCTTGCAGATATAAATGTGAAATTGGCATGTCTGGAGACCTGTCCATTTTGTCCCAACTATTTTATGAGTGGAGACGACGACGGTAACGTGAGCTTGTATTCCATCTTCAAGACGAGAGCATTGATCAATCTGTCAAACAGCCAGTCTCAGCGATGTAGAATCAGATCGTTAAAGTGGTCCTACAACAACCCTTTCATTTTCTACACATTGGATGCATCTGACGCTCTACATATTTGGGACTTGTGCCAGAGCGATCTGTATCCAATCATTTCCATTCCTTGTAAAGAGAAGATAGTGTCAATTGCGTTGTCCTGTGATGGTTCAAATAAAGAGGGAACGAAGACTTACATGGTAAGTAATTATAAGATTTTAATTAAAGTTATACATAGAGGTAGGTATTAATATTGATAGATCGAATTTTCTAGGCGATTTCTACAAGTAATGAAGTCCAGCTTCATGTACTCAACGATGAGCACAGTATGAAATCGCAGGATTTATACAAGAAGGATGTTGACAAGTTTATTAAATATGCTACTAGATTATAGTTTGTAAGTGACAAAAGAGTTCAAGTTTTTGTGTTATTATTGATGATTGATTTAACTTGAATAAAATTATTATTAATTTATCTTCATTATTAAATGGTCTGCTGAACATAGCCAGCAGAATCGATCAAAATGTAATGTTCTTAAACTCTTAAACACGGAATTAACTCCAGCTAAATGGTTTGGTAAAGCTGAACCATTAGCAAGGATTATAGAATAATGCTGCATGATTTTAACATTCTGGTACGTGGCGGAAGCCGCAATTTTGAAAAACCGAATACCGGCTATATGTTGTGTCCGCCATATCGATCCAAACCTAAGCCCCTTCTGGAGGTCGCATCAGTTGTTTGGACAGTATACAGGGTGATTCAAAATTGAGTGCAAATATTTTAAGGGCTTATTTACCAGCCAAAAATAAGAAGTTTTTTTCATATAATCGTATGTCCTAACTTGCTTCGTTTTCTAGATACAGGGTGTAAAATTTTGAAAAAAAAATCGATTTTTTATTAATTACTCAAAAACGTTTCAGCCGATTTAAATAAAATTTGGTAGGGTTATTTGTCGTTATAAGGAACTTCCTTTGATGGGAATAACATAAATTTATTAATTCCAGTGACGTCTCAGAGGGCTACCTACTTGATACTTACAGGTAAAATTATGGTACGCCACTGCTCTTGTGACAATTTATATTTTTTTTTAGATTAAGCGGTCAATATTGTAACTTTCTTGCCTCCTGAGCTTTACTCGTATCTAGCTTTGTTTCCAAGAAAAAAATCAAAATCTGTGCCAGACCCTATTAAAACAAGTAATAAATTCACATCGATTATTGAGATTCATTTAATTTAATTCAGGTAGCCCCCTGAGACGTCATTGGAATTAATAAATTCATGTTATTCCCATCAAAGGAAGGCCCTTATGATAACAATAAGCCTATAAAATTTTATTTAAATCGGTTGAGAGGTTTTTGAGAAATTGATAAAAATCGATTTTTTTTTCAAAATTTTACACCCTGTATCTAGAAAACGAAGCAAGTTAGGACATACGATTATATGAAAAAAACTTCTTATTTTTGGCTGGTAAATAAGCCCTTAAAATATTTGCACTCAATTTTGAATCACCCTGTATAGTCCTTCTTGATGTTTTATAGTCAAAGCTCTAAACCGCTGGTAATATCTGTCAAAATGTAAAGTCACTCAAATACATCGAACTTAGAAAATACAAACCAATGTTATGGATATGTCAAGTTACTTCATTTTTAAACTTGATGAAAAGTTATAATAAACAGTTTTTATCCAGTAATGCTCGCCTCAAATTACCAAAATGAATGGGCTAATTTCAAGTGTAGAAAATAAACAAGTAAAAAGTATAGGTAGGTATAGGATAGGTACTTCTTTGCTATCGATCCAGGATAAATTCTTGTACAATTATTCGTTCTGAACGCGGTATATTGTGTCTGATAAACTATATAGGTAAATATCTGTCAAATTTATAAATTATTCTTTTTACAAAACATAAAATTGACGTTTCAGCAATTGCGCAGTTTATGGCGTCTAGTTTTAGAAGACCGTCTCTAACTCTCTTCTCGCAAAAGTCGCTTACAAAACTTCTTCCTCCCAATAATAACAAGGTAAGTACCGCTAAAGATAATCTAAATAATCAAATAATAAGTACCTAGCTCCGTTTTTTTGTTCATATTTACAGCGCAACGACGACATGAATTCCCAGAACGTAGACTTGAGGAGACGGTTGCTGGAGCAGAAACTTCAACGTCAACGCGAAGAAATGAAGAACTCGACCTACCAAGCGACGCAAGAAGCTCACAAAGTGGAGAAGAGAGGCAGGAAGAAAAAGGTCTACAACAGCGATGGTATCCATCTCGCGACTGGAGTGAATCTCTGCGATTGCCTTTCAATGAAGTGTCCGGGATGTTTTTTTCCTTGTCCCAAATGCGAGTCTAACAAATGCGGGAGGGTGTGCAGATGCAACAGGACCTTCATTTATGAAGAAATGATGCAGGAAAATTGTGATCCCTCTACAGCTGCGGTTAACCCGTTAATAAATTTATCAAAATAAGTCTGAAATATCTTGTTCTTGATATAAATTTTGTTTTTGTTTTTCTACTAATAATAAACGTTCAATAATTATTGTGAATCTTTGTTTTTATGTTTTATAATTTTTAATCACTACCACTGATAGTCATATCTTGAAATTATTATTTTTATGTTCGTGACTTCTTCTCTCATCTCTTTGGACATTGTGGTAAATGTCCAATAATTTTTTTTCACTTGACCCCATTATTGATTCGACAGCGCAGACCTTCTGCGCCGCCGCCACCTTACTTTGAAAACTATCTTTAGTAGGGCTCTTTAAGACCTCTTGGGGAGCGCATTTTCCACTTTATTGGAGGAGAAGCAAATATTCTCACTCTACCTGTAAGTACTACCTACTCGAGAGGAGATATTATGCCGTGGTACAAAATATGAAGAAAAAGAAGACTATATTATTATAGCGGTATTTACGAGGTTCGTAAAAAACGTGTAGTCATCATTACAGTTCGTAATTTTATACAAAATTTTACAATTCTGATTGGTTTTCTGGCTTATATGAAGTAATGATTTCGTAAAACTACAGGCATTTTACGAACCTCGTGAATACCCCTTTTGTAAAAAAATCTGCATTATTGATCTTGGGCGCTTTTTGCCAGTGTCGGTAATATAGATACCCTACACCTAGTATTCCTAGTAGCTACATAGAGTACCTGTACTACCGACACTGGGTCTTACCAGAGGGTATAGCCCGTTTTTTTGAAGTTCACTTGACATGGAGATTGAACAGCTGGATGTCACAATATTTTAAGCAAATTTGGTCACATAAGCATAGGTAACGAGTGGAGAAAAGGTAAGTTTGAAAAAATTAATTAAATAGTAGGTACCTAACATGAAAAGAAAACAAGGAATCCTAGTTCAGTACTTATTTCAAGCATAACATATTACTGGTCTAAGAATAAGCCTTTAAACTTTAGATTTGATATCATTTATATTTTAATATCTTAAGCGGATAATGAGGATACACGGCACGGACAACAGGGAGATGTAAGTATAGATATAAGATAAATGCTTCCATACTGATTTAAGAATTGAGTCACCGTGATGTGATGAAATGGTATTTTTAGCAACAATAACAAACTGCCTTCTGAGGGAATTTTTTGCCCATAATTTCTAATAATACCTATATCATTATTTATAGAGGTCTATAATAAGTTTAAAATATTACCCCTCTTTTTATTATGGAAACATCCTCTAACGAGGCGAAAATTTATCATTTTTACTAACTACGCTGACTTTCACACCAAATTGTGGTAATTTTTGGAAGACTGTACAATCATGGAAAACTGACATTTCTTGAAGTTTGTTTGACATTCTCAACTTCTTGTACTACTGAGAATAGTTTATCCTAGTAAACCTTAGTGTCGGTAAAACAGGTACCCCTAGTACCTATATTTTGTACACTGTCATCTATAGTGGTTGGTACTACAAGTATTCAAGCTGAAGATTCAGCAATTTTGCCTCCTTTTCTAGCTATAAAGCCACTGACGAATTAATAATAATAACGCAATTATTCAACACTGCTACATAAAGTTCCGAAAATGCTATTTCCATTCTAATAATTAAATTTAAAACTTTTTCTTTACAATAATAATTATGCGGGGGTTCACAAAATGCCATTTTTTATGAAAATTCAAGCAGCTGCTATTTTGAAAAGACTCTACCGATTTTGCTCAAATACAAGCATCAGGCCACTGCTTCCAGAATTCTTAATCCTGCAAGTATATGTCTGTGACCAAACGGGTTTTTAGAAACTTTCACCACGATTTTGTTTTGTAACGAAATCCAGAAGACCTCCAAAGTTCTACAAGAATTCACAACCAATTTTCATTTTGTCACTGAGATAGTTTATTGAAACAATCCGCAGAAGATTGCTTCTTGATTTTTTGAATCACTTGAAATTAACACATTCATCAAGAAAAATTTAAAAAAATTACTAGGGGCCACGACTGAGTGATTATTCTACACATTTTTTTATCATCTTTTATTTTTGGAGAGATTTTTCAAAAAAATCTCTAACACTCTGCTTTGGTTCTTTCTATTTTCTATTTCTTTAGCTAAAATTGCTTACCCTGATGGACACAATAAAGTAGATTTTAGACTTTAAATTCATACAGCAAGTATTATAAAGGGCTCATTGCTCATTACGGGCAGATTTCAGGGGCCGTTTCTAGATTAATTATCAACTCTGGGTAGAAGATAATATAACAATTTAGTGATTCCTGGCATGGAAGGGATTACAAAAATGTTGATAAAAGTTATTTGACGTCGATATTAGCTTTAAAAATGGTATTTGAAATCCGTCCATTAGCTTAATGAGCATTTATAATACTGGCTGATAGTCTAATAAAGGATTAGACCAAGATGCCATTTTTGAAAAAAATAAGTAGGTGTTTTGTGTGGCTAATATAGTCTGAAATATAAATTTTCTTGATTTTGTAGGGTGAGCTAGGTCAATCGCATAAAAGTAATTTACTACTGATCACGGACAAATACTCTGGTTACTCTTCATTGTCTGTTATTAACAATCATTTCATTATCAAATGAATTTTCTTTACAAAGAATCCTATCAAGTAATTTTGATAATAAATCAATCCGCACAGGTTATAAAACCAGCTTGTACTGGGGGAAGTACCTACAGCCTCAATTATTATGGGAGAGATTCTTTTGTAAATTTACGGTTCAAAAATTTTGCACACTTACCAGAGATGCTTATATGATGATAACTGGCAGTCTCTTTTGAAAGTTTATTTGCTTTTACCTTGGATTTGTAGAGCTCATGGAAAATAATACATCCTGACTTTTCTAAAATAAGTTTTTGAAAATTTAGGTAAATCTAATCAAGACAAGTCCACCAGCTTTACACTTAGTATTTGGTGGCTGAATGCTAGTTATAGTAGGATTAACTTTAAAAAGTCAGATGTGACGTCACACTAACCGTCCGAATTAATATTTTTAATTTCACCAGAAAATGTCAAACAGTTAATTGTCAAGTTGTAAAGGAGCGTAAATTATTGAAAAAAATCATTCAAACAATGAATTGAATCGCTTACGTCAGTTTGAGAGTCACTGACAACTACATGAAATTTATTCACGTAATGACATTCTATCCTCTGTTTTGTACATTTAATTCTCATTCAAAACCAATGTTGACGTATACTTATTTATGCGGGATGGAATGTTTAGACAAACTGGACGGTTTCTACGAGAACCAGTATATGAAACAAAATAAATCGAACTATCAAAAGGATGTGCATTCTTAATCGATACGTATGACTTTTTAGACTTTATTGGACTATACCTGAACCTTTTTTAGCAAAGACTGTCCATTACTTATCCAAGATATTAGACTAAATTTTAATAATTTGTTTTTTAATTGAAATTATGATAGCAATTGAAGTTTCTTCTGATTACACAAGGATGAGAAAAGTAGATTTATTTATTTTTCTATACCATAAACTTAGCTATTTAAAAAAATTTTGTCTAATAACTCTAAAATCTCAATTAACAAATAGTTAATCAGTTTGATCCAATTTTTCTTGAATTGTTGCGATAATAATTATTGATTCGGGAGAGGATTTAAAGCATTAAATGTTCGATCTTCAAAGCGTCCATAACTATGAGCCCCATAAAGGCGCCTTCAGCTGGACAGTTACGGTCAACCATAAAACTGAAAACAGTGAAAGGGATAATTAAATGAAACAACAATCGATCTGAATTATTGTAATTTACAATATCTTAAGACATATTAAACTAAACATTTATCTGTTAATATAAAAGTAAATGGTATTTACAATTATATAAAAACTTAAATAATTGACCAAAGTCAATGAAATAGGGAATCGCAATAACTATATACAAAATTTGGTATTATATAATAAAAATCACAGATATAATATTCTAATAATTCTGGCTTTATTTACATAAAATTGTAATTAAAAACAATCATTTCTCTTTTAATTACAACACCGATGAAAAAACTGTACATTTAAGCCCTTAAAATATTGCATTGCATCAAGAAGAATCAACTGTAATCATTAAATGCAAACACGTATCATCAAGTAAAGCTCGACTCTTGCTGATTACACTTCTTCAAACTAATCAAAATTAACTCAACAATCAAACAACTAAAATAATGAACTCGAGAATAATGCAAAAAAATATAATCAGCAAAACTCTCAATTTACTCTATTTGTAACACATCACATAACACTTATAAATATTTTGATTTCATTACAAATATACATTTTTTACATTACAATTATTATTATTATTACAACAACTCACTGGGCCCAGACCAATAATCAAACCTGTTCGGAAATAATCAAACCAATCAAATAGACCCTCACAGAGTGAGCATTATATTGTCTCTCTCTCTATTAATCAAGCTTCAACTCAAATCAATTTGATATGTTTACTGTTTACTGCTTTTTATAATTATTATTACTATTAAGCAAGGATGGACTACCGTCGGGGAACGGGAACGACGACGACAACCTGGCGTTATGCGCCATGAGATCTGAATAAAACTTCAACTGCTCCGGGCTGAGGAACGGTAGCACCGGATTGACAGCCGGCTGCGCCACGTTGTTATGCGTGTACAAATTCTGCAAAGCCGAGTAATACAATGAGGGATCTATGAACGGAAGATAAGGGTTCATGTTTTTATTGCCCTCGTACAACTGGGACAAATACGCCGATTGCATCTGCGATGGTACCGGTTGCTTTAACGATGCGTTATACATCGATGATGACGGCTGTTTTGATACCGAATCCGGTTTACTCGAGACTCTGGGAATTGTTATTTCCATATTACTTTTATCTCTCATGTTGGACGATTGTGTCGGGGGTGTCAAGTGCTTATACTTCCCCACACCGATTCCATTTTCATCAAACCGGGGGACTTTACAATGGTTATTAGCGTAGTAATCTAACGATCGTTTATGAGAAGACGACTTATGAGACGATTGGGTGGATTTAATTGATACTGGAGCCGGATTTGGAGCTGCTACTGGCACCGGTACTGGAACCGAAGGTCTATTATGTGATCCAACTAGAGTTATTTCTAAATTAGATCCTAAACGTCTCCCGTCAATAACGGATTGAGTCTTATAAGCATTTTTGAGAGCCTGATAATTACCACCACCACCACCACCGTGTGCAGAAACCGGGATGCTAGGAACTCGCATTATCTCAACGATCGGTTTCTGTGAACCAATCGTCAGATCCAGGATGTCCCCCTGAGTTCGATACGACGGATCGTTAAACCTGCCGGTGGGAGATTGAGCGGGCATCAAGGCTTCTCTCGGGTTGCCGTAAACCGTCTTCTCCGAGTAAGTGTAGATCGATTTCGATTGTACCACTTTGGGCGGGTAATGTCCGTTAATCGATGTAGCGTTATACGAAGAAGCACTCTTAACGACGGGTTTACAATAGTTATTTTTCACAAGTGATGTCGCTTGATTGAAAGTTTGAGGAACCGTCAGATGCGTCTTCTTGATCGGAACGGTGTTAACGGAAGGCGGAGGCATGCTCTGTATGTCGGCCTTGTTTAGCTTCGCGCTCAACTGATGAGAATGAATAACGGACGGTCGATCTTTGCTCAATTTATTAACTGGCGTCACTTCTAAACCGCCTTCTTTCAGAATATCCAATTTCCGTTTCTTATAATCCTGTTGGGTTATCAAAGTGTTGGTGACGCTCTTGTAAGCCTCCGAGTTGACGTCGTCCTCTTCCGGGGATTTCGAACTATATGGCACAGGAACGTCAGAGTTCTCCGAACGCTTATCGTTCCCG
Source organism: Malachius bipustulatus (assembly GCA_910589415.1). NCBI lineage: Eukaryota > Metazoa > Arthropoda > Insecta > Coleoptera > Melyridae > Malachius > Malachius bipustulatus. The sequence continues at coordinate 34,531,365 of OU342633.1, forward strand.
CTCGCAGTATCACCCGTTCTTATCATCGGGATGTTCTCTTTCCCCTCGACGGGAGACAGAGTCTCAGGGCTTATCTTCTGGGCCACGGGAGCGACGGCCGACGTCAACGGCTCAGCGTTTTTATCCGGGATGTTCTCAATCTTCGGCGCAATTTCGATCTTTTTGGGAATCATTTCTGGTTTGACGGGAATTATTTCCGTCTTGACAGGCGTTTCATTCTTGCACGGCGTCGTGTCTTTTCTTCTGGATACCGACTCGATTTTATCGGGCTTGGGGATTATTTCCAGTTTCATTGATATTATTTCCGGTTTAATTGCTACTATTTCCGGTTTCATTGCTATTTCCGGTTTAATCGCTACTACTTCGGGTTTAATCGCTACCAATTCCGGTTTAATCGCTATTGATTCAGATTTCATTGCTATTGATTCCGGTTCCATTGCTATTAATTCCGGTTTCATTGCTATAATTTCCGCTTTCATCGCTAATTCCGGTTTAATCGCAACAATTTCTGGTTTAATCATTGCTGCAACATCAATAGTAACTATTTCATGTTTCACTGCTATTTCTTGTTTCGCTTCTACTGCTACTACTTCGGGCTCTGGCACCTCTTCTTTTATAGGACCGTGACCGGGACTAGGACTATCAACTGTTTCTTCTTTTTTATCACCCCCAGCAGAAAAATCAGTATTGGTGTCGATTCCAGTTTCTTCTTTTTCAACAGGACTTTCAGGCTTACTGTTTGAACTCGCAGGAGAATCGTCACCTTCTGTCTTTAGGACATTTCTCCTATCCGGATCAAGTTCTACTGGTACTAGTAATTCTATATTCTTATTATCACTTTCTTTCACAATGTTGTTCTGCAGAACGTTTGCAGATTTCTCCTTCTGCCTGTCAGGTTTCACGCGTATACTTCGTAATGAGGAGGTCTTCGCGCCCGGTTTGACACTCAGATTATTTTCCTGGAATAGATTGAGGGGAGTCAGAATATTACCAATAAAACAAGACTTCGAACAGAAAGACTTACTTTATTCTCAGCGAGGAGTCCCGAATCGCTTGCCGGATCGGGGTTGCTTAAAATCGTTTGATTTACAGGCATGCTACTGTCGCTGCCAGAAGTACTTTCGCTAATCTCCTCGTTATCACTGACGCTGCTACTGGATTTATTTTTCAGTCTTCTTCTTTCCGATACGGGTAAGGGTTTGTATGTCTCACCTTTCAAATGGTGCTCGTACGGTAGTAACAACCTGAAACGCAAGAAATGTATCTCTTTCCTTCAAACGATCGCAAGATAAAAAAGGGATGAATAGAAAGAAGAGAACACAAAATTACCTCTCGTAATGTCTTCTTATTACAGTAGCTGCACTGGTGCAGTTGTGGTGTCCATTCATGTCGTCGAAAATCGATTTCCAAAGTCGATGTCTCGTGACAGTGCTGTAGCCGCCTAATTTTTGTACTTTCGTGAAGAACCCGAACAGATCAACTGCAATAATTTAAACATTAACACTCCTGAAAGACCACCACAAGAAAAAAAAACTTACTCTCTTTATATCCCAAGGATGGAATCCGACCGATCGGTGTGTGATTCGATTTCATGAAACTGTGCAACTTTCTCATGAATTCCTTGCTCTCGTTATTCAAGCTCTCCGTTAAACGCGTGCTGCGTCTTCCCGACGAAGTACTCGGTTCGGAGTTCAGGAGCGTTGAACTATTATTGGAACTCTTATTCTGAAAAAAAAATCAACTCAGACTTGTAAAATAGTGTAAAAAAAAATACGAGTACCTTAGATGGCGAAGAAAGAACCCCGGCGTTAGACACCGAGCTCTCCGACTCGTTACTCTCGGAATTCGGCGACACCGACCGCTTTTTCCGCCTCCCTCTGGGCCGTCCCTTCAGCTTGGGCGCCAGGTGGTTGCAGAGCAGCTCGTGTCCCTCCAGCTCCGGGTAGTCGAAAGTATCCCGACAGAAGAGGACGCGCGTGTCCCTGACGGTGGGCGCCACGGTAGCGAAACCGCCCATCGCCTGCACCGTCTTCTTTCTGAGATACTCGTCCTCGAGGTTGTCCAGGCGGCGCATCATCGCCCGGAAACGGCAGTACCGCGGGTAGGACAGGATCACTACTGACGGACCGCTATTGTGTGCCAAGGGATCAGCTTCTGGAATCAAATAATTTTCACTGGTAATTTGAATATTCTTGCAGAAAGAAACTAAAAAGCTTGAAGATGGCTTTGAAGTGAAAAAGCGGAGAATCTCTCTTTTTCTTGTCCAAATTGATTGACAAAATTCGAAGTTGTTGCGAAGATCAAAACACCCATGTCAAAAAAGACGTTTTATTTTCATTTTTATGTTTTATGTTTTGTTTTTTTTTTGCATAGAAATAGCGCCCCATACGAGAAAAAGACAGGATAGGGTTTTTATCACAAATTGAACGAGAAATTAAAAAATGATTTTTAATTTAAAAATTTTAGTGGCGTACCATTTTTTCTTTAAAAAATTGAGATCGTTATCCGTACGCGGGCCACTGATGAACATAAAATAAAATTCTTAATTGCATGTCAAAAAAGGCGCCCTCTTGAAATCCATCAAATTTCATTTGCATAGCTCGACCGGTTTCAGAGCAAATAAATAAATCGTCAGTTTTTAAGTATACCTATAACACCCTGTATCTGGAAAACGAAGCATTTGCGCACATACGTTTGTATAGCAAACTGTCATTATTTTTTCATGTAGAATCACCCCCTGAAGTTTGTCGCACTTATTTACTAACGCCCTGTATAGTGTAGAACCTCGATTATCTCTCTATGCTTTAAATAACTTTACTTAGATGCCTCCTGGTTTGTGGTAGGATTTTGTGGTAAATTTTTCAGTTCTTCTCCCCCACCCCTCTTTAGTCTGCAACTTTATAATTATTCTTCTTTTTGAATTTTCTGTTTCATAATTGGACACAATTTATAAACACGGATAATCGGGGTTCGCTTTACTACTTCTAGGCTTGGCACGATTAAGTCAAGTTATGACATTTACTGCGCATAAGTGTCAAATTTGACATGAAAATATTGTCAAACTTGTCAGCAATCTCGGTCCAAGTTCCAGCATCTCAAAGTAAATACTCTTGGCGAAAAGGACAAATTTTGATCGAAAATCCTAATAATTTCCACGCGTTGTTGATTCTCCAAATTTGTCGTGATCAAATTATGATGGCATTAAGTTTAATTGTCAAATTTGACATAAATAATACATCAGACTTGGTCGCAATCAGCTGTCAAACTTTGAGCGCCTTTAAATTAATTTATATGAACGCATATTCTGTTAAAAACAATGCCTGTCATATGACAATTGACAAACGTGTCAAATCTACCTTCAAACATGACCGCCAACAACTGTCTAAATTGTGGCATTTCAAATGTTCCAATCAGATCTCTGTCAAAATTCAAGCGTCTCAAAATAAATTCGCGTTAACGCATCGAGCTCTTGGCGAAAAGGAACACAAATTTTGATTGCAAATTCGAATAATTTCCACGCGTTGTTGATTCTCCCAATTTGACGTGATCAAATTATGATGTCAATAAGTATAGTTGTCAAATTTGACATAAAATAGTACATCAGGCTTGGTCGCAATCAGCTGTCAAACTTTGAGCGCCTTTAAACTAATTTATAGGACCTATCAGTTAACAGAACGCTTATTCTGTTAAAAACATAACCTGTCAAATATGACATTTGACAAATGTGTCCACCGGTTTGAAAATTCAAATTCATCATAGATCAACGTTCCGACATTAATTTCAGTTACCTAATTACGTTTTTCGATCTTCTAGGACCGGGGTTTTGTTATCAGAGGAAAAAATTGTATGTTACGCACAAGGAAAAAGTGCTATTTTAGCTTTTACTGTGTTTGTAGAGTTAAAATTTATCACTTTTCCCTTGTATAATAAATAACTATTTACCTATTATTTCAACACAGAAGTGGGATAAAGTAAATGGCTTTTGTTTAGTGGTGGACGTAATAGTAATTTCATGTTGACTAGCGATGCCCATCCCACAAAACAACCAATATTACGACCGGGGATTTATCGAGTTCTGAGGCTCGTATTCAGCTTACAAGGCATCAATTTGCATCGCGTTGTACGCTCTAATATCCAACATATTATCCTACAAATGTATTACAACAACAAAGGTCTAAAAGATGAACGCTGTTTGATTATTTACTCGAATTAATGATTTTAACATCAGAAGTGGGATGTGGTAAAATACATTTGTTCATTAGTCCGCTTATTTTGACCGTATTCTTGGCTTCAAAGCCGAACGCTGAGCAGTTATTGTTTATTCCTTTAGTGGATTATTAAAAGCAAAAAGGTTTACATATTAAATATTAATAATAGATTTATTTTAGATGCGATAAATTAATGGTTTTCTGCTCGAAATCGATTACTAAAAAAAGTGGAATCAATTCAAGCGTTACGCAAGTAGCGAGTAGCCGTCACGAAAAACGCATAAATAATATTATTACTGGAATGTTTTATTATCATACCCGAACCATATAATTTAACGAGGAATTTGTAATATTGAATTCGATAATAAATAATTCATTTAATTACCCCGATAACTACTACAAAGCAGGGGGGAAATTACAATATTGCATGTTTTAAATTTTATTTTTATGCATATTTCTGTGCGCACGTTATAAATAAGGGTTATAATCCTATCTCAAGGACCGGTCATAAAAATAAATTATTATCCCAGATTTTTATTCATCCTTTACGTAATTCGAATAATCAATATTCAATATTCCTATATCACAATTTCCAAATGCATCGCTTAATTTTATTCGTAATCAATCGCACTGTAAATACAGGTGTTTCTCTGAGATAAATCCTACTGAATCCCACTTCTGTTGTTAAAATAATGAAACCGACCTGTGAGCTATTATCAGTCTCGATAATTTCATTAACTTTTTTTTTATGTTACTAACCGAGGGCACCTACTTACATGTTTTGGTGAGCGACCTGTATATTACTTATATTATAAACAAAATCAAAATATCGACTGTCCACGGACATATTTGTATATTTATTCATTATTTGCACCTATTTTCGCTTGGCATCGGCAATTCCGATGTGAAAATATTATTGTCAAGAAACATATCAACACATGCATTGAAATTAGCTTTAAAATTTATTTTTAGGAGAGCGCGCAGAGTGCCAAATAAAAATTGGCCTATTTTTACGCCTTGAAAATATTCAAGGCATCGACCTTACAGATTATATTCTAAATCGGACCACAATAATTATTTATTCTCATTTTTCAACTCATTATTTTTTCGCAAAGTAATAAATTTCATTTTTCCATTTCGATCAGAGTTCCTCGAAATTCTAAATGAGGCGATTATCTCTTAATTTATATTTTCTTCAAAAATATTCGCGCGTAATATAAGGGGGCGCAAAATTCACGTATATAAAGTTAGCAGGACAACTTGCTCAAATGAGAAAGTTACTATAGCGGAAATTTGTCGCTAATTTGTCGCTAATTATTCGCGATGAAACTAATTTTGTCGCTGTTGTAGTTTTTTTTTAACCAGGGTGTCCTGCTAAGTTGATATAAAGTTAGCAGGACAACTATAACAAAAAAATTATTTAACATTCATAAACCATCTAAAATTACTTAATCCTTTTGTCGCTAATTAGTTGCGATGGAATACTTTCAATTACATTATTTTTTTTTAAATAACACGTTGCTCTGCTAAGTTTATATCAAGTTAGCAGGGCATCAGTGTTAAATTTTTTTTTTAATTATAATAAAATACTTTTAGACATGTAGTTTTTTTGTCGCTAATTAGTTACATAGAGACAGAGTTCGTAGCTATAAAAAAAACTTGAAAAAAAAATCTTGAATGGAAAGTCATTTTTAAAAATTTTTAGTAAAAAAAAACATTTCAGTTTGATTTATTTGCACCTTTTTTGATTATGGCGCTTAATATTTTCATTAAAAAAAAAAAAACATTTTATTTCAGAGCGGACGAAAATTAGTAAAGACACTCCCTAAAATCCCTTTGCATATCAAACATTTTGTTTTTTTTGTGCAGGAATTAGCCTCTAGGGCTGTTTGATTTTTTCGCACCTTTTTGGATTTTGTCGCTTTTATATTTTCATTAAAAAAAAACATTTAATTTCAGAGCGGACGAAAATTAGTAAAGACACTCCCTAAAATCCCTTTACATATCAAACATTTTGTTTTTTTTTTGGAGCAGGAATTAGCCGCTAGGGCTGTTTGATTTTCTCGCAGCTTTTTGGATTTTGTCGCTTTTATATTTTCATTAAAAAAAAAAAAATAATTTCAGAGCGGACGAAAATTAGTAAAGACACTCCCTAAAATCCCTTTGCATATCAAACATTTTGTTTTTTTTGTGCAGGAATTAGCCTCTAGGGCTGTTTGATTTTTTCGCACCTTTTTGGATTTTGTCGCTTTTATATTTTCATTAAAAAAAAAAAATTAATTTCAGAGCGGACGAAAATTAGTAAAGACACTCCCTAAAATCCCTTTGCATATCAAACATTTTGTTTTTTTTTGTGCACGAATTAGCCTCTAGGGCTGCTTGATTTTTTCGCACCTTTTTGGATTTTGTCGCTTTTATATTTTCATTAAAAAAAAAACATTTAATTTCAGAGCGGACGAAAATTAGTAAAGACACTCCCTAAAATCCCTTTGCATATCAAACATTTTGTTTTTTTTTTGTGCAGGAATCAGCCTCTAGGGCTGTTTGATTTTTTCGCACCTTTTTGGATTTTGTCGCTTTTATATTTTCATTAAAAAAAAAAAAAATTAATTTCAGAGCGGACGAAAATTAGTAAAGACACTCCCTAAAATCCCTTTGCATATCAAACATTTTGTTTTTTTTTGTGCAGGAATCAGCCTCTAGGGCTGTTTGATTTTTTCGCACCTTTTTGGATTTTGTCGCTTTTATATTTTCATTAAAAAAACATTTAATTTCAGAGCGGACGAAAATTAGTAAAGACACTCCCTAAAATCCCTTTGCATATCAAACATTTTGTTTTTTTTTTTGTGCAGGAATCAGCCTCTAGGGCTGTTTGATTTTTTCGCACCTTTTTGGATTTTGTCGCTTTTATATTTTCATTAAAAAAAAACATTTAATTTCAGAGCGGACGAAAATTAGTAAAGACACTCCCTAAAATCCCTTTGCATATCAAACATTTTGTTTTTTTTGTGCAGGAATTAGCCTCTAGGGCTGTTTGATTTTTTCGCACCTTTTTGGATTTTGTCGCTTTTATATTTTCATTAAAAAAACATTTAATTTCAGAGCGGACGAAAATTAGTAAAGACACTCCCTAAAATCCCTTTGCATATCAAACATTTTGTTTTTTTTTTTGTGCAGGAATTAGCCTCTAGGGCTGTTTGATTTTTTCGCACCTTTTTGGATTTTGTCGCTTTTATATTTTCATTAAAAAAAAAAATTTAATTTCAGAGCGGACGAAAATTAGTAAAGACACTCCCTAAAATCCCTTTGCATATCAAACATTTTGTTTTTTTTTGTGCAGGAATTAGCCTGTAGGGCTGTTTGATTTTTTCGCACCTTTTTGGATTTTGTCGCTATTTTATTTTCATTAAAAAAAAAACATTTCATTTCAGAGCGGACGAAAATTAGTAAAGACACTCAACTGAGTAAAGGCACAACATCGATAATCGTTTAAAAACATCAACAAATGCAGAGCGACAATAGTATATTGTGAAACAAGTGCGGAAAAGAGAAAATTTTTCACGAGTGTGAAACAATTGTGACACGAGACGAAGTCGAGTGTCACAATTCACACGAGTGTGAAATTTCTTTTCCGCACGTGATACACACAGTACTTTTCCTACGACCACAATTTAACAGATTAATTATTTAACAAATTTAACACATAAATTATTTTTGCTGACAATGCTCTGTTTTTATGACCTTTTCTCAAATTTATGAAATGTTTATAAGCAGATTCGTATTTTTCTCTCGAAACTAGAGGTAGCAAATTCAAAGAACATAAACCTGCTTGTTTTCTGACTTCAGATGGTGTATTTTCTGCTTCAGATTCAGAGGAATCAAAATCCATTATAATGATAGGTACCTAACTAAAGTTTATTTTTTCAGACTACCTATACAGGGTGTTCTACAAGCTCTTTGACAAACTTTGACAGATGGTAGGTTGCTTGATTTTAAACATATTTTTTTCAATAAACATGGGTCCGATTCGTTTTTGTTTAGAAGTTACAAGCATTTAAAGAATCATAATTTTTTCAGTCAACCAGGAAGTGACACTAAGTCGCTATGTCACTAAGACACTATGTCAACCAATGTACACTTATAAAATATACACCACTAATATGTGGTATCAGCATGACGGTGCACCACCACATATAGAGGAAGACAAGTTGCTGCTTGGCTAAATGAACATTTCCCGAATAAATGGATAGGTCAAGGAGGTCCAATATCATGGCCACCTCGTTCTCCCGATCTGAATCCTCTGGATTTTTATTTATGGGGACACATGAAGCAGCTGGTCTACCATGTTGAAATCGCTACCCATCAGCAGTTACTTGAAAGAATTCAAGATGCAGCTAACCAAATAAGAAATGATCCAAATCTCATTCTTCGAGTGACCGAATCTTTAGTTCGTCGATGTGAGGCTTGCATTCAAGCTGAGGGTGGACATTTCGAACAATTTTTATAGTCTTAAGTTTTGTGATTATCATTTAATTTAAATTTTTATTGTTGATTGTTAATAAAGGTTAAATGCTTGTAACTTCTAAACAAAAACGAATCGGACCCATGTTTATTAAAAAAAATATGTTTAAAATCAAGCAACCTACCATCTGTCAAAGTTTGTCATAGAGCTTGTAGAACACCCTGTATAGGTAGGTATTATTTTCAATTCTACCAATGACTTTTTAATATTACTATTATATACTGTTAAATCATTGAATTCTACCGACAATATTACTATTATTTATTATTAGACTCCGTATAAACTAAAAATAAGTGACGTGGAGCATGGAGACGTGGTAGTTAATAACAATGATTTAAGAGAGGTTAGTATATCATTGATATGCAACTTCTACACAACGCAGGCGCTGTGCGTCGTCGATGGAATTTAATAGAGGTGTGCGAGTTATTTTCACGATCAGGTTCGTGAATTTGAACGCTACGAATGCTGTTATTAGCGATCAACTCGTAAATTTTAATAATTACTACCACAAGAGAATAATGAGTATATTTTATAGTCTTGTCGGGTTCTATGTTATCCCATTTGTGTTTATTTTATTACCTTGAAGCTTTAAATGAATAGTTATTCCATTAACAATAAGTAACAGTTGAGTTCTCAGTTACCGCCCATCACTATTGTTTACATTAAAACTGTACGGAAACGATTTTTGGCTATGCGTTATGTCACTTTGTCGCACAGTTTTGGATACGTGAGAAATCTGCTAGTTTGCGCACAAAAAACGATGCGCAAAGTAGTGTTTTGTATAGTGGTCGTAGGAAAATTTACTTTTTTTTTAACAGTATATAATAGTAATATTAAAAAGTCATTGGTAGAATTGAAAATAATACCTACCTATATAGGTAGTCTGAAAAAATAAACTTTAGTTAGGTACCTATAATGGATTTTGATTCATCGGAATCTGAAGCAGAAAATACACCACCTGAAGTCAGAAAACAAGCAGGTTATTTAAATTTGCTACCTGTAATTTCGAGAGAAAAATACGAATCTGCTTATAAACATTTCATAAATTGGAGAAAATGGCATAAAAGCAGAGCATTGTCAGAAAAAATAATTTATGTGTTAAATTTGTTAAATAATTAATCTGTTAAATTGTGGTCGTAGGAAAAGTACTGTGTGTATCACGTGCGGAAAAGAAATTTCACACTCGTGTGAATTGTGACACTCGACTTCGTCTTGTGTCACAATTGTTTCACACTCGTGAGAAATTTTTTCTTTTCCGCACTTGTTTCACAATATACTATTACTTGCGATTTCTGAGATTTTCAGATCGGTAATCATTTAAAAGGAAGTACTTGTGTACAGCATAAATTTTATAGGAAGGCGAGAGTTTGACGAGAATTGGTTAGTGCACAGATACGCCTCCGAATCCATAAAAATTTTGCCAACAAAGCAAACATAGTCGGAAAAGATTACATTATGCACCCTGAATTGCTGTTATATGCCAAGAAATAAATAAAAAACAGATTACAGTTGAATTCAGATGTTTTAATAGGGAATCTCCACAACTAGAAGGGAAACAGACCAAGTTATTTGCAAAATCTTGATTTTCAGGTTTTCGTTTTTCCAAAATGCATTTTATTGAAAATATATGTATTAGCGACAAAATAAAAAAAGGTGCGAAAAAACCAAAAAGCCCTAGCGGCTAATTCCTGCACCAAAAAAAATCAAAATGTTTGATATGCAAAGGGATTTTAGGGAGTGTCTTTACTAATTTTCGTCCGCTCTGAAATTAAATTTTTTTTTTTTAATGAAAATATAAAAGCGACAAAATCAAAAAGGTGCGAAAAAATCAAACAGCCCTAGGGGCTAATTCCTGCACAAAAAAACAACAAAATGTTTGATATGCAAAGGGATTTTAGGGAGTGTCTTTACTAATTTTCGTCCGCTCTGAAATTAATTTTTTTTTTTAATGAAAATATAAAAGCGACAAAATCCAAAAAGATGCGAAAAAATCAAACAGCCCTAGAGGCTAATTCCTGCACAAAAAAAACAAGATGTTTGATATGCAAAGGGATTTTAGGGAGTGTCTTTACTAATTTTCGTCCGCTCTGAAATTATTTTTTTTTTAATGAAAATATAAAAGCGACAAAATCCAAAAAGGTGCGAAAAAATCAAACAGCCCTAGCGGCTAATTCCTGCACCAAAAAAAATCAAAATGTTTGATATGTAAAGGGATTTTAGGGAGTGTCTTTACTAATTTTCGTCCGCTCTGAAATTAATTTTTTTTTTTTAATGAAAATATAAAAGCGACAAAATCCAAAAAGGTGCGAAAAAATCAAACAGCCCTAGAGGCTAATTCCTGCACAAGAAAAAAAAACAAAATGTTTGATATGCAAAGGGATTTTAGGGAGTGTCTTTACTAATTTTCGTCCGCTCTGAAATTATTTTTTTTTTTTAATGAAAATATAAAAGCGACAAAATCCAAAAAGCTGGGAGAAAATCAAACAGCCCTAGCGGCTAATTCCTGCACCAAAAAAAAATCAAAATGTTTGATATGCAAAGGGATTTTAGGGAGTGTCTTTACTAATTTTCGTCCGCTCTGAAATTAAATGTTTTTTTAATGAAAATATAAAAGCGACAAAATCCAAAAAGGTGCGAAAGAATCAAACAGCCCTAGCGGCTAATTCCTGCACAAAAAAAAAAAACAAAATGTTTGATATGCAAAGGGATTTTAGGGAGTGTCTTTACTAATTTTCGTCCGCTCTGAAATTAATTTTTTTTTTTAATGAAAATATAAAAGCGACAAAATCCAAAAAGATGCGAAAAAATCAAACAGCCCTAGAGGCTAATTCCTGCACCAAAAAAAAATGAAAATGTTTGATATGCAAAGGGATTTTAGGGAGTGTCTTTACTAATTTTCGTCCGCTCTGAAATTAAATGTTTTTTTAATGAAAATATAAAAGCGACAAAATCCAAAAAGGTGCGAAAGAATCAAACAGCCCTAGCGGCTAATTCCTGCACAAAAAAAAAACAAAATGTTTGATATGCAAAGGGATTTTAGGGAGTGTCTTTACTAATTTTCGTCCGCTCTGAAATTATTATTTTTTTTAATGAAAATATAAAAGCGACAAAATCCAAAAAGGTGCGAAAAAATCAAACAGCCCTAGAGGCTAATTCCTGCACAAAAAAAAACAAAATGTTTGATATGCAAAGGGATTTTAGGGAGTGTCTTTACTAATTTTCGTCCGCTCTGAAATTAATTTTTTTTTTTAATGAAAATATAAAAGCGACAAAATCCAAAAAGGTGCGAAAAAATCAAACAGCCCTAGAGGCTAATTCCTGCACAAAAAAAAAAAAAAATGTTTGATATGCAAAGGGATTTTAGGGAGTGTCTTTACTAATTTTCGTCCGCTCTGAAATTAAATGTTTTTTTAATGAAAATATAAAAGCGACAAAATCCAAAAAGGTGCGAAAGAATCAAACAGCCCTAGCGGCTAATTCCTGCACAAAAAAAAAACAAAATGTTTGATATGCAAAGGGATTTTAGGGAGTGTCTTTACTAATTTTCGTCCGCTCTGAAATTAATTTTTTTTTTTAATGAAAATATAAAAGCGACAAAATCCAAAAAGGTGCGAAAAAATCAAACAGCCCTAGCGGCTAATTCCTGCACCAAAAAAAAATCAAAATGTTTGATATGTAAAGGGATTTTAGGGAGTGTCTTTACTAATTTTCGTCCGCTCTGAAATTAAATGTTTTTTTTTAATGAAAATATAAAAGCGACAAAATCCAAAAAGGTGCGAAAAAATCAAACAGCCCTAGAGGCTAATTCCTGCACTAAAAAAAACAAAATGTTTGATATGCAAAGGGATTTTAGGGAGTGTCTTTACTAATTTTCGTCCGCTCTGAAATTAATTTTTTTTTTTAATGAAAATATAAAAGCGACAAAATCCAAAAAGGTGCGAAAAAATCAAACAGCCCTAGAGGCTAATTCCTGCACAAAAAAAAAAAAAAAATGTTTGATATGCAAAGGGATTTTAGGGAGTGTCTTTACTAATTTTCGTCCGCTCTGAAATTAAATGTTTTTTTAATGAAAATATAAAAGCGACAAAATCCAAAAAGGTGCGAAAGAATCAAACAGCCCTAGCGGCTAATTCCTGCACAAAAAAAAAACAAAATGTTTGATATGCAAAGGGATTTTAGGGAGTGTCTTTACTAATTTTCGTCCGCTCTGAAATTAATTTTTTTTTTTAATGAAAATATAAAAGCGACAAAATCCAAAAAGATGCGAAAAAATCAAACAGCCCTAGAGGCTAATTCCTGCACAAAAAAAACAAGATGTTTGATATGCAAAGGGATTTTAGGGAGTGTCTTTACTAATTTTCGTCCGCTCTGAAATTATTATTTTTTTTTAATGAAAATATAAAAGCGACAAAATCCAAAAAGGTGCGAAAAAATCAAACAGCCCTAGAGGCTAATTCCTGCACAAAAAAAAAACAAAATGTTTGATATGCAAAGGGATTTTAGGGAGTGTCTTTACTAATTTTCGTCCGCTCTGAAATTAATTTTTTTTTTTAATGAAAATATAAAAGCGACAAAATCCAAAAAGGTGCGAAAAAATCAAACAGCCCTAGAGGCTAATTCCTGCACAAGAAAAAAAAACAAAATGTTTGATATACAAAGGGATTTTAGGGAGTGTCTTTACTAATTTTCGTCCGCTCTGAAATTAATTTTTTTTTTTAATGAAAATATAAAAGCGACAAAATCCAAAAAGGTGCGAAAAAATCAAACAGCCCTAGAGGCTAATTCCTGCACAAGAAAAAAAAACAAAATGTTTGATATACAAAGGGATTTTAGGGAGTGTCTTTACTAATTTTCGTCCGCTCTGAAATTAATTTTTTTTTTTTAATGAAAATATAAAAGCGACAAAATCCAAAAAGGTGCGAAAAAATCAAACAGCCCTAGAGGCTAATTCCTGCACAAAAAAAAAACAAAATGTTTGATATGCAAAGGGATTTTAGGGAGTGTCTTTACTAATTTTCGTCCGCTCTGAAATTATTTTTTTTTTAATGAAAATATAAAAGCGACAAAATCCAAAAAGGTGCGAAAAAATCAAACAGCCCTAGAGGCTAATTCCTGCACAAGAAAAAAAAAACAAAATGTTTGATATGCAAAGGGATTTTAGGGAGTGTCTTTACTAATTTTCGTCCGCTCTGAAATTATTATTTTTTTTTAATGAAAATATAAAAGCGACAAAATCCAAAAAGGTGCGAAAAAATCAAACAGCCCTAGAGGCTAATTCCTGCACAAAAAAAACAAAATGTTTGATATGCAAAGGGATTTTAGGGAGTGTCTTTACTAATTTTCGTCCGCTCTGAAATTATTTTTTTTTTTAATGAAAATATAAAAGCGAAAAAATCCAAAAAGGTGCGAAAAAATCAAACAGCCCTAGCGGCTAATTCCTGCACCAAAAAAAATCAAAATGTTTGATATGTAAAGGGATTTTAGGGAGTGTCTTTACTAATTTTCGTCCGCTCTGAAATTATTTTTTTTTTTTTATGAAAATATAAAAGCGACAAAATCCAAAAAGGTGCGAAAAAATCAAACAGCCCTAGAGGCTAATTTCTGCACAAAAAAAAAAACAAAATGTTTGATATGCAAAGGGATTTTAGGGAGTGTCTTTACTAATTTTCGTCCGCTCTGAAATTATTATTTTTTTTAATGAAAATATAAAAGCGACAAAATCCAAAAAGGTGCGAAAAAATCAAACAGCCCTAGAGGCTAATTCCTGCACAAAAAAAAAACAAAATGTTTGATATGCAAAGGGATTTTAGGGAGTGTCTTTACTAATTTTCGTCCGCTCTGGAATTAAATGTTTTTTTAATGAAAATATAAAAGCGACAAAATCCAAAAAGGTGCGAAAAAATCAAACAGCCCTAGAGGCTAATTTCTGCCCAAAAAAAAACAAAATGTTTGATATGCAAAGGGATTTTAGGGAGTGTCTTTACTAATTTTCGTCCGCTCTGAAATTATTTTTTTTTTAATGAAAATATAAAAGCGACAAAATCCAAAAAGGTGCGAAAAAATCAAACAGCCCTAGAGGCTAATTCCTGCACAAGAAAAAAAAAACAAAATGTTTGATATGCAAAGGGATTTTAGGGAGTGTCTTTACTAATTTTCGTCCGCTCTGAAATTATTTTTTTTTTTTAATGAAAATATAAAAGCGACAAAATCCAAAAAGCTGGGAGAAAATCAAACAGCCCTAGCGGCTAATTCCTGCACCAAAAAAAAATCAAAATGTTTGATATGCAAAGGGATTTTAGGGAGTGTCTTTACTAATTTTCGTCCGCTCTGAAATTAAATGTTTTTTTAATGAAAATATAAAAGCGACAAAATCCAAAAAGGTGCGAAAGAATCAAACAGCCCTAGCGGCTAATTCCTGCACAAAAAAAAAAACAAAATGTTTGATATGCAAAGGGATTTTAGGGAGTGTCTTTACTAATTTTCGTCCGCTCTGAAATTATTATTTTTTTTTAATGAAAATATAAAAGCGACAAAATCCAAAAAGGTGCGAAAAAATCAAACAGCCCTAGAGGCTAATTCCTGCACAAAAAAAACAAAATGTTTGATATGCAAAGGGATTTTAGGGAGTGTCTTTACTAATTTTCGTCCGCTCTGAAATTATTTTTTTTTTTAATGAAAATATAAAAGCGAAAAAATCCAAAAAGGTGCGAAAAAATCAAACAGCCCTAGCGGCTAATTCCTGCACCAAAAAAAATCAAAATGTTTGATATGTAAAGGGATTTTAGGGAGTGTCTTTACTAATTTTCGTCCGCTCTGAAATTATTTTTTTTTTTTTATGAAAATATAAAAGCGACAAAATCCAAAAAGGTGCGAAAAAATCAAACAGCCCTAGAGGCTAATTTCTGCACAAAAAAAAAAACAAAATGTTTGATATGCAAAGGGATTTTAGGGAGTGTCTTTACTAATTTTCGTCCGCTCTGAAATTAATTTTTTTTTTTTAATGAAAATATAAAAGCGACAAAATCCAAAAAGATGCGAAAAAATCAAACAGCCCTAGAGGCTAATTCCTGCACCAAAAAAAAATCAAAATGTTTGATATGCAAAGGGATTTTAGGGAGTGTCTTTACTAATTTTCGTCCGCTCTGAAATTAAATGTTTTTTTAATGAAAATATAAAAGCGACAAAATCCAAAAAGGTGCGAAAAAATCAAACAGCCCTAGAGGCTAATTCCTGCACAAAAAAAACAAAATGTTTGATATGCAAAGGGATTTTAGGGAGTGTCTTTACTAATTTTCGTCCGCTCTGAAATTAATTTTTTTTTTTAATGAAAATATAAAAGCGACAAAATCCAAAAAGATGCGAAAAAATCAAACAGCCCTAGAGGCTAATTCCTGCACAAAAAAAACAAGATGTTTGATATGCAAAGGGATTTTAGGGAGTGTCTTTACTAATTTTCGTCCGCTCTGAAATTATTATTTTTTTTTAATGAAAATATAAAAGCGACAAAATCCAAAAAGGAGCGAAAAAATCAAACAGCCCTAGAGGCTAATTCCTGCACAAAAAAAACAAAATGTTTGATATGCAAAGGGATTTTAGGGAGTGTCTTTACTAATTTTCGTCCGCTCTGAAATAAAATGTTTTTTTTTTAATGAAAATATATAGCGCCATAATCAAAAAAGGTGCAAATAAATCAAACTGAAATGTTTTTTTTACTAAAAATTTTTAAAAATGACTTTCCATTCAAGATTTTTTTTTCAAGTTTTTTTTATAGCTACGAACTCTGTCTCTATGTAACTAATTAGCGACAAAAAAACTACATGTCTAAAAGTATTTTATTATAATTAAAAAAAAAATTTAACACTGATGCCCTGCTAACTTGATATAAACTTAGCAGGGCAACGTGTTATTTAAAAAAAAATAATGTAATTGAAAGTATTCCATCGCAACTAATTAGCGACAAAAGGATTAAGTAATTTTAGATGGTTTATGAATGTTAAATAATTTTTTTGTTATAGTTGTCCTGCTAACTTTATATCAACTTAGCAGGACACCCTGGTTAAAAAAAAACTACAACAGCGACAAAATTAGTTTCATCGCGAATAATTAGCGACAAATTAGCGACAAATTTCCGCTATAGTAACTTTCTCATTTGAGCAAGTTGTCCTGCTAACTTTATATACGTGCAAAATTCCTCGCACAATTTTCTAATACATTAACTTTGTTTGCAAAAATACCTAAAATTAGATGCTTTCCATTGTTTTCCATTAAGTCGCGAAAATAATACAATCGGTCAAGTGACTTCCGCTAGACACTTCTGGTCTGGCAATTGATTCTTCTCGGATGATCTCTTTTAGGACCACCAAGGCTTCATTTCTTTTGGAAAATCCTCTCGTCTAACACTCGTGCTGCGAGCGTCCTGTTGCAACCGTACATACCCTCCAAAGTCCAAACCCAATTCGTCAATTTGTGCCGTTTATAATGGTTCGTTCCATCATAGAGCTCATCAGTCACGTAAACAGTGTTGCCAACACCAACTTCCAAAAAATATGGACAAAACTCTGTCATTGTTTTCAAAGTCACTCTGCAAAAGTGACTTTGAGTTTGAGAGGAATGGCTCCTCGTCCATTACAGGCAAATTTTCAGTGCCTCCAGAAATTATAATTTTACTTGTTTCTATGGATATGAGCCTCGTCGCTCATGAGTTTCAAGGAAAAATAATCCTTATCCCTGTCAAGGTTTATGAAGGCTTGCTGATGTTATGACATGACGATCAACAGACAACAGTTTATTGATGCTGAAATTGCGTGATAATTGACTGTCTTGATCTGCAGCCACAACAGCGATCTCTGCTACTGTCATGCACATATGTTTGAATGTGGCCATGTGGTACCAACAGTGTTTGTACACTTGTTGCCACGCGACCAGGGAATCGACGATGAAATTGACCTTGAGCCAAAATCACCGATCCCATAAATTTTGACACAACTATTTCGTCTTCTTGAGGTTTATATGTATTCTGCGATGACATAACTTTTAGGTGGCAATAAAAGAAGTTTAAACTCACCTAGCACAGATTTCTCCTTCTCGATGTCGGAAAAATCCAGCGAAGTCTCCTGCAAGTGTATGTACTTCTCGACAGGTCTGCCCGGTCTCTGCTTCTCTTCCAGCTCGGGCTTTTTCCGGGCGTTGTAGCAACGGGCCACCCGGCCCCAGGTCCACTCGGCGTCCACCGTGATCCACGTGATCAGGTCTTCCAGTCGGATGACCACTTTCTCTGATATGGCCAAAACTTCATCCTGGAAAAGAATTAACATAATTAGACTTATTATGAAAAGGTTTCTTTAAGAAGAGGAGAAAGCAACCAAGCTCATTAAACTAAGACCGCTCTGGGACATGTAGCTCTGATTCCATGTCGTTTGTGTGGTTTGTGTTCCGTCATCGCATTTAATTTGTAGGTCAAAATTGAGACCTAATCGCGACGAGCGATATGCTAACTTCATACAACAAAATTTCGTTCGTCATCGCAAGAATCGTGGGTTCAGAACAACCCCTTCCCTTCCTACCTTTTACCCGCACATAAAGGAAGAAGGAAGAAACTCACTTGACCAGCCAACGTCGTGGCAACAAGTCATTTTGTGACGTGACAATTCGTGTCGCGTTAATTTGTTTGGTTACTCGTAATCGTTGAAGTGAATTCGCATTTCGTGATACGAAAATTGGATCGTATCAAACTCATATAGTGATCTAAAAGCGGCGCTTTACACCCGTGGCTTCTAATCGTAAACTAAAGTGATCACCAACACCAACCGTCATAGCAGGAGACAGAGGCAGACCGAAGGTCAGTACCTTAATTAATCGAATTATTTCATTGTGCAACCTATCTCTTCCTGTCTCCTTCGGGGTTAATAGCCCTGGTCCTTCCTGTCGTCAAACAGTTTGCATGTCATGAAAAAGAGACAACTTATGCTCTAGTTATCTAGAAATGAGGACTAGGTACCTAAATTCAAGCGGTTTTAGTCTAGCTCTAGAAGGTCGTAGAGACTCATCAAGGAACAAGATGCTCGCTTCGAGAATCGAAATAATTGAAAGTGGAATAGTCGCGAACATACTGGAGAAATACAATTATATTTATAATTGTAGTTTCGCAAAAAGGTTAAAGATTAGGAGAAGTAATGATGGTTCTCATAAAAATAGAGAAGAGATGTTAAAATTGTAGTCTTAGAAAAGTCCAAGTATCCGAGAACAATGTATTGTAGTTAAGCGTAGAGCTTAGAGCGAACTTAATATTTATAATGTCGCGAACACCTTATTTTGTACACTCTGCAACTCGACTAACAAATCCTAGTTAATTCTCCGGGAGGGGTAATTATGCGGGAGAGGTCGGTGAAATCCGGGAGATCCGGGAGATAGACGGGAACGAGGAAACACTCGAAGTATTTTCATTTAATTCAGTGATTCACTGAAAGGACGGTTAGTAAAATCGATATCACAATGCTCCTCTCCCGCTAGCTCTGGTGTGTCGGGTTAGTGTATTATTATGGCTTTTCATCTCTCCCTGGAATATTCCCTTTTAATTTCGGGTTTATTTCCACTGCAAACATCTGCTGTTGCGGTCGGAACAATAATAATAATTATTATCGTTAGAAATGAGTTTTCCTGATCGCTCTTTACTTACTATTCCTTTCATGTTCAGTTTCGATGCCTGTCGTTTAACTTCGCCCTCTCTTTAGTTTCTCTTTTTTTTTTCGTTGAATATTTACGAACATTTCAACTTGGAAAATTCTCTCGTACGATTGAAAAACAATAATTATCAAACAATAAAAATAAATTTTATTTCGTCTACAACTCCCGTAGACATCGATAGAATTGCTGAATTTTGAAGTCATTTATCAGTGAACATGAGAAGTGGAAACATCGCTTGCGCGTACAATGATGTCTACCGCAGTTGTAGCCGTAATGTTCCGAGCAAATATCCATGGACCGCGGCAAAACAGCTCGAAATCAATTGAATCTTTTCAATCATCACGATACCCCAAACTTATTGTTCCCTAGACCGAAAAAAATAAACTATGATCGCAAAAGATTCTTATTACAGTTGGATGTAAACTTTTAATTAGTTTAATTATTATTGGAATTGATATAAGACTAAAAAATGGCCGTAAAAGACGTAACAACTTATTTTTAAATTTATTAAATCATCTCCATTCAACGGTTTTTTCGGCAGCAAGACCCTCATTGTGAGCACACCCGTACTCCCGTACACAAAACACACGCAGCGAACAATAATTCCCTTCGCTGCAATTATTTCACAGTAACCCGATCTCTAAGCATAATGATGAATTTTTTAGCCCTCATTTGTTACCATGCGAATCATTAAAATCTGAAAGGATAATTGGCCGCAAATTAATTAAAATCGAGACGGGTCGAAGCAAAAAACTTCTTGCGATATTTAATTACTTCACTGGTGGAATCGAAATTAATTTATTTTATTTTGCAGGTTGTCTTAAGATCTCTACATACTTATACATACTTACTTCACAAAGTCCCGCACATTCGCTCGCGAAATGGTATTTTAATTGCACGGGATTGAAGATTTATTTCCATCTGGAAAAGCGCGGTTTCAATAATTCAATCCAGATTTATTATTATTGGACGTATCCGATCAAGGAAAATTGATAATTTTCCGATTTTTTTTCGTTTTCAATCGTTAGAGATAAATTTTTCATCTAAAATGAGCTTTCGAAGTCCAAGCGCGAGTCCAATAAAATCATTTCGGGTTAATTAGACGAGGTCCAGTGTTACTTAATCTGGACGTTTCCTATAAATCAGCGTCAGACATTAAATTGATCAGCATTGTGATTAGTTCGAAGTATGCCAAGAAACTTATACGAAAAATCGTTCCTGAAAATTGAATACGTACCTATCGAAAAGGAATAAGTGAAATCCCGTAATCCTAGTTACCTATAATAATATACCTACAAATCCAAACCGGGATAAAAATGTAGAGCATCGGGGCGATACCGAATTGGGCGAAGGATTTTGTTATTCACTAATCCCAGGGGTCAATTGGGCGACAAACGAGAAACTAGGGGATTAAAAGAGATAACTGGACAGACAAGAAATACATGTGCGGCCTTGCCCATATATATAGCAGTGTTGCCATATTTATTTAGTGGTGCTTTTAGTAGATCGGATAGGTATACCTAATCAATTTATTATTAATAATTGAAGTCGAGTAGGCAGTAGGTACGTACCTGCCTATGGCTATGTTGCACTTTAGCGTCATCGGTAAGTCAGGTCTTTGGTCAGATGAAAAAAAAAATTAAAAAAAACCTACCCTGACAAAGACCTGGCTTACCGGTGAGTTTTAATGCGGAAAAAAAATACCACTATAATTAATAATTATAATGTGTATCGCCATATTCATTATAGTATGTATATTACTTTTCTATTGATGTTTCATGTTTCTGCTGTGGGTATAGTATACAATAATAATTGTAAATGCACTAAGGGCTTGATGATGTATTTTTGATAGAACTTAAAAAAATAATGCATCAAGTATTAATATTATTTATTAATTTTTTTCAACTTTATTTAATGTAGAAAATCGGAATTTCTGTAAAATCTGGCAACGTAGCCATACAAGCCATACAAGAACATGCAAATAACTCAACGGTATTTAGAAATTCCTTCGCCCAATTGAGCTCCCGGATTATAAGGACCCCCGTCGTGACGAAGGGTCACTCAGGTAATTTCGCCCAATTGAGAAACGCCGGAGCATCGATCTTCCACATAAGACTTTATTAAATAAATGGGAATATTCCGGGTTAGGTAAGACTAAATATAGCCGATGCTGGAATCCCCTGAGAATGACTAACGAAAAATGGAATAAAAATAAAATAAACAAAACACAAGGACTAGTCTCCGCCTATAATTGTTTAAACGTTTAAAGCCCTGTTTCCCTCGTCTGAATAACAGGGTCGTCCACATTTTCAGAAAGGCTAAATTTATAAACAAACAATTATTCTTAAATTTGTTTAAAATTATTACTAGTACTGACTAGACAATAATTATTTTAAGGGTGCAGTGATCCGACGCACCGTTATTATGACGCCCAGGCGTCCATAAAAGACGTCAAGACGCAAAGGAAAAATTCCAGTGTCGATTTTTCTTATTCTACCAGTTAGAAGAGTTCACTGGTAGTCTAAATTCAAAATGGCAACCAGATTCGAGGTGCGCATGCATCAGTCCGCCATTTTCAAGTTTTTGAGTACAGTGAGAGAAACTAAACTTTACGCAATTTATCCTTTACTTGCATGACCCTTGTTTCCCATCCCTAGAATTATGGTTTTCACGGCAAAGAGGGCACATTTATGCGCGTAACGCGAGTGGTGAAAAACGAATTTTCCAACATTCACCACCACACCAGTAAGAATCGAGTAAAGACAGAGCAGTGAGCAATGTCAAGGACGAGCAAGTTACCAAGCACCCTTCGTCAGATGCTGTGGAAATCGTCGCGTCTCCCGCATTCGTAAATTCGTCATTATCGTGTCCGATTAAAAAAGCCGATCGCATTTCGTGGCTGTAGTACACGCAGTACCCTGTCCCCATTCGGAAAACTGCATTTATTTGAAGACATTCGCATCCCCCGCACGGGTCAGTGGTTCGCCCAGTGGTACGAAAGTAATTAGTGAATACAGATACTGCGATCCAGACGGCTTTGAATTTTTTAAACGGATGCTCATGGCGCCTAATGTAAACCTACTAAAAAAATTAATTTATTTTCAATAATAAAAAAGATATGAAGAAAATAAGAAAACTCAATTTTTCCATTTTTCGTCCACGTTCGAATCACTTCTTTTGAACTCCTGGACTTTCGTAGCTAAACCACGCAGAAACAGAAGCTTTGAGCCTATTTCTATTTCCTCATTTCAGTATCGTCGATACGCTACGTATTAAATCCAGAGAAGCACCATTTGAAGGGCGTCTCCATTCAGAGTAGACTGGCGGAGAGCTGATGTACTACTCCAGTTGACATCAGTTGACGTCAAAAAACAGAAATATACTAAAAAAACGATCTATGATGCACTAGCCAAAATAATGAGATCATAGCAACAATGCAAGCAAATTTGCGAAATCCATCGAAGATGCTAGATTTTGATCGATTTAGTTTGAAGATTGACATCTTTCACTCACATGCAGAGCTCGTATGGAAAAAAAAAGGTCAGCATCAACTGCAAAAGTGAAATCAAGAACGCAGCCTATATGGCTTCATTATAATCGTCCTAATCCAACGATCTGAGTCACGCAGGGATTCTGGAGAGCAGAGGGAGGTGCAGTGCAACAATACCTTCCATCAGGCCAAAAATCACTTCATCAAGCGAAAATCTAACAAACTAGCCTCCGTTGCAACAGGTAGCAGAGCTTTTCGGTCCTTAGCAAACACAGTAGGTAAAAATTTTGCGACATCCCTAACATGCATGCATTGTGAGATCTTCTGAAGACAAAAGGTTGCAGAATTGTTGGCCGAATATTCTACTCTGGACTCTTAAGGGAAAACCGCACTCCATATCCTACTCTGTGCTGGAACTTACATCTGGGACATAAGAGTTTGGCCGAATATCCTGGAAGTCTGCTCATTTGCAAACTCAGGTTTCCAAGATTACGGAGAAAATTGTTCAGAAACTCTTTCTCACCTGGAGCAAGCTGGTCACTCTCGAGTGACCACCAGTACGGTTTCTGACCAGTATATACTGACTCACCTCGGTCTCTGGAATTCATCCATTAAAACGTTTGGAGAAGAATGGGCTGTGACTTTAGACCTCTGGCATTAGGGGGGCGAGTAAATGGATCACCATCTAACTCTTATGTCATCAACTCGGGAGTGCCCCAGGGCTCGATGACATCACCCACTCAATTCCTTCTATATGTATATCAACAACCTGCTTGGTTCAACTCTACCCTACCAAAATGTACAAATTTGGGGTAAGACTCTAAATATTATTAATAAAGTCGATATTTCATAAAATTACATCAATTAAATCAAGAATAATCCTTGATAACGTTACAATGATTGTTATTTGTTGAATCGGTCGACATTAAAATGCAGACTGGGTTGAAAAATATTCCTCCGGAGAGCCATCAATACGTCAACAATTGGAGCAGTCAATTACGATCATTTCAATTTATGACGGGCTCCATCTAATCCCGTTATCGCCGAACAGATAAATTATCGATTCCCGAGAAGAATGGAAAAATGCGGCGCCCTTTAACCTGTCCATAAAATATACTCTAACATCATCCCTCCTCCATCCGAGTCGTGGAACTAGTTTCGAAAGATAATGTTTTCCCTGTCGCTTTTCTCTCTTATTCTCCGGAAAACTGTATATCGTCGTATACTTTCGGAACTTTCAGTTTACCGACGATGAAAAAAGCTTTCTTCTTGTTATGATATTCCATTTTGTCGGGGCGTAATTTGAAACTTAAATCTTTGTTATTTACTTGAGCCGGGGTCGGGAGGTCGGGAGCTCTGTGATGAAAAAGTCGGAGGTAGATAAACAAATTTCAATGTGAGGAAAAGTTTCCTTATAAAATTTCAATACCGATTGTACGCAGGTGATTAGATTTGAAATTGAAATATGACGGAAATTGGAAATGAAAAGCCATAAAAGGGAATTTTTTCATCTTTGTGTTAGATTTATAGATTTGCCTCTTTTTATATATTTTTATTACAATCTCTTTCTGAAATCTGCATGATAGATTCACGTTTTATAGTACCTTTCTTTAGCTGTATTCTATTTTCGATTTTATTCAGAAAGGAATAAATTTGCCAAAAATTTTACGTTACATTGCTGCACATGCACATTTGCCGGGAATATTCAAAATTTACAAAAAAAAAACAGCAATTGTTGTTCTATGGCTTCCTGAAGCTACCTCTTATTGAAGTTTTAGGGCAAAGGGTCGATCCATGACAATAACTAATAACTATTATGGTGCTGGTGCCATTTTCAAGGGGACATGGTTCTCGTGCGGTGTGTTAGATGAGGGCTGCCAGGCCATCAGGGCAACAATACTTTCTTCGTCCTTTGTGCGACTTCCTGTACCTCAGCAGGCAAAATTCGGAGAAAAAAATCGTTTTAAGTCAGTTCTTATTTCTGCGCCATAAAATCCATTTTGCTTGGACTGGTCAGTTCTTCTCCGGTGAAGTTGTCAAAACCGAGTAGGAACGGAAGCGACTAAGTGTCATTTGCAGCAGGTAGCCGATTATTTCTTGAATTACGATTATTCACTTTAGAGGAAGTCGTGTATGAAGGCCTTCATTACGGACGTCTATTTTTGCAAAATAATGTAATTTTTGTGAAAATTTCCGCCATACACCTATTTTTTTTTTTTATTTGAAACAATAAAATAAATAAAATTTATAAAATAATTTGATTTTTATAATTTTGCCACGAAACTTTCTTAAATTGAAGATTCAATGGGCTAATTATACAGGAAAATATTTTCAAAATGACGGCTTTTCCGGGTAGAATTTAAAAATAGTGGCTTATGAGTTATAAACAAGTGAAAATCGTAATTTTTTATTCAAAGAATTCAAATCAGTTGAATGAATTCTCAATATGTAATCGCTTTAAAACATTTTTTATAGCCTTACAGCTTCAACAAATTTTAGATATCAAAGGGTTATAGCTATTTTATTAGAATTTTTCGAGCTAGCGTGACTGACCTCTAAATTCTTGTTGAAACTAGTCAAGATGATCAAAATTACTAAATTTAAATATGCATTGCATGAAAATTCGTATCACCATCATAGGAACTACATAATATATACAAATACAAAGCCTCTACCATATCATCAAAATAAACATATTAACAGAAATTCGTTATAACCGAGTGATTCTGACTCTGATGTTCGGAACAGAAAGAGGAGAACGGGTTAAAAAAAATGCAAATATATGCGCGTGCCAATAACGTAACGAGACAGCTTTTAAAAGGGATGCGTGTATTGACTCGGATTTTACCCCCATAATAAGAAACGCAAAAGGCAATCCGATTGTTTGCGGTTTTGAAAAAAATTCTTTGAATTAAACCTCTTGGAATAAAGCAGAAAGTGCATACATACACACACACACATACCTCCGACTAGATTCCATACATGAAGGACCTGTTTCTCGCCGTCATCAATTATTCATGAGTGCCTCGTACGAATTTAATTGAGTGAAACAAAGCCCAAGAGTATAAACACACCCAGCTCTATAATTATTCTTTTTATGAATTTGATAAGGGGAGGAATCTGGATTTTTGCGGTAATTATTTCATAAAATTAGTTGTGTGAGGGAAAGTAATTATTTTTTGATATAAAGAAACATATAGAGAGAGAGAGAGAGAGAAGCTTCATAAAATTTGTTTTTTTGATCATGATTCAAATATGTATGTAGAAATGAATCGAGTAACATTTTATTTGTGTTCATTTTCCTCGATTCCTTTTTGATTAGTTAATCTCTTTAAAAAAAAGCCACAATTCAAAAACTTTTTTTTTTCATTGTAGACGCTTTTATGTATTTTTTTTTACTTTTTATTTTAGGATTTTTTAGGACAATTTTAAGACTTTTTCAATTTCAAAAATAATATAATATATTTGTATAAAAATAATACAATTAAATTATTAAAGTCTCTATAGAAAGTGGAAATAATCAGAAAGGTTTGTCTTTTATTAAATTTTTTACGCCAAAATCTTGTAAAGCATCAAAATTTCAAAATTTTCAATCTAGTGCGCGAACTTGAACTTTGGCGATTGAGAATGAGAGCTTCGAAAGCATTCGAAAGCACAATTCGAGATGCATACAACATTTTCTAGACAGCTTTTTTGAAATGAGAGAAAAAATCGAAATAAATTTATGGTTAAGTACGTAGGTAAGAAGAAGCCAAAAAAGGAAAGGAAGGAGAGGAAACAAATATTATAAAAATGGCGCAAGAAAATTTTCAATTTACTAGTTTGCTACTACTGTTTGCTAGGGAAACAAATACAAGATTTCTATACAGTGTACGAAATATTTGTCGCACTAGATCGCGAAATACATCAAAGTATTATAGTATAATATATATAATATATATTATATTATATATATTATATATATCATGCACGCTGCCGAGTAGACATGAATAATGTGCCATTTTTTTTCGCATATTAATGAAAAAATGTCAACGTTACTTGACGGCCGTCTAAAAAATATGTTAAATTAATACTGGAGGGCCTCCAAATGCAAAAAAGGAATTTTTTCAGAAACAGGTGGATAGGTCGGTAGAAGAGCGGCTTAGCTTGCCCGACTAAGTAGTTGTTACTGCCATTGTATGGGTTCTAATCCCAGACTCGCCATGGATATTCGATTCAAATCTACCTAACCTACCAATGTTTTTTTGTAAAATTTGAACACCAAATAAAGCGAATAAATTATAAATTGCAAAGCTTGATCTGTATAATAATAAAAATAAATTAAAATAATAATTCAACACCCTTCAAGAACAGAAAAAATCTGAACTGGCCGGAAAAATGTTGAGTTTGTATTTTGATTCAGATTGAAGATGGTTTTCTGGAAATGGTGGAAATCTTTAAACTTGAAAAATTTTTAAAATCCAATCAGGACTTTTGGAAGTCCATCAAAAAAAGATAAAGTTACTATATTCACGAGAAGCGCGTGAATTTCTTTAATGTGAATGATGAAATTTGACAAAATTTTTGAATCCAGTAAGGCAATTATATTGCAAAATTACTATGTTGTTTTTTGTAAAGTATTTTTTGTAAAACTTAATGTTCTAAGCTGCAAACTTCATCTGCTAAGAAACCAAAAATTGAAACAAAAAGGTCCTTTAAAAAATATGAAACTGACCGGAAATACGTAAATCAATGGTGTTTCTGTGAATTGTATTTTGAATCAAATGTATAATTTTTGCAAAATTTGGAAATCCAGTCTAAAATATCAAAATTGCAAGTTGCCTAAAAATCAACCTACGAAATGTTTTGTGTCTAGTAAATTAGGTCATGAGACCTGCCCAGAACCAGAACATGAAAACGAAAAAAGAACAAAAAATGTTCCGATGTTCCAATAATCAGTCCCAATACTTCCCTAGTGTTGTCCAGTGACGATATAAATGAGAAAAGAAATTGAGGATATTTTCTTGATGCCTAAACCAAGAGAATTTATCATTTTTACAAGCCTTCAATTTTTTTTTTAATACAGGTGTCCCAAGTTTATTTATCCTTATTTATCCTTATTTATGTTAAGATAGTAAATTTTTTCCAGAGAAAAAAGTTTTCTCTAAACATGGTATTTTTCAACTTAGACTTTACATTACAACGGTATACAGGGTGTTACTTAAAGGTATTTACCAAATTCAAGGGCGTATTCCTGGACCAATTTTAAGCAGAAAGTCCATATAAACATGTGTCCTAAAATGTCTGGGTTTCAATATACCTACAGGGTGTTAATTTTTTTACCGGTTTCTTATTGATATCTCAAGCATTCTTTTGTCGATATTGTTGAAATTTGGAAGTATTATTTGTTGTAATAATAGATCTTATGATAATAAAATCCTTTAGCCGCAAGAGATCAAAATTATTAACTCCAGTGGCGTTCAGAGGGACACCCTCACCAATTTTATTGCAAAGAAAAATATAGGTACGCCACAGACTTTTCAAAATTTTTTATATTTTTTTGAGATTAAACGACTGTAACATGTCAATGAGTTGAAAAAAATACTAAGTTTATAGAAAACTTTTTACTCACAAGAAAATTTACTATCTACCCAATTATGTATAAATTTTGCGGGGGAAAAACTGAGACACTCTTTTAATAACAAGTGAACAAAAAATAATTGGAGTACGACATTTTTATGAAAAATCCTAACCCCGCACAGAATTTTCTTTTTAACAAATATGTAACTTGAATTTTTTGTAATTTTTTTTTTTTTTTTGAAAATTATAAACTCCAAGCAAGTTGATTCGAGCAGCTTTGAACTCTGTGATATTAAATGAAACAAAAGCTTTCTTGTTAGTTTTTATAAACGAAACGATATATTGTTTGCTGTAGGTAATTAATTATGATACTTATTGACATAATAATTATCAAATTTTTATAAATTAATTTGCAATTTTCTCGTTTTCCATTAATAAATCTTTAGAACGTATCCAATTACAGATAAAAGCACGAGAATGTGCGAAATAAAAGTTGTACGCGCTCGACGTGTCATTCAACTCTGCTTCAAATCGTGTGCTCCGAACATTACTTCTATTATAATGGGTATGTTAATTAAGAGGGTCCAAAAAAGAAGGTTACCTAATATCCAATATAAATTTAATATTTTAATTTAACGTCTCTCTATAGAGCTTTTTTCCCTCCATAAAACCACACCAAGATTTCATATTTCCTGAAAAACTAATGACTTTTCAAGAATGCATTACAATAATTATTATTAAAATTCTATTACCAATAATAATAATTACTCATATAGGTACATACGAAGTAGGTACCTACATTCCAGGAGAAGTGTATTTTTATTATAATGTATTATTGTTCTCTCCGGGAGATGGGGAAGCAAGTTTCGAGTTCAATTCCCCTCTTTCGTGACCATTACATTGTCTTTACAATGCATGGGGTATGAGGTCTCCATATTTCACTCCGAGAACGTAATTGCATATTGTGCATGTTGTAAAGTGGTAAATTAAAAATTCAACTGGAAATAAAACCCAGTAAACATAAAAGGAGTAATTCTAGACGACATAAAGTAAAACGTACAGCTCGAAAGTAATTATTGCTCGTTTTTAATAGGTTTTTTTAACTTTCCGTGAAAATCAAGACGTGTAAAAATACACTCACCCATTATATTAAAAATCTGAATAATGTTTACCATTGGGAGTAGTTTGAACGTCATAAAAATGTGGTTAATTACTTATTTTTCAAGCAAAATTGTACGTTATTATAATTATTATTTTTATATAATTTTTAGAAGTTTTATAAATAAATACTTATAGAAATACTTTTTTCTCTTACAACTCCAGAGAACTTTTTTTTTAATTAGGTATGTATTCAAAAAGTGATGTAATAAAAATAACAGACTTTTAATAAACTTATCAAGTTTCTCTTACCACCTGGACAAATATTTTCGTTGTAAAATCAGTGCCGTTCGTTCCAGTTTAATAAAATCACCTTTTTGACTTTTTTTACAGGTTAAGATTAAAAAATCGATTTTATCAAACTGTAACAAACGGCACTGATTTTCCAAAAAAAAAAAAAAATGTCCAGGCGGCAGGAGAAACTTATATGTTTTTTAAAACTCTCTTGTTTTACAAAATCACTTTTTGAATTATTAAAAAAAAAAACAAATTAAAAGTTGCAGGGAAAAAAAATAAAAGCATGTAGAGTTTGATAAAATCGCCCTTTTTCTACAGGTAAATGATTAAAAAATAGTTTTTATCAAACTGTAACGTAAAAAAATTCAAAAAGTGATAAGACACCAACTAACAAATTAAAAGAGTTTCATAAAAAACATACTTTTTATTAATTTTCTCTTGCAACTTGAATTTTTTTTGTAAAAATGATTCAAAAAGTGATTTTAAAAAAGTTAAAGAATTTTAGGGAAAAAAATTTCTTACAGCCACCGTAATATTTCGAAAAGTTTTAGTATATGTACAGCTAAAAGAGTTTTATAAAAAAATATATAATTTTCTTTTACTGTCCAGAAAATTGTTTCCAAAAAAATTATTCAAAAAGTGATTTTATCAGAGTATGTAAAAAAGTTTTATACATATAAATAAATTCTTTTAAAGTTTCGGAAATTTTTTTTCTCCTAATAATTATTCGAAAAATGATGTTACCAAACTGTAACGAATGGCACCGATTTCAAGAGGTACTAAAAATAGGTATACGTTTCATATGATTGATTCTTAAAGTCGAAAAAAAATCAATTTTATTAAAATTGAAAAATTGAAATATTAAAATTAAAATCTTGCTGTTCGGACATTGTTTTTTCTAAAAATAATCCAAAAAGTGATTTTATAAAACTAAAAGAGTTTGAGAAATATTTACCTAAATATAATTTTTTCTTACAACTCCATCATTCAAAAAGTGATTTCCATCAAAGTATTTAACAACTCCAGAAACATTTTTTTTCAAAAATTATTCAAAGAGCTATTTTATCAAAGTAAAAGCGAGTTTTATGAGGATATACAACTCCAGAAAAATTTTTCCAAAAATTGTTCAAAAAGTTATTGCATCAAAGTAGGTTATACAACAGTTTAATAAAAAAATATGAGAGAAATATTTCGAAAAGTAATTTTATAAAAGTAAAAAAGTTTCATAAAAAACATATGTATGTAGGTACTTTTATTAATTTTCTCTTGGAACTTGGATTTTTTCTAAAAATTATTTTATAAAAGTTAGGGAATTTAGAAAAAATAAGGGAAATTGTAAATAAAGGAATTGTAAGGGAAAATTACCCTTACAACTCCAGAAATTACTCAAAAAATGATTTTATAAAATTAAAAGAGTTTTATTAAAAATATAAGTTTCTCTTGCCACCTGGACAATTTTTTTCGTTGGAAAATCAGTGCTGTTCGTTACAGTTTGATAAAATCAAATTTTTTAACCACTTATAGAAAAAAGTGCAAAAAACGTACCTAATACATATTATCAAACTGTAACGAAAAAAAATCAAAAAAGAATAAGAACTATCAAAGTAAAAGAGTTTCATAAAAAACATACTTTTATTAATAATTTTCCCTTGCAACTTGGAATTTTTTTAATGATTCAAAAAGTGATTTGTTAAAGAATTTTAGGGAAAAAAATTTCTTACAACTCCCGTAAATATTTCGAAAACTGATTTCATAAAACTAGAAGAGTTTTATGGAAAATATATAATTTTCCTCTACTGTCCAGAAATTTTTTTCAAAAATATATTCAAAAAATGATGTTATCAAACTGTAAGGAATGGCACTTATTTTAGGAGAATTAAAAAAAATTACACGTGGCTAATTTCAATATTCTTAAAGGCGAGAAATATTTAGAGAAAATATTTAGCTTGAAAAACATGAGGGTGTCACAGTTTTATAAAAAAAAATCATTTTCACTTTTTTTGTTGCTACTCAGAAATTGTTTTTCCTAAAAATGCTCCAAAAAGTGATTTCATCAAAGTATTTAGGTAACCACTCCAGAAACATTTTTTTCCAATAACAAGTGATTTTCAAAGCAAAGCAAGTTTTATGAACATATTATACAGCTCCAGAAAATTTATTCCTAAAAATTATTCAAAAAGGGACTTCATCAAAGTATGTAGAGAATAGAGTTATAAAAAAATTCTCTTACAACTTCAGAAACATTTTTTTCCACAAATTATTCAAAAAGTTTGTAACATTAAAGTATGTAACAGTTTTATATGAAAAAAAATATTTTCTTTTACAACTCCGGAAACATTTTTTTCCAATAACTATGCAAAATGTGATTTCAACAAAGTTTTTATAAAAAAATCTCTTACTCCAGAAAATTTTTTCTCCAAAATTATTTAAAAAGTGATTTCATGAACGTTTGTAACAGTTTTATAAAAAAAAATAATTTTCTATTACAAACTCCAGAAACATTTTACTCCAAAAATTATTCAAAAAGTGTTTCAGAACTTTATAAAAAAATTATTATTTTACAACTGCAGAAATATTGTTCTAAATTTATTCAAAAAGTGATTTCAACAAAGTAAAATGAGTTTGATAAAAAAAAAAAACTTCTCTTACAACTCTAGAAAATGTTTTCAACAAATTATTCAAAAAGTGATTTATCAAAGTAAAAGAGTTTTATAACATTTTTTTCTCTTATCCCCACTCACGCTCTCCTCTTTCACCTGCATTCTCACGCCCCACAATTCCAAAAATATTTTTATATTTATGACTCAAAATGTGATTTTATCAAACTTTGCACTGATTTTAAGATAATTAAGATTAGGAGCACATTTCTGAAATAACTTAAATTTTTGGGCTTGAAAAATAAAAAGGTGTCAAGAGTTTTATAAAAAAAAACACAACTGCAGAATTTTTTTCAAATATTTAAGAAAAAATATACTTTATCAAACTGTAGCGAATGGCACTAATTTTATTAAGATAATCACCGTGAAGATAACTGACGAGTCTATAATACGCGTTTGCATGCTTCCAGGTTCTTGAATAATTAAAATAACGCAGGTTAAGTAGATAAATCTTCCAGACGTCACTGAGTTACTCACGCCCTTTATAATAAAGATCTATAACTCCATTTCCGAAGTTTTTAAATCTAAATCCAAGATCGTTATAAATACTCAAGTAGGTAATTACCGAAGTTGCTGAATTTCTTACCTCTCCTGAATAAGTTTTCAATTTCCATGATAAATGCTTTTCCCCTTTGTATGCACGTACGTGTTTCTGTGTGTGCGTGTAATATTTGGGGACTCGGAGGCGCATAAAGGAAATATCGTGACATCAATATTATTTACGTTACATGAGTTTTATACGGGAAAACTGCGAAGGAAAAGACCTCAGGAGACGACCCAATCGATAAAGCAAACGCGAATGCTCCAAACGAGGATTTTATTTTGTCTTTCGATTCGCCCGAGTTATTAGAATTCTTTCTTACCGCTGACGTTCTGGTTACAGAAATCTTAATCTTTATTGCCCTTTTATTTTTGTCATCAATACTCTCTCTTTTCGCTCCTTTTGTTCTTCGTAACAAAACCGATTATCGCCTATTGAATAAGAGAGGAAATTTTCAATGTCTACCTACTGCTGGAGAAAAATAAGAAAAATTAGAGTTACGAGAGTAAAAAAGGACATAAAAAAAAGACATTTTACATTTTATAAGAGCCTTCAATATAAGGTAAATATTTCATGACCTCTTAAAGTATTCACGACGCTGCGTATATAAAAAATTCCTTACTAGATAATAAATAAAACCTGGAATCTTTAGTTAAAGAGAGACACACGAGCACGGAAAATGCAATTTTTCCAGAGAGGGAGAAAGACATTCGTCCTCACGTTGATGCGAGCATTGTGAACGTTCGTCCATCAGAAACAATCTCAAGTTGCGAAAAAACGGAACAAGTCTGGCATTTTTCCAAGCGCCGTAATGTTTGCGTTGAATTTTCCGCGTGTTTTCCCGGGACATGTGATTTTCATTCTAAACACTCGATTTAGAATTTTCATTAATATTTCCGCGTTTTCACACACATTCCCCGATAATCGGGATTTTAATCTTCAAGGAGAGTCGATCTGAATCTGAACCACTGCCTCTAATCGAAAATATTCAGATTTCTACCGGGTGTATTCTGTATAAGGCAAGTTTGGAAAAAAAATTACCATTATACCATTGGCGGGCTTATTCAACTATTGTAATCAGAAAAAGTGGTTATAGGTAAATAAGCGACAGACAAATATAGACTCAAAATAAAATTGACTTTAAAGGAAATTAATGAAACAAGTATTAGTGGTGTTCAAGGGACTGGAGAGGGTGGATCGTGTTCAGCGATCCTGTAGGATAGACCTAGACCTACCTCAGTAAGAGTGTTATCCGAGTAGATGATATATATTGAGTAAAAAAAGAGAACTACAAAGAGACATACCAATCATCTTGACCAGCCTGTTGTATTGGTTTACTTTACCCTAGTAGTTAAAGGGCTCTACACTTTGTCTTTGCTCTACACTTTGCAGTCCCTAAATCTCACATACCGATCCGGTAAGTACCTCCTAATCTCTCGGGAGCATACAGGGGAGGTCAAAATAAATCTAGACTGTCATAAAAAAAAATCGTAAAGTGTCCTTAAACGGAGATACAGAGCCCCAAAATGGTACCCTAAGATTTACTTTTTGGCTCTAACTTTTGAACCGACCTGTATAATTTGATGAAATTATAATTTTTTTATAGAGGCTATAGACTCATTAAGCCATATCAGAGTGGATGTTTGATGTCCTAAAGGAAGTCAGGAACGGACTTACCACCACACTCATTGTATCAAAGTTTTGACAGGTGTCATTTTACAGAGCTGAAAACTTATTTTTTAAATACGCTGGTCATTCATCTTCACAAAAGGTACTCTTAATTTATTTCGATAAAACTAGCGGTTCTCAAGATAAATCGACTTTTATGCGAATTTTGATCAAGTTCCGTCAATAGCAATCCATTATGTAGGTAGGTTTATCAACAAGAACCTCATTTTTACCTGTTTGTGTTTAGAATTAGTAACTGTTGAGTGTGTTTCGCATACCTAAAAACCGATTTATCTCGAAAACCGTCAGTTTTGCCGAAATAAATTAAGAGCACCTTTTCTAAAGATGAAGTTTTAGACTATTCAAAAAAATAGTTTTTAGCTCTGTAAAGTGACACCTGTCAAAATTTTGACTCAACGAGTATGATGGTAAGTCCGTTCCTGACTTCCCTGACGACGTCAAAGATCGACTTTAATATGGCCTGATGGCTCTCTGTGGCCTCTATAAAGTGTTTAAATTCCATCCAATTATATAGGTCGGTTCAAAAGTTAGAGCCAAAAAAGTAAATTGCGGGGCACCCTTTTAGGACTCCATATCTCCGTTTGGGGACACTTTAGGAAAATTTCTTTTATGACAGACTAGGTTTATTTTGACCTCCCCTGTATGCTCCCAAGAGATTAGGATGTACTTACCGGACACCCTGTATAACCAACAATGAACACTACCACTAACCACAATCTTTGACTCTCCGATCGGAATGCTTGATAGAGGTCAACCTCTTTGTCTTTAATAGTCAGAAGGGACGGTGAGTTTCAGGTGTCAAGTGGGGCAGGCGCTAACACGTCCAATAATATTTACTGTGGACGTTTCCCGTTCGCTACACGGTAGATTTTTTTCGCAGCGAAAAAGTTCTATCAACACAATGCCAGAAGAATAATTGAATTCGAGCTCCAGAATATGTCTGCCGCAATTGTAGACGAAACGTTAATCGGAAATAAATCCCACTGGACCTGAAAAATCTATATCATCTCGGCTCATGTAAGGAATAATATTTTTTAAGCAGCAGTATGTTATCTGAAATATATTATTATGACAATTCTTCCAATAAGTTCAGTGACGCCGTCGCAAATCAGAACTATTATAAACCAATCAAATAGAGAGCGAACAATAAAACTGGGGCAATAGATAAAACAATTCGCTTCTGCGATGATAAAACTAAAAAATAACACATCAGATAGGACCCTAATTCTATATCGGCGCTTGCAGCTGCTCGCCTATTGACTGGATAATAACAGGCCCTAAAAGCAGAACGGTGAAAATGTAAACAGGGAATGAAATAAATGCGGGAGTGGACTCGAAGAGACGAATAATCGATAGGAACTCCTGCATTAAGGTGGGCTTACACGATTTGCCACATACTAGGTACCAACTCCCAACTCGTTTAATAGTCAATAACTGATGTTTATATCTAATAAAGGTCACGTTACACGGTTTAAAAGCAGCTTTATTTATTTATTTATTAAATGAAATCGTCTGTATCTTTGTTTGATCTCAGAAAAGTTGGTAAGTATAATAATATCTAATAATTAATCGCTTATTACGAATAAATACCGCTTGTAACGAGGATATTGTACATTACACTTACGTATATGTTCTTTCGATTATTAGGAGTATATTGTTACGCATTCGCTTGTAAAGGAATTTTTCTAAAACAAGCTTTTTTATAAGATTTAATTACCATAAAATTTATTTATAAAACAATTAATATTCGGATTCGTTATAACCGAAATATGCAATCTGATAATTAATTTCACTCACACTTAGTTGGCGCATTTGACATATTTGCTGGTCGTTCGTTATAACCGGGATAAGCAACCCCAGAACGTTTCGGTTAAATTTACTTTAGAGAATGTTTTTTAAAAATTCGTTGCTAGTTGGAGGAAGATTCAAAACTTCATGTCCGGAGAACCCACTCATGATGGGACAGGGAGAGAGAGACAGAAGAAAAAATGAGGTGAGATACGCGTAATCCTCTCACCATCACAAAGTTTCCCATTTTCTCGCTTCCTAACCTCCCGCTTCCCATTCATCCTCCTAGTCCAGCCTTTGATCAGACAACCTACGGTCTCCATCACCTGAACCCAGAACTCTTCACACCCCAGAAAATGGACCGAATGGGACCAAAGTAGAGGATGTTCTTTCCTCCCCCTAGTCACTTTACTTCTCTCTTCCTAAACCTTGGGGTTGCTTAGTAAAAGGGGAAATGGGTCAAAAGGTGAAGTGGAGAAAGTTCCCGAAAAGGAGCGGGACATCCACTTTTTGGATCCTCGCCTTAAAGGGCCCTTTCTGGAGCGGGGCGACAGTTCCTTTGACGACGCTGAACACATCATCCTCCAGAATCTTCCCTCGACAGTGCCCTTCCCGTATGAGATAAAAAATCACAACCCCTTCCCACCATACCCAGCAAATTGTTGGTTCCAGGGAAGAGTGGTTACAAATCCAGGTGGCTTTTGTAGGGAGCAGATGGTGAGGGAGAGAAAGGAGATGATTTTATCGAATATAAAGCCAGGGGATCTGGGGGGGGGGGGGGTAGGAATAGGGCTGAGGTACGGGATAAAAAAGAAAAACCCCTTCCCACCATACCCTAGAAATTTGGTTCCAGGGAAGAGTGGGTGAGTGAGTGAGAGAGCCATCTACAGGGTGGAGGTGGTGAAGAAGAGAAAGGAGAGGAGTTTGTCGAATAGAAAACCAGGGGATCTGGGGGTTGATAAAAGGGTTACGTATGATATAAAAAAGCACTAACCCTTCCCACCAAACCCCGAAAATTTTTGGTTCCAGGTCTATGATATAAGTATTTTTGTTGTATATGATCGGTATAATGGGAATAATTATTTTATAAAAATTACAGGGAACCTCACAAGGGACACAATATATTTTGAGTTCGTTATAACCGAAAAAAACTGGTTCAAAAATCAATTTTGATCATAGCTGGATTTAAAGTCATGTTACGTAGTTTAAACCCAGTTTTATAAAGTCCTTGAATGGAGTGATAACTTTTGGACTTTTTTTTAATAAATAAAAATAAAAATAACATGGAATACATTATAATACTTATGTCAAATTGATTCAAAAAAAAATTGTAGACCTCGTCAAGGCAAACGGTTTTTCATTCAAAAGTGTTTCGTTTTTTGACTATAGTTTCGGTAATTTTGAATTTTCTTTTTTTTATTTTTATTGCATGAATCCTTCAAACGGTCATTAAGGATTAAAAAATCGCGGAGTGCTATTATTAAATTAGAGGGTGGAAAATGGAGACGGGGTGAAAATGCACCCCTTTCATCTTTTTAATTGTATCTTGAACAACGAATTGAATAAAAATCAATTTCGTTGTAAAAAATAAGAATTAAAACTATGAAAGTTATTGATTTTTTGTCTTTTTATATGCAGGCTGTTCCAGTTTGTATGTTCATAACTCCGGCTAATGGTAGAACACGTAAAAATTATCTTTTTTTTTATAAATTATTGCTCTAAAACGCTTTATTTTTAAGATACTAAGAAAAAAAAATTACTGAATATCTTCTAAAGGTGTAAGATATAATCTTACACCGTGCTTCAAAACTATTAGAGATATTTTTCTCGATTTTGGTGTAGGTTAATAGTAAGAGAGGGGTAAAATTTTAAAATACAAAAAAACTTCTCAGAAGAAACCAGTAGCGTAGTTATGATGGGTTTTTTCTTTTAAGCCCAAAAACTTTTACGCTATTGGAGAAACTCTTTTTTTTTAAACTTACTTCGAAACTTTATATTATTACCTGAAAAAAAGATACTCTTAGTAAAGGTCTGTAGAGTAGAAAAGGCTCCTTTTTGAGAAATTGAGTTATTTTGATACTCCTCTATTGACCTGTTTATACAGGACATAATCAATATCCTATTAGCAGAGCGACCGAGAGGGCGACAGAGTGACACACACACACACACACACACAGAGAGAGAGAGAAAGAGAGAGAGAGAGAGAGAGAGAGAGAGAGAGAGAGAAACTGAACTTCAATAAGAAAGTTGTAACTAAGATAAGGAGTTTCCGATACTGGGTGAAAGCTTTCAAAAAAAAAAGGACGAGACCAAAAATAAAAACGGAAATTCAGCAATGAGGTGATCCTGGTAAAAAAAAAGAGTTGTTAGAAATGAAGTAAAATTAATTTCAAATCTCTTTCGATCATAGATTGATACAAATAAACGTTGCGTCGTTTAAACGCAGCTTTATATAGTTGCGGGCCATAATTCTCCTATCTTTTTTAATAAAACACCCGGCACATGCACATATTACGACACTGATATCGCGAATTCTTGAAAGGGTGGAATTTTATAGCTACCCATATACAAGAGTTCCGAAATAAGAACCTCTACTTGGATAATATAATCATTTCTGCTTATTGTAGGTATAATAGAAAACACGAGTAAGGGCGGGATATTTTTATAATCGATTTTTCTGGGTTATGCGAGTGCTGTGAGTATGCATGCTCTGGGACTCCCCCACAGACAGACCCGTCAGAAAATTTATTTTACATACAACCGCCAGCTATCGACCAACGTCAACCCAGGAAAGATCCAACTATTTTGGATAGTTGTCGGGGTGTTATAATAGCACCCCTGTCCTTGTCTCAACTCAAGCCTAAACCTGACGGGTCGATAACGGATAAAGGGGAGGATTTAGCTTTACTAAACACTTTACGGGAAGCTAATAAATTCCGGGGCCCCACATGAGTTGTTTCATGTTTGTAACAGCTCAGAGACTATTACGACCACTGAAGTACATACTGGAAGTTGGAAGTTGGAACTGGAGACTGGAGCTGGAACTGAGGAGTGAAGAGTAACTGGACTGTCACTCACTAAGCCTGTTTCAAACCTTTCTTCTTATTTTATTTTTGTTCTTCTGTTATCCCTTAATTTATGGGTTCAAATCGATTGACGATGGTCATGTCGATGTTTACCTAGCAATGGGGTCGTCTTACATTGCGGTTCTTTAATATTGCGGAAAATTTTAAGGAGAGATTCCTTGTCAAAAACCAATGGGTTTTCATAGAAACGTATTTCAAAAATCGTCTCCAATAATGGGAGTTACACCCCTTCAAAGAGGTAGGATAGTTTTTTTTTTTTCTTAAAATGAAGAAACTTGAAACAATTTGAAACAATAAAATTTACTTTCTATTTCGCCTCTCACCCTCAGAAAAAATTCAATTCAACCCTTAATGAGTTTTCCATTGTAGGTTTTTGTGGAGTTTCAAAATTGCACGTTGAAAATGCCCTTTTGCACCCCGACTCACTCCGAATCTTTCTAGTCTCTTGCATTTTATTCGTAAAATATGTACTCTTTTTGAGCAAAAAATTACATTTTTTTATTATTTTGTTTATTCTATGACTTATATTTTATTTATTTGCTTAAAAATTGTTAATTTTTCTAATAAAATTCAAGAGACCAAAATGGTTCGAAGTGAGTCAGGCTGATGTAAAATGGCATTTTGCAAATTGCGAATTTGAAACTCCACAAAAACGGAACAATGGAAAACTCATTATATAGGGTTGCATTTTTCAACCCCTTCTTAGTGAAAGACGAATAATTGATGTCGTGGATGCTTTGATAAGGTAAAGTTATATGAAGAATTTTATTTTTCATATTTTTCTTCAAATCTCTAGTTTCTTCAAATCTGGAGAAATTAAATAATAACATCCATTGTTTCCTACCCCTTTGACTGAAATGGTGTAACTCAAATTCTGCCGTGTTAATTCAAAAGGACGTATCTACAAATGCATCCAAAATTGAGTTAGATGTATTTTTAAATTCGTCTCCATGAGTAGTCTCTATGCGTTAAGAATAAAAGGCGTATTTGCGGTACACCATCTTAAAAGAAGGGCGTATCTACAAAATTAGTCAGCTTTGGTAGATCAAAAAGGTGTATCTGATTTTGTTAATTGAAAAAGACATATCTGCACACTATGTTAGAACTAAATGGCGTATCTGCAGATTTCACACGCAGATACGCCTTTTACCCTTAATTATTGTTATGCGATTGCGCGGTCTTTTGGCAGAGTTTGAGGTTATGATTACAATTCAGTATTGTTTAGTCACTAATGTCAATAAATACCTATAGACGTTTTAAAAGGGCGTATCTATTAAGTCATGTATGCAAGCAAGCTCAAATAGCACTTTTGTTTTTTTTTTATTTAATGGAATAACTGAAAATCTTAAAAGTCAGTTTTCGCAACTTCTATAACTATTTTTGCAGATACGCCCTTTTGAATTAACAGGGCAGAATTGGAGACGTTTTCGGAAGTAAATTAATACGATAACCCCACTTTACTTTTTGACAAGGAACCGTTGCTAGCAATTTTTCGCAATATTAAAGAATCACCCTGTATAATAAAACATGAAGTATCGGAGAATAATAATTGTCAATTACGATGACAAATCGTGATTTGTGGTTGTTAGTAATTTAATCGAAATATTATGTATAATGAATACTATGAATATTATGCACCTAGGTATGCATAAATAGAGCGCATAGTTGAAATGGTAATTCGCAAATCGTTCTGATTCAAATAACGCGATTAAAATATTACGGGAGTGATTATGAATATATTTACTATTTTCCCAAAACCCGGGGTGACTCATCGGAAATCGCCCGCCCCTCTAATCTAATCAAATGCAACCCTTGCTGACGCCTGTATGTAATTAAAATAATAATCCTGAGCGATGGGTGTGTAAAATGTTATTTTATGTTAAGCACTAGCACCAACAACTGCATAATTTAAGAAGGGCATCAAGATTACTTTTCTCTCGAACTTCATTTCACACTTTCACAGCGAGACTTTATACAGGGTGTTAATGAATAGGTGTTACAAATTTAAAGGGGATTTGAAATGCAAAAATAGGAAAAAAAAATCCTGTATACAATAGACATAGGTCATTGGAGATTTAGTTTTCGAGACCTAAAAATTGATCAGAATAACTTGGAACTTTTGACAGTTGTTGTAATAATTGAAGTACATGATTTCGTACTCCGAATGAAAAAATTCTTCAATCCAGTGGCAGAGATCTGGGTGTGTTCTTACTTTTGTATTAAATAATTTCTACGCCAATGACTTTAATACAAATTTGTAAGTTTTGGTGGATAGCCCGTTTTGTTTAGAGGAGAAAAGTCATTGTACTTTTTTTTCGTAGGACGAACTGATCACCCAATTTTTAGAAATTCAAGAAATATTAAATTTTTAGAACTTTAACACCATGTACCCTATATCTCGAAAACTAAAGCTCCAGGGACCCATACCAACAGGAAATTTTTCGCCTACTTTTGCATTTCCTACAGGCCCTTTAAGTTTGTAATACCTATTCATGAA
The DNA here is from genome assembly GCA_910589415.1 of Malachius bipustulatus. Lineage (NCBI taxonomy): Eukaryota > Metazoa > Arthropoda > Insecta > Coleoptera > Melyridae > Malachius > Malachius bipustulatus. The sequence continues at coordinate 34,573,480 of OU342633.1, forward strand.
CCCTGTATATAAAAAAAATATACAACTCTGAGTTATGTTATGGTATGACACAATCTAGAAATTTATTTTTCATATACTTCACATGAATTCATTCACGCTCTTCATCAGCATTCATCTGTAATGAATGCTGCACAGTTGGTCATTCTAACGAGCGGTGCCTCTCTTGTGGAGACTTTTGTTTTCTAAATTGAAGATTTCCTCCATTCTCAAAAGCAGTAATTGAGGGAGTGTGGTTAATAATGGTGATTCTGAAACCCCCACGAGAGATTCAATTACAATTTTTTTTCTTTAACAAATAATTGCAATAAATTCACTTGAGTAAATCATTTTTTCCCAATCCGTAACAGTTGACATTTAACCATATGTTTATTAGACTTTCTCCACATTTACATTTGTTGACTGGAAAAAAAACTTGACCAGATAAAGTAGTCATTTAGATTTACAGATCTTTTTCATCAGTGGCATTGTAGATGGGTGGTATAAGTCTATAAAACAAGAAGTTATACCTAATAGTTGAATAAATTTGCATAGAATGCTGATTTTGTATTCCATGGCAGAGATGCACCAGTGCCAGCTCCAGCTCCAGCACCAGATATGCACCACCATCGCAGAGTTTTTGTCTTCAAACCGAAATCAAACGTGGAGATCTCGCAAATTTAATTCAGAACCAGAAAACTAATGCATCGTTGGTTAAAGCTAAGATGCCGCCTGAATCTGAACATTATTCGGATTAGAGATGCGACTGTTACGTCAGATGGAGGGTCTAACTAACTACTCTGTTACTGTCGCATTTCGTTATCAACTACGAATGAAAATGGAAAATCTCCAAAAATTATTTATAAAAAATCACAAAAGGAGTTTTCTTTAATCCACCACTCTTATAACACATTACGAGACAATTGTTCTATTCTGTGGTTGAGGCTCGTGGATTGGAAAGCTATAGTGAAGTGTAGATTCTGCACAGGACAAGGTCCGCGGTCAGAGCGAAATTTCGAGTTTCAAAAAATCCTCTTTGACATGGTCCGGTCAGCTGAAATTTTATTGCGAGGTCCGGTTTGACAGAGTTCGAATTTGTACCATTTCAAACCAGACCTTGCCAAAACAAAATTGAGCTGACAGGATCTTGTCAAATCGGACCTTGGAAAAAATATACGGAAGCGCTGAGCTGCCATTATCCCTTTTCATAAAATGTCTTCACCGGCGCTCATTTACCGTAAATTGTGCGTGTAGAGGTCAGGTCATTGTTATTGTTCCGGATTACTTAGTTAATAATTCCAAGTACCCTAATAAGATTATTCTTAAGCAAAACTTTTATTTCTAAACGGTTCGTTCTAAAAAGTTACAGAGAACAATATGAAAAAAAAAATGGACTGAAAAGGAATAATGGAGAAAGGAAGAGGCAACCAGGATTAATCCTGTTTCACTCTAGAAATGAGAATATTTACATTGGATTAAGAGGTTACTTGCCAGGACAAAAATTGAGGGAGTTAATTTTTCCTGGATTAGCTCCCCGTTGCTCCAGGAATCCACCAATACGCTGACAGACTGACTGACTGGCCAGAAGAAGGTGCAGATCGTTTAGTCCTGGATGTTCAGGAGTACCAGGTACCGAGATACTAGGCCACTATTGTCACTATCCGAAACTGGGAACCAGGAAAATTTTTATGGACCAGAGCATGCGACAAAAAGTCTTCCTAACGATGCTAATAAGTGGTAACAACCATCCCAAAAAGATCTAGATATTATAACCAGTTCGGACAGAAGTAGACTTGATCAACCTGAACAGAAGGGGACTTGTTGGAGAAACTCAAACTGCTAGTTGGAGTGCTCACCAGTCATAACAGTCTTAACCGGCACTTACAACTTCTGGGGGTGAGTAGGACCCCAAATGTCTCTCCCAAATGAGGAACAGCTGACGGGGATTTCTACCACTATTTACTCAATAATTTCCTTGGGTAAGAGGACCTAGCATTGTAAGAGGACCTAGCATTGCAAGAGGAAGAAATTGAGTTCCTCTCGTGTAAAGACCTCCCGGAAGGTCGGGAAGGTTTCAGCACTGGACTTCTCCCATGCATGGTAATAAAAAAGGGCCCTTTTTGGGCTAGTCGCTTGGGCTTAGGGTGCATAGCCTCTTTCCACCATATCCATGCCATACTATTGGCTCTTTAACAAAAATCTCACACAAAAAAAGTAACTGTTACTGTGGGCATAAATGAGCCCACATAATAATATTTTATTATAAATCAAAAGAAAATAAAACCAAATTTTGAATAAAACTGAAGCAGAGAAGAGAAGAGGTTCTTTTGATCGCAAAACATTCCAAATCAAATAAAGCTTCACTTTCATTCTACCAAAATAAAATTCTCATTAAAAAATTACAAAAAGCTAATGAAAAATGTCTAATTTAACCGAGATTTTTTTACGCTCAATATTGGACAAAAACATTCAAGCAGAACTCTCAACGTATTAAAATTTTCACGAGAAACAACATCTGGAATCTAATAGAACTTAATTACGATCTTGCCTGCCGACGTATAAAAAAAATCAGACCATTTCTCTCAAACTGCTTTGAAGGCTCTAGCAAAACAATATGTGCCTGCCTACACATATAAAAAAAAATATGTACACATTTAGAAAGAAAATAATGAATTCATAAAACAACTGCCCTGCGCTGTTCACCCAGTAAATTAATTTAAAAAGGAAAGATCACATTTATCAAGAAAACCCCCAACGAGTATCTTTTTAGCTTCTTTCACACAAGAAATCGCGATGGTGATGGTAGGTACTCTTGTATGAATAACATTTACAACTGTGTGCGTGACAACAAAGTTACAAACAAGCATCCATTATAATAATTACCGCGATCCTAATGGTAATGGAGTATCAATTATCATTACCCATTAACCCACTTTAAGGGTAAAAGAACTGTATGAATTTATTCCATTACGACCGCGTAACAGTTAACGTAACCGTTCCTTTTCATCCTATTACATATCCCCGGCTCGCACCCTCAAACCTCAAACTCCAAGCCCACGCCAACCCCGAAGACATAAATCTGCATCCAGTGTGCTCCCGGATCCTCTGGAAATGTTCCTATAGTTCTTACCACGGTTTGTATGGAGTGGCATTCCGATAATTGGGTAGTTTTCTGTTCAAATTAAATATTTCCAAGAAAAATAGGCCAAATACTTATTATAAGGGGAAATAAACCGAATGATTTTTTACAAGCATCCTCTCAAAATCAAAACTAGTAAACTGTTTTTTTTGTCACGAGTGTTATTACTAACACGCGTCCAGAAAATATCTAGTCACAGGGAGGAACAGCTAATCGTCATGCGTATCAGTTACTCAATACCGTTCAACCAGAGTCACGGGAAAAAAGCGCGATATAAAATAAATACAAGCAGAAAGAAGTTACAAAAAAATATATTTCGAACAGGTAAACAACATCGAGTCTACGTTTCCATTTATTGTCTCTCCTATGAAAACCTGATCTTTTTTTTTCTGGGAAAAAGAGCGAAAAAAACAGTCTCGCTAGTTTTTTTCGCTCTCTATATCTACAGCAGATACTCCTACTCTATATCTGGCGCGGGGGAAAAACGCGATCAAAAACAGTTTAATAATCTCTTCTCTGACATTTTCAAACCAAGTGGAAAAATAACAATTTCGCCCTTTGAAGTCGCAAAACTCAATTTCGTCCACAAATGATATTTAGAGTGTGTTTTTTTATCAGAAGTTCCAGGAATCCGCGAGTCCATTTTCAGCAGCATGCAAAAATGCAAATCCAGCTCGTTATTTTGAAGGGTAGAACTATCCCTTTATTGAAACAGCTATTTCTTTATAAGACTGTTAAGCGAACAAGGGCAGGAATTTGGAGACGCTCTTTTATCATCCATATTCCGCGTCTCCAGTGGCGTTGACGTAACCAGCTAACGACAGACAACGCTGAGAAATTCAAAATCGGGAATATTTCCGTCACCCCCTACAATAATAATTCTCCATCGAGTTCGACATGAAACCACCAACCTACAAAACAGGGCATTAACATATACGAGCAGATACGATTGGAATTCATAATTAGTGTGAATCGTTAATTATGCAGATCCGGCCCGGCAATTAAAACAGTCCATTGCGTTCCGGCCCAACAAATCTCTTCCCAACAGCCCTACATAATCACAAATTAAGACCTGTCAAATGGATATGTGTTCGGTAAACAAGGAGTCAGAGCCTCTCCCCTTCAGATCAACAAGCAAGAGGATGCAGTGATGATGCCAGGTTGGACATTATCTCCTTGACGGGAATATATCTCCAGATTCTTACACTTTGATAAAATACTTCTTTCTATCAACCAAAGATGTTCGAAGCTTTACAATCTTCTTCATTTGGCAAGTGGGGACCAAGATCTTTACCACTGCATTTTTTCAAATTTTAGAATCTTTTAGAAATTGCATCTTACAATCTTTTTGGTGTGGTGAGCAAAAAATCTCTTCGCCACTGCTCTTTACCATATTTTTTGTTCACCTTGGTTAACAATTGGTAAACAGTCTTACAACTTTTGTTCTGACTATTTGTTTTGAAAACTTCTTGTACTGCTACAAGCTTTCTTGCCTGGTGAACAAGATCTTTTGGCCACTGTTCACCAAGAAATCTTACAACTTTTCTTCCTGACCATTATGGCTTAGGAGCTTTTTATACTGGCAAAAGCAATGTCATCTTACACAACCATTTTTGCCTAGTGAACAAATTATATTCGCCACTGCTCTCTACAATATTTTTTCTTCACCTTACACATTTAGTCTCACACATTTTTTCCTGACCCTTATGGTTGAAGAACATTTTGGAAATAAGTCTCCGCGATTGCGTCCTATGAAACTTTTTTAACTGGTTAACAAAATCTTTTCGCCACTGCTCTCTACAATAGTTTTTTTTTTTGTTCACCAAGAAGTCTTTTTTCATTACACCTTTTTTCGTGGCTATTAAGGCTCACAAGCTTTTTATACTGGTGAAAATATGTCTCCGTGATTGTGTTTTATCATTATTTTGTGACAACTGTGAGTTACAATCTATTTGTAAGTCACAATCCTTTCTCTTGACCATTGGGCCTTAATTCCTTTCTACTGGAAATTCTTTACAATCTTTACTTGTAGACATTGCGACTTACAATCTTCCCTCCTGGGAATTGCGTCTCACGGGCCTTTTTCCTGGACATTACGCCTTAAAGCCTCTACTCCCGGGAATTGTACTCCTTCCTTTCTTTACCGCAACTTGCCAAAAACTGGAAGATTTGGAAAACAGTATAGTAAATTCGAATAAAAATATATACCTCCCTCATTCTGAGCCATCTCTCCCGTTTATGATTTACGCGAAAACGATCGCCATCAGAACTTTTGGAGAAGTTATATTGGCGGTCAAAAGAAAGTCATCACCTCAATTGTCTGACACTCCACCTAAAAGACCCAGGCACCTAACACTGAGAGTATTTTCCTCTCTGCCTAGATGGAGGTTAGTTAGCGCTTCCAAAACTAGTTTTCACTAGTTGTCTTTTGCAAACCGAACTCAACTTGTCATCACGAGAACAGAACGCGGCGGAAGTCAGACGAGACTATCGCCCTCTCATTCTTTCATCTGCTCAGTCTCAGATTTATAGTCGTGAGATTTAGGGTAGGGGGAAGGGGGAGTTTAACCGCATATTATGGTCCAGAAAACTCCCATCTTCAGATCAAGTCATCCACGAGAGAACTCAGCTGCTTTGGTTAGATCTTGAGGATATCCCCCACCAAATCCGAATTAGACTGTCGCGAGAGACTCACTTTTCAACAACTTCTCGACCACAAGTCGAGAGACTTTGCTACGCCTGGCCGTAGCTGATAAATGCGTTGCTTCCACGCGAGGAATAATTTCCTGAGAACAAGAGAAAATTCTTCAAGAGGCTCGTTCTATTGACTTGTTACAGTTTAAGTTTCATTTTTACTTCTAGCGAACACTGGAATAATAATTATAAATATTTAAATCCAATTATGCGGCAACAACGTCCCATTCTTTCCTCAACTCCTTCTTGTTCAGGTAATAATAATACTTTCTCCCACGCTAACAATAGACTAAACGGAGCAGTATTAGTGAGCTAACAAATCGGGAATGAATTATCCTCTCGGGAGATTATCGATCCCATTATGTTTCTCCCGTATACCTCCCCCGGATCAGGCATTGAAAGGACGAGGTCTCCCCCTACAACACACAAGAGCTTTGTACTGTACGCAACAAAGCCGCGAAATCTCCACTGTTAATTTTTTCGAGGTTTCAATAAACACCCTCCCGCCAAGTGAGAGTCCCCTTCTTATTACGAATAAGTCCACCGTGATTCCTCGGATTCCGAAACACCAGCTGCAGTTCGACTGTAAAAAACCCATATCGCGCGATCGCAAAACTCAATTCCGGGAGTTGGCCAGAATTGATTTCTCTATAATAGGATTTTTTACTATTTCAGGAGACGACTGAAAATAAATTTTATTCAAAGTTGCCCCGGAGTTTCGTGACTGAGATTAAATATTCTAAATGTCAAAACTCCGGAAAATCAGCACCTGGAAGTGCTTTTTATTTGCCGGCCCAACAAGGGGAGGAGTCCCTTGGCTCCTTGTTCCCTTAAACAGTTGTTGGCAGACGATCGGGTGTTTATTTTTACATTTTCTATTTTAATTGTTCCAATAATTTGTTTTTTAATCGAAGGTAAAAAAGGTTAATTTTCAGAATTGATGACAGAGGGCATAAAATAGGGATTCTTATTTCATGGGAAGAGAGGAAGTGGTCAAAATTCTGTAACAAAGTAGAGGGGGGGCATATTTTTGGCAATGATGGGAGGAAGGGGTGTATTATTCGAAACGGGAATTACTAGAACATTCCGATATTTACAAATCTCCTCGCAAATCCCAAAGAGCAGAACTTAAATTAGATTGAATTTTGAAGGAGGGATCTTAAAAATTAAATAATAATTCTAGAGGGGGTGATTTTTAATCTCCCACCAGAGCGAGAGAAGGTTAATTTTTCAAAATACTGAGTAGGTGCATATAAAAATCACAATTTCAACAGAGAGGGGGGGCGTCCGAATTTTTTGACAAAATAGGAGGGGTCTTTACAAATTCGGCATTAATGAAAGGGAAGGCTTTATAATTCGAAAATGGTAATGGATACCAGCGTTAATTAAAAGTATAAAAGTAGTGGACTTTAAATTAGGGTGAATTATGAGGGAGGGGGGGTGGTAAAAATATAATTGCGGGAGGGGTGGTTATCAAATAAAGGATCTGGATCTAAAAGCGAAAAATTTTCCTCCAGAATTAATGAAAGTACATAAATATGCTCCATGGGAAGAGAGAAAGCGTATCAAATTTTCTAAGAAATTAGGGAGGGAGTATATTTTCGGCATTTAAGGAAGGGAGGGGTTTATTATTCGAAATGGGAATTGCCGGAACCTGCGGTCACATAAAATCTCAAAGTGGGGGACTTCAAATTAGACTGAATTATGAGGGAGGGGCCTTAAAAATTTAATAAATGTAGAAGGGGTGGTTTTAAATCTCTCATCAGAGGAAGCGAGATTGGGTAGTTCTCTCACAATTGGAGGGTTTTCAAAGGACTTTTCAAAAAATTTATGGAGATATGGGAAATGTTATGGTATATTATGGATTATGGAAATTATGGGGGAAAATTTTCCGAACGTAGTGGTAGTAGGGGTTTTAGATATAACAGTTTTACCCGAGAAGAATTCTCAGAACAAAGGATGTTGTCAAAATACACCGAGATTCTGTAAGACGTGAGAATTCTCTAAACTGAGAAGGTATAAATATAAATAACATAATTCTGATAATGTGAAGCAACATTTTCAACATTTCAATCCTTCCCGCATGCATATATCCAATCAATTCAGGAGTGTCCGCGAAAGGCTTAAAGTGACGGTACCAGGCCCCCGGCATTCCCCGGAGATTTATGTAGTTATAAACTCCCGGAACAGGGAAGAGGGTTAGGTGCCGGAGGAAACTCAAAGACAAGAGATAGAAGACCGTTGGAGCGCATTCAGAAAAGCAATTACTTATATCCAAGTTTAAGGGTCCCCTCCTGAATGTTCCGGCAGTCAAAACAAGGGACGATTGACCTGTAGAGCTGAAGATGCTCTCGTGTCGTGACGAAATGAGCATTTCAAACTATCTCGGTGCAATATGTAACGTTTAATCGTCATTAAATAGCTAATTAATTAATTTTAATTCATTTTCATCGTAATAATATTGAAGAATTTTTAAAGTCAAAAATGTGCTTTGTTGACAAAAATTCTATTGATCTTCGCAGTATTTTAGAAGTTGACTAGCCCGGATCTGAGTAAACCTAATTCTCCATAAAATTTTAAAACGACCTACTTTGGGGAATCTGTATTTATGTACAGCATCCACATACATAAACCGAGACGATGAAATAGAGAGCCCGGGAGACTTATAACTGAAGGAGTTTGAGCCATAACTGAAGGAGTCTGTCTGAGTTCAGCAACACAAAGACGTTAGGTTAAATGGAATTCTACTCTGCCCTTTGAAATAAATTATCCTGGACCTCCGTTCTATGCCAGGAATTCGGAACGACGACGAAAAGGAACCCGGCTGATGTTCGCCGTGTAATTGCCTTATTTTTTTTATAAACATAAAAAGATCTAAAATGCCGAAATGAGTTTTAAATCTTCACAAAGGACTAACAGACTGCCGAAGTAAATTCCGATTTTTATTAGGGAATTCTCTTCGGTTTAATTTACGAGTGTAGCGAAATACGATCATGTGAGCGGCGGGAAGAACTCGCCTTCTAAAAATTTGAAATGGGAGAAAAATTATCTTAATTACTTTTAAAATCAAATTATGTTGGTTTAAAATGAAATTAAGAAGCTGAAACACGCCCTTTGAGATCCTCCCATTGCCGACAAACGTCCAACCGTTCCGTTCTGAATAATGTCATCCTTCTATTTTAGGTACTTGAATAAAAAATACTTGAGCTCCCAAAAGTGCCAATTCTGAGTCGATGTGGGCTCCAAAATGGCGTAAATAACTAAATCTTAAATTAGACACCATCATCAAAAGTAATGTTAACTATGTTTGAGTGGGCTCCAAGATGGCGGCCGAATCAGCTGTGCCTGTGAGTCATCTACAATTTAGAAAACGGACTTGTGACGACATAAAACCAATTTTTCATGACACGATTGTGAAAAGTACATACAGTTTGCAAAAAATAGCAAAAAATCGATTTTTCTTTAATAGGTACATCGATATAAATCGATTAATAAAATCAAAATTGCCGAAAATAATTATCAAAAAACTAATTACAAGGCTTCAGTTAGGTACATAAAATACGCAAAATATGGAAATAGTATGGTAGTAATAAAAGTGACCAATAAACTGAAAAGGGTTGTTACCTACCATAAATCCTCAAGCAGCTAAATAAATTGTGCGTAATTTAGTGTGCCATTGAACTCGAATTGGCATTGTTTATGGCAAGATATTATTGAAGATTATACCCCGTTCAGATTATTGGTCACTTTTATTACTACCATATATCAATCATTCTACCTGTCATTTCCATATTTTTGGCATTTTATTTAATTAAATCCTTGTAAAGTTTTCTGATATTTATTTTAAGCGATTTTGATTTTATTAATCGATTTATATCGATGTACCTATTAAAGAAAAATCGATTTTTTTGCTATTTTATCACCAAATTTAGTTTTTTAACGCTGGTGGCTGAACGAGAAATTACACGAATCCTCAAAGTTAAAAAAAAAAATTTCGGGGGTGGATTCACATAAGTGATGAACCCCCCCCCCCCCTATACAACCGTTAATATTTAGCTGAATGGAGATAAGGCTTTACGAATCTACTGTCAAAAATACACCGACCCCTTTCAGCAGGCTTGAAAATGGAAGAAGATTCAAGTAATTTATCCAACAAATTTGGACGTAAAAAAAAAGAGCAAGCTCCTCAGTAGGCTCCAAAATGACGGAGGATTCAACCAAGATTTATCTAGAACTAAGAAATCGCATAAGGCGTTAAAATGGCACACACTTAATCATCTCTTATCAATAAAAAATTTCGGATATTTCGCTTTAACAACGCCTTCGCCAAGTTAGAAGGAGCATTCCGGACAATGCGCACTCAAACGTGTCAGCTGTCATCTGGATGGGCTCCAAAATGGCGACTATTAGGCTGCAACTTATAAAAAATTCCGGAAGCTGCTCTTGTGACAACGTAAAAATGATCAGTCATGACACTGCTGTTAAAATGACCTCTTAGTTAAGTGAATTGCTCTGGAAGCATCATCGGAAGTGAACCTATTAATGACGTCAATGCAAAAAATCACAACTGGCTGGTGGTCTCCAAAATGAAGGACGACTCGGCTGTGATTTACATAAAATTTCGGAAACTGGCCTGTGACGATGACGCACAAACAATCATTCGTGACACTGCTGCCAAAGTGGAAATTTCTCAGTGGGCTCCAAAATGGCGAACTATCTTACTTCTGGCAACTGGCCTGTGGCGTTAGAAGTAATAATAAACGACTACTTCTATATCTTTTCAGACTACTCGATCCGTTGTGCGCAAGCGTCACGAGTCTGTGGTGGGTCGAAATTCTAAGGTCGAAATGGTCGAATCTGATGCGCGCTTGTACGCGTGTTCAGTTCCCGGACATGCGCGTAGGACTTGAATATAGTTACGAGAGAGAAAGAGAGAGACGAATATTTGTCTGCATCGTAATTTTTCGACCCTCAAGAAGACCCCTACTAGCAATATTAGATATATGACCGAAAGTATACGCGACTTAAAACAGCGTTTAATTAATGACAGTTTTTGACAAAGTGTCAAATTCATAGGTCGGCTGCGAAATGGCGGACTTCCAATCAAGATTTATCATAATTTTGTGGAACTGCAACCATTACCACACGTTGATATTTATACATCCATTATAAATCCACGTGAGTTCAAAATGAGGAAGGGGGGTCCAGCAAAATCTTACCAAATTTCATGTAAGGGAGTCAATGAAGACGTCTCACGTCATATCAACTTAATATTATAATTAGGTATAACACCCCAAATAAAAAACACCGCACAAATTAACGGTAGCCCCTTTACAATGAAAATACCACGCTGGGCTCCAAAATGGCGCTTGACGATTTTAATGATTATTTTTTTAGGATTTTTCTAAAAATTTGACAATATCTACAAAGACGGGCGCATTATCTAACTCGTTACGAAGTATTAACGCACAATATTTAAACAGGTCATGGTCATCATTAGCGGCGGATATATAAGGTCTCAGATCTCAGACGAACCATTTAAAGGAGAAAATTAATTTTTTTATTAATTTACGACACAACATTACGATAAAGAGGAGCTCTGAAATTGAAAATCGATGCAAATAGGCAGCACTTTATACATAATTCTACATAAATTAGTGACGTAGTTTCTGTATGATCATTATCGGTTCCATAAAGTAATAAAAATAAACTCCCATCGCTACAACCATGCAGTAAATAATATCAAGATTATTCAACCGGTCAGATAATATTTTATTAAGTGGCTTTCTTCTGCATGCACCAGCACCATACCCATGAATTTATTAATGTGTATGTCCGCTCAGTGTTTGTTACCCACTCATCATCCATTTTTACCACTCGAGTATGTGCTAACAATTTTTAACCGTTCATTGCAAAATAATACAAATTAAACGGAAACCAGCCTATTCGAATCGTGCCCGAAATAACTTTAATAATTATTAGAGTAGGTACCTCTTAGGAGGATACGTTAATGTAATGAAACGCGATTAACTAATGATAAAAAAATGCACATTTCAGTTCAGGTAACAATGGACTGGTTATTAAATTGAATTAATTATGTTGTATGTTGTATGTAGGTACCTATGAATGTGTATGTATGTATAAGCAACCTAAAATAATAAATAATTACGAAGCAGCCGGTCGTGGTATTGTATGAATGCTGAATGTTATGTATGTGTATGTACGTCTGCATGCACTTTCTTACAATAATTTAGGATTTCTTCACGCATTTATTATAAAAGATTGTTTATGAGTATGTTTGTTTGAACGTATAAAATATAAATAAAACATCAAACATTAGCATGCAGTGTGTAAAAGATCTCAGCCAACCAATTTATACACACGGTCAATAATCCAAAGACCTTCGCTTTACTGGTGTTCCTAATTCGGAGCGCTGTTGCCAAGTTCGTAGGATAAATTAAAATATGAGGATTTTTATTAATTTTTTTTTTCTTCTCATTCTCAAAAAACTCTCATTTCTTATTAGGCTCCTCGTTAACAGATAGCGACTGTTCAAGTTAAATTGGACCAAATTTATGTGCTGAAATAAAAAAGGGGGGGACAAAAAATTGCGCTTCATTCCTGGCATTTTCCCCTTTCATTGGGGTTTTCATTGTGGAGACCCCCTATAAATTTATTTTTTATTGTAAGTATTGTCGAAGCTGGACTCATAGTCTGACCGTGGCGGTCTTCCTTATACATCCATCCATGGTGCACGGCATCTAGAAACGACCCAGAGAAATTCGGTGGGTTCGGAAACAACCGCGAAGGTTTCTACTCGTTTTTCGGTATCGTGTGAGACCAGTATCGCGGCAGTTCGTCCGGAAGGAGAGTGATCTAAATAGTAATAAAAATCCAAATTAAGTTTTGGTAGTCGCTAATAAAACATCCCCCATTCGTTCTAATATGTGTTACCAGAACAAATCATCCTCCTGATAATTCCCCCCTCCCGATTTTTCATCAAAAACTGATTTCCTTTGCTAGTTGCTCCGATTCATTCAATCTGGTTCTTACCATAGCTTTCCAGATGGTAAGATGTGGAAATCGCTCAGTGGAATCAATGGAAAATCACTAGAATAACATCCATCGTCCAAACGGGTAATGGAGGGGAGGGGATAACAGACCGATTGCCGTGTTGAGCAGATCCGTATGAGCAAATGCAAACCAAAAGGATTCGTCTCTAAGAACTGAGTTACAATCAAGGTTTGGTGACACTACCCAATGAAGAAGGGATTGTGCAAAACATCCTCCAAGTAAAATAGCACTTGTAGGAAGAGGGCGAGGAGGAGGGGCTGCATATACAATTATACATGTACACTGTACGGGCTTTATAAAGGAGAGTAAATTTGACCGCGAGCTTCTATAAGCAACGAACCCTTTCTTCATTCCTCACATCAGATTCTCCAGTGTCCCTACCTAGAAATATATTGTGGAGGGACTCTTTCTTGGGCGCAGTTTCCAGTGTAAGGTGCGGAGCAGCGAGAGTAACCCGCGAAGAAAAAACCAGCAGACTTTATAGGCATGTCCCTAAAAAGGGCCCAAGGTCGAGTTTCCGCGGGAAGCTAAAGCACTGGACCGAACCGACAGAGCCTTGGACCAAAAACCCGAACACCAAATTCTCTTGCTCTAACGGGGATCCCCCATATCTACCAACACCCCAGGACCAAGCCCTTTTCAGACCGCGGAGCCACTCCACTTGGCTATTCTGCCCCAACTCAGCTAGTTCCTGCTGGAACGACTGTGGGGATAGCTTTGCCGGACGGGAGAGAATCAACAGTGCGTCTCTGCATTTTCTCCCCTATCCGTGTACAAGTCCTGACCAGATCATAGTCTTGGGATACGGCAGTGTAAACAATGCGAGAAGTTTATTTATTCCCAAAGGTGGGGTTAAATTTCTCAGCTACTAACACCGGATGGTACCCTTTTCAAACGACCCGCAGTCTTGATTGACTGCTTGATACTCGCAATCAAGTTCTTGGGGGACTTGAGTTACTAGGTATGGCACGTGGGTTGGGACACATTAAACGAAAAAATCCTTAATTTTTTTGAATTATAACGAAAACAGACAACGCCGCACCAGCGACAATTTAAATTTATTAATGGTATTCGCGTTTACGTTTAGAGGAAAATGTAGAATAAACCGTCATTAGATATGTCATTTATAGTGTTGTTTGAGCTATACAAACAACTGCAAATTAACATACCTACATCTTTGATTAGGTCGATTCTAAATTTGGCCCGAGTGAGTGTGCTGCTCTATCTTACAACGAAACTGAAATACACGATACATTTTTATTATACCGATCGCGATGAATTTTTAAACTGATCGCTCGCTCCCGTTTCGACGATAAATAAATAAATAATTGAACGCGGTTTTGAGTATCATTTATTTGCGTCAAAACTTCTTTTAACAATTCTAATTTCTCCGTATTGAATTTGAGATTTTTGTCTTGTAGACGAGAGAAAAGATGGTGCGAAATTCGGCAAGTATATATACGGTTTGATGACCGATCATCGGTTTCCCTTTCCTCATCGGCCAACTTATTATTATCCTTCAAACGACTTTTCCTAATCGAGAAAAAATTCTCGACCATCATTTTACGATTATTTCGCGATTAACGAAACGCCTTAAAAGTGTCATAAATTCAAATGAATTCGCTCTACAAATTCCCATGAAACTCATCCAGGAGTCCACCGATTGATTTACAATGGCGATTCACGAAAGGAGGTATGAAGAGACGAATATTTCTTGCTTTAGCTGTTAAATATTTTCAGACGATTTTTACGCGAGAAAAACACCAGAAAATGTTTTTTTCATGCCCGTCGATGAAACGGACAATATCGATGTCTAATAAGGAAAAACTAGTTATCCTGAGTTATCCCCATAAACGCGTATTAGTTTTTAGGGATGTTCATTTCTCGATTGCGTAATTAGTTTAGAGGTTTTCAAAAAATTTCCAAAATATTCGCGCTGGTCAAGTTTCGGCGTCTTTGTTATGCGGACCTAGCACGCATGAAAAATTGAAGATCAATAAGTTTGTTGCAGGAACACTCAAAAGCGACAACTTTTGCCACAATCTACTTTCACCTCCCGATTGACCGTTTTGTTGTAAAATCAAAAAAAGTTTCCACCCCAAAAAGTGTAATTTTTGAAAATTTGTAACTTTGGAACCATAAGAAATTTAAAAAAAGTTATTTTTATAAGTTCAAGACGGCGGCCACCCCTTACGGAAACCGAGAAAGGAAACTTGACTGGAATGTCTGTTCTGGTGGCGCCCCCTACCTACCATAAAAAACTTCTAATTAACGCAATTTGAAAGTAAGTAGGTACTATTTCACTGGACTAAATCAACCATGTCCAAACTGACAAATTTAATCTTCAAGATCAATGATGTTGATGACAAATGACAATAAAAAAAATCTTCTCATGCGTTGGAAGTTCTTTATTGTGGAGACATCAAGAAAAATTTAGTCAGTTGTTATAGCATTTAATAAAATAAAAACTATAAATGCACTTCTCGATAACTAGGTGGTATTTCTAGATCATTAAAATTGTTGATTGATCGAGCCACTCTCCCGTTTAATTAATTAATCGATAATCACGAATTGATTTGTGACTAATTTATCTAATAACTGACCGATTAATTATTACAGAGACACGCAACGGCTGAATTCCTGACTGACTGATTAGGTAAGATTCAAGTGATTAATTTAAAAACTGATAAAGTTTTAAAGTATCTCTAAGGAGTTACGAAACGAGTAAGTATAAAGTTTGCCTGCCCTAAAAAGATACGGAAAGATTTGCTGGTTAATACGAAACGTGACAAGAAATGTGATATTTCCACATACAATAATGCAGTCCTGAACTAAATAATTAATGAAACTGGTGACCTCAATTATGTAAATGTTTGCATAAAGATTAACCACTCGCTTGGTCAAGTTCAAATACTTATATTTCTGCTAATTAATATTCATTCCTTCAATTTAGTCGCAGGAGCTCATTCCTGGTTTTCTAATTTATGGTTTAAAGTAACGATAGAATTATTAGGAAAGCTCTAAAAATAAATTTGTATTAATAGTCGATTCGTAAATACATATACATACATATTATGTTCTTAGAAGACTTGCGTGCATTTATTTTTGTGTTCTATTTTGGGACACTTTGAAGCCGAAATAAATCGATACGGTAATTTTTTTTTCATTACTCTCTCATAATAATACAGAGCACAAATTTAACAACCGTTGGAAATCTATACTAATATAGCATAAAATAATTAGGGGGCTGACTCCACCTATCATGCTGCAGCTCAATTCGCTTGACACAGAAAACTGAATTTTTGCAAAAAGATTCGTTTTAGGGGCCGGCTCAATAAAGAATGATTTTTCAGAATTATAATTTCAAGAAATAGTAGCAGCCCCTCAAAATATGTATTTCTCTAAGTGTTTTTGATTTTTTTTGAAAAACGAAGACACGACATGTGTAACTTTTCTCTCTTTTTGGGTAACAAGTAATTTTTTACTAGTGTCTTGCAGATACTGACCAAGTGATCCAATTTTTCGCAAAATAAAAAGTTACAAAAAAATTTTTGTACGTTCAACATTATTAATATGTAGCTGGAATAAAAGTATTATGCACTACACTGGATCTAGAGATTGCAAAAAAATTAAAAAAACCGTTTAAACAAAATTATCAAAAGGCAAATGTAGACGTTGAAAAACAAAGTTGCTTTTCAAAAATCATTAAAAAAACAAAGTATTTCTAGAGTAATCCAGAGCAACCCCTTGCATTCTTGCCGTATATGTTTAACAAACACCCTAATAGCTAGAAAAAGAGACAGAAAAAGTCGGGAAAAACAAATTGCTATAGCGCATTCGAATGACCATCCTTTGACCACGTTTGATCACACAATAATTTCGTTTGACCACGTCCAGAAAAAATATGAATTTTTTTTTTCATTCCGGCTAACTTCACATCTCTTTGGTATCCAAACGGTTGGTTTCCGGAGATCGAAACTTGCTCACGTAGTTTGACCATCTCCCAAAAACGAATTACCAGTTGTTAAATCGTTTGCCCGTCCCCTCAAAAAAATTACTCCGCTCCCGGCAATTTCACACAGTTTTCAAAATTGTGTAATAATTAAAGAGGTTTTATGGCTCATTCTTTCGACCATCGTTTGACCACCTAATTCTGTTTCAATACGTCTAGAAAAAAAGATATGATTTTTTGTATTTTCCGTTCCGGCTAACTTCACAATTCCACTGGCAGCTAAACGGTTACTTTGCGGGAGTCAAAACTTCCTCACCCTGTTTGAACATCGTTTGACCACGTTTGACCACCCAATAATTTTATTCGACCACCTTTTGTTTTTGTGTAATTGAAAATAGCAAAATTTCCCGCAGTAACTTCACAAAATTTACAAATTGTGTAAGTAGTGACGTTTTTTTGCTCGTTTTTTTGACCATTGTTCGATCACCCAATAATTTCTTTTCACCACGTCCAGAAATAAACATATAAGTAATTTTTTTTAGTACCGGCTAACTTCACATCCCTTTGGACTCTAAACGGTTAGTTTCCGGAGGTCGAAACTTGCTCACGCCGTTTGACCATCTCCCAAAAACGAATTACCAGTTGTTAAAATCGTTTGCCCATCCCCTCAAAAAAAAACTAAAAAAAAAAATGACTTTCCGCTCCCGGCTATAATTTCACATAATTTTCAAAATTGTGTAATAAAGGCGTTTTATGGCTCATTCTTTCGACCATCGTTTGACCCCCCAATACTTTTGTTTGATTACGTCTAGAAAAAAATATGATTTTTTTATTTTTCGTTCCGGCTAACTTCACAATTCTCTCTAGAAGAACAGGGTGTCAAAACTTGCTCACCCTGTTTGAACTTTGAACATCGCTTGACCACGTTTGACCACCCAATAATTTCGTTTCAAGTTGAAGATTGAAGAAGTTAGCCTGAACGGAAAATAAAAAAGCATGTATTTTTCCTTTTTCTGGGAATCGTTGAATTGTGAAGTTAGCCGAAACGGAAATTTAAAAAATCATATTTTTTTTCTGAACGTGGTTAAACAAAATTATTTGGTGGTCAAACGGGTGAGCAAGTTTCAATTCCCGGAAACTAACCTTTCAGCGTCTAGGGAGATGTGAAGTTACCCGGTACGAAAAAATTATCTCTGGAAGCTAAAAGGTTACTTTGCGGGGGTCAAAGCTTGCTCACGTCGTTTGACCATCCCCAGAAAACGAACGACCATTGTTAAAATTGTTTGTCCCCCCCCTCAAAAAAAAAAAAAAATGGGCGAAAGTAAGATCATCGTTTGACCACTTTTGACCACCCAATAATTACATTTGACGTTGAAGATTATGAAGTTAGCTGGAACGGAAAATACAAAAAAAACATAAGTATAATTTTTGTGGACAAAATTATTTTAACATTTTAAACAAAATTATTGGTTGTTCAAGCGTGGTCAAACGATAGTCAATCGAGTGCGCTATAGCAAATTATTTTTCCCGACTTTTCCCGACTCACTTTAAGAAGCTGAACACCCTGTACGTGTGGATTATTTTCTAAGCGAATTTTCTCAGTATCTCAGTAGCAGAAAGGCGTAGCAGTGGTGAATAACCGTTGGTCTGTCAATCATTAGAACACGGTTCAAATCCCGCCAAGAGACCTCTTTTTTATTTTACAGTTTTATTTTTCTACTTTTTTTGAGTACGTCCATTAAAAAATGTTGTTTCTTTGATCTTATTACTGCTTGGCATAACCTCTTTCAGGCAATTTATACTACAGGATTTATTATTTATTTGTATTTTATGGCCTTACACCTGCCACGCATTTTCAGCAAGGTAGATTATAACATAGAGAAATTATTTATCTCTATGAGAAATATGAGTCATGTTTCACTTACGCCCCAAGTTGATTCTCCATTATTAATCAATCAAATCAAATTAAATAAAAATGAAGTTCTGAAATAAAAAATTAAAATAATCGATCATCGACGATTTCTTTGCTTTTTATCACCGGGCATCCACACGCTGGCCCAACTATTTGGCGAAACATTCACTGAATCATTCACCGAATCATTCACCGAATCATTCGTGTACAAACTTGCCGTCCACACGTTGGCGATTGCAGTTGGCTTGAGGCTTGGTCGAACTACAGGCGAACGACCATAGCGAATTCATAATCACAGATAACGACAGTGGCGGCGTTATGTGTCTTGAATTTCCACGGGAATTGAAAATGTAAAATTGTTTTGCCATATTTATACAAGCTCAGCTCTGATAATTTTTCTTTTTATAATTAATAATTGTTCTTTATATCTCACTAGTGCGGTAATAGACTTAGCGTACTAGTGCGGCAATATGGATTCTTATCCAAAGTAACTTAGATGGGTGGGATGATAAGTGCTCTTTATTTAATGATTGTAGATAAATATACAGGGTGGGGCGCGACGAACGCCTCGGTCTGTGTAGCCTAAATCGTGCACAATTAAAAAAAAAATTAAATTGAGTCTTATACAGGGTCGTAGTGCCTATAACTTAAAATTATTTTTTACTATACAGCATGTCCCATATGACAGTGGCATATCAAAGTTTTGTTTTTTTAAACAGAATGCTCCTAACTATGTTATCGCATTTTTAGATTGTCTGAGAAGAAAGAATAAGATTGGTTTTTACAGTTGGTGTTGATGTAAATTGAAAAGTTTCTGAGTTATAAACAAGTGAAAATCGCAATTTTCGAAGTTCAAGGCCCTGTACAACGAAAACGGCTCAAGATAGAGAAAAACGGCTTACATGTTTTAACTTTTCATTTACTGTCGTATGGTACAGAAACATTTGTACGTTCTTTGTTTCTTCTCATTTGGCGACGCGTGGAGAAATCTCAGATTTTTTCCAATTTTTTTATCACCCTGTATAAACATTTTATCTACATCATAGGATAGTACGCAAAAAGCTAAAATAGGGACATCTAAGCCGTTTTTCTTTATCTTGACCCGTTTTCGTGGTACAGGGCCTTGAACTTCAAAAACGACGATTTTCACTTGTTTATAACTCACAAACTTCTGAATTTAAACACCAACTGTAAAAGCCAATCTTTTTTTTTCTTCTCAGACAATCTAAAAATGCAATAACATAGGAGCATTCCATTTAAAAAAACATAACTTTGATATGCCACTCTCATATGGGACATGCTGTATACTTCAAAATAATTTTAAGTTGTGGGCACTACGACCCTGTATAAAATTAGACCCAATTCAAATTTTTTTCAAATTGTGCACGATTTAGGATACACAGACCGAGGCGTTCAACGCGCCCCACCCTGTATCATTTTATATTTTTATATTTTTATATTTTATTTAATTAAAGCCTTATAATTAGTTTTTTCACATTTCTTTCTAGCGATTTTGATTTTATTAATCGATTTCTACGTATGTATTGAAAAAAAAATTGATTTTATTTTCGACAATTTACCACCATAATACAGTTTTTTTTATCGCTGGCGCCCGAACTAATTTTTTTTTAATGAAACTGATTACCTATGCCATTCCGTGGTCCTATATCAAGTACACAAATCCTCAAAGTTTCAGTTTAAAATTAAGCTCTATTTAGGGGGTGGACACTAGTGTTGGGACACCCGGTACAGGGCCTTGAACTTGAAAAATGGCGATTTTCACTTGTTTCTCACAAACATCTCAATTTAAACACAAACTGAAAAAGCCAATCTTTTTTTTCTTCGCGATCAATCTAAAAATACAATAACATAGGAGCATTCCATTTAAAAAATAAACATAATTTTAATATAACGATCTCATATGAGACATGTTATATAGTCCAAAATAATTTTAAGTTGTAGACACTACGACCCTGTATAAGACCCAATTTAATTTTTTTTTATCGTGCACGATTTAGGCTACACAGATCGAGGCGTTCGTCGCGCCCCACCCTGTATAAGTATATTTTACTTTGTAAGGCAAACTAATCATTTTAATTTTGAAATTTCATAATAATGTATTTTTTTTTCTTTTTGCTCATTACGTAAAACGCACAAGGCTTTCGTTGGTGCATATTGGTATTTTACAACTAGCATTGGTTCTGACAACATACATATTTAAAAATCATAATCAAAATTACATTTTCCAAGGAATGGCCTTTTTTCATGTGTAATTATTAGATTGGGCCGAGGACTTGGCTATTTTTTTCTTACCAATATATTTCATAAAAAAAGAGTTATGAGAACTTTTTTGGTACCTAATTACTAATTTTAGTGTTGATCCTACTCATAAAAAATAAATTTAGTAAGTAGCCGTATGTTATTATTCAGGAACCTTGATGTTCTTATCTTTATGAAATTTATTTTTCGGGTCCCATATATCATTATTGGTTCACTTTGATAACGTTCGAGAAACTGGAAAACATTTTCGTCATTCCAGGTTGTCATTGTTGTTGTACAGCCTGAATAATATAGGAAGGCGAGAGTTTGACGAGAATTGGTTGGTGCGCAGATTGGGCTCCGAATCCATAAATGTTTATTGTCCAATATCAACAATGTTAGTCGGTGTCCGCGTAAAAAAAACAACCAACCAGATAAGGCTGATAAGAGTAACTCCGCCGTTCATCGAACAGGTAAAAAGTCAGTGGTGTGTACTGTTTAGCTCGTGTCGTATATTTATTTAAAATAGGTGGTTTCTGTCATCGTGTCGTGTGTAGGTACCGATGTTTTTGTTATCATGTGTTTTATTGATTAATATATTATTGTTATTAATTTGTTATTAATATATTGCTTGCCAGTAAAATAAGTACACATCTACTATTTTAGTTTTTTTCCGCATAGGTACCTTATCTTAAATAAATTCGAAATAATTTAACCGAGACTAATTCATATAAATTGGAATACTAAACGTAGATGTCCATATTGATTTTTTAATTGAAGATTGATAATTGACTTATCATTTATACCTAAACATTTAAAATATATTAAAAATATAAAATATTTTTTATTATGTGCGCGGCGCCACTGATGTTATTTCTAGTCTGTTATGGTGGAACAGCGTTTATCAGTTCAATGGGTGGAACAATTAAAACCGGCAAGATGCGTAGTTCACGCCCAGACTCTTGCCTTCTTATAAAAATCATAGTATATTTATTTTAATTTCAGTTATTACCGTAAATACACTGCACTGTGCAGTGAATAGTCGAGCGTAAATGACAAGATCGAACGAGCCAACGTGTGGGCAGTGTCAAATAGAGCGAAGTTGACGATAGCCGAATCTCTTTGAATTCGTGCATTTGCCGACAGCGAGGCGAACGTAGACAAACTTCGCTCACTTGGCTGAATGTTTGGGCAATCGACACGAACTTACCGTCCAGACGTTCGTGTTGCCGCTGATTTGCCGGCGATGCACCAACGTGTGGAGCCGGCATCAGATTTTATGTCACAAAAGTCGAACATCCATTCCTATTAATTACTTCATAATATGTAACTATTATTATCGATAATTAATTTCAACACACACGACGTTATTAATCTGTTTATGTTCTTTCTCTCGGGATGTTATTGTCGTAATTAATGGAGAAGCGCCGGGCAGGGGAATTACGGCCATGCAGAGTGAGTGGATGATGGCAACACGCTCGATAAGGCTGGAAGGATCGGGAGAAAGGAAAACGGCGACCCTTCTTATGTTTAAGGGATTGAATTTCTCTAAATTCTGAATTTCCTTTTTAAACATTCCGGCACAATATCAAAGTTCATGGTCTCATATTCAATTAATATCGCTGTCAGTTCGGGGAAAATTCTCCTTCGAGACGCAATAATAATAATTGTGAACGTGTATGTATTTTATATTTTTCATTTCGAGTTATTACTTTTTAGTTTTCAGCTGGGATTTCCTTCTTCATTATATAAGTTTCCTCTATTCTCTTCGTAAGAAGAGTCCAGGAAATTGGTTAAAAAAGTATTAACTTCTTCATTTAATTTTGATTGATTGATCGATGGGATCTATAATTTTATATATACCTACACACTTTTTAGTCAGAATTATGAAGTCTCTAAGAACTAATTATTTCGTATGACGTTCCCTATGTGTTAAGTAAGTAGGTATGTATTTATGGTAACCAGTAATAAATAAAGATGTTTACATAACGGACTAGATAAGAGAGGTGCAGATTAAAAAAACTTGTAATGTAACATTAAAAGATAAACTAACATAAACAGATGCTCCGAATTTCAATCTTTTTAGTCAGACTTTTCCAGCGAAAATAATAACTTCTTGCTGATCTGCCAAGTTAAATAAAGTTTTCTTCCGACTCAGGAACTCAGTTAAAATAAATCTTCTAAAATAATTTGATCAATTACCGACAAGCCACCGCTGATAGTTTATTGAAGATCGATCGATATAAGTGAAACGTGATAAATGCAACCTTATAAAGCTAAATTTTTCCATAAAAAACTAAAAACCTCTCATCAAAGATTACATACATTTTACGATAACTTCGAACGTGACTGCAAAGAAAGTCGATTTCACCGGGAGCTTATTTTGTAAGAAATCTCGAATACCGAGTTAATACTTTGCGCCGGGGTTGTTTTATTCCTATTTCTTTCTATAACAACGCAGAGTTTTCCATTAAAGATCAAAGAGGAACTTCAAGATATAACGATGCAGAGTTTCTCCTTCTTTGTACTTCTCGGCTGCTACTTCTGTTTTCCTTGGAGCATTCAATAACGTCCCAGTTGATATTTAAAACGTTTCTTAAAAAAATAATAAAAATTCCTGAGATTATTTGACGACGATAATAATAAGTCTATGTTTAAAAAGTAATTAAGTCGGGGAATTATCATCCTGACTGGTGTAGGGAAACACAAAAAGGGAACTGTAATCGTGTTTGGCCGAGAGAAACACAACAAATTTACAATTACAATTCTAATTAGTCAGTCAAACATTATAAATCAAAAATTCTAATTCTAATCGTATTGGTCAACAGAAACAACTATGGGAGATCTATGAGATGTATAATCTTGACTCAGTGAGAGAAACACGATAAATCTGAAATTAAAATCCTAATTGGCCATTAAACACAACAAACAGTAAAAAAAGCACAAAAACCTGCAACTATAATCCGGATTGGTGATCCCGATTGGTGGAGATAAATTGTAACATTGATTGGTCGATATAAACACAACAAATTTGAAACTATAATCCTGATTCGTGGAAAAAAGAAACGCGATAAATCTGAAAATTTGGAATTATAACCCTGTTTGGTTGAGAGAAAAACAATAAATTTCAATTCATAGTTCAAATTAGTCAAGTCGAACATTATAAATCTGAAATTATAATCTTATTGGTCAACAAAAACATAACCAATACAGAACTATGTGAGATTTATATGAGATGTATAATTCTGACTCAGTATGAGAAACACGATAAATCTGGAATTAAAATCCTAATTGGCCATCAAACACAACAAACAGTAGAAAAAGCACAAAAAGACTGGAACTACTATAATCCTGATTGGTGATGATAAACACAACAAATCTGGAACTACAATCCTGATAGGTCGAAATAAACACGATTAATCTGGAAATTCGCAATTCTAATCCTGGAGTTTTCTAGAGAAACACAAACTGGAACTGTTTGGTCGAAAGACACACATAAATTTAAAACTATAATCCTAATTAGTCAGTTAAACATTATGAATCTGAAATTCTTATCTTATTAGCGGACTGAAACACAACCAGTATGGAATTCTAGTCAAAATTGGTCAAGAAAACCAAAATAAATCCGAAATTATAATCCTAATTGGCCCAACACAACAAACAAACAAAAAATTCAAAAGCTGGAACTATAATCCTGATTGGTGGCGGTAAAGCACAATAAATTTGGAACTATAATCCTGATTAGTGGAGATAAATACAACAAATCTGGAACTACAATCCTGATTGGTCGAATTAAAAACAAGAAATTTAAATTCTATAATCCTGATTGTTGCAGAGAAACACAAACTAGAACTTTAAACCTGTTTGGTCGAGAGAAAAACAAGAAATTTAAATTTATAATCCTAATTGATGGAGTCGAACATTATAAATCTAAAATTATGAACAATACGAAAAAATATGAACATCTGAACCATAATCCAAATTGTTAAATCCAAACCGCAATAAATCAGAAATTATGATCCTGATTGATCACAAACAAAAAAAATCTTGAACGATAATCCTGATTGATTTAAAGAAATCCAACCAATTAAGCTGGCAATATCTTTATTTTTTTGGTGACCAAGATAAACACAATAAATCTAGAATTATAGGTACTTAATCCTGATTGTTGTAATAGAGAAACGCAAAATTTCAATTTATAATCCGAACTAGTCGGAGTCAAACACAAAAGATCTTATTGGTCAATAGAAACACAATACGAACTATAATTCTGACTAGTAGAGATAAACACAATAAATCTGAATTATAATCCTGATTGGTCAAAAAATACCTACAATAACTTTTCAATTGTATAATTGGTCAAGATAAACACAACAAGCTTGTAACTATAATCCTGATACGTGAATATAAACCAACAAATAATGAACTACAATCCTGATTGGTCGAAAGAAACAAGAAATTTAAATCTATAATCCCAATTAGTCAAGTCGAACATTATAAAATGAAATCATAATATGTACTGGTTATAAAGTATTGTGGAGAATATAAATATTGTGGAGATACACAATAAATCTGAAATTATAATCCTAATTAGTCAACAAACACAGCAAATCTGGAATAATCCTGATTGAACAAACACAACAAACACAACAAAACAAACAACACAACCAATCTGGAACCATAATCCTTAATTGATTTAGAGATTACGCAAAAAATCTCCCAATATTCAAAATCTGGAAACGATAATCCTGCTTGGCGTAGAGAAACTGACACTGTTATCCTGTTCGCTCGAGACAAACGCAACAAACCTGACATTATAAATATAACCTTAATTATTAGTCGCGTCAAACATGATAAATGAATCTGGAATTAGATATAATCCTGATTGGTGTAGAGGAACACAACCAAAACACAAAAAATATTATTGGTCAACATAAACACAGATCCTTATTGTGGTGATAACCACAATAAATCTGGAATTATAATCCTGATTGGTCAACAAACACAACAAATCTGGAACAAAGAGATTACACAACACACAACAAATCTCCCAATATTCTTCAGAAGATCAAGATAAACACAGAAAATCTGTAAGTTTAATCCCTACTGATATAGAGAGCCTGAAACTGTAATCCTGTTAGCGCTCGAGACATACACAACTAACCTGATATTAGAAACACAACTAACATCAACTAACAATCTGAAAGAATAATCCTGATCGATCATCAAACACAACAAACAAAAGAAAAAAAAAATGGAATTATAATCCTGATGGGTAATCTTATTGGTGGAGATAAACACAATAAATTTAGAATTGTAATAATCTTGATTCGTCCAGAGAAACGCCAAAAAATAAAAAAATAAAAACTGACAGAATTATGAGGAAGCATTTCACTTATTTATTTATTTATTATATTCGATATGCATATGAGTAGAAATTATTTATAGGCGCAATTACACAACTAATAGGATATTATTGAACATTTTTAAAACGGTCACGTTTCACGTATGTAAAATCCGATTCAACGGAACGTACACCTGAAATAATAATAATTACAATCCGCGGAGGAAATAATAAAGTATAGGTTTGATTGGTCCTATTTTATATTCTTATTCTTGTTTTTCAGCTCGAAACTGCATTTATAATAATAGTAGGGCACGACGGACAGACGCAACATAACGATGACTATTTAAAATTCCTAACGATTTAAAAGCCTGGGAACCGAAAACGATATGCAATGCAAATTAGTTTCGGAATTGCCGTGCCATTGTCTCTAAAAACTGGATGAATTGCCCGTTAAAATAGGTAAAAAATAAATTAAACTTCAACCTGACATAATCCTCGAAACGCAGAGGCACCAAAAATGTTCCATTCGACTTATCCAGTATGCGGACTGAAGATCTAAATTAATTTCGGTCGTTTAAATTTAATCTTAAAAAAAGGCTGATAGATCGACGCCAGCTGACTGGCATCGATTTCACTTAATTCTGGATCGACGCTACCTAGCTTCGAGTCCACTTGCTTCATGATAACAAAATTATATTTTGTTTGGGAATCGCTGCTTAAACTCGGAATGGTCCGACTTACTTGTATTGTAACTGCTGTTTTTCGCTTAGATGAAGTGGAAAATTTTATAAACGATTGATTCTTACCTGAAAAGAAAGAAAATCAAATTAGTAAATCAGTAAAAACATTTAATATTACGACATAGGTACTATAGGTAGGTATTACATTATTAATGATTTTTCTTAAATTAATTCAAGAAGGACCTAACAGTAACATTTACTTGGTGGAATCAGATTAAGCTTTTCTGCTCTTTTTTCTTAGATTGAAATTAAATCATTCTTCTTTCAATGAGGTTTAAATACGGTCCTGGGTCTTTCTATGTTGTTGTCTGGTATGATATTCTGCCTGTTATGTATATTATACGTTTCATCCATCTCCTAGCGTAATGAGAAATTATTCTAATCTAGCTCTAGCCCACAACCGGTTATTTACTGCATGGAGTTGGTAATTTTTTAATAACGTGCATTTTGCATTATTATTACTACTCATTACTCATTGTTACCGAATCATTATTCATAAAACTATTTTTATTTATTTTAATTCAATTTGTTTAAATTAAATAATTAATTTGGAGGCTTCTTTTAGTTCTTTTGGCCATGAAACCTTGACTATAATTTTGACTAAGCTAAACTGCAACTACCCGAGTAGTTACGATTTTTCCTGCAGCTTTTCATCAGATTTTTTCTGAAACGTCCAGTCAACTTGAATTTTTTGAGCGGTCCGGTTTTACCTACCAGATCCGGTCAGGTCGAATTTTTGGCAAGGTCCAGTCCAGTCTGACACAACTGGTTAGCTCAACTTTTTTGCAAGGTACGGTTAGATCGATTTTTTTTACCAGGTCAAAAATCCAGTTTGACAAAGCTCCAATTTTTGAGCCGACTTGACTTTGTCAAACCTGTCATTGCAAAAATCGCATTTCGAGCTGACCGTAGCTAGTAAAAAAAAAATTAGAGCTGACCGGATTTTGTCAAACCGCACCTTTCAACAAAAAAATCTAAAAAAAAAACTCGCTATTATAGTCCTGTGTAGCATCTACACTTAACCAACTTTGCAATCTATGTGCCGCCACTGCTATCGAGCGGGAAAATTACTTTTAATGAAGGTTTTGTAAAATAGTATATTACTATATAGTGTGGAAAGTGGCCCATTTCACACGAGTGGAAGATTGTTGTCGACGCGCTAGCCGAGTGCGGCAATCACACGAGTGTAAAATGACACTTTCCACACAAGTAATGTACACTGTTTTTCCTACGACCACAAATTAATGCATATTCTCAAAATTTTTATTTATTTTTAATACTCTTATTTGATAACTTTACAAAGAAATACAATGATTGAAATATTTAGAAATTAGTATTGAAATAATTATTATAAAAGTAGGTAATAAAATTAAAAATTTCATAAAAATGTCTGAACTAATTATTGTGCTATCTTAAAAAAAATTGCAAACTTGGAGAAAATATTCTTCTCCGGCACTGACCATACTCATAGCTGAGCAAATTTTAGTTAAAATCGGCATCTTTCTATTTCCTTGAAGTTTTTTCGAGCCAGCCGCCGGAAAGCTCCAATGAATTAGCTCCAAGGAATTACCTATCTATGGACAATAGAATTAAGCCAATATAATTATTCTCTTCTATCCTTTTGTGGAAAAAGTCCCTGCGTACCCACCAATTAATCCTTAAATTTGAAGTTTTGAAAAAAAAAATGAAAAAACAGGTATTTTATAATATAGGTAATTTACTTTCTATTGCTGTAAAAAAATATACAGGGTGTTCTTTAATTTAGTAATGACGACATTCTCTATTTTTTAAATAGGACATCCTGCATATCATTCTATGTTCATATTCCCTGAGAAACTACAATATTAATGGTTTTTGCTTTGCAGTTGTAGTTTAAAATGAGTAGGTTATAGGAGTTATAAACAAGTGAAAATTGTAAATTTTTCATTTTGAAAACAGTGTTCATAGGAAAAAGCTCCAACTATCGCAAAACGGCTTACATTTTAACTTTTCAGATGGTATCCTACTATGTATGTGTTTACATTTTTATACAGAGTGATTGAAATTATGAGATTTTTCATCACCCTAAATAAAAACTTAAACCACACAATAGGATACTAGGAAAAAATTTAAAACAGGGACACCGTTTTCCAATGTCTCAATCCATAAACAACTTTAAAATAACTTTTTTCATTTGTTTATAACTCACAAACTATTCAATTTAAACTGCAGCTGTAAAAAACATTCTTATTGCATTTTTTCATGGAATATGAAAATACAATAATCTACAGGGTGTCCTATTTAAAAACAATAGTATCAATAGAATGTAAATTAAATTATAAAATTGAAGTATTTTTCATTTCTTTCAATACTCAAAAATTGGAAGGTACCGATACTTTTTCAACAGCACCTATTAATTACTACGAACTACGAAATTCTTGATCGATTTATTCAATAATGATTCAGTTCAGTTTGCCAAAAAAAATCGAATAAATGTATTATAACAATTACGCTACTGAACAAGATTTATTAGTAAATCAGGCAACCTCGTACTCGATAAGTAATAATATATAATACTACAAGACATATAAAGTGAAAGTACCAAGAACTGTCGATTTGTTGCGCAATGACAGCGCTTATGATACAAATTTATACTGAACTTATCTCTTCTATTATTTCCCTACTACAGCGGAAAGTATAATTTAAATCAAATTTAACAAATTAGTAATAATAATTATTATTAATAATTGTTGAACTAGTACACTATTATAATAGTTAGTAGGTAGAGTATCTACCTATAATATAGAACTGGCGTTTGGCTTAATTTCGGTATAATTGGCTGTTTTCGCAACAGAGGCTAATAACCACAATTTATGCGCTATGCCACATTATCGATCCCTCGAATCGTCGAAGTTTAATAATGAAAATGTCTCTGAGGTAGAACTAATTCCTCTCGAAAATCTCATCTATATTGATGTTTAATTAAAACGTAATTGAATTTCATTTTATTCATAATCATTCGACTAAATATTATTTTGTCTCCATATTTTGTCTCTGTAATAACAGGGATAGGACGCCGATATAACAGCAATAACGACAAAAAAATTATTCAGAAAAAATAGCACCGAAGTCTGAGTGAGCTAATTTATGCTACCCATTACAGATTATAAAACAGTGGCGTGCTTAGGAGGTACCCAAAGGATTTAATCGAATCCTGAATCGAGGAACATTTTTGTGTCTATCAATAATTTTTTCGAACATTTAAAGGGGATTCCCCGCTCAAATGAGCGGGGAATGTTTTACCCTCGTTTTCCCTAAAAGATTCTCCGTTAAACAGAGTAAATCTTTTGCATTCAACAATTCTTTCGAATCCCGTTATTAAATATTCACAAGGGATTAGAATGATTCCCGCTTAATTGAGAAGTATTAATTCTTGTTAGTATCTATCAATCACTTTTTCAAACATTAATGGGATTCCCAGCTCAATTTCTCAATTATTCAAGTATATTTATCTCCTTTTATTTTGTATACATACATCATTTTATTTAGTTCAAATTTTGCAAATATTCACAAGGGATTCCCAGAGCAATTCAGTGGTTTCCCCGCCACTCATTTAAGAAACTGTATATGTCAGTTAATTTTTTGGACTCATTTAATCAAATATTCATATGAGATTCCCTGTACAACTGAAAAACTCTTTTGTGTATCGATCATTTTTTTATATATATTTTTTTGAATATTCAAAACAATTAATCTAAACCTCTTTTTCAAATATGCAGGTAATTCCCGGCTCAGTTGAACCACTTTCTAAACACTCGGTGTTTCCCCGCTCAATTGATAAACTTTTCCACGTCTGTCAAATGCTCATTTTTTCAAATAGGCGCAGGGGATTCCCGTTAAGCCGAGATATCCTCGTGTAAGCGTCATGCAATATTATTTTTTTTCAAATATTCTAATCAAAGGTATTTCCCGTTCAATTCAGACCTATTTTTGTATCTACCAAACACTTTCTTAAATATTCGTGAATTCCTGCAGCTCAATTACAATTATTGTATAAAAATTCAAAGGGGATTCCCCGTAAAACCAAAAAAACTGTTGTGCCGAACAATTTTTTTGTAATATTCAAAACAAGTGTCTATAAAACTTTCAAATATGCAGGGGATTCCCCGCTCAATTGAGTCACTTTCTAAATCCTCGGGGTTTCCCAGCTCAATTGATAAACTCTTCCACGCCTATCAAATGCTCTATTTTTCAAATATTCGCAGGGGATCCCCGTTAAGTAGAGATATCCTCGTGTGAGATCATGCAATTTTTAAAATCAATTTTTCAAATATTCGAACCAAAGGGATTTCCTGTTCAATTCAAACCTATTTTTGTATACACTTTCTTAGATATTCGTGAATTCTCGCCGCTCAATTACAATTTTCCAAAAATTCTCAGGGGATTCCCCCCGTTCAACCGAAAAACTCCTTGGTGTCGACCATTTAATTTTTAATACCTACCTTTAAAAAAAAGTGGAAATAAAACACTTTTTCTAATATTCAAGGGATTCCCCGCTCAAGTCACTTTCTAAATAGTCGGGGTTTCCCCGCTCATTTGAGAAACTGTTCCACCCTTGTGTGACACCCTTGTGTATATTCCTTTTTTACTTTTTTTTTCAAATAGGTAATAGAAAGTGATTTTACGCTCAATTCAAAAATATTTTTCTATCTACATCTATCAATCTCTATCAATCATCTTTTTTAAATATTCGTGAAATCTAGCCGCTCAAATAAAAAGTTTCAACACTTTGTTAGATTTCTTGACTCAATTGTTCAAAGTTTTTTGGATAATTTTTCAAAAATTCACAAGTTATTCTCAGCTCAATAGAAAATTCTTTGCACGCCTAAAAATTTGCGACTTGATTTATCCAAATATACGAAGGAGATTCCCTGTTATCTCACTACATGTAATGGTTTCTGGACATATCTAACCTCTGGTTCAAGACAGTGGATCTGGAAGTACGCTGGATTTACGCTGGAAGTACGCTCACCCACAGATGATGCTATATAAATAGACAGAAGCATCAATTATACAATTAGTTATACGTAGTGATATAAGTAAGCCAAGTTTAAGTCTTAATTTAATTATATTAATAATTAGTCTGGACATAAATTTACGAGTACCAAAGAACCCAAAAATTATTTTAAGAATTGAAAGAAATATTTATATGAATGCAGAAATAAATGATACTTGTAACTTGTAACGAATTAAATTAGTAATACTTTCACAAGCCCACACTAAGCAAATTTCGGTGATTGTTTTAAAGCCACCTACTCTGTCTGTCTGTATTATAATGTCCATGATTGAACCCAATTAAATTCAACAGAAAGATAAAGCGCGTTATATAATAACTATTTTAAGCCCAGTTTTCAGATTAATAGTAAGAGTGAACATTGAAGAGAGAGGTTTAAAACAGTTTTCGTATTGATTTTCCTCGTAATAACTTCTGGTGCAGGTAGGTAGGGTAGGAGGAAGTAGCAATTTAACCGGGGACCGAGAAGTAGATTATAAAGGCAAGAAATCAGGAATATTCGCCCCATTCTATGATGGTTATAAATATCAATGGAAAACTTTGTTAATATCCTTAAATGTTCTGGTTATTAATAACGATCAATAATTAATAATTATTACTTATTGAGATGGATAAATGTAATAATCATGAACAGGAAGAAAAGGGAATAAAACATGAATTAATTAAAAGGTGAATTTTTGTTTAAAATAAATTAGGTACCTACATACTTTCAGAATAAAATTCCCAGTTGTCCGTTAGCAGTTGTATAGTTCAACTTTATGTTTATTAGTTCCTGGCAGAATTCCAGGATTATTAGCCTTTCATTTTCCAAAACAACACCGTCTCCTTATACATTATTATCACCTTTATATCAATTTAAACTAAACAGCTTTCTACATTGCTCTCTATAATATTTTTTAACGAAATTTAATTATTTGTCTCAATAATCAACTATTATTGATTTCCTTTACTCTATTACCTTTCCGCACTCAGTAGATACCAAACATACCTGAACTCTTTTCTTAATTCACTCACACAATTATTGCTTTGGTAATTGTATACATCCGCGGCTCCAAAGTTTCATCCATTTTTTCGGGACCGAGGAGCGAAATAGGGGTGCTGGGTGGGTAAGAAGCTAAAAACAGCCATTGCAAACTAATATCAAGGTCACCACTAAGGCCTCTTTGGCACTACGGTCGAATTTCAATTTTTTTCACTTTTAGGGCAAGGAAAATCTTCGAAAATAACAGTACCACAATTTTTATTTTGAATTTTGCATTTATTTTGCATTTATAATCCAAAAATCATTGCGTCAATCCCTGTGGACTGGACACGATATGTGAAAGCGGATATATCGCCCAGTCCGCCTCTGTAAGCCTCGAACACAGAATACAATACTTGGCAATTATCCTGAAGTGGTGTATCCGGGATCGCGGCATCTAATCGGTGCCTCTTGTCAGGACCGCACTCCCTCCGCACTCTCAAAACCGTTTTTTTTACGCCGTTTTGTGACTTTCCCTTTCATTTGCAAAGCAAATTAATACCTTCCTGGTGTTACTATAGGTATGTTCTCCACCCCTATATAGGTGCCATAGTGAAACTGTAGGAGCCGCGGATGTATATAATGACCATTGCTTTCTTATAGCACTCTCCAATCTTCAATTTTGCTCTGAAAACATCCCAAACTGTACCTACCGACTGACCATGCGCGGAGCCTGCGCTCTTATAAGCCGTGACAGGTGACGTCAGTAGTAGCGTTTAGACGGACGTTCCCGAATGTCAATAATTGTCACAAATTGACATACCTACATACCGAATCTTGGACAGCTGACCCGTGCTAGAGTCTTATGCTACAATTAAGGCGTTAAAATCCCAAAACCAGCAAATGAAAAAAGCAGGCCTTTGCAACGATGTATCATCACAACTAGCGGTTGCCATTAAAAAAAATTACGATTACCAAAATTACCATTGACCAAAAACTAATGACGTCATAACAATGTTACACGTCAGAAGAGTGCATATAAAAAAATTAAATCGAAATAGAGAAAAATTGCACAATTTTATACTTATTAAGAATCTGAAATAAATTCAGGCGTTGCCGCAATATCCTGAAAAAAAAAACTGAAAAAACGACAAGCTTTTATAATCAACTCTTCACGTTGACCCCCAATTCTTGTCTGCGTACGCCTCTGGTTCGAAGGTGTTGTTTTTTAGATCAAGCATTCATATCTATTGTTTTTTTTTTCACTCTTGTAAAATTTTGATACAAGTATAGATATTGTATAAACGAGATATTATATAATCCTGTATAACGAGATATTGCCACTTATCTCTCTCTGTTTTTTTTTTTTTTTATATAATGCAGTTCACGCAGTAAATTCATCAATGACTCAGTCAGATAAGTTGCAAGGAAATGTTGCAATATCTCGTACACCAAGCCCTGTTTCAAAATTTTACAAGAGTTAAAAAAATATTAAAAATGAAGATGGTGGGGGGGTAAACATGTTCTGCAACCCCCGCTCCCTCCGTCGCGCTTAGATTCTCTGTGAACAAAATCTAGCAAACCAAAGTGTTGAGAAAAAAATTGTGCAAAATTTCAAGTGAATAATTTAACTTTGACACCCAGTATCTTGGAAGAGGGGAACCTAAATGAACAATGGCATTGGGAAAGCCCCATTATTTTTGGCCAAATAATCTGTGGCTAAGAGCGTGACCCACCAATTTGTCAGATAACGTGAGAAATTTTGACTTTTTAGGTTTTTCCGCATTTTTCAACCAGTGGCGGCTCGTGGATTGCAAAGTTAGTGACGTGCAGATTCTACACGGGACAAAGTCCGGTCAGCTCGACTTTTCTACAAAATCCGGTGAGCTCCTAAATTCGATTTTCGCAAAGTACGGTCAGGTAGAATTTTATTCTTTTGCAAGTTCCGATTTGAAAGGCTCTGAAAAGAGATTTCATAGACTGCATGCAAAAAGCGAATTTTCGAGCTGGCCGGAACTTGTAAAAAAACAAGCTGGTCGGAACTTGACAAAAAAAAATTCAGCGACTGAAGTTATTACATTTCGTTTCAGATTCTTAATAAGCATAAAATTGTGCAACTTTTCTCTAATTTCACCGACCCTGTAGTATCTATCACCATTAAGAAGTTATACCTATTAATAAATGCCCATTGAAAAAATTGACACCCTGTATATGTAATACCTATTTGTATATTTACCCAAATCGTATATAATCTAATCCAAGACAAGTTAATCATTATTAATAGAAAACAAATTTACTTTCTAGTATCTAGATTACATTAATCATGGATTTATTGATTATGATTACATGAATAGCTCTATGAATATGAAAGCAGCATATTACCATACAGATAATGAGATATTTATAATTCTCGTATCCTAGTTTATGGCATTGAAAATGGAGCTATAACCATAATTTAAAACACAAAAGGAAACATTCCTTATGTAATAAACTTATACTACCGAACTAAACTCTACATACATAAACCCCTCACCCATTTTTGCATATTATAAATCCATCTAATTAGTAATTACTCCTCCAACTTAAATATTATTCAACATATATATTTTAATATAAGTATAACGTAATACTTGTATTATTGTTAACTAAGGTACCAGTTCATCTACATCTACAATCTATCTACATACCATATACCTATCTACATAATATACCTTCCCAATTGCCCGAGGGCGAGGGTGAATTCTACATTCTGAATAATGAAACCAAATACCTATGCCCGACCCGCTCAAACAGACTTAATTCATGTATGGTGCACACAGATGGGTGAACGAATTTAATCATTATTACAAGTACACACGGTATAATTAATAATAATAATACTCGTTTTGTAACGTCTTCAAGCAACTTGAATTAAGCGATTTTTCATTTATGGTAATGGATGTTCAAATATCACCTATTGTTTCGCTTTTACGTGCATTAATACTCTTGTAACGCGTGTTCTTTGTAAGGTGAGATTTACAAAACTGGTTTTGAATGGGTTTCAAACTCACATTATTAATTGTTTATATTTATAATAATAATAATATGGATATGGATAAATACAAGGTGGCTCATAGAAAACGTAACGTCACGCTCCTGTTTTCTTTCAAGCGCAACAAACGAAGAAATAATTAAATCATTTAAATCCAAGTCTGGGCGCCGATAATGGGAGCAGTCGATTTCGTCCCAGTTACGTTATTAAATCAACCTACAATAATTAACAATGACTTTCCTTAACTTATTAACTAAAATTAAATTAATAATTTAATAAGCAATTTTGAATGCTTCAAACAAAAATTTGTCATCAAGACTCGGAACACGAGATGGGACAGCGAGACACAGAAAAAGAAAGCATGAGAAAGAGGGACAGCGTGCCCAGGGTCGAAATCGAGATCGCGAGAGTTTGCGCTACAACGTGAGAAAGGATGAAGGCGAGCCTCAGCGAAAAGGCAACCAAAAGCTCGAACGTAGCTAAAAGCTTGATCGAAAGCGTTGACTAGACCGTGAAGATGGGATTAAGCGTGACAGAGATCGCTTGATCTCGCGCAACTCTATAATATGTATAGTTAAACGAGACTTTTGGATTTTCCGTCTATATCAACGTATCGTAAACAAAAATTGCCGCATCAATCTCTGCAGAATTCCTATGGAAATTTTGAAAGCTTCAAACAAAAATTTCTCAAGCACCTGAGTTTCCCAATGAGAGTTTGCTTCAAGACTCATAACACGAGATGGGACATTGAGACAGACACAGAAAAAGAAAGCATGAGCAAAAGAGAAAGCGTATACTCAGGGACGAAATCGAAAGTGAGAGTGAGCTAGAACGTGAGAGAGGATGAAGCCCAGCGTGAGCGAAAAGGTAATCAAAAGCTCGAGCGTAGCCAAAAGCTTGATCGAAAGCGTTGACTAGACCGTGAAGATGGGATTAAGCGTGACAGAGATCGCTTGATCTCGCGAAACTGTATATGTACGGTTAAACAAGACTTTGGATTTTCCGTCTACAATCAACGTATCGTAAACATCGTAAGAAAACATGAGCAAGAAGGAAAGCGTACTCAGGGCCGAAATTGAGATGCGAGAGTGAGAGAGGGTGAACGAAAATGTGACCAAAAGCTCAAACTTAGCCAAAAGCTTGGTCGAAAGAGTTGATTTAGCTTGGTCGAAAGCGTTGATTAGCTTGGTCGAAAGAGTTGATTAACTTGGTCGAAAGAGTTGATTAACTTGGTCGAAAGCGTTGATTAGCTTGGTCGAAAGAGTTGATTAACTTGGTCGAAAGCGTTGATTAGCTTGGTCGAAAGCGTTGATTAGAGCGTAAAGATGGATTTTTAAGCGTGACAGAGATCGCTTGATCTCGCAACTGTATGTAAGATTAAACGAGACTTTGGATTTTCTGTCCATGTCAATGTGTAAACACAAATTGCCGCATCAATCACTGGAGGAGAATTCCTAGAGAAATTATGAACGCTTACAAAAAAATTCAAGCACCTGAGTTTCTCAATGAGAGTTTGCTTCAAGACTCGGAGAAGGGAACACGAGATGGGAGTGAGAAAGAAACAGAAAAAGAAAGCATAAGCAAAAGAAAAAGCGTACTCAGGGACAAAATCGAGATCGCGAGAGTAAGCTAGAACGTCAGAGAGGAAAATATGACCAAAAGCTCGAGTGTAAGCAAAAGCTTGGGCAAAAACGTTGACTAGAGCGTGAAGAAGGGATTAAGCGTGACAAAGATTTCATGAGATCGAGAGCGAGAGTAAATTAATGTTGCAATTTACGCAAAATAAACGAAAGGTAGCCTTGATGTGAAAATCAATTTGGGCCTCCTTTACATGAAAGAATAAGTTGAAATAAATAATATCAAAGCGACCTTTTCGTATATTGATGCGTTGATGGTTTCTTTACACCCCCCTCCCTAGACTGAAAAGAATTAACAGCTGCACTATCTACTGCGAAACTAAAAATCTGTTTCGTCCAGTTTTTGACTCTTTTTTTTAATAAAAGTGATAAAATAGATAACCGTACAGATTTAATCCCTTCGGAGATGCCCCCAATAGTATTTTAAATCATGTCCATTGTTTTCTTCATTTTCAAAATCTCAAACACTTATAAATGTCACATAAGTTACTTATCCCCTTTAATGACTATAATGACTAAATATTATGATCTGTCATTATTTCTTCCACTATTAAACTACAATCGTTTACTTTTTGTCCCCAAAAATTCACGTCACATAAGTTACTTCAACCTAAACGGTTTTCCTCAATTGGGAACACTATTAAGCAGTTTGTAAATCAATTCCACAGGAGATATCAGTAGTGACAATATTGGTTTGTTGTTCTTGTTTTTAAAGTCAGGTGTTTTAATAATTATTGTTAATAAAATTATTACCAAATTAAGACCAACCAGGTGTGTAGATTAATTATTGTTTGTCCCCTAAGTTACCAACGTCAATAAAGTATTTGCTCAATATTTTTCTATTATAGTAGCATAAAATTTAGTAATAAGGTTGCCTTGTTTGTTGAAAACGTACTGACAAAAGGTCACAGATGTTACCTTCACGTAAGTTACGTAAGTTAGTACGTAAGTAAGTAAGTTACACTCGTTATGTATTTATTTGGTTAACCATCTACTGATTATGGGTAAAATGTTTTCTGCTAATTACAAAGTTGATTGCTGAAACTTTCAAGTGTTAAACGGGACATACCCACTAGAAAATTGAGCAATTACTTTATTGACGTTGGTAACTTAGGGGACAAACAATAATTATTCTCTCATTACAAGAACTTTCAGAGATTTAATAAATTAAAGCATTATAAAATAATAAAAAATAAGTTTAATAATAATAAAGTTCCACTTTATCGTACAGCTACTTATTTTATGCTACAACTTTGCAGGAAGGATACAGTTCAACTTCTAATAAAACCAAGTATGGTGCTCACACTCCTGGCTCCTGGCGACATTCCAGAATTATTACGACTTTCGACCTAGTATACCTTTTGATCCTTTTCCAATTTTTTATCTTAATCAATTACTCGCGGAAACATTACATAATATTCCTTTAATATTTATTTTTAATTCATTTGTCCGAATTCACAAACGTTACTTTTGAAAAATTAACTTAATTAGTTTTCTTCGTGAATCCGGGCAATTATACATAATTAAATAACAATTTCTGTTCACCAATAAGAGGAGGATATTCCCCCACCAATGTACTTTAGTTTTAATCTTGCATATTTTCTAGTTCCATTTCCAAATTTCCATACATATTTGAAAGCTCCCAACTTTATACTCCCATTACTATTACTATTAGATAGTTTCCAGGATAAAGTTCCCGGTAGTAAAGCCTGAATATTTACTGCTTCCTGGCAGGATTCCAGGATCATTCTCAGCCTCTTATGGAGTTTGTGTATGCTATATCCGTCTCCGAAACTTAAAATGTATTTATTTATTTATCCACTTTTCTGCTCCCGCTCGACTTTATATACTTTACTTCATTCCTGCGATATTTACACGTATAACTTGAAGTAATGTAATAAAAATTATCCTGAAGGCAATAAGAAGAGTAACCTTTTCAGTGGCTCGATTCGACTTTATTAGATGGCGCTGTTCCCAGCAAGCACTCTCGCGTATGACCGGTTCCATTTATCGAACCAATTAACTCGAGTAACTGGATAATTGATACTTAACTCCCTTTCTTATGTGACTAAAACAAACGATTCCAACAAAAGGGTTTTTTTTCCATTGTTACTGCAACTTTCTTACGTACAAATACGCTACTGCTTTGCTACAAGAATAGGTACCGTAACTCCGGTACCATTTCATACTAAAGTGGTCTTTTACTTATTTTGGTCTAATTTATTTGTCGATTTCCTTGAGAGAAAAAAGCAATGATTAAAAATATTTATTTAACTAGTACTCATATCCCCATTAATTGGTACCATTTTAGGTACCATCCATCATTCGTGATAACTGGTTCTGATCCAATGAAATAAAAAACGATACTTTTCTTCTTATTTCGCCAAGAGTCAAAAGCACAGTTCAAAGACTAGCTAAAAAGAATATTTAGGTACCTGGTACCAAGGCAAATATGATCATACATAATGGTTTTATGACTATTCTTGAGAAATTATTAATCAGGAAGACCATGTTGTTGATACCAAATCTGTTGATAATTTTGAGGTACCATCAGTAGGAACCAACTGGTTGCTAATAGTATTAGAGATTATTATTTTTCACCGCAAATCCGTTCTATGGTTATTAGAGTAGCATACATTTTAATCAAAGAACTCCTGTATTTTTTTTTTACAAAAACGTGGTACCATTGGGTACCGAGGTTGAATATCTTCATATTTATTGAAATAACATTTTTATGATAATTTCATTGAAGATGAACATTTAGGAAGAAAATTTAGGTACCAAGAGGTGCCAGTCATATCTATAATCGGTGACTTAAGGGGTTGGTACCGTAAGTAACAATAAAATTATTTCCCATTATGTTTCGTCCATGAATGCTTGCTTGTCTGTCAATGCAGGCTGCTATTTTTGGTCCGAAGGAGTGATAACTGTCACCAAGTCACTAAGCATTGATAACACGACTCCTTCAAGACCATCCAACCTTCCAGGTAGATATCACAGATGTCGGAGATGGCGTGCTGATGAGCCCTAGAGGACGAAACGGTTTATTCATAGGAACTTACGTTATCGCTTAAAAATATGTACTGTGTATGATTGGGTACCAGGGCAAACGTCCCCATATTTAATGTCGATTCAACCATCATCAGAGATGGAAATTGAAAAAAAAAAAAGGAAAATTCTACACGTTATAAAGGATGTTAATTAAGTTAAGGCAGGATAGGATTACTTCCCAAAACGTTCTTCGACGAGCTTGCTGCTTATAGCGCGTCACTTCGAGACACAATTAAAACCAACCATGGAGAATACTTACATAACCACGTCGTGATGATAATAAGTAATTTCAGCAGACGTAACTTGAGCCGTAACCCAAACAAATACCTCAAGTCTATCGAATCTGCATGCAAATTTATGACTGAAATAGACACGAAATGAAGTAGCGATTTATGTATTCATCAGTGCCTACAACACGCCAGTAATAAAAAATAATGATCCTGGGAGGATCAAAATAAGAGGTATGGAGGAAACTGCTTTCAAAATTACTTCAAACGTCACGAATCTGACGGGAAAATAACGGAGAAGCTATAAAAAAGGAAAAAAAAATGAAAACAATAATGAAAAAAATTATAGAAAAATTTGATGTAGGGAATCGCTCCAAAGTCAATGTGAATTCAACCAAGCCATTCATCTTCTCAGTATACCCATTCAGGTAAAAAAATTTAAATTATAGAAAAATTTGATCAAACCGCTCCAAAGTAAACATGGCTTTAAACCCATTCATCTTTTAAGTAGGTACCCATTCATACAAAAAATTGATTAAATAAAATTATAGAAAAATTTGATCTAATATCACTGTAAAGTGACTTCAAACCTATTTCAAACGTTACTTCAAATCCATTCGCCTTTGGAATGGGTATGAATGGGTATACTGAAAAGATGAATGGGTTTGAAGTCACGTTTACTTTAGAGTGTTGAAAATTTTTTGTTTCAATGGGTACCTACTGCTGAATGAGTATATTCATCTTTTCAGCACCCATTCATTCAAAAAATTAATGAAATAAAATTATAGAAAACTTTGTATATTTCCCAAAAAACGAAATAACAATAAAAAAAAGCCTGACCAGAAAAAAATAGATACATACCTACCGTAAAAAGTGGAGTAGAAAGAAATATAAACAACCCTTGGACGATTCAAATAAAATAATGAACCTCGTTCTGGATAATCGACAGGCTGGCTTTAGCCTCGGCTTTAGCTACATTTCATTGCTGAAGATAGAAAGAGATAGGGGACGCGAAGATACCAACGAAGTAGAAAAAAAAAAACCGTTAAATCCGGCTCGAAAGACAAAAAAAAAATTTTCTATAAATATTTTGAGGTCCCCATTTAAGAATGACACATTTTTTTTAAATAAATATTTTCAAAAACTAATGACCAGGGATTTTCGAGCTATTTTCGAGCTCTTCAATGGTATTTTCGAGCGGTCTCTATCTTTCACCGTTTTTCGGAAAATCGCTTTTTTTTGTAATGCTTACATTACACTTGACTTTTTTTATTTCAATCTGTGGAGAAACCCAAACAGCACAGGAATTTCGAGCTATTCAATGAGATTTTCGAGCTGTTCCTAGCTCTCGTGTTTTTCCGGAAAAACTAAAAAAAAAAAACGCTTTTTCGTGCTAGGATTTGGCCTCAATTTGTAAAGTACGTAACCCCGGAAAAAGCACAGGAATTTCGAGCTATTTTCGAGTTACTCAATGAGATTTTCGAGCTATTCCTAGCTCTCGTAATTTTCCGGAAAAACAAAAAAAAAAACGCTTTTTCGTGCTAGGATTTGACCTCAATTTGGAAAGTACGTGCTCCCGAAAAAAAACGAATAAAATCAAAGGAATTTCGAGCTCTGGTAATTTTCCAGAAAACCGAAAAAACCGCTTTGTCGTGCTAGGATTTGACCTCACTTGACACCAATTAACA
The DNA here is from genome assembly GCA_910589415.1 of Malachius bipustulatus. NCBI lineage: Eukaryota > Metazoa > Arthropoda > Insecta > Coleoptera > Melyridae > Malachius > Malachius bipustulatus. The sequence goes on from OU342633.1 coordinate 34,616,221, forward strand.
CTGAGGTAAAACTCAGTGACTTAAATCAATTCAGCAATCGAAGCTTTTCGTTTTTTTCCGGGAGTAACGTACTTTCCAAATTGAGGTCAAATCCAAGCACGAAAAAGCGTTTTTTTTTTTCGTTTTTCCGGAAAATTACGAGAGCTAGGAACTAGGGAAGTGCCGAACCACGGTTTGGCCGAACCGCCGAACCACCGAAGCTTCGGCCGAAATTATGCCGAATCGCCGAATGTTCGGCAAAAAGTTCGGCTTAAAGTTCGGCAGGATAAAATAAGTCTGAATCGCGGAAAAACTGCCGATTGATCTGAAAATTTGTACAGGTTTTCAATAAATCGTCATTACAAAACGTGAAATGTAAAAAACTCCCATCAATCCAATCAATCCTGCTTGTTATTCCTGAAAAAAGTAATTAATTCGGATAAAACGTAAAAAAAAATTAGGTTAGGGAATATGGGTGGCATTTCCCAATTCCTATAAATAAATATGTACACTTTTAAGTTTTAAATCTAAAGAAAATTAATTGCGTCAATAATAATAATAATTATTATTATTAGGTATTTATCACTGAAAGAACTAAAGAACTCGTAAAATCCAGACCTAAGTAAATTGAGTTAGGTATTATAATACCTAAGGACCTACACTCCACTCCTGGAATTCTAAATATTTCACTGGACTGGAAATCATGCAATTAAGTCTAAGAATTAGGTATACTCCTTAAAACTGGAAATAAAAAAATTCTGATTCTTTATCAAGTGTTGCCTAATTTAATATTTCATTATTTGTTTGTTCATATTTTTTATTGTAGTAATAAATTTACTATGAAACAAATTGAATAATAATAAATTATTATATCAATTACAGCAATCCGATTGTTGAAAAAATTTAATAAATTTACTACTACTTATTAGATTGAGTTCATTTACTTTCAATGAAGAATGTAGGTATAAAAAAACAAAAATAAAAAAGGCATGCCAATAACAATAAACAACACTTCAGGGAAAAGATCTCAAAGACGCTAAGTCAGGCCTTCATTATTTATTAATCATTACATATTTATAGTCTTTTATACTTCAACTCATGCTATCCCAGCTTTCAGATTTCTGTATAACCTTGTCTACTCATAAATATTATGTTGAGTGGTTATGGCTTTTGAGACAATAATTACAACCAAGCGAGACGAATATTACGGATGTTTAGGTTCAGAATTAGGTCAATGCCACAGGGTCTCAGCTGTTTCTGAACTCACAAAGCCAAGTAACATTATGAAATGAAAAATATGAAACTATTCAGAAATAGAAATACCTACCTATACCTAGTTTTTTATTGAAGTTACAACAATCCTCACTAGACGAGCTGTATTTCTAACTGCTGTCGATTTTTTTTACAAACTAGACTTGTATTGGGGTTTTTGTTTGAAAAGTTTGTAGTGTTTTACGCAAAAACAATATCTGGCAAAAAAAAAGTTCGGCAAAAGTTCGGCAAGTTCGGCAAAATCATATCAAAGTTCGGCTTCGCCGAATATTCGGCAAAAGCGCCGAACTTGCGAATACCGAACTTTTGCCGAATATTCGGCACATCCCTACTAGGAACAGCTCGAAAATCTTATTGAGTAGCTCGAAAATAGCTCGAAATTCCTGAGCTGTTTGGATTTCTCCACAGATTGAATTAAAAAAGTCAGGTGTAATTATTTTCAGGTGTAAAAAAATGCGATTTTCCGGAAAACGGTTAAAGCTAGAGGCCAGCTCGAAAATCACTCGTCATCAGTTTTTTTTTTTTTAATATTTATTTCATAAAATGTGTCATGCTTAAATTAGGGACCTAAAATGAAACATATTTGCACCACCCATTTTGATCTGCGTATTATATTTGAATTGATTCTTTGAAAAGCAGCTCAAATTTACGCAATTAGAAACTACAAACTTGAAAAGTTCTTGCGAAAAAGAAGAAAAAATTTCTACGATTTCAAAAATTTTTGCATTTCTTATAGGCTGAAATGTAGAAAAAGTACTATTGTTACACGAAAAGGACTGAAGAACTAACTACATTTATATAGAACAAAAACTATGTTTCAGCTGTTTTGTCATCTTCTTCCTCCATTAGCAGCTGTTCTCAACAGTTCCTAGACATGACAGTGTTCGGTGACGTTTCCAGAATCCAGAGTTCCTATTAGCCGTGGTCTATATAAGGAACGAGCCCGTCAGCGCAAGTTAATATAAAGCTGAACATCATAAGAAAAGTGCTCTATAAGAAGAGAAAACGTGACAAGTGGAGACAATTATTGTAACAAAAGAAAAAGAAGAAGTGATCATTTTATCATTTCAGCGACCGTAGTTTTAGTGTATTAATATTAATAGTAATAAATAAATATGCACTGTAAAGATAATTTTATAAATATCATAAAGCTAATAATTACGAGAATAAATTCGTTACACAATAAAATTAATATAAATATAAGCACCAATCACGTGAGCTCTTGATTTAAACGATGATCTGCATTTCTCTTTGATGATGACATTAATTATAACCGCATAAGTTCCAGATTTAGGATCTGATGATGACATTCACTAATAATTTGAACCTGGACACTGAATCATCAAATATACCTAACGTGATAATCAAATTAGGTTTCGATTTTTAATTTCTCTCACGGAATAATTATTCATTAGGCAGGTATAAGTCCTACTTCTACAAGAACATTGTAAAATATAATAACTCCTGTTGTATGAAATAGGTATAGGGTATACTTTTTTAACAATTCTTCATCGTTGCATTAAATAAGTAAATAATTGACGTATAGATAATTAGGATGTGTACACACCAGAGGTCGTTAATTTACCAATGTAAAGGAGTAAAGGACTGATAAAAGTATTTTCAATAATAATTTGAAACGAGGAACAAGTTTCATGGTCAACTCCTCTCTTAATAAATAAACCTCGGTCATTAGGCACCTCATTAACACATAAAATGCATAATATTAATGAAATAAATATTCATCAGTCTTACAGCGGGTGTTATAAAGGCTCATTAAGTTAACGGGCAGATTTCTGTGGCCATTTCTGAAGAAGGTATCGAGTCTAAGTGTAAATTTTTTAAATTTATCTATTCTTGACACGAAAGTGATTACAAAAATGTTAATAAATGGCCTTTGACGTCGATATTAGCTTCAAAAACGAGCACAGAAATCTTCCCGTTACCTATATCTCGTATTGGTTACAACTTGGTCAGCTTTAATTTTCTCTATTCCAGTGCAAGACCCAATTCTTCTTCTTTTTTATTTTTCAATATTATTCCAGTATTAGGTACTTCAATATTTATGTAGGCACTTACAAGTACAGGGTGTTAAGAAAATGACGGATAAACTCTTTAGTACATTGTAGGGGACACTCAGTGGAGTACGGGAAAAATAATTTAAAAAAAAAATCATGAGCTAAATTTCAAAAAATATAAGCAAAATATTGAGCAATAAATTTGACAACGTTTAACACGATAACTGCTGGCATTTGGTATTGTACTTTTTAATTTTATATGATTTGTGTTGCCCTTCGTAAAAAATAAAATGTCAGATGGCTCTAACCTTACTGATTCTGTTTTGACAGTTCGATAGTGTTTTTTTTATTTTTTTAGCAAAAAATACCGAAAAACAAAGACAATAAAATGGTAACTTTGGCATTTTTTATCTCACCAAATTGAAAACCAGATTTTTTTTTTATTATTTCGCCAAAGTTTCGCAAAAAATACTTTTTCAAGTTCTGATAAAACAAAACTAGCATAAAACTGCAAAGTTGATTTAAAAAATTGCTCAGTTCCAAGTTCAAGCAAAATGACACTAAATCTAGTTTGTGGCAAAGATCGAGTTTCTGTTGAACTAAATATACACAAAGTTGCAACAAATCATAAAATTATTACTCTACATTCCACAACCTGTTTTTTTAAATTATAAATAATTGAATTAATATCAAATAATTCAGACTAATAAAAACTAATAAAAATGATGAAACAAATGTCTCTGAATATAAAAAATATGGAAGAGACGAGACCACATCCCATCAGGCTAAAACCTTGTGAGATGATTAATTATTGTTACTATCGAAATGACGCGAGTTTAATATGCAATTTCGAAACGTTCTAGGTTACATTATTGAAGTCCGAGCTGAGGTCTCTAAATAATCGGAGTTGTAAGAATTCCCATCATAATGATTCAACGGAATATTAATTTCATGTACTCATACCTGTCTATAAAACGCGATAATGATGCCTGCTGGCCATGAAATTATGATTTTGTTTGTGTCAAATATTTAAATAACTTTTCATTACCTTTTTTTTCAAAGTTGCCAATAAGTATTTTGTTTATATTAGTTATTTATATCCAGCTCTAGCAGATAGGTAAACGATTGTACATATTATAATCAAGCGAATAAGGAAAAAAATAAAAAAATAAAAATTATGATTATAGTTTGTACACTGAGTGTTGTCTGTTGTGATAACTAAGGATACATCATGTTTCTTACTCCTTCTATTGCATTGCATAGTCAATCGAGTTAAATTGGGACGTATTGTCAGAAATACGTTTGAATCGTCAGCAATTCTAAAAAGATGAGCGAGAGTGAGACGGAAGTACGACTCGCGTCTTGATACGCTTAGATTGATACGATAAGATTGTCGTCCAGCTCATCGGCTACTGTCAGTTGACAGTGACAGCCCTAAATATACTAATGAGGTTTGTTATTTGAAACGTTTTTAATACGAAATTAGAAGAATTACCTGTGATATTGTACGATGTGATAAACTACGAGTAACTTATTAATTGTGTGAATGCCTAAAAATCTATTGCCTTGTTTTTCTAACGTTTAAAAAAAACGGACTGGGTATATTCTCGCAACGAACTACAAAAAATTACACAAAATGCCTGGGAAACGATTGAACTCCCTAGGACGTGGTCTTGTGTGGTTAAATTGCTAGGTCAGGTCAGGTCAGGTCAGGTCAGGTCAGGTCAGGTCAGGTCAGGTCAGGTCATATGAATCTTCCGTCTTATAATAATCACTTAAAGAATCACCCCATGAAGTTTGGTCCCATATTTATAAGGGCGAATTCCTGGGCCAATTTCAAGTCGAAAAGTCCAGATTATAAACATGTTGTGTCCTAAAATGTCTGGTTTTCAAGAATCAGAGTGTCACCCTCAACTCACAACATTATTGCAAAAAAAAAATGTACGCCACTGACTTTTTTTTCCGATTTTGTTCTTAGATTAAGCAGCTAAAAATACAATATTTTGTCTCTTAAATTGTTTTCCTATTTTACTTCTTATTTGAGAAAAAATAAATAAAATAAAAGACGCTTCAATGCATCTCTAAAAATTGATAAAAGAAAATAATCAAAATAAAAATCCATTTTTATTTAAAGAAGAAAAGTTAAGAGACATAAAAGTTGTATTTTTAGTTTCATAATCTGAAAAAATATCAAAATTTGAATAAGTCATATGCACACAGTTTTCCTTGCTATAATACTAGTGATGGTGTCCCCATGGACGCCACTGGCCTTGTTAATTTCAATCTACTTAAGGCTAAACGAGCTTTTTATTATTACAAACGAGACTGCCAAATTTGAACAGTATCGGAAAAAGAATGTTTGATATATTAATAAAAAAAAAAAAAACGATTTAAAAAATAACTTCTACACCCTTATTTATCTTGAAAACCAGACAAAGGAGACACATGCTTGTAAATATGAACTTTTCGACCTAAAATTAGCACAAAAATACGCCCTTAAATTTAGTAGTTACCCTAAAGTAACACCCTGTGTAATAGGATTTTTTTAAATTTGGGTCCCGGGTTGCTGTGAAATTTTGTTTTTATCTTGGTACACACTAGAAATTGAAATCCCCAAAACTATCATCACTATCACAAATTTACAATTATCACTTGTCAAAATCGACATGTTAATAAAACGAGATAATTATGGGTCTATTCTATATATAGGCTGGAACATATAAATCAGAGCTTTATAATAATAATTGGAGTAATTTACTTATTTTACGTTCTCATTTTAGTACTAAAATTAAAGATGTGTGATGTGTGGGTAAGTGTGAGTGAGTAATCGAATACTGAAAGCGCTGACCTTGATTATAATGGAAATTAAATAATAACGAATGATCGATTCCAAACAATAAAATTATAATTTATGCAGTAGTAGTAAGTATACCGGGTGTAACGTAACCAATCATGTGTAATTTACCATCAGCTTTTTGTACTTTTCTTTAAAAGGTACCTTATTTATACAGGTCATGGATATACTGTTATGGGTATGATATACATTTTATATTTCATAATTTCATCAAAAAAATCCAATTAAAAAAAAACTATTTCTTCATTTGAATAGAGGACTCTTTCTCTCTCTCTCTCTCTCTCTCTCTCTCTCTCTCTCTCTCTCTCTCTCTCTCTCTCTCTCTCTCTCACTCTCTTTCGAGAAAAACAGCCATTTAAGATGATAAACTTGGATGTTTCAAAACATGTGTCGGGAAATGAAGGGCAAAAAACTTCTCTCATTCCTGAGATCTCCACACATGGCACAGCAAAATGAGTGAATTGATATTAAAAAGGTAGCTTATAGCAATGATAAGACATGTACGAGTACAAAAGCTGAGTTCTGTATCTCAAACGATTTTTGAGATACCTTCAAAAAAATGAAAAAGTTTTTCCGTGACACCCTGTATCTCAAAGAGGGTGCATTTCCGGACACGCGTTAATAGAAATTTTTTTGTTTATTTTTGACCAAAGAATCTGTCTTTAAATTTTTTTTCAATATTAAAGATTCACCTGTAACCTGTTTATAAAATGAATTGACCTGGTTCTTCCGCACAATTACCTTATCTACTCTATACAGGGTGTTAAATATGGGGCCAAACTTCAGGGGGTGATTCTCTGAGTCATCCCCTGTGATCCTTTGAGTCACAAGTTCATATAAACATAGGTCCGGAAATGAATATTTTCCTAGATACAGGGTGTAGCACTTTTATTATAAAATCGCCTTTTTCGAAAATATCTTAAATGCACTCTACTCAATATTGTTGCAATTAAACACTTTTATTGTCTGTAGTAAGGAGCTAATTTAGCCCTAGCTAGATTCAAATTATAAAGTCCAGTGGCGTCCTGGAGAGCACCTTAAAGAATATTATTTTGAAAAAACAATTTAAAAAGTACACCAATGGCTTTTTTTAATTTCATTTTTTTGCAGATTAAGCAAAAAATACAAGTTCAACTTTTTGTCCATCATTTTCTTCGTATCTTGCTTCGTTTTTGAAATAAAAAATAAGAATCACTTTATTGCATGTTCACGAAGCACACAAAAAAAACATTAAAAAAAATGAATTTTTTAAATTGTTTGCAACAGTTTTTAAAACATTTTCTATGACTAGAATAGAGTAACAGACTATTCATACGCAAAAAATTACCAGATAAGTCCCATATATTGCAAGTTTCAGTTTTTTTTTATGTTGACCGAGCCATGGAATAAAGTGGTTCTGATTTTTTATTTTTAAAACGAGGCAAGATACGAAAAAACTTCTACAGACAAACAACTGTAATTATTACTAAACCTAAGAAAAAATAAATAAAAATAAAGCCAGCGGCGTGCTTTTTTTTATTGTTTTCAAAATAATATTTGGTAAAGTGCTCCCCGAGACGCCACTAGACTTAATAATTTGAATATGGTGAGGGCTAAATTAGCCTCTTACCACAGAAAATAAAATTTCCAAATTTCAACAATATTGCGTGAAATATATTTAAGATATTTTCGAAAAAGTCAATTTTTTAACTTGAAGTTTGGCCCCGTACTCAACATCCTGTATAAAGAATTAGCTGACTATCTGTTAATTATTCCAGTGAAATCTGATGGAATGCAGTTATATGGACCATTCTGCTCCAGGATATCTCTAGAAGCGTCTGGAATATATCGATTGGCAACATGTGACATTCGGGGACGTGATTGTTCGGAAACGTCTGCGTAGAACGTCACTGTTGTCACATGTCAGGATGAATATATAAGAGACTCGTCGTCGCAGATGAGAGTAGAGAGTGAGAGTAGTTTCGGACGCTATTGGTTCGGACGCGATTAAAGATCAGTTAGTAAGTTGTTATAAATAAAGTGAGTTTAGGAACAAAATTATTTATTGCAAGGGGGACTAGCTACTGTAGCGATTTACAGTTCGACGAACCCGAAGAATGTTGAATATCTTAATAGTTATTTATGCAACAAGTGCATACAAAATTTTATCTACGAGTGACTTAAATTAGAACTAAAAGTTATTATTATAAAATAAAATCTTTCCAATGCATTCATATCTTATGTAAGTGTTTCTTTGAAGCTATTAAGGCTTTTTTCATCACGTCAGTTCATAAAGGTGACATATTGCTTCTTTAGATTTTTGAGGTAGGTACCTAACAGATTTTGTGCAGCCATATTTGATTGAATAATAATTTCTTCTAGTGCGGAAGATATTTCATTTATGATTAAATGTAAACATAAAATATGTCAATTATATAGCCACACATTTGATTGAAAAATAATTTCTTCTGGGGTAGAAGATATTTTATTCATTGAATCATCTACAATGGTATCCATTTTAGGTAACTAAACGACGCAAAACACAAAATATTAATTGTAGGTACATAGATCTGGCGCACTGCTAATAAACTGCGACGTTTCTCTAGTATAGGTTGATGTCAACAAGCATTTGGAGCGGTTGGCATCGGGATACTATGTAATTCAGCGTTCAGCGTCTCGTATTGCAGTGCGAACGCCACAATCGAGCCAACTGAGCCGAGCCGCTAGCGTTCACTAGAACTTCCACTCGGCGAGCGTGCATTAACGTGTCAGATTTAGCGTTAAATAATGAACCGCTACGGCACTTTATTTCACCCGAACTACTTTATTTCACTCTTCAAGATAATCATACATTTTATGAACTAAGAAACGTCTAAAAAAGTGCATTTTATGAATCACTCGTAGATAAAAAATGATTTGAAAGTGGTATATTAAAACTAGGGAAAATTAATATAACTGACAACAGTGCTTTGCATGAAAAATAATTGAAATACTCGTACACAATAATTATGTATGTGGCTTTTGTAAATAGAGAAACCTTGTTAAGTAAACTAGTTATTTATTCATTTTTAAGCTCCTAAAAATCCAATTGTAAACATATACCTTAATACCTACCTACCAATTGCAAGATTAAAATGAAATCTTAATAATGGAAAGTATTATCGTTAGCAAACAATAATAATTTTTTGGAACCGATCCAGAAATAAATGAATCAATAATAATAATAATGGTAATCGCTTGTTCACTGCGTTGAATTTTGATATGGAATCGAATCGAACAAAGTGTACAATAAATAAGTTTATCACGTACCGATAATGGTTGTAAATAACATAAAAATTTAAATATCAAACGTAAGGATTATTTTTTGCGACTGCAACATTGCTGCAAAACAGTGATAATTGAACCGATTTACATAATTCGTTTGGAATTATTCATTTCATCATAATTATTATGTTCATCGTTAATTATTTTCCTACCTGTACGCGTAAAATAAATAAAAAAACCTGCGACTAGGTGTCCTTTAAAATAAATATAACAATTAGGTGCATATTAATTTATATACACCACTCATAAATTATTCGTGAAGCTGTTCCCGGTAATATACAAAAATGTATCACATATATTAGAGGTAGATACTATTAGTGGGAAAGGTTGTGGTTTCTACCAACAGAAGGGTCGCCAGAGGGAATCATCCACATCGGTGCCATAGAGAATAAAATGGACCCCATATTGGTGCCTTGGGGCACTCCAATCAATCTAAACACTGACCAGTGCTCTAACTCGACGACCAGTAGCTTCTTATGATACATATGATTATCGATGTAGACAATAATTGATGAGATCTCGGGAAAAAAAACAGGATTGCACAATTTTTTGTACTGATCATTTTGTAGGCGTAACACCTTAATTGATGAATGGTCCACTATTTAATTTTAAAAAATCTCTTTAATTGAAACCACTAACGCTCCATGTGTTTTTCATCGGAGTGTAAGTAACGACGATTCTGGGGCGCCCTCGGGAGCGCTCGAGTACGACTGAACGAGAGGAAATATCCAAGTCAATTTATGAATGTCTTTGCGCGATAATTTCGCTCCAATGTGACAAAGAGCGTCCTGTATGAAGGCACCCTAGGGGTACGCTCAAAAATTAACTCTGGAGTACGATTTGAGTAGGGGTACGGTAATAGTAGAAATCTCCTGCTCACCCGTATCTCATAACCCGTTCATAAACCTACCCCGGAATTTGTCAAGACAACTGTCAGCCCTTGTATCATGATTTATACACAAGAAACACAACACCGAACTTAAAAAAAAAGACATTCCAAACCCTTGAACCGTTTTACCGCGAAATGCGAATAGAATAAGAACTAATATTCTATATAGTTCTATATTAGTTCTTACTCTATGATAATTTGACAGGTTAATTGTCAGAGTACGTTCGTGCCCTCTTTTTCCGTAGGGTATTCGGGGAATGCCCTAGAGTACGAACTTTTAGTTTATGATCGCTGTAAGTGACATTTCCAGGAGAATGCCAATAGTTTCTGAACACCCAATAAGGAGGATGCTCTGTATACTCGGTGTAAGTTTCTGAACGTAGTCTAGTGATGGTTAATTGTCAAATGATCGACAAATTATTACTTATTGTGGTCAAGAGTAGGTTTACAGTGCCCGCCAAAAAGTTGAATTAGGCACAAAAGTGTCATATTTTGGCACATCAAAAGTTGAAAAAAAACTGAATTTGAACACAATTTGGTGAATATCTAACGAATTTTGCAAATATTTTCCACAAAAAAAATTTATTTGCGAAATATCACGTTTTCTGTAATTTTGAAGTTTACATAAACGCCATTTTCTATAGAACTGAAATTCATACCATGGATCTAGTGTGCTCAAATTTAATCTTTTAGAAAGCAAAAACTTTTTCAAAAAAAACATGGAAAACAAATGTGGCGCGAACTTTTCGGCGGGCACTGTATATCAGCAGTCCCGCAAATGTTCATATGTTCTCCAAAGTTTCATCATATTTTCCTTGTAAACCATGTATGTAGTTTTTTTTAACCCCTCGAAGGGAAAGCCACAAGTTGTGAATCACCCTGTATTCACATTATACAGGGTGTCCCATAATATGTGGGCAATCTCCCGGATTTGGGTAAATTTCGTAAAAATAAATGAAAAAAATAGCTATAAAATTAATTCCTCAGAGACACCCCTACAAAGATATTAGCTGTTAAAGTTGAGGGTTGAAAATCAATTTTTTGAAATAACTTTTTTATTTCTTGACCGATTTTGATAATTTTTGGTGCTATTTTGTATTATTTTGGACTGTTTAGAATAGTGTTTCATAATCTTTGGTAGCACACATATAGACCTCGGGATGGCATAACCCCCTCATTCACTTGAAAGAAAACAATAAAAATAATAATTTTACAGTTTTTTAAGGTTAATTTTCTTTTTATTTGACATTTTTTACATAAAAAAGTATCTTTATTTATTTCGATAGAGCGAACCGTTATCGAGATAAGCGTCCTTCTAATAGGTGATGCGTCGCAGGAACTTTTTAAATTTCAAGTAAATTTTAACAAGATGGCTGACCTATGACAGTAAATTGAGCAGGAAACAAAACAATAACTTAATTAAATACACGTCAAATAGTGTCAAAGATTTTATTTCATGCAGATTCAATTCTAACTGATTTTAAAATGAGTTACAAAAACGCTGAATACGCAGAAAATCAGTTAGAATTGAATCTGCATGAAATGAAATCTTTTGACACTGACGTGTATTTAATTAAGTTATTGTTTTGTTTCCTGCTCAATTTACTGTCATAGGTCAGCCATCTTGTTAAAATTTACTTGAAATTTAAAAAGTTCCTGCGACGCATCACCTATTAGAAGGACGCTTATCTCGATAACGGTTCGCTCTATCGAAATAAATAAAGATACATTTTTTATGTAAAAAATGTCAAATAAAAAGAAAATTAACCTTAAAAAACTGTAAAATTATTTTTTTTATTGTTTTCTTTCAAGTGAATGAGGGGGTTATGCCATCCCGAGGTCTATGTATGTGCTACCAAAGATTAAGAAACACTATTCTAAACAGTTCAAAATAATACAAAATAAAACCAAAAATTATCAAAATCGGTCAAGAAATAAAAAAGTTATTGCAAAAAATTGATTTTCAACCCTCAACTTCAACAGCTAATATCTTTGTAGGGGTGTCTCTGAGGAATTAATTTTATAGATATTTTTTCACTTATTTTTACGAAATTTACCCAAATCCGGGAGATTGCCCACATATTATGGGACACCCTGTATAAGAACAAGGGAAAAATTACAAAAAAAAAAAAAACGGGCGTTTACAGATTCCTAATTCCGTATGTCCTAAAAGTCTCAACTGTTATTGAACTACAAGGTGGTAAAGTTTTAAAGTAAAAATTGATTTTTTATTATTTATTCAAAAAAATTTTACAGCGATTTGATGAAACCTAATAAGGGGTTGCTTTTAATTGTTGACAATAAACAGTTGAGATTTTTAGGGCATACCGAGGGGGATACGTTCATGTAAGTTTTTAATTTGACTACCTTTTTTGTCAGTATACTTATGTCAGTTTTAGCTTACGCACAGGCTCAACACAAGAAGAGAATTATTTTTTTCTCTAAATCTGCCGCAAGTCTAATAATTATTGAATTATCCTTATCCGTTATTAAATTTTTTTTTAATCGTAAAATTAAAATCTTTTATTCTCCAAAAACAATTTTTCTGCAAAATCAGGAAAAAAAATTGTAGCACAACAAAAAAATACCCAAATCAGGCTTAATGATAAAATTAAATTGCTACTTTTTGCATTTTGGTAATTTCATATGGCATTTTTTTACAAAAAAAGATTCTTCCTATAAAAAATCCCGCACGATTATGACTTTTTGACATTCTGTAAATAGTAAAAATATCGATCATTTTTCATGCTCGAACCGCAAAACTATCGAAATATCTCTAAATTGACCCGGTTATGGTTATCTGGTACACAGTGTATATAAAACCAACAACCAAGTGACCTTTAAAATAAATATTAGGTTAATAATAATAGGTATACGAATATCTAAGGAAATATGAAAATTGTTTCACATATCTACGTTAGATATACTTTAATATTATGTATATAGGTATACCTAATACATATCTACATGCATAGGTACTTATAATTATTGTGTAATTGCTTTTTTTATTGCTTTATGAAGTAACTCCATTTTTACGCCTTGATTATAATTTCAGAGTTCATTAAATTTAAAATATTCTAGAACAATTTTCTTTGATGTATATACCTATGTATCTATGACTTATATTATTACTATTATGCCTACTATGCTACTATTATAAGATGACTGACTAGAAGTGTACCACATACGAGTTGGGTACTATTATAATATTATATAAATTATAAAGTCTAATTGATGGATGTCTCTGAATAAATATTTTTTTTATATTTCTCTTTCTCTTATACATATCAATATGTCAATAATATAATAATATACAGGGTGTATTCATTTATTAATGAACTAAATAGATACTTACAGGAACTTTTATTTAGATTGATACCTAGGTAATTAAAAAGAAACTAAAAAACTGGATTTACTTAGGTAAATAAATAGTAAATAACTCTCTCGTTATTATTATGTTAAATTAAATGTTATTATTATCATTAACAAGGCCTTGTAAAAAAAGCAATGGTATAATTAGCGGAAGAACGGTACCAAATAATGATTATAGTAATTAGCGTAGAGTATGCAGAAGTCTCTACTGTTTGCAATTTTGTCACCTATGTTGCTATTGTAGTTCTGTTTATTTCAAACTGTTTCTTTAGTTTATTTTACGCCTATATGCGACATTTTCATGAATATTTCTTTAAAAAAAATTTCATCAAGAAACGGACTATTTTTGAGCTTGAGCGAGTAGCAAAAGTCAACATTTTCAAAAAATTTGTATTTTGTAATTACATTACTTACACCAGAAAAATATGTTAATTATTCATTATGATTGGCCGTGAGAAGTTCGAATTTTAGCATAAAAAACTGTGAAAATACCAATTTCAGTAAAAAATGAACTGCCATGTATTGTGTCAAGCAGCAAAGTAGTTTTTCCATGAAGATGACTATAGTGAGTCGGAAACAAGGGATTTAATTTTAAATATAATAATTTGTTTAAATTGTTAAATAATTTTTAATTAATTTAAAAAATTAAAGTTGAAACGAACCACTTTTCTTTGAACGTTTTACTTGTAGTAGGCAAAGGGAATTTTTAAATAAGTCACCCTGTATACTGATCAAGAAAAAAAATCAAGAGAAATTTCTTTAGCTAAATAATTAAATCAACTAATTGAAAAAAATAAAGTTCCGATGTTTTTAATTAGAGTTCGTAATCGGAAACGAGCCAGTTCGAGCTTTTGAAGAACTTAATCAAAAACATCGCGAATATTGCATACCTACACGATTCGTGTCTAGTTTCATTGGAAACAAATTACTTACAGAGATATGGATTTTCCAGAGTGTTTTTATTTACATAAAGCTAAAAATAAATTATGTTACGTACAGTGAAAATATTTGTGAATCTTTATCACCTACTTGAAGGATAAAATTTTTATTATACGGACTTATAATGTGGAACAAAATTAATTTATTTTAATTGAATGGGTAGAATAATTAGTGCAGGCTATACTATAATACAGGAAGATGTGTTTAAACGCTGAGAAATGAAAGAGAGTAAAAAATACAAATACCTACGAGTTGAGAATTGAAAATTGGGTTCAAGGTTTCAAAACTGTCATAATTGCTCTCGTAGGTGTAAGAGTTAAAAATAAAATTTTTAAGTGCATTTTTTGAACGCTCTGGCCGAAAATAATTATTTTTGCAAGTGGGTACTTTATACAATTTCGTCAATTTGTATCATTTCCAGCAGTCACACCCAAGTTGATTATAAATATTATCTCTATCTTATCATTGTCGTTGTCTATTTAGAGTTTATTTGTATATTTCATTCATTAAATATAAATAATAACTGTCGATTCCATGGAAAAAATATCACAAATATTTGCATGTTATTAGTAACAGTGTTATTTACAAGGAGCGGCAAAATTATATTTAATTTTCTTTAGAGAGAATCGTAATAATTATTTATACAATTTATTGTCTCATTTTCACGTCTCCTCTATAACTAAATTATTTCAACTATTTCCACTTTACTTGCACTCTTTCCACATTATTTCCAATATATCCACACTATTTCCACATTATTTTTACTGTTTGCGTTTTATTTTCACATCATTTACAACATTTCTACATAATTTCTACTTATTTTCAATTAATTCCAGTTATTTCCACACTATTTCTACTTTAATTACTCTATTTTCACTCTATTTATATTTTATTTCCACTATTTTCACCATTTCGACATTATTATATCCACTTTTCCACTTTTTTTTTCAGTTATTTCCTGTTATGTTATTTGCACCCTTTTTTCAGTTATTTCCGCGTGTTCGCACACCCCTCGAGGGAGAATTTGATGAAAAAGTGTGCAATTATTCCAAATACAAAATTATTTCCACTATTTCCGCATCATCACTGTTTTTCATTATTTCCAGTAATTTCTGCAAGTAACACCCCCGAGGGTGAGGTCACTATAACGTAAAAGTGTGCACATATTTCCACATCTAATACTTACCACTTCATTTCTCCTATTTTCATATTATTTCCACTATTTCCATTTGGTTTCAACTATTTCAATATTATTTCCACTATTCCCGCTCATTTTGAATTATTTCCTTTTTTTCCACCCCATTTCTATTTCTAATTATTTCCACGAAAAGTGTACATTTATTTCCACATACACTATTTTACTTCCATTTTATTTCCACTATTTACACATTATTTTCACTGTTTCCATTTTATTTTCACATCATTTAGCTACTCTATTAGGTATTTTCAATTATTTCCACACTAATTCCACATAATTTCTAGTATTTCTACATTTCCACATTATTTCCACTTTTCCGCTTATTTTCAGTTATTTCTTGCTATGATAATTCTTTTCCACACTTTTTCCAGTTATTTCCACGAGTTCGAACACCCCTCGAGGGAGAGTGTGATGAAAAAGTGTGCAATTATTATTCGACATACAAAATTATTTCCACTATTTCTGCGAGTAACACCCTCGAGGATGAAGTTCACTCAAACGTAAGAGTGTGCAATTGTTTCCACATCTGTTGCCACTTCACTCTTCCTATTTTCACATTATTTAAACTATTCCCACTCATTTTGAGTTATTTCCTGTTTTTCCACCCTATTTCTAGTTATTTCCACCATAGTGTACAATTATTTCTACGAGCTAAAACCCCGGCGGTGGAGCTTACTCGATGAAAAAGTGTGCAATGATCTCCGACAAATTATCTATATTATTGCCACTATTTCCACATTATTTCCACTGTCTCCATTTTATTTTTACAACATTTTCCTACTCTATTTCCACATACTTTCTACTTATTTTCAATTAGTTCCCGTTATTTCCACTATATTGCATCATTTCCTTTATTTCTATATAATTTCCATTATTTCCACAATATTTCTACTATTTTCACCATTTCCACATTATTTTCAGTTATTTGCACACTTTTTCCAAAAATTTCCACGAGTTCGAACAACCCTCGACGGAGAATTCGATGAAAAAGTGTGTAATTATTATTCCACGCACTAAATTATTTCCACTACCTCCGCGTCATCACTTATTTTCATTATTTCCGAAAGTAATACCCCCGAGGGTGAGTTTGAATTCACTCAAACGTAAAAATGTGCAATTCTTTCCACATCTGTTGCCACTTCATTTCTCCTATTTTCACATTATATTTACACTATTTCCGCATTATTTCCACTATTTTCATCACCCATTTTGAGTTATTTCCTATTTTTTCAAACTATTTCTAATTATTTCCACTCTGGTTTATCATTATTTCCACGAGCTAAAACCCCCGCGGCGGAATTCTCGGAAACTCGATGAAAAAGTGTGCAATGATAACCACTATGTATATTATTTCCATTTTATTTCCACTATTGCCACATCACTTACACTATTTCTATATAATTTCCACTATTCTCACATCATTTCTATTATTTCCACCATTTCCACATTATATTCATTTTTCCATAAGTTATTTCCTGGTATGTTATTTCCACAAGTTCGAACACCCCTCGAGGGAAAGTTCGATGGACAAGATTTTTTTATCATTAACACCCCATCTCTATTTTGACTCCTTTTACGATTTTTCTCCCTAACCTTCGCGTATAGGAATGGGCAAGTCATGACCAAAATGGGTTCTTTTCTTTCCGAGTATAGGCAGAAGTTATCCCCGAACATTTTCCTCCTGAACCCTTGCAGATAGACATCAGTAGCCAGTGGTGACTAAAATGTTTGTGTGCCGAATGTGACGAAAGTTTTGAAGACACCGGTGTTTTGAAAAACAAATGTTTTCTACTTGTTATTAATTCACTAATATGTTACCGGAATCAGGAAATTGCAGCGGAAGCCAAAGTATGAACTGAATCATATTAAAAAAAAAACAATAAAAGAAGAAAAATCAATGATCCCGCTCCCGCTAATAAACTTCAAAAACTTCATACATCCCCCGTCGTTTCCTTCCTGTTTGTTCAAATATTGATTTTAATACCTAATATGCTCGAAATACAAAAGGGAATTAAACGTGTCATTCTGCCAAAGTCAAAGAGGCACGCTCTAGTAAGTGTAGTGCCGGTTCAGTTTCTGGTACTCCAGCTCCACTGTATACCTTGTACGCTTCTATACAGTTAAGAAATTATTTGATTACAGCATAGGAGTCCTTTTACGAGGAAATTTCAACGGAAACTGCTCTTTACGGGTACGTGACAGAGGAGTCGGGATCCTCTGCAGAGAAAGAGAAGTTCGCTAACAAACACGCCCTCTGTCTAATAACTTTCCGACTGTAATAATAACAAGCACGTTCAAAAGGAAGGATGCATTTCTTTCATGTTCAATTTATTATAATTATGTAACTAAGTAAAGCATGCGAGGGCGAGAATTCAGGTATTTTCTTCTTCCACTTGTAGGTTATGCAATAATAATTAAAAAGTTAATACCTAATCATAACTGTTAGGGTCCAGACAAATTCAGACCAAACCCAAGTCCGGGTCCTTAGAGGCTATCTTCTGACTTTGTGTGAATCCCAGAAAAATGTAAAAGAAAAACTGGTAATTTTTTGCCCTAAGTATACAGGCTGTCCCAGCTTATTCGAAGCGGTCTCTGTAGGCCAAACGATGGACTTTTTCAAAAAACTTTTTGATAATTCAAGTACAGGATCACAATGGCCATAATTTAAAATTATTTTGGAGTATACAGAGTGTCCCATATGACCGTGGCATATCAAAGTTATGTTTTTTTAAATGGAATGCTCCTATGTTATTGCATTTTTAGATTGTCTGAAAAGGGAAAATAAGATTGGCTTTTACAGTTGGTGTTTAAATTCAGAAGTTTTTGAGTTATAAACAAGTGAAAATCGTAATTTTTCAAGTTCAAGACCCTGCACGACGAAAACGATTCAAGATAGAGAAAAACGGCTTACATGTCCCTATTTTAACTTTTCATGTACTATCCGTGTAAATGATCTGGATGAAATGTTTATACATGATAAAAAATTTGAAAAATTCTGAGATTTCTCCACGCGTCGCCAAATAAAAAAATCAGAGAAAGTACAAATGTTTCTATACCATAGGATATTACATGAAAAGTTAAAATAGGGACATGTAAGCCGTTTTTCTCTATCTTTAGCCGTTTTCGTTGTACAGGGCCTTGAACTTGAAAAATGACGATTTTCACTTGTTTATAACTCAAAAACTTCTGAATTTAAACACCAACTGTAAAAGCCAATCTTTATTTCTTTTCTCAGACAATCTAAAAATGCAATAACATAGGAGCATTCCATTTAAAAAAACATAACTTTGATATGCCACTGTCATATGGGACACTCTGTATACTCCAAAATAATTTTAAATTATGGCCATTGTGATCCTGTACTTGAATTTTCAAAAAGTTTTTTGAAAAAGTCCATCGTTTGGCCTACAGAGACCGCTTCGAATAAGCTGGGACATCCTGTATACTACAAACCAAATTTTAACCTTATTGTTTTTTTTTTTTATTAGGAGTGTTATTTGCATTCACGATTTTGTTATTCATAGGTAAGTATGTTATACAAAGAATATATTTTGCACTTATCGTCTTGTTCTGCAATGTTAAGCGAGAGTGTAACGGAGTTGTGTTATTCAGGCAAGACAGTTTTGTTGTGCTTCCTTTTTGCACACGTTGGCGCTACTCTATGCAGTCTTTATCGGTTTTGCTCACTCACATGTGTGAGCAAATTTCAACTTTCCCTAAAAATGGCTTCATTCTGTCAATCAATTTTTAATAAATGAATTGTGTATGTTTGTTTAGAATAAAATTTTTTGCATCACTGACGCGACACTTATTTTCGAAAATTGTAGGTATGCCGTTCGGCGAAGTATATATTTTGCACTTTACGTCTTTTTTGGCAATTTGACAGCGGAAAATAAGAGAAAGGAAAAGAGCGTTTCCTTGTTATTTTTCATACGTAAAGATTTCCGGTTATTTTTTGCACGGTTACACACATGGTCTACGTGCGTGCAAAAAAATATTTTTTCAACTTTCACTAGAAATTACTCGATCCCATTTTTTATTATAATTTTTTAATAGCGTTTCTATTTTTATAAAGAATATTATTTTATGTGTCATGCAAAGTATATATTTTGCATTTTCCCTCTTTTTCGCCAATGTTGCAAGCAAAAACGTAACGATTTCCTGTTGTTTTGCACGCGCATGAAAGACTGTCGGTTTTTTTGCACGCTTCTCTGCATGATCTACTATAATCTTTTTTCTCACTCACATAATGTGCAAAAAAACTATTGCAACTTTCACTAAAAATGACTCGATTCTGTCAATCAATTTTTATATAAAAAATCGAGAACCAATTTTTATTAAAAATATTATTTTTTTATTACTGCTGCGACGTTGCCATGTTTATTATTTTAAAAAGTTGTCGCTATGCCATGCAAAGTATATATTTTGCCCTTTACGTCCTTTTCTGCAATGTTACAGGCAAAAATGTAAATCGATATTTGTTTTTGCACCCTTCTCTAAGTGGTCTACTTTCTCTCACGCGGACGTATGTGCAAAAAAACATTCCAACTTTCACTAAAAATGATTTGATCTGTCAATCCCTTTTTATATTACTAATGCGACGTTGCCAAGTTTATTATTTTGAAAAGTTGCAGCTATTCCATACAAAGTTTTTTGCGCTTTACGGCTTTTTCTGCAATGTTACAAGCGAAAATGTAATAAAATAAGTCCTTGTTGTTTTGCATTATTCATGAACGACCACATTATTGTTTTTGAGCGCGTCACTAAGTGGTATATTATCTTTTTTCTCTCACGGGGACATATTAATGTGCAACAAAACTATTCCAACTTTCACTACAAATGACTCGATTCTGTCAATCAATTTTATATAAAAAAATCGAAAACCTCTTTTTATTGAAAACATTATTATTTGTATTACTGACGCGATGTTGCCAAGTTTATCATTTTCAGAAGTTGTAGCTAATATCTATGATGTACAAAGTATATATTTTGCACTTTATACATCTTTTTCTGCAATATTACAATGTAGCAAGTCCTTGTTGTTTTGCATTATTCATGAAAGACGACATTTGTTTTTGCGCGCTCCTCTAAGTGGTCATTTTTTCTCACCCACACATATGTGCAAAAAAACTATTTATCACTATAGAAGGATTAAGGCACGTTTTCATTTTTTCTAATTGTGACTGACGACTTTACTTTTCAACCTTCACGCCTGATTGTGCGATTTTATCGTGTGCGTGCGAAAATATCCTCGTCACCTCCTGTTTTTTTGCACGCCACTTTGCATCTATTAGGTATAATTTCCCCCCATTGCTTTTTTTCTGAAATGTCTTTATAAAATCAATTGTTTATCCATGACTGACTGCAGCCTCTCCGCCAATGTTATATGACCCAGTTCGCCCCGGGTCTTTCTACTAACGATATGCGCGTCTCACCATCATCATTATTTCCTTAAATCGGGATACCTCTGATTTGCGCGTAAAAAAATGGTTCGATAAAAATAACGTTAATTCTCCATTCCTAGACTTTTGCCCGTATTCACAAACGATAATTTCCAAAATAATTACGTAATCAATCTCCCCATCTCATTCTATTTCAAAAAAACTGCATATCTCCATCTCACTCATTTAAATAATTACGTAATTATTTAGGAAATTATCGTTTGTGAATACGGGCATTTAACTTTAAAATACTCAAAAGTCGAAATATAGGTATCTCGTTTTATAAGAGCCATGCAACATCTGACCGTTCAGGGAAATCCCCTAAATATTCCAAACAGTGATGTTAAGTTCTGGGAATTACATGATAAGAAGTTGAAGTGGAAAAACTTTGCAAACACCAGCTCCATCTTTGATTGTTTATTGAAGTCCATATACTAATCTCTGGCGATGATATAAAGGTATATATGTACCTATAATGTCAGTCGCCAGATGGCAATACGCCATGTAAGTCGCGATTTTTTCTTGTATAGGTACTTTTTGATTTTGATAATATAGGTCGCTAGTTTTCTTTGTTCGACACACTCCTCTCCTGGTGTGTTCTTGGTTGATACGACATACTGATGAACTGAAAATATTAGTGAACCGTCGATGTCTCTGTCTTCGCCATCCGACCGAGGTTGTGTCGTTCAAAGAACTTTATTGTTATAAACATTGTGAGCATATTAGTTAGCCGAGAGGTAGATAGATAAATAGGTAGGAACGAGTATTACGAAATCGTTCATTAAAAATAATTGTTACTGTGCATTCACCTACGATGATAAGTCACTCACTTCACTCACTCTAGTTCATATCAATTCCTTTTCTAGTCCAAATGCTCGCACTAATTAAGATATTGCGGAACAATCCGCGATAAAATAACTGGCGTCAGTAATCACATGCATCCATTTAAAAATCAACATGCCAAAAACATTTTCAAGCCTTGATGTATGGAAAATTAATAGCAACGAAAATAAATATTTTTACTCGCTGGCCGTAGAGAGGTTTTAATTTAATCCATTTGATGTTTTGTGTCAGTTTTCAACGAGAAAATCTAACATCGTCCAAGAATTTAAACAAATGAATGCTCTTGGAACGCGATTATTCGTTACAATTATTATTATTAGTACCACTCATTGACGTAGGTAATTACTTGCGTTTCGTACTTGCCAACATTTTTATCTATCGGGTTTTTAACATAAAAATTATAATAAAATAAGGTAAATGATGAGTCACTGTTTGTCGTAATTAATTAGTCAATTAATAAATTAAAAAATTAATTGGCTATAAAGAGATTTTATATTGTTTTGTTGATGTGTCCCTGTTATTACTCCTATTATGCAAGAGAAAACATGACTACTTATACCTACATAAAAGTGTTATTATTGCTATATTATAAATTATAAGTAACAGAAAAAATAAATAAATGACTCTCTAGCTCCAGCTCTACTGCACTGGACAGTAAAGTTAAATAAATTTAGGCAATTGAACTCATTTGCGATCTTATCTAGCTACGTAAACATTTCCTGTTGTCTCTAATAGCTCTGGAGTAATACTTAATACCGTGATACATAACTAGATGTAAGTTTATTTGATCAAACTATACAGGCTGCTTTAAAACGTCACATAAATACTGGCGATGAGGAATTTAAATAATTATTAAATATTTTTGGACGAAATCTTTCACCATCACATCTTTCACATCAAAGAATTGGGACGAGAGCAATCAGAGGAGCGATCTATAGCACGATTACTCAAGACTTGCAAAAGCCAGCCCAAAAATGTCCAGCATTGAGTCCTCGATTGAGTCAAACTATTTTTTTTTCCAAAATAAAAAATGCAGTCAGAATTCTGACGTCACAACTACCGCAGTTGCTCATTAGAAAAAAATAAACTTCCCAGGAATCTAGGCAACATAAACAATAGCGAGCAATAGTAAAAAAATGGCATCTTCTTTCGCCATTTTTAAATGTGCCGCCATCTCGGAAATATTCAATTTTGACTCGTTAGTGTTTTTGTTGCCTAAATCCCAAATTTGAGATTCCTGGATCAACTAGAAGTTGAACTTTTTCTAATGGGCGCTTTAAAAGAATCACCCTGTATATATCGAGATAGAAATCAGATACTGAAGTGCCGTTTTCACCATTGTCATCAAGAAACTCATGAAAATGTCAATGCCTTCGAGTATTAACCGGATTTTGCGCAAGTTCTTCTTATAGCTGCTTATCACGTCATGCATGAGTGTATTAAAAAATCTGAAAAGATTGGACAACTGTGAATTGTTACACGAGAAAAATACCCGTGATAATCGTGAGCAGGTGGGAAAAGCTGAAGGGAAAGACTGAATACCTGGGCCAGATCCTTGAAAATCGAGGTTAACTGCAAATCGAGGACTTTGGCAAATACAGTGAGAGGACTCATTTTACGGAATAAAAAATCCTCCAGTTTGCCAACAACAACTCCGCGGGTCATTATTCATCTACGCCTGATCGTTTCCCTACAATCGACTGGAAGAAAGGCGCTGGCAGAGATTATGATGACAAAAACTGCATATATGGCATATGGCCTCTTCACTGTCACCCACTACTCGAGAATGAGAAGACACGATTTTGTGTCCAGAAGACTCAAAGACATCCCTCAATAGTGGTCTGAAAGTCCAAGAAGACTCAAAGATACGGGACACCAGAGGAGTACTCAGAAAGTCCGACATCATCCTAGAGAGGAATGAAAAGTCCAAGTGACGGAAAGGATCCTACTTCCACCCACACTCAGTTTATTGCGTTATTGGCATGCGTTTTGGCTGCCTGGGGTGTATTCTATGGCGCAGGCTAATAACCCACCGTACATTTTTATTCGTTTTTGTTAAATCAATCCTCTCACTCAAGTTACATGATCGAATGTTACCTACTGATGAGTCCGAGGTAAGACGAAACACGCGTCTACAATTTTAACCTCTGACATCGCGGCATCAATTAATGGCATGCTGTTTTACAATGTGTCATTCATCTCTTGTCTAACAATGGCTGGTAGGCCATAGCCTACTTCCACGCACACTAAAGGGGAGGAAGGGGGACAATTCATTCAGTTGTTGGCATGCGTTTTGGATGCCTGGGGTGTATCTTATGACGCAAGCCTAACCCACCGTGCATTTTTATTTGTTTTTATTGTCAGGTAATTATCATGTCATGGAAGTCCCTTATAAACCTTGGGGAATCACACAACTCCAAGAAGAAGTGGGCCCCACCGTGCATTTTCGTTTCTTTAGGGAATTATGGTGATTTGGGAGTCCCTCATAAACCTGAGAGAATCACAAAACTCCAAGAAGACGAGTGTTCTCGCAAAGGGCTAAAATGTTTGATGCCGGCGAAGGCCCAAAATTTGGGGAAATTAATGGTTTTAATTATAGGCTGAAGGACCAGGGTTTTAGCCCCGAAGGAAACAGGAGTAGGTAGGTATGAACAGTAAATAATTCGAATAGTTACTTTACCTTAGTCTGCTTCTGTCTCCTGATGTTTGGTTGTTAATCATTTAATTTTAACGATTAAGACGCGGTTGTAAGGCGCGGTTAATTTGGGTTCACGATACGATTAATTATTACGAGTGTTATTAACACGAATTAGGTGGAGGATGTCTGACGATCCGTCCGATACGACACGATTTTGCGAATCATGAAAATGCGACTTGCTCTAAGGAGTTCGGCTGACCAAGTGTCTCTTCTTCCTTCTCACTTTTGTCTTGCATGTGCGGGTAAAAGGGAAGGAAGGGGTAGGGGTTGAATGTTCTTCGAACCCACGAATTTAGTTGACGAACGAATTGTCGATTAATGAAATTAGCAAATCGTTAATCGGGATCACGCTATCAATAATTTCTAACGACCAAATTAATAACGATGACGGAACAACCAGGATCCCTGCTTGGGAAATCCGTTTAAAAACCCTTTTTCCAAATTTAGATTGTAGATTGTAATGGGAGGCCTTCTGTAGGTGTGCATAGCTCTAGTTGTTTTACCAACTTCCAGAGTCTGTTGGGAGACAGACCAAAAGTAGCTCTCTGACGTAGGTCTTTCAGCGCCTAGGCACAGGAACCGGGACCTAGCTAGTCATTCACAATAGCAGAGAACGTGCTCGCCGTTTCTTCGTCTTCTAGGCAGAAGCGGCATTTTTTAAAATTTAAACAGGGACACTTTCTGGAGGTCCTCTGATGGAAGGCTCACTCTGGCTGTTGTGGTTGGACTTGGAGCAAGTGTGGTGCAAGGAGAACTCCATCTCAGTGCGTATATGTATCGGACAAAATGGAGAGATAACCATAACGGTGCTGACGGGCGGTTATAGAGCCTAGAGAGGAGCCTACACCGAGATTTCATGAAACTGGTATGCTATAATATGAGAAAAAAGATTCAGAAGCGCACTTGGTACCTCTTGTACCTCCACGTTGGTACCTCTATGCTGATTGGCACCATCGACTGGTACCTCCTATATGTGTTTTTATATATCTTTTAGCGGACGTCTGATCGACGTGTATGTGTATATTGTTACACTCTATGTATATTTTATATTAATTAGTTTTACATCTATGTAAATTTCTGCCACTATCATTAATTAATTCATAGTTGTTCCAAATTATTGCCCTGAGAGCAATTACAGCCTTCTCTCATCAATCCCTGGAAAAAGTTTTTTCACCAAGTAATATGCGGAAAAATAAGATACATTACAGGCTGTTGCGTCCCACTTTTCATTTTTCCTTTTTTCACTTTCCATTCAATCCTGTCCTTTCGCAAGCCCTTCCTGTTGCGTTGAAACCACTGTGAAAGCACATCGGATGTCCGTTGGATTGTGTAATCACAACACCTGTTGTACTGGACTAGGAGTGCGCAAAAGGCTGAAGGAAGGGAGTCAATACGTCCCGCAAGCTTTTTCATATAGCTCTAAAAGAAATCATTATCATTGATAAATGTGAGTAGACGCATCCTTTTTTAATTATCTGCATTTACTAATTTTATAATTAAAAACTGTTCAATTTGGTCATCAAGATCAAAGTTTCAATACCGCATTCCTCCCGTGGGTATCCCACGCACAACAGCATAGCTAGGGAAAACTATGAAAATAATAAAAATGTTAATGGACTGATAAACAACTGCAATAAAGATACAATAATTGAATTTATAATTCAATCGCATGGTATATTATTAATTTTGAGTACCTAGAAATAAACCAAGGTCTTTCCGCGTTACTTATTATAATAGATCGACAGATAGGTGTTGGCACTGGCACTGCAGTAGTATTTATCATCGTTTTTTCTCCATTGTTTAACTCGAGTAGTTAGAATTTAGTTTCCATGGGAAAACATTACAAAAAAAAATTGTTAAATCGTATTGCCAAGAAATAATATATCTAATACCCGTGCATTTAGTTTATATTTATGAACGGATGCTTTGTATGCCATGCATTTGTATATCTGTAACAAGCACACATCCACGATAAATTTCAATACAAAAGGTATCATTATTATTATAAACAACAATTTTTGTGCGCGAACATAAATAAGACTCCGGTTATTTCTGTGTCTAATAAGCTGTTTATCTTTGTTTTAGTAGCGCGATAACCTATTAAAACACCAGCTTACGAAAATGTTTAAAAGCATGTATATGTAAATTTATGTATCCACGACTATTATACACTGTAACACTAACAACTAGCTTACGTATAAAAATTATAACTATCAGAGACGGATTTATGTAGTTAGGTTAGAAGAAAACAAACCCTCCCTCTTTTTAAAATGTCGACTTGACCTCATCGATTTTCACCTTCTTATAATAACAACCCCGGTCTAATTTCGGCGGTACTATTAGAGTACTGGTGACGGTTATATTTATTATTAATAATTAATTATTATAAACCAGGTGCATGCGTGATAACTCCCAAATCTGAGCTTCACAAATTATTACTATTGCATTTGTTAAATAATAATTATTATTAGAGAACAAAGTACAAAACAACTAAACGAAATCGGTGATGCCTGGCTATTTATTATTAGTCATGTGCACGGCATTTCGAATAATTTGAAAGGTAGGTAATTGAGTTCGCGGTGTGAAATATAATCGAAAATTTAAATTTCGCTCATTGAAGGTTGATTGATGTAATAATATAATAACGCTATTCAACTGTTTTCTCACGAGTAATAATAATAATAATAGCTGAAACCGTGTTTGACAATTTTTAAACGTTGCGGTTTATCCCACTTCTGACTCTGAAATTAAAAGTTTTCTAATTTAAATTTAAATGATGAACCGTCCTTCGTGTTTGTAAGTTCAAGACACCCACTCTTTGTATATTAAATTCTGTCTATATAACTAGACTTATATCCTCAACATTGAAACCAGCAAAATTGAAAGCGCATATATCTGAAGGAATAAAAAATATGCGTGTCATGTCATTGCATTTCGTGTATTTTTATTTTTATCCAATTCATATTGTAATACTTCATAATAATTTACAACAAACAAACAAGTTTCGTTGTAAATATTTAAATAAAAGTTTTACCCATTATTATTGCATATACGGGTATCATTGACAATGGAGATGTTTTTTGTTGAACACCAGCACCTTTTGCAGCACCAGCACCAGCACTTCACCTCACCTTGTAATAAAGATTTCAATACCGTTTCTAGTAATGCAAATTAACTTATTCGTTTAATGGTCGAAAGATTTATTAATTTCTCATTGGCAGATACAGCGCATTAATTTTTTTCCACTTTAATTGAGATTTACATGTTTTCGTAAACGGTTTTGCATGTATGTACTTATTATTATATGCGTCTTGTATCTTATCCTGATAAGGAATTGTGGTGGATAGAATGGTTAATTGTAGTCATTGTTCTTTTAAAAACTATACATACATAATGTATTATTATAATTATTATTATCCATAATTGGTTAGATATTATTATTATTATTATTATTTAAATAAATATAAAACGATCAGCATTATTATAACAACCAACTATAATAATGATGATAACTGGGGGCAATGATAAGAAAGTCAATTATTACGTATCACTTTTCTTTCGACTCCTCACGAGGAGGAAACGGGAAAATCAATCAAGCGTTAAAACAGAAACGGATAGCGAGAGCGAACGAGCTCACCTGAAAACAAATTGACATTTCTAACGTCAATTAATTATAGTTTTTGTAATCGCAGGTAATTGATTTGAGCAAAGGCAGCAAAAAGTAAACAATTTCGTAACTTCATTATTTCGGTCGTTCGAGCAAGATTTTCGTTTTCCGATCGTCATACACATAACATCGCGGGAGAAAAGTTGTGACTCGGATCAGTTTTTACCTCGTGCATTAATATTCTCGGTAACTGATCCGGTAAAATGATCGGTTTCCAACCGATCATTCAACCGACTGATTCAATATGGAAAAAATCAGATCATATCTTGGTCCCTCGCTTGGTCCTTTAAGCCGGATTAAATTTACCTAATCACTCACTTACGTTTAAACTGACAAAAATGATTATGTTTAATTTTTCTTGACCAATCACTTTAAAAAGTCTTTTGAGATTTTATCAAGATTTTTATAGTCATTCGAAGACTCAATTTTTCTGACCAAAATAATGAATCATTTTTTCAGTTCATGGAACGATTTTTATTGATTTTATTTAGTGATATTTATTTATTTATTTATTGTCAAGTAAGTTCAATTGACAATAACTTAATTGTAATAGTTTTTATAAAGGCGATTGAATTGAATAATGTAGGAAAAAGTAAAATAATTTTTTTTTTTTATTGTGATCCTTCGATCCGGATTTCATTTTATCGACCTCTTTTGAACTGGAGAAAACAATAACATTTCGTTATTTTTCGTTTTATGGTTTCTTGTTCAATCCTGCCACGATTTAAAAAAAGTTAAACGCAAAATTTCATCATTTTTGTCAATTTTAATTCCATTTTGGTCCTTTTAGCCGACAAGCAACATTTTTTACCGATGCTTCATTGTGTGAGTACTTTTACTTTTTATCTGCTTTTCTTTTTTACGCGTCTTTTCTATTGACCAATAGAAAAAAATCATCAATTATGGTCCTTCGAGCCGGATCGCTCGCAATAGAAATAGAAAAAAAAGAGGAAAAAATTAACTAATTTCTGTTTTCTATTCCTTTATTGGATGCTTTTGTGAGCTTTTACTGTGACTTTTAGTTTCATATATTGATTCTTTTACGGCCCTTTTTCTCAATAATTGAACTCAATTTTTGAGAACGGAGACTTTATTTCATCTTTCTAACGATAAGCATGGAAAATGGTGTATATTCTCAGTTTTTATGGTCTCTCGAGCCGGATAAGATAAAAAATTATGTTTACTTAATTGTAGTTTTTATAAAGGTGATTTGAATTGAATAAATGTTGTGGTCCTTCAAGCCGGATTTTATATTCCTGGCCTTGGTTCAAACTGGCGAAAACAATAACATTTCGTTATTTAGGTATCGTTTTAAGTATGGTTTCTTATTTTTTCCTGTCGCGATTAAAAAAAAAAAAAATAAAACGCAAAATCTCATCATTTTGGTCAATTTTAGTCCCATCTAACCGACTAGCAACAGATACATTTTTTACTGATGCTTCGTTGCGTGAGTAGATAGTTTTTTACCCTTCTTTTTTTTGTGTAATTCTATTGACAAATGGCAAAAAATCACCAACTGTGGTCCTTCGAGTCGGATCGTTCTGAGAAAAAAAAATTTCATTTCAAACTTCTACTCCTTTATGGGTGCTTTGTGAGCTCCTCGGCGAGCTCCTCGGCGAGCTCTTACTGTGATTTTAAATTCGTATCAATAAACAAGAAACAACAAGTGATTTTTTATGGTCCTTTTTCTCAATTGAACTAATTTTTTGAGAAGGAAGGCTTTTATTTCATCTGTGTATCGATAAGCAGGGAAAAAGTGCATATTTCGGGTTTTTTATGGTCCTTCGAGCCTGATAAGATAAGAAAAATCACCACTACTTAATAATAATTATAGTTTTTATAAAAGTGATAAAATTGAATAAAGTAGGAAAAAGTAAACTGATTTTTTTAGTTATGGTCCTTCGAGCGGGATTTTATTTTTATGGCCCTGTCTTAAAACTGGCGAAAACAGTACATAATATTTCGTTATTTTTCGTTTTATGATTTTTTTTCCTGCTGATATTTAGAAAAATTGTTGTCATTTTTGTGAATTTTAGTTCAATTTTGATCCTTCGAGCCAACTAGCGGCATAGATAACTGTTAATTATTGATGTTTCATTGTGTGAGTATTTTTATTGGATTTTCTTTTTTTGATGTCTTTCTATTGGCAAATAGAAAAAAATTATTAAGTGTGGTCCTTCGAGCCGGATCGCTTGAAATAGAAATAAAAAAATTCCATTTTCTACTCCTTGATTTGAGGCTTTTGTGAGCTTTTACTAAGATTTTAAATTCATGTCAAAAAAGAGAATCAACTGATCTTTTTACGGTTCTTTTTTCAATTGAAAGTCATTTTTTAAGAAGAAGACTTTTTTAAATCAAGTTCTTGAATTCGTTATAACGAGGAAGCAGGGAAAATGGTTTATATTTTGTTTCCTTTTTTTTATGGTCCTTCGAGCCGGATAAGATAAAAAAATTTTTTACTTAATTGTAGTTTTTAATTTTTTAATAAAGGTGATTGAACTGAATATACCTAGTAGGAAAAAGTAAATTGATTTTTCCGAGTCTTTTTCTGTAATCTTAAATTTGTATCAATACATTTTATTTTATACAAGAACCGATTGATTTTTTATGGTCCTTTATCTCAATTGGAGTCAATTTTTGAGAACTAAGCCTTTTATTCCATCTTTATATTGATAAGCAATAAGCAGGGAAAATTGTGCATATTTTGTTTCTTTCTTATGGTCCTTGGAGCCGGATAGGATACGAAAAAATTATCTTTACTTCACGCTTCACGTCTTGTCAACAAAACAAGAAAAATAGATTTCATGTCTTTTGTATGAATATTCCAGGAGGTGGTGGTCCTTCTCGAGCTAGATATCTTTGAAAGAATTTTTTCATTTTAAATATTATTTTTTTTTTATTTTAATTTTTTTACTAGGTACCTAAATCTTTCATTCAAGGATTTTTACCTGCAATTTTTGACTTTGCTTTTCTATTGATGTTGGAAAGGAGACTCTAGAAATTTTTCACATTTTGAGTTTCTTGTGGCTTGTGGTAGCACCCGAGTAGCACACCTACCGCTTTATAGCACAACTCAGTGTAAGGAAAAAAAAACCGGTGTTGTCGCCAATTAAAAATAAACTGCAAATACGCCAATTTTTTTATTGAGGGCCCATGGCAACATAAAATGCAGGAGTAGCCCACAAGTAGCGTTTTTAAGAAAAAAAATTAAATTCGAACTTGAAAAAAAATGTTTGTATTAAATACACTTACCAATTTCAATAACAATAAATAATCCGGGTCAAATTATTACCCAAGTCAAGTTAGCCACGTTTCGGCCAGCCACGCTTTCGTCCACTTTTGAAAAAATCATATTTGCTGAAATTTTGTTAAAAAAATCCGACATTTTTTAGTAATGACCAACCACGCTTTCAGCTATGGACTTGAGAAACTGAAAAAATCATTTTTGCTGAAATTTGGCATAAAAAATTCCAAAAATGCATAATAACGGCCAGCCACGCTTTACTTAACAAACCGAAAAAAATATTTTTTCTGTAATTTTGCGCAAAAAAATCATAATAATGGCCAGCCGAGTTTTTGGCCATGGACTAAATAAACTTAAAAAATGATTTTTGCTGAAATTTGACTCAAAAAAGTCAAAAAATTCATCATAATGATCAGCCACGGACTTAATATTCTAAAAAAATCATTTAAGCTGAAAGTTTGTCAAAAAAGTACGACATTTTATAACGCTTTCGGCCAGCCACACACTTTCGGCCAGAACTAAAGAAACTGAAAAATGTAATTTTTGCTGTAATTTTGTTCAAAAAAGTCAAAAAATTCATAATAATGGCCAACCACGCTTTCGGTCACGACTTAAACTGAAAAAGTGAAAAATGTAAGTTTTGCTTCAAAAGTAAAAAAAATCATAACAATGGCCAGTCACGCTTTCGGCCACGGACTTACGAAACTGAAGAAAATTCTGGCAGTGAAAGAAGCCCGAAATCGAGCCCGAAATTTTAACATAATGGCCAAACTCGCTTTCGGCCCCTACTTCATAAACTGAAAAATGTCACTTATGCTGTAATTTTGCCTCGAATTTTGCTCAAAAAGTCAAAAAATTCATAATAATGGCCAGCCACGCTTTAGGCCACGGACTTTACACCTAAATGAAAAAAGAAACTTTTTTATTGAAAATTTGCTGAAAAAGGTCCGAAATGTTACAATAATATTTATTATTATCAATTAAAAAAACAAATATTTTCCATCCAAGCCGTCAGTAACGGAAAAAAAAATTTTGCTAGACATTAATCGAAGTTCCTCTCTCTGGCCGAAAGCGTAGTTGGCCGAAGCGTGGCTGACCGAAGCGTGGCTAACTAGACTTGAGTCAAATTATTGCATTTATTTGAACCTGGTAAAATGTATGTACAAAAATACCAAGGCCAATAATTTAATATGTAGTACACTCGGTAGTACATAATAAGAAGAATTAGGTAAATACTTTGACAGCTTAGCTATTCGGGTAATTATTTACATCCGCGGCTCCTAAGTTTCACCAATTTTTTCGGGACCGAGGAGCGAAATAGGGGTGCTGGGTAGGTAATAAATAATCCTATTAAATTAGTTTCCTTGCCAATCGTTCATACAACGAATATTCGGCAACTATTCGGCGAACGTAATATTCGGCCATTTTGCCGAATATTCTATTCGGCCGAATATTTCTATTTGTCGCCGAATATGTCACAGTTGTTATGAATAGAAATATACCTACATATTTTTCAAGACATTTTAGGAAACTCGTAAAAAATAATGGCTTGGATCTATTGTTATTGATCACAGTTAATCCCTTAACAATACCTAGACTAGGTACCTATCTACCTGAATATTTTTATAGCTGAATAGGACTCTTTTTCAAGCATTGACGGAATATTTTACACTTTAATTACAGCATCTCCTAAGTACCTATAATTTAGCGGGTTTCGTATCTTGAAAAATACTAATTTATACCTACACAATAATATTCCTATATTATCATCAATTGGGTATTAATTTTAGGGACTCTTCAGAGAAATTATGAAATAAAAATCAGAGATAACACAGAACGCAGACTTCATGATTGTATAAAAATTTAAAAGAATTCCTGTTTTCAAGTGGGTCCTTTCAATTTGTAAACAAACCACTTATAGGTACAATGGTTAGGAGAAAGGCTAGTATATCGTAAAAGAAAAGGACAAACTTCATATCTACCCATTTCACCAAAAGAGACAAACAACAATAATGGAAATATGGGATGACTTCATGAATCAGATTCCAGTGTATTATATCCAGTGTTAATGGGCTACCGATCAATAATAAATCACACTTCACCTTTTGAATTATTTTAGAAATTTCTTATTATTACCTAATTCTTGAAATCTAACAAATTTAATAACATTGTTCCTCTTGTGTTTTATTATAGGGGGGAAATTAATGAACTTAATAGCGCTGAAACGGTTCCTTTCCGAGAATTTATTGTTTTATTAGGTACCTAAAATCCAACCTATAAAGCACATGAATGACTGAAAGATGCATGTAAAAAAACTGGTTATGGACAAGTTGGACAACCCTCAAATAAAATAAAGAAAAAGAAGCCTGTTGTTAGAGCTGGCACTGTGGACTCACCAGGAATTAAAAATTTCACAAAACCATAATATTCGGCCGGCCGAATATTCGGATTCGGCCGAATACTAATGGCCGAATATTCGTATTCGGTATTCGGCAAAAATCGGTATTCGTTGCATCCCTAGTTCATAGACCTATAATTAATATTTAGGAGGGGGGTGAAGTCCATCTAGGTAGGTACATAATTAAAAAATAAACTTTCCTTTCGTTACAGAGGGTTTTATTGTGCAACAATTTCCCAGAGATATTATCATATTTGCAAGAAAAATAATTCTCCAATGACAGCTGGCATGTATTATTGAGCACCAGCACCATCACAACGATTAATGTACAGTGCTTCCTAACCTATGTCTGCTGAATAAATTCCATGCCTAACAACCTCGCTTATACCTGAACAGTCAATAAGAAGTAGGTAGGTAGAAAGACAAAGTTGACAGATCGCCAGGGCCAGACTTAACAATTTTTCCTCACATGTAAACATTATTAACCCATCCCTGATTAATCTTGAATAATTGATCGAGTCGAGACCGCTTCATCAGGTTTCAGATTTGGAACCACGTGACGTGCTGGTGCTGATGCTAGTGCTAGTGCTGCCACTGGAATTAATAATAATTATTATTATTAATCTGCTACTGCGCCAGTGCCACCACGTGTCTAATTAATTAAAAAGGGTTGTTGCATGATCATGATCTAAAGGTTGATAATTCGCACGCCGAAAATTACTTTTTTCCTGTTAACTAACTGTCGTTTATGAATATGTAAATTTGATTTCGGTCTGATTAGGATTTTCCTTTTTAAAAATCACCCCTAACCTATTTATTACGATCCGTTTCGTGGAGGTGGATAGGTAGGTATAATAGGTACCTACCTAGATGAAAATTTGGCAACGTCGCGGTAGTTAAAGGCCTGATTCAATAACATCGCTCAGCGATAACAAGTTATTATAATAATGCAAGCATTGATAAACGATAAATTGACTCCTAAAATAATGGACCTTGATTTGCGTCTTCTTATTAACTTATTACTACTTATTAATACTGCATTGTAATAATAATAATAATAGACAGACACATGTCAAATTGTCCTGTTGGTGTCTTCTGCTGACTGGAGTTTTAATATCCGATACAACAATAAGTTTAGGATATGGAAATATAGTCACATAAAGCAGAAAGAGAAACATAAAACAGAGTACGATAATCTTTGTAAACCTGCTGGAGTGTAGCTTTATGGCGGTAGCCGGGACCGCGGTCGTTACGGAGCGGTCGAAACGGTCGAGACGAATTCACCAGGCCGTTGTAAACGGCGAACCGATTGCGGTCCGCTCCACACCGACGAGGGTGCCTGGTTGCAAGTTCCAAGGCTTCATTAACATTAAAAATAGTTAAAAAGACAACCTGATTTATAAATTAAATAACATTAGTTACTCTCCAAGTTTCTTTCTATCTATATAAATTTACCCATGTACATGATTATTATTGTACCTACCTACATGATAAAATAATAATTTCTCCTTCTACCTAAAGATGAAAAGAACTTACCTCTCCGTGATCCATTCTTCCCTCAGGCGTGTTCTCCGGAAGGAAGTAAAGCCTCAAACTGGACAACACTTGATCACTATTTTTATCCATCCATAACAATTGTAATTCACCAATGCACAACAAATCCGAATCGGTCCACAATTTAACAAAGAAAAATTCACTTATAGTCACTATCCTAGTCACACCGTTTTTCCTGTACTTGAAAGCCTTGTAGAAAGTGTAAGAACCATGCTGTCCGCAAGGCCCTCCGATTAACTGGAAATCAATTAAAAGTAATCAGTTTTAATGCGAACGAGCCCTTTTGATTCGATTATTTAATATTAAAATGGGACGCGTTCATAAACGTGCTTATTTTAAATTAATTAAACGTACCGTAGGGACTCTAATTATTATTATTATTACCCTACCTACTTGATCGGTTATTAAAAAATAATTAAATGAATGAAATTATCGAATTTATTAATTTAGAACCAGAAATAGAACTAAACAACACTTTCATTTCATCCAGGTAATAATGAATAGGTACATGCACATAAATCATTCGTTACTATTACACATTTTTAGATTTAGATTAATAAACACGTTACTATTTTGGGTGCGTTCTGGATAAAATACGCATTTATAATAAACCAAATAATTATTAATAAACAAAATGTTTCCTATTATTATTATTATTATTTATCAATGTATTATGAATAATAACACTCAATAATAATTATTATTATTAAACACTAGATACTTTCCAGATTAAAAGACATTAGGTAGATAGATAGGTGTAGGTAGGTAGATATAATATAATAATAATAGGTAACATTAACATCGTCCAAGAGGATATTAAATATTAATTAAAAACTCCAATGATCGATTATTAAAAGCAACCCCGATTTAATACAATAATAAAGTAAACAATAAGCGACAATTGCGACAATTTACATACCTGTACATCATTGTTTTCCATTTTTATTTCACTATCAATCAGAGAGGACTCAACTGCACGCTGACACCATCGTCTACTTTGTATTTACTCTAATTATGTGACGTCACGCCGATACAGAGCTACAATCGCAGAACGCCGTGTTAGCTCGGAACAGGTCGGTAAACCGGCGCTTACGGTTGAAAGAGGGATAGGTGGAGGGGCTGAGAAAATACATATCACAAAGAAAATTAGAATCGCTCTGCTCTCGCTTCTTGCCTGGCTCGCCTGGATGCCAGGGAGCAGGGAGCTAGGTGAGGGCGGTCGGTGGGTCTATTCGATTTAAACTTGCGGGAATAAATAAAATAAAAATTATAAATTACAGCGGCGCAGGGCGAAAGAGTTGAAACTGGAGCGCACGTGGTGGTGGTGGTGGTGTCGGTTTGTGTTGTGTTTACTTTTACTTTAATAACATTTCAGTTGCGATCGCTCATCAGCCTATTGACGCAGTAGGCAGCGCGAGACTGACTGTGACTGTGACTAGTCGAGTTGAGTTGACTAGGATTTCAAATTTCAAGTGACTAGTATTCGTATTAGCGAGTGAAGTGAGGTGAAGTGACTTGGAGCCAGCCCACTTGGATTTCTTGTAAATCGTTTGTACCTTATCGTGACTATTTTGTTGCAATTGATTCGATAATAGTGGAGTGCGCATGGCTGGGTGAGAGGATTTTTAATAATTTCGAATCTGGACGGTAATCTGTGTGGTTTGATTGGTTTGTAAATACGCCTATCTTGTATTGTTACATTTATTTATATAATTGACATTGACAGGTACCTCGATGTAATTATTGATGGGCGTTTTCACGTTTATTATTATTATTAATTATTAATAATTATACCCGATTGTTTTATTAGATATTATTATATTTTTTATTGTCATCTAGATAATATTTAATTGTCATTATTAAGGAATTGTAAAATAAATAATAAATAAATAAATATTAATTTCAATAATTCATTTTTTAAATTATTTCAGATAGTTATATGTCAATTGTCAATCATTTTACGTTTAGGTGTATTTGACAATTTGATGTCATAGTTGATATTTTTAGCTAGGTATATACAGGGTGTTGAAAAACTGGTGTAAAAAATCATAACAACACAAACCAAAACAAAAAATTGAAGTTATTTGTTTCCGAGATTCGTAATAATATAATATGTCTTTAAAATATGGCAACATTGCATTGAATTTTCAGGTAAGGGAATACAGTCTGCAACTCTTGCTATATTATATTACTATTCTATGGTTAGTTGCAGTTTGCAGTCAAACATGTCTGTCAATTTGTCATATTTAGCTGTCTTGAAAATTTGAAAATGAGTGTCATTATCAAATATCTAATTCGGCAATAAATTATTAGAAATTAGAAATAATAATAAGTAGGCATAGATAAATAGACATTCAAGGCTATGGTGTTGGTGTATCAGTTTAATTATATAATTTATATAATCACAAAACTAAACTGTTTTATAAAAGGCGAAAGGTCATAAAAGTTGGTGTTTTCACATAACGTGTAGAAATTCGGGGCTAGGAAGTATCGTTTATGAAAAAATTACACTTACGTAAAATCAAAAATGTGTCATAATCAATGTAATATAATATTATGTAATTTATATGTATTTTGAATGTCACTTAAGTGTAATTTTTTACATAAATGATATACCTACTTCCTAGCAACGAATATTAGGGGTGACGCATTTAATTAAATGTCAAACTAATCAATCAAATTGTGGTGACAATGTAGGTACCTATGTAAAACGGTCATTCAAAAACCACAGAGTTAAAATCATTGAAACGCTATTGCTAAAGTCAACTTTCCCAACTTGTTGGTGGCAGCGCCAATGTTGCCAACTGTAAATTTTTTCTCACCTCAATGTGTTCTGAAACTGAAAGTGCATCAATTTAATTGTTTTTAACCGCCGTTTTTATTTTTAACACATTAACACAATTTCTGTGCCATTTTGTCTTAAAATGTAGTTATGCTTAGATTTCATAATAATAATAATTTGCTTTGTGCATGGGAAATTGAATTTGTCTTGGGGAAATTTCATATCTAGGAAACTAATAAAGTAGCTATAAAAAAATTGAAAGCAGATATATTCTTCTTTTTCAATACTGAGTAACGTGTCCAGCATTTTTTCCACGAGTTTTTGTATAAATTAAAGACCTTAAAGTTTATTAAAGGGACAAAAACAATAATGTTCGGTCATTTATTTTCTGTTTATAGAGTTGTGTTAGATTTGACACTGACAGTTTCATACCTATGTCAATTATTTGTTCAGTCAAATTTAATTCATAATTGCTATTTTTTATTTTGTTATTTGTAATTATTTTTAGGGTTTTATTTTTTATTTAGTCGCTCTCCTTGAATTAATTTCCAGTTACTTTTAGTTTTACTTTTTAGCAAAATGGACTCTGGCATTAATAATTTAGCCATGCGTGTTTTAAGATTCACAATGATTGGTCATAATAATCTTGTTGATATTTATATTGTATCTGTCTATAAAAATTAATATCTCTGACGTCTATAAATATTAAATATTATAGTTTCAGTCAAATCAAATATCAATGGATAATATGATAAATTAAAAATTAATTTAATTACCAATTACCATTATAAAAACTTCAATTGGAATTGGGATGGAACTCGTAGTTATAAATTATATTAATTATTAATTTCCAATTTTTTAATAAATAATAACTTAGAATTATTATTTTTTTTTTGTATTTATAATTATTTTTATTGAACCACTTTATTTGATTATATAACATATGATGAGTTTTTATTGGGATTTAGGTTCTAATTTAATCTATTTAGCGAGGATAATTCTATATAAAAGACACGCACGTTTCTCCGGTTGCCTATACTTACTCATTAAAAAATACAGGTCACTACAAAACGAAAACACCAGTTAAGATATATATAAGTTTCAACTTTCGTATGGCATGTGTGGTTTGGATCTGACTGATATGATATGCTGATGAGTCCATAATAAGGACGAAACGGTACCGTCCATGTCTTCAGTCTTCTCCTCACATGCTGTACGAAAAGTTTTCTAATTTGTTCTGTAAAGAATCTTTAGTGGCAAAGTTAAATTCTAGTTTAAATTAGAACCTAAATCCCAATAAAAACTCATCAAATATCTTAGAATTAGGTATTGTTATGTTGAATTTAAGTAAATTAAAGTTATTTAATGACTAGAGAATCTATCTGTAGCCAATTGGTTTGTTAGATATATCATATCTATTTACAGAGAGAGAATATATCTCTATACTTATACATTCAGTTACTTTAGTTGAAAAAAGGCATTTTATTCTTGTATAAAAATCTATAATTGTTTGCCGAGGGTTTTCAAAGACATTACCGATGTGGATGTGACACCTTTTAAAAGTTCTCTGAAGACTTTTTTAATTCAATGTGAACCATATACATTGCAACAGTTTTATTAATTATTAATATTGTTCCAGCCAGTTTTAATTTTGTTTTTGTAACGTTGATTGTTGTAATTATTTGATCCTGAACTCAGGACCCTTTGACAGATCTATAATGTTGTCATTCCGAGAAAATTGAAGTTTCTTAAATGTCACTTGCATAGTTATTTTCTAGATATTAAATTGGTATTTTTTAAATAGATCTTATTTTTGACTACATTTTTTTATCAGACGGAAATTTTTTAAACTTTGAAGACGAATGAAATTGTACTCAATTTACTTTGGACTCCCACTCTCTGTAACTTATAAATTTATTTTAAATTAAACGTCACAAAAAAGTCAAGTGCAAAAATTGTGAGTAAAGGCGAACATGGACTAACTTCGCTCAGTTTGCCGAATGTTTGACCAATCGAGAAGAACTTACCGTCCACACGTTCGTGTTGGTCCTGATTTGCCTGAGTTGGGCCAACGTGTGGAGCCGGCATAAGAATTTGATTCAACCTCTTTAATTGAAAGCTATGCTCTGCCCACTGAGTGTTGTCCGTTGTCATGCCACACTGATTCTGGCTAAACAATTTCATTTAATTCGATTTGATTCATACACTTATTTCTAAGTCGAACCAGATGTGGTATCACAGTTCGTGTCAGTGGCGTGTGAATTGTTCTAATTATGATTAGAAATAGCATGTCACCTACCTGCTGGTTGGCGTTTAAAAGAAAGCATAACACCTTCGTTTTCTTTTTCTGCAGTAAAATATCCTAGCAATTTAACCACACAAGACCACGTCCTAGGGAGTTCAATCGTTTCCCAGGCATTTTGTGTAATTTTTTGTAGTTCGTTGCGAGAATATACCCAGTCCGTTTTTTTTAAACGTTAGAAAAACAAGGCAATAGATTTTTAGGCATTCACGCAATTAATAAGTTACTCGTAGTTTATCACACCGTACAATATCATAGGTAGTTCTGCTAATTTCGTATTAAAAACGTTTCAAATAACCTCATTAGTATATTTAGCGCTGTCACTGTCAACTGACAGTAGCTGATGAGCTGGACGACAATCTTATCATATCAATCTAAGCGTATCAAGACGCGAGTCGTACTTCCGTCTCACTCTCGCTCATCTTTTTAGAATTGCTGACGATTTAAACGTATTTCTGACAATACGTCCTAATTTAACTCGATTGACTATGCAATGCAATAGAAGGAGTAAGAAACATAACGAGATGATGTATCCTTAGTTACCACAACAGACAACACTCTCAGTGTACAGACTATATATTTTTATTTTCTGACGAAAAGTCAGAAAGTTTTCAAGGGAGTAAAAACATTTCAATGTTGCTCTGTTTATAAAACACATCCGAGATGTATAATAAAAATAATAAGGAAATCAGGCTGGGCTGATGATGATAATCTAACTATTTTAAACACTATACAGGGTGTCCCGTATCGTTATGTTCAAATTTTGTGAGCATATAGTAGGCTTATTTTTAAGCCTAAAAAACCCAAAAGTGGCAGGTCTATACTGAAGTTTCAGAATAGTAGGCACTAAGTTCTCGGAAGTGGTCGTGACGTATAAGCGCTCAGTTGGAGCATTCAGTGGCGGACGCAAAATATCAAAATAGGTTCAGACAATAATGAATTTATTGAGAAATATAATTGTAAACTTCCAAATAATATAGCATATAGTAAATAATATAGCATATAGCAAAAATAAAAATAGCAAAGAAAATAGGAAAAAAATAGTACCTTAGTCATCGTCAGAAGAAAAATCGTCGGATGATGGACAACTATCCCGATCACCGTTATCGTTCAAGTTGATAATTAATGGCTCAACCGAAACATCAACTATTGTGTCTAGATCCCACATTCTGTCTTCTTCTTTTGTAGTATGTCGGATGCAGTTTCTCCATGTTTCAGCCGTCACATCTCCTATTGCAGTAGCTAGCAGGCGTTTCACTTCATCCATCTTGAAGGTCACGTTTTGTTTCGCCACTTGGTTTTTTATTTGAGCCCAAATAAGTTCTATAGGATTCAGTTCACAGTGGTAAGGAGGGAGGCGGTGTACAATGATGTTGCACTCGCGAGCCAATTCGTCGACAGCATATCTCTTAAAATGAGGTATTTGTGCCCTTGCGATGTTTAATAGTTGCACTTTTAACATGTTGTCATCAAATGGTATATTTCTTTGAGCCAGCCAGTTAATGATGTCACCTTTTCGCCATGCAGTTGTTGGCGATGGCTCCAATCGTCGACTATGGTAGGAAGCATTGTCCATTACCACGACCGAATTTGGCTCAAGGCTTGGTAAAATTTTTAAAAACCAGCTTTCGAATTTTTCCGCATCCATTTCCTCATGGTAGTCACTAGTTTTCTTCGATTCGAAAAGTAGCAATCCGTTTTCCAAAAAACCCGAATCACTACCTATGTGAGTTATTATGAGCCTCCGCCCCTTGCCCGCTGGCGCTTTTAGTCCTGTGGAAAAACCTTCAAAAAAAGCTTGTCGACGGCTTGTTATTTCCAAATCTTGCCAAATTTTCGAAACAGTATGACCTTGATTCAGCCAAGTTTCGTCTAAGAAATATATTTTCTTCCCTTCACGACGATACTCTCGAATTTTTTGTAAATAATTTCTCCGCCACAAAATTATTTCTTCTCTTTCTATAAGAAGACTTTTTCTCTGCCTTTTCATATGCCTTATGTTCATTTGTCTTAATGTCCGCAATAAGACACGTCGCGATATTTTCGGCATTGCGTCATCCGAATTGATTTCGGCAGCGATTGCTTTTAATGTTGGAATTTCATTTCGGAAAAAGAACGAATGAAATTTTCTCCGAACGGCGTATTTTATGTCATCATCAATGTCAATGCGTTTTCTCCCCCTTGTTTCAATATTTTCAGCTACCTTTTCTGTTCCGCCTTTGGACTCTTTGAAAGTTTTCAAGATTCGGTGTACACTCCTAGTTGACACTTTGGTTAAATCACTACACAAAGCAACTACATCGTTTACCAACATACTTTGATTCCTTTCACGGAGTCCACAATACACGTTGTATATAATAGTTTTTTCTCCTGTAGATAAATTCGTACGACGACGTTTACTTTGGCTGCTCTCGCCTTCCATATTGCTCACAACTTTAAATTTAAACAGTATTTCACTTCGGCACTCAAAGAAGCTTGCTTCTTTCCCGTTTACACCACAGTGAGAACTGAGAAATAAGATTCAGACAGGAAATCTGATGAGCGACCCTTAAAGCAACCAAGCTATCCCCACTAATTATGCACTTTATTGTCGACCGGGTATGGGTTTTTCCGGGATGGTAATTCCGTAAATTTCTTATAGTTAAACTTTTTCTGTATCCTGGAACTCAGTTC
Source organism: Malachius bipustulatus (assembly GCA_910589415.1). Classification (NCBI taxonomy): domain Eukaryota; kingdom Metazoa; phylum Arthropoda; class Insecta; order Coleoptera; family Melyridae; genus Malachius; species Malachius bipustulatus. The sequence continues at coordinate 34,659,644 of OU342633.1, forward strand.
ATTCCCAAAACAGGAATCATTATTGTATTATTATTTTACCAAATAATTAACTAATAACTAATTATTAACAAATTAGTAAGATATTGATTTTTTCTAGCTTGTATTTCTTAATTACTTCACAGATTGTCTATGAACAATATGAAATATTCAAAATTTTGTTGTTCCCGAGAGTCGAGAATCTTCTTCCCCCGGTAATATTAATTTTTCTTTTCTGACAACCAGAAAACAGAAAGAGAAAAATATACAAGTCCCGATCGACATCCAATAACAGCCCAAAACAAACAACTTTTCTTTTTGTTCAGGTTATTCCACTGCCGCGAATTCTTTTTCATTCATTTTCATGCGTTTTTTAATTTTTGTGATGCTTCAATAATTCAGCAAATATAAACATAAAAATAAAATATTAAGGATTTAAAGGAGCGATAAATGTTATATTGCAGCCCCTCACGAAAATAGCATGAACGATACGCCACTGAATACGGAGCTGCCTTGGACGGACTGGCAGCATGCTCGATATATATCCATCTTACTTTACCTTACAAGTTGGATCTGCTTATCCTTTGTACTTGTTGACACTGCTGTAATGTTGCCATATATTATATTTTAAGGGACCGAACCTCATTGAAATTCTACATCTTTTGCTATTAAATATCGATGTTGTGAAATTATTATAGCAGAAAAATTACTCAACAAATAAAACACAGTATTTTTTATCCTACAACCATTTACCTGCATGTGAATGATAAAAATACAAAATGATAAAACACCAAGAATTAAAAGCTGGCAACAATGTGTTTACTTTAAGTCCGTAATATTTCTAAGAACTTAGTGCCTACTATTCTGAAACTTCAGTATATCTGCATTCGTTACGAAGTTACAGGCCTAAGAAAATAATGTCTAGTAAATACCAGATTTAACTTTGAAAACCACATAAAACTTATTTTATTGACCAAATCCTTAGTTTATCATGTGTTAAAAATGTCGTATTCCTTACTGAATACAAGCTTGTGCTCGGAGACCTATTGCAAAAGTAACAGTTTTCTCGTCTTTTTTCGCGCACCTATCTCTTGACCAGCTTGCTGAATACGATCAAATAATAATTTCTCTCTGGTGTATTTAGTTACAAACACCAATTCCGAAATATGCTGGTGCCGCATCTATTTGAATCCTAATGCCATTTCGTATGAGCAGGGGAACCTCTACTCTCTACTAATGTTTATTTCGGTGACGTTTACTGATGTGTGGCAATTTTTGTGGCTTACAAAGTTGAATCTTGTTATTTACTAGTCATAATTTTCTTAGGCCTGTAACTTCGTAACGGATAAAGATAGACCTGTCACTTTTGGGTTTTTTGGGCTCAAAATTAAGCCTACTATATGCTCAAGAATTTTGAACATAACGATACGGGACACCCTGTATAGCAACAACGATTTTATGCCAACGTGTAATTTGAGTGTCAAAATTTGACAGTACCAGCTTATGTTGCATTATTGTAAATGGAATAAAGTTGGATGCCAAAACTGTCAGTCGTTTAGCTTTCACCGTGAGATTCCTCTTTAATCCCCTGTCAATATAACACTAACAGCCAGTATTATAACACTAACAGCCAGTATTATAAAGGCTCATTAAGCTAACGAGCAGATTGATTTTCTGGTACCATTTTTAAAGCTATATCGACTTCCAATAGCTTTTATTAACATTTTTGTAATCCTTTTCATGCCAAGAATCACTTTTCTATTTTCCACCTATGGTCGATATCTTGTCTAGAAAGGGCCCTAGAAATCTACCCGTTCACTTAATGAGTCTTTATAATACTGACTGTTATTATTGTAATTACAAAAAATAGATAAACGTGATCTGCCTTCAGAATTCTAGTAATTATGTAAACTATATCGTACTTGGATTACTTAATAAACTCTCTTACATAATATAGGCAAGGTTACTCTTAGTTGATTAGAGAGACGATGGATTTGAGTAGAATTGCTTGCAAACTACTCACAAATAATAGGTAAGTAAATTATTGTTAAAGGACCGTTAAATATTTTGAAATGTTTTTTTAATATATTTTATAATTTATTAAATTTAATTTATCAATATTTAACATTCTTTAATAAACCGTCCGCTACTATATTCCAACAAAGTCACAAAGTTCACTTGCCTGAGCTGCATTCGAGAAATGTTTATTTTTTCATTCAATGTTTGTAAATTTTTCCATTGTTTTATTTCGCAACATGTCATAGAATATTAATTGGTTATCCTGTTTACATTCCTTCCTTCAACAATATCAGTTTAATTATTATAATTAAGTCGAAAATCCGACGATGTCGCCAATAATTAAACAATTGAGTCGCCAAAAAATGCAAATTTTTTAGACACGAGTACCGGCGCAATTGGAACCATGATTGTAATCAAGAAAATTTCTTTAATAAGTAAGAATTAGAATAATTTTTTAGTCTAAAATTATGATTGCGAATTGATTTTATTATTAATGCGAAATGCGCATGACTAGGTCAGATGATTTTATTATGTGTTATTGTTGTGATTTTTATTTTCAGGGTTCCGTTATAGGTAGATACCTTAAAAAAATGAAAAGAGGCCAGCAATGGCAGAGCGATCTTATAGATACATACTAGGTACAGTAGCAGAGACTTATTAAGTTGTCTGCTGAGTCGATTTTCTCAAAATTAATTAAAAAAATATTTATTGATGGGATGAAAAATCCCGAACTAAAAAAAGCACCTTAGGTCACACAGAAAATATCCAATACATGCTCGAGCGAGCGAGGAGCACAAAAGACGCCAGGGGCCGGCGTTAGCACGCTACAAAAAATAGCGCATGGTGTGTTTGAACAAAATTAAAAAATTTATTGTCAATCAATGTCAAGTGAAAAAAAAAATTCAACGAGATAGCTGATTCCAAAAATTACAAAAACTCGTTTACCAGGTCAATATAAATAATTATTTAATCATAACAATCAGGTATACATAAATAAACAGCATTTTCGTCCCTTCTAAATTGAATAAATAAATGTCAGGACTTATTAAAATAAATAATTCTAAACCTCTTCTCTTTCAATTAATTATTTGACATTAACAAGTCTTCAACCTTAACAAAGAAAGCAATGACCTAAATAAATCGTACAATGAAACTAATTTCGTAATTTTCTATTATGTGTTTAGAAATTAATTCTCTCTTAATTTCTTATTTATTTATTATTTGCTGTTTGCAAACCAATAAATTAATCCAGAGAATTTGTATGTAATAAAAAAGCAATACAATTGATTTTTTTTTTTTTTTTGTATAAGGGAAGTCATTAATTTTTATAATTTTCACAGTATAAGCTTTGATGATGGTGCATCTGTTCGAAACATAGTAGCTACGCTGATAATTCATGAAGCTAAATATAAATATCAGAAAATATTTTTTTAAATTCCTTTAAAAAAAAATGACTTCAATCAAAATTTCTGATACTGGAAATGTGCCTGAACTATTAAGGAAAGTTTATTCCATTCCATTTTTTCCTTATTTAACATTCCTCAAGAATGGGTCTCCTTCTAATTCCTAAAATTGACGATGCAGAAAAAAACCCAATTTAAAGAAAACTATTTCAATCGAAAATATCAGAAGTGGGATCAATTGGTCATTATTTTTCTAGTTGAAGTGTTGAATTAGCGCATGCAATCAATTTGCACAGCGTGTCTTCTCTTCCTGGTGTCAGTTTCTTTCCAATAATTGTACCCCATCCAATTCCCAATTCAATTTCTCGGAAGAAATTTAGAATTTGGAGCGGGTCTAAATATAGATAAGTTTTTTTCCTATAGTGTCTCGTAGGGAAACTCTTAAGCATCATTAGCACGTTTCTATTGAGCAGTTTATTGATACAGGTCTCAAATCATTTTTGGTCATGATGTTTCCCAAGTTTGATTCTTAGCCTGTCTTAATCCTGGGAGCGCTAAGCTGCTTCATGCATTTTTATTTGTCAAATCTAATTCAAAAGAATTGAACACTTATAATACTCATTTAAGCCAATACAAGGCGTTAAGAAAATTTAAATAAATTCGAAAACTTCATTAGCATAAAAATAAAAGCTGTTTTAATAAAATATCTATCTCGTTTGAAACGGCTAGCGCCCTCTAGTTTCCAATAACCGTACCCAGAATACCGAGTTCTACCTGCGACTAGATAATTCAAAATTTCCGCTAAACCAGTAAACAGAGACCTAAAAGCGTAACTAACGGTATAGAAGGGCAAGAGCGCTGACGAGATTAAATAAGAAAGATGCAATGATGACGCGAATTTGGTTTAGAAAATCGCCTGACAAGTGACAGTAAAAGAATCAGCAGATTCGCCAAAATTGACGTCACGGTGGAAAGACACGAGAGAACCCGAGAGAATGCATATTTCCGCGTCTATTTAATGTGCTAATAATAATAACTGTAACATCAGCCATCTTTTTACGACGCCACCGTTCGACACCTGTTCTTTATAGAATCTGCAGTTATGAATTACATTACCTTCAATTGAATCGCTTCCCTAGTTAAAGCGGTTTAATTATCTCAAACATGGACAGTAGCCGTGTTTTATAATAATTATAATAATCAGCGGTCGAGTTTTAAATACGCACCCGCGTCCCCACGCTTCGTGCTCGAGTACCTATATCCACCTATGTATCTACGTACCCGGTCTTTCATCGTATAAATGAACATTAATAATAATAATAATAACAGGGCGTTACTCAAATAAGTACGTAAGCATCGACACACTTGGGTATACGTTATTCAAATGGGAGTGTCTGTTACGCCACCATCATTGGGTGGAATAACTCCTGATCTTCAGAGAAATACAAACTGCCCAGTTTAGATAAACGTTTCCAGTCTATGAATCAACTCGAGGTAGAAAGTAATCTAATTACAGACGCTGACAAGCTGCCAAAGATCCTGTAAGTACTCAAAAACCTTATTTATTCCTTGGAAACTGAGTGAGAATGAAGCCGACAAGTTAATGAGTGTTACCAAACTTAGATTTCTCTTAATATCAGAATTTTTGGTTCAAGTTATATGAAAGATGTGTCATTTAGAAGTGAACTTAATGAACTATTAATATGTAAATATTATCTCGCAATAATTAAATTGCCTTGTTCTATTTATTGTATCATATTCCTGTGAAACGACAGCAGAGTTAACTCAGCTAGAGTCAGATATCAGATAACTTAAATTGTCAAATGAAATATTAAAATATTTAATTAGAAACATTCTTAGAAACACATTTTAGGAAACAGAAAATCTATTTGTTGTTTAATTTGTAAATACAATACATGTAAATAATTTTTATCAAATTCAAGGCTTTTTCATCATAATTACCTTTTTCTCCTTTCAAAATAACCACTCTTTAAGTAGGAGAGATATTCACATTAGTGTAGGAATTTTGTACCTAACTTGACTCTCTACTTTGGTGTGGGTGTGCATGAGAAAGATAAGAAAGTGTCTTTTTGATATTTAATTATCTTTATCTTGCAGAGATATATCGTCTCTCTTTCACCCTAAATAGCTTAACGATTATTACCCCTCACTAAATTTCTTACTTTCTCGCATCCCGCCCCCTATAAAATAAAAGAAAAATCTGCTTTAGCGTTGTTTATTAGTAATTTCTTGAAATTTCTCGCTAGTATAAAAATAATTCTCCTATTTTAAGCACAACGCATAATTAAGCCATATCTCACTCACAATTTCGCAAAGTTCGTCACAATAACGTCTTGCATTTATCAATTACGTTTACGGGTATATAAAAAAATATAAATAAAATATAAATAAATATGAACATCCCCTTCTCTCCTCGAATAAATAAAAAGACAATTAATTCTCCATTCAAATTTCAAGTGGTGTAGGCGATGGTGCTGATTTCCAGGTCTCGGAGCTTCTGATCCACCCAGCTGCGGATCTGGGTCACATCAGCATAGACTCCGGGGATTCCGTCCTCCCCGCAGCCGATCCCCCAGGAGACGATTCCCACCTGCATGTATCGGTTCGGATTGGACGGGTCCTGGCACACCAGAGGACTCCCACCGTCGCCCTGAAGATGTCGGGATTATTAAAGCGATTGTGTCTTGATTTGCATTTAGATCAATTATACAGGGTGATGATAATGTAATTGGTATTAAATAAATTATTAATAATAAAAAGGAAAATGAGAGAAATTTTTTTTAAATAAAATAAAAATAAAAATACTCACAGTGCAAGTGTCCTTTCCAGCTTCTCCTCCGGCACAAATAAAAGATCTGTGGAGCTTGAAAGCAGCACCCAGTCTTGTTGTCCTCATTGCCTTTTCGCAGGCTGTATTCTGGACTAGTGGTAGTTCAATCTTCTTCAATATGGAGGAGTAACGACCTTGCTGACCTATAATCAGAACAATGATAATTATTACAAAAAAGTTAAAAAATTATAAAATCTACATTAAGCACAATTACCGAAAATATCCTTTCCCCATCCTGTGGCGATGCAGTTGACCTGCCTAAACGACTGTCCATGTGCGGGAAGACAAACGGTGCCCACGTTGTCGGCTTTGGAGAAAGGCCTCTCCAGGATGAGGAGAGCAGCGTCGTTGTAGAGAGCGTTAGAGGCGTAAGCTTCATGGATTATGATCTGCGAAACATCCCGTTCCTGGAACGGGAACCGTTCTTTGGTCGTCTGGGAATCCCATTCTCCAGCTCTCACTTTGATGGCGCGTGTCTGCTGACTGGGAGAGGATTCATATTAATTTGAGTTGAGGAGAAAGTAGGAGATTTTAAATTATTTAAGTAATTTTTAAAGTCGCATACCTATTCGACGTAAAAATTAATCCAATCAAAAAAGTAACTTGAATAAAAATTTAAGAGTGAAGAAGTTTATAAAACAAATAAATGAGCGGTATTCAATGGTAGGCAGCCCATAATACAGCGTTGATGTTACGCAGTTGCCTAACATGCTGACCTGCCGCGAACAGTAAGTCAGATCGCCAATAGATGGCGATCAAACAACTAGGAATATTTGCTTGGCCTTTAAGTGTCAGTATATTTAGCCACCTACAATCTCCTCACAAATTAGGTATCACTTTTTCTCGGGATTGCACCAGAATTTGGTAGGTTTGAGCTCCAGATAAACTCAACCGTTGCGTAGAATGTGTGTAGGAATTTAATGACTCGTTACATTAAGATTAAAACGAAATTCACCTGCACATTTACAGGCAATCAAAGTGATATTGAAATAATTTTTTATTAACATTTTCCGTTTCGTGCACATTAGGTATTAAAATTATATGAATAGAAAAATTAGTCTCGGCAATACAGGGAATTTTACAGCAAGTACAAGGGTTAACACATGATACAACTACACAAGATATGTCAGCGTGAGACTCAAAAATCGTACGCGTTGCGCATGACGTCACTGTGGTGATTGTAATCCAAGCTCTAAGGAAAGAATTGAAAATCTTTGAAGGTGGAAGTTAATATCTGTGGGGTGTAATGAAAAGTGCTGGTACTTACTGTGATATGATACAAATCATTGATACATAATTGCCTTTACCTAAGCTAGCAAACTAAAAAAAAAGATATCTCTTTGCTTTTCGTTTTTCTTGCGTCATTCTCACACCCGTACTTACTCCACAATAAATAATTTTGGCAATCAGACAGTCACGTACTAAAGTCAAACTTATTAAAATTACTGCAACATCTTCAAACGCCGAAATGAGCTACTAAATCGCGATTCAACGCTATGAGTACTGCCGAGCCGCGTGTAGTTGTCACCACACTGACGTCACAGGCTGCGCGCTGACATACCTTGTTTATTTATATCATGGATTAACATTACAACAGTTTATGATGTATCCCCTACTGTGAGCATCCTCATGAGTCACTGCTATCTGTACGTTTTCAAGTGAAAAGGCGACTTCTGATTTGTTACAGACTTTAGTTGACGTGATGGCGATGGTGAGGACGTCACAATACAATGCATACTCTCCATTCCCCTAAATTATTGTAAAATTTAATTCACACACGTCCTGCCGAGCACCATCCCTCATCAGGAGGACGGGTCTAGGAATAATAAGCAGCAACAAATAAAACTTACTTATCGACGCAATGAGCTCCTGTCAGAACGACATTGGGTGAAATAAGGGAACCCCCGCAAATGGCAACCTGGGCCGTGCTGCCAGCTGCTTCCTTCTGCATCACAGCGATCATCCAGGGAAATTCGCCGAATTCGGATTCATTATTATTGTCACTTGTCACCTGTAAGCCACCAAAAAATTGGATAACCTGAGTAACAACATTTTTACTTTTCATTACTAATTTTACTTTATTTCAGGATGAACTCACCTGGAAGTCGATTCCATTAACGTTCCTGATTCCGCAGAAATCGCCCCTGCTTGATCCGGTAGGGTTCCTGCTGTCAGCACCATCGTCACCTCCATCAACGGGAGGGCTAACGGAAGGAATAGCGGGAGTTGGTGTGATGGGAGGATTGGTAATCGGCGGTCTCTGAGTGACAGGCCTTGGGGTGGCGGGGGGTGGAGTTGGAACAACGCCACCTGGAGGAATCTCGCAGCAGGTGTCCAGGAAATGGGGACAATCTCTGTCAGTCCTGAAAGTTAAACATTTTATTCTAACTAATTCTGCAGTCTTAAGTTTAAGAGGATCGTAATTAAATCGAGGTTAAGTTTCAAACTTTGCAGAGAGAAGCGTCCACAGAAATATAAAAACCATAAGGTTAGGGCAAGGAGGAATTCTAGTAGGAATTCCAAGGCTTGCTTCTGCTTTTGTAGGAAGACAGTGTGGGTCCCTATCTTATCTTAGAGCCACTAGAAAGAAACCGAATTGCTGTCGTCGGGTTGTGGTAATGGTAAGGAGGAAAATGTTGATGATGAATTTTGACCCTTGATCTTGTCGTGTAGAAAATATTGTTTTGATTCATCAAGAGAGCGAAACTTCTTATTAATATCTGATTTGGAGAATTCAACCTGATCTGGTCTCAGAAGGCTGAAGGAGCTGTTATTCTTGTACACAAAAACAAAATAAATGATCTGATGTCCATTACAGTAATGCACATGGAGAAGACTGACAAGAGGAATAATGAAACGAAGGCAGCAGACAAGTCTCTTCACATGAGTACCTCGCTCACTTAATGTTTGCATAATTTACTTTATTTAATTATTTGTTTACAGGAATTAACGTACTTAACTAATGGATTTTTAGGCAAACAAATCCGAGCAAAATATAAATTTCCTTGAAAAGCGTTGACTTCATAATTTTGGTCAAAAGTCATGACCATCATGATCAAGTGAATTAATTATTTATTGTCTAACTGCGCTAAAAACACCACAAATAATAAGAAGAGCAAAAAAATTATTAATTCACTTTTTTCTACGATTCATAGCTATTTAATACCAGACGATTCGTTATTTTAATACCTACCATGACATGATATCAAATTACCTAAATACAAGTATTACTAATAATACGTTAAAGTTACCGAATTAATTTTCAGGTAATTAATAAAAAACCTTAAGAAATTACGTAGCTATATAATTATGGAAATTTATGGAAAGTGGAGAAGCACTTTTATTAGAGGTATACGAAAATATACAGACAGACAGTAACATAACAAAAAAAAAAAGTTGACCTGACTCGATTACATTGAGATCTATAGCAAACAAACAGAAAACATATCGTCCGACAATATATCTAAAGACACGGACGCTGTTTCGGGGTCTTTTTGGCCTCATCAGCGTGCCATATCTGACTGGTGGTTGCTAACCTGTCCCGGAATAAGGTATCATTTAAAACCCTAACTAAATTTATATGTATAAAATTGTATTGAAATCATTAGTTTGAAAAGTAGTTTAAAAAATATAAATGAACATACAATACAGAACAGAGAAACAGAGACAAGTTAGTTCTTAAAATATTATACGAATCATGGGAAACTTGATTCAGCTTTAGCTTTAATAAGGAATTAGGAAAAAACTACGATAATTTATAGCGAAATTACATTTGAAAGTTGGCAGTGTCTCTATTGACATACATGAATATAAATGGTTAATGATTTCCAGAGTTATACCGGGTGGGCAAAAATTTCTCTAGTACATATAATAGTGAGAAAGCTCTCTCTTCGACTTTGCTATTCGTTTTTTTTTACATAATAGTCAGAAGAGACGTGACGATGTTGTAATAATTAAAGCATAAAACCCCAAGAAGGTTCACAATTACTGGAAGCTTAATTGTTTCGTTATCATTAAAACTCATCAGCAGAATTTTCAGACGTATTAGCTTATTTGCCACGTGCCAGAAAGGAATGCTGTTAATGACACCTATTGTTTAACAAAAGAAGCTATAAAATATATCCTAATTACTATTAAAATTAATAGTTTTTTTTTTTAAATTAAAGGTTTATGCAAGAGGAATTCCCTCCAAAAGTTTCCAATATTTCTGTTCAAGTCTACGATATAAAATCTACTTGGTTAGCTTTTCTGATACAGGGTGCTCAAAATTGTTTATTCATTTATTAGAGGAAAAGTGTAGTAATCAATTTATTTGTTTTGTTTTACGCAAAGAAAATAAGTGAATTATGTATTAGTGTGGTTTTTAGATTAAAATTCCCAAGAAAATTATCTCTAATTAAAGTGGGTTTTTATTCAAGATGAAATAACACGAAGGGTTTTTCCTTAAGAAATTCCCTGATAAGGTTCCGAGAAAAATGACTCGTCTCGGAATTCTAGTTTTCCTCAGAGTTGTTGATAAATTTGTTGCAAAAAGAGCATTTTCCCTCAGTTTTTAATTTTTTGTTTTGTCGCATAAAAGTTATTGCACCAGAGGGGTTTTTAGGTCAAATTAGACAACAATTTTTTTCAGTGAGCAGTTTCGCTTTTTTCCCCTATTCAATGACAATCAGGGTGGTTTTTACGTAAATTAATGAAATGAATTGAATTATTTTTCTTTCAAAAACTTCCCTGAAATACTCCTGGCGAGTCGGACATTTTTTGTATGATACAGGGCGAGCAAAATTGGCGTTTTATATTTTTAACGCCAGTTTCGCGTTTTTTTTTTTTCCCTATTTAATGACAATGAGGGTGGCTTTTGCTTACATTAATGAAATGAATTGAATAATTTTTCGTTAAAAAAACTTTTGGCAAGAAGGACATTTGTATTATACAGGGCGATCAAAACTGGCGTTTTATATTTTTTAATGGCAATTTCGCTATTTTCCCTATTCAATAATAATGAGGGTGGTTTTTACATAAATTAATGAAATAAATTGAATTATTTCCCTGTCAAAAACTTCTCTGAAGTACTCCTGACGAGAAGGACATTTGTATGATACAGGGCGAGCTAAATTGGTGCTTTATATTTTTTAACGACAATTTCGCGTTTTTTCCCCTATTCAATGACAATGAGGGCGTTTTTGCGTAAATTAATGAACTAAATTGAATTAATTTTCGTTAAAAATTCCCTGAAAAGCTCCTGGCTAGAACGACACTTTTGTATGATACAGGGCGATCAAAATTGGTGTTTTATATTTTTAAAGACAATTTCGCTATTTTTCCCTATTCACTGATAATGAGGGTGGTTTTTACGTAAATTAATGAATTGAATTGAATGATTTTTCGTTAAAAGAATTCCCCCTGAAAAACTCCTGGCTAGAAGGGAAGGACACTTCTGTATGATACAGGGCGATCAAAATGGGTGTTTTATATTTTTTAACCACAATTTCGCGTTTCAATGACAATGAGGGTGTTTTTTTACGTAAATAAATGAAATGAATTTAATTATTTTTATTTCAAAAAATTACCTCAAATACTCCTGACGAGAAGGGCATTTGTATGATACAAGGAGAGCAAAATTGGTGTTTTATATTTTTTAACGACAATTTCGCGTTTTTTCCCCTATTTAATGACAATGAGGGTGTTTTTTTACGTAAATTAATGAAATTAATTTAATTATTTTTCTTTCAAAAAATTCCCTGAAATACTCCTGACGAGAAGGAGTAGGTACAGGGCGAGCAAAATTGGTGTTTTATTTTTATTGATGACAATTTCGCTATTTTTCTCTATTCACTGATAATGAGGGTGGTTTTTACGTAAATTAATGAAATGAATTGAATGATTTTTCGTTAAAAAAATTCCCCCTGAAAAACTCCTGGCTAGAAGGGAAGGACACTTTTGTATGATACAGGGCGATTAAAATTGGTGTTTTATATTTTTTAACCACAATTTCGCGTTTTTTCCCTATTCAGAGAAATAGGGAAAAGGATATTTGTATGATACAGGGGAGCAAAATTGGTGTTTTATATTTATTCATGACAATTTCGCTATTTTTCCCTATTCACTGATAATGAGGGTGGTTTTTACGTAAATTAATGAAATGAATTGATTTATTTTTCTTTCAAAAAAATCAGTGAAATACTCCTGCGAGAAAGACATTTGTATGATACCTACAGGGTGAGCCAAATTGGTGTTTTATTTTTTTTAACGACAATTTCGCGTTTTTTCCCTATTCAATGACGGTGAGGGTGATTTTTGCGTAAATTAATGAACTTAATTGAATGAGTTTTCGTTCAAAAAATTCCCTGAAAAACTGCTGGGTTGAAGGACACTTTTGTATGATACAGGGGCGATCAAAATTGGTGTTTTTTATTTTTAACGACAATTTCGCGTTTTTTTCCTAATCAATGATAATGAGGGTGATTAATTAACTAAATTGAATGACGTATCATTAAAAAATTCCCTGAAAAGCTCCTGACAACAAGAAAATTTCATATAGGGCGATCAAAATTGGTGATTTATTTGTTTTACATTTAATAGACAATTGCATAGGACAATTTTCCATCCCATTCAATGACAACAAAGGTGTTTTTTACGTAAATTAATGAAATGAGTTGAATTATTTGTCAAGGACATTTGTATAATATAGGGCGAGCAAAATTGATAATTTTTTAAGGACAATCTCGTTTTTTGCCCTATTCAATGACAATGGTGTGGTTTTTACTTGAATTAATGAAATAAACAGAACTTTTTTTAGTTCAAAAAACCCTGAAAAGCTCCTGGCGAAAAGGTAATTTGCATAAAAAGAGATCAAAATTGTTGATTTATGTATGCATAATATTAGAAAGGAGCATTTTCGTTTTTTTTTATATTCAATAAAAATATAAGCGCATTATTTTTCGTAAAAGAAATTCCTGAAAACTCCTGGTAGGTGACAGGACAAGTTTCGATTTGCATGTTACAGGGCAATCTATTAAGGGTGAATAATGAGAATTAAGATATCTTTAGATTCAATTTTTTTGCACCCGCATTATTTGGAACAATATTTCTGGTTATAGCTATTCTGCTATTGACTTATTTTTTGTAATACAGGGTGATAAAAATTGTTCACAAATTGACTAAAATCCAGTAAAAACACCTAACTTTGATAGTACTGGTACCTGTCAAACTTTTACGCAAATCTTGAGGAAATTTCATAAGATAAAAGAAAAATAAAAGTCAACTTACCCTGCTCTCACATCAACATTCAATCGGTAATCTTCCTCGGCAATCTGAGTGACCATATGTGTCCTTGGATCACAGTTATAGTACGGGACACACACGAAGCGTCCCTTTTGGTCCCCCTCACCGCACTTGTCCAAAGCACTAATATCGCCCAAAGGGGGCTGAGTAACCACTTCGTATTGCTCCCAGAAACTTGAATTAAAAATCCTCTGAATATCATCTTCGACTTGCTGGGCGTCTCCCTTTCTTGAGAAACCCAGAAGGAGAAGAAGCCCAAAAGAACAGACCACTTTCGTCATCATGTTGCCAAGCAGTGGAAGTAGAAGTAGAAGTAGGACTGCAGTCTCGTTAAGTACTTATGTAGATTGAATGCTGTGAGATGTTTATGTCTTAACCTTTTAAAACTGTAAAATCGCAGAGGGATTTTCCCAATGATTCGATATCAGCGATAATAACGATATTTACTATATTAACAGCGTGGCGTCAGCGTCATAAACAGTTCTTCGGATTTTATGTATGGTTGGTTACCGCTGGTGTTAGTGCTGGTGATGGTCATCGCAAACTGGTCTCTTCAATTTAATCTGTTTGCGTGCTGAAGATAAAAATAAATAAATTTAAACTGAATTCTAAGCTGACCGTGAATTATTATCTTAATCGTTACAGTGCCGGCACGTAACTGGACTCATTATACTGGGTTCTTAATTTAATTAATTAATTCCGTTGTAAGGTATTATTCTCTTAATTACCTACGTAAAAATGTGTTATTGTCCATAAATTATCTCACCAATAATAGGCTCATTATGACACGTGGCACGTGGAGCTGAGATAAAAAGGATCATTTTTGGGCAGGCTTATTTGTTTGGTATTTTTCTTAGATTTACCTTACTTTATCACTCCTCTTCCATCATTGTTACCTTAATAAGGAAAGTAATCAATTAGTATTGATAATAACCAATGGAGTTTATTTCCTTACCTTGACGTTGCAACATTCCCAGATTTATCCCGCAACGTCATAGAATTTGTATGATTAGTATGAGACAACAGATTTTATCCCTGATTAGGTTTTACTTGCTTTAAAAATAAGGGGATGGAGAATTTTGAGAATTCAATCGATTCCTCCTAAACACTTTTCGTTTTTGAGATAGAGGCTACAAGTTTTTTCTGGATGATTAAAGACCAGTCAAAAAAATATTAAAATTTGAGGAGAACCGTGCCAAAAATTAACAAGTGACAGAATCTGTACACTTTCTATTTGTTATTCTTCTATAGATCTATCGACATAGAGAGATTCGAAGACCTATGTAAAAATTTCCTCAAGAAATGATAAGCTATACAGAACCAGTTTGGTTGTTGGTATAATGCCTCTTGTCAGGAGAGATATAAAAGAGGTCTTTGACGCAGCCCTGTCTTATAAACAGGCCACTAAACCAGAGACAGCGTGATCTCTTTCAATCAAGTAAATCATAATTCCTTTAAAATCCTCGATGTAGTCTACCACGATGACTAGTAAAAAGGGAGGGGCGGAGGGGTTAATAGATAGTCTTCTTCAGGTATGACTTCTTGACTACAAGTTGTAGCCAACCAATAAAGTCACACCTGTAGCAGACTATCTATTTACCCCCCCTCCTCTTTTTTACCACTATTATTACTGACTATTATTAGTCAGGTAAATCATGTCAATCTGCTCTACATCAAATAGTGATGAGAATCCAAACATTACTGGATAACAAAAAAAAAAAGATTGTCTGGCTGTTTTTCCTACTACTGATGAGCGAGCATATGATAATACCTCCTGTAAGTAGCTGTATGGCATTCGTTGCCAGAAGACAAGACTTAGATGACACAGCAACGAGCTGACTGAGCGCTATGCTAGAAGTCAGGAGGGTCCAAGCAACCATGTTTGGTTGCGAGAGTCTTTGACGAAAAATTGATCGCTGCCAAGAGATGTCCTATGAATGGAGTATTATCTATGCTGTGTAATGGTAGTGGTAGTGCTAATGAATGACCTCGACCAGCTAAATAACAAATGCTATGTAGTCGATATGGTCATATTAGTCATCAGGAATATGCTAAAACACCTCAGCACAATAGGTTCTGAACTTTGAAGTTTACACAAGAGCTTACCTTATACCAGAGGAAAAAATGGAGCTCCCTAATAGATTTTTTATTCATTTTGCAAAAGCGGTTTAAAGTTTCCCCTTTTTTAGTGAGATTTCACTGTAATCTCTGTATCTTCGAACAAATGTGAGACAGTAAATGAAAGGTTGGATCGAGAAATGCGACAGAAACCAAATTTGAGGTAAGTTGGGTCAGAGGTAAAATTTTGAGCAAGCTTTGCTTAGATTTAAATTGGTTTTATTTTTCTGCTCTGATACTGCGTGTTCGAATTCATACCCCAAGGCAAGAAATTAAATGAGTCCCTCAGAATAATCCTTGTCGTTTTCGAAAAAAAGTTTTTCTTGTAGTTTTCATGTTTTATTCTCCTATATCTTTGACCAGATTTTTGTGTAGGTACAGGAATAATGAAGGAATAAGAGAAACCCCCCCCTCTTGCCCCTCGGAAATCAAATTTCAAAAATTAGTTAAGAAATGGGAAATTGGCTCAATTGACAAAATTTTGCATATTAATTTTAATATTTTTTCAGGTTTGATGATTTATGCAATTAAGGATTAGAAGAAACAGGTCAGCCCTAAAACCTGAATCATTTCTTCAATATCGAATATTTTCAATTTGAAATGGCTCGTTTTGATCAAACACACTTTTTGGAAACGTGAATTCGTGAAAAAAAATCACCATAGACCAAACTATTTTTTTCCCTGTTACCACACCTGTTAACAGGTGTCATATACCTGTTATATTCTACGCCACTGACAATTTTTTCTCAAATTTTTTGTCTCTATTTTTTAAGGATTCCTTAACACAGGTGTGCTATCAGCTAGTAGAGTCCTGCTACAAGAAAACTGTTAACCCTGTATATAATTTTTTAGAACGTACCGTTTTTGTAAGAAATCTCCTTGTATAAATAAAATCCATATAATAACGAATCAGTATTTCAATGAAATGAGCGACACTAATGTTTACTCGACCTTTCACTGTTATTAAACAATTATTTTTTATAGCTTTTACTGCTAATATCTCATATTAATATTAATATCTTGGGGTTAATTGTCTGTACCAATATCTGACCTCGATATCAACTTTTTTGATGATAGTTGTTGCAATATTTTATCATCATTGCTCCAATTCGATGTATGTGTATGCATCTTCTGATCTATTTTCTTCATTTTTTTTTTTGTATAAAATTTAATTTTCTTAGTACATTCTCATGTTCATGTAATTAGGTTGGGAAATAAATGTACACTGTTCATAAACAAAAATTTAATTATCTAGAGATAAATAAATATATAAATAAAATAATAAAAACTTGCCACAAGTTGGCAACACTGGTTTAACGACAATAGTTGTGGCGAAATAAAATAATTATAGAATTTAAGCAGCCGGTGTCATTTGAAAAAAAAAAAATTATTATTCAAGGAAACTGTTACTTTTCTAATGCAAGGAATCCTCAAAAGTACAAGCCAAAGTCAAAAAGGCTGTTCAAAAATTGCAATCTAAAATGTGTTAAATTCCTCCAGTTCCCTTCCTCCCCCCCCCCTACTAGAATTTTTTTTTACAACTGGAATGATTATACCAGGTGGAAAAATTGCTTCCTACTTGGCTCGTTAAATTATACAAAGAATCGTCAAAAATTCAAGTCAAAAGGAGTGTTCCAGGACGCTTTAAAGTCGAAAGCCTCAGTACTCTCCCATCAAATTGATCAATTTTTATCGCTGAAGCTAAAACTCAAAAAGTTTGTCGAAAAATCCTTCAAAATTTAAAGTTTGTCCTGTTTTTTTTTTACATAAGAATCGCTGGAAAGCTATAATTTTTTTTAGGCAAGTCCTGAGAACTCAACTTTATAAAATCACTCTTTTTCTTCTTCCCTATTCAACCTAATAAAATAAATGGTGTTTAATTTAAGCAAAATATCATCCTATACACCAATACCGGCTACTTAGTGGCACATTTTTTTTAATCACAACGCATAAGACTTGGTGTCTAGTTTCAGTCTTAAGAGGGTGGTGTCGATCCAATCACGGAACTTGGAGACGTCACCGTAAACTCCCGGGATTTCCTGATCGCCGCAACCGATTCCCCAGCCAACAATTCCAGTCTGCACGTATTGTCCCGGGATCTTCGCATCCGGGCAAACCAATGGCCCACCACCATCACCCTGTGAACAAGGAAAACATTTTTAATAATAATTTTTATATCTCCATCCCTATCTCCATCCCCATTATGACTAACTTGGTAATGACAGCTACAATTTTAATTTCTGGCAAGTCTTGTCTGGTATTGCCCATTGCTGAAAATCTATAAATGAAGACTCGGTCAAAAATGAGTTCAGTTTAGAAGATCGCAGCGTCCTGGAAAAATTTTTCTCGGGGCTACTGATTTTTTCTAGTAAAGAGTGATCATTTTTTAATGTAAAGGAATCATTATAAGTTCTCTATTCCTATTATTATGATATTATTGACTATTTTTTCTTCAAAACATTTGCTTTTTGTGATGAATTAGCGCGTTGAAGATGAGTCAAGTTTAGAAGATCGCAGCGTTCTGGAAAAATTTTTCTCGCGACAAATCATTTTTTTCTAATAAAGCGTGATCATTTCTAAATATAAAGTGATCAATATAAATTCTCTTTTTCGATTCTTACTATATTGAATATTTTTTATTCAAAATCTTTGTTTGTTGTGAATCGCGCCGAAGATTAGTCAAGTTTAGAAGATCGCAGCGTCCTGGAAAATTTTTTCTCGTGACAAACGATTTTTTCTAATAAAGCGTGATCATTTTTTAATATAAAGTGATCAATATAAATTCTCTATTTCAGTTATTACTATATTGAATATTTTTTCTTCAAATCTTTGCTTGTTGTGAATGGCGTCGAAGATTAGTCAAGTTTAGAAGATCTCAGCGTCCTGGAAAATTTTTCTCGTGACAAACGATTTTTTCTAATAAAGCGTGATCATTTTTTAATATAAAGTGATCAATATAAATTCTCTATTTCAATTATTACTATATTGAATTTTTTTTTCAAAATCTTTGCTTATTGTGAATCGCGTGGAAGATTCGTCAAGTTTAGAAGATCGCAGCGTCCTGGAAAATTTTTTCTCGTGACAACTGATTTTTTCTAATAAAGCGTGGTCATTTCTTAATATAAAATGGTCAATATAAATTCTTTATTTCAATTTTTACTCTATTAAATATTTTTTCTTCAAAATCTTTGTTGTTGTGAATCGCGTCGAAGATTAGTCAAGTTTAGAAGATCTCAGCGTCCTGGAAAATTTTTCTCGTGACAAACGATTTTTTCTAATAAAGCGTGATCATTTTTTAATATAAAGTGATCAATATAAATTCTCTATTTCAATTATTACTATATTGAATATTTTTTCTTCAAATCTTTGCTTGTTGTGAATGGCGTCGAAGATTAGTCAAGTTTAGAAGATCGCAGCGTCCTGGAAAATTTTTTCTCGGAACTACTGAATTTTTTTAATAAATCGTAATCTTTTCTTAACATAAGGTAATCATTAAAAATTCTTTATCTCTATTTTTGCCATTCTGATAATTTTTAATCTAATATCTTGCTTTTCGTGATCAAATAGTCGCATAGAAAATGAGTCAAGTTGAGGAGATGCAAGCATGATAAAATTTTTCCAACTAAATTTTTTCAGTAAATGATCTTCTAAATCTCCGTTGAGTCTAGGCGAGAGTTTGCAAAAAAAAAAATTGGATGAGTCATGAAAAAATTTAACCTTCACCAAATCTGACGTCAAAGATTCTTCCCAAAAGATCAAGTCTGAGGGAATTTTGAGTTTTCAAGACGTTTTCGAATTTAAAAGATTATTAATTTTCGAAAAAAGCTTCCTGTTTGTGAGTTTCTGAGTGTTAAAGCAAGAATACAATTACCATCTTCCCGAATAGTGATTTTTTAAAGAAATACATTAGGTATAAAAAAAATTGACAAATATACATAGGTACCTATACATAATAAAGCTTCATCTATACTGATGGTGATTGTACCAACATACCTACTACCTACCTCATCGTCGGATGTGTTTTTTTTATACTTGTTCTTTAAAAATAAACGAGTTTAGCCTTTATTTATTAATTTGATTACCAAGAATTGCAAACTTTTAATTAGTGTGATATTTATTTAAGTTATCAAGTAGGTAATGCTGTCATAAGAAAGTCCAATTAAGAACGTCGAAGGAAATCCAAGAGCCAATGCTCTTGGGTTTTTACAACAAATTTCAGTGAAGTTATCGTTTATTGACATAACTAACCTGGCTGTTGAAATTGGGAAAATAGTGTCTACCTAATTAAATGTTTGTGACTGCTGCTTTATTAATTTATAATATTATTTACTTCATGCGCTTTCTTACCACTGTGTTTTTACCACTGAGAACAGAATTCTCATTTACATTCTCCTATAAAACCTGCACTTTTTCCTGCTTAATTTCTCCAATGTTGCTTTCCTGAAGATTTCTCTCCAAAATTACCTACCTCCCTGAAATAGTTTGTTCATGAAAATCCCCTCTTTGATGTTTATAAATATCAGAGATAAATCCAGCCTTCATGATTCTGTAAATTTCTTCACTAACAACGTTCATGCAAATAAACTCTTTGCCTGAAACTCCTCATCGAAGAAAACTCCTTCACTGCTGCCAACCCATTTTTTTTTTATTTAATTTTCTATCGTAAACAAGAAATCCTTCATCCTTCTTTGAAAAAAAAAACCAAGAGTCTATTTTTCGAGCTCTTATAAAATCTTCCTCCTTCGAAATTGTTCTGAAATGTCTAAAACGATTCATATTCAGACACACACGAAAGTATCTCCTAAAATGTTGCCCCTCTTCAATTTTTTTTTCTGAAATCGCCCATAAAACTCCAAATCAAATTCTTTTGTCCAAGAAGTTTTCTGAGACAAGAATTCATAAAATTTTCCATTTTTCGCAATATACTAAAGTTTAGAGAACTCTCTCAAAGAATATCCTTCATAGAGAGAATCTCTACATGATGAAAAAGTCTCCTTTCTAAATTGCCAAATTCTGTATACAATTTCTTGTAAAATTCTCATCCCAAAGCAATTTCGGCCCAAAATCTTACATCCGGAATTTTTTATGATAATGCCTAAGTAACTTTACACAAAATTCCTCTCCCTAATAAATATTAATTAATCAACTCCCCGTGAGTATCTGAAAGTGGGAGTTGTCTTCTTCCCTTGAGCTCAACTGTTCTCCTTGCTTTGATTCTCCACTCCAAGAATCAAAATAATTAACTGAATACTAATCAGCAATCATCGAAATTACACCATGTAAGATTCGCCTTAATGAAATGACGCGCAATTCGCGTGAGTATTGTACTGGTCTTTCAGGAACTACAGCAAGCAAAAGTTCTATGACACAAGACACAATATAGCAATGAAGACGACGCAGACACAAGACAATAAAGGCGATAAATTCAAAACAGGCAGTGTGCAATTTTTTGCAATATGGTATACGGAAAAAATGTAATAAATTTTTATAAATTAATTTTTCCTGATGCCAGATCTCTCTTAAATTATTACTCATTCCTAATTTTCTCTTAAAAATGTCCATTAAAAGACACCATCAGTAAAATTGTCCCTTAATACTACTCGCTTCTCTTCTTGAAACATATTCTTTGAAACTGGTCTGAAATAAAATCTTCTCCCAAAGAAAACAATCGGAGGAATCCCTCCCTAACATGTGCCTCCATGATTTTTCCATTAAATTTCCAGGCATATTTTCACATACCTTGCACCTAAATTCCTAGTGCAGTATTTAGTATTTCATAATTTCAAAGATTGCCTTAAAAGAAAATTACACCCCCAGGAAATATCTTTTCAAGAACGCTATTCCTTTATATTGTAACGAATTCCAAGGCATTCGTTGTTAATTATTATTTATTTTAATTAATCGAGGGGTTTATCAGAAGGATACAGTTTTTACAGCGGTGATTAGCAGGTTATCTCCGCCGGCACCGGCTATATAAGCAGAGCCAACGGAGAAGCAGGTCAGATCTTCCGAGGTATTGACTCGCGAACCATCTCCCTCCCTGTGAACTGAGCTAGGAGGTCTTCAGGAGGCATGTAATGAGTGCACTCCGTCCAGAACCCAGCCGGCTACAGCAGGTCGATGAAATGAGTCGAGCCTAGCTGTAACTGGACGTCGGGAGATCGATGAGAGTGAACTGAGCTCTGATCGACTGCCTGTCATAACAGGGAATCAACCGGGGCTGTAGTGAAGTCCCGGCGGGTCCTTTCAGACGACGCCTGGCCTGTATTAAGGCCCAGGCAAACCAGACGTCGGGTCTCAATGTAATGAGTTGTCGATCCGGTAATCCCATCACGTCGCGTATTCCGGAGGCCGCAGCAGCCGGAGACACGCACACGCAGCGTGCGGTGGTAAGAGAGTAACTGACGCAGAGGAGCCGAAGGTGAATTGTCCGACAGACCGACCAATCAACAGAGGTGCGTGTCCCGACGCAGGTATCTCTCACCAATCAGACGGCCAGCAGTGGACGAGCGCCGGCCCAGATGGTTCAGTGGTTAATAATATTAATCTAACAGATACAGATATGTGTAACTACCGTACTTGTAAATAAAGGTTTTTATAATTTTAATTGACTTGTCACGGGTAAAAGGGGGCAATTATCCATCCCTGGGTAATCATCTCTACCATACCGAAAATCCCGTTACAATATTGACCTTTTTTTGGTATCCTCTTTGTTATTTGTTCAACAATTTTCATCTTTAAATTCCACCCCGAAGTAGCAATTCCCATCAATAATTCACCCCTCTAATATTTCAAAAAGACAAGTTATTAATTCCTTGGATTACAGTACAAATAATAATAAGTTAATCCCAGTTAATAAAAAAATACCCACCTTGCAAGTATCTCTCCCATCGACCCCACCAGCGCAAATGAAGCTCTTATCCAATCGAAACATTTCTCCCAGTCTAGTCTTTCTTAACAAATCCTGGCACTTGGAATGAGGAACGATCGGAAGCTCAATCTTTTTCAATATCACTTGATACTGTCCACTGCTCCCTAAAAAAATAAACAATTAAACCCTTACTTCATTTTGGATAACTAAGACTTACCATATTTGTCTTTCCCCCATCCAGTAGCGAAACAATGATCAGACATGGCGACTTCTCCACTTCTGGGCAAGCAGATCGTCCCTAAATGTTCCGCTCTCTCGAAAGGCTGATCCACAATTAAGAGGGCAACGTCGTTAAATAAAGTACTCGGATTGAATTTAGGATGGATTACAATTTCAGCGATGTTACGTTCTTGGTACGGTAGTCGTTCTTTTTCAGTCTGAGTGTCCCATTCACCAGCTCGCACTTTTAATTCGCCAGTTTTGAACCTAAAAGTGTTCTGATTGAAGCAACCTCTCCCTAATAGAAAACTCGGAAACAACTCACATATGCACACAATGGGCTCCGGTTAGTAGAACGTTCATGGAAATCAGAGCAGCCCCGCATACGGCTAGGGGTCGTCCAGGTTCCGGCTGCGATCTTAATATGGCTGCCATCCAGGGGAACTCCCCGTATTCGGCTTCTCCATCCTTCTGTCCCTTGATCGTAAAATCCACTCCTTCAGGTCGTCGGATACCACATCTGAGATCAAGCTCCTCCTCTGGTGGTTGAGTTGGTTGTTGAGTTGGTGGTATAGTGACAGGGGTGGCCGGAGTTGGTTCGGGAATTGGAGCAGGGGTGGTTTTGGGTACGCCGCAGCATACGTCTAGTGGGTGGTCACAGCGATTCGCACCGAATCTGAAATGAAAAAAATTTCTAGATGAAAAACTGGTGAGTGAGCTGTTCGGGAAAATTGAGATTTGGGAACGGGTTCGAAAGCGATGACGTGTTTACCTCAAGGCAATCGTAATAAGTGAAAAATTTCGGGAAAGCTTTTGTGGATATAGAGTAGGTGCTCATAGGAATTCGACTTTTTTATAAGAAAATGTTCTGGATAATAATTAATTAGTGTTTTGTTGATAGGTTGCAGACTTTTAAGTATAACTTCTCTGAAGGCTTTAGAAATCTTTTGGAAAATCAAAATTAGAATTTATTCCATTTTCTTTTTTAAAACTTTCAGATTTTCCCAAAATTTTTCCACCTTTACCGCTTTAAACTGATTTACTCTTCCGATTTCGCGCCACCTTTACCAGGTGTCAGTTTCTAGGGGTAAATCTACATTTGGTTTGAATTAAACACTTTTCAAAGTTGATTTTTTATAATAGGTCGATAAAAAAGTTGTTTAGGGCGACACTGATTTTGAAATTAAGTCATTTTTCTTGTAAGACTTCTAAATTTTTGAGATGAAACACTCTGACCATAACGTGATCTTCGTAGCTTCCAAATTTTGGAAACACGAAATAACTGACGACAAATAAAGAAATTGGATCCGCTTTGGTCCGAATATGAAGTTGTCAACATTTTGAGAAATTTTAGGTATATGTAGACATGTATATGTAACATGTAGAAAACGCAGTTATATCGGGGTAATGCTCAGTAAGAGAGGATGGAGATCAGTATGTTGTCATGTTGATACAGGAATTAGCGAGACAACAAATTTCAATTTGTTTCACGACTTGTGTCAAGCAATGTCAAGTTGGACAACATCGCTGGCAAGTAATTCAACCGGGATATCTAGTGCCTTCTCTTTTGCGTTTACGTATGTTCTAATCTTTTATCCCTGTCCACTCGATAAATCCTATACCTACATGCAGCCAATTGAATAATATAATTTAATCGTACGTATATTATTTGATAGTACAAATCCATAATTTTGGGATACACAAAATATAAACCCTCCAGTTGGTTCTCAAATTTGTGCAATTTTTGAGATATTTTTTTGAAATTGATTTGAATTGATTGATTGATTGATATTCAATATAAAGGATTCCATGTTGTCATGTGACTTTCCCGAGATATAAAAAAATATATTTTTTGAGCCATTATTTCGAAATGGGCTTATGCAGACTCATACAATTACCGAAAAACAGTCCTGGCTTCAGCAAATCCGATTCCAGTGGAAAATTCAGATGTCCATGTTTTGTTCCAAAAATGGAATTACCGATTGCTTGATTTTAAAAAGTTTTATATTGTAGATAAACTGGACCACTCTAATTTCGGTACCCAAATTGGTTTTCTCATGGGACATCCCGTTTTTGCGTAACAGAAATTTGAAAATTACCAAAAAAACTAATTCTGGTATCAAAATTTAACAAAAACCTTAACTAAGACTTAATTCGCTTGAGTATAAAAAATCTTGATTTTCAGTTTTTTCAGGATATTTCAGGAACGGTCACAGATATCTTGTTATATGTCTTGGCGGATTCGAGATTAACACAAAATAAATTAACTTTTCTCTAATTTAATATTTAACCGACTCTGTAGCTCATAGCGTTTACGAGATATCTATGGTGAGCTCTGAAAAAGGAGGGATACCCTGCAGACTATTGTTTTCAGTGTAAATAAGGAGATTAAATAAGGAGATCAGTGTAAAGGAGAAAGATTACAGCTGAAGCCGTTGTACGGCCGATTCAAGGCAATCTCGAAGACTCTAAAAATTTTCCTGCTCAATATTTGAAAATTTTAAATTTTATTTTTTCGAAAAAAAGAAGCCTACTTTGCTCTCAACAACTTTGTGAGAAAGATCACCAGGTCTTTCGACAAAAAAGAAAACTAAACTCGGTGGCTGCCTTCCTCGACATAGAAGGAGCATTTAACAACGCACTACCAGAATCCCTCTATAAAGCAGTTGTCTCAAGAGGGATCCCAGCATAAGTGGCTAGATCCGCATTATGCTTGGAAACAGAACTATAACGACCTCAATGATAGAGAACAATTTCAACTTTAGGCCCGAGAGGAGGTGTCCGCAGGAAGGAGTCCTCTCGCCTTTGCTCTGTTGCTCCAGTCCCTTCTCCTCGATGATCTTCTATCCGTTCTCTCATTATGGAGTGTCCATGTTTAGGCATATGCTGATGACTTGGTCATTCTGATCAAAGGAAGATCTGAAGCGACCATTTCTAGGGTCCTTCGCAAAATCAGAATATTAATGAAGACACCGAACTGTACAAATCTACCAAATTAGAGCTCTCCTTGACCTTTTGTAGTGAAAGCCCATTTTTTCTGTCTCCAGTAATAATTATTGTACTATATCATATTTAGGATTAAGTATTTTAGTTGCCTATATTGTGAAAATTTTAGTCCAATTCCTTTGAAAACATGCCCTACAATAGATATTGTTTAGCAACTTTGACTTATTAAGTAGGTATCTATCTACGTCACTAGTAAACTAATAATAAAAACGCCAATTTTTTGCAATATGAGCATATACGTTCTTCTGATTCAATCAATTTTATAACAAAGTTTTGCTTATTTTTCCATATTCAAGGGCTCAAAAAATATATTTTTTTGTAACTCAGATGGCCGCCATTTTGAATCGACTTGACCGATTTTGCTCAAATGTAACACCAGACCACTCGCTACAGGTTAACTGTTAAAAAAACTTCAGCTCCCTAGACTCAAAACTGCAAAAACGAAGATTTTAGCAAATTTAAGAAAATTTTCAACGAAAATTTCAAAGTCTTCCTTAAGTTTTACCGAAATTCAAAATTTCGGGTTAAAAACTTAACAGGTAAACTTATAGGAGCATTTTGAAAGCCGAAAACTTTAAATTTGTCAATTTAATTTTCAATTTGTTATAAAGAGTGTTTCTTATAACCTGAAATATGCAAATATCCCAAAAAGTAAGCATTCTGAGGAAAAATGTTTCTTTACAAAAATGGTTTTGTTCCGGGGGTGACATCGTTTGAACACCAAAACCACCCTGAACCCCTCACCCCTGATGATGGAGGGAAGGGAGGGATCAACTACTTTTCGGTATACTAGGAGAAATTGATTATGATTAATCGTAAAAAATGTTTCAGATAAATCTTAAGCGTTTTTTATAACTGAATTTCGTTGCAACTGAAGTTCGTTGTACAAAATTGTGGTTGTTATTTAAAATTTGAAAGTTTCCCTCACTCCCTCGCAAGGGGTGAGGAATGCAGGGCGGTTTTTGTGTTCATACGATATTGCTCGTGGAAACAAAACCACTTTTTTGGAAAATATTTTTCCGCAGAGTGCTTACCTACTTTTGGAGCTATTTAAATATTTCAGGGTTTAAAAATCACCCTTTATAATGACTTTTGGAAAACTTCTTTTTCCTGGTTTGGGAGTCAGATATTTGATGATTTATTGGGATTTTTCTAAAGTGGTATCTTCCTCAAGAACACTAATAAGAATTTTGAAGGCTCACGGAAAAGTTTTTCTCAAAAAGAAACCGGAACAGCTTCCTGGGGTCTAATTTTATGTCCGATTCAGACGACATCTTCAACTTTTTTCGATTTTTTCTTGATTTTTTTTTATTCACCCCTTTTCCATAATATACCGAGTTTTATTGAAATGAGGATGCTTAAAACTTTTTCCAAGCATCTCTGAGACAAAAAATTAAAAGAAAATTGATATTATGTGCAAAATGTGGTCGAAATATACCTAATAACTTCAGAATCAGAAGGGATCTTTTGGTAGGGGTAAAATGTCTTACCCCTCGTCTTAATCGTAAAAAATTAAAATTTTGTAAATACATTTTTAAATTTATTTCATTTCATTTTAAAGTTTAAAACGATTTCTGAAATTGAATTAGAAAATAGTCCCTTTTCAGCTGAAGTAACTTGGTTATTGAGACATGTTCCCCCTTCACCGAGAAAAAAGCTTCTTCACCACGTTTATTAAAAAAAAAACACCCCAAAATAAATACCTATCGACTAAGTCACCGCCTAAATATCGATTAAATCAATAATAATGACCACAATTACCTGATATCGATCGTACCGAATCCGCTCCTAGTCTTCACACCTTCAGGCTTGACAACATTAGTAAACGGATCACACATATAATACGCGACACAAGTGTGAACCCCCAGATCTTCTCCTTCGCCACATTTCTCCAGCGCGCCTATATCCGTAAGATCCGGTTTTGTCACTTCTTCATATCCTGGAAGATCCAGGAAATCAGCCCGCGCGAATATTATATTATCGTTATCACCGGCACCAGTCCCAGCACTACCACCACCGTCGTTATCACCGCTGCTTCTAATATTTTTAGATAAAGTCACATCGGTAAATATCAATAAACATTGTAGTAAGAGAAATAATTTGTATTTATTCGGTGTGATTTTTATTGGTAATGTAAATTTTTTCATTGTGTTTGCTTGCACGTGTTATTGTCTATTGTCTGTCTTGTATTAGCGTATTGTACTTGACGTTCTAAATACCGTCTTATTTAATTGTTGAGAACTATTTGATCTTGAAATTGTACCTGAAGGATAGCCGGTGAACCGATCAGAGTGGTAATAACACCTGAAGCGTATATAATCTTATATTATTGTCCCCCACTTTTGGGTTTACGAATATACATACCTACCTATCTAATATACCTACATGGAATAATTGATGCTGTGCTGTATTATACGTATATACCTACTACATAATACCTATATAATAATAAATATGTATATAAATATTAAATAAAATCCTGTTTATGCCATACTATAACAACTAATTATATTGTTAGTATTATTTAATTATTATTCATTCAGTTACTCATCGCTCATCCTTCCAGTAAACATCTCACGTTCTTGAATCTTATTGAACATAATGTTACTTAGATATGTTGTTTTTATGCTGCTAATTTTTTGTGCGGTTTGTGCGCTTTTACCCATGCATCATCATATCTTGGAAGTCTCATTAAACAATTTCCTATGAAGTTTTGCAAAATAATTAAAAAATAAAAAGTGTCCATTAATAAAAAAATACCATTCATTCTAAATTATCAATATTATGTTCTAAAAACTCAAAAAAATTAAAAGGGTGTTACGCTATAGTCATTGGGTACACAAAATGGTCGTGAGAATCTACCAGGAGATTTTTTCAGGGGCTCCTTTTTCTCCCCCTGGACTTTTTTCCGACTCGAAGACCATGATTGACATAACAGAACAATAATTCGTTTATTTTTATAAGATATAACAAATAATAAAAACAAAGAAAAGTATCAGTTCTTGATTATGAACTTTTTGACTATCTACCCTAAACTATTCACCCCCTATTGATAATAATTATAAAATGTAATAAGTATTCAAATTGACAAGAATAATAATAGGGGCTTTAGTCAGATCAATCTACCTCCGCTTGTACAAAATATACAAAAGCAGTTAGATAATTAATTAAGAACGTGAAATAAATTATGCACTTCATCAATTTTAGTAAGGTATTATGGGTACTTAGAAGTGCAGGGGAGGAGGGGGGGGAGGGCCCATTGTAAAGTACGGATATCGGTTTTTCGTTGATTGCTCCGTCAGTTTTGATTCTACCGAAAAAATTGTTCTTACCAAAGAGGAAGAGCTTGGCAGAACACGTTCCAAGCGTAAGTCGATCGGACAACTTGTTCGGTGCAAAATAAAAAATTCCAAAGGTTTGTTCTTGGCCGGTAGTGCATGTAGAGGGTTCAGATAATGTTTTTTAGAAGGGTATATTGATGTTTTTAAAGGTCCGTTGGGAAGGGGTGGTGGAACAATTTGGAGGGGAGGGAGAGCGAAAGTTTAAAATTTCTTAAAACCTGCTAACTCGACTCCGAAGAGGCATAGCTCAAAAAATCAAACGGCGTTCTGTTCGTTTTTTTTTGCCCGGAATACAATGAACCCTTTCCGAAGCAATTTTCGCAAAAAATCCGCCGCTGGCAAGCGAAACAAAAATTTTCATTTTTGTCAAAATGTTTTTTTGCCATGAAGGGAAGGGGTGGAGGAGCAGCATCTTGTCATTTTCCTCTTTCCTCGAAGTTCAACGGTTAACAGGAAGAATTGATTAATAATTTTCCAAATCTGTTAAAAATTGACTGAGATACGAGGATTTCAGGTTTTACTCGTAAGAGTCACTCTTTATAATGAATTTTGGAAAACCTCTTTTTCGTAGTTTTAGAGAGTCTGATGATTCTGAATCTGATGATTTTGGGGATTCTTGTAAAGTGATATCTTCCTCAAGAGTGAATATTTTATTAAAAATACACTAATACTAATAAGAATTTTGAAGGCTCACGGAGAAGATTTTTTTTTTGATTTTTTTTTCAAAATTCTCCCCTTTTTCATAATATACCGAATCTTATTGGAATGCGAGGATGCTTAATACTTTTTCCAAGATCTCTGAGGCAAAAAATTAAAAGAAAATTGACATTTTGTGCAAAATGAGGTCGAATATAATAACTTCGGGGTCAAAAGAGGTAATAAAATCTCAAAAAATTAAACGGCGTTCTGTTCTTTTTTTTTTGCCCGGAATACAATGAACCCTTTCCGAAGCAATGTTCGCAAAAAATCCGCCGCTGGCACGCGATACAAAAATCTGCATTTTTGTGAATCATGTTTTTTTGACATGAAGGGAAGGGGTGGGGGAGCAGCATCTTGTCATTTTCCTCCTTCCTCGCAGTTCAGCGGTTAACAGGTAGAAACAATTTTCCAAATCTGTTGAAAATTTACCGACATACGAGGAAGCGAATATTCAAAGAATTTTTTCCCTTGCCCGCTCACTCCTGCGTTGGCTGACTCATGCGTCCGCTCAGGAGCGTTTTTATGTTTTTAACTCGCACGGACGGGCAAAATATGGACAAAATGGAATAATTTTGTTACTATTAAATAGCCTGATTTTCAGCTCTATTTTTAGCCCCTCAAAACCCCCTACTCCTCTCCGTTTTTCCGTTACAGAGTCGGAAGGTAGAACACCCATATCCCCCTTGAAAATGATCGCAGCGGGATTTTCCAAAGCGAAAATTGAAGCTGAAAGATAGGGGCATCTTTTCAAATAAAAATGGTCTCCCCCAACCCTTCCCTTCATGCAAAAAAAACATGCAGATTTTTGTTTCGAATGCCCGCAGCGGATTTTTCTCAAATGCTGCTTCGGAAAGGGTTCGTTGTATTCCGGGCAAAAAGGACGAACAGAACGCCGTCTAATGTTTTGAGCTACGCCTCTTCGGAGCCGAGTTTTAAGAAATTTTGAACTTCCTTCCCTGCAAATTGTTCCACCATCCCCTCCCAACGGGCCCTTAAAGGAACATCAAAATACTCTTCGAAAAAACATAAGCTGAATGCACTACCGGCCAAGAATAAACCATTTTTAATTTTTTTTCACTCCGAAAATTCGCTATATTTCGCGAACAAGTTGCCCAATCGACTTCCGCCTGGAACGAGCTTACGTGTTCTGCCAAGCTCTTCCTTTTTGGGAAGAACAATTTTTTTGGTAGAATTAAAACTGACGGAGCTACACGAAAAACCGATATCCCGTACTTTCCGAGATCCCGTACTTTCCGTACCGAGAAAGGTCAAGGAAACTCCTGACCCTCAACAAAGGAAGTCTCAGAATGCTAACAGGATTCTTAACAGGTCATTGCAAGCTCAATGAACACCTGAGGAAACTTGGTATAGAAAAAGATGGCGTTTGCAGACTCTGCAGGGAAGAAAACGAGACGCCTCGTCACCTATTGATGAACTGCGAAGCACTAGAACGTGAAAGAAACGATGTTCTGGGCCAACACCAGCTCAACGGGGGGGCTTTTTGCCCGGCCTTGATCCCCTTCAAATCCTGAAATTCCTAAGGGAAGCGGAGTTGGAGAGGCTGCTTCTATCTGGTTTTGCATATTTGCTCCTCAATTAGTCGCTTCTCTTTTACTCGGGAAGTCAGACGAAACGCTCCAAAGTTGATCTTGGAGAAACGGCGGCATTCACAAGTTATTAAAATTGACTTCAAGAGCCATTTAAAAATAAACACGAGACGTCTGATGTTGGAAATCGAAAACACCGGAAGTGTGATATTAATTTGGTGATTAAAAACGAGAAAAGCACTTTCGTATTAATTGACCGAGTTAATTAGTTCTACCTTGTAGATATTAAAGATATTTTTAGGTATACTCACGTCAAAAAATAACTATGGCGTAGCTACTTCCTTTTAAAATGTAAGTAATTATTGCAGAAAAAAAACAAGAAGTTTGTTTCGCGAAGAAGGCATTGGTGCTTCAGGCATTCAGATTCTTCTACGCCTGAAGCAGCGATTCAGCCTTCTGTAAATGCTATTTTTACTTTTATTTGACAGGGCGAAGTGAGGCCCTCAAAAGAGCTTAACAAAACAATAACGAACCGAGAGCTGTAAGCGCGAGCAGATATCGTCACATTACCCCAGGCTGACCCAAGTGTGTTGTTGCTCTCGCTCGCAATGATTTGTTCTGCCAAGCCGTTCACTCGGGCAAGCGCTAGCATAAATGATTCACGCATATTCATTGATAAACGTGTGCTCCAATGTTCTAATTTTATTAATATTTAAATGTTGGTATGCTAATCAATGAAATACTTGTGGTTGTGGTAGTTTCATTGCATCAACTTGTAAAATTAGGTACAACACACTTTCTACCCATTTTTTGTTATCACTTATTCATCAAAAAATAAAATAAAGTAGCATGACATCCTGATAGTGGCAATTTGAACGTGTAAGAGCAAGAGGTCAGAGCCCAGCTGGCATGTTTCTCTCACACACTGACTATGACGGTTCCATCTCTTCGCTTATTAGTGTTGGAATACATATTTCTTTCACTTACCTTTTATATCTTACACCGAGGTCTAGCGAGAGTGACGGATTCATATGTACTGAGCCACGGTAGTGGCGCTAAGGTAGAAGCTACGTTAACCCTTTTAATATTAATTACACTCAATCCAGAGAATATGAAACATCTGTTTAAAATATTGTTTTATCAATTAATTGTATATTATATAGGGTGTGTCGACTCGATTTGGACAACTTCAAAAGGGATAAGAATCTCGTCAAGACAAAACCTTCTGGATTTTGACCCTCGTTGCTGAAATACATAGTTTCGGTATTCGTAAAGTTTGCCCCCAATAAAGGATAGTTTTGGAAACCTCATATCTTCAGTTACACATTTCATATTGAAGTTCAATTTCTATCTCTCTTGGATCCAAAATGGTGGCATTCCCAGAATTCATGGGAAAAATTTAAACCATCACTTTGATCTTTGTTTTTTTCATGATTTAATCCGTAATATTTCATCTTTAATCCTTTAATCTTGTGTAGGTATAAGTTACGTAACATATAAATTCTTTTACTATACATATATAAATATTTTACTTAAACTATAAATTATATACTTAAAACTTATTCCCACTTTATAAGAAATTGTGATCATAATTTCAATTCAAGATTGATTGAAAATTCCCAACGCATAATATTTGTTTATGTAAATACCCGTACCTGACTACATTATTATGTACATAAGAATTTTATACAAAAAGTGTAAATAGATTTAAATTAGCATATACATCATAATTCTGCAGTTTTAATAAATAACTTCGGTTAATTATGTAAGTACAATCTACGCATTCAAAGAAGCAATCAGTATGAGTACCACGTCAGTAAATTTCATAGTTCATACCACAAGCACCATCTTAAAAGAGTTATGTAAAGAATTATTTATTTATTTATTTATTTATTTATTTATTTAATGTTTCCA
Source organism: Malachius bipustulatus (assembly GCA_910589415.1). Lineage (NCBI taxonomy): Eukaryota > Metazoa > Arthropoda > Insecta > Coleoptera > Melyridae > Malachius > Malachius bipustulatus. The sequence continues at coordinate 34,692,889 of OU342633.1, forward strand.
ACGGGTCTGCACCCATTAACAGGAAACTATAAACAGAGAAACAGTCCAGAATATTACCGCCAACATTTATGTTTAAATCTTAAATTAAATAAACACAAATTAGAATAAAATCTACTTTCGCAAAAATATGCGCTCTTAAAATAATAAAAATTATGCGCTCTTATTGATCTGACGTCAGGTAAGATGTAAATCGTGCATTTTATTTTTGCGAAAGTAGATTTTATTCTAATTTGTGTCATTTGCATACCAAGCGGAGAACTTGGACTGGATTTGCAGTAATAAACAAAAAAAAAAGAAATTGGCAGATGGCTTCAGAAAAGAAACAGGATCTTAACTGGAAAAATGTGTTTAAATCAGAGAACAACCAGTTTATTTCTTGCATTGGATGAGGAGACTATTTGGTGGCGGATGAGGTCATCTTTCACAACGACCTCTACATCGATACAGTTTTTAATATTTTTACTTTTATTTTTGATAGGTGGCATTTTTATGAAAGGTCAATTTTCCACTGAAAAATTCTACATTTCCCAGAGAAAAATGTTACAAAACTCAACAACTCATTTGATGTTAAGCACTGAAAAACAACAACCACTGAAAAAGTGGCCGAAAATCGTCGAAATAAGAGCATTTCCTGCTAGCCGTTCCATCGTTATTCACATTGATACTCAACTCCATTCTGTTTAATTTGACATTTGACAGCTGTCACTTGTCGCTTATGTAAAAGATCACTTTAATAAGCTTGCTGCATCAAATCTAAATATTTAACGTTCCCACAAATAATACGACAGGACGATGAAGTCAAATCGTCAAATCTCATTTCTCATGCGACACTACAACATTTTCGAGCCTTCGATCTAAGCTTTGACGAGAAAGAACCTTCCAGATCCAGAACATTAAAAACTCCATTGTGTTCATTTGTCATTTAACCGCTGTCACTTGTGACAGAACAATAAAAACGAGCTTTTTGTACGTTAAAACTCAATTGTATTCATTTGTCCTTTTACAGCTGTCACTTGTGTTGTGTATAGGATCAATTTTCTAAAAGATCGTAAACAAATTTAAAAAATGTATTTATCCTGCATGTAAAAGGACATTGAAGTCAAATCTCCTTTCTCATGGAAACTGATCTTCGATCCTTCGGTCCAAGCGTGGACGCGAAAGAACCTTCCAGATCCAGAACATTAAAAGCTCCATTGTATTCATTTGTCATTTGACCACTGTCACTTGTGTGAAGGATTTGACATTGAAGTCAATTCTCCTTCCTCATGTGAAACTGGGACATTTTCGATCCTTCGATCCAAGCGTTGACGCGAAAGAACCTTCCAGGTTCAGAACAAAAAAACGAGCTTTTTCGACGTTAAAACTCAATTGTATTCATTTGCCCTTTGATCGCTGTCACTTCTGTGTATCTAAAACATGTATTTTTTTCTAAAAGAATAAAGACAGGACATTGAAGTCAATTCTCCTTCCTCATGTGAAACTGGGACATTTTCGATCCTTCGATCCAAGCGTTGACGCGAAAGAACCTTCCAGGTTCAGAACAAAAAAACGAGCTTTTTCGACGTTAAAACTCAATTGTATTCATTTGCCCTTTGATCGCTGTCACTTCTGTGTATCTAAAACATGTATTTTTTTCTAAAAGAATAAAGACAGGACATTGAAGTCAAATCTCCTTCCTCGTGTGAAACTGGGACATTTGGGATGCTTAGATCCCAGCGTTGACGCGAAAGAACCTTCAAGATCTAGAACATTAAAAAAAAGTATTTTCTACGTTAAAACTTTCATTTTATTCATTTAACATTTGACCGCTGTGACTTGTGCGAAGGATCAATTTTCTAAGAGGACATAAACAAATCTATAAAAAATTCCAGTAAAAGATAACGACAGGACATTGAAGTATAATCTCCTTCCTCATATGTGAAACTGAGACATTTTCGATCCTTCGATCCAAGCTTTGACGCGAAAGAACCTTCAAGGTTCAGAACATTAAAAATTAGCATTTCCTACGTTAAAACTTTCATTGTATTCATTTGACATTTGACAGCTGTCACTTGCGTTTGTAGGATCAATTTTCTAAGAGGACATAAACAAATTAAAAAAAAAACCTAGTAAAAGAGAACGACAGGGACTTGAAGTCAAATCTCCTTCCTCATGTGAAACTGGGACATTTTCGATCCTTCGATTTGAGCGTCGTGGCGAAAGAGTTTTCTAGATCTAGAAAAACGAACATTCTCGACGTCAATGTTTTTATGCTAAACGTTAGTAGACGTTTGATCAGTGAACTACCCTGCCACCCTCAACTCCATTGTTTTAATTTGACATTTGTCAGCTATGGGTAGTCAAATACATCAAAAAGGAAAACGACAGGACATGGACAAACGTTGATGAGAAAGAGGTTTCCAGATATTTTAATATTCCAGAGATGACTCCAAGTCTTTCTGTTATCTTGTTTTCTTCTCTGAATGACTCATTCTTCAGATTGTCATGATCATGTCAGTAACCTCAAATCAATTTTTATAAATTATTCATTTGACAGCTGTCATCTTGGTGAAACATCGATTCTTCAAACTATCTGCGAGAGACCCTGAACTCGCTCGTTATATTTATAACTTTACTTCAATTTTTGTCTTTGAACTTTCTATCCAAATCTCTATGTTGGAAGAACGCCCAAAAAAGCAGTATCTGAAAACCCTGTTCACACCGAGTGTTTCATTTTCGAAATTTTAACGTTTGTATATGCTCTCAATTTTGGTAAACGTCAAATTTATGTCGTCAAAAGGAGCTGTCTTAATGCAAAACAGTGCGAAGGTTAAAAACCAAATCAGAAGAGAATAAGAAAATTTCGAAATTTGACAGCAAGTACCTACTTAACAGTCTGAAACGCCATTTTTTCCTCTGCTAGTTCAAAAAGAAAGATTTTATGACTATCAACCTTATAAAAAAATTGCTTAAAATAGAATTTTTTATGTTTCAATTCTTCAATTTCTTCACTATGATTTCCACAAATTAATTTTTTGAAAATTTTGATATTTGACACTACCAAAATTTCATGAAAGTTAAACAATATTATTATATTATAGATTATATTATAGATTGTTTTTCAACAATCGGATTGCTGTAATTGATATAATAATTTATTATTATTCAATTTGTTTCATGAAAGTTGTAAAAAAAAATAAAAAAAATGTATCTTACATCTTAGACACACTTTTTCTTGGCTGGTTCAGAAGCACCGATCACGATCATCGTGAGCTTCTGTGTTCACGATTTTGAAAATCGTAAAAAAATGACCTAACTCTTCCGTTTCTACACCGTTCTTTCTACGATGTTCCAAATTCAATTTTGTAAAATTTCCCAAAACCTATTTCTACTTGAATGGTCAATTTTACTTACAAGATGTTCTAGAGTATACAGTACAAAACATCAAGGAAAATTACCCTTACTAACAAGGAAAATCACCCTTGTTAGGACATCTGCACACCCTTTGGTCATTATGAAGGATAAATTAAGCCCAGTTTTTCACCTTTTGATGTCCAAAGTTTCTTATAATCCCGCACATTTCAATACCTCTCCAAAGCAAGCTCAAAAGAGCACATTTTTCTAAAAACTAGTGAGTTTTCTTCATAATCTCTCGAAGAATTGCAACACTTTTTTGTGTCATTTGGGTTAGTATCACAATCCTCCAAAATATATCACTTTTTCCTGCGTTATGGACTCCAGACACCATTTTTACAACAACACCTGGAGCAAAACTGGGAAAACTGTTCTTCAATCAACATTTTTTTACTGAAGGTTTCGGGCCTATTTCTTTAAATAATTATTATTATTAGTGAATATAAAAAGAGCTCCCCAGACTCTATGAACATGTTTTTCCAGTCAAAAAACTACACTGGAGTAGTCAAAAACAAGCGGCGAAAATATGGAAAAAGTCTTTATTAAAACACATAATATGAAAAATAATCATACACGTTCATAACTTATCAACTATTAATAATATCATAACAAAAATCACAATACAGGGTGTTGCAGCTTAGTCTACACCTCCAAATTCATTTTCGAACCGTGATCAATAAAAGAAATCATGGAAGCTAGAACTGGTAGAAGGAAGTGTCAAAATTCTTGTCTCGCATATTGTCGTCGATCCAGTCTCTGAAGGAGGACACGTCTGAGTAGACTCCGGGCACGTCTGGGTCCCCGCACCTGATGCCCCAGGAGACAATTCCGGCGTGTTGGTACCGCTCTGGCTCACCTGGAATCGGGCAGACCAGGGGACTACCTCCGTCACCCTTGCACGTGTCTTTACCTGGAAGAAAAATTAAAATTATAAAATCTCCCTTTGCAAAAGTCTACGAAGAGTGTCAAATTGAAGCAAATTGTTGCAGTAAAATCAAAAGTGAAATGTTGTGGAGAAAAAAAGGTCCTAGCTCGCCTGGCATTACCAAATCTGATGAAGAGCACTACGATTCTTCTTGTTCAATCGTAAGAAGTCCAAAAATATCAGAATGGAATCTTTTTCTTCCCTGTTTTGTGCTCTTTGAGGAGGAGGTCCGATTTGATTCCTGGTTGGGGTGATACTCTTGACTAATTAATTCGACTCCATGTGGTCTAGAGGTTGTTCTTTTTATCGACCTCTTCTCGTACAAGAGAGGAAGAGGGAAGGAGAAAAGTTATGTGATCCAAGCTATTATTCCAGTAATTTTTTCTGTCTTCATTGGCTTACTACCTTGACCCTGATCCGTTTTGAGCTGTTATTTTAAAACCTTTAATCATTTTTGATTTTATCATCAACTCCACTTCCTTTTCTTTCCCATTCACTAGCAAGGCTCCAAGTGTCATTAGATGTTGTTCAGGGCATATAATTAGCCTCATTAATAATTTATAGCAGACAAATTAACATACTAAAAACTCACCTTCTTCCCCTCCAGCACAGATGAAGCTCTTATGCAGCTCGAAGAACTCTCCAAGCCTGGTCTTCCTCAGCTGCATCTGGCACTTATCCCTATCTATGACGGGCAAGTCGATCTTTTTCATGATCACCTGATAGTCTCCTTCTTTCCCGAAAGAGTCCTTCCCCCATCCAGTGGCGAAGCACCGCTCCCCATCGAAAATCGTGTCTTTCTCCGGCAGACAAACCACGTCCACGTTATCTGCGATATCGACTGGAGAATCCAGGAAGAGGATCGCGATGTCGTTGTAGAGGGCGCCTGCGTAGTACTGGGGATGGACCACGTATTCCTGGACGTCGCGGTCTTGGTGAGCGAAGAGCTCGTTCTTAGTCTGAGTGTCCCATTCACCAGCTCTGATCTGGAAGATTAAAAACCACGTTAGTGTTATTATGGTTGTGACTATTTGCAGAAATAATAAAAAAGTAGCAAAAGAGACTCACCTTAAACTTCTTATTCTTTCCATTGACGCAATGCGCGGCTGTTATGGCAACTTGAGGGTGGATCAAGGCGCCTCCGCATTGGTAGACGTTCTGTTTCTGGGGTTTGTTATTGATGGATTCTTCGCGGAGCACAGCGACCATCCAGGGGAACTCCCCGTATTCAGCTTCGTTGTCTTCGTCGCCGGTAATGCGGAAACCGATCCCGTCCGGATTTCTATAACCGCACCCGCTCTTTTTTACCGGTGGTGGGGTTGGGGTTCGAGGTCTGTCAGTCACGTCATCCTCACCGCAGCAAACGTCGATGTAACTTGGACATGGACCTTCGTTTATCCTGTAAAAAGCTTGAGATAACAAGGAGCTGAGCGATTATTATACGACTTGCAATAATTGCTCCTCATTGTCGGTGCTAAGATAATGATACCACCTAGTGTTAGTTGCAGGTTGTAGGTTATTAAAAGTGGAAGTAGCAAGTTAGAATTAAGAAGTAATGTGATTATTTTATTTACCGGGATTAATGTATATGTGAAAATGAAAACACTCGTCTATCACTCACGTTGCAGTAGTTTAGCAGCATAATTAAGTTGGGTTATGTTTATTGATTAGATATGACAACACCGCTTCTATTCAACATAATACGTTACTGTGACATAGATTGAAGAATGTTAGGTTATAGTCATCGTTAAAATATCTGGTAGCGTGGCTCTTCCGATAGAGTCAAAAGAAATTGTCCCGTGACGTCATCAGTTAAAACAGCTGATTCCGGTGCATTATAAGCAGAAATTGTGCCCGATTTAAAAAATATCAATTGCTCAAAAAATCAGACATACCTTATATCAATAATTCCTTCTCCGTTGGTATTAACAGTTCCATTATTGCATAAATAATACGGTACGCACGTGCATGACCCGACACCAGGTATTCCCCCGCCGCCGACTCCTGGAATTCCCCCGCCGTTATTGCCGTTATTGCCGTTATTGCCGTTGTTTCCGAAATTACCCTGGATTGGGTCAATATTTGGTGTATCTACGACGGGATCTAGAGGCGAAAAATTATCATTATTGTTCACGTCTTCTGGCGGCTTGCCGAAGACATCTCCGATCAAATCCTCCACGTTGGATCCTTGAGCTTGTTGAGCTGACGCGGTGTACAGAGCGAAGGTGAGCAGGAGTAATCTTAGCAACATTGTAGAATCGTCCTAGAAAGAGGAAAGTTTATTATTATTATATGTTCGTTTTCACAGAAATTGCATTACTAAGACTAAGAAGATAAATAATAAGTGGAGAAAAAACCTTTTGTACTTGTTGATATTTTTAACTTAGAAGGAATAACTATTTGCAAGAGCAGCTTGCGCATGCAAGAGATATGATAAGACTTATCTTCGCAGCAGTTTAAACTCAAGTTCACGACCCTAATCAATAAGCAAGCTTTCATTAAATAATTTTTATTTTGACATGACTAGGTACTTCTTGTTGTCTTATCTTGACACAGCAAACAAGGACTTGGAAACAAGTCAAGGGACCGGCATTGAAGTGAATGACGATCGCCTGTAAAATAAATATTCTGCGGATCCGCTTCCCCTGAAAAATGTGTAGAGAAAAGAGTATGCGCCCGAGACACATCAATTCCCAGGTCCTTATAAATAATCGATTTTTTAATAAAAACTGTTATAAAGAGACGTATTGATAAATTAATCAAGTTAGTGCGCAATAAAGCATAGAATGCTTTTCTACAGATCTTTTATTCAAAAAATTAAAAAACAAGAGAAAATATTCCTTCCTAATTCCTAAAAGGGAAAAACAGGAACAGGAGGAACTTCGCAGTTTCCTTCAGATAGCTCCAGGAGGGAGAACGGTTTCATTGAAGCAGAACCTTTCTTTACCGACATGGGAAGAACTGATGGGGAGTACATTTTATCTGCGATCAGCCACAAAGACCAAGCATTATAAGCAAAAGTAAACGCCATCATACAAGCAGCAAGAATGGAAGAGGCAATAGTGGAAATATACAAGTACAAGCAAAAGGGCTAGAGTCCGAGGTGCTGGAGAGGCTGATCAAGGAAAACTTCTCTGGACCTTCTATGAAGAAGCTATATTAAGGAATGAACTCAAAAATGTGTAGAGAAAAATTTTGTCATGCTGCAGACATGCAAGACTGTTCATAACCCGTTCTCGGATGACGTGTTTGCTAGCCATTGTTGACCTTTGCTAGGGGGGGTTGATGATCCCAATTAATCTTTTGGCAGAGAGAGTAATACACAGAGCCGGTTACATATCAGAGAGAGAAATAGAGAGAGAGAGAATGGATACGTAATAAGCAAGGGAAAATCTGATTCCATATGGCAGAAATTCTCACATTTGGACATAGGTGCTTTTCAAAGTACCTGCAAAGGGTGGGAAAAGTGACTGGTAGTGCTTGTATCTTTGGAGGCTCGGAGGTAGATAACACTCAACACAAGTCCTCAGCAAGGGGTTCAAAAATTTGGGAATGAGACTGATCCTGAAACGAATGATAGATATAAGCGGCTATAATGAGTACAAATGATTAAACGGGAGAGGGGGCACAACAAGTGAAACGCAGATTCTTCAAGAGAAGAGAAAAGAGAAAAAGGGAAAGGCATAAAAGAAAGAACAGGAAGAATAACAAGGAGAATAATAAAACAAGGAAACTAAAACACTCCACAGCCGATCCTTACGCAGCAGGCGGCACTAACCTGGACGACAACTCAAGCCCGGGGTCCAAAAAAGGAATCTGCATGCCAATATCAATATAGGTAATCAAACTGAATCCGAGGCAGCTTGAACTATTAGTTGGAGTGCGCACCAGTCACAACAACGAACGGCCACTTACAACTTGTGGAGGGGGTGGGGGGGCAATCCGATCGGTCAAAAGTGGAAGAGGAAGAGACGATGAGGATTTTTATCATGATACAGGTGTATGCGTTGCATTACAAGAGGAAGAAATGGGGGTCCTGTCCTGGAAAGACCTCCTGGCTTTTATTAAAAAGGTCGAAATGGGCCCTTGGTGACCTAGTCGCTTGGAATAACACCTTCCTCCATAGTTCTGTCATACCATGACCTAACCTGAATTTCTGTTAGAGGATTTCTATGCTTCCAGTTTGTGTTAACTGTTTGCTTGACGATGATAATTTATATAAAAAAATTATGATAAAGAATAATTTTTTAAGATATCAGCATGTCAAATAAAAATTTTTGAAAGCTTTTTTGATTTCAGGCTGTTTTGATATTGAAAATAATGAAATAATTTTGTAGTTGATTGATGGAACAGATTTTTTAAGAGCGTTTTTTTCGAAAACTGCTCATTCTATCGCGATGCAACAAGAGGAGCTATTTGTAGATTTTTTGTTTTTTTTCCTCACACGCTATCAAGACTCAAAAAAATTTCGCACAAGTTAGAATCATTAAAGCAAGCAGACCAAATTGGGAATAAAAATGAAAATACCGAAAAAAATTATAAACGATTATTTCAAAGTAACTGCTCATTTTTGCGTTTAAAAAATGTGCTAGCAGCTTGTGGCATTAATAATCCCCCTCCTCTCCGAGTTTTTTGCTCATTATTTCATTGCATTAATAATTAATGATACATTGCTAGGTCGTTATGTATATTCTTTCTGGTATTCTGGTAAAACCTGTATAAAGACTGCAACAAGTTGTACCTATTCGAAGAAGCAAGAAAGCAAGAAATAAACGCTAACGCTGTAATTAAGCAAGGATACGAAATAATAACAACGACGGGTAACTCCGATTTGTACTTCAAGTCATGGGACTTCCACGCAATAAAATCCCAGGTCATTTGCTCAACTGAGATCAAGACAAACAAATAGATTGTACCTACCTGTCTACTTAAGGTAAGTCTACAATAATAATTATTTATGAACCCATCACCATAATACAAATTGAATTTTAATTAATACCAATTACATCATTAAATACATATTATTGATGACTCGATATTTACATAAACACATATTTACATCACTTACCTTAAACTTAATGATGAATTATTGTCGATCACTTTAGATTCAAATTTGAATAATAATAATTATTAAAATTAACGTCCAGTCAAGTCAAGTCAAGTTGAGCGAAATCACAGCACTGGCACTGGCACTGACACTTCTAAACTAAGTATTAACTATGCAAACACCAAACACCAACAACACCAACACCATCACCATCACCATGAAACGAACACGTAGATCTTGGATGTATTTTTGAGATCACCTTGTTTGAGACCACTGGTCAAACCGCGTCTGATTTAATAAAGCTCGGCTCGGGGGAATTCATAATCCAAAGGCTATCTCTCTTTCCACCTATCAGAAGCGGTGGGGATTTGATGATAATAATTTACGGATAAACCTTTTACTGTTATTAAAAATACAAACGCGCTGTATTTTCCATGTTTTGGTGTCTGGCCTTTCTCTGGAGTCCATTGACGTCACTGGGACTCGGAATTAAAAAGTTGTTGATAAAGGCGTTAATTGCCGATACCGTTTATTACGACAACCTGTTCTTGAAGAAAAATTATGATTCGATTCTAGTTTTCCCAGTAACAAAGGAATTCGAGCCTTGTAAATTATATTAATTGCTTCAGAAGGTTACGGGACCTCTAACATCAGCAAAAAAGTTGTGGGTTCTTGTAAAGCAAGTCGTGTTTCTCAGAGACCATTGAAGTTGGAGATAAAAAACCAGTCCCAAGACAATTCAGGAAATTTTCTCAAAATGGGCGGTCGTTTTACTCATTCTGGTCTTCAGACACTTTTTGATGCAAAATTTCTAGCTACTTCCTCACCGTCAGGGTCAGATGAAACCTACCACATTTCCGCCAACAAAAAAATGTATCTTCGATTAAAGTCAATCAATTGAAAGCGTTCCAGTATCTCAAGCTGATAGGACGTCATCTTGGTCATTAGTCAAGAGCTCTCGAAGAAAGAGCGAGAACGTAACAAATACACAGAAAAATACCCTTTGAAAAAACAATATTTAGTTATTCCGTAGGTGATGAGAAAAAACAATGGAGAAGAAACAACGCCAAAAAATGTTATTTATTGTGTGTTCATTTATTTTACTACAAGAACTTTGGCGAAGAGTTAATTGGCATCTGAATTCTGAAACTTTGAGTGTTTCCTTTCCATAAGAATGTGTCTTATGGCAAGAAGATCGTTGTATTCAAAGTTTCTCAGATAGGATCGAATTTCTTGGAAGCGGTGATATGCTGTAGTAAAAATGGCGTGGTCTTGATCCGCTACTATCTTCTCACGTTGGAGAGTTATGGGAAGGCGACTTATTCCATCATATTCGTGTTATCGGTTTTAGCAAGTTTTGACATGCTCTGTTCTAGTACTTACAGGTAGAAGAGATGTTAAATGCTCGGTCTCTTTGTCAAATTAGTTCAAATCACCATGAACTATCTGACCTGACTCCAGAACATTTTCTCCCATACTGGGTTCACTCACCGGCACCTTCTATTTCTTCATTTTTTCTTCTCGATCTTTGGCATATTTCTGAAATAGACTTTCTTTCTTATGGTAGATTCTCAAAAAAATGCATCTAGATTTTTGGAGAAGATGAAAGTATTCTTGGTAGAGTTGCCAAAAAGTTGTGGCGGTTCTTTTAAAGCAAGTCCAGACTTCATCTTTCTACTTGAACTTGAAGAATGAAAAACTAGATCCAAAACAAATCAGAAAGTTTCTCAGGGTGTCAGCCGAATTATGGTCTATTATATGATCAAAAATCAGGAATTCTCATCTTGGTCTTCAGACACTTCATTTTCTTGACGTAACATTTCTGGTTACCTCCAATTCGAATCAATCACTTGAAATCTTTCAGTACGTCAAGTTGGTATCATGTCCTCTGCACATATCTCTTGGTAAGTACAGTTTTTACAAAGAACTAACAAATTCAGAGAACGGCGTGGCAAATGCAAAGAAAACATACCCTGTGACGTAAACCAAGATTCCGTGATTCCGTAGGTGGTGAGAAAAACAACGGAGGGTTTCAACTCCAAAAAGTCCTATTCAATGTCTGTTCATTTGTTTTTCTACTAATGCTTTGGCAAAGAGTTGGCATCAGAACCTTTCAGTGTTTCCTTTCTGCGCTAAAACGTCTTATGGCAGGAAGATCGTTGTGTTCAAAATTCCTCAGATCAAGGAACGAATTTCTTGGGATGCAGAAATTGTTCAATCTTGTGGAGTCTCCCAGTGAAACTGCAAAAATGACGTGGTCTTAATCCGCTCTCATCTCATTTTTGAGAATATTGTGGAGGCCAATGTAAATCCCATCCCATGCGGTTTTAACCAGTTATTTTGACGTACTCTATTTTAAATTTTCGATCCCTTTGTCAAATTAGTTCTTACTACCACGATCTATCTGACCTGACTCCAGGACATTTTCTACGATATTGGGTTCTAAAATTGACTTTCTATTGGTAGCTTCTCAAAAAAATTGCATGAAGATTTTTGGAGAAGATGATGATATTCCGAATTCTTAATACATTGCAGCAGAAACGAAAATGGATTCTGCATTCTGATTTTAGTCCATTTCCAAAATGAAAGGTATAATTTCATGGCGTTTAATGGGACCTGTAATATTAGTAGAGTTGTCAAAAAGTTGTGGGTTCTTTTAAAGCAACTCCAGACTTCGTATTTCTACTTGAAGAATGAAAAAGTAAATCCAAAACATTTCAGAAAGTTTTTTCAGGGTCTCAGGCGAATTATGGGATCAAAAATCAGAAATTCTCATCTTCGTCTTCAGACACTTCATGTTCTTGACGCAACATTTCTGGCTACCTCCTCGCTGTCTATAATTCGAGTCAATCACTTGAAATCTATCACGTAGGTACGTCAAGTTGGTATCATGTCCTCTGCACATATCTCTTGATAGGTGAGTAGAGCCTTTACAAAGAAAGAACAAGCGCAGAGAAAGTGACAAATGCAAAGAAAACATACCCTTAGACATAAACCAAGATTTCGTGATTCCGTAGGTGGTATATATATATTCGTTTGAAATTACAAATTGCAGTCTTACGATACATGTTGTTTAGTTTATTAAATTACATATGATTGGTTTCGTCGATCATGGGGAAAAGAACGATCTGTAGGATATTCTGATGCGATGTTGACATCATGGTGAAGCATTTGCTTTGAGAGATATAGTCTAGGGAAAACCCCATTAAAAAACCTAGACACACCATCCTGTTGAGATTGGTTTGAAGTATTCCAATCATTTTGCCCTTCTGAGGTTATCTGGCTGTTAATGTAGATTTTGTTTACAAGAGCTTCAAATTCTGTAACCAGTCTATTGTTTCGGTGGAAATTTTATGAATTGCTTGAAAACCTCCAGAAAATTTGGTTAAAGGACATTCATTGACAATGTGATTGATGGATTCTTCAGGATGTCCGCAAATACAGGAAGCGCTTGGTATTAAATTCCATTTATGTAACATTGAATTACATCTACCGTGTCCTGTTCTTAAGCGATTTACTTGTACCCAGACTTTCCTTTTTATTTCAAAACCGTTGACTACTGATGAAGGATCTTCGATTAAAGTGTTGTTGAATAAAGAAACACTTTTATTTCGCCAATCATTTCTCCATTCATCTTCAATTTTAAATGGTCGATCCAGGTATGTTTCTAGCCACACAGGTCTTCTTGATTTTAATCTCGTTGTTGGAAGATTATTCAGGTCCGATGTTATTGAAAAATCATCTGGAAATGTTCGGTATTTATTCATGATTTTATGTGTTGCTTGTTGTCTTCGGAGATTAGATGGAGCGATATTTGACAAAACAGGTAACCAAGGGATCGGAGTTGAGGAAATTGTTCCAGTAATAATTCGTAATGTTTGGTTCAGTTGAATATCCACTTTTGATTGATGTACACTGTTGAGCCATACGGGTGCACAATATTCCGCTGTTGAATAAACAAGTGCAAGAGCTGATGTGCGAATTGTTTTTGCATTGGCTCCCCAAGTTGTTCCAGCAAGTTTGTATAGAATATTATTCCTTGTTTTTAATTTTTGTTTCACTTTTTCTAAGTGTTGATTATAGGTTAAAGATATATCCAAAGTCACACCAAGATATTTTGGATTGAAATTATGATTCAGTGACGATCCGTTGAAAGTTATATTTAGCTTTTTAGATTTTTGGTGGTTATTGAGATGGAAACATGTAACTTCTGTTTTTGAAGAGTTTAAGCAAAGACGCCATTTCTTAAAGTAATCATTCATGATTTTCAAATCAGAGCACAGCGTTTCTTCTAATAAATTAAATTCGCTGTTTTGGTAAGTTAAAATAATGTCATCGGCATATATGAATTTTCTAGATTTGGTTGCAGGCAAATCACTAATGTAAATATTGAATAGCAGTGGAGATAAAACAGAACCTTGTGGGAGACCATTATTTAAGATTCTGTATTTACTGCTCTTTTCGTTTACGAAAACTTTTATTTTTCGGTCTGATAGCATATTTTCCAATAGATTCATAATCGTCTTACAACCAATGGTTTTATATAATTTATGTAAGAGACCTTCTTTCCACACAGTGTCGTATGCTGCAGATAGATCTAGGAAGACTGCTCCTGTTTTTAATTTTCTTTGAAAGCCACATTCAATGTGGGTTGTCAACGCCAAAACTTGGTCACATGTATTTCTGTTTGGCCGAAATCCACCTTGTTCAATAAGTAATTTTTCATCAACAATTGGTAATAGACGATTGTATAAAAGTTTTTCCAGTACTTTATAAGTGATACTAAGCAAAGCAATAGGTCTGTAGCTTGAAGAGTCATCATTTGGTTTCCCAGGCTTTAGAATTGCACTAATTTTTGCTTTTTTGAAATCTTCAGGTAGTCGACCTGAAACCAGAATGTTATTAAAAAAAGAAAGTAGCCATTTTAATGAAAAACTCCCCAGATTTTTTAAGAATTCAGTTAAAATACCATCGAAACCAGGTGATTTTCGATTTTTCATGGAATTTATTGCTGCTTTAAGTTCTTTTAATTCAAATGGTTTAGACAATGTGTCAGAATTAATGGCATTTTTTCTTTGTTTTCTTAATTTATTTTTAATGTTTTTCTGTTCTTCTTTGGATACTAAAACAGAATTAGAAACTTTCACTATTCTAGAAGAAATAGAATTAGGTGAAATATTATATTTTTGCTGTTTTATTTGATTAGTAGTTCCTAATTTGCTAAGTAGGTTCCAACTGCTTCTACTAGAATGAGTGAAATTCATGTTTTCCATTAAAGTATTCCATTTTTCTTTCCGTGAATTGTTCAGACAATTCAAAATTGTATTTGCTGCTTCTGTAGTGGGAGCTTTTTTATATGATTCATAGATTTCCTGAGTTTCTTTGGTCCAACAAGGAATATATTGTTGTCGAAATCCTCTAGGTATTGTTCTTTTAGCTGTTGCTTTGATAATACCTACAAATCTAGAATAGTTATTATAAGTGGGCTTAATCCATCTTATGTTATTGTCTATTTGAGTTCTAAATTCTTTCCAGTTTGCTTTGCCAAAATTCCATCTTGGTTTTTGTAATGAATTAATATATTCAATACGAATTCCTGTTCTAATTAACGTCGGCTTGTGTTGGCTATGTGGAAAGTGTTGTAATACTTCCTTGATAATAGGTAATGGTATATCATCATTGTCTTTAGATATTATGCATAAATCTGGGTTATAATTTTTACGCCATCTAGAAGAATAAAAACTTTTTTTATCTTTCGGATTATATTTCAAATGATAATTATTTCTCTCAATCCAGTTGGACAAAGCAATGCCATTTCGGTCGTTGAAATCATAACCCCAAGAATTATGATGACAATTAAAATCTCCTGCATAAATAACTGGGTGTCCATAAACTATAGGAAAATCTTCTGGCCATTGAACTTTTGGAGGTTTATATAAATTACAAATGAAAGTATCTGAAACTTTTATGACAATTACAAATATACCTTCATAAATATTATTATATATGATTTCAGGATTGTGAATATTTTCCTTAACATAAGTAGCACATCCGTGTATTGCACTGTTTAATGATTCAACAAGTGTATAACTTGGAATAACACCTCGAGATAAAATTTGTTCATTAGAATTTGTGTGCGTTTCTTGAAGAAGTATTATATCTACATTTTTATCATTGCAAATTTTAGATAAAAAGTGGCACTTATCTTTAGATATTCCTTCAATGTTTAGTTGTAATATGGTCAAATTCGAGCCAAGTGTCAATTCTTTAGAGCTGCATGGCTGGGAGTATTCCAAGGAATCGGTCCAGTCTTCACAGTGACGATCTTTGTGGATTTTGTTGTTGTTTAATCCATGATGGGCTCTAGTATTCAAGCTATCGTCTGCCATCAATATTATTCACTAATTTCTTTGAAAAAAGTAAATATTTAGGTGGTGAAACCAACGGAGGGCTTCAACTCCAAAAAGTCTTATTCATTGTCTGTTCATTTGTTTTACTACAAAAAATTTGGCAGAGAGTTGGAATCAAAACCTTTGAGTGTTTCTTTTCTGCGCTAAAACGTCTTATGGCAAGAAGATCGTTGTGTTCAAAATTTTTCAGATCAAGGATGTTCAATCTTGAGGAGTCTCCCACTGAAACTGCAAAAATGACGTGGTCTGGATCCGCTCTCATCTCATTTTGGAGGATTATGGGGAGGCGGCTAAATCCCATCCCATTTGTATTATCGGTTTTACCAAGTTTTGACGTACTCTATTGTGGTACTTACAATAGACAGGTAGAAGCGATGTTAAATTTTATATCTCTTTGTCAAATTAGCTCTTACCACAACGATCTATCTGATCTGACTCCAGGATATTTTCTTTCACTAGGTACTCACCATCATCGCCGTTCCTTCTTCTTCCTCTTCATTCTTTCTTCCCGATCTTTCACATATTTCTGCAATAGACTTTCTCATGGGAGCTCCTCAATATTGCATCCATATTTATATAAAAGATGACCTGGCAGCAGAAACGAAATTTCATTTCATTCAAATGAAAAGAACTTTACACCAGGAATGTTAATGACGATATAATCAAAATGAAGGTAAAGACTTGGCTTGCCCAATGCCGAATTTAGATACTTTTGGTAGTCCCAGTTCAAGGTTTCGCAGGTAAGGTGGGAGCCCCCACCCTCCTTGGCAAATTTTTTCCACGTTATGGCAACCAAATGTGTCAAAAATTTGAAAGCATAGACGATGCATCAGTTAAAAAAATCCTAAATAGTTGATAATAATTACAAGGACGTGCTGTATAAAAGAGAATATCGGTCGTATAGAATTTATCTTATTTAATCCAAATTCATAGCTAGTCAAGAGATATTTTTATTTCAATGCCACGGTTTCGATTCACGCTATTAAATTCGACCTCAAATATTATTTATTATACCTACTGATTTAATTTATAAATTATTTTTCATGTATTGTTGTATTTGTTGTTATGTTATGCTTTGTGCTATTGTACTGAAACAACACTAATAGACCCTCAATTTTCGGCAATATTTTGGAATAAACATCGTAATTATTATTTATTTACATATAGGGTGAATCTGGCACTGTTGAATTTACTTATATACTAAATATAAACCCTTCATATAAACATTCTTCCTGACCATACGATAAATTTCTTTATTTAGCATTGAAGCCAGATTGTGTAATAAATTCAAGTAGTCTCAAAATTTAATAATTTCTAACAAGACCATAATCCAGTTTTTTGATATTATTTCTTAGTAATTGTCTCGGGCGCCAGTTTCTGTTGTTATTTGAACAGATAAAACGGGTAATAGCGTCTTGAATCTCTAATCCCGATGGAAATTCAGGTTAGAAGGATCAAGTAATTTTAATTCTCCTCTTTAATGATCTTTAAGATGATAATTTAGAAACAGCGTGCTCTTAATCAATTAATTAGTCATTTGGATTTCAGTGACTTGGCAGACCTAGCGACATCTATTATTATTGCCGATGGGGGAATTATCTGCTACGATGGGCTCGGTTTTTAGAATTTGAACAGTCTCTGTTGTCAATACTAGCCTAAGCCGTCAGATGCCGCTGCTGTTTTACCTAGTGTGAGTGTGTAATAATAATAAACGAGAAAATATTTGAACCAGTAATTTGGATAATAAGAAAAATATTCGTTGGTTTAGGCTAGTGTACTTTGGCAAGCAACAAACAGGCCATCCAAATCTGAAGACATGGACAGCTGTTTAGTACTTCTTATGGATTCATCCGAGTGCCGTATCACACTGGTGCATGTATTTTCCCCCTTTTTTTCCAACGCGCCTTGTGTAAAATATAGTAAAAATATATAATATACAGGGTGGGTTTATGTGGTTTATGGTCCATTATAAGGAGAACGTAACTATGAAAGATACAAAGTCGGTTAAATAATTCACATGGAAAGCAATTTATTGAAGATTTTCTAAAAACTAAATTTTCAAATGTTCTAAATTTCAACTAAATTTCAAATTTTCAAATTAATGTTTGTCTTCTTATTTTTAGACGAGATTTATGCATGAAAATGTAAATAAGTCAAATATTAGAGAAAAGCGGGTATAAAATAAAAATGTGAAAATTTTTTTGAAATATTATTTACCTACTTCTTAGTCTCAGCTCTGATGATGATTTTCATGATTAGAAACAGGCAGAGACCCCCACAACAACCATTATATTTTGGTTGTTTTCAATTCGACGAAAAGGGTTAGAACTTTAATTTCTTGGATTATTTTTGAAATATTTGAAATCTAAATCTATTAACAAAACCAAAGTCCTGTAATGAGTTCCATAAAACTGACATTTTACTCCTTATAAATGGGCTAGAAATAGGGAACGTAAAAAATTTCTCGGGCGCTAGATCTCTTTTTCTTTACCCAATTTCAGTGGCAAAAAAGAGCTCCAATCCTTATTACAAAAGTGTTTTATTACACTTACGCCTATATTCATAAACAATAATTACGTATCAGTTATCTCCATCTCAGTCTAATACATAAAAACTGTATATCTCCATTCCATTTATTTTATTATTTTTAAGTTATTAAAGGGCTGAAATGCTTTGTGAATACGAGCCTGATAAAACAAAGTGGACTAACATTTTGAGAACGAGAAACTAACTCCCAAAAACATTTAACCTTTCGCCTTCCCATATCATTATTATTTATTTTGTAAACATGATACGTTGAAATAACTATAACAACACAAAATTCTCGGTACAATTATTTATTGAACATTATATTTCTAAATCATGATAATAATATTGACCTACT
Source organism: Malachius bipustulatus (assembly GCA_910589415.1). Classification (NCBI taxonomy): domain Eukaryota; kingdom Metazoa; phylum Arthropoda; class Insecta; order Coleoptera; family Melyridae; genus Malachius; species Malachius bipustulatus. Next base: position 34,711,548 of record OU342633.1, read on the forward strand.
CATTTAATTACTGCTACTTCATTTCTTTATAATTGAACTATACTCTTCTTAACCAACTCCATATTAAACAATTATTATTACTTACATCAAGATCCGCGTATGGAAAAGGGGAATACCATACCAGTCTTTATTATTATAAAAAAGGAATCAATCAAAGAAAACAAGTTCCAGTAATTACATGCTATGAAGTGAGTTATTACTGTGTAATATAAACTCAATAAACAATAATAGAAGTTTTTTAAAAAATAAAAATTTATTTACTTATACAAAAATATATTTACATTATAATAACCTCTATAATAATAATTATCATTTCATAAGTCTCATCAATCACACTTCTTATTGATAATTTTTAATACTAACGTCCCCATATTAACTTGTCCCCAACAATAACCTCCAACCAATCAATCTTCCCCCAATCAATAATTAACCAATCAGCTATCCCCCCCAATTTCTCAACCAATCAACCTCTAATAAAATCAACCACTACCACTACCACTCCACCCCAGCTTCTCTCATTTTCTCCTCAACCCAATCCCTGTACTTGGAAACATCCGCATAAACCCCCGGTACATCTTTAAGCGAGCAACCAATCCCCCAGGAGACGATCCCAGCTTGGACCCATGCCCCTTTGTAAGGACAAACCAAGGGACCTCCACCGTCTCCGTTGCAGGTATCTCGTCCCTCTTCACCTCCGGCGCAGAGGAATGATGCGTGGAGGCGGTAATGCTCCCCCAGTCTGGTGGCTCTTAGCAGCTCTTGACAACGTTGATGGGGGATCACTGGTACTTCCACTTTGCGTAGCAGGCCGTTAGCGGTGTTTTCTGGAAATGTAGCTTGATTATTACATGTTAAAAGCCTACAGGAATGTTTGGGTGTCCTTGTGAAATCTTAGAGTGTACAGAGTGGGGAATTATTTAATTCAAAGTTATCGAATTTTTTTTTACTTGAAGGACAGCTTTGGTCAAATAAAGTTTTGCCTTATTATGAAGGCATCGATTTTTTTATGAATTTTTTATTTTAAATATCTTCTAGTATAGGTAAGTAAGTCTTTTTCAATTGATTCTTTTGTATGGTCACCGGGAAGCACGAGGAAATTCATTTCAGGGATTCCTTCGGTCGATGCCCCGAGCATGGGGTTATTCTTTACGACAGAAATGAATCTCGTTCAGGGAAATAATTGATTTGATAAACTTTAACTTACCAGCGTTTTTAGGCTTTCCCCAACCAGAAGCGAGACATCTGATACGATCGAAATTCTGATCTTGGTCAGGTAGGCAAACAGTGTTAACGAGAGTCTTGGTAATATTACAATCCGCGTCCAAGAACAGCAGGGCGATATCGTTATAAGCAGCTCCTCCGTAATAATCTGGATGCATCGCGATTTCCTTTACCATCCTTTCGTCATCTACGCTATCTCCGATCCCTGCTAATTTCGCCTTTCCGTTAGCTATGATCTTCAATTTATTTGCCTTGGTTCTAAAAAAAAATTATCAGCTATTGCTGTTACAAAGAAACCGGACAAACTCACCCTTTAACGCAATGCGCAGCAGTCATGACAACGCGACTATGAATCAAAGAACCAGCGCATTTGAATTCGTATTTTCCTCCTTTGAGTTTATACAAGGAAACCATCCAAGGGAATTCCCCGTCGATGGTACTATCGTCGAAATCTTCATCGTCGTTATCGATGCGAACATCGAAGATCGGTCTCTGCTTGCCGCATTTAATACCGGTGGTAACAGTGCCAGTACCGTCTGTGTCTCCTGTAGGAGTTCCGGTACCTTTATCGTTTTTATCGCCACCGGGATTTTCCTTATCCTCTGGACGTGGTGGCAGTTTGCAGCAGGCGTAGCCGTCTCTTGGACACAAAATTCGCTCCGTAGTTTTGGTTGGTTCACCGTCACCCATTCTATGAGAAGGAATCAAGATCTGTAAACCTTATAGTCAGCAATTGAAACTTTTAGGTCAATGAATGTTATCCATAACAACACCGGTGGTAAATGTATATCGGTAATTAAGTGGATTTTCCAAAGAATAAAGTTTGGAGTTATAAAATTGCTGACTTGATAACTTGGAAAATTTATTTTAATCCAACTATGAGAAATTACAAATTAACTATTTTTTCAGCGAAATGTTCAGGTCTAAGATTACGACACTGCGGTACGCTTGATATATGCTTAGTTGTTGAGATATTAAGTAATAGGTACTTATTTATAAATAAATAAAAATTCAGAGATGAAAATTGTATAAAATAGGAACTGTTTCAATTATTATTAAAATGTTTAGGTTGAGGAATTGGGCCTTGTGGGACGTCTAACTAATTTTTATTCTTGAAGGGAATACAGGAGATTCGTTTTATCTGAAAATTTATTGAGCTTAGGGGTGCATAAAAACGGATTTAAGAATAAAAGAAGTAAAAAACTGAAAGTAAAGAAAAAAAAATGAAATAAAAATAAAAATAAAATAAAAAGGCACGGTGGGTTAGGCTTGTGCCATAGGATACACCCCAGACAGCCATAATGCATGCCAAAAATGAGTGCAGTGCCTTTTTATTTGTGCAGTGCAGTTTTATTTTATTTTTATTTTTATTTCATTGCATTCTGCTCACGGGATCCGTGATCTAAACTGTGCTGTGTGTTGGTAGATACATTGTACTGAAGAGTCCCAAACAGGACGAAACACGTGTCTACAATTTCCGCCTCTGCTCACAGCACAACATAAATGGATGGCATGTTGTCTGACAACATGTCATTCATCTTTTGTCAAGAAAAAAAAAGTTTTTGGCGTTTATATAAATTTTACGACCAAGGAATGAGATCCTGCAGGACGCCCAAGTGCTGCTTATATTTTATGATGTGTCTAAAACTTATTTAAATGAAAAACTAACAGAAACTGTGCTTAAAATATGAGAAAGAAAATATTTTGCAAAATGTAGATTTTTGAAAAATTAGAAAAATTAAATTAAATTCTTAAGGAAACTCGTTCTAAAAAAAATATTGTAAGCTACTTTTTTTTAAAAAAGATAAATTAATAGATAATTAAGGGTTCTTGTAATTTTTAACAAAACTACTTTAACTTTCTTTATCCAAAAATGAGGTGCTTACAATGAAAATTCGAGGTCGTAGATTGATGCCCTGAGGGACACCTCAAGGTTGCAGTTTAATTTAAAAAACAGGTAACAGCGAAATTATTTAATTCATCATTTAATCGTGAAACAATTAATCGAATTAGTTGAGAATAAATTAGATTAATTCTTAGCGCAAGGCCTGAGGTGGTCGATTAGAGTCCTGCGGGACATCTCAACAAAGATTTTCGACTTTTTGGTCATGTTCAATTGAAATTACCGACCATGAAAACCTGCCCAAGAATACTTCAATATTTTCAATCTCAATAAAGGAACTCTTAGAAAATAATATTATAATTATTAAGACTTCACCTTACCTTTCTTCAAGTAAAGTCGACCCATCGGTGATAATATAATTGTTTTCATCGCACTGGTAATAATAAACGCATTTGCAGTTATGGAACAGCTCCACGATGGTAGTGTTCAATTCCCAAGCTTCATTCTCATTAGCCAAATCAATTAATCCTGCTCTGACATCCAAAGTCACCTTAGGACCAGGGGCTGGTGGATCTTCCTCCTCAACCGAGTCCCAAACTACAAGGTCGCCAGAGGGAATAGATCGACTTTTTCCGGTTAGTGATAACAACAGAACCAATGAATAAATCGCGTATAAAAACAACATAATTAAATTGCGAAAAAGACACTCGAGTCACGGTTAATTAATATATAACTACTAATTACGAGCATTCATTTTCGAGACCACTTTTGTATTCTCAACCAGTGCTGGTGAAACGTGACGGTGAGACTGATTCGAGCTTCAAGACAAGCAATAAGCAATGTGAAGATAGACGAGTCGGAGTCGAGTCGACTGGTTGATATAGGAGAGGTGAAACAATTTCTTTTTACGTCATTAGTGACGTGATTAACCGTATCTTCCGATCCAACATTCTTTATCACCAATTGGGTCTTTTATTTCCTTTTTATTTGATAAAACTGTCTTGAAAATTTTTATGCATCACGTTTCCTGATTATTATTATTATTATTGTACTTACTTCCTTTAAATTATTTCTCATGTCTTTGCTTGAATCAGAGCAAAAGAGATTCTTGGCCTCGATTCTATCGGCGATGTTTAGGTGAATCTAATTGTATTGATTGTTGCATGCAAAAACAATAGAGTGAAGATGGTCAGATCACGGAAATCTGTCCAAGCGGCGCGATTACTGTGACGTAACATGGCTACTGTTTTAGTTTGAAGGAATCGATTCTTTCTTCGTTATGGTCTCTACACCCTTGTAAATCTACCCCTGAATCCTGTTCTTGATAATTGGCATTGCAGACTTGTAACTTCCCATGAATATTCCTAAAGAAGATTCTTGGAAAAGGCACTGTGGGGAGATCGAAAGAACTCCAGAATGTGCCCCACTTCAGAGAATGATGCAGAGGGACAATCAGAAAAAACTGGGTTCACTGAAAAATACACAGGGAGAGTACAAATAGAAGTACCGATGAGGAGACTCTAGATCTTCTTCTAGAGACACACTTCCCGGATAGTAAACATATCCCTGAAGAACATACGCACAATACACACCCAAATGTATCAAACAGAAGGGGATCCAGGGAAAATTGGAAACTAGTATAAAAAAGGTAATAGACCACAACAAACATGAACTCATTTGCACCATACAAGTCAGCCGGCCCAGATGGGATAATTCCAATAATGCTACATAAGGGAAGGAAAATACTGACCGTACCACTGTGCAAACTGTTCAGGGCAAGCTTAGCTCTGAGTTATATATACCGCACTGGCGTGAAGAAATCCTTTCGACACATTAGCCTAACGTCTTTCATGTTAAAGACTTTGGAGAAACTGGTTGATAGACATATAAGGGACGAGGCACTGGAATCAACAAACTAATCAACACCACTGAATCGACACCAATATCCATATCAACCTGGGATACCATGTGAAGTCAGCCTTCACACTCTAACAAACAAAATAGAGAGGGCACTAGTCAATCAAGAAATTGCACTGGGGACCTTTCTAGATATAGAGGCAGCCTTCGACAACACCTCTTTTATCTCTATAAAGAGAGCTGTGGAAACTCGGGGAGTTCACGGGGCCATTACGAACTGGATAGACTCCACAATTAGAAACAGACAAATCACCAGTTCCCTTGGAAACACGAGTAGGAAGGTGACGGCCGATAAAGGATGCCCGCAGGGGGAAGTGCTATCACCTCTGGAACCTGGTTGTCGACAGCCTACTCTGGGAACTAGAGAGAAAGGGAATTCACGCGCAAGGATACGCAGATGACATCACTATTCTAAGAACGGGCAAGCATGCAGAGACTATTTCAAATCTCATGCAACAAGCTCTTAGAATAGTAGAAAAATGGTGCCAAGCAGTTAGTTAGACTGTCAGTTAATCCTGACAAGACTACAATATTTGCCTTGACGAAAAGAAGAAATCTTCAAGACCCGAAGAGACTAAGACTTGGAGGACAAGAAATCCCACTAAGCACGGAGGTTAAGTATCTGGATATTACCCTGATAACAAACTTGACTTGGGAACACACATAGAAAGAACAACCAAAAAGGCTACCAGAGCCTTATTTGCCAGTAGATGAATGATAGGTAGAACGTGGGGACTGAAACCAGAAATGGCACACTGGATGTACACTAAGGTTATAGTACCCACGATTACATATTATGACTCTTTATTATGGTGGCATAAATCCAGAAAAGAGGAGCACACACTTACTTACAAAGTTAAATAAGTTACAAATATTCGCGTTACTGACAATAACAGGAGCGATGAGAACAACACCAACAGCGGCCATGGAGGTGCTCCTAGGGCTCCCGCCACTTCACTTGTGGCGGTGGTGGAGACAGAGGCACTAGCGGCGGCATACAGAGTCAAAACCATACTGCAGTGGACCTTCAATATAAGGAAAGGATACCACACAGAAATATTCAAACATCTGGAAACCAATCACATTTTAAACATGCGACCAGATAGAACGAGTATAAGAGCATAAACTTTTGTAAACCTTATCAGGTAGTAATACCAGTAAAGGGAACAAAAGAATATTAAATCAAAACTAAAAACAACAATGCACCTGGTAAACGGATGGATCCAAGACAAAGATTAGCGCTGGAGCGGGAGTTGCTGGGAGAGGCGAGGGAAATAGATTTAGTATAAACCTATGCGGACTAGCAACAGTGCTACAGACGGAAATTTTGGCAATCCACGCCTGCGTGGAACATATATGATAGCCGGTTCATTTGAAAATATGAACATCGAAATCGTTACTGATAGCCAGACAGCTCTAAGAGCATTGGACTCAGTGACGATACAATCAAATACAGTGAAGAGCTGCATTAACTCTCTAGCAAAGCTACCAGAGAAAAACAACAAAATATACCTGAGGTGGACAAAAGGACACCAGAACAACAAAGGAAACAAAAAAGCGGATCTGCTTGCAAAAAAGGGATCGAAACTACCCTTAATCGGGCCAGAACCAACTTGCTGCATAGCCTACAGTGAAGTCAGAAGGAAAATAAAAGCCTTCCTGAAGAAAAAACATAGCTCCCATTGGAATGAAGTAGATGGACTGAGACATTCGAAGATTTTTATCAGAGAACTATCATAGAATAAAACTAATGAACTGAAAAAGCTGAGTAAACACCAGCTGAGATGGGCAATTAGACTTCTAATAGGACATTTCCCACTAATGAAACACCTCTCAATAATAGGAGTGAAAAATAACCCAGAATTGCATGAGTTGCGGGGAGGGAGAGGAAACCCCATACCACCTATAGTGCGTGAATGCCCAGCACTAGAGGGAACTAAACTTCTAGTATTTGGGACCGAAATGGCAGAACCAAAAAAAAAATAGAACAATAAGCACCCATTGGACTCATACTGAATTACTTTCGGGAGACGGGACTGACAATGAGCTAATTATTCAAAGGGGTACAATTAGCGCAAGCTTCAGAACGAGGGCTTTGAGTCTACCCTAGAAATTGTTAATTGTTAAAACTTCGCATGAAACGAATTGTATCTGGTGAATAATGTCCTGGCTGAGCAGCCTGGAGACCTTCAGGCATTGACCTAAAAGATAAGTAGAAAAATAACCTTATCAGACGATACTGACTAGGAAGCCTCAAATCGAGAAGACTAGGATAGAGGAAAAGAAGAAAAGAAGAAGAAGAAGAAGTCTCATAATAGTAATAGTCGTGACCTCTGCTATATTAATCTTCAGTCTTTCAAAATATCAAAAGTTTTAATAACTAATTGAAGTAAACAAGTTTGTCAGAAGATGGGGAGATTTGGATTCGACAGACAAAGAAATACAGAATGGTTAAATGACAAAATCGAGAGGAGTGGAGGGGATCATCAATAGTTGTCATGTGTGTTCATTCTTCAAGACTCCAAGGATGTTCAAGATGCCAGACATATAGGGCCGGTCGCTTACTTATACGACATTTGATTTCGACATGTCGACGACATGTTGCATACACGTCGTCATGACATTCAAAATGTCATAACAAAAACTTTCACTTCGCACACCACAATACATCTTGTCATCGGATGAAGATGTGTAGCGGTCGACATATCCCTTGAGAGGAAGCAGTGTCCTGAAACATTTGTGGGCGGCATAAGAAGTATCTTCATGTCTGCAGTGTGTCTGCTTGGTGTGTGAATCGTCATTGTAATCGTTATGTTGTAAATATAGCGACATGTCGTCAACATGTCGAAAACAAGTACGCGACCGGCCTAAGAAGCTGTTTTACTGTCTTGTTGGAAATATCTGATCTATAACTCGTCATCATGAACTTCACTAACAAATGATAATCATCCCGACATACATCAGCTGTTACTGTGTCTTTAAATAAGATGGCACCAGAACCCTATAAAACTAGTTATACATTTTAAAGTTTACATAAAATGTTACATTTTGACATTGCTGGACTAATATTTTGACAACGCAAGCCTCGATCCCTAAACCTTTCTCTTACGGGAAAGTGGTATACCGTACCAGTCTTTATAAAAAAAAATTATGAAGTATAAAGTAAGAGATATACCATTTGATATTAACTTAATCAACAAATAAAGCTTTCAAAAAATAAAAATTTATTCCTACAAAAATATATTTACATCACCTCAGCTACAATTATCATTTCATAAATATCATATCAATCATTCTTCTTATTGATAATTTTTAATACTAACGTCCCCATTAACTTGTCCTCGACAATAATCCCCAATCAATCAATCTTCCTCTAATCAATTTTTAATCAATCATCCCAAAATCAATTAACCAATCAGCTATCCCCCCCAATTTCTCAACCAATCAACCTCTAATAAAATCAACCACTACCATTACCACTCCACCCCAGCTTCTCTCATTTTCTCCTCAACCCAATCCCTGTACTTGGAAACATCCGCATAAGCCCCCGGTACATCTTTAACCGAGCATCCCACCCCCCAGGAGATGATCCCAGCTTGGACCCATGCTCCTTTATAAGGACAAACCAGGGGCCCTCCGCCATCTCCATTGCAGGTATCGTGTCCCTCTTCACCTCCAGCGCAGAGGAAAGAGGAGTGGAGGCGGTAATACTCCCCCAGTCTGGTGGCTCTTAGCAGCTCTTGACATCGTTGATGGGGGATCACTGGTAGTTCCACTTTGCGTAGGAGGGCGTCAGAAGTGCCCACTGAAAATATATCTTGGTTATTAAATGTTAAACACCTGCATGTATGTTTGGGTGTTCTTGTAAGAATTCAAGGTTAGTAAATAATTTTTAGACCTTGAAAGTCAGCTTTGGTCAAATAAAGTTTAGCCCTATTCTGAAGGTATCGATCTTTTTTAGGATTTTTTTTAATTTAATTTTTTCTTTATTATAATAGGTAAGTCAGTAATTTTTCAGTTGGTTTTTTTGTATGTCTTCCAGGAAGCCCGAGGAAAGTCGTTTTAGGGATTCCTTCGGTCGATGCCCCGAGCATGGGATTATTCTTTACGATAGAAGTCTACCGTGTTCATTGAAATAATTGATTTTGATAAACTTCAACTTACCCGCTTGTTTAGACTTCCCCCAACCAGAAGCGAGACATCTAATACGATCGAACTTCTGATCTTGGTCAGGTAGGCAAACAGTGTTAACGAGAGTCTTGGTAATATTACAATCCGCGTCCAAGATCAGCAGGGCGATATCGTGATAAGCAGCTCCTGCATAATAATCTGGATGCATCACGATTTCCTTTACCATTCTTTCGTCAGCTAAGTTATCTCCGATCTCTGATAATTTGGCCCTTCCATTCGCTATGATCTTCAATTTATCGGACTTGGTTCTAAAAAAAAAAAATCAGCTCTATTGCTGTTACAAAGAAACTTGATAAACTCACCCCTTAACGCAATGCGCAGCAGTCACGACAACGCGACTATGAATCAAAGAACCAGCGCATTTGAATTCATATTTTCCTCCTTTGAGTTTATACAAGGCAACCATCCAAGGGAATTCCCCGTCGATGGTACTATCGTCGAAATCTTCATCGTCGTTATCGATGCGAACATTGAAGATCGGTCTCTGCTTGCCGCATTTGATACCTTTGGTAACAGTGTCTGTGCTGTCTGTGTCTTCTGGATTTCTGCTACCGTTATCGTTTTTATCACCACCAGGATTTTCCTTATCCTCTGGATCTGACGGGAGTTTGCAGCAGGCGTAGCCGTCTCTTGGACATAAAATTCGCTCCGTAGTTTTGGTTGGTTCACCGTCACCCATTCTATGAGAAGGAATCAAGATCTGTTAACCTTATAGTCGGCAATGTAAACTATTAGATCCAAGAATAGTATCCATAAGGACACCAGCGTAAATGTATAAGTTTCCAAAAAATGGAGACATTTTGAGCTGTTTTGCGTATTTCTGTCCACAAAACTTGTAATTGAGGAATGGAAAATTTAACATATTTAACATTATTAAGCTGTTTCTTATCACTAATCATTAATTAAATGATTGGGATCTCTAAATGGGATCCTGTGGGACACCTAACTATTACTTGCGTGCAGACAGGCGCATATCTTATTGAATTTATGTAGCCTACAGAAAATTTTCTCAGCACGTAAGTTTAAAATGGTGCAAAGAATGTATGTTTTCAACCCTTACTTTGTGGAATCTCTGCACAGTGATGGATAATATAAACGTTACACGTGTTTCGCTACTTTCAAAGTAGCATCTTCAGACGTATGCAAATAAAATTATTATATAGCAACATAGCAACAGTATGGTAACCTAAGTGATCATAAAACAAGTAACTAGATTTAAATGAATTTTAAACAGAACTAACCAGGTCATAATAGAATTTATTCAGAATCTTCTTAGTTATTGATATCAAGAAGAAAATCAAGTGTCTAGCTGTTCATTTATTACTGTGTATTGTTGATTATGTAAGTGTCTGTGGATCTCTAGAGATTCAAGAAAATCTAATTTAAAATAATGATCACCATGATGAAGTAATTCAATTTTGTTGTTTGCTGTTAGAGTGTGATTGTTTTCTATTAAGTGTTTTGGAAAATTTGATCTTTCAACAAAACAATGAAATATGAAAATATTCATCACTAACATACTTACATGGAAACATTTCAACACAAATATCAAGGGTCATTTCTAACACCACTACATTCAATATTTCAATTAAATCTTTTATGAGCAATGGCTCTATATTGCTGAATGCAAAGGAAAAGTTATCTAAATTACAAAAACCTGGAATTTATCGATTAAACTGCTCTCATTGTAATTCAGTTTATATAGAACAAACTTGTGAAAACCTTGAAATTAGATATAACGAACACCTAAACTCTTACAGACTCAAACATCCAGAAAGATCAAATTTTGCAAAACACTCAATAGAAAACATTCTCACTTTAACAGCAAACAACAAAATTGAATTTCTACGACATCATTGTGATCATTATTTTGAATTAAATTTCCTCGAATCTCTAGAGATCCACAGACATTTACATAATCAACAATACACAGTAATAAATGAACAGCTAGACACATATCGTTCTCCACTCCTTGATTTTCTTCTTGATATCAACAACTAAGAAGATTCTGAAGAAATTATATTATGATCCATACGTCTGAAGATGCTACTTTAAAAGTAGCGAAACACGTGTAACGTTTATAATATTCATCAGTATACAGTAGAATTTTTAAAACATTAGTGTTTTATTTATCATCCATCAAATCGTGCAAACATTTTCAAGATTCTAAATGCAAAATTTTTGAAAAAAAGAACTTGTCGGGTTTTTTAAATTTTGAGGTAGTTTAATTTTAAGGTCATTAATTTATAAGGTCGAGTAAGGAACCCTGTAGGACGTCCAACTGCTGCTTATATTTAATAAAGTTTCAGAAACTAATTGAGATGAAGAGCTAACTTAAACTATGTTCAAAATAAGAGAAAGAAAATATTTTGCGAAAAAAAATTCTGGAAACGCTCAAAAAAAAGAGACTCTTACTTTTTTATAAATCATTGGTACTTGGTCATTAGTAAAGTTCTGAACTTCTAGATTAAGGTCCTGGGGGACGCCTAAATTATAACAGTGAAATTTATCTTCCAAAAATAAACAAAAGATATTACATAAAATTATGTGCTTCTAGATTAAGAACCCTGCGGGACGCCTCAAGTATTTGCGACATAAATTTTATTTCTAAAAACAATCAGCGAAATTAAGATTTCCTGATTATTTGAAACCGTAACGATAATATTTAATCACGAGCGCAAGTTCTCAGGGTTCTATTTTCGAGTCCTGATTAATTTTAATAAAATCATTTACCTTTCTTTGAAAGCCGAGATTGTTGTAATAAAAATCCGTGGTCGTAGATTAATGCCCTGAGGGACACCTCAAGGTTGAAGTTTAATTTAAAAAACAGGTTACAGCGAAAGTATTTTATATTAATCATTTAGTAGGTATGTTTAGGTTGTTACTAAATGATATTGAGGGAGAACCAAACTCTCCTTACAAGAAATTCAAAATGGTAGCTGTTTAAACTTATTTTTTTGTCGAAAAATTATTATCTTTATCAAAACTCAAAATTACTGAACGTTACACTAAAACATTGTATATAAAATATGTTTGTTATAAATTAATTTATAACTTTGTTCCTTTAGACTATTTTGATAAGTCTTCTAGTTAATGAGAAAAATGCTTTTAAATGACCATTTCTTGTTGAAAGCGTGTATAAGAATGTAGAAAATATTTATCTTTCAATTCATGAATTTAAAAGCCCATTGTGCAGTATACAGGTAGTCCCATCAGTGGCGTAACTATAAATTTTGGACCCCCTGTACTGTAACATTTGACAAAGGGCCCCTCTTAAGTATTACATCAGTGGTGGCTCCTTGATATATGCAAACATGGCAGTGTTGTACTTATGAAAGGATTGACAGATCCGTCATAGGTGGACAACACAACCGTCGGGGGGTCCGGGAGGGTACGGAGTTTCCCCAGGGAATTAAGTTTCCCCTTGAAAATTCTTTGAAAAATAAACTCTTAAATACAAAAAAATCGTATTCTTTGATTTTCATAATCAAATAACAGATGAGTAATCTTAGACTTCAATTGACACTGTTTGTGACAGCTTTTTCTTCCAAACCGTCAACTTTATCACTAAAAGTATAATAAACAAAGTTGTAGATAATTTTATAGGAAACATTTTATTTCTTAGATATTTTCCTCTAGCCCTCCTAGTTTTTGAGTTATAGCAGAAAAATCAAGTTAGAAATAGTTTTTTTGGGGGTAAAAATTGCCGCCATTTTTTTTCATAGATCTAGTTTGCCCCCTCCCCTCAAAATTGTTAAAGATCATCCTACAGAACAGATATCAACATTATGTACCTAGAAATTTTATCATGACTTGTAACTCCCAATTTTTTTTATCGAGATTCATACCTGCTAATTTAATCAGGAAAGTGTTGATTGAACAAGTTGTCAATTGGAGTCCTGGGGGACATCTCAACAAAAGATTTCGGACTATTTGCTCATGTTCAAATGAAATTTACGATCGTGGAAACTTGCCGAAGAATACCTCAATATTTTTAAAGAAACTTCTAGATTCCAGAACTTTGAAAATAATTAATTTAATTGAGACTCCAGCTTACTTGTTTTCAATTAAAGTCGACCCATCGGTGATAATATAATTTTTTTCATCGCACTGGTAATAAAGAACGCATTTGCATTTATTAAACAGCTCCAGGATCTCAGTCTGCGTTTTCAAATCATGATCAGAAGGTAAATCAGCTCGGACATCCAAAACCGTATCAGGACTTGGGTCTGCTGGTGCTGGTGCTGGTGCTGGTGGATCTTCCTCCTCAACCGAGTCCCAGATGACCGGGTCGTCGTCATCGTCGGTGGGAAAAGGTCGACTTTTTCCGGTTAGTGATAACAACAGAACCAAGGAATAAATCGCGTATAAAAACAACATAATTAAATTGCGAAAAAGACACTCGAGTCACGGTTAATTAATAAAAAACTACCAATTACGAGAGTTCATTCTCGAGACCACTTTTGTATTCTCAACCAGTGCTGGTGAAACGTGACGGTGAGACTGATTCGAGCTTCAAGCTTCAAGTCAAGCAATAAGCAATGTGAAGATAGACGAGTCGCCTCGTTGACATAGGAGAGGTGAAACAATTTCCTTTCGCGTCATTTTTTGCGACTTGATAAACCGCATCTTCCGATCCAACCACCTTTATCTCTCCAACCACCTTTTATTTCCTTTTTATTTGATAAAACAGTTCTAAAAATAATTTTTATGCATCCCGTTTCCTAAATTTTATTATTATTGCACTTAGTTCATTTAAATTATTTTTCGTGTCTTTGGATGAGAGCAAAAGAGACGCTTGGCCTCGATTCTATCGATACTTAGCTGCATTTATCGTATTGGTGCGATACAAGAACAGTAGAGTTAAAGATGGTCAGATCTTCAGCGGAAAAGATCTTGCTGCATGTGAATCGTTGGTTTTCTTCATTGCGGCCTGGTCCCTTGTGGTTATAGTTATTCACGAATTGTTTTCTTGGTAATTGATATTATAGACTTACGGTTTTGGAGAAGACCAATAATTATTATTGTACCTGGTAAATGATGTTCTGGTTAAATAACCTTAGAGCTGACGCCATTACCACAAAGAAGAAGTAGACAAGTACAGAACCAAAGAGTCCCCTCTAATGGTAATAAAAGAATAGAGGAGGATAAAATTTTAATTTGGCAGAATATGGGGGAATTGATTTTTTTGGGGTTGGCATCAATATTTGTACTGTGTTCGGTCTCCAATATTCCAAGATGGTCAAGGTGCCAGATACCAGCGGCATAGAGCATTTATACTGTCTGCTTGGAAATATCCACTCTGTAACTGGTCATCATGGAGTTAATTAATAAATTGTAATCACCCTCATATCTCTCAGCTCTCGTGGTGCCTTTAGAAAATGGGACCAAGGCCTTATAAGACTATACATTTTAAAGTTTACATAAAATATTACATTTTGACATCGATCATCTATTTTGATGTTTCATAGAACGGCTATTCTGGCAGAGTTGGAAAACTTGGTCTATAATTTATCTAGTAACCTTAAGAGGAGTAAGCCCTCCCACCAAATGGTGAAGATTTGGTCAAAAAAATTGATCTTTGATAGGTTAAACTTTTCTGATCTTCTCACATTGAAAAAAAATTCTAGAAATCGGCCAATAAGAAATTGTTACACAATCAGCGCACCTTGATATTCGCCCAAAAAATTTTCCGTTGAAAAAATAAGTTTTCCGATCCTTTCGGAAAATTAGCCGAACGATCGGAATCATTCCGCACGGGTACCGCATAAAGAAAAATCACTCGAATAGCCGAGTTTCATATTTGATGGCGTCGCCCTTACAATCAAAGTCGATCTTTATATTCTGACATCGAGATTGCATCTCATAGAACGACGAGCAATTTGAAAAATATCAAAAGAAGAAAGGTCAGTCGAAAGGTGGTCATGTCTAAATTGTTGTCCGAGAACCCTATAAGTAAAGTTAACCCCTCGTTCTTAGGATGATCTCTACCAAGAGTTGGTAGCGATCGTTCTAAAAATGTCTTAGAAACAACCTCGACAGTCGGACACGTTCAGTAGGAAAGGTCAACTTGTTGCGGACGCTGCAACCGTAACGGATTCACTTCTTTCGCTTGGCGGTGAAAATTGGTTTAACGTTTTCAAAATCAAGAAGATAATTCACTGTGTATGGGATTTCCTTCTCAGGATCTACCTTATCAGAGAGTCTTCCCATTATCAGCGAATTACATTTTTTGGAAGCTCAGATGCAAGATTTTCTACCATGCTGATGGCTGATGGCATGCACAGCAACATGCATCAATGATGTGCACTGAAAATTGACTCGCGATGTGTAAATCATTAATATTATTGCATGCACAGTCAGGTTTTAAAAACGAGTTATATAAAACTTCAATTTCTTAGAATAATATTTTTAGCTCCTGTTATTGAATTGGTAATGAGCATATATTAATTAAAATGTCTTCATCGGTCATCGCTATGATGAATAATTTGTTTTGGTTTGAATCTTTGTTTTGGTGTAGTCCAGTTCAAATATTCAAATATAAAGTATTCACAATAATAATTGATGATGGTACCTAAATGTTACATAATTAAGTTGGTAGGATTGCGGATCTATTTTTACATACATTGACGTAGTAGAGATGTGTGATGTCATTTTTAATGACGTCAAAATCGGATTCTGTGCGTCTATTCAAGTGCCTTGACCGGCTTATATTTATTTACATAAATTCCGGTCATCTCTATAAGCTATGCCAGTGAGGCAGTCTGCTCTTCAGGTTGATTCAAAGACAATGGTAGACTTGGCATTTTGCTTTGCACCCCCAGGGAATTTTCTCTCCCTGATGGAAAAAAGCAAGGAGAAGAAGAGTTCAGTGATCTACAAAAAAAAAAGAAACAGTGTTTCCAACATGAATAAAATCCTTTATACAGGATGTTTTTAAAAATGTGTATTAAATGAATAGTGTGGCCAATAGCAAGGAAAAAAGTTGTTATTATATCATGGTACCGCAAAGGCACCCTTTTTCGGCATCCAGTCAAAAAAAAACAGTTT
Organism: Malachius bipustulatus; assembly: GCA_910589415.1. NCBI lineage: Eukaryota > Metazoa > Arthropoda > Insecta > Coleoptera > Melyridae > Malachius > Malachius bipustulatus. The sequence continues at coordinate 34,727,770 of OU342633.1, forward strand.
TTTGACGATATCTCAGCAACCGTTTGAGGTACAGTAAAGGTACACAACTTTTGTACACATTTTATAATTTTTAAATGCTGATTGATTTTTTCATAATAATGGCAATGGGAGAGATTTTCATTTCAAGATGTTTGAGATTTTTTTGTACCCAATTTCTACCACATTGGTCAAAATTTTAAAGTACATTTCAAACCACTAATATTTTCTACGTAGAAAAAGTCAAAACTGTTGACAAAAGAACCATTTTAGAAAAAAACTACATTTTGTGATGAAAAAAAATAGCAAAAACAAAATAACAAAACCCTGCAGTTAACATAAGAAACAATAATTGAAAAAATAGCCTCCTCCAACGGTCGAAGCAGGCTTACAAGTTACAACCCAAGTGGCAAGTCTTATATTTATATTGGTCGCTCATGAGGATGAGGCTCAACTCAAAATGAGGCAAAAACTTGAAGAGATATGACATTGCGCAGATTTCCCTTTTACGCGTCATGAGGATCTCATTTTCCCATACAGATTCGCCAATTGGCAGATTGGGCACTCATTCGATGGAGAATTCTGGAATGATAACGATTCAAGGCAAATTCGTGCTGGATGTCGTAGGGTTGAAGACGAACGTCCAAGTTTCGGCATCAGTGAGATCACAAAATGAAATTATTTTCGAAAACGGTTCTCGTTAGAGATTTGACCAAAAGTACCTACCTTTTTATTTACAAAATATTTCGGTTTCAAATGTCCTCTCAAAATTACAATTTTCAGAGTGGCGTAGAAATTACAGGCAAAAAAACCCTGAGGCAACTCTAAAGTATTCACCACTGCCATTATTATACACGGTGATCCCGAAATGACGGACACGGTATACGGGGTGTTGTAGAGGATGTTCAGAAAGACTGTAATATTTAAAACAAAAATGATTTCCTCGGCTTCGTTACCGAGAGATAGGGTGTCCTTTTTCTAAAATTTAAATCAAAATGGCAGCCAAATTTAAGCAACCTCCACTGGCAAAGCACATGATTTGACATAACTATTACGATAGTGTTTGCTTTTTATTTTTTTTTATTATCGGGAACGGAATTACAGACATTCAAAGTTTATCGAAATCTTATCGAATATGTATCTGCGCAACGATTATTGTTTTAAGCTTTGTTGGACTTGCCATTTCATATGTTTCCATGGTAACATCTATCTGGATATTGTAGACCCACATTATTTTTCTGCCTGAAGAAGGTATCCAGTGCAGTGTTGTGATTTTATTTTACACAAAAGTGGTCATATCTTCTTAAGTGAGCCGTACTGGAGAAAAAAGTAAATGAACTTAGAATATTTAATCCACAATGGATGCTGTGGTGCTGTCCGTGTCTGCCATTTCGGGATCAGCCTGATATAGGAAAAAATATAATCTTCGCTCAAAAATGTTAAGATGTTTAGGTACAGCAGACGCTGAGTTCTCCATCACAAATGTTTCCTGGACAGCGTCAAAAAACTGAAAAAAAAATAGAATGAGTTAAGAAAGCAAAAAAGATTTGCATTTTTATGTAGCTCTTCTTCTGCACGATCTAATCATGCAGATCCACATTTCTACAAAATAGCTGTTACAATTTGCGTAATTAAAAAAATAATAAAAAGGAATTCGTTATAAAAAGAGTCAATTGCTCATTTTTACAAGACTTTTATTCTTGTAAAAAAAAAAGTTTTTGCTCACCTGAAGAGTGAACTTTGACAAGAATTATTGCCTCTACTTTTTCTTTTTATAATTATCTTGGAAACGGGAAATTTTTATCTGTCTTTCATTTGTCAATTACAGACTTCTTTATTGCACCAGACAACATGGTTTCCGAGTACAAGGTTAAGTAATTAAAAGTAAGTTACAAAAGCAATCGTTGTCTGCATTTGTACTGCGACTGGACTCGCTTTTTTGCACTGGCACGAATGCACGATGCCCGACCGCACCACTGCACCAGTCGGCAGGAGCCGGCGCCAGCGCCAGCGGTCGACGTTGAGGTTGAAGTAGTGCCTTTGCTAACATAGCTCGTTGGCTGCTATTCTCGGTTCACAGCTGATGGGCTTTATTTTCCACACTTTCTCTACTACTAACCAGTTCACCACAAGAGTGTCTAAACTAAACTTAGCTTAGTGAAGTTGGTAAAATTTAGACGGCATTCGTTTGTCCACTGTTTGTCCACGTTTGTCCAACAAAAACATTCGTTTGTCCACCCTTCAAAAAAAAAGTTACGGTAAAATTTAAAAAATCGATTTTTTTTATGGTGGAGAAATGAAAATTTTGGTTGGACAATCGTGGACAAACGAATGCCGTCTAAATTTTACAAAAAATTGCACTTAGGGGTGCCAACTTCACTGAGCGTTTAGATAATTTTCACTCCAATTCGTGCACTACAAATAATCGTCTTTTATTTACAAATCCTTAAAAAAGGGCTTATTTTTATGGTTTTTCAAGTTTGATGAAGCATAAATTTTGGTAATGAATTAAAGGAAAACTTTATTTAATTAATAAAGTAAATTAATAAAAAAAAAATAGTTAATTAAATAAATTAATATTACCTCATCGAACTAGACTTTTGAATTTTGGGATGAAGCAGGCAAACACATTCATTACACTCCGCTTTTGGTTCATTTTAGGTCGCCTCCCGCTGGGACATGATTGGCCGGAATGTTTTCATTTCCACAATTATTATTATTGACGGCAGTTGACAGTTAAAAAAAGTTTTATTTTAGTTTTTAAAATAAAAGTTCGATTTCACTATGACATTCGCATGTTTTCGAGTCTATGCGTATTTCTTGAATACATAAAAAATTTCTTTGCGCTGCTGTATGTACTATTATTTAATAAAACGTTCATTATGTTGTATAATTATTTTAGTTTGGAAATTATGTATATATTGTACATTTTAGTGTGTGTAATGAACATTCTACACGGGTAGTGGCCAATCATAGCTCGGAATTTTAATTCCAATAGGTTCTTTCAACTGATGTGACCGGGCATTATAGTCTATTAGCCTATTTCAAATTTTTTAAAAGCTGTTTTATGTTTTTCGTATAGTCGAAAAGAAGATACCTATATCAACTTCTACTCGCGAATAATGTAAATTTTGTTCTCGTGAATAATATCCATTATAGTATCTATACCACGTCTCATATGCTAAGAAAATAAAATAATAGATACTTAAGTATCTAGTGAGCGAAATTGAACTTTGGCGCTTGAGAATGAAAGCTTTTTTGTCGAGGCGAGAGCCGAGAAAAAATATCATTCGAAAGTAGCGTAATTTCGCGCACGAGATGCATACAATATTTTTTAGACAGCTATATTGAAATAAGCGAAAAAATCGAAATAATAAGCATAAAAATGTTGCTTAATTGTTAGGGAAACATTACCGTGATTCCTATTACCGTGCACGAAATAATTTTCCCTCTCTAGGTCGCGAAACACTTCGCGCACGCTGCCGAGTAGACAACAATAATGTGCCATTTTTCATTCAGATATTGATGAAAAAATGTGAACATTATTATTTGAAGCCTGTCAAAAAATTCATTCTGAGAATTTTTATTTTAGAAAAAGTGATAACAATTTTTTCTTTATCTTGATTGACCAGTAGATTGGCAGAAAGTTTTCTTGATTGACCATAAAATACATAAACTTTCTTTGGAAAATATTTTTATATACAAGGTGTTTACTGTAAGGTTGGCCAAACTTCACTGGCTGATTCTTCAGATTAAAATAATGAAAAAAATTATACACAGGGCGGGTGTTCGGAAAGACTTCCTAAGAAAGATTCAAAGTTTCAAGAATTTCATTTTAAAAATTTATGGAATGACAAAAATAATATCGGAGACTATTGGTACTAATAATGAATTAAAAAAAATAAAATGCACTGTCTTACACACGCTCTAGGACTCCTTGAGTATTTCTAATTACTTCAAAATTCTGAATAATACGTTCCCTCAGTTCTTCGGCATTATTAATGGGGGTACTATTATACACTAGAGATTTTAAATGTCCTCAAAGAAAGTAATCTAAAGGATTACAATCAGGTGAGCGTGCCGGCCAAGCAACAGGTCCCCCTCGACCTATCCAGCGGTTGTGGTACTGGTAACTCACGTTCAGGTGTTCTCGAGCTCGAAGACTTAAGTGCGCATTAGCCAAATGCGATTTCGAATTCCTAATGGGACCTCATCCAACAATCCAGGTAATTCGTCCTCCAAAAAATGTCCTGTAGGCTTGACCATTAAGAATCGGGTTTTTAAGGAAAAAAGGACCAATTAAAAAATCTCCCAAAATGCCTTCCCAAATGTTTCAAGAAAACAGATGTTGATGTCTGCTACTGGTAACTGCATGGGGATTTTCTTCTGACCATCGATGACCATTGTGAAAATTGATTATTGCATTTTTTGAGAATTTAGCTTCGTCCGTGAAAAGTACTAATCGATTAAAGTTGTTGGAGGCTTCATATTGCCGTAAAAACCACTGACAAAATTGAATTATCGGTTCGTAATCGTTTTCTGTGAGAGCTTGTACTCGTTAAACATGATACGGCCTAAGCTACTGCTCACGCCACGCAGGACCTTCCAAACAGTTGCCGTGGCACATACCAACTTCTGCAGCTATTCTTCTGGTGCTGGTCACTGGTACCATTATAATCTTGCAGCATATCTAAGATTCGTTCTTTCTGGTCAACTGTTCAAACTGGATAGTCCTTTATTCGTAAAGTCGGGCGTTTCAAGAAACGATTTTCTTGAGCCCTTTGATAAATTGCAGAAAAAGTGCAGCCTGTGAAGTTTGGCCAACCTTACAGTAAACACCCTGTACATTTAGAACAAATGACCGCATCAACCACTTGGGTTAAGCGGGCTAAATTACTGTACTTATAATGAATTTTTGTCTGCATGGGGAGATGGATTTATTTCTCTAAGCTTAGAGGTACTGCTCTGCCACTCGCTTTCCCATTGGTGCATACCTAATTCTTTACTTGAAAAGGTTGCATGGATCCTTTTTGTTTATTTCTGTTATGGTTTTGACCTGGAAGTCTTGGTGTTCGTTTGCCTCGTATCCTGCTATGTCAGCCGCTTCATTGCCTTTAATTCCTATAGGAGAGGGTATCCATATGATGTTTATAGATTTATTGTGTCTTGATAATTGGTAAAGAGTATCTTTAATGTGGGAGTTTGCGTCTTCTGGGTAAAGTGGTTTGATTCTATTGATTGAGCTCAGAGAGTCGGTAAATACCTAATGCTATTTGTCTGTTGTCGCTATGAATAGCCAATTCGAGGGCCTTAGTAATTGCCAGAATTTCCCCAGTGTTTAATTTTTCTATTATAGTCAGCAAAAATGGGCTGACAGCTGCATTCAGAGATAATTTTTCAGTGAAAAAACTGACGCGTCAGAATAATGCACAATCATGTTCAGTATATTTCTGAAGATCTTCCATTTAACAAAAAAAAAAACAAAATAAACACATTCATGATAATTTTCTTGTCTAAACAGGGATTTCTTCTTGTCAACATCCCTGCATCCCAGAGCCCACTAGGTAAGTGGTAATAAGGTAGTAATGATGGTAATAAAAAGCGCATCATTATATAAAAAGTTTTATAATAAATAAAAGACAAAATAAAATACAAACTTATAGTTACAAATTAAAAAAGTTTATAATAAAACTGGGTAGTGATTAAAAATTATCCTTCCCGTGATAAACGAAGAAGTGGTACTGTCAAAAATACTCGTATCTTACTATAGCCTACCTTAAAACCAAAGGATATGTAATAAAATACAGATCGTTAAAACTAATAATAATATTAATCAATACACTTAACTTGATCTCAACTAACTAACTACAGTAATAATAATTTTATAATAATAAAATAATAATAATCATTAATAAACAATTTTACTTGACCTTACAATTAGGCACTGAACAAATATATAAATAGAATCAATTAATTCATTCATCATATTAATCAATTCATTCATTACTTTTTACTGCATAATAGCTATAATTTAAGACATGAACTCAGTTCACGCTATAGTAAATATGACAACTTCTACTCACCTGTCTACAAACAATGAATCAATACATAAATATAAATAATGCAATAATGTAATATTTCAAAGTAGACTTAATAAGTAATATATCTAAATATAGTCACTTAAATAATTCACACGAAATACAAATACTGACAGTGGAGTAAATACATTGCATTTACCTAATATAATATTAAAGCACTATAGTAGGATTGCAATGGAGAGCCAGTGCATACATGACCCTCACCCCCTCCACCCCTCCCCGTCCGCAATTTTTTCGCCGCTCATTTTCTACTATAAACCGCATTTTCTGCAACAAGGACGAGGGCGAGGTCGAAGGGCCCTGTGATATGTACCTAGCACTAAACTACCGCCATTTACAGTATATTGCCACGTTCGGGATTATACTCTTGTTCTTGCACTTGGTTTATATACAGGGAGAGCTTTCGATTCTTCTCGACACAAGAATCTCGACCGGGACTAATACAACTATCGTTCAACGTTCAAGTAAGCGATAATGAAAACAAGAATGAATTATCAAGGGGAAATTTCAGAAGTAATAATTATTATAAAACAAAAATTATATACATGAGCCAGGATTCGATTTCAATGTTTACCCTTAACCCTCAAAATCTGCCATCGACAAGTACATTTTTTGTTCTAATTAGTTTGTCTATTTGTCCAACAGAGAGCTAAAGCTTGACTATATTATTACAAAACAATCAAAACCGATGAGAGAACCATCATAGCCGTCCGTACCTAGCAGAAATATCCAAGTTTACTAGCAGTGAGTCAAAATTAAAAAAAAAAGTAGTAACTTATTTCATCCAGGTTAGAAACCAAGTTAAAGCCATAGCTGTCATTGAGAGCAAAATTTCAAAATCCAAGAGCCATAGCGTTCCTACCCGATTGACATTTCCCACTGACAAACAAAATTTCCAATCTTTTCCTAATTCTGAACCAGGTATAGACTATCTGTAATAAAATATTATTTGTGAAGTAAGAGTTGTATTAAGAAAGAAGGAAGCAGCACGATTAAGTCGTGGTTTCATCCAGATTGAAGCATAGCTGTCTTTATCAAAATCTAAACGATTTAGATAAAATGTGAAACTAAAGAAAATTAAGAAAACAAACACCACGAATTAATTCTCATCCAGGTCCTAACATAATCATAATTTTGCAATAAAATCAGTATTTTGAAAAAAAAAGGAAACACCACAATAGTGGTCTCATCCAGATTAGAAGCATTCATAGCTGTCTTTTTAACAAAATTGAAATTTTGAATCAATAAAAAAATCCAAATCACAAATTTTTTATCAATTCTAAATTACAAAATTAAAAAACCAGTGGTAGTGGTATACATGCAATAATGGTGAGAACTGCCAAGGTATCTCTAAGGGCTCGATTTCTCAAAAAATAGTTGAAATTTTTGAAAAGATTGTTACCAAAAAAAACCATTTACAACTAGGCAATCTAAACCCAGCTATTAATTCTTCTACTTTGAAGATTCTGAAATTCTTTCACTTCAAGAAAATGTATACTGTGTTAGCTGAATGCTGCTAGATATGTAGAAAATACAGAGGAAAAGATAGCTACATAGGGGTTTAGAAATGATGGAACATTAGAAATGATGGAGAATCTGTATGTTGCTATGTTGAAACGGAAATTAGCGATGCAACAACAATTTGCATTATGTCACAACAAATTAATCAAAAATTGACCGGTTAGACAATATCGCTGACATATAATAATAACAATGACAATAATTGACAATATTCAACTGGGATATCTATCGCCTTCTCTTTTGCGTTCACAGTGTTCAGTGAACTTTCATCCCTCTCTCCACTCAACAATCCTACACCTAGTATGATTCAGTCAACAGGGTATGGTAAAATTAATCTATTAAATATTTTTTTAACCAGCCTTGAATTTTTCTATTTTGAAGATTCTGAAATGCCACTTGAACAGTTTTATCAATGACACAGAATACAATTTGTGTGGTAAAATGTCTCAATATTCAAAAGCAATGACTGTTCATTATAAAGAGCCAGACTTTCCTTCAAACAAATTAGAAACGCCTTCACTTAAATTTTTTTAAAGATTTTTGTTAGGACTTTTAGACAAAACTTTAGCTATTTTTAGAATACCTATCTAACTGCATATTTTTCCAGCTACAATTCAAAGAATTATCACTACTAAATCACATAAGAGCTTCGTTTTAAATGAACGAAATACAAGAATGTTAAACACAGCGTTCTAACTTTCTAACTGCCATATACGGCTAGTCGAAATTGAAAACTTACTGAATATGACAAATTAATCAGAAGAAAAACATTAATAAACCGTTTTTACTCACAAAAAAATTTACTCACTTGTTAATGATTCTTGTAAGTGATAGAAATGTTACCAATACTCAAATAACCTAAGTCAGCAGACCGTCCGAAATTAACACCTTCTGAATACGGCCAAACATCTACTGAACACGACCGATTATCCGCTCAACATGGCTCAAAATCAGCTGAACACGGCCAACAATTGCTGAACATGGCTTTGTTTCTCCAATGAGTGCATAAATATTTTAAAAAAAAATCCAGAGTCAAACCTTGAAAAAGATCAACTCTGCACATATTTTGATTGCTTGGATAACTCCAGATAAAATGTACTATAAAAAAAATGTAAAAGATGGCTGAGAAAGCGTAACATAAAAAAATCATAATCAAAAACAAAAACAAAGCAAAAAAAATTACAGTTGGACAAAAAAATTTATTTAATGCAAAAGGACATATTCAATGAAACTATAGACCAAACGACAAATTAAAAAGAACTATAGAAAGCTTTAGTATAATATGAAGCAAAATTTTCTGAAAAAATTATTATATAGAGTAATACAAAAAAATATATATAAACGACATAAGTATTATAATAATATGATTTATTTCTTATTTGACAGATCTCCAACTCGACACTCCAAAATCAACCATACCTACTTCTAATTAGTACCAGTACTAGTAGTTAGTAGGTAAGAGTGACAGATTCATGAGTCGAAAAACTTTAGACAGAAAAACTCACCCCGTATTATCACTACTATGTTTCCGGTTCTGAATCTCTGTCGTTATTCTTCTTCTTCATTATTTTTTTTAACGGTACAAAAATTACTTTGGTCTGTAAAAAATACTACTAAACTGTGGAATCAATATTATTCTCTACTTATTTTCATTTCATTTGTTTTGGTCACTAATGTTATCGGAATGATCGGTACTGTTGTTTACTCTCGGCTCGGGTTTCTCCTTCTTGATGATGGTAATGTCGGGACAGTTGGGCAGGACCGAGTTTCCTCCGGCGCCGGCCCCGCCTGCCACGCCCGACGCCGACCCGTTGTTCGGACTGCTCGTGACGAGGTTCTTGAAGATGTTGGAGTTGTTCGGCGTGTCCGGCAGGATCGAGTCGGCCTCCTCGTCCGACTCGGCCTCGTCAAACGATCCCATGGTGTTCGATTGGCTGCTGACCGTCAGGTCGCTGTTGTCCACCTGGGACATGGATATGAGATAGTTGGAGAGAGTCTGCGGCGTTACGTTCAGTTGTTCGGCTGCTCTGAAGAGGGTTATCTCTTTCCTTTTCAGCTTCAACAGGATGTCGGTCGGGCCCTGTTCGGTCCAGAAGTCTCGCACTCTGAAATGTAGATGTGTTGAACAATTGTTACATTGCAAAATTTTAAAAATGACAAAAAACAATTACAGTTATCTATGTGAACTAGTTGCTACATTGTCAAAAAAGTTGTCAATATTGAGAGCCAAAATCGCTAGATGCTATCCAATTCATTTCCTAAAAGATTGCACATCTAGTAACAGCTCAATCTGATTACAGCAATTCATATGAAACAAATCGAAGATTTAGTTCTTAAATAGACAAAATAACGCTGTCCAGGTTGAAAAACAAAATTGCTATGCTGTCGCTACTTGATTTACTCAGAAAAAATTAGGTTGGGTTCAGAATTAAGAGACTTATCTCAAGAACTGAGAAAAAGTAAGGATGTTGAGTAAAACAATTACAGTTATCTATGTGAACTAGTTGCTACATTGTCAAAAAAGTTGTCAATATTGAGAGCCAAAATCGCTAGATGCTATCCAATTCATTTCCTAAAAGATTGCACATCTAGTAACAGCTCAATCTGATTACAGCAATTCATATGAAACAAATCGAAGATTTAGTTCTTAAATAATAACTAGGCAACATAGCAGTCCAGGTTGAAAAACAAAATTGTTACGCTGTCGCTACGTGATTCACTAAAATTAGGAGCGAGCAGATTAGGTTGAATTAAAAATTAAAATAAGGATAATGTAAAACAATGCATATACAAGGTTGCTACCTATGAACTAGGTTTAGGTTAAAAAACAAAATTGCTAAGCTATTGCTAAGTAACTTACTAAGAAAATTTTGGGTTAAGTTGAGAATTAGGAGACTTGTCTCAAAGATAAAGACTGGAGAAAAAGTAAAGATAGTTAATAAAATAATTAGCTATATTATATATGAACTAGTTACTAGATTGTCATGAAGGATGTCTAGATTGAGAGGCAAAATCGCTATATGCTACCTAATTCATTTTCTAAAAGACAGGCACCATCTAGTAAAAGCTCAATTAGATTGGATCAATTCATGTGAAATAAATCCACATTTATTTTAGTTGTTAAGTAGATAGATAATCCAGCATGTCCAGGTTGAAAAGTAAAATGGCTACGCTGTCGCTACTTAATTTGTTAAGAAAAAATATTTGGTCCGGTGAAGAATTAAGAAACATATCTTAGAAATAGAGAAAAAGTAATGATAATGTAAAACAATGCAAATATAAGGTTGATCTCTATGAACTAGTCGCTAGATTATGAAGAAAGTTGTCTAGTTGAAAAACAAAATTGCTATACTGTCTCACAGCTTCCACAGCAGAGAGCAACATATTTTCTTTATGTTGACCACTACTAGATCAGTCGCTAGCTAGTCAAGAAAATTTGACCCAAGTAAGAACAATATCGCTATATTATCACACTCATCGCTATACTAATTTATAAAATTTCTGAATACATTTCTTATTCATAACCTGACAAAATTGTTATAAGGTCATTAATTAATCACAGGGTCATCAATAAAGAAACCTTACCTCTGCAGCCACCGCTAATAAAATTACAAAATCGCTACCACATTACCTTATTGCCACGTTTTGATAGCGATTGAGTGATTAATCGAAAAATAAAACAATATTTCTTCCCAACTCACCTGTAGGGATGTTTGAGACATCCGTAGGAGTCACGGTATCTCCCGTAAAGCGTCCCGTAGGAGACTCCCAGCAGCTCAGCTGCGACTTTCATCTCGAGGTTCTTGGTTTTGATCGCGTCCATCACTCGCTTGGTGAACGGCTCCTCCCAGAACTGCTGTCGTCGTCCCGTGTTCAGGTAATCGTTCATCTTTATGACGTCCGGCCATTCCTTCTCGAGGGCTGGCGTCAGGAACGACTGATTTCCCGAGGTCGTCACGTTCGTCACTATTCTGTTCCTTGGATTTTCCTGTTTCACCATATCGTTCGACAAGCTGAAGTTGTCCATTGAATCGTTCACCATTATGTCGTCCTCCTTGAAAGCGGGTAATGAAAATTATATTAGTTTTGATTATTTGTGGATGGATTCGGTTTCAAAATTGATTTCAATTTATGCCGGGACTCACCTCCAAAACTTCCTTTTTGATCTTCAGAGGTGGCTCTTCTGTCTCAGTGTTATGTCCGTCGGTGTTGTTTTGATCTTCTTCCCAGATGGACATGTCGTGTTCGCTACTGGACAGGGCATCGTTGGAATAACCGTCGTCGTTGCCGGTGATATTCATCATTTTTGATTGGGTGAAAGTTTGTTCGTAGTCGTCAATGGGCGGTCTGCCTCTTTTCCTTTTGGAAATATCCCTAGCTGGAAAATACGAAAAACAAACAAGTTTTATAAAGATGATGACGCCTGATTCAAAAAGCCTGATTCAAATTTCAACTGTTAAAAGTACTAAAAAATGATTTTAAAATCTTCAAGTACTCCTAAAAATTCCAGCTTTGAAAAAAGTAAAATTGGCAACAATGATCTCTAAATGACAGGTGGCATAGACCTAACCTCAAATTTATATTAATGTAAAACAAAAAAAAAACAAGCAACCTGTTCAATCGATGAAAATTGGGTGAAAGATGCCCAATTCAAGGCCAAAGTTAAAGTAGGACTGGCAACAATGCACTCTACATGAAAACTGATACAAAAAGCTAGCCTTCAAATTAATGTAACTGTTCAAAGTACTAATAAAATCGTTAAAAAATCTTCAATTGCTCTTAAATGAAGATCAATGGTTTGAAATTTGCTTTAAAAAGTAAAATAACCTCAAATTTATATTATCTAGAAGAAAAAAAACTTTTCAGAAACACCGGAAAATCTTCGGAGTCAATACTGAATGAAAGATGCTCAATTCGTATTCAAAGTAGGACTGGCAACAATGAAGACTGATTAAATCTAACCTTTAAATTTATATAACTGTTAAAAGTAGGTACTTAAAATCATTCAAAAATCTTCAAGTGCTCTTAAATGAATAAAAGATGACCAATTCAAGCTTAGAAATTTGCTCAACAACAGTCAAATTGATAACAATGACCTATGACAGGTGACATAAACCTAACCGCAAAATTTATATTATAAAAATGTCAAAAAAATCCAAGAAACATGAAAATTACTCAATACTGAATGAAAAAGGCCCAATTCGTGTCTAAAGTAGGACTGGCAACAATGCACTTAACGAAGACTAATATGAAAAGCTAACCTTCAGTTTTGTAACTGTAACAGTTTTGTAAGATGCATAAACCTAACCTCAAATTTATATAAGTGTCAAATGTGCTTATTTTGACTGTTTCAAACAAAATCTGTCGATACTGAATGAAAGATGCCCAATTCGAGGTTTTTAATTTGTTCAACGTAAGTAAAATCTGACACTTCTAAATGATAGCTTACACAGAAACATAACCTATAACTTCAACACAGGATAATAAATTTTTATTCAAAAACTTTCGAGTGCTCTTAACCCTTAGACAGAAGAACCAGTGAATTATAACTGTTGAAAATACTAATAAAATCATTTAAAAAAACTACAAGTGTCAATATAAATTTAATTAAAAGGTAACACTTCAATCTTTGATTTTTTGTTTATAAAAGTAAAATTGGTAACAATGGGCTCCAAATGACAAGTGACATAAACCTAACCTCTTATATTTTATAAATGTCAAATCTTTTCCAAGAAACCTAAAATTTAATTCACTGGTTCATCTGTCTGAAGGGTTAAGAGCACTTGAAAGTTTTTGAATGGAGACTCGCGTAGCCTAGTGGTTAAGTCCGCTGCCTACCGAGCCTAAGGTCGCGAGTTCGGGACTCACCGGCTCGTGTTATTTTTCGGATGCATTTTCGAATGTATGTGAAAAATACAACAAGCGACCGAACGTTTAAATTTATAAAAGGCATACTTGAGGCTGGGTGAATGAGTAAGATACTCGAAATCCCGTGTTACGGGAGTGGAGCGACTTTGTCTTACCTACATAGTTAAGACCGATGCTCCCTCCTTTTTAAAAAAAAAAAAAAAAAAAAGTTTTTGAATAAATTTATTATGCCTTTTAGAAGTTTTAGGTTATGTTTCTGTGTAAGCTATCATTTAGAAGTGTCAGGTTTTACTTATCTCAAACAAATTTGAAAGCTCGAATCGGGCATCTTCCATTCAGTACTGGCATTTTTTTGTTTGAAAATAATAACTGTGCACATTGAATCTTTCTCGGCCTTGATCGCCTCCACCTCAATCCTTCCTTATATTCTGGAGAGTAGGCATTCTGTAACCAGGAAATTCTACATCAAAATGAAAAACAACATCAGGTTTGGAGCTCGAAGTTTTGCATTTTAGTTGAACCGCTTTCTCTATCTCAATTTCAAATAACTTTAACCATGATACTTTCAAATCGCACACGTATTTCTAAAGTGTCACAACTCAAAAATCTACATTTTTGAGTTATCACCATGGTAAGAATTAGTAAACTCTATCAAACATCAAAAGTGTACCAACTTAGCTTTGAATCCTGCCCGCCAGAGCGCACTTATGTCACTCTTCATGTTTCGAAGCTTATTTGTTAAGCTCGCTTAATAGTTTTTCACATTTTCCCAAAAGATTAATTTTTTACTTATGTCACTTTAGAAATACGTGTGCGAAATGTTCAAATACTCCAACTGAGTAGGTACTAATGGTTTAAAATCAATATAACTGGCAACAATGCACTTTGACAACTGACAGAAAAACCTAACCTTCAAATAAATAAATGTACATATTTTACTCCTGGAACCAAGGAGGAGTTATTCATCCATCTACCCGGGGCTAAAAACCTGTTACACTGTAACAGCAACGGACCACACTTACCATCCGAGGATTTCGGAGTGTCCATGACAGTAGAGACGTGTGGAAGAGCGGATTGCATGGTGTTTGAACTTTCGTTGGCGCTTGGTTGTTCATCATCTCGCCAAGACACTTCGGCCAGGCCTTTTATTCTGAGTTCTTCGGCTGTTTTCAATAGTGTTGCTAAATGACACTGGAACAGTTTCATAACAGTTTCATTAAATAATGAAAATAACTTTTAAAAATGTAATAATCACAGGCACTTGCAGCATGAGTATTATAGGGTTGGGATCTTTTTTTATAATTTTTCATAAAGATTGTTGATGTAGGTATACATAAAAAAAAATCACATGAGTCAATCAATAATAAATTAATTAATCATTCATTTTATTTTCATAATAAATTAATTAACGAATGCTCATAACGAGGACACGTTAATTTGAAACAATCGAGTTGGCCCAAAGAGCCAGACAGACATCAGACATGATAATGTTTTGTTGAAATTATAATGAAGTTTGGGCCGTTAATGACATTTCTTCAGTCACAATCAATAATAACAAATAAAAGTCCACTCTCGCCGAGCTGTTTCTTATTTTATTTGGAAGTTCTTTTGGGCTTCTAATTATGTCAGCAATAATTATTAATGAATTACACTCTGTAGGTCATGAAAGGAAAACACTTCAACTAATTTTTACCATTACATTAAATTTGGGCTAAAAAAATCCATTCTGTTCCATGACCTAGTCTCGAGCACTTTTTAATCAATACGTTTGACATTTACCTGCTCCCGGTTACGTTAATTTAATTAATAAATGTCAAAGCAAAAGTAGACAATTCGATCCATGTAACAAATATCACCTTCAATAAAATATGCCTCAACACTACTGTACCTAACTGTCATTATTTTTTGGAGTTTGTCAGTCTTTAACTTAACCCAGCAATAATTATTCTAAAGCGTTTATTCATAAAACTTTTATTAAGTAATATTTCTTCACTAATAGACAGTATAAATTTTTGTGCCTGATGAGAGGCAGTAAAATGATACTTTTGCTGCCTACCAAAAAAACGCACTGAAACTTCAACCCAGTTCAGTTTCAGTTAAAATTCTCGAGTCACGTCTAAATTACTATACATAGGGTAAGGTCTGGTATATCGTACCACATTTTACAACTTTGGTTATGAGGAATGTTCTAATTAAAATTACGGACAATAAAAAATGTCAATAGTCGGTATATTTATTTTTTTTTATAAACATAATCTAAATTCTTTGGGAGTAACAATTGGAACATAAGATACCAAACATAACTTGTCCGGTAAATCGTACCTAGGGGTGGTTAAATCGTACCAAGGGGTGGTTAAATTGTACCTAGGTACAACGTACAAGTTAATATTTAGGTATGGAGATACAAATTTAAGGTACCTGTACCTATCTAACAGTTTATTGGCAATTAAATAAATGTATTTTTTGTACCGGCTCTCGCTCCAGAACAAATTTCATGGGCCCAACGGCTACACTTTTGACACCGCTACATGTCTTCAATTAAGTTTTCTTCACAAATGAAACAGTACCATTCAGCTGGGTTCACCTCTATTTGAACATCTTTAAGTAGAGCGATATCTGACCTGACCTGACAGTTCTAATTTCTCGTCTTACTCAGCTTGCTGAATACGCTCCAATAATAATTATTGCTCTCCAGTATTTAGTTACGAACGCCAATTCCGAAATGTGCTGGTGCCCCATCTATTTGAATCCAAATGCCATTTAGTATGAGCAGGGGAACCTCTACTAATGTTTATTTCGGTGACGTTTACTCATGCCGTTACCATAGCAATAAATTATTGGCCTTAAACCACAAAACATGTCGTTGTGTGGTTTTCAAAGTTGAATCTTGTTATTCACTAGTCAGTCATAATTTTCTGAGGCCTCTAACTTCGTAACAAATGAAGATAGACCTGCCGCTTTTGGGTTTTTTGGGCTCGAAATTAAGCCTACTATGCTCAAAAAATTTGAACATAACGATACGGGACATCCTGTATATAGCCAATGCAGTAAAGTCATGTTTATCAATGGTTTTTTCGAGGATATCAAAAAACTCGTAAACATTTTTTCTGTTGAATCCAGCTGCTCTAGCTAATGAGACCTTCTCTGGTTGCCTGAGTGACAGCTACGGGTGGCATTTTATGAAATTATAAAACCATGCTTTCCCAGCCACACCTTTTTCTGCGCTAAAAGTATTAGGAATTTGATTTCAGCTAGCTAATTGGAAGGCCAGGTAACGAATGTCAGTTATAGTCAGACCAAAGAGCCTTTCTTCCATCTTTAGAATGTGTTGGGCTAGCTCTTCTTCCATTTGCAATGAAAATAATAGTTGTATGTCGTTATTTGCTTTTTTATTTAGACATCATAAGTGTCGTCGAAAAGTTGTTTTGGGAATATTGTAGCGTTTGTAGCATTCATTGAAGCCGCATTTTTTTCCTGAAACGCTTTTATGGCAAGTCGCATTTCTTCCTCAGACCATTGGTTATATTTTCGTTTTTCAGCAGAAGGCATTATTCTTTTTATTTATTACACTCAGGTAATGCTGCTATAACATTCTATAAACTTCATGTTGTAATTAGTTCAACAAATCGTACCAGATACGATTTGCCCAACTGTTTTCGGTACGATTATATGATAATTATTGTGAGGTTACTTACAGTTAACGCCTTGAAGCAAGATTTAATTTATATGTCTAATTTATCGACAGATTCCCAGGTAAAAATATTCATATTGATGCAAAGATGGATGAGAACAAGGGAGAGCTACTGAATATGTTGCAACTTTCTATAATCGAGCAAAATATTCGTATTGATGATGCAGTTTGTAGGATCGCAGCTTTGGAAGAAAAATTTGATTCTGCTATTGAGGAAGTAACTGAAGGTCTAATTTCTGAAATGCATGAGAGAGAGGTAAAATCTAAGAATATTATCTTATACATCTTCTTTGGACAAGACGGCCATACTTGATTTGTTTTCGGACAAGCCAGTCGAATGTGAAAAAATGAAATGTTTTAGAATTGGGAAACCTGCGGCAGATGTTATTAGACCATTGAAAGTTATATTTTCTTCCTCTGCCGAAGCATATTGGGTTCTGCATAGTAAAGAACAACTCAATCTGGGTAACCTTAAAATTGGTTTGGATAGGACACCCACGCAAAGATTGAAGTTGAAATCTGTATTATCGACTCTCGATGCTAAGAGGAAAGCTGGAGAGTCCGACCTTATCATCCGCTATATTAGAGGTAGTCCGACAGTGGCAAAGAAGAAATCTGTTCAGTGTAAAGCTAATACCTCGCAACAAGCAAAAAACTAATAATAAATTCTTCAGTCTCTATATCAGTGTATTATCAGAATGTTCGCAGTTAAAAAAAAAAAAAAAAAAGATTATCTCTTTCCAAAGCTCTCTTGCTGCATCTGTGACTAAATTTGACATCATCTGTTTATGTGAAACTTCTCTTGATAGCACTGTTGCTGATTCTGAACTTTGCTTCTCAGATTATGAAGTATTGCCCTGCTATTGCTTGATCTC
Source organism: Malachius bipustulatus (assembly GCA_910589415.1). Taxonomy (NCBI): domain Eukaryota; kingdom Metazoa; phylum Arthropoda; class Insecta; order Coleoptera; family Melyridae; genus Malachius; species Malachius bipustulatus. The sequence goes on from OU342633.1 coordinate 34,745,799, forward strand.
TAAAAATTTGTACAATGCAATCATTTTGGAGATATTTAGGTATAATATTCTTGTATAAATTATTAATTCCTTAATTGATTATAATTGTTTACTTTCTTATATTCCTTTGAGAGTCCCAGCTCTTATTCTGAGAAGTGGGTTACAGTTTGCACTTCGTATTAGTAATTTAAATATTCAATGGAGTTCATGGGTCTTCAGGTCTTGTAAGCTTTTGAACGATGCTGACTCTGCTTCATTTCCTGATATTCTAGATACCAGTAGTTTGTTTTGTTTTAAGAATTTATGTTTTATTTTGTTAGCACTAATGACTCCTCCACAATCTTGTTTTTTTTTTGTAATATGCATCTTGTATTATGGGCTATGCCTGTTATTGTTATAAATAAATAAATAAATAAATATGGTTAGCCTAACTGATTCAAAATTAAACGCTTACACCTGGATGAAGAAATTTGAAAGTTATCAGTATCACACTGTTTTCACACCAAGCAAATTACTTCAAAACAACAATCTTGTTGGTCAACACTAAAACTGCTCTAGATGTTGCAGTGCTCAGAATTTGTTCAACAGATATACACCAATTATACCTTCAAATACGAATAATAGCAGTGGTACGATTTAGCAGATGGTACAATATACCAGACTCTACCCTAATTATTGAAATAAGTCCTTGTTGCATTGTCAGGTCATTACCATGTCATAATTTTCAATTTAAAATTCAATCGCACAATAAATAAATAAAAAGTTACCTCCTATCCTACCAGGTATCCTTTCATAATTCTTCATTTTCTATTATCAGCAAAAAATTTGTCAAGAAACAATGGAGTAATAAATAAATGTAATAAAATGATCAAATGTGGACTTTCATGACGAACTTTATTGGGTCGTTTTGCCTGATTAAGCAACTGTCAAATTGTAGAGTTAAATGACAGTCGAATTGTCAAGTCAGTGACATTTCAGGTTAGATTAAATAAGGATTGGCAACAAAAACAAAACAACTGAAAGTCATTCTTTTACCCATACTCTTATTTTCTTTCTCTTATTATTAATATTTTCTGTGACTCTTGTCAAGCCTACTGCAATTGCCACTTTTTCTTGCTTTGTCAACACTTTCATCATAAAGCATACTCGTTTATTGTTATAGGCTGCGTTTTGTCAACTGAAGTCGCCCAACCAACATGTTTCCTGATGTGTGAGTTCGCTAGGTTTTGTTGACAAGCATGTTGACCAACATGTTGCTCAGCATGCTCCCTAGTGAGTGGCCCGCTTTTTTAGAGTATTGTAGCCACTTCTTGGTGACTTTGGCATCAACTTTCTCTTTAAAGTCTGTCACAAATCAAAACTTTTAGGATAAATTTTACTCATGCTGGTAAAAAAATGAGCTTATAGTAGAACTATTTTAAAAATACGGAAAGCCATAAAATATATCTGTTACTTTCTTACTCACTGAATAATGTAATATATCACCCCCAGGGCAAGCATTTTTTTCTTCAAAATAATCCTCATCAGTGAAACTTAAGGAGAAGCCGGCATTAATTATTAATTAGGAAAAACCATTTGCAAGTGAGAATTCCAGAATCCTTTATTTCATCCGCCGCAACAATGGATTGGACTTTCACCTACACGACGGTTAAAAGCTACGGGGGAATCTTCACCACGCACTGCAGGCGTGATACCTAAAAGGGTAGCGCGGGCAACGGTCAGTGGAATTGAAGAAAGACGGATAGAGATACAAAGGGTTGTGTGAGTATAAAAACACCAGCGCTGGTTCGTTCGAGATCACTTCTGTAGATGACTTCCTTTCGATTTCTCTAATAGTTTGGTGGATTGAGAATACACTCTCCGCTTGTTGTTGTGTAATTTGTTTATTTAATTTGACTCGGGTGGACTCAGAATACACTCTCCGCTCTTCTTGTTGTTTAATTTGTTTTACTTGTATTTATTTAATTGGCACCGGTGGGTTGAGAATACACTCACTCCCCACTGATTTTGTTTTACTCATCTAAAATTATCCTACGCCGTTGGATAGGGAATAGAGTCTCCTCCGGGTTGTCTTGTCCTTGTGCCTGTCGATTGCAGAACAGGCCGCTGACTTTATTCCTAGCACCAGCATCGCTGAAGAGTGAAGACGTCACCAAGAAAGCTCCAGCAGGTTTTTATAAACAAGGGCATTATATTTATTTATTCGTTCTGATAAAATCCCCTTAGTTAGAAATTATAATTATCCCTTTTATTTCAGAAGCGTAAGTAAGTAAAAGTAAAGCTCGCAAAATTGTATTTATTTGTAACACAATAACAGATCTTCCTAAGCGGTTCCAACGGCACAGTCATTCACAATTCATCGACATTGTAGCCAAATGTCTCCCTCTCTCAAATCAGAAAGAACAGATCTGCTTTAAGTAATTTCAGTCATCAAAGAGCGTTAGGTTAAATCGAAAGCGATCAGAAAAGAAATGAGACGTCTCAAAAACAAACAAAAAGCCAAAACAAACAGAAAGGTAGAAACAGAAACAAAAGACACGTCACCTCACTAACCAAGGGAAGTTTAACTTCATTTCTAGTTTGTTTGATAAGTATCAATTTGTACCTCATTTCGAACTTTGACAACTAAAACCTCTCAGAAACGCAAAACAACAACATTCAAACAGAGCAATGTTTACATCAAAAGTTGGAGTAGCTTACTTATAACATTAATAAGAACAAATGAAGGAATGAAACCAAAACAAACAAAAAACAAAACAAACAGAGTTCCGTAATGTCAGAGCATAGCCTTTTACGGTAGGTAAACTCAGATCCAAAGAGATCAAGGTATTTTATTACAGCAGTTGCGCGAATGCGAGAGTGCCTTCAGTGTTTCTATTATTGTATAAGTCGCGTAAAACTAATGTTCACTTGAACAGAGTCGCCTGAGGGAGAAGGTCAGTGAGGTGCTGCCTTCGTTTCTTGTAGGTTCTGGTAATTTCTCTTGGAAAAGCTTACCTGCAAATTGATGACTTAGTCAAATCAGGAAACATTGAAACAGTAAAACCACAATCTTGAAATTGAAGTAAAACTTGCCCAATCAGTCAACACCGTAAGACACCCAAACACCCGACGAAAGTGAAACCACCAAACCATTCAATTCATTGTCAGGTCAGGAATTTTTACGACAACCCTCACACACAAAAGCCAAGGCAAACAGAGAGTAAGATGATTGAAATTACTCAAGCAGGTCCTTTTCAAACCAGCTGCAGGAACAGCATCCGAAGGTCTAAATAAATAAATGTAAAATTAACTAATAGGAAATTAATTAAGGTAATTTAAGATTCATTGTAAGGAATGAACTGATATCCAGTTTGAAAATAGATGAAATAGTGATACCATTTGATTCTTTAATCTTTTAATCTTAAAGGAAGTAATTTTGATCACACAGGTGTTTCTTGACTCCTGAGCTTTTGCATACCCTATCCGAGAACCGAGGGTGGCTACAAGAAGAACGACACAACGAGAGATTTTTAAAATCTAATTCTGAGTTCAATAATTATTGTTCAAATGATTTATTGGGGGTAAAAACCGGTACTTAGACCTCAGTAGCTCGCAACAATGTGTAGACTGAAATGCAGGTGAGGATCTAAAACTGTTTCCCCTTTTTAAAATCCATAAAAGTACCTACTATCTGAAAATGTTTGAGAACTACTGGTCAGTCTGAAACATGCTATAAATGCATTTTTCTGTTTCTTTCTACTTTTATGGCTTTCCGTATTCTTAAGATGGTTCTACTATACACAGTTGATTTACAGGTTGGTAAAATACCATGAAAATTTTTAAGGTTAACCTCAATAAACAAACGTCAAAAAAATTATGTTTACTATTCTCGTAGCTATTTCTCTTATTAATCCGTAACCACTTGTTAAGATCGTCTCCTCATTTACCTACACAAAATCGCTTGCTTTTGACACCAGAAGCGACTCACATATCGAAAAATAACCAAAAGCTAACTTTGATCGTTTGTTTATTAAATGCCAAAGCCTAAAAAGACTACATTTGTGAGTATATTTAGATCAAATTGTTAACATTGACAATGACATTACCATTACATACTTTATACAATTCCTTATTGTTTTTAATGTCAAAAAGGCTATTTTAATGACATGTTGACAGTGTTATAACTCATTATCATCGCACCATTAAAATGATGAAATAATTGTAAAACTTTCAGCAAAAGATACTAAAGCCTGCTACGAGATTACCAATACCTACCTTTTTAGTTCGCTTTACAAATTTTGAGATTAGAATTTTCGTGCCATAAGCACCAACAATTATTATTTACGCAAGAGAGATGAGTTATCATTTTTTGATATTTCAGGTTCCAACAATTAATAAACGAAACATCAAGAACAGCAGCACCTTAATTTTTAAAACAAAATACTGACAGCTGCAATTGTTTTGACATTTCAGGTTAATGCTGAATGAACAAATAACTTCTCAAAGCCTACTATAACAATTTTTTTTTCTTTACATTGCAGTTTGCAGTAAGTATGTAGTTCTGACTACATTTTCTAGTCGTAACACACTTTTCGTTTCATTATATTAAAAACCAGCTGTTTTTTTCTCAACGTCTAATCAAAAGAACGAATGATTATTATTGTACCTACTAAAACTAAATCGTTATTTAATCGAGACTTACATGATCTACGTTAATTTCTCCTTTATACATGAACTCCACCAAACACTTAATGTCAACATATTTAACGTCTTTCATGATCAGTATCGGGTCCTTTTCTTCGTACTGGGAGAGGATAGTTTCGAAATACGTGCTGCAGGCCGACAACACGATCTTGTGGGCTTTGATCGTCCTGCCCTCGCAGGCCAATGTGACATCGCAGAAGGCCTCCCTTTCCAGCAGTTGGGAGAACATGGTCTGTAAATTGGAGTGATGGTACCTCCATCTGAGGCAATACTGTTGGGGCAACATTATGTTTGGTTATGTCCACTGTAAACAGATGCAATAATAAGAGTTTTTATGACGTTCAATTGGGGGAATTGATGCCCAGTAATTAACGCGGGTGGAATTTTATGAATCACTCTAGTTTACAGTTCTGGGAACTCGGACCAGCCAATCGATAATAATGTGGCGCTGTCGCTTTTTTGGGGCTTTTCTACTATCAGTCCGACTCTCGTCCACTTCCAGGGCCACCTCTGATTCAATAACACACAACAACAGAGACACCATTTAATTAGAAATAAAAAAAATAAAAACAACAAACGACGATCGTATCAGTAGAATTTCATGGCTGGCTTGATCGAACTGAAAATTTTCAAGAACGCGTGCTAGTGTGGCTGTTGGTTGGTACGAGTGCAATCATTTGGAAAATTCCGACAAAAACGTCCTTTTGGTTTATTACGAGCGAGTCAGTGAGCCAATAGAAAGCACGTAAGACCCCTATAAACCATGTATAGTCCGTATTATTCGCCGGGCCAAGCCTTTAAGGCAAATCAATACCCGTACGTCTTAAAAAATTTCCGACAAAAATCTTTGGAATTTCTAGATTCATCACAAGTTTAACTCGGATAGGTACACAACGGACACACGGACACCACACTACACACAACCAAATAAATAATTCTTATTTCAGGTGAAACTAACGGCACCGAGGAACGTAATAAAACCAAAACGGGGTCAAAAATTAAACCGACTGGCTATGACTGTACCGTAATTGGAATTGGGGCTTTCATATTTATTTTTACAAACTTGAGAATTTTCAGAGCTTCTGAAAAGAAATAGAAAATCTCCGTTCGCGCGAAAGTTCAATGATCGCTGCTTCACGAATTCGTGTGAAACGGCGAAATCAAAAACGAAATCGCTCATTTAACCACTGCACGCCTCTCGGGGACATTTTCCACGTACGATATCGCCCGGTTCTCGTACGATTTAACTCAAGATAATTAATATTTAAGTCGTTAAACTCTGCATTCTTTGTTTGAATTATATTTTCGAAAAAACTATAAACAGAGATGAACGTATGCTGCGTGGAGAGACTTTTACACTGGGATACTTTGTTCATTCTCTCTCCCATAAGAAATATGAAAATATGGCTGTCATCTCTCTCTCTCTTCCTCTCGTTCTTCTTAAAACCAAATAATACCGTTCTAGGAATTTTGAATTCCAAAATGGCAAGCTCGGAACACGAGCATATGGCAAATTAACAACCTTTCGGATTTATTGATACGAAACGCTGGGTATTTCGGTCTTGTCCGGTTGAAAAATGTTGTAAAATTCATCGTTTTGCATAAAAAACGCGTTTCACGGATGAAAAACCCAATTTTGTTTTTATTCGTGGTATGAATAACAATAATTATCATTAAATTTATTTTTGCTCTTTACACCGAAATTAGGAAATGTTAGCGCGCTCTCGCTGTTGACCACAACGGTAAACACACTCGTTTATCTATATTTATTTAAATACAAAGCAAGGGGAACATTTTTTAACAATACTTCTTTGTACCTACCTATCCATTTAGGTATGTATTTTTTTATAAAAAAAATACGCAACAACCCTATATGTATTTAAAATAAAATTAATACACATTTCAGAATTTATCGCTTTGCGTACATTAATTACAACAAACAATTAATTTGCCCTTGTCACTATAGGTATAGGTACCTATTTAACAAATTGTTAAATAAATAATTTTTAATAAATATAAATATTTTGCCTAGATGATAATAAAAATATTAATTAACATTTATTTCAGTTCCTTCAATAATCTCATTATCTCATACTGAGACGTCCATGTTCAAATAATAAAAACGAACAAGGACGGAAACTGGCTATGGCTATGAGAAAATCGATATTTAATTAATTTTTGGCGTAGGATTATCAAATCTAAAATCCCAAAGGTTGTAAAAATAAAATGAAAAAAGTAAAGAAATAGAGAACGGAGAACGAAAACAAACAAATCGACCCTCGATTCGATTCGCTCTTGCTCTACGCGGACGCGGCGACAATGGCGATGGCGACACGGTTGATGTGAGTGACAGTTGCAATGTTTTGGCCTTGGTGGAAAAAAATTAACTCTAAAAAGCACATTTCCAACCATTATTAAGTGTCATTATTGTCACTCTTCATTATAAGAAAGTATGTACTAAAAGCAGCATTTCAACTATCGACTGCGTCGATGCGCAGGAAGTATACGTTCATAATAAACGCCGTGTGCACACGGCGACGCCCTAAACCGATCATAATAACATTGGTTAAAGAGTTACACCGTTCATAATGAACGCCATGAGATCGGGATCACACGGTAGACAGCTTTTCATCGAAAAATGGTTTAAAACTGTTTCAAACCAGTGGAACCTCTAGTGTTGAAACGTAAAACGTCAAAATAGCTGCAATAATTATTCTAATCTACTCCACACAATTTCTATTAGGATGTCGATATGTGATGATGATTTCTAGTGAGAGATTTCTTTAAATTTTTTATATTATGTTGTATGTTTTGTGTTAAGAGGTTAGTTAAGAGTTAATATACGTGAGTTCTATTAACCCAATTTGAGAAGGGCAACAAGTTTCAACTTTTTAAATTGTTCATTTTTGTGATCATGAAATCAATGACATAGTAGTTGAAATAGTTTTGAAAATGTAATGCAATTGTAATGCATTGAAAATGTAAACCACTGCAACTAAGGAACCTGTATTACCGACACTGACCTTACAACATTAGTGTCGGTAATGCAGGTTCCCTAGCTGTGCTGTAACTAGGGAACCTGTATTACCGCTTAGGCTTTACTAGGGTAGCGCATTCTCATTCTCACAAAAAGTTGGGAAAAAAGTTGGGAATGTCAAATTTGACTTCATAAACGTCAGATTTTCCATGAACTTTCAATCGTTTAAAAATTCACATAATTTGTTATTAATAAGTCCGCCTATTAAAAAAAGGTAAACTTTTGCTGCGTTAGAGGATATTTTAACAATAAAAAGAGGACTTATTTCTACTTGTTCGCGTTGCTTAAAGGTAAAAGGTAACTTTCGTAATATTTTAAGCTCATTATTAGTCCTCTATCAATACTTACCTGTTACTGCATGGGATTTTCTGGACAAAAAATGCACCCAGCGCTATCAGTAGACAGTTTTGATTGCAGAAAATATATGGAGCTCAGAATTTCCGTATTCCTGGAAGTTTGTCAGGTAGGTTTTGATTAACTTTAAAAAGTCAGATGTGACGTCTCACTAACCGTCCGAATTAATATTTTTAATTTCACCAGAAAATATCAAACAGTTAATTGTCAAGTTGTGAACGAGCGTAAATAAATTATTGAAGAAATCATTCAAACAATGAATTGAAGCGCTTACGTCAGTTTGAGAGCCACTGACAACTACATAAAATTTATTCACGTAAATGACATTCTATCCTCTGTGTTGTGCATTTAATTCTCATTCAGTACCAATGTTGACGTATACTTATTTATGCGGGATGGAGTGTTTAGACAAACTGGACGGTTACTATAAAAACACGTACATGAAACAAAATAAATCGAACTATCAAAAGGAGGTGTATTCTTAATCGATACGTATGACTTTTTAGACTTTATTGGACTATATTACATCTTGATCAATATTATTTTTATACAGGGTGATTCAAAATTCAGTGCAAAGATTTTAAGGGCGTATTTACCAGCCAAAAAAAAAAAAGTTTTTTTCATATAATCGTATGTCTTAACTTGCTTTGTTTTCTAGATACAAGGGGTAAAATTTTGAAAAAAAAAATCGATTTTTATCAATTTCTCAAAAACCTCTCAGCCGATTTAAATAAAATTTGGTAGGGTTATTTATCGTTATAAGGAACTTCCTTTGATGGGAATTACATAAATTTATTAATTCCAGTGGCGTCTCAGGGGGCTACCTGCATTAAATTAAATGATAATCTCAATAATCGATGTGAATTTATTATACTTGTTTTAATTGAACCTGGCACTTATTTTGATTTTTTTCTTAACAAAGCTAGATACAAGTAAAGCTCAGAAGGCAAGAAAGTTACATTATTGACCACTTAATAAAAAAAAATATATAAGTTGTCAAAAGAGCAGTGGCGTACCATAATTTTACCTATAAGTTTCAAGTAGGTAGCCCCCTGAGATGCCACTGGAATTAATAAATTTATGTTATTCCCATCAAAGGAAGTTCCTTATAACGACAAATAAGCCTACCAAATTTTATTTAAATCGGCTGAAAGGTTTTTGAGTACCTAATTAATAAAAAATCGATTTCTTTTTCAAAATTTTACACCCTGTATCTAGAAAACGAAGCAAGTTAGGACATACGATTATATGAGAAAAACTTCTTATTTTTGGCTGGTAAATACGCCCTTAAAATATTTGCACTGAATTTTGAATCACTATCACATATAAGGGTACTAAAATCACGCTGCCATTCGTGTATCTACCAAGACGGCGTTTCTCAGTAACCAGTAACTACGTTGGATATCGAGTTAAAAAATTATACTCAATACTAATGTCTACATAGCTTCGTAGATCCTATAAACCCGTAATATGTTTTTAATACCCACTGAAAGAAGATTCCTCCGATTTCTATTCGTGTTATTATTTTGTTTCATTATTCAAACTTCGCTTTTTTCCACTTGATACCTACGCCTGTGACCAAATGTGCCAAAAATATGACATCCAGCTGTTCAGACAAAACCGTGTTAAGTAAACGTCAACGAGTGAATGCGCTACCCTAGTAAGCGTTAGTGTCGGTAATGCAGGTTCCCTAGCTGCAACAAGCAAAAACGCCTCCGGTGCCGGTGTTTAAAACACTCCCAAATAGATCTTAACATGACATTTAATTGAAGTAAGTGAAGTTTGACAAAATACGCGTCACATAACCTCACTATATTAGTGTATTTTTTATTTTAGTTGTGTTGTGTGTGCTGTCATCAAAAAATGTTATCAACTTCTTCATTTCAAATTTTAAGTGTAATTAATAATTAAATAAATTAAGATGTAGATAATGAATGACCCTAAAAAGTGTCAAGAGTCCCAGTTATTTCTAAAAAAAGCAGCAAAACAATATTTCGTCTCCTGTACCTCCGGGAAGAGTAATGAACTCCCAAAGTTCCAGGAACATTAAATAGTCACAATATTTGTTATTCTTTTAATCCATATTTCATTAAATATGGTAATATCTCTTTGTAAATGCCTTGAATTCAGGCTGTAATAATCTTTACCGCTTTCAGGATATCAGCGCCTTTTCCGATGAAAATTTCGACACCAAAGAATGGATAAACCAAATTTTAAAGAAAGCCGAAGGCCAAGAGAAAAAAGAGGTGAGCTTAGAAACACTTCCCGGTCTTATAGAACTTTAGACACGATTTCTCTGTCACAGAATTATACGATGTCACTGGTAATGAAGCTGCAACTCTACGTTCAGCAAGTTAATAAATCTTTAGAAGAGATAAGCCAGGACGTTTTGGTTTCCTTGCCCAAAATAATGCGAGATGCCAAGAACTTGCAAGAAGAAGCATCGATCCTGAAAGAGAAAATGACGGCCGTCCGCAGTGAAGTAATCAAAATCGAGGAGGAAACGGGGAAATCGATTAATAGCATCGAAAAACTTGATAAGATTAAAACAAAACTCTCCTTAGCCAGAGAAGGTTTACAGGAGAGCGATAATTGGACCATCTTGGGTATGATCGCTGTCTCTTGTTAGTGTTTTTGTTTCATTACTAAATATGAATTCTAATTTTAGTAAACGACTTAGAAGAAGTATTCGATTCAAAAAATATTGAAGCAATATCCAGCAAGATCATCGGTATGCAGCATTCTCTTAAATTGTTAATTAACGTTCCTGATTATGAAGACAGAAAACTGCAATTGGAAGGTCTCAAAAACAGATTAGAAGCGATCGCTAGTCCTAGTATCGTACAAGCATTCACTCTCAACAATATAGGTGATTATTTCAATAATAATTATTTATTTTTTTATACCCGATATTGATTCTCTATTCCAGAGCAATCTCTCACCTTCGTGGAGATATTTCAATCGATGGAACGCCTGCCGCAGCTCCTCAAGTACTACCACAAGTGCCAGAAAGAGGTCCTGTTGAAGAAGTGGCGGAACCAGCTGGAGATCGAGCAAGACGAATCGGTGCTCCAGTGGATCCACAACTACTACGACATACTTCTCTCGAACTGGCACGCGCAGTTCAAGTGGTTCAACCAGGTGTTCGCGAGCGCCCCCGCCGCCGTCCTCACGCAGATTTACACGGACGTGCTGAACTCGCTGGATCCGACGCTGAACGAGTGCGTGGACGCGGCCCTGAAACAGGTCGACGACAAGCTCGGCTTCCTGTTTGAGGTCAAGCAGATCACGAAGCAGTTCGCCACGAATCTGATCAACGTAGTGGAGCATTCGTTTCAGGGTGAGCTGTTCGGTTTGATTTTTTACCCATTTCATGTCATCAAGACATTTTGTGATTGTTAGCAGAGAAATTACACCCATTAAAAATTGTTTTGAGGGGGACAAGTTTGGGCTACTCGAGGTAGTCGTTATCTAACTTTTAAAGATGACCTTAATCAGTAAAGCAAGAAGATTTGTGTTCGAGGGAAAATTAATAAATAAACATAAACGGTACCCCAAATTTAGGGTAATTTTTTTTATTTTGTACAGGAAAAGCTAATCAAGAAGAACTGATCAATTTACTCCAAGCGATATATAAACCATTCATCCCGTACGTTTCCAAGTACTCGAAATATGAACAGACCTACCTGGTCAAGCAAATCTCTTCCCTGAAGTGCATGAAAGAAGAACTGCCCGACACGATCCAGGCTCTCGGACTGAGCGTCCCGTCTGTAATGGATTTCGCCGCAGAGGCCAAGAAGCGCTGCCGCAACATCACCGAAAACTGCGGCTACTGCGGCCTTCTCGCCGCCCTGCGTGCGTTCTTCATGAGCTTCTGTGACCAGTTCAGGGTGGCGCTGCGTCAGATCGACCGTAACAAGAAGAACGACGAGGACTGGAACTCGTTCCAGCTATGCTTCTCGTTGCTGCAGAACGCAGGCGAGGTGCTGCTGAGGCTGCAGCAGTTCGAGAAGGACCTCACGACGACCGTCCTCGATCTCAATCAGAAGGACACCCTCATCGAGTACAAGTACCTGCTGCTGGACGCCAACGACAGGAAGGAGTTCGATTCGCTGGTCAAGTGCATCACGGACGGGACGCAGCTGTCGCTCCTCGATCACGTGACGAGCGAGTTCAGTAAGCTGTGCTGCGATATTCACGGCACGACGCATCAAGTCGTCTTCGCGCCCATTGCCGTTCAGCTGAGAGCGGTGGCTTCTCCAAAAACTTGGGGACACTTTTCCAATTCCGGGATGCACAACGCCGATTTGCCGGATTATAGTTTCTCCCCGCAGGAGTACGTCACTCAGGTGAATGGGGTTCTTTTTTTGATGGATTTTCCAGTGAAACTATCTGTAAAATTAGGATAAAACTGTCAAAAATTCAACATTATTCTTTCTTACTTTCTTCAATTAATGTTGTAGCAAAGTGCACTTTATTTATCTCGACCTGACCTGACCTAGCTGGTCGCAAACAGAGCAGCATATGACCGCATTGCAGACTTCCACAGACCAGAATCCTGAATAAAAAAGAAGAAAATTCATAACCTCAGTTTACACAAAAATGTAAAAAAATCATTGAATTCTAATCTCTTAGTTATCCCATCTGGACTGGTTTTATTTGATAAACAGGACAAAATTTTTCTTATTCATGCTCTTCTATCATTTTGAAAACATTCAATCTACCACCCCTAAGCCACAATACAGTCTGACATCTTCTTATTACTAATTTATTAGTATGTCCTATCAAGTCTGTCAGTGTCAAACTAATCAAACTGTCACTGTTAAGTGTTAATCAACAATTCTTATTGCCAGATCGGTCAGTATTTGCTGACAATCCCTCAACATCTGGAGCCATTCTTGTTCAGAGAGAACCCCTCTCTGAGCTGCGCCCTGAAATCGGTGGATCAAGAGTACACCACAGCGCCTGAAGTGGAGGGCGCTCTGGCAGACGTGTTTCTGCGGTATGTCGCCAGGGAGACCTGTTCCTGTTACTGCGATCAGATCTTGTCGATCTACGAGCTGAGTCATCCCGCTTCCCGACAGCTGTCGCATGATATAGGTAACCGAACCGGATTCAGGAATGTTGATATTTGCGTATTAATTTTGAACTTTTCGCAGGTTACCTAAATAACGTCCTTCAGGACCTCGGAATAACGCTTTCGGAGAACCTGCAGCAATTGCAGTTGCTGTTGAAGCTTCCCGCCGATCAGTATCAGTCTCAGAGTTCCGGGTGCTCGGCTCGTTACGTGGCGTCTGTGAGACAGATGAGGCATATAACCTCAAATTAAGATTAAGTTGTTGTTTCTTTTATCTAAAGTATATAAAAATCGTTTTTGTATATTGAGGTCAATATTAATGTGCAAATAAAGTTTTTAATGTTTGTTTGATCTCTCTTGCTAAAATGGATTAATATACTCGAACAAAAACTGAGGTTATGGTAATTGTTCTTCTTGTTAAAATTTGTGGTCTTTGAAATTTTGGAATTCAGTCATAAGGAACTTTTTTCAATTGTTCTAGAATCTAAACTGTTACAATGATGAATCAGCTGTTTTGTTCTGGCTTATTGTGATGTTCTAGAATAACTATGGAATCTTCTTCCATTCGTGTTGTAGAAGGAATTGAGGCTCTCGCTGGTGTGATACCTCCTTGGTGTTCTAGATGTAAAGATCAACGGAGAGTTACAGGAGTGACAAGTGACATTAGTACAATTTGGAAGTGGTTCAATAATGCAAGTTATTAATTTAAATAAAACGAGTTTTTTAACAATACTTTCACTGATTTGCAAACATGTAAGAAAAAGTATCCTGATGAAGCAGACTTCTGGTGGTTCAGTCAAAAAAACTTTCAAGCTGTCCTAAAAGTAGTTGAAGACTAAATGAAACCAATACAGTAGACTTTCGATAATCCGGCGGTTACCTTTGTAGCTAACTGCCGGATTACTGGAAACGCCGGTCTACTGGAACGTCTAATGAAAAAGAACCAAATTCGAATGTATGTAAATAAATACTTATATTATATGTAGTGCTTTATTTTAATATGTAATAGGTACATACATGGAACATGGAATATTACATATTGTATTGATATTTTTGATATTACATACACAACTAAATACATACATATTGATACTTCTACACAGTAGGTATTTTTTATTCTATTGGGAAATATGATGTGATTTGTTTTTGCTTTTTCACAACAAACGACTTTTTAAAAACAATTTCACGTAATTCCCTTAAAGACATTAAGCTTTCAGCAGGGACGTCATTCTCCTCTGCCCATTTCACGCATGTATTAAAACTGGCCAAAGCGTCATTAATTTTGACTGTTTTTGAAACAAAACTTTCTTCTTCATTTTCTATAGCTTCATCTTCGTTTGCTTGAATACTGTCGATAATATCTTGCTCATCCAAGAACACATTTTCATTATCTCCTTCTAACCAGGCACTTATATCGTCGTTATTTATAACATTGCTTTCAGCTACAGACCGTAAAATATCAGCTAAGGGTAGGTCATCTTCAGCTTCCCATGCTTCGTTCTGTCCTTGATCGCTTTCGATCTCACACGACGGCCACAACTTTTTCCAAGACGTCTTGATTACACTGCTGGGTGTAGATTTCCATGATTCAGCCAACATAAAAGCAACATCCTTCAAGTTTGTTTCCTTGAGTGTTTTTGAGATATCGTTCTCTTTACAAATAGCCTGCAGCAGAAGTTTCTTTTTGTACCGAGATTTAATCATCTGAATGACATTTTGGTCCATTGGTTGTAAAAGCGGTGTGACATTCGGTGGCAGGAACATAACACGAATCTTGCCATCATTTGAAACCAACTGATTATCGCCAGGATGACCAGGGGCATTGTCCAGCACCAGCAATGCCTTTGGTGGCAAATTACGTTGTCTCATAAATTTTCTTACAGCTGGCACAAAATTGTCAAAAAACCACTCTTTAAATAACTCTCTTGTCACCCAAGCCTTACTCTGATCTTTGTAAACGACTGGCAATAAAACGTTTTTAAAGGCCCTAGGATTCTTCGATTTGCCAACCACAAGCAGTTTCAATTTATGTGTGCCACTGGCATTGGCACAAGGCATAAATGTAATGCGATCTTTACATACTTTTCGTCCTGGTGCACTTTTTTCATTGCAAGTAACAAAAGTCTTTTTGGGCAGCAACCTCCAAAATAAACCACTCTCATCCGCATTATAAATTTGCTCCGATGTTAGATCCAGCTGTTTAACTTGTTCTTCAAACTTTTTTATGAAAGGTTCAACTGCATTCATGTCACTAGATAATTTCTCACCTGTTAACGTTAACAAACGAATACCAAATCGGTTTTTAAACTTAGTTAGCCAACCATCACTTGCTTTGAAGTCATCTTTGTTTGTGATCTTTTTATAAAAAAAAATTGCTTTTTCCCGTAAAATTTCACCCGAAATTGGTGTGTGACGATCTCTCTCCTGCAGAAACCACGCGTACAGAGTGTCTTCCATTTGTTTATTTTCACCGCATTTTAAAGTCTGCCGTTTCCCCGGGCCACACTCAGCCTCATTGACGAACTTCTGGATTTTTTGACGATTTTGCCGAATATCGTGAATTGTAGAGCGACCAACGTTATAACACTTTGCAAGGTTACATAGTTTTTCTCCTTGATCGAGTCGTTTGAGGATCTCGACTTTTGCAGCTAACGTTAATGTTTTGTGTTTTCGTTTATTATTTGCCGACATTGTTGGCTATTTTATTTATACAACGCACACACCTACACACCTAAGTGACTTGTGCTAAAATGCGTATTTATCTAGCAGAGAAAACTGATGAAATGCTGAAGAAGCTGTGTGTGCCGGATTATAGCATAGTCGCGCACCGCTCCTGCCGGATTATAGAGTAGCTAGTATTTTTATGATGAAGGGAAAAAACCGCCGGATTACTGGCAGTGCCGGACTGCCGCAGAGCCGTATTATCGAGCTTTGACTGTACTGTAGTAAAGACTGTCTGGTTTAAATCAAAAACAAGACTTGTTTAGTCATTTTTTTTTTTAATTCATTCTTTAGCTTTATAAAAACAATACTACAACATTCTTACAATATATACAAATTTAAACAGCACTGGTACTAAAATACCATTACCGTCACCAATCCCACCGAACAACGACACTAGACAGTAGTTCAATTCACACATTTAAACCTTCCGGTGTCCAGAATTTGAACGTCCTATCATTGGAAGAAGTGGCGATGAATTTATTATCAGGCGAAATATCAACCGACATAACCTTCCCGTCGTGCCCCGATAGCGTCTTCAACGGCTGACAAGTCCTGCTCGTCCACACCTTCACGGTATTATCGTACGACGAGGTCACCAAATAATCCCCGCACTCCTTCTGGTACTGCACGTTCGATATCAGATCCGTGTGAGCCGGGATCGTGTACAGCACAGAACGCTTCCTCAGATCCCAAATTTTGCACGTGTTGTCTTCGCTGGCCGTCGCAATGTGGTACCCGTTCGGGGAGAAATCGATCCCCAATATCCACTTCAGGTGACCCTCCAGGAACATTATGCAACGGCCGGTTCTTAGATCCCAGACGCGCCCAAACGAGTCTAAACCTCTGGAAGAATGTAACATTAAGATTTAGAATGAAATGGTGGTTAGAAAAAAATTAAAACTCACCCGGTTGCGCAGACTGATCCATCCACCTGGAACGAAATGCAGTAGACCGGCTTGACGTGGCCCTCTTGATGGAGCACCTCGCTGCACTGCTCCAAATCCCACAGACGCCACGAGTTATCGAAGCAGCACGTCCCGAGGAAGCGGCCGGAGGGATGGAAGGCCAACCGGGAGACCCGATGGGGCATGTGACCTTCGATGTCGGCGATCGGTTCTTCGCTCTGGAGGTCCCACAGTTTCACGGACCCGTCCGCGGCGCACGACGCCATGTTGCAGATGCTCGGCTCTTGGCTTATGGTCGCCTTCGGGTGAAACACAATCGCGCCGACGTTGCAGGTGTGTCCTTTCAATGTTTGCTGGAGGTTGCAGTCGGGGACCGACCATACTTTGCATAAACCGCTCCTGGAATAAGTGAAGTGGGGAATCATATAAACGTAAAAAAAAATATGAACAACCCTTGTAAATCATAAATCTAATTCTAATTCAACCCATAAACTTACCAAGAAGCAGTGGCCAGCATTTTCGAGTTCGGACTGAACTGGCAGAAAGAAATGGGCCTGGTGTCTCCGATCTGACTGGCGTAGATGGACATGGACTGGATTCGCTTCTGCAGCTCCTGAGTCCTGGCAGTTTTGGTGGCGGTGGGGAGAGCGGCCACTCGCCGAGCCTCCTCTAACCGTTCCTTGGCCCTCGGCAGCGAGTAACGTGCTATCCAAAGTCGGGATACTCTGAGCGAATCTGGGCCTTCGTGGTACCAGGTCGTCTCGTGATCTTTTTCAAACTGTTTCCGCTCTTCTTCGGCTTCCCGACGAATCACTGCGTCTTCCCCGGCTCTGAGAATTAATTTAAAAATGTCATGAATAATTTAATTATACAATACCCCCTGAGCTAGTCATGACTCATTATAACGAGTCTCCTAAGCTAGTAAAGTATGAAATGTCACATGGTAAGCTCTATGAATGAAATGAAGTAAACATTACAGACCTGGGTAATCCTGTACAATCTGTCGCTAAATTTTACCCTACCATACCTATAAATAAAAATAAATGCGTCGTAAGTCAGGTCTTTGGTCAGGGTAGGGGTTTTTTTTCCTTAAAATGGCCTTGAAATGAAAAAAAAACCTACCCTGACCAAAGACCTGACTTACCGAACCGGAATTTGGAGGATTTATTTTTATTTATATGGTAGGGTAAAATTTAGCGACAGATTGTACAGGATTACCCAGACCTGCTAAGAATCTCTCGTAGCCTGGATCGTCGATCAGCAGGTCCTTCCCCGAACAAACAGATGGGTTCTCCAATTTGTCGTAGATTTCTTTTGACTTCCGCGTCGTCCGTCGATACATTAATGGAGCGAGCTTTTCTTCTTCTTTCGAACTCTTCAAGGAGGGCTTGCTTGTCCCGTGACATGGCCTCCTCCAGTTCCATGTACTCTGGAAGTGAAAATAATTACTGTACATTTCACAGAAATATTTAGTCGGGGTTGAGGTTAATTATTGTTTCAAGTGCCTGAGCTTACCTGCCGATGCAGCGACAGGCGCCCCGTTTGAAGACTCCTCATTGTCGCTGATTGCCGCTACTTCGGTGGCTAGTCTGACTTTCTCAGACTCCTCCAGTGAACCATAGTGTATGGTTTTCTGTTTTTTAATATACTGGACATCTTCTTCGTCTGACATTCTGAAGTATAATTCAAAATAGGGTCTGGTTTTTATTTAAACTAATTTATTTCTGGTTTGATTTTGATTCAAAATTACAAAATTCGATAATACAAATTACAAATACACACAATACACATTACATATTCAACATAACCTAAAAATCCTAAAATACTACCGTCGCCGTTGAGTTATGTCATGTCATCCTTGCCATTATGTCAAATCTTAAACGTCAAATTTAATGATGTTAACTCTTTACGTTATTCTAAACGCAGTTTTATTGTTCAGACTGCGCGGGCGTGCTAATCTACTATATCGATACTCATTGCGCAACGGCTATTATAATAGACGCCGACAGTGATGACGTCAGTGGGCGGGGCCAACGGCCAGGGTTCCATACAAACAAACGTACAGGTTTGACGTTTACAGGTTTGCCAGCTCTGATGGAAGTCGTCTCGTCAAACATCAAAGCTCTAATGAGGTCTCTCGTTAGTAGAACTGCAAAAGTGCTGCAAATGTGATGGCATTTTATACCCTTAGGACAACAACTATTCTTTTCCCAATGAGATAATCATAAAAAATTAACCCATGCCACTACCTGCTGAAGTTTTTCATGCTGGCGGGTAGGTACTGTTCCACGAATTATTTCAAGTTCCGCCCCGAACTCCATTCTCTCAACATGGCCAGATTCCACAGCATTTTCACCTTTGGAAAATGCTTTGATTTCTTCGTAAAACAAAAAGGATAAACTTGGAATTTTACGGGAACACCCGACAGACGTACTGTAAACTATACTATATACTAAAGACTAAAGTAACTGAACTGCCTAATTTTAACTAAATTATAATATTTAATTATTCAATTATTCAATATTCATTCACTAATGGCATCATTGGCATCACTAATGACTTCAGTAATGGCTTCGGCTTCACTAATCAGTGGTAAATCATCAACCAACAGTGTTGCATCAACCCGGTGATAGCTCAAGTCGGTAGGTGTAGGTAGATTTCTTCACAAATTTCACTGCAAAAAACAGTTGGCATCAGAAAAAATACGGTGGGATAATTTCCTAATTTCCATTCCATAATATGCACCCGCTAGACTGCGCACACTCGCAACTCGCACAGCGCTACATACATCTGGGTCTGGCACTTTTCCTCAGCTAATTTGTTAATTGTTATTTCATTTGTCACAGTGCCTGTTTTATGTGGGCAGCCCAAGGGTGTAATATCAAATTTGTCTTGTCTAATAATACTTGCTAATGCCACGATCTGACTACTATTATAAGCGACAGTAATTACCAGCAATTTAGCAGATACAGATACACATACTCAATAATAAATAAATACTAAAATAAATACTAAATAAAACATTCTAAATATATTTCACCTTCAGAATGACTTAAATGTTTGCTCAAGTTTGGACTTTCTGGATCTAAATCATTGAAATGCTTTCTTAATGCGGATTTATTCATCTTTAAAGATATTATTTTCGTCATTTTGCTCTTTTGAAATTTAAAATGTCAAAAATTTAATAATTTTATTTGTCAGTTTGAGAAAAATTGATCAGAGTAAAAAATCATCCTAGATAGATATCCTACTACTAAAACTTCAATTTGACAACATGGCTGTTAATCAGCTGAGACACTTTGAGTGATTTGACAAATGTCAGTCTATACTTAACCTTTAATATCTCGATCGGCTGATATTGTCAATCGAGATCTAGGGAGTTTTCATTTTTGCAAACCTAAAAACAAAAGTGCATGGCCACCTAGTGTTTTTTAATATGTGAACGGTGTATAAATTATGTTTTGAATTCACTACAACAGGATTGATGTCAATCTTTTTTCTTGAAACTGATAGTTTAAAGGGGCGGAGAGGAAGGGGAGCGGCATGTTAACGCCAATATTGACAAATTCATTTAATTTAAATTATATCTAATTCAAAATGTAAGCATGCGCATAATTTTTGATTTATCAATAGGAATCTGTGACATGACAATCATGACATTAGGAATTGCATTCATTGACAATTGTATTTTACAAAGATGGAGCAGCATTAATAAAAATCTACTAACACTAACAACCACATAATTTTATTAGGTACAATATCAATTATCAATCAATCAATCATTAAATAATGCATATCCAGAAACCTTTCCCTCACTAATTTTAATTTTTCTTCTTCTTTTCCATTATATTATTACAGCATGCAACACTTCTGTCCTGTAATTCTAATGCTACCGAATTGAAATAATATAAATTATAAATTACATTTTGTAGTCTACCTTTTGTTAAACAATGTTTAATCTCCTTTGATAGGAAAATAAAATAAGAATAAGGTTATTTAAACAGCACAGTTTGGATTTCATGTTTATCGATTGCATTTTATAATGCCTGATGCATTTTTGTGTTCTCCGGTTTTTTTGTTAGATAAGTATATTACCTCCTTTTGACTGAGTGAACGGATTTAAAATGTCGGACGAGGTCTCCTTTCATTTTAGTTTTATGCTGACATTCAGCACATTTATACATTTTCACTACTTCTTCATGTTTACATTTATAATGTCGACTCAAATTACCTTTAATTTTTGTTTCGTAAGAACATTCCGGACATTTGTACATCTCAGAATCTTTTCCATGTTTACATTTATAATGGCTGTTCAAATTGCCTTTACGTCTCGTTTCATAAGCACATTCCTGACACTTGTACACTTCTGCTTCTGTTGAATGTTTTTGTTTATAATGTTGGTTGAAACGACCTTTAGTTTTTGTTTCAAATGAACACTCCTGACACTTGTACACTTCTACTTCTGTTGAATGTTTTTGTTTGTGTTGAGTCAAATTACGTTTAAGTTTTGTTTCGTAAGAACATTCCTGACACTTGTAAACTTCTGCTTCTGTTGAATGTTTTTGTTTATGTTGAGTCAAATTACGTTTAATTTTTGTTTGGTAAGAACATTCCTGACACTTGTACACTTCTGCTTCTGTTGAATGTTTTAGTTTATGTTGAGTGAAATTACCTTTATTTTTTGTTTCGTAAGAACATTCCTGACACTTGTACACTTCTGCTTCTGTTGAATGTTTTTGCTTATGTTGAGTCAAATTACGTTTAATTTTTGTTTTGTAAGAACATTCCTGACACTTGTACGCTTCTGCTTCTGTTGAATGTTTAGACTTGAAATGTCTCTGCAGATTATTGTTATATTTTGTCTCGTAAGAACATTCCTGGCATTTATATATTTCAGGATCTTTAGAATGCCCACATTCATAATGTTGGATAAATGACCATTTATATTTTGTTTCGTAAGAACATTCCTGACACTTGTACACTTCTGCATCTTTCGAATGTTTGAATTTATAATGTCGAGTCAAAGCAATTTTACTTTTTGTTTCAAATGAACATTCCTGACATTTGTACACTACAGCATTTTTGGAATGTTTACAGTTATAATGTGTGATAAAAGTAGATCTGCGGTTTGTTTTATAGGAACAATGGGCACAGTTATACTTCGCTTGCTCTTCCCGGGTCCTTTCAGAAGATTGTGACTCACTTTCTTGAATGGACTCACACCGAACGAGTCCATCCTTACACATTCGAACATGACTAGTACTTCCCTTAATCCACTCACAGCCCGGTTTATGTTCTTCGATGTCAATCGCTTCTTCTTTTAATGTCAAATTTTCTGCCCCCTGCACTCGACAAAGGTCATCTGGTCCTGGTGATGAGTCTTCAGGTTCTATCTTTGTTACCGGACAAGATGAAGAGATATTCTCCAAATTGTTTAATTCAGAGGACCGATCGCAGCTTGAGTGTTCATTTTCACATTTCAACTTTGGGGATGTGAGCAGGGAGTGGTAGTCAAACTTATGGTCTTCTACTGCTTCCGTTTTGATAATCATTTCCTGCCCAGGTTGTTGACCATGACCACTACTACTCTGTTTATTGTTTACTTCAATATCAATTAAGCTCATGATGTTAATTTTTTCCTTTCCTTATTATTTTATCAACAGGCACAGTAGGTTCAGGGTACAAATTGATTCTATTCTGTGGATCTGTGGTACAAGTACAAGAGACAGGTACAGTCACTGTAGGCAAAATAGGTTAGTAGCAATGACGTCTAAATAAATTTTATTTAGACGTCATTGGTTAGTAGGACGCCGGCTCCTGTGATAATGGCGCCCTGTTCGAGAGTGCCTCACTGCCTCATGACGCCCGATGCACGGATGCACCCAGTGGCGAAGTTAGGCTTTCATTTAGGGGGGGTAAGGGAAAAAGCAATATTTAATCTTCCAACATAAATTCAAATGCTTTGAATTTGAAAGAATTTTTTCAATGAAAGAAATTTTATTGTAAAGAAATTAATAACTTCTTACATAGCGCATATTATATGTGATATGTTAATATAAAAATATGTAATATAAAATGCGGCATTACTAGTGACAACTGACAGTGACAGTGCAATTGCGCAGGACGGTGAACTCGTTTTCAGATCGGTTCCCTGCTGACGGCATGACGTCATTACTATCCGTAAAAAAATCCCTATTTCACGAGTAAAATTTCTCGAGTAGTTGTAATTGTACTTATCCGTACGAGTAGTAAGTATTTTGGATGGAAAGTACTTGTGAGTAAAAAATTACGAGTAGTTTTTTTACTCGTAACAAAAATACGAGTAAAGTACTCGAGTACATGGCCAGCTCTGGTACAGGTACAGGTACAAAATCATCAACCAACAGTGTTGCCAACCCGGTGATAGCTCAAGTCGGTAGGTGTAGGCGTGTAGGTAGATTTCTTCACAAATTTCACTGCAAAAAATATTACCTAAATAGCATCAGAAAAAATACGTCCATTCCATAATATGAACCCGCTAGACTGCGCACACTCGCAACTCGCACAGCGCTACATACATCTGGGTCTGGCACTTTTCTCAGCTAATTTGTTAATTGTCATTTCATTTGTCAATGTGATTCGTATGTTATGGTTATGTTATAATTAATAGCAAAGAAGAAAAAAGGTCAAGAAAGAGTATTATAACGTTACTTTTACCTATCCACATATATCTATTACTCCTATTATATGGCCAGCGTCAGTAATCACTTCATAACACTGACGATTGGCGACTGGCGGAGGCGGGGGTGAAAACATCACGTCAAACTTCAGGAAAAAACACGACAACTGACAACAATGACCACGTAAAGGGTTTGTTTGTATGGAACCAGAACCACTTAGCCCCGTCCTGTGACGTCACACTGACGGCGTCTATAGATACAAATCAAAAAATTTTATAGGGGAAACTGCGAAACAGTTCAAAAACCGGCGAAATTAAGTGCCACCTAGCGGCTCGTGGTGCACGTAACAACATTGTAAACAATTATTAGTCCTTTCGTTTACTTCACTCTCAATTATAAAATGAGCTATCAAAATAATTTCGGAGGTAAAAAAGACTGACTATAACGAAAAAATTTAATGAACAACCTAATATTTCTACACAACAAAATAAATCCTTAAACGGTACAAAAACGTATTGCACATACTGTAGAAAAACAACCAGAAAATAACAATTTTCAACAGACAAAAAAACGAAATTACATTCCCTATATGGCACAGAACCGAGGGTCTTATTGTTTCTATCAAAGTCTTTCGGTATAAATAATAATCATTGAGAAATGGGAAAATAAATTCATATTGACGCAATTCAGTGAAATGTTTTTTTTTTTTTTAATAAGAATAATCATATTTTTTAAATTTGATTTTTACTGTTCCATATGATTCTCTTATATCGAATGATATGAAAAAACAACATGGCGCCCATAAGAAAAATAAAAGTTAACCATGAAAACTCTGGGATCTAGTCGGCTTTGGAAATTTTTGTATTGTCCATTGGGTTTTTGATGACTTGTGTAAACCTACAAATAAATAATTTGATAGTTTGTGACAATTAAAATGAAAAGGATCATATAATCTCGATTTTTCCGTTTTTGCATGATATTTCAGCAACGACTGAAATTATCCTAAATTATTTTCAAATTCTTATTAAGCATAAAATTGTGCAACTTATCTCTAATTTAACGGATTTTTTATCTTTTACCGTTTCCAAGATCCCAATGTCTGCTACTTAAATTTCATAATAAAGTATATAACTACGTAGAATAATAAGTACAGTATAATAAAGTAACAACTTGATACAAATATTACCCAAAAGTAGCGACATATTAATTACAATAATTAATTATCCGTGCCTGTAATTCCTATAATATATTAAATATGGCGATTGTTGCATCGTTTATCCATATGACGTTTTATTCATGCGCAGATACCGACCAAATAAAAAAAAGTACACAACATCATGAGTACAATTTACAAAGTTGCAGTGGAATCTGACAACAGTGTAATCATTTGGAGGAACGTCACTGCTGTCATTTGTTATGATGACACCCAATTCGACCTTGACCCAAATAGCCAAATACATAATTTTGTAAACAAACATCGGCCGGCGTAGGGGTAGAGAAAATTCATAAATACAGCTTAAAGTTTGATTGTGTCTTGAAAACATTATTAATTATTATACTAACAACAATTAATGAACGCGTTTAAAAAATACCCGCAATTTGTAAAATATTCCTGCTTCATTTCAATAACCTCCAGGTGAGTGTAGTGTTACAATATTTAATGTTTACCTAATACAAAAATAAATTTTCTTCTAATCAGTTTAGGATGGATATATTACCAAATACGAACAACCCAGGACATTTTAAACAACGCCCTGGACACGTCAATACTTCACATCGTAGACCCGATACCTGAAACGAACACGGAATACAACAAAAGTGTGGTAGAAGAGAAATGGCTAAAACAGCAAGCGACAAAGAACGTTCTCTCGAGGATTTGGGACGGCGTGAAATTTTCCTACGCCCGCCGATTATTAAGTCTTGCGAACAGCGACAACCAGGTCATACGTAGAAAAGCTGTGAGCGAACTGGCCGGTGTTAAGTTGGCAGACAACTGGCACTGCTCCATGCTGGCGAACATGATGAGCCCCGAAACGGCTGTCGGTCTTGCCAGGTGCTCCGACGTCGACAAACGATTATTCATTGAGCCCCCGCTTAGATATCTCACTTATAATCGGGATATGATTGTTCAAGCCATGAAGGATTTCTTACTGGCTTTGTATGAGAAATCCCGGCATCCTTGTATGGGGTATTTTATATCGAAAGTATTTGTTGATGAACAGGTAGGCAAGGGTTTCTGTATAGCGGTACCTCATCAGGCTTAGCTAAGCATATTGATTGTCAATCTAAAATTGGTAAAAGCAGAAATTATTTACTTAAAGCTTAAGCTAACCCTAAAAAAACTTAAAATTCTCTCCAGAGTTGGCAATATGATCTTTTCAGGAATCTATTACAGGATGAAGGTCGCATAGTAGATAACGAATCGACCACAGTCGAACTCACAAAATTTATTCAGAAATCCAGCGGAGTCCTACCTCTCTGTCTCGAATCGTTGGTCCACCACGCGAGCATCGAAAAGTACGCCAGAGACATTGTCAGTTTGAACGGCTTACCGTTGCTGCTGGAAATGCACAATCGCTACAAGAATAACATCGACGTCAACATCACATTATGCAGGATAATATCGTGTCTCTCGTTCTACCCGGAATTATTGAACGACATATTCAAATCAGGTTCGATTAAAATCCCCGTTTTATGAACCAACATAAATCTCGAGGGTGACTTCTAACTTATTTCAGGATGGATTGGTATCCTTGCTGAATGGGTCGAAGACGAGGACATCAGACTGTCCGTACCGGCGGCGAGAGCCCTGGCGAATTTAGATAAAGACGAGAGGGCGGTTTATCCCAGGAACGTTTACTTGCTTCACCCGTCGAAACGGAACACCAAACGAATCGACGTCGATATTGTCCTGGTTCACGGGCTGCTCGGAGGAGTGTTTTTTACCTGGAGACAGAGGAATAAGGATCAGAACGTGCTGGGTTTCATCGGTAAGAGTGTCAGTGGAGAGGGTAAGGAATATTTTCTAGTAAAAGATGCATGCTGATTTGGTGAAGGCTAGCGGTAGAATTATTGCTACTCTTATTAATCAATGAATAATGGGCTGGCTAAATAGTTTGGTAACAGCTAAAGGTCATAGATTATCAAGAAGAAGTACTTTTCATCTGAAGCATCTGCTTGAGTGTAGAGTTCTGTCATAACTTTAACTGGAATTTTTTGATAAAAAACTAACTTAACTTGAGTGTTCCCTGTTCATTCGTGCTGTTTCTTTAGATGAGGTTGCAGCTTGGAGAGTCGCCTTCCATTGCTGTTTAATCTAAAAGAGATTTAATCACCCAAGCTTGCAAATTAACACCAAAACAGTGCCAACTCGCAATGCAATATCAAGTTTTTTGTCCCCAAAAGTTCATTTTCCCTGAAAAAAATGCCATGTAAACTTATAAAAATTTGACCATGGTACCCACGGCGTGCTGGCTCACTGTTTCAATAAAAAACAACCATTAAAATAAACCCGCCTTGTTAGAAAGAGCATGATCGGGTGGGGCAGTCTATGTTTGCTTAACACACATGAGCAATAAATTGATTAGTCATTTTTTATGTATTGTTATAGAAAATGGGTTCAGATAAAGATAAATAGTGATTTTAAGTTTGAATTGAATTTAAATATTCTGACTTTATTTAAATACCTACTTCTTATTTGTTAAAAGTCATAAATTTAATAGTCACAACATTTAAATTTAATTCAAACTTGAAGTCACTACCTATCTTTTTCTGAGCTCAATTATCCACAACAGTATTTCCTCTCATCATAAGGTGTGTTGGAATGAAACGGCATGCCACTTTCTGACAGCCGATCTATAAGCTCGCGTTCCCAGCAAAGCGTGAGCTTTAAAACGTTCTGTTCATTACAATGGAATCAACAAACTGCTTGTCTCCAAGTGACGTCATTGATTTTATGGAGCATGAGCTAACTTTAGAGAAGCTTTGAAAGTTGCATAATGTTGCGTTTTGTTACTTCAACTGTCATTAATGTCAGTTTTTAAGGTCACTGCAATTTGGATGAGCTGGAAATGTGACGTTTAACTATAATATTTTGATTAGTCATCATTTTTCCGGTTGATAACGCAATAGTAAAGTTAATCACTAATAAACTGTTTTCACATGAAATAAACATACCACTCGCACAAGAATGGCGGACGAAGTGCAGATAAAGAGCGAGAAAACCGACGAGGACGCGTCCGAGTCGAGCGGGGCCGCAGCGGCACCCCAAGGCGAGAAGTCGCCCGTCGAATCCGGCCCCAAGAAAAAGATCAACGTTGTCGTCAAAACGACCAAGGATCGTCACGAATTCGAGACCGACGAGGACTCGCTGGTAAAAGATTTCAAAGTGAAGGTATCCGAGAAATTCGGCGCCGAAATCGATCAGTTGTGCCTGATATTCGCCGGCAAAATAATGAGCGACGACGCTCGCTTCGACAAGATCGGCATCAAGGAGAGTTCCACAATCCATCTCGTGATAAGAGCGGCTCCGAGACAGAGCGAGTCGCAGCCGCCTCGACCGGCCGCCGACATCCGCGCCACTCCTTTCAATCTGGGCGGCATCGGGGGCCTCGCCGGACTCCAGAACCTTGGAATGGGCTCGTCCAGCTTCATGGACGTGCAGAACCGGATGCAATCGGAGCTACTGGGCAACCCGAATCTGCTGCGTCAGGTGCTGGAAAACCCCCTCGTTCAGACATTCATGAACAACCCGGAGAACATCCGTAGCTTGATGATGAGGAACCCTCAAATGCAGGAGTTGATCGAGAGAAACCCCGAGGTGGGTCAGATGCTCAATAATCCGGAACTGCTGCGCCAGACGATGGAGCTGGCCAGAAATCCGTCGATGCTGCAAGAACTGATGAGGAGTCAGGATCGCACTTTTGCAAACATCGAGAGCATGCCCGGTGGGTTCAATGCCCTGCAGCAGATGTACCACAACATTCAAGAACCGTTACTGGCCGCCGCCAGCGAGCAGCTCAGCGGCGCTCTCGGCGGCAGCGCCGCCGCACCACCGACCGATGCGGACAGATCATCTGCACCACAACAAGGAATGGAGAACCGTCAGTCGTTGCCGAATCCGTGGGGCTCTTTAGGTTCGAATTCTGCAACCGCACCCGGACCCACTGTTCCCGGTCCCGGGGTCTTGAGCAACCCAAACATGAACAGCCTAATGCTGCAGATGGCTGACAATCCGGAGCTGGTCCAGAACATCTTGAACGCTCCCTACACTCAGTCGATGCTCGAAGCGATATCGACGAACCCGGACCTGGCAAACTCTCTGATCACCCAGAACCCGTTCTTCAGCGGCCTGCAGTTCTCGCCGGATCAACTACGTGAAATGATGCCCCAATTGACTCAGCAGTTACGTAATCCCGAAATGCAGAACCTGATTTCGAATCCTCAAGCAATGGACGCCATCATGCAGATCCAGCGCGGTATGGAGACTTTGAGGCAAACCGCTCCGGGATTGATCAACACTTTCCCGATGGGACCAGCTGCTGCCGGCCTGGGGACCGGAACTGGTGGGAATAGTACTAGTACCGGTACCCCGGCAGCCCAGCCGGGCACCGAGTCGTCGCAGTCCGGTGTCGGGGCTCAGGACGCCGTACGTCCCCCGCCAGCCACGGCCGCTCAAAACCCCGCGGCTCCGGGCGGTTTCGCCGAGCTGATGTCGAGAATGTTGAGCGGTTTGTCGACCCAGGGGAATCCCTCGGTTCCCCCGGAGCAGAGGTATCAGGTGCAGTTGGAGCAGCTGCACGCGATGGGCTTCACCAACAGAGAGGCCAACCTGAGGGCTTTGAACGCCACTTTTGGTGACGTCAACGCCGCAGTCCAGAGGCTACTCTCAGAGCAGTCTGACTTTATCATGTAGTTCTTCTGTTATATTATTAATAATTAATGTATATTTTAACTGATTCATTACATATTGATGTTAATTTATAGTTTCAGAAAAGGTTTCAATAAAGTTGAATGTCACAGTTATTTTTTTATGTCCGTATTGAATATTGATTTTGTTTATGAATGAATAAAATGTTTATTAGGGGTCTTGGGGTTTCTTTATAATATGCTATGAATGATTTATTAACCTGGAAGCGCAAATTAGTAGCACTTAGTACTTACACTCTTCACTTTACATACAGTAGGATCGTTAATTAGGTCAATTTATATGCAGATTGTTTTTAATGAAATGAGCATTAATTGGAAGGTTTGTAATACTTTGCATAAAGTGGATTATGTGCATTTAATTGACAGTATAATGGCATTACAAAAATAGTTGCTTCATTGCTGCTTTGAATATCATCAATCTTTCTTTTATAAACCAATTTCTTTTGCATAATAAACTTAAGTTCTTGGCATAAATCTTCTATCACATAAAAAGTTTTCAGTAAAATTCATATTCAGCAAGAAAAATTATTGCTTTTTTATATTGGCAATTAATTAAAAGACAATATTTTTTCATTACAGGAAGGGAGATTTCCTAATTACAAGAGCTTTATTGGTCACCCAAAATTAATATTTTTGTTTAAAACAATCTATTGTCATGTAGGATTGATGAAGAAATAGTAAATAATGAAGTTTTGTAATGGGCTACTGTTTATTGTAAGGGCCGCAGCGCAGTGTTGTAGAACGCTGATGCGCGTTTACTTATCGAATTTCATGTAAACAACTGACTACGCGGCCAGCAAGTCGCGCGTGTGCGCCGTCAAGTGCGCAGTTACAGTTTAATGGCATGTTCCTTGTTCGCAGCCGCGGCCAGGTTGCTAATGCGCGGGAGCTTTAATTTAGGTACACAGGGTTATTTTGTTAGTTTTATTAGATGTTCTCTACACTCTACAGGGATCTCGGAAACTGTACTGTATATAAGTAATATTAAGAGTGAGGAACAACAAAAATAGTATACAGTGTGTGTCACAGGCATGGTACACCCCCTTATTTTTTTTTTTATTTTTTTTTACTGCTTGGAACAACTCCGAGTACCGACTGCGCACGCGTGGATTCTGAGAAATGTCAGTTAACGTTCCTATTCACAGCTTTCCTCTGTTCACCAAATTTACAGCTTTTGATTGGTTCACGGGCGGGTATTATGAATTGCTAGTAGCTGTGATTGGAGAAGAGCCGGGTATTATGAAGTTATGAACTATAATTCAACACCTACGAATAATATATCCTTCATAATTCACCCAAAAAGCTCGAATAATTATTGGAATATTATTCAATAAGAGTAGAAAAAATATATATTGACGGGAGGTATTTCTTGAATAACTTTTAAACTACTTGATTAAATTTAATGAAAATTTGATGTATTAAACAGTAGTAAAGACCTCTTAAAATACTGCCCTTAAAACATAAATTATCTTGTTCAGTTTACCAGGGGCGGACTAGGTTGTACATTTTAATGCTTACATTTTTAACACCCTGTAACGAGTTACAAAAAAAACATAAGTAGTTAAAAAAAAAAAAAAATTTGTGTACCTTGAACATTAAGCTACAGAAAAGGTACTCTTGTTCCTTGTCGATAAAACGAACCGTTTTCGAGAAAAAAAATAATAAAAGAATTATGCCCGTATTCACAAACGATAATTTCCTAAATAATTACGTAATCAATTATCCCCATCTCATTCTATTGCAAAAAAACTGCATATCTCCATCTCACTCATTTAATTAATTTCGTAATTATTTAGGAAATTATCGTTTGTGAATACGGGCATTAATGTTTTATTTCATAATCAATAAAAAATTCATTTCTCGAAAACGGTTCATTTTATCGACAAGGAACAAGAGTACCTTTTCTGTAGCTTAATGTTCAAGGTATCCAAATTTGTTTCTTTTCACTCTATATCATGCAGGGTGTTAAAAATTTAAGGATTAAAATGTACAACCTAGTCCGCCCCTGCTAAACTAAACAAGCTAATTTATATTTTAGGGGTAGTATTTTGAGAGGTCCTAACTACTGTTTAAATTTTAAATTTTCATTAAATTTAATCACGTAGTTTAAAAGTTATTCAAGAAAAATTTATTTTCAGTGGCGTCCTTTAGGAGGCTGTATCTCCGTGGGGAAGGCCGCTAGGAAAAAAAATTATGGGAACTTGTCATTTTTTTTTTAAAGTTCTATCGGATTCCGAGAGATTTCCCACATTTTCCCGGACACCCTGTATATTTTTTTAAGGGTAAATTTTGGTCTTTCTGTATACAACATCGTTT
Organism: Malachius bipustulatus; assembly: GCA_910589415.1. Taxonomy (NCBI): domain Eukaryota; kingdom Metazoa; phylum Arthropoda; class Insecta; order Coleoptera; family Melyridae; genus Malachius; species Malachius bipustulatus. Next base: position 34,777,464 of record OU342633.1, read on the forward strand.
ACTCCTAAGTATCTTCAGAGGAAATAGAGCCCCCCCTTCTCTCGTTTTTATGCTAGACCACGTTCTTTTGTCCACCATCTTGTAAAAACTGTCAAAGCTGGAAAGTTTCTGGAAAGTTTGGCACACTCATTTTCTTGGGTAAACCAATGATCGCCGGAAAATTTTTCCAGAAATATAGTGTCTGCCTCGCTCGTGGTGCCACCTGAAATTTTTTCCATTTTCAAAAAACGAAATTTTGGTATTTTTCGACATTTTCCGAGCATTTTTTGCGAAATTATCGGCCATAACATTTAGAAAAACAATAGTAGTGGCTTCTGTGAGTCGGACGAATGTGCTCGGATTTCAGAGTCTAACGAGATTAGCCCTCCCCCCCCCCGTTTTCGACAATGCTGAATACGATGGTGGTGGCTTAAACTCTTCTTGAGTTGACTGCACCCTCTAAAACGGCCAAATGACCCCTATGAAGGGTAAATCACGGAACTTCTTTCTCTTGGCGGCCAAACTTGTGTCACTCCCCGTTTTCGAGGTCGCTGAACACGATGCTGACGTCGAGGTCGGTGCTCGACGCCCGCCAACCCCTCTACGCGGCCAAAAACAACCCTCGGAAGGGGTGAAAAATTAACATGAGAACTTTTTAGTTCTCATTCATTCAGCATCCTCGGAAACGGGCGGTGAATCGTGTTCGTATTTCGTATAAATTTTCCACTATAACTGGAAAATTTGACTTTCTTTTTTAAATCGGCCATTTTCAAATAGCTATAGAACAACCATTTTGGGAACTATGAAGCTGGGATATAGCTTACGCATCAATTTTGGTCTTTGTTTACATAACATCATCGTCTACTCTCGGTTTTTTTTCCAAGTATCTTCAGAGCAGTTAGATCCACCGTTTATTGCGACAAAATTCTCGACCTTTAACTTTTGGCCTCCATCTTGAAAAAACTGTCAATGCTGAAAAGTTCGGGACACTTATTTCGAGAGTATAAACCACGACGTTACCCGACGCTTAAAAAATTTGCACGCTTATTTTGTAGCGCCACCTAAAAGTTTTTCCGTCGAAAAAAAAACTCGGTAACACGAAAAATGTGACTCGAAGTAACAGGAAATATCATGAAGAAACCCCCTATTATAGGAAAAACTCACATAGTTTAGTTTTTTTAGTTCTTAGAATTTTTAAAAGTGCTCTTTTATTGCATGTTGCTAGAAATTTAGATTAAGAAGTTTCTTTCTGTCCCATATAAATTTAATTAAACCAACGGGACACTTTCAGACTGTATCTCCCCGGACGCATCCTACCCCAAGCAAGAGGATCGAGTGTTCAAAACCAGTGACCCAAGTCTGAGACATTACGTCGAAGAAATGCAAGCCGAGAAGAGTCGAAACGATCTTTCCAGCGAATACGAATTAGTCTGGGACGACATACCGATAAATTGCAACGACGCTGCAGAAGGTACCCTGTCAGCGTCTCCACTTTTGAAAATAATACTAAAACTTAATTCTATGTAGGTCCGTTCACGTGTCCCGCATCTTCGTATCCATCTTCACCCGACTTGGATAAGAAGTACACTTTTTGTTGGCCCCGCGATTGGTTGCCCGATTATTTCAGCAACCTGAGAATAATCGGCATCGATTATAACACGAGTCTCTCGATGTGGGCCCCGATATGCCCCAGCGAACCCGTGAAACAGAACTTGGAAGAAAGGAGCGACGAGCTGATGGCGAAATTGTTGAAAGCGGGCGTTGGAAAGAAACCCATCATATGGATCACGCATTCCATGGGCGGTCTTATCGTTAAGAATATGCTCTGTAAAGGTATTTCGGTTTTCGTTTTCTTTTTATGAGGTCGTTCGGTCGTTGCCAGCTTTATTATTAGATCTCTTGCACACTCTTTACGGCTGCATGACGTTGATTAAAGTAAACCAATAATTTTTTTTTTAATTTTTAGCGTATGAAAGTGGCAATAAGGCAGAGAGAAGACTGTGCAAACAAACCAAGGGTATAGTTTTTTATAGCACCCCTCACGTCGGTTCCAGCCTCGCCACTCTAAGTCAGGCCACGTCTCTACTGCTGTGGCCGTCAGTGGAAGTTCAGGAATTACGTGAAGGTAAACAATAATTTAGGGTATATTAATGACGAGAAGGATCATGCTGAAATAATGTAATTTAGATTCTCCAAAGCTGGCAAAGATGCATAAGACGTTCTTGAAGATAGCAAAGGAGCTGCAGATGAAGGTGGTCACATTTGTGGAAACGAAATCGACAGTGGTGACGGCCATGAAGTTTAATTTTGTATTGGTTCAACCTCATTCCGGGAATCCCGGTATCGGTGAATATTACGAAATCCCGCAAGATCATTTGGGTATTTGTAAACCGGCAAACAGGTGGGTATTACGCAGGTAACTAGGCATTGAATTGTTTTATTGTTTAATTGAATTTCAGGCGGTCCTTTCTGTATCAGAAAGTGGTGGATCTCATTAATAGTGTCCTACGACATAGTTCGTAGCGATGCCGATCCGACAGTAGACTGATTAATTTTATTTAATTGTATTTAATTTTTAATTAAATATTTAATTATTATGGTTTTTTTTTATCAAATTACACATTATTCTTTACGATATAAACTCATTGAGTACTTAGCACTCTAGCATGAAAATGAATTTATCATTGTTCTATATGTTTTCTTCTGCCATTAACAGGCCAAAATATGTATAATTATGGAATGGATTAGTGTTAAATCAATAGATAAGTCAATAAATCAATGTATTCATTTTTAAGAGGGAAACTCTGTGTTTTAAATTAAATATCCTATCTCTCGATAAGTAACTGGCTCAAAGTATTTTCGTAGCGTTTTGCTACGAACGAACAAAGAGAGGTTACTACGCACACAACAAAAGGTCCAACCAACATGAAAACAGACGATCACGAACACAGGTAAAAACACGATCACAAACGGTAAGTAATGTTGGTCATTTTATTTGAAATCGGGGCGGGATAATCTTAAATTCAAACAACAAGACTTTAGGGCGGGATAACTTCAAATTCAAACCAAGCATTCCCAGAGCGGGAATTCAAACAGTCATTCATGACAGACAAGTTGACATTTCAAACGTCAAAGATGTTCGTCTTTTTCAAAACCATTCAGTCTGGGGGCCACATTACAGAAGTTAATGCGCATGACCCAGAACCTTCATTTTAAGAGGTTAGGTAGCAGGTTTTGTTACGCAGCGACCAGGATACAGGATTGTTACACTACACAGTACTGTTACACTACAAGCTGATTAAAAAGAAACCCCTTCATTAATAAAAAATGTTTTGCGGTGATATTTATTAAATGAATTTTATTTAATTATATTGTTTCACACAGTTTACCTGTAATATTCTTCATTTTAGGCAATATATGATCATGACGCCATTGGTAATCTAGATTAATAATAATAATGGGTACGTTCACCTGACGTCAACTGTTGAATAGCAGCGCAAAACGGTTGAGTGTAAGTTCTTTCAACATGTTGGAAATAGTCTGAACGCATTGTTGACATCGAGAGATATGTGACATGTTTCCGGATACGATTCAAGTTCATAGAAGTAATTATTAGCATTTATTTGTCGCTGATTGTATCAGGAGCATTCATACTTGCAACTTTTACTTCCCACTTGGCGCATGTCCGCAACATATACACGTTGACTGTGCTGAGCGTGAAATATTTACGCTCATAAAAATACTCAACAGTTGAACAACGGTTGTAAGTGAGCGGTATGTCTGAACGCAAGCGCTACCTCAACAACTCAACGGTTGACGTCAGGTGAACGTACCCATTATCTCTCTTTATTGTACAAAAATTGCAACAATCATTGAATAGTACAATAGTGTTATGTAATGAAAAAGAAAAAAAAAATTGACGTTAAACAAATCCACAGTTTTGTTTCGTCAATAAAACCTTCACAAATTGCAGCGCAGCACTTTTTTACTGGAAAAACTAGCTAGTAGTGAGGAGAGAAATTTGAATTACCTACCGGAGTCTTTTTATTAAATAGAGTGCAGACTTTACTTAATTTTTTAGATAAATATCAAATGACTGAACAAGTAGAGTACAATAAAATTTTTCCGAAAGAATGATGTTATGATCTCTCCTCTGATTAGAACTAGATTATAACTCAGCCGGACAGGATCATTGACAGGAATAACCGGCTAGGTATCATCGCATTAATCGCTGCATCACTTCTTTGAATGCCTACTCGTATATTGAGTTGAGCTCCAGTGCGCGCGCAGGTTTTTAGCTTCAAATAAGCTAGTGTCACGAGATGATAAATCTTTGAATATAAAACATCAGGGAGGACTTTGTTTAAACAACTTTGAGCGCCAGAGCCAGAAGGTATTTGGTGTTTGGATAAGGGATATGGGATGGGTAACGGATACAAGATACAACGTATCCGGTATTAACACTGCATTAGCAACTGTCAATGAAACAAACAAGTCAGTGTCACAAAATAGCGGTGTCCGTCGCATATTATAGTCCTTCCTAATGTTTTGTACTCTAAGTTAGAAACTGACAGCGAATGTCAAAAAATTAAATGATACAACATTGATAATAAATGACACATGACACGGGACACGGACACGGCAAGCGGCAAGACAATACAGAACCTTGAATTGTTGTTGATGCTACATGAACAAGAGTCGCCAGACCACAACGAAGAAGAAGACGTCAGACCTCAGACGTCGCGTCAGGTGTCAATTCAGATGACCTCCAATCCAAGACTTTTTCCTTCATTTTTTTTTTCTCCGCTTTTACAACTTCCTTCTTCCTTTCGAAATTCGGGCCACTGAGCTGAGGTGTTAACATTAAATGTTTAATTAGTGGTTCCGGTTCTTCAAAGATTCCTCCCGCATTGTAAATAAACCAATGGGAATCCGGGAAACTCAGTTTTTCGTTCCTTAAATTTCCAGTTCTAACCAGTTCGGCATTGTTATAATAATAATAAAACCAGTGACTTTAGTTTAGCCTGCAGTCATCGACGTCGACAGCATCGCTACACGCCATTTTGCTGTTCCCGAGCACGTTTCTCCTATTATTTTTGAGTTTTCAGTTGGGATAAACTAGGAAAATGTCAAGCGAGGAAACATCCGCCGACCGTAACGTCGAAATATGGAAAATCAAGAAGTTGATCAAAAGTCTTGAACTGGCCCGAGGGTAAGTAAAACGTCTGGAAGAAAGAAACATATTTTTCCTTTTTTTCCCATGAATCCCGGGAATGATTTTGTGTTTTTTTATAGAAATGGGACCAGTATGATTTCCTTGATTATACCGCCAAAAGATCAGATCTCTCGTGTCAGTAAAATGTTGGCCGATGAATTTGGAACAGCCTCGAATATTAAGTCTCGAGTGAACAGATTGTCTGTCTTAGGTGCAATTACATCCGTACAGCATCGACTTAAATTATATACGAAAGGTAATTATCTTGTATGAAGTCGCCTTGATAGTACAAGGGGGTCCTATAACCCCCTTGTACTATCCTGATCCTGGTAACGCAACTAGAAAATTCTAGTGATATAGGTTAGGTTAAGGAGAACCTTTCTGCTGACCCCACTGCCTGGAATAAGCAATGTTTGTTGATAATTATTAACATGAATCGTTGTTGTTGCAGTTCCCCCAAATGGTCTAGTTATATACTGCGGGACGATCGTGACCGACGAGGGTAAAGAAAAGAAGGTGAACATCGATTTTGAACCCTTCAAACCGATCAACACATCCCTCTATCTGTGCGACAATAAGTTCCACACGGAGGCCCTGACGGCCCTGCTAGCCGACGACAACAAATTTGGGTTCATTGTCATGGACGGAAACGGTGCCTTGTTTGGAACTCTACAAGGTAAGCGCGTTTGATGCTAACTTCGTGCTCTCTGCAAGGACGTCTAATTAACGTAGGTTTAAATTAAATGTCTGATTCTAGGTAACACGAGGGAGGTCCTGCACAAATTCACGGTGGACTTGCCTAAGAAGCACGGTAGGGGAGGTCAGTCGGCTCTGCGTTTCGCCCGTCTCCGGATGGAAAAGAGACACAACTACGTGAGGAAGGTGGCCGAGGTGGCCACGCAGCTGTTCATCACAAACGACAAGCCGAACATTGCCGGGCTGATCCTGGCCGGTAGCGCAGACTTCAAGACTGAACTTAGTCAATCGGACATGTTTGATCCTGTGAGTAATTTTTTGTAACCACTTTTTCTTCCACCTGCTAAAAATAACCCTCTTCGCTGTTTGTTCTGCTTTTCTTTATGTTTGCACCATTTTTTGAAGCTAGACTTCACAGTAAGTGGGGCTTTATCGCCATATTATCATAACTACTAAGCCATAGTTTAGTTAAGTCAGGATTTAGAAATATGATGCAATCGGTCATAATTTCCAATTGCACCATATTTTTAAATTACCACTTCACTAAAGTATGGCTTAGTTTAGATGATATTTGCTGTAACAAATGGTACTATGGTGATAAGACCCTACTTTAATTAAGTCAGGTTTTAAAAATATGGTGCAATCACTAATCAGTCATTAGTGTCTTATCAGTTGAGTTGATTTACATCATTCAAACTCTGTTCCCAGGTTCCCTACATTTTTTACTACACAAGCTCAAAAATGATCCTCCACAACTAACCGTGGTCTCTTTTTGCCTTTTCTTGTTTGTTACTAAGCAATTTTCATTGAGTAGTTCTTATTCCCCAACATTTTTACTACACAAAAATTAACCTTTACAACTAATTCAGTTACCTTATACTTACTAGGGAACTTTTGTGGAGTCATTCACATTTTCCCTTATTCTCACTAGACAACTTTGGTGGAAACATTCTCACTTAAGTTTCCTGTATTCTCTATTATACGTTGACAAGCAGTGTTGCCTTTTTTTTTCTCACTAGACAGCTTTCCTGGAATTGGAAACATTCCTATTTCCCTCCATTTTTTTATTACACAAGTTCGAAAATGGAAAAAAAACCCTCTACAACTAATTACAGTTGCCTTATTCTTACTAGGCAACTTTGATGGAATCATTCACTTCCCTGCATTCTCTACTATAAGTTGATAAAAGATCCTCTACAATTTAATGCACACTTGTCTTGTTTTGTCACTAGGCAACTTTCATGTAAACATTCACATATCACATATTTCCCTCTCATTTCTAGACCATATCAGTGTTTTTACTTCATGTAGAATTCATTATCACATCCGTTTTTTCCATTTGCAGAGATTACAAGCGAAAGTCATCAAACTGGTGGACGTGTCGTACGGCGGCGAGAACGGCTTCAACCAGGCGATCGAGCTGGCCGCCGAGTCTCTCCAGAACGTCAAGTTCATCCAGGAGAAGAAGCTGATCGGCAGGTACTTTGACGAGATCAGCCAGGACACGGGAAAGTACTGCTTCGGCGTCGAGGACACCCTGAGGGGGCTCGAACTGGGCGCCGTCGAGACCCTGATCTGCTGGGAGAACCTCGACATACAGCGGTACGTCCTGAAGAACCACACGACGGGCACCGACACCATCCTGCACCTGACACCCGAACAGGAGAAAGACAAATCTCACTTCACCGATAAGGAGGTAAGAGTTCGGTTTCTTGCTTACCTCCCCCTACTCCCCCCCCCCCCCTGTTCCGATTTTTGTATTTATAAGATAGCCAATAGTAAAACTTCGATTATCATCTTTACGTTCGGTTGTCATTATTATTATTACGATTTTTTTTTAGAGCGGAGTGGAGCTGGAGCTGGTAGAGTGCCAGCCGCTGCTCGAGTGGCTCGCAAACAACTACAAGAACTTTGGTGCTACCTTAGAAATTATAACCGACAAATCTCAGGAAGGTTCGCAGTTTGTCAGAGGATTCGGCGGGATCGGAGGTGAGTCACCTTTATCTTTATCCCTCTTTATCGTGTTCCATGACATTTTTTATATTTATCTTGCACGTCAGGTTAACTGATCGGCTTTTCTATTGATGATTTTTCGAGAGTTTTTCTTTTACGGGCAGTTTTTTTTTCCAGTGCCAGGTAGTTTGGTTGGAGAATTACTTTCTTTCTCACAGTATAATAGTTTATTTAATATTAATATTGTATTATTATTATTGAACAAAAAAAGCCCTGCATGATTTGTGTTGAAAATTAATTAACTAACCCTAACCAGACTAACGAGAGAAATATTTTATCCCGCTCCGTGGACGATCAGGCATCCTTCGCTACAAAGTGGACTTTCAATCGCTACAGGCGGACGAGCCGTTGGACGACGTGGACCTTGATGACTATTAAAAAGGTTCACGTCACTTGGGTCACAGGTGACGATCCTCTAAGGTACCTTATATCGCAGCTTGAATCAGATCTGATGTTGTTTTGTAAATTTATGATTTCTGTCACCTTTTAGAGGAGTGTTTTTATTTTGTTTTTGGTTTTGTTTTGAGTGATGAATCTTCATTGTTTTTGCATGACTTAGAATGTTTGATATTATTATTATAATTATTAATAATGTCCACTTTCTTTTTCTTTGGATGTTTTTGTTGTAATGTAATAATTATTATTGTTAGAATAGAAGATGGGGGGATGCAAGTATTCTGAAGGAAAGGGGGGAAACCGGAACATGTCTTGATTGTGTTATTTTTTTTATTCACTTTTTGTTATCAAATTGTGGTATTTCATGGTTGATACTATAATATAATAATTATAAATTTATTTTCTCAACCCCTTATTTTGTAAATTCTCTCCAAAATAATAATGTTTTAAAATTCTATTGTGTATTATAATACTCAGGCAACGTCTTAAAATTTTCTTTCTGAGGGATATCCTCGTTACAAATAAATGAAGTTTGACAAGACTTAAGACTTCAACTACAACCCAAAGGCTTTTCCACCAGGCTATTAAAACCTCTTTGGCTTTTGACTTGTAATGAATCATTTCCAATTATTATACTTTTCAAATTACGTTAACTTTGATTATTTCAATAAAAAAATTTAAGAAATGCAAGGGTGTAGTCTAAAAAAATATAGCAAGGGATGATTAAGGGGCTTTTATATTGAGACACATAAAAATGTCTTAAGGACATGGTTGCTAAGTCTTGGGGTGTATTTGAAAAAAATGTTGAATTTAATTTGTATTTTTTTTTTAATAAACATCCCTTTCAAAGAAAAAATTAGACCTCTTGAATCTTGATAGAGATCACCGATACTATTGCCATCTACAGGGTGTCTGCTTAAGGCTGGCCACCGGCTATATCTCGGAAACTAATGGGCCTATAACCTCAAAACAAAAAATTTCCAGACATAAGTGATCAAGAGAAATTCAATGAAAATATTTTCAAGATGGCCGCACTTCCGGAAATACCGGAAGTTGACACCTACTTCGTTATTTTAACGGAAACACCCTGTAAAACTTTATATTTTTTAAATGTCTGAAGAAATCTAATACAGGTGGTTTTCACCATTGGAATTTAGATTGAGCGGTTTATGAGTTATAAACAAGTGAAAATCGAAAATTTTCAACTTCAAAGCAATCTAGAACTAGAACGGCTCAAGATATCTAAAAACGGTTTACATGTCCCTATCTTAACTTTTCACATAGTATCCTGCTATGTGGTTTAAATTTTAATACAGGGTGATGAAAAATCGGATAATTTTCATCACCCTGTATTAAAATTTATTCCACATACTGGGATAAAACGTGAAAAGTTGGGATAGGGACATGTAAACCGTTTTTGGATATCTTGAGCCGTTCTACTAGTTCTACACTGCTTTGAAGTTGAAAATTTTCGATTTTCACTTGTTTATAACTCATAAACCTAACCTTGTAAATTCCAATGGTGACAACCACCTGTATTAGATTTCTTCAGACATTTAAAAAATATAAAGTTTTACAGGGTGTTTCCGTTAAAATAACGAAGTAGGTGTCAACTTCCGGTATTTCCGGAAGTGCGGCCATCTTGAAAATATTTTCATTGAATTTCTCGTGATCACTTATGTCTGGAAATTTTTTATTTTGAGGTTCTAGGTTCATTAGTTTCCGAGATATAGCCGGTGGCCAGCCTTAAGCAGACACCCTGTATAGGTCACCAATTATGCCTTCTTGGCCTAACGTTACATCCCCCTTTCGCTCATTAAAAAAAAAGACTGAGAAAATCGATTTCTTTTTCCATGTTTTGGCCATTTTGGCTCTGATCCCTTTCAGTTTTTTGAATAGATTAATATCGGATTTATACCAATCGGTCTTTTTTGATGTCTTTTGTTTCACGAATTATGCCTTTTTTGTCAAATCTTACATCCCCCTTTCGTCCATAAAAAAAGTGAAAGAATCGATCTTTTTTTCCAAGTTGACCATGTTGGGCGCCAATCCAACCCCTTTGTAAGGTGTGTCTTCATGAATTAATTATTATTGGATTTATTAATCCGTTGGTTTACAACATCTTTATCTTTGAATTGACACCAATTTCAGTAGTCGGACCTGAAATCTGTAACAGAAAATCCGTAACAGTGTAGTGCTTACAGACTGTTGCTATGTTACTATGTCTGAAGATGCTCTTTTAAAAGTAGTGAAACACTTTTTATACATTGTCCATCCAACAATATAATATTCGCAGTAGAATTTTAAAATTTAGTGTTTCATTTATCATTTACCTTTTTTTTTACATTATTTTTATGTAGATTGTTCGATGTGGAGTGTGGTATAATTAGTTTGTTGTTAATAAGCCAGCTCCTGTACCGACGATGAGGAAAATAAGACGTGCATTTTGTCCTTTTCACATGAGAAACGAATCGAAATGCTCATTTTATTCCTTTTCACGAACTAGCCTAGCCAGTGAAAGTTTGAAGTTGTCACAGCGAGAGTGATTGTAATTTTTTTGTTCCAGGCATCTTGCGATACAAAGTTGACTTCCAGAGTCTGCAGCTAGATGACTTAGACAACGGTGAAGAGTTTGATATAGACGATTATTAAAAAATTTAAATATCATTGGTTGAACTGTGTGTACGTACGATGATGGCTTTATAGGAGTGGTGCCTGATAATATCTCACCTACCCACCTTTTCATTATGTTTTTTTTTTTTATTTGGATTGTTATTTTAATGTTTAGTAAGGTGATTTGTAACAGTAACTCTGAAGTTGTAACTTTAGAACTGATGTTAATGTGCTAATATGATTGACTCCCATCTTTAGGTTTATCAGCGTGACTAGATTATAAATTGAGGTTATATTTTGTTGACTGCTCTTAATATAAAGACATTTAGTGAAGGGGTCCCCTTTTTTCATCGACCCAGTTATTATTGAATGAAAAATTTCTTAGGTAGCCCAATCAGTTTCCTGATATGAGGAGACTGTTCTCTTTTGTGTATTCAAACAAGAAAGTAGTCGACTCATATCAGCAGAGTTTTTCAAAACACCTTGGGTACCTAAGAAAGATTCTTCTTTCACCAAAAGGTATATTTATTAACACGCTCACTGCCACTGACGCTTAAAAGCGTCAGACAGACAAATACACCTGTGCCACCGGACGCTTTAAAGCGTCATGCTCTGTTTTCCTTTATATGCTATGTATTTCAGCTAGGCACTGACAGTCAACGTAGTTGGATGTGTAGGCTCTTCTAAAAACACTGAAGTATTTTTATGTGGTTTATCGCACGTGGTTCGGGTCTGCAGGCATTTGTGTTTTTACTAGAATAATGTTAAATAATAAATAATTTCGGCCCTCGGGGATGTTTTGGCATCAACCAGTGGCAGTGAATGTGTTAAGAGCAGTCAACCAAACATAAAGATGTGAGTCATAAATTCTGTTTTTTGGATCACCTATACAGAGCAACAGTATTATAGACTCAATAGAGCCTTTGCAATACTTTTGTGTAACAATTACAGACATTACATTTCGGGAGCGTTTAGAGGCAATAGGGGGGGAGCAATTCCGGATATTTGCATGTCAAGTGTCATTAAATTAATTTTGAGTCTGAATATGAGGCTTGACCTGCGAGTTTGAATTGTTTTCAAAAGCATACATTCCTCAGTCTTATTATTATGTAAAGGCTACTACTTCTATGAAAGCAACATATTGTAATCTTGAAGATGAGTAATTTTGATATAAAAATGGTTATAAATAGTATTTTAACGAAGTTTCCCTTAATTATTATCAATATCGAAGTATCGGCTATGAAGAAAAAATAAAATTTTTACACCAGCACGATGTTATTTTATTTATTAAAAATTATTTATTTAATATAATTTGCATATGTATAACATTTTATGTATAATAAAAAAAAGATTAAAACAAACATTCCGTTTGAACACAACTCAGTAGTAGTCCAAGCTTCAATCGATCGGGATGATCATATCAACACTACTATATTTACTAAGGCACAATGAATATGTCATTACTGTCATGTCAAGTGTCAAAATTGTCAATAATTGCCATGAATCCAAGAGAGATGAAATTAAATGGTTTCATAGAAAAATTATGTCCTTAATCCTACTTCTAAAATGAAATCAAAGCCTATCTACAACCAAAATTAATATTTCAAACAAACTTTCCGGAGACGTTTTTGGGGGACAATTAATTCGAGAATTGTTGTGTTGTTAATGGTCACAGCAAAGAGGCTCTTCAGGGAGCAAAAAAAAATTTGCAGCTGTCACAAGTCACTTTATTGTAACAGTAGAGGGAAGTATTTAGTAGTATGTCCCAAGGTGTTTTCGAATTTTAATTCCCAAGACAACAGGTTATGATACCGTAGAATTAAAAACTGCAGAAATTTTTTTTACCTGGTTTTAGAGCAACTGTCATGTCCAAGTTGTAACATTGACACCTAGCTCTTTTTTGAAAAGTGAGGTAGATCGGTCCTCGATGTAAGAGATTAATACAATTTTAAAATCGGTCAAAGCCCTAAAACTAGGCCTATTGCTGATGATTACAATTATTGACTGACTAGAGGATGAGCATGAATTCGAATAAGAAGACGAAGAACATAATTGATTGGCATGGGTCGTCATTCAGGCAAGCTTGAAGATAACGATCTCTTTTTAGCGCAGCTAAAAAAAAATGACATTTCGTATAATCAACAGACAGTAATTCCAACAAGATTTTTCCATGTCCTCTAATCTGGTTACATATAAATATTTATAAAACAAAAAATAAATGAAAAAAATTTAAAAATCAGATAACTACGGCACTGGCTTCGCCAAAGGGGCGGTGTTGAGAGACGGCTGCGCCTTTTGCTCAGACGGAAGTGTCAGATTCTTCATTGCGTCCTCAATTCGCTTCACCTCTTCGGCCTCTTCTTCTTTTTTGACTAAATCGTCCAGTTCCTTCTCCAATTCTTCCATATCTACATCATCTATTGGTTTCGCCAGAGTAGACTGCAGGTCTTCGTGAATGTCGACTTGCTGAAAATTAATGAATAAATAAATATTCTACTATTGATATGAAATAAATAAATAGATAGATAAATAACAAAATAGCACAATATTCTAACAGACTGTATGGTTAATGACACGTACAAAAATGGGCGATTTTAATTTGAGAAACAACACGAGTTCTGAAAAGCTGAGAACCCTGTCACGGGTTACAATTTCTATATGACAACACAGCCCCATTATACACCATGAAAGTTTATAAGCACTTGCAGCCAAATTTACAAAGGAAAATTCAGATTTACAATCCTAACTTTGCACTGATTTGGGCAACTTTAATTGTAAAAAAAAACTGACAAGGCAAAAGTTTCTGGTAACTGTGTCATGATAATTATGACCAAACATATTTTTGTTATATTCTAAACAAGGTAAACTCACCTCGCCAACTTGATTCATCAATTCGGGGACCTCGTCCTGGTCATAATTGTTGTATTTTTGTTCAAAAATTCGGAGAGTGTTTCTATAGGACTCGATGATGGACTCGTTTGTTTCAGAATCCTTCAGCTTCTCCAACATGGCCCTAATGTTTTGTAGGGCACCGGTTTTTGAAACGATTCGTTTCTCTAAATTATACTTTTTCTTGAGATACGTTAATGCCTAAAAAAGTTAAACAATTATCAAACACTCATTTGTAACCTTACCATGAAAACTCACCAATTGTTTGTGTTTCTTTTTTACTTCTTCCCTAGCGCAATCTTCACATTCTTTCAATTCGTCTTCTAGCTTCTCGATGACACCCAGAAGCTTTTGTTCCTCTTCCTCTAATTTAAAGATTCCTGCCTCGCAATCATTGATCGGTTTAACTAACGTATCGCTAAGCTTGACGATGTGGGTCACTTGTCCCGCATTATTTTGCATTCTCAAATCCGCCTTCCCTTCTCTCACCAAATAATGAATAAGAATCTTAGCATTGTGAGCTGATAAATTAGGAAAACTGGCCTTGGTTGACTCGAGAAGAGTGTTCAAGTAGATGGCCCTGTTCTTGAACTTCTCCGGAACGGCCAACAGGAGACGCCCCGACTCGTTCTTGAGTACATCGAGATACACAAAAGTCTGCTGGTCCAATTTCTTCGTGTCCGATTTGACCAGCTTCGACCACGTCCAGGAGACCGGTTTTTTTAAGAGAATGTCGGCAAAGTAGCCGGACCAAGAAGAAATGGACGGCTGCTCGAGAAACACATCCAAGCAGACCAGTTCTCCCGAATTGATCATCTCGTCCAGGACCGTGTTTAAAGACGACGGGTAGATCCCGTTGAAGAAAAATTTCCTCTTCATTGCTGCAGGTGTGAAGGTGTATTCCGATGTGCAAGACAGGCTCAGGGAGATGCTATTCTTCCAAAAATTACATTTTATATCCCTGTCCTCGGGATTTACCTCTGAACTTCTTATTGGGGAATATAAGGCTGCCAATTTCTTTTCGTCTTTGAAGCAAGCGGGTAAAACATGGTTTGGAAAGGGATACGACATCGTGGCTTATCTCGGATGGAGTTCACTTAATTTCTGCAGCAAATTACAGATAATAATAAAAATGTAGGAAATTTTGTTTTTAAAATTAAACAGTATCTCTTAATTGGGACAGGATATCATGAATTATGGATTTAGTACTGATTACAATATTTCCTGTTGATAAAAAAAACACTAATGAATAGATTTTACCAAGTAAAGATTGAGCGAATAATGATTAAAAAACCGTACCTACACGAAATTTAAAAAAACCACTTGTGCAATACTGCTAAATTTTGCCAACGAATAGCTCTACAATCTGGCAACACAACACTATTAGGGGGCGGGAGTGGGGGTAAACAAGCCCTTATCATTATGTGAAATTTTGTCTTTTTTACAATAATTGGACACAGACAATCATGCAAATGGATCAAACAAGATACATAGCAAATACAGATAAATGTTCCAACATGGGATTCCCCTATGTATCCAACACGGGATTCCCCTATGTATCTCACATTGACAGTATTTCCTCTTAAATTTTAAGGCATCCATTAACAAATTAACAATAAAAATGTTTAAAAAATGAAACATGAAACTCTATAGATTGCTTTTACTCTGCTGTTGAAAGAAAAAATACTTTTTAAAATTTCGTCATTTTTTAGGTCATCCTTTTCCTGTCTGTATGAAATAACTGAGGGATGATAATTTAGAAATTATTGTAATGTCAAGACAGGAGTTTCTGAAATGAGATGATGACCAGGGGCGGGAGTGGGGGTAAACAAGCCCTTATCATTATGTGAAATTTTGTCTTTTTTACAATAATTGGACACAGACAATCATGCAAATGGATCAAACAAGATACATAGCAAATACAGATAAATGTTCCAACATGGGATTCCCCTATGTATCCAACACGGGATTCCCCTATGTATCTCACATTGACAGTATTTCCTCTTAAATTTTAAGGCATCCATTAACAAATTAACAATGAAAATGTTTAAAAAATGAAACATGAAACTCTATAGATTGCTTTTACTCTGCTGTTGAAAGAAAAAATACTTTTTAAAATTTCGTCATTTTTTAGGTCATCCTTTTCCTGTCTGTATGAAATAACTGAGGGATGATAATTTAGAAATTATTGTAATGTCAAGACAGGAGTTTCTGAAATGAGATGATGACCAGTAACATCTGGTCGAAGATATGGACACTGGAGGTCTTTATTATATTTTATGATAGATGAGATTGCAGAATCAACCACAATGAACAACGAGCGTCTGTTTTCGCACTTTTCGTGTTTGTCAGCACTGGATATCCTTTTCCCTGGTTAACTTAAACATTGAAATGAATACAAAGTTGGTACACAAAATTAATTTAGGATTTTCGAATCCTTATAGGGTCCAAAGAAAAATTAATCACCCAAGAAAGTATTGCGTAGGGGGTCAGTTTAAGCAGGCGTGGGGGGTCAGTTTAAGCAGCAAGATTACCACTAGCAAAGTTTTTTTTTCAACGACCAAGACAGAAGAACCAAAATAATATTAAAAATGTAGGTGAAATTGCTTACCGAAATTGAGGTTAATATTTTGTTATCTTTGTACTAATTTAAATGCAACACCAAAACCACTGACCATTACGTAAAATTCTACAAGAGGAACTGTGCATAAAATAAAGGTCTATCTAACATTACATTACCTATACATTAAACTGTTAAACACTTTGTTGAAATATTAATGTTATTGTTATTACGGAAGTTTTCTTCTTCTTCTTTTCAAAATTATTTGCATTTGATTTGATCACAAAATTATGTAATGTCAGTTGTCAGTTATGTCATTTTTTTGTGTCATTATATATCATATGTCAATTATACATCCGTCACTAAATACAAAGTCCCATACCATGATATAAGCGCAATCGCATGCGCCATGACGTCATAAAAATACTTCAACAATGTTAGGACATTTATGAGGGACGAAGAAGTAGGTATATTTGTTAATGTACTACTACTACTACTACTACTACTACTACTACTACTACTACTACTACTACTACTACTACTACTTGTAAAAGGAAGAGCATTTTCTTCAGGTGCCTACATAAAGTAAATATTATTGTAACAGTGATGTATACCTCTATTCTCTACGCGATTCTTTACGGGTAAAGAATTCATTCTTTACATGAACCTTTTTTAAAGGTAAAGAATGTAAATAATGCCAAGTTTTGATATCGCAAAACCCATCAATCGTGTGAGGTTGTGGGATTCACATTTCCATAAACAACAAATAACATGAACAATTATTATTATTCAAGTAGCATTTACAACACCAAAACAACATATAACATAACCCTATTTTCTATTATTGACATTCTTTCCGTATTCTTTTCATTCTTATCTTACATTAATATATGCATTTATATTTACGTCAAACGTCAGGAATGAATTCTTTACACGTAAAGGCACATCAGCAGTGAATCACATCACTAAGCCTCGCGGCGTCGTCATGTTGAATGGAAAATAGTTGTTATTGTAACGACTTTAGTACATTTCATGATACAATGACAATGATATACAAGATATGATACTTATAGCGGTCTTATTTTCGTCACATCGGCGCAATGACGTCAGTGGATCTCATAAAAGCGCGAAATTTGAATTTGTATTGACTTGTGCATGGATGAATTCAGCTTTTGAAGGTTTTCTTCAAGTGTTTATTGAATTATCATAGATACCTACATGTGTTAATTTAGCAAGGCAGCTTGTATAAAGTATCATCACTTTTAGGATCAAATAGAATGCAATACTCATTCAATGCAATAATGCAATGAGAGGAGAATAGGTATTGAAATGTGAATATTTTTTATCTAATGTCGTAATATTTCTGCCAAACGAAATATCAAAATTTTTTATTCTAGGCACAATACGTAGAAAAGATATTTAAAATTTTGTTCAACATGATATCTGCAATTTTTCTTCACTGTATAAGAGTTGGGGGTGGAAAAAACAAAATAAGGATGCAAGATGCAAACGGGTAAAATCTTCTAGGGGTTAATTTAAAATAACACAACTCGCTTCAACCCTTTGTTTCCACTTTGTGAAGTTCGCCCGGATTATGAATAATAATTTAATTGACCGGGATAATTAGCATTAGGGTGTAAAAAATAAATTATAGAGGGGAGGAGTGAAATCTTCTAGGGATGCATTTAAAATGGGTAAGACGCGTCCAACCCTATCTGCTCAACATCTATCCGATTTTACTCATTTATTTGGCCAAGTTATTCCAGATTCTGAACACGTGTATTGGATACCTGTATAACTACTTATATATAGACGTTCGGCCACACCAATCAAAATACTTGATGCTTTAATGCTTTATCCGTCTTTCTCGGAAACATTTTGGTAGGTACACTTTATTAAAAATCACGATCAATCCTCTTTTTCTTGGAGAATACTATCATATATTAGGTCTGCAAGCGCACCCCATAAAATCGCGTTGGAAATGGAGTAAGTGGCATGGGTGAGGTAACTATGTCAAACTAATTGTGATCGATTCTTTATGCAAAAACACACCTCAGTTGTTTTTTACCGAAGATTTACACATTGAAACATATAAAAAATCAACAGTTTAAAGTATTTGTGCCGCGCACGCCTTTTCAATAAAATTTCGATTTTAACTCCGTAATATCTCCGGTAATAAAACCAAAAATTTGGAGAAAAATAAGCGAAACTATAGAGCTTATATTAATTAAGAACAAAATGGAGATTTAAAAAAAAAATTTTGTCAAATTTTTGAGTTTTTTTTTCAAATTAAAGAGTTGTGTTACAGATTTTCGAAATTATTGATATATTCGGTAAAAATCAACTGATGAAGGTGTGTTTTTGAAAAAAGAATTGGTTAGAAACGGTCACCTCACCCATAGGTATGTGAACTTGGCCCGAAAAAAGTCGGGGAGGGTATGGTAAAATGTAACAATCGATTGTCCAACGTAGGATGACGTTTTACCACCTTTAGTTTTTTTAAAAGATTTTTTTTAAATTTTCGGGTCAACGTCACATGCCCGAAAAAAGCCCGCGGTACGGGTGGTAAAACGTACCATTCGATTGACCATGTCGTTTTACCACCAACTTATTTTGTTTTACCACTTTTAGAAAAAAGTTATGGAATAAATAATTTTTACCATAGCCGATACCTATATGGTAACTCGGGCAAAGTTTAGGTGTGTGGTAAAGCCAAAACGATGACTATATGGTGGGTCAAAACTTTGTACAATTTTGCACCAACCCGATAAAAATTTTACCACCCCTTAACTCTGATATACCATCCCCAAAATCACCGTCCCCGGCCTTTATGGTGCTTTATAAAATTCGGGGCAACTTCACAAGTGCGTACAAATGGGAAAGTTAGTTCCAGGTGATGGTTAACGTTTTACCACTTTGAAACAACTAGAGAAAAGGTTTTATCACCCCGTAGTTTTCATTTACTATACACCCAGAATCACAGCCCCCGGCCTTTATGTGTTATATATGAATAAATTCGGGCCTATACTTCACAAAATGCGTAAATATCGGAAAGTTAATTCCAGGTGGTTAAAAACGTTTTACAATTTTGTACCAACCCGAGAAAAGGTTTTACCGCCCCTTAGTTTTCAGTTACCAGCCCCAGTATCGGCCTTTTTGTGGATTGAAACAAAGTGTGGTAAATTTTTTTTAGATCACCTGAAAGTAAACCTCCCGGTATTCCCGAACTTGTAAGTTGGCCCGAATTCCAGAAAGCTCATAAAAGGCCGGTAAATCAAAATTAAGGATGGTAAAATATTCTGTCGGGTTGTCACAAAATTGTACAACGGTTTTTTTAACCACCATATAGTCATCGTTTTGGTTTTACCACCCACGTGAACTTGGCTCGAATTACCACATAGGTATCGGCTATGGTAAAAATTACTAATTCCATAACTTTTTTCTAAAAGTGGCCAATCAAAATGAGTTGGTGGGAAAACATGGTCTAACGATGGACAATCGAATGGTACGTTTAATCACCAGGCCCGCGTTTTTTTTTTTGGTCATGTGAAGTTCGTCCGAAAAAAAATTAAACAAAAAAAAAACTAAAGGTGGGAAAACGTGGTAAAAAAATCGGGTAAATATATACATCCACGTCTCCTAAGTTTTTAAGTAATTTTTTCAGCACCGAGAGGAGCGAAATAGGGGTGCTGGATGGGTAAGAAGCTAAAAACAGCCATTGCAAACTAATATTAAGGTCACAACTAAGGCTTCTTTGACACCACGGTCGAATTTCTATTTTTTTCTTAACTTTCAGGGCAAGGAATATCTTCGAGATTAGCACGGTTTTTATTTTGAATTTTGCATTTATTTTGCATTATTTTATATTCCAAAAATCATTGCATCAATCCCTGTGGATTGGACACGATATATGTGAAAGCGCATATAGTGCCGGTCCGTCACTGTTGTACACGCTTCGAAGCGCTTTGCATTGTCGTCAAGTGGTTGTTTCCGAGACTCGAGGCATTTAATCGGCGCTTCTGCCAGGTCCGTACTTGCATTTGCACTCTCAAAATCGATTTTTAATGGCGTTTTGTTGCCTTCCCTTTCATTTGCAAAGCAAATGAATACCTTCGAGGTGTTACTATAAGGTATGTTCTCCACTCCTATATAGGTGCTATAGTGAAACTGTGGGAGACGCGGATGTATATAATGACCAAAAATCGATTATGACGTTTTACCATTCAGCCCGACTTTTTCTCAGGTACCAACTTCACGTACCTCTCACCTATGCCACTTATTCCATTTCTAGAGTAGGGAGTGCGCTGATTGCAGGCCTAATAGTGATCAGATAGCTGGCGTGTAACCAGGAGATGTAGGTTCGAGCCCCACTCGAGACACAATACTTTTTCTAACACATTCTCGTTCTTTATTACATGATCAATAAATAATATGAGTTGAACGATCTAAATCTTAAAATGAAATATATCATAAGGAACAATTATTACATCTATGTCACTGAATCGATTCTTTCCCAACTCGAATCATCTTATCTAATGCACAACTCTTCTATAATTTAATCAACAAACAGCTATGATGAATGATGAATGTATCGCATCATTATTTTCATAAAAATATACCTAAGTGCTCTTTCAGAATACCAGCACCAATGTTTGTTATTATTTTGTTTGTTTGTCAGCTCTGCGAGCTTAATTCATAGCAATTTTCGATTTCATTTAGTTCGATTCATAGTCGCACGACGTCTTTCTATTCTACGAGTCGCGTTGCGCGTTTTCAGTAGGTACCTTATTAGTTTATTATAGTTTGGTTTTATTTAGTTTCAGTTCGCGATCAACTCGCAAGTGGGGCAGTGGACAGCCGCCTCGTCGTAATAGATTAAAACATTATTACGTTACGTCATTTCGCTCTTGCTTCGCGCGTTCGCGAGTCGAATGAATCGCGCTGAGAAGTGAAATTATTGATGTTACTATTGTTGTTGATCTGATAATAACGCGAGTTGGATAATAGTTTTTTTTTCGCTTTGAGATGTAATTCTTTAATTCGTACTTAATTAATAATAATTAATTAATTAGCTTTTTATTGAAAATAATAATAAGTAGAATAGATTTTTATTAGTGGTGTATTAATAATAATCATCCAGTTATGATGACTTTGGAATTGGCAACAAGGTGAGAGATTTATGTTTTTTTACGCTTTGTTTATCGCTTTATTTATAAAATCGGGCACGCATTGTGTCGGTGATTTGTTTGCGTGGGATGTCGAGAGTAGGTACTTGCATCAATTCGGCGAAAAAAAATAGGTATGGAAAGTTTCGGATATAATTATTGTTAGTTACCTTGCTACCCAAAAACGCGCGTGGTGATCGTAATTTAAAAATAACTGAGATGTTACAATACATGAGTCAGATCGCTATACTTTATTTTCTTAACACCGACACCGATTCATCTTAATTAAATTTAAAAAATAATTATTGTAAGATAATAATTAGTTAATATTTCCACTTAAAGCAAAGAAGGCTGCTATTATACCTATAGTTGCCGTACATACAATAAGTACAATAGAACCAGCAGGACCAGGGATGGTAAAATAAGTTATTGCAATTAAATTACCCAAATGGTGCAATAATTAAGATAAAAACATGGAAAGTCTTCCTTCTATATTGAGAGGCCGACTTTTCGAAACATTCCAAAAAATGGGGCTTGAATTTTTTAATATTTTTAAATTTTTATAACAAAAAAAACCGTTCCCAACCTAAGGTCACGTCGTGTTTGCATTTGCAAAATCGTCGCGTTTGCAAAATCAAGCCCTTTGTACGATAAAATTGAGATAATTTTTATTTTTCAAAATTTCTTTTTGCTGACTTTTTCAAAATTTCTTTTTGCTGACTATTTCAAAATTTTACAAAAAACTTTACAAGATTGTTTTTTCATTAGTAAAAATTCAGAATAATTGAAAATAAGTCACTGAGTCTGCAAAATGATAAAACCTAATGTCGCCCTTTTTTTTAAATTTATTACGTCTGTTTACGTCTGTCCCCTAATGGGTACCTATCTCGTAAACGTAAACGCTAACAGATACAGGGTTGATTGAATCGCAGAAAAGATGCGCTATTTTATTACCATCTCAAATCCGTCAACTGTGACCGTTCCTGAAATATGCTGAAAAAACTGAAAAATCAAGATTTCTTCTTTTAGACTGGCGTGAAAACAGCCGCTAAAAAGATAAAAAGATCGCTGACAATTTTTGAACGCACTATATGCATAAGTACTTTTTTTTCAAAATATTACAATTTTGAAAAAAATTAAAAAAGACCACTAGAACCATCAGCCCCTACAGAAGGGTACACCCGGAATAATTTCTTGCAAAGAACTACAGGGGCGGGTATTTCAAATCATGATATTCAGCCCCATTAAACTTAAAAATTATATACATAACTCGATTTTTCAAAATAGGGATATTTTGAAAAAAGTATCAGTTTCTACAGAAAACACTAACTAGGAATAATTTCTTTCAAACAACTACAAGGGTGCGGTATTTTAAATCAATCCGTTCATCCCCATTAAAATTAAAAATTAAATAACTCGATTTGCCAAAATAGTCAAATTTTGAAAAAAATTACGAAGAACCACTAGGACCAGTTCCTACAGAAAACACTAGGAATAATTTCTTGCCAACAACTACAGGGGCGGGTATTTAAATATCATGAACCATTAGAAAGAAAAATTAAAAAACCTATTTGCAAAAATAGGAAAATTTTGGAACAATTACAGAAGAACACTAGAACCAGTACCTATACAGGGTACACTAGAAATAATTTCTTGCAAAAAAAACTACAGAGGCGGTCATTTTAAATCATGTCATTCATCCGTATTAAAATAAAAAATTAAATAACTCGATTTTCCAAAATAGGAAAAATTTGAAAAAATTACGAAAGACCACTGGGACCAGTTCCTATAGAAAACGTCAGGAATATTTTTTTGTAAACAACTACAGGGGGGCAGGTATTCCAAGTCATGTCATTCATCCCCATTAAAAAGAAAAATTTAATAACTGGATTTTCCAAAATAGGAAAATTTTTAAAAAATTACGAAATACCACTAAGCAGTTCCTACAGAAAACACCAGGAATAATATCTTGTAAACAACTACAGGGTGGGTATTTTAAATCATGCCGTTCATCCCCATTAAAATTAAAAATTAAATATCTCGATTTTCAAAAAATAGGAAAATTTTTAAAAAATTACGAAAGACCACTGGGAACAGGGACCAGTTCCTATAGAAAACTTCAGGAATAATTTTTTGTAAACAACTACAGGGGCGGATATTTCAAATTATATGTCATTCATCCCCATTAAAATGAAAAATTAAGTAACGCGATTTTCCAAAATCGGAAAATTTTGAAAAAATTACGAAAGACCACTAGGACCAGTTCCTACAGAAATCACCAGGAATAATTTCTTGCAAACAACTATAATTTCTTGCAAACAACTACAGAGGCGGACATTCTAAATCATGTCGGTCATCCCCATTAAAATGAAAAATTAAATAACTCGATTTTCCAAAATAGGAAAATTTTGAAAAAATTACGAAAGACCATTATTAGGACCAGTTTCCACAGAAAACACCAGGAATAATTTCTTGTAAACAACTACATGGGCGGATATTTCAAATTATGTCATTCATCCCCATTAAAATGAAAAATTAAATAACTCGATTTTCCAAAATAGGAAAGTTTTGAAAAAATTACGAAAGACCTCTGGGACCAGTTCCTACAGAAAACACCAGGAATAATTTTTTGTAAACAACTACAGGGCGGGTATTTAAATATCATGAACCATTAAAAAGAAAAATTAAAAAACTCGATTTGCAAAAATAGGAAAATTTTGGAACAATTACAGAAGAACACTAGGACTAGTCCTACCTAAAGGGTACACTAGAAATAATTTTTTGCAAACAACTACAGGGGCGGGTATTTCAAATCATGTCATTCATCTCCATTAAAGTTAAAAATTAAATAACTCGATTTGCCAAACAGGAAAATTTTGAAAAAATTGCAGAAGAGCACTAGGACCCATACCTATAAGGTACACTAGACATTATTTCCTGCAAACAACTACAGGGGGGGTATTTTAAATCATATCGTTCATCCCCATTAAAATGAAAAATTAAAATACTCGATTTTCTAAAATAGACAAAGATATGACCATTTTTCAAAATTATGTTCGCCTAATGAAGATCATTTCAAAGCAGTAAATACCTACAATTTTGAAAGAATATTGGTGAAAAGGAAAATCACGATATCAACAACACTAATAAGGTTACCGATTTTGTAAAATTAAAGTCATGTTATTATACGATAAAATAAATACCATTTAATAAAATATCACTCTGTGTATGTAGTATATTTTTATTGAGGCCACCCTTTCAAAATATGGCCAAATATTTTGGATAGGCCTTTTGTATAAACTTTTTCAGTTGATTGATTCAAGTTAAGACCATATCAAAATTAAGATTACCTATATGAATAATATTAAAGCCACCCTTTCAAAAAAAGGACCTCACCTACCTAAAATTTGACTCTATTTTTTTATTATTTGAAATGATCGGCTGTATTTTTTTACTGTTTTGAAAGATCAATAAAAATTAAGATTCCAAAACTAAGATCACCGAGTTTTCAAAAGCCATCTATTATTATAACAATCCAGATCATTTTAAAAAATTTACTATCCTGCAAAATATATAGTTTGTAGCGCGATAAAGGCAACCTGGCAACGTAGCCTACCAGAGCCCTCTTATTACCTCCCCGCAACATGTGGACCAGGGCAGTGTCGAGTAGAAAAAAAGTACGTCAGACAATAAGCTTTTTGCGGGTGGCTCGTTGAAAATTGGCTAAGAAACTAAACTCCTGCTACGCCCAACGTGGGGCGCCAACTACTCGACTGCCCAGGCACTCGCACCATAAGCACCATAACACTCTGGATGTTGCGGGGAGGTAAGAGTGCGACATTGCCAGGTTGTGGTTTACCGCTCTACAAGTTTAATTATTATAATTATGTCGATTTTTTCTCAAAAATGAAAAAAAATTCGTTATTTTGCGAAAATCAAGGTCATAACAATTTTTTACAATTTTATAATTATGGTCACTAATTGAATGTGTAGAGGAGTTTTTATCACTTATAATAATTTCAGTATGGTCACTAAGTTTGCAGCATCAGATCTGTTAACGTTAGGTACTCTTTAAAAACCGTAGGAAATTTTGGTGAATGAAAAAACTCAAATTGTAAGAAAATAGAATAATAATAAAAATATGTTGGAATTAGTAGGTATGACAAAATTAAGTTCTTTCGAAGCTAGCGAAGCTATCGAAATTATTAGTCCGACAAGACCTTTTTTATCAAGGTCATCATTTGATTTAGCTATACGACTAATAATAATACAATAGGTACAGTTATTAGGTAGGACAATGGCGGAAATTCAGCATAAAATTTGAAATTTAGCATAAATAAGAATAACATAGATACCTAACCAAAAACCAAAATGTTGATTATTTATCTGTTTTTCTGTAATTAAATCCAGGAGTTTTCACTATAATTATAGTGCTAGCGCTAGTGTTTTAATATCAGAATAATAGTTTATGTTATCTTTTATCTTTTTGATTTTTTTTTATCTCAAAGCAACGACCTCCTAAAAATAACTACTTACAGTAACTTGATCACTGAATTTTCCAGTCGTAATTGATCCAAGTTTTCTCCTCTTTAATCTGTAAAGTATGCGGCCGTGCGCCCGCCCCCCAAACCCGCCCCCTCATTAAATTTTTTTCAAATATCGACTTTCCAGGTCCAACTTCGCTTTGGCATCAACAAGTGATAGTTTTTTCAAGCATTTTTTTGTTTTTCAAATTTTTTTTCAAAAACAAGAAAAAAAATTCGTGATTTACGTAATTGATAGGAAAGGTTTTGACTTCGTCGATTTTCACATGGTGGCCCAAAAAATAAGTTTTTCTCGGTACTTTTCAGTTTTCACCCGATGATAATTATTGGAAGGTCAGCAAAAAAAAAAAAAATTCCGCAGATCGTTGACCACTCGAAATAAAGCAAAAGGAAAAGTTGATGCGAGGTTTTTTTATCTTCTTCTTTAGTTGAAAAATATTGACATGACAACGCCACAATGGCTTATTTTTCAAAATATGGTCTATAGATAATGGGTAGTTTGAAAAAAAAATAACAACCATTTCACAGAAGTTCACATTGACACAGAGCAGGGGCGTGTAGGGGACCCCAAAATATGGTGTTATAGGCGGAGAAGTTATAGGCCTTGAAGTTAAGGGTTTAAAATTTCGAAAAAAATCATTCTCTATACTTGAACTTCGAAAAACTAAATTTGGTACACGATCTCTCTCTCTCTCTCTCTCTCTCTCTCTCTCTCTCTCTCTCGTAGTGTACCAAGAGCATTCATTGACAGTACTTAAGTAGACTTAAATGATAGCATTTTAAAGGGATGATATAGATAAGGGATGATTCACCCTTAAAATAATACATAATTTTTTAGCCTGTTTCCCGATTTTAGAAATTATTACTTCATTTATTGGGGAATTTAATTCTAAAACTTTTATTTTTTTATGATTTTCAAAAAAAAATTTGTCGTCAACAAAAATCCGAAAAACTAAACAAAAGTATTGCAATTCTGTTATTTAATAATCGAAAATTCAAAAATTGGTTTTTAAATTAAATGTCAAAGTTGAACGATCAGGAAGAAAGTTGAAAATGGCAGAGATTTTTGAAAAATAACAACAGACAAAATTTTGATAATAAAAAACCAACTTTTGAATTTTCGATATATTTTTTTAGTTTTTTTAGATTTTTGTTGAAAACGACAAAGTTTCTTAAAAAATAATAAGATAACTTAAATTTTTAGAATTAAATTCCCAATAAAATGAAGTAACAAATTTATTAAATCGGCAAACAGGCTACAATTTAACTCTGCTTATTGCCAATGATACTATTGGCACACACACACACACACCTTGTACCAAATTTGGTTTTTCTAAGTTTAAGTATAACTGAGATAACCCCTATTTCAAGGCCTATAACTTCTCTAGGGTGCAACTTTAGTACCTATAGAAATAAGTTGCGTTAAATCGCCATATTTAGGGGTCCCCTACACGCCCCTGTTCTGTGTCGGTGCTTATGGGAATCACCCTCTGAGTGTTCTATGAGATATTGAGTGTTCTATTTCAGCATAAAATCAATTTCTTAAAAAAGAGGTCTTAAATCAACGGGGGTTTCAGATATCCAGATCTCCAAATCTCCAAATAAGGAGTTACATTATAAGTACCTACATAAGTCCGGTCAAATTAGACCAAAAAATAAGAGTGAAGGTACATAAAATCCCAACAAGCTGAAAATGAGTAAAATTGTTCAAAACATAATTACCTAAAAATAAATATTAAAAGTTCCCCATCGTTCCCGTATGTGGAAAAAAATTACTAAAGGTCAAAGGTCAAAAAAAAATGTTTTTTTTGCGATTTTCAGCAAAACGGTAAGTTTTATCATAAAATTACCTCAGACAAAAATTGTAGATCATAAAATTATCTATAAAAAATGTATTCGTAATTTTTTTCCTAAGAGCCACCATTTCTGAGATATAGATGGGGAAACCACGTTAAAAAAAAACGCGCCAAGTACACTGCTACCTCATAGATATTCTTCTACATCTTTTCGAACCGCTATATCTCAGAAACGGTGGCTCATAGGAAAAAAATTATGAATACATTTTTTATAGATAATTTTATGATCTACAATTTTTGTCTGAGGTAATTTTATGATAAAACTTATCGTTTTGCTGATAATCGCAAAAGAAATTTTTTTTGACCTTTGACCTTTAGTACTTTTTTCCACATACGGGAACGATGGGGAACTTTTAATTTTTATTTTTAATTATGTTTTGAACAAGTTCACTCATTTTCAGCTTGTTGGAAATTTATGTACCTATCTTTGAATGTCTAAATTGACCTGACTATACATAATAATACCAGAAATACAACCTAATGCAGCATTTTACATAAATTTCCTACTTCCCATCAAAGATTTTCTAAAAAAAAAGACTCCAGATAAACACCACTTTACAGACCTCAGATTTAGATCATATAAAGAAGTCAGTAACCTCAGAAAACGAGTCCTTCCTGATTATTACCTATTAAATGCCCCGCTAAACATAAAAGAACACAACTGCAGTTAACAGTACGCGAATCGAATAAAACGAGTTGTTGATTCTTGTTAACATTATTATTAGTGTGTTATGTTCACTATACCTACTATCTGTTACTACACAGTTACAGCCTTGATTTTTTTATTCGCAGCACTTTCACTGCAGCCCAGCTGGACAGGGAGATCCGTCGGACGGAAGTCGAGGACATTATGTGCGACCAAGGAATCATCACTACCGAAATTAACGAAGACAAGTCATGTTCGGTCATAGTATCCGCCACGTAAGTACCTAAAAATAAAAATGCATCCATCTGATCTGTTATAATTAATTAATTAACCTGCTGATGAGTCAAATAAGGAACACTCCAATTTGTTTGATTAAAAAAAAACTTTGTGCTTATTATTATTCGAGAGTGATGAGCTTTAAATACATTGAAACACATGATGTGTGCGTGGATAACCCACGGGAGGTTTGCGGTATTTTATAATTAATATTGGGTTTTAATGGCCAATGAATAGTGGAGATAAAGTTATAGGAAATGTGGATTATTAAAAAAGGATCCGCGTGCTTACGTTTCACAATGATGATTACTTCTTGGATAACTTAAATGTGGTGAGTGATGCGTTTAATGTCGTTAAAAAAATGCGAATGTGAAAATCTGTGCATGAGCGACACGGTAAGCCGCGTCTAACACTCTCGTTGCGGAAGTATCCCTTCTCTCCCTGCCCTTCTTGCCTGCTCCCGGTCTAGGTACAGGTTTTTTGATCATTCTGCTACAAAGTCTTTCTCTCAGCACTGCGAGGCAAGTTATACAGGGTCCAGTCTTCAACATGTCACTAGGGGTGGCCTCGTGCTACCCTCAACTTTCCCATCATCTTCCCAATAAAAGCATTTTTTTGTGCACCATGACACTTTTGTAGGAATTTATTAAAAATAAACTCTGTGCGACGTGGATAAATGGTGGGAGTCCTCCCTGCTCCCCCTTCTCTCCATATTCTTAACTTTCACTCCCGCCTTTCTCTCTCCCCCTTCCGTTCTCTATCTTTCCCTCTCCCCCCTCCCTCATCGGTGTTATCGACTCTGGGATGGTCTTCCAAGCAGAAGTATTGAGGTATGGCGATCCCGGCCTTCTTATTTGCTTTTTTCCTCGCACTCGTTTTTCCTCTTTCTTACAAAAAAAGACGAAAAAGACAAAAAAAGTGAAATTTGGAGTAGTCTTCAACATGTCACTAGGGGTGGATTCGTGCCACCCTCAACTTCCCCATCATCTTCTCAATAAAAGCAATTTTTTGCTCCGTCACACTTTTGAAGGAATTTATTAAAAAGGAACTCTGTGCGACGTGGGTAAATGATGGGAGTCCTCCCTGCTCCCCCTTCTCTCCATATTCTTAACTTTCACTCCCGCCTTTCTCTCTCCCCCTTCCTTCCTCTATCCTTCCCTCTCGCCCTCTTCCCCCTCCCTCGTCAGTGTCATTCGACTCTGGGATGGTCTTCCAAGCAGAAGTATTAAGGTACGGCAATCGCCTTCTTATTTACTTTTTTCCTCGCACTCATTTTTTGATTGCCTCTGACAAAAAAAAAACAAAAAAGACAAAAAAGTGAAATTTGGAGTAGCTTTCTCCAAATAGGGCCCTTAACAGGCTAGTGCTAGATTTTTTGGCAACTGACAAAAGCTCACTATAGCGATGTAGGGCCCTTTTTTCCGCTTCATGTTATTCCAGAAAATCGAAATCAAAATGAGAAATAAGACACTGACATTTTTGAACAATCACCAGATGTGTGTTTAGGCCGGCAGAAAAACCTCAATACCATCAATTGGGACTTGCAGGAAGTGATTTTTCTGCTCTTTTTTCAACAATCCCAAATTTTATTCATTTTGAGGCAGGTTTCGTGGAAGTCTAGAGTGAGGGGGTGATCTACAATAATGGACCCATGGAGAAGCGTTATATGCTTCCCAAAAAAGCTGACCGGTGGGGATCGTTTAAAGAAAATTAATTACAAGTTCCAAGTTCCTGGTCATACATTCTCGAGCTAAGATCGCGGTTCTGCAACTGCAAATACATCTGCAAGAAGACTTTGTTCAATCCAAAGCCTACACCTACCCCAAGTATGTTCTAAAGGGGTTCTAAATGACGGATGAGCAGCTTGAATGTTACCAAACCTAATCTAGACGAAACCTAGAGTGCAAAAGGGATTCAGTAGATTACTGCTGACTGACATTTTGGCGAGGGAGGAGGGTGGGAACCCCTCATGGACACCTATCGGCCTAAACCCCTTCCAGGTGGTGATAACCCTGGATTGAGGCTGGAAAGTATAATCTGTAATTCGAATGAGTATTTATCTCGTGATATGTTTGATCTGGATGAATAAACCTACT
The DNA here is from genome assembly GCA_910589415.1 of Malachius bipustulatus. Taxonomy (NCBI): domain Eukaryota; kingdom Metazoa; phylum Arthropoda; class Insecta; order Coleoptera; family Melyridae; genus Malachius; species Malachius bipustulatus. The sequence goes on from OU342633.1 coordinate 34,808,408, forward strand.
GTCTGGAAGAGTTATATCTGTTTCGAATGATTACCGACATGAACATTTAAACAATAATAATTTATTATTACTGCAATGCTAGTATACTGGGTATCGCGTTTTAACGTCCTTGACTGTCTATTGAGACTGCGACAAATCATGGGTTACTTATTTATTAAACAATAATTAATTGACGTACATAGTTCATTGATTTCTGGAACTTCAATTTATTAATTTCGTGACGAAGTCCATCCAATCAATCCTTTAAATCGTGCTTGTGGACACTGACAATGCGCGTTTGCGCTTAATAGATCCACTTATAAAAACGACACTCTTTTGATCTATTTATTATTAATTTTAATTAAATAAATGAAAAATAACTTATTGGTGGCTCTATCATTTTTATGTGTGAATGCTGGCTATGTAATATTTTACGTAGGTATTTCTAATTTCGAGGATGATAAAAGAGTTGGATTTGGTCTTTCTCTCTAGGGTGTGAGATTGTGTGGAGCTGGAGACACTGTCCCATTCATGGGGTGGTGACTGGAAAAGACATAGTATTTGATAAATTAACATTCCATAGCCAATAGGTATGAGAAGCTTTTCTTCTTCGTTACATAATCTGCTAATACAGTATTTATACTGGTCACGGCACCATTATTCTTTGAGTTGAAGTCTCTTCAATTGAACTATTTCACCATGTAGCGGATACCAGGTACATACCATCTTTTTTGGGTGCCAAATTCTGGTTCAAGGTGAAAGTCTAAAAACTGGCTGGTTTAAGTTTATCGCAATCTCATCGCCACGTGATCCGATAACCGCACACTCACTCCCACTACTCCCAGATCCAGACCACATTGATTTGAATTTATAGCATGCAACAGCTTATTGAAAAGGGTGGACAGTTGGTCGGGGTTGGTTGTCGTTGTCGTGCGTCCTGTTGCTCGTGGCTTTGTTGGAAGGGCGCCACTACTTGCGCGCGTCTTCTGCCGTTGACTTCCTAGTAAACGGAATGGAGATGGAGCCTGGGTACTGCACCTATATTTGAAATGAGGGGGTGCGTTTTTAGGCTTCACCGTAACAGGTAGGTTAAGTATGGTTTCTAAGGTTTCCTTTGACGAGATGTTCAAGGCTACTGTTCACCTTTGTTCACTATCAATAAGTTTCACATTTGATTACTCGACCTTACGCCCATTTCTTTTGAACGATTTCATGACGAGTATTTTGAGTGAATTTGTTTATAACCTTCTGCATGTGTAGGTTAAGGTCATAGTTTTGCAAGCTTAAAAAACTAAAGTACTCCTAATCTTTGACTCCTCCATTTTTTTTATGGGAGCAGAGACAAGCATTTCTTTCAGGGTTTACGCGTTTTCAGTCCATAAGTTTCCCCATGACCAATTTAACATTATTTTCTGCTGGATGCTTAGCCTAGGCTATGGTAGCCTTTGTGGTCAAGTTGACTAGGTCATCCACTACCATTACCATGTCATTGTAATTGAGTTAAGACTTCACCCTTCGGGCATCTTTTTGGGAACGGTTAATGGACTCTCTGTCCTTCCAATTTTATTATCGTCAACTTTCTTCAGGAAGACCTTTAGTTTCCTCCCTCCAGGTTTGTGAAATGTAAATCTCGTCAAGGGCAGGTGATTAGTGACTCTATAATTATTGGGCTATTCTGTAGGTTGTCGTTCATATCGATAGTGTAAACTCTGGGGAATAACGCCTTGAAGGAACTGCTAGTGGTTTGCTTCCAAACGTGGTTGCTGGTTCGGATGAGGCTTCCAAACTTTTGGGCAGTGAAAAAAAATTACAAAAGCTTGAAATGAAACAACTGATGTATAGAATGAACTTTTATATTCTTTCTGACGATATTTAATAACCGATTCTCTATTTCAACCTTGGGAAATGAATGTTAATTAACATCGACCTTGCGGACGTTAATAATTAATCAAAAACGCAAGAAATCGGATCTCATTTATCAGAATAATAAAGAAACTAGAATCGACATGGCAGAGGTATCGATAATGTCAGCCCTGCCTACATAGTAATTGGATTACTGATAATTAGACATTAAAAGATATCTTCAACCGGTTAAAACATCGGACGTCATAAAAAATTGATTTTCAAACCTTAATTGGCTTCCTCCTCCCATCGGCGGATTAAAAATTTAACCCCTTACAGCCGCGTGGGTAAAATATATACGTAATATCATATTGTTTATTATGGCAATACCTACTTGATGATGTATTTTTATCGATTTATCCTTAAATATCAGACAACAGGTATCTACCTAATCTCTTTCAGTTATGATGGCAGTGATGTTTATTTATTTATGTGTGTATTGATTACGGATTACGATACACTAGCTCAGATGGAGGACTGCTTAAATGCGATTGAAAATTATGTTTAAAAAACCCTTTTACGTTCATAGAGGCGGATAGCGCTCGAGAATCTAGGAAAAAATCGAGGAATCCCTTCCCGGCTCAAGCTCAGCTCAACTCACCCCTTTGGCTGTTTGATGATTTTTTTTTCGTATAGTCGTAGAAAAAATAGCGTGCTCTACTCGCGAATAATTGCTATTATTCACTCGAAACATATCCTTTAGAGCTTTGTAAATAGAAGTTTCATATTTAAAAATACTAATAATTTTTTTTTGTACAAAAAGTCAGAGCGAAGCTCGTCATTTTTACGGCCCAAAGTAAGGTAGGTACGTGTTCTGTACGTCTCAAATTGCAGGGTTTTTACGTCATTTTGACGTTTTTAATGTGTCAGTTTTAGGTAATTTTTTGTGTTTCTTAAGTGAATGAATAACGTCTTTCATACGCGACATTTCATCGTCATTATGACGTCATTCTTACGTCAATAATTCGTCATTCTACCACACTACCGAACACCGAAAAATGACATTTTATTCACGGTGCTCTGTTGCCTTTAGATCATGTAAGCCTAAATACGTTGTATAGAGTTCTTTGCGAAATATGACAAGGTTTAAATTTTTTGGAACTAATCAAGAAGAGCAGTTTTTATGATATTCTTCTATGTTTTAATTAACTTAATTTGTCACTTCTTCTAAATACTTGACATTAAACGCGACTGGTATCTAAAGTTCTTCTCAGTAACATGGCACTAACTCGCTTTAGAATCGCTCTATCTAACTCGACTGAACCACGCGGTCCTCTCTTATGTAATAGCACTCTAGACTCCATGCAGAGTCACTTAGAGCCTTCTCCCTAGCCGTCCTCGCTCGTATCAACATTAACTCTACTCACACCTTGCTATACTATGACTTCTGCCTTCGAACGCGTTCCTTATATACATACGTCAGATGACGTTCTCGCAAAACAGCATATGTCGTGAACTTGTCATGTTAGCGAGCAACAACTTAGCAATACTTTTTGAGAATAGTTTTTCGAAAAAAAAAAATATGCGAGCGACTGTCCACCAAAAATATATAAACAACATTTTTTCCAGAGAATTTGCTCTCTTAAAAAATGGCGTCCGCTCGACCTTACGTGTTCAAGTGTCAGGGATCGGTTCGTCACGTGTCAGATTTATAGTTCGGCGCGTTCGGAAAGTAATAAGGGAGAGAAAGATAAGGGAGAGAAAGATAAGGGAGAGTCAAGTCTAGTAAACTCGGTGTGTGGAGAATAGTCACTCTGGTAAGGACAGTTGGTGAAGAAAAAATGGCCGGAGCTAAAGTGGTTATTTGTGGGTTGGGAAGTGACAAGTGAAGTGAATTGAGACATTAATTGAGACAGAAACAGAACGAGACGCTGTTATTATTGCTATTGTTGTTTTACCATTAATAAATAGATTGTAAATGCGAGTAGAACTCATTACGAGGATAAATAAATAAAAGAGAAAAGTCGTTAGAATATGTTTCACAGAATATGTCAGTGCGTTAATGCAAAATTTCAACGTAAAGCTTCAAGAATAAGATAAAAAACTGTAAGAGAACTATTTAGGTATATCGGTTTTTATTATTCACTTCTATTCGGGGAATCCCAAACAATGAAGCATAATTTACTTAGTAGCCCTTAAATCGAAATGAACTTTTCGTCGACACATTTTGTAGGGAATCAATCACCGCGGCAGTAATTATCATGCAAGTATAATGGAAGTGGTAGGTAGGTTAGGTACATAAACAAAGAGAAACGTCACAAAGGAGCAATATTACTACTGAAAGGTCACGGCTTAATCCCCGTTTATAAATTAATTCTATTTACATTCCAAGCGCAATAATTTGAAATTTAAATAATGAAGCTCCTAAACGCCGGACAAGGTTCTACTTGCTACTCTTTAACGTGTTAACAATAAATTAGCGAAGAATTTTAATAATAATTTGATATTCGCGGAAAACTACGACTCTCTCTCTCTCGCTGTACCTTAATAAATAGTCCAGCCGAGGTCAGTTTCCATGCTGAATCGTCATGTTTCAGCGAATCGCTATGATAATTATTACTGTTTTTTTAATAGTTCTATTATTCCTGCTTTAAAAAATTCCAGTTCTAGATAAAATAATATTCGAATCGAACTAAAACGCACTCTGGATTATTATAATTAGGTAATTATAAAGTACCCACTCGTTGTTAAAATTTAGTGATTTATGATAGTGAAATTGAAAACAGCACGCGAATTTTATCTTTTGCAAATATTATGTTAAATAGGTACCTATCGCTTTTATTTATGCTTGCGATTTGAGGCTAAAAAGGTGTTATTCTAGTGATAAAATAATTTTTTCTGCTCCTCTTCTTCGACTTCAAAACTGTACTACTAAGTAAAGCGCTCTAACTTACTATAGTCTTAACTCTTAGCTTAGCTCTCAGCGCGCGGTTCGAACTACCTACTCTCTCATACCTAATAATCTAACTCGACTAATTTTGCCTGCCGAACGCGTACCCTATATGTTTACAGCTGACATTTCTCGATGTTCCGTCTAGAACATTGACAACTGCCTAAATCGTGATGTTAGAATGTTTATTTACATACATGTTCCGCATAATCATCAGGAGAATCAGCAGCTCGCTGAACTGCTATTCAGATTTTGAAGTATCTTACACGACACCCTATATATCAGATGAGAAGAACTTGTGTCATATGGAGTTAATCCTTTACAGAAAAAAAAAATAAAAATAAATAATTTTTATTTTAAAAACTCCATTGAAACTATTACAGAAACAAAACTTCGGCCGCAACCAAATTCAGAATTTAACGATCCACACAACTATAGTCATGCCACTGGTTCGAGCCGGCTACGATTTCAGACGATCCCCTCTGGAGCAGATCGGGCGCGAGCCGTAAAGAACAAGTTGTTGGTTTTGCATCAGAAGTGGGATAACATTGCTTTCATTTCAATTCAGCCGCAAAGCTAAAAAATCTTAAATTTAATTTTTGAGAGACGCTATGACCAGCCGAAATGACAATGATAGGTTCAAACGACAGTTAAATGAGTCAAATAAGTGACCGTTGATAAGTGCATGTAGTCGAAAATTTTAATGAAAAATCGACCTTAAGTCGATTCAAACTTTACCTATCGCCCATAAAAGCCACAAATTTTCAAAAAAAACTGTAACAAGCCATTATTTAATACTGCTATATTGCTAGCGTACGTGGAAGTGTCACGGACGCGTCTATTTATATCCCAACTAGGTTTTGCCAAGCCACACCTTCCAGCTCTCCTATCGGTTGATTATAAGTTTTATAAACAGCGCGCGTACTTTTGAACTGGTCGAGGCATAACGTGTGTACATAAAGGTAAACCACTGTACCACTGATGCAATCTAAAGCTGACTCTTCTTAAAGGGACTTATAATGTAAACTATTTTCAGCAATATCAGATCAATATTTTGAAAATACAGTGCATTTTAAATCCAGTAATTATTATCTGACAATTTTTAATTTACGTTTGCGACCGGTCTTTAGCAGCCCTTATTAGAGAAGAGATGAAGAGAACAGAAAGACCGAACACACGGTCGACACGATCTCGAACGGTTATTAACCACCGATAAAACACGCCATTTGCATACATTGGCAAAACCTAGTTGGGATATAAATGAACGCGTCACGGACTAAGTGGGACAGGAAACGACTACTTAGGTATATATTTTTTAAAGTACTTGACAGTTGTGCGCAAGCGTCACGGTCTGGTGGGTTGAATCAGTGAAATCTGATGAGCACTTGTATGCGTGTTGAATTCTCGGACATGCGCGGTAGGACTCAAAGTACTTACGAGAGAAAGATAGACACATACCTAATATGTCTAAACCGTGCTGATTGCGTCCATCTCTAGACCCAACTAGCAATATAGGTCCATTCGTCGTCAATTTTAGGGGACTCTCGCGTGTTAGATACCTACATGGGTTTTTTTTTTTATTTTTGGTTCAGATTCATTTTTATCCCAATTTTGTTTATCCGTTTAGATTTCAAAGGACTCGTTTACCACGTAACTTATTGGTACCTATATAGCGTTTGGAGAGACCTTGAAACATATTAATAAATGTTTTAAAATACATATAATTTGGAAAATATTATTTAATATTGATGTTTAATACATATAGCTTTGCTTTAATTATTATTTAAACATTTTGATAACAACTGTTCGGTTATCAGAAGGTTCCTAATAAAACTAAACCGGATTGTGAGTTATATAATGTATTTGTCGCATTTACGTAAATAAATATACACAAACTCCGGTCAAATCGATGTTAATGAGAGTTTTTGTCGGGGAAATTTATTGATTACACTTTAAGTACTGTAATTAACGGTATAGAAATCGAATTTTATGTAAATGTAATCCATTTCTCTAATATTACTTATAGTCATATTACTACTACTGGAATGCTAGAAACATATTATATCTATAATAATTATGTATTTGGATCTACTGAAAAGTCAGGTGTTCTGCGACTGCGCCGTTATGTGTTAGATCCGCTACGTCACGTTGGAGAGATTACTAAACAAAATGTAACAAAATTTGTGTTAGAAGCGTCTATAAGTCTATTCTAAAAGTATATAGAAACGTCTTAAAAAGGACAAATTAAACTAACAATTATAGGTTATAATGTGATTTTGTGCTTTAATCTAACGGTTTTAATATTGAAATAAAAAGTTACAAGACTAAACATGTAAATACACCAACATAAGCAGCAGTTCTATCTGTTGACATGGTCGATAAATTCGATATTTACATCGTAATTCTCTATGTTCGGTAATATCGAAAGTATAGCAGAATATCAAGCCGGTCATAGAGATTTACATACAAAACAGTGAAAAAAGAATCGTGAAAATTGATTCACTTATCGATGAAAATTGATTAAAGATAATAATTAATTAATTAGATGTAAGATGTAAGTAAACCTTTATTGAAAATCACAGAAATTATTGGAAAAGTTCGCAATATTAATATTAGACGAATACTCTTCCACTATAATACTATCCTTTACACTTTTTTGAGGTTACGGTGCATAACTTTTCAGTTTTAGTACAATTTATCAGTTTGAAATTTCTTCGGTACAATTTACATCTTACAGCTGGCAACACTGGGACAAGTAGTTCCCTGGTCGTCTCGTGGCAGACGTGATGCTCCGATGCTCGTCAGTCGTCAGAGATACGTCAGTCGTCCGTCATTGATCTAATAATAATAATAATAGAATTAACCTTCGTTCGTTTATTGTAATTTGTAATTGTTAATTATTGTTGTTGAGTCACAAGTTTGTATTAATATTTTTTGTAATCTTGAGTTTTTCTCTTTTTTTTGAGTTTATTTAATACCAATTGAGTTCAAGTTACCATCATGAGTGTAGATGGAGTCAATAATTATTCTGGTGTTCAATCTCAGGTAGTGATTATTAAAAAGGAAGCACTTGAAGATGAGTTCGATGACCCCTTACTCCAGGGGTCAAAGTGGAAATATGAAAATGGACAAAATCACTCGAAATGCGACCAGTCTTCTGAACTGAACAATTTTGAGAATACTCTTTCGGCTTTTCCAATAAAACAGGAACCTGACGTCACAGGAGACATGGTTCATCAAGTGCACACAGAACAGGTCGGCTTCTTGAAAGAAGAAATCGACATTGAAGAGCATAAACCAGCATGGGGACCGCTTGGGGGGTCAAGCAATGCTGGAGTTGGAATATTTAATAATGAACTTCAACAATGTGACTCTCTCCAAATGAACGAGGTAAAATCTCGTGCAAGTACCAGTGAAGGGAAGAAAAAGTATAACTGTGCTAATTGTTCGTATAAAACAGACGAGAAATACAATTTTATCGGGCATTATAATCGCAAACACAAACAATCTACTGAAATTTACAAATGCATTGAATGTCAATATGAAAGTGGAATTAAAGGTTATATTCTCAAGCATTACAAACGCAAACATGCTCAAGGAGCAGAAGTGTACAAATGTAATGATTGTTCGTATGTAACAAAACATAAATATGCTATGGCCCGACATTGTAAACATGAACATTCAAAAGAAACTAAAGTGTATAAATGTCAGGAGTGTTCATTTGAATCAAAATATAAAGCTAGTTTTAATCTACATTATAAATATAAACATTCAAAAGACGCTGAAGTGTACAAATGTCAGGAATGTTCATTTGAAACAAAAATTAAGGCTAGTTTCACTGCACATTGTAAATTTAAACATTCAAAGGATGCAGAAGTGTTCAAATGTCAGAAATGTTCGCATGAAACAAAACGAAAAGGGGATTTAATCAAACACTATAAATGTAAACATTCTAAAGACACAGATGAGGTGTATAAATGTCAGGAGTGCTCATTTGAAACAAGAGATAAAAGTTCTTTTAATCGGCATTATAAACTAAAACATTCAACAGAAGCAGAAGTGTTCAAATGTCCGGAGTGCTCATTTGAAACAAAAGATAAAAGTTATTTGACTCGACATTATAAATGTAAACATTTAAATAATGGGACATTGTTCAAATGTCACAAATGTTCATATGAAACAACATTTAAAAATAATTTAGTTGCTCATTGGAAATGTAAACATTCAAAAGGTACTGAAGTGTACAAGTGTCAGGAATGTTCGTATCAGACAAAACTTAAAGGTAGTTTGACTCAACATTATAAACATAGACATTCTAAAACAGCGAAAGTGTATAAATGTCGTGAATGTTCATATGAAACAAGATATAGCAGTCGTTTACCTCAGCATTATAATTATAAACATTCAAAAGATGCAGTAGTATACAAATGTCAGGAATGTTCTTTTAAAACAAGACATAAATGTTCTTTGATTGCTCATTATAAAAGTAAACATGCAAAAGATTTGAAATTGTTCAAATGTCATCAATGTTCATATGAAACAAGATACAAACGTACTTTAATCTCTCATTGTCGTAAATGTAAACATTAGAAAATAATGAAGTGTATCAATGTGAGGAATGTGATGATCAAACAAGTAAATAAAACACTGTAGGATTGGCACTGTACTAGTGAAAGTCTCTGGGAATTACATAGTAATAAGAGAGATGAGAGATATTTGCTTCCCCAGAACTGTAATTAATAATTACCATTAAGGAGATTGGAGATTTTTCCTTGTCTTAAAATGGATCCATTAGTGTGGGACCAACCTAAATAAGGACTAGTGATAATCAAGAAATCGTTCATCAGTTCGTGTTTTACCCTCCCAGCACCCCTATTCGCTCTCGCTCCATGGTACCCTTGGATTCTAAAGGTCATTTCCACAAAAAACACTACGATTAAAATGTGAAAATAAAATTGTAGTGAAGTGCTAGTGACCCAGTTATCTATATAATTAATTACTCTTGAATTAAACGCTACCTATATGACCGAACATTTTTAATGATGAACATAGTTCCTAAAATCGTTTCGTCCGTAATAAGTGAAAAGTCAATATTTAAAAAAAAAAAAACTGACAGCATATTACAATTTCAGCAGTTTAGGTATATGTAACACCCATAGCTCAGCCCGAATGTACTATTAGCATTATAGATATTTATTTAGAATGTAATTGTATTCAAATGTATTTTAGTAAAAACAAATATATTTTATTGAAACATGATTTATTGCATTTTATCCATGTTTTACAATAAATAAACAAAATTAAGAGACGGCCCAAATATATCGTTCTGAGTAACATCTGTTTCACAGACATATTCTCAAGACGGCAGCTACAGACTTACTGACAAACTAGAACATACCTAGGAGATAATTTACGTCAGGCGATTCGTTTGAATTTTGAGCAATATCAAAACATGGCATCCGCTCCAGAGCGATTGTTACAACAATTACAAGAGATGGATGATGTATTGCAAAACAATACCCGGGTGTCCCAGACTTAATTGACCAGGCTCATATACAGGTTGAGATAATCGAGCCGAATAAAAGGCATATTATTATAATTTTTCAAGCTGTATAACATGACAGCATGAAAACAACCCTCACTCCAACATCCCCTAAGTTACAGCCCCCACCCTTAAAAAAATGAATAGCACCCCTGTATATATTTTTGTATATTCAAAACCAGTATTCGATTCTCTATTCAGATGATTTTTCAGATTCAAAATTGGTTGAGAAATAACCAAGAAAAGGTTCATCAAGGTGGTCATGACTTTTTATCTGAACTTTCTCTAAATGACTTTAGCTTTCAAAATTTATCAATATTTTGGTCATAGTTTTTAATTAGCAGGTCACAGTCATCATTAAGGTTCATGATAAAGTGCTTTGTCTCTTGTTTTATTTTTTTTTAATTTCCCAATAAATCAGAATTATTAAATAAATTGTTTGGACTTTAATTATAATAATAACTATTACCTGCCTGTTAAAAACTATGACTAAATATTGATAAATTTTGACAGCAAAAGTCATCCAGAGAAAGTTAAGATAAAAGTCATGACCACACCTTGCATGAACCTTTTCTTGGTTATTTCTCAACCAATTTTAAATCTGAAAAATCATCTGAATAGACAATCGAATACTGGTTTTAAATATACAAAAATATATACAGGGTGCTATTCATTTTTTTAAGGGTGGGTCCCACGGCCACGAGTAGTAGGGAAGGGTGTGTTCCACCTATGCAGAGCCCCGCATGCAAAGGTGAGGGGATTGATACAGTGGGGTGCCCCAAGGTTGACTTCAGTAGGGCTGGTCTTCAATATCAGAGATTCCACAGTTGGACGTCTCTGGCGCCGTTGCCCCTAGAGCAGACCTTTAGTCACGACACAACTAGGTTAGGGGTCCTAATATACACTTACAGCAAAGGTTAAATGGGGAAAGTTTTAGGGGAAACTTTGTGCATTCGATAACCGGTTTCAGATTTACGAACGGTCAATTGGTTTTGGAAATATCGACCAAAAACCGAAAATGGCGGATTTTGTTTTTCGCAAGTGAAACGGTTAATTTGACAGCTGTCAAAATGTGACATTTTTAAGACGAATAAGATAGCGTGTATGACAGGTCTCAATCGTCTTTTGTTATTCCGCAACCCGCCTCAACTTTCGTTTTTCTTATGACCGCCATGTTGGATTTTTCCCTCTTTGAACGCAATTTATTTTTCTACTTACTAAGATGTATAACACTACGAGCTATATTTTTTTTTAAATCCAATATGGCGTCCATAAGAAGAAAATATAAGAACTAACGATTTTTCACCATCTTAAAATGCTAGAGACTTGAAAAGTGTTTTTGGATTCCATGTTGAAAAGTGTCCTAATAATTAAGACGGCGAAATATCGATAGTTATCTTTTTTTCTTATGGCCATCATATTGGATTTGTTATAACTAATATTATTATACATCTTGGTAATCAGAAGAATTAATTGCGTTCAAAAACGGAAAAATCCAACATGGCGGTCATAATAAAGACGAAAGTTGAGGCGGGTTGCGGAATAAGAAAAGACGTTTGAGACCTGTCATACACGCTATCTTATTCGTCTTAAAAAAGTGTCCGGATAATGTCATATTTTGACAGCTGTCAAATTAACCGTTTCGGACTTACTTGCGAAAAACAAAATCCGCCATTTTCGGTTTTTGGCCGATATTTCCAAAACCAATTGACCGTTCGTAAATCTGAAACCGGTTATCGAATGCACAAAGTTTCCCCTAAAACTTTCCCCATTTAACCTTTGCTGTAAGTGTAATAGGAGCCGAGATCCCTGTATAGAGACGCGAATCTGGGACCCATTGTATTCCAACTAGGTTTTGCCAAGCCACATCTTCCAGCTCTCAGCTCACCTATTGGTTGATTACAAGTTTTATCACGCGTACTTTTAAACTGGTCCAGGCATCACGTTTGTACATAAAGGTAAACCACTGCAGCAACAGCTAAAGGTAACAGCTCAGTGCATGGTTTGTACCTACAATATGTATCTAGTTTAGTTTATATATTTAAACAGCTATCAAACTTATCTTATATTATTGTGTGAGTAAACGAAAACAATGAAGAAGTACATACGTTTTGTAATCAACCTACAAAAGTTGGAAAAAAATTAATAATTAAAAAGTCTGAAAAAATTACAGTGGAAGTGTACCTTATTCATCCACCAAATCCGAAATTTGACTTCCACCAATCAAATCGCGGCATTTGCATATATTGGCAAAACCTGGTTGGGATATAAATAAACGCGTCATGGACTGAGTGGGACAGCAAACAACTAACCTACTTCTATCTCTTTTTAAAGTACTCGACAGCTATGCGCAAACGTCACGGTCTGGTGGGTCGAATCAGTGAAATCTGATGCGCGCTTGTAGGAGTGTTCAATTCTCGGACACCGTTTTCTCGGTATGGACTCTCGCGTATTAGATACCTACCTATATATATATATATGGTCACAGGTGTTTTTTTTTTTTTTTTTGGTCCAGATTAATTTTTATCCAAATTTTGTCAATCCGTTAGATTTCAAGGTACTCGTGTTTACCACGTAACTTATTGGATACCTATATATATGCTATATATATGCCTTGTAGAGACATCAAAATATATTGTTACGGGTCTTACACTATTAAATCACTATTAAAGTCTGCAAATGTCTTTATTCTCCAATACAAGTACAATTTATAAACTTATAGCCTGTAAATCTAAATAATCAATAAACAGCTGTCCTCTTGTCTCCACTCACAGATATTACACCACTTGTCAATACTTCAAAATCCACTATATGTATATCACCACTGGCTTCCTTACTCTGTATACTTCAGACTTTACTTCCATTCCAACATCCAAGTTATTACTAAGGCGCCGACAGCTTCGCCTTTATATCCCTGATCATGGAAATCTGGAAATGTCAGATAGCTCACGAACCATTCTGGAAAAAATGTGAAGCTAGAATTTTTCAAGCACAAACTGATATGATCATAGAATTTTTCGAGAGCGGTGGTCTCGTTATAATATTAATAAATTAATGTTTAAAAAAATGTTTACTTACTATTTAAAATGTTTAGCTTTATTATTTAAACATTTCAATAACAACTGTTCGGTTATCGCAATATTAATATTAGGCGTTAAGCGAATACTCTTCCACCATACAATTTATCAATTTGAAATTCCTTCGGTACAGTTTACATCGTACAGCTGGCAACACTGGAACAAATGGTTCCCGGCACGCGGGGCACTTCCCGGGTTGTCTCTTGGCAGTCGTGACTCGCGCTCGTCAGTCGTCCGTCAAATATACGTGTTACGTCAGTCGTCCGTCACTGATAGAATGATAGAATTAGAATACCTTCGTTGCTTTGCTTTTGCTTTTATCAACAAACAAATAAACAAAACAATCACAGCCACAGCTAAGTTAAGTAAGCTTATAATATTTATTTTGTAATCTTCAGAAGTCTTTTCTCTTTTATTTTTGAGTTTATTTAATACCAATTGAGTTAAAGTTACCATCATGAATGTAGACGAAGTCAATAATTATTCTGGTGTTCAACCTCAGATAGTGATTATTAAAAAGGAATCCCTTGAAGATGAGTTCGATGACCCCTTACTCCAGGGGCCAAAGTGGAAATATGAAAATGTACAAAATCACTCGAACTGCGACCAGTCTTCTGGACTGAACAATTTTGACAATACTCTTTCGGCTTTTCCAATAAAACAGGAACCTGACGTCACAGGAGACGTGGTTCATCAAGTGCACACAGAACAGGTCAGCTTCTTGAAAGAAGAAATCGACATTGAAGAGCATAAACCAGCATGGGGGCCGCTTGGGGGGTCAAGCAATACTGGAGTTGGAATATTTAATAATGAACTTGAACAATGTGACTCTCTCCAAGAGAACGAGGTACAATCTCGTGCAAGTACCAGTGAAGGGAAGAAAAACTATAACTGTGCTAATTGTTCGTATAAAACAGACGAGAGAGATAATTTTATCGGGCATTATAAGCGCAAGCACAAACAATCTACTGAAATTTACAAATGCATTGAATGTAAATATGAAAGTGGAATTAAAGCTTATCTTCTCGGGCATTACAAAGGCAAACATTCTCAAGAAGTGTACAAATGTAATGATTGTTCGTATGTAACAAAACATAAATATGCTAACGCCCGACATTGTAAACAACAACATTCAAAAGAAACTGAAGTGTATAAATGTCAGGAGTGTTCATTTGAATCAAAATATAAAGCTAGTTTTAATCAACATTATAAATATAAACATTCAAAAGACGCTGAAGTGTTAAAATGTGAGGAATGTTCATATGAAACTAAAATTAAGACTAATTTCATTGCACATTGTAAATGTAAACATTCAAAGGATGCAGAAGTGTTCAAATGTCAGAAATGTTCGTATGAAACAAAACGAAAACAGGGTTTAATCAAACACTATAAATGTAAACATCCTAAAGACACAGATGAGGTGTACAAATGTCAGGAGTGCTCATTTGAAACAAGAGATAAAAGTTATTTTACTCGACATTATAAATGTAAACATTTAAATGATGGGACATTGTTCAAATGTCACAAATGTTCATATGAAACAAGATTTAAAAATATTTTAGTAGCTCATTGGAAATGTAAACATTCAAAAGATACTGAAGTGTACAAGTGTCAGGAATGTTCGTATCAGACAAAACTTAAAGGTAGTTTGACTCAACATTATAAATATAGACATTCTAAAACAGCAAAAGTGTATAAATGTCATCAATGTTCATATGAAACAAGATACAAAAGTAATTTAATCGCTCATTGTAGTAAATGTTACATTAGAAAATAATGAAGTGTACCAATGTGAGGAATGTGGTTATAAAACAAGAATTGTTCATTTACATTTACATAGCTGAGGGCCACACTGTAGGATTAGCACTGTACTAGTAAAAGTCTCTGGGAATTGGTAATAAGAAAGATATTTCGACGGTAACCCGACAAAAGGGCGTAAGCGACAAAATCCTGAAAATTAACTTTTGGTGTCATTTAATTCGTCTTGCTTTGCTACATCAATTAAATAAAGGTAGCAAACGCCATGATTTTGAATTCAGAAATAATTCAACTTTTCTGAATGTAAGCGACAAAAAGATTCCCAATTGCGTCTCAAACCGATTTCAGTAACCGCCCGCATCTCGTGCTGTGCATTAGTGATAGGCCTTCATCACTTTACAAGAGCTTGAATGGTAAATAATAATCTCAAATTATATTTTATTTGCTTATAAGTGCTTTTTCTACAATTGAATGTAATTTGTACTCATAATAATTGCCAATAACCATAAATAAATACGCAAAATATTTTTGGTCGGTTACGTCTTTTCGATAAAAATAAAATTGAAAAGTGTAACCTCCAATTGCATAAGATCCTGCATGCAAACTGTTTGTATGATTTCGCAGTAATTCTTTCAAAACACAGAAAAATAGTAATTAGATAACTTTTGTAGGCATAAAATTTGTCTATTACAGCTGAGTATTCTAAGAATGTCATTTTCAATATTATTTAAAACCATAATTGCAGACTCGTTTCGAAATGTCTCTTACGCCTTTTCTATCTACAGATATGGCGTTATTTTGTTTTCTATAAAATATTTTTTTTACTGTAAAGTTGACTTTAATTTTTAAGCCATATCATTTAGGGGTGATAAAGTGGTAAATTAATGCAAAATTAAACTTATGAAAATATCCGAGGGAAATATTTTAATACAAAAAGTTGACCTAGCTGATTTTTTTTCATTCATATAGCTCCTCAAAATAACAGTCGGTGCATAATATTTTTTTATACTGAAGAAAAAAATTTTTATGCATCAAGCCTAGGGATATACCTACTGAACGTAAGCAACAGGCAAAAATGATACTCTGAAAAAGTGAAAAGGCGTAAGGTATTCTTAAGCGACATTCTAAAGAGGTTTCTGTCATTGGCAAAAAACGTAGGCGCCACGGAAAAGGGCGTAAGCGTAAAAAAACAAAAAAGACGTAAGCGGCAATTTTTTGATTATTTCGAAAAAAAACTATAGGTAAATTATTCCTAGTTTACTATAAAATACAAAAACAATTATAATACTCATGACGAGTTTCAAAAAATGCTCAAGAAAAATCAGAAGTACAAAAAATCGTTTTTTCTTGCTACTGTAAAATTTAGGCTATTACGCTTACACCCTTTTGTCGAGTTACCGCCGATTTGCTTCCCCAGAATTGTAATTACTGATTACCATTAAGGACATTGGAGATTTTTCCTTGTCCTTAAATGGATCATTAGTTTGGGACCGGCCTCAATAAGGACTGGTGATACAAAGAAATCGTTCATCAGTGCGTGTTTTACCCTCCCAGCACCCCTATTCGCTCTCGCTTCATGGTACCCTTGGATTCTAAAGGTCATTTCCACAAAAAATTAACTGTAAATTATCACACTACGATTAAAATGTGAAAATAAAATTGTAGTGAAGTGCGAGTGGACCCTTTAGCTATATAATTAATTACTCACGAATTAAACGCTACCTAGCTATATAACCGAACATTTTTAATGAAGAGCTTAGTTCCTACAATCGTTTCATCCCCAATAAGTGAAAAGTCAATATTAAAAAAAAAAAAAACTGACAGCATATTACAATTTCAGCGGTTTAGTTATATATGTAACACCCATAGCTCAGCCCGAATGTACTATTAGCATTATAGATATTAAT
The DNA here is from genome assembly GCA_910589415.1 of Malachius bipustulatus. NCBI lineage: Eukaryota > Metazoa > Arthropoda > Insecta > Coleoptera > Melyridae > Malachius > Malachius bipustulatus. Next base: position 34,825,463 of record OU342633.1, read on the forward strand.
TTAGAATGTAATTGTATCCAAATGTATTTTAGTAAAAACAAATATATTTTATTGAAACATGATTTATTGCATTTTTATCCATGTTTTACAATTAATTAAAAAAATTTCAAAAAAATTCAAAAAAAGTTTCAAAAGAGACGACTCAAATTGTATAGCTCGAGTAACATCTGTGTCACAGACATATTCTCAAGACAGCAGCTACAGACTTACTGACAAACTAGAACATACCTTGGAGGGAATTTATGTCACATGATTTGTTTGAATTCTGAGCAATATCAAAACATGGCATCCGTTCCAGAGTCGATTGTTACAACAATTACAAGAGATGGATGACATATTGCAAAACAATATGCCATTCATTGATGCCATACTGTGAGTTTAGAGGTGGAGACTGTAGACAGGTGTTTCGTCCTACTTGGTACTCATCAGAATAATGCATCTTACTAAGAGCACAATTTCAATCACTTAACCTTATTGAGAGGATTGATAAATAATTGAAAAATTTTGTAAATAATTTGGAACACAAGTCAATATACAAATTCAAATTTTCCACGCCGATAAGATCCCGAGACGTCATTGCATCGACTTGTCGAAAATAAGGTCGCATAATATTGCATCTCTTTATGTCATTGTCATTGACATGTGAATTTGCAGGTGTATTTAGTGTATTTATGTCTGACCACACTTATCAATTATGTAAGTTTTCGCTACCACAAAAAAAATGCAACACAAAGGATCCGAAAACAGCTGGTAGGAGGGTTGTGAATGAAAGGTCACTTGATGATTTTCGTGCCATGTTGGCCTGTGAGTCGTGGGAGGGTATGTATGCCGCGACTGATTTCAATATTAAGTTTAACGAATTTTATAACATTTTCCTCTCATCCTACGATAGGGCTTTTCCAATTAGGCAAGTTAGGATTCACAGTGGCAAGGGTTCAAGGTTTCCGAAAAAACTACGCATGTTGCATGATTTTTTATGTGAAATGTCCGGTTTGACCAAGACAACAAATAATTTAATTATAAAAAATAGATACAGACTTCTTAAAGGGTTGTATGACAAGGAGGCAAGAACAACACGGATTCAAATGAATGACAGCAGAATCCTATTGTCTGGGAACAAGGTGAAGGAGAGCTGGAAGATAATTAACGAGAAGACAAACAAGGATAAGAAATATCCTACTACTACAGAACTAAGCGTGGATGATAAAAAGGTGTCGAATCCTGAGGAGGTATGTACCCGTTTTAACAACTATTTCACCGGGTTTTCTGATGCTAGGACTAAGCCCGATTATGACCGTTTTATTTTGCGGTCAGGGCCTTCCGCTAGCTTTTATATTTTTCCCACTACTCCTCTTGAGGTGATGGACTTAATAACGCGTGCAAGTAAAACAAATTCAGCTGGAAGCGATGATGTGTACGGAGGGGTGGTTAGATTTGTTGCGGATGTGCTTTGTGAACCACTTTCTTACTTGATAAATCAGTCGTTCGCCTGTGGTACGTTTCCAGACTCACTAAAGGTGTCGCGGTGTGTTCCTATATATAAGGGCAAGGGGCCAAGAGACAGCATCGAGAATCATAGACCAATATCTATTCAAACCATATTTGGTAAGATTTTCGAGTTGGCGTTCAAGGATAGACTTCTTGATTTTTTGAAAAAATAAAGTCTTCTGTCCGAGTGTCAACATGGGTTCACGGAGTCTCGCTCCATAGTCACTGCGGTTTCCGAGGCGATGTCATCGATCTTGTCGTCGCTAGAGCAGCGCAAACATGTCATTGCTTTCTTTTATGATCTTAGTCGTGCTTTTGACTCTGTTGATCATCAACTACTTGTATTGAAATTATACAACTTGGGTATTCGAGGAGTACCCAACAAATGGATTGAATCATACTTAAATAATAGGTATCAGCAAGTTACCTTGGGGGACAGTCGCTCGACCGCTGAGGTTGTGAAAGTTGGAGTACCACAGGGCTCAATTTTGGGCCCCTTGTTGTTTGTTTTGTTTGTAGATGATGTCACCGCAAGATGTAGTACCCAGGGTGAGATGGTATTGTATGCAGATGACACTAATATAATAGTCTCCGAATCAGCTTTGGCTGCAACAATGGAGCGAGGTGTTGCTGCAACTGAGACTTTCAGTGACTGGTGTTTGGAGAACGGATTGACACTTAACTTAAAGAAAACAAACTGTATGTCCTTTGTCGCGAGCAACCGCAGATTAAACGTAACATCGGCTGTAAGGGTGGGTCGGGAGACGATTGAGTGCGCTCAAGCTTTGAAATTCTTGGGTGTGATGTTGGACTCTAGACTCACCTGGAGGGACCACATAGACCAGTTGGGTAGCAAGATGAGTACCTTTTGCTACATTCTGAAATCCTTGAGAGGGTCTGTGTCCGAGGAAGTTTTGCTTTTGTTTTACCATGGTCAGGTTCAAGCACTTCTTTCTTATGGACTGTTGTTTTGGGGATCATCCCCACATTTCAGGAATGCCTTTATCGCACAAAAGAAAGTTATAAGATCATTGGCGGGAGCCCCACCTTAGAAGCCACTATCGACCACTTTTTAAAAAATATAAAATTATGACATTACCCTCTTTGTATTTGTATTTGTTGGTAAGGCATGTGAGGAAAAAAAACCTTCTTGCGCATCAATCGCATAAATAGTGTATTTTTAAGCGATCCAATTTATAAATATTTTCACCGCTTTTTAAATTGGCTTTCTGAAAATTTCCCTAGTCAGGTCATATTAGTGTAGTGGTTAACTGTGAAAATTGCATTTCACTTCGTTTGAAAACGTGCCTTAGAATGGATTTTTAAATTTAACAAAACCAAAATAAATGGTAAAACTGAACAATTTTGCCCCTTTTCCTTTGCCCGCCACTGGCTGACTTTACCTAAAAAATACTATTTTTTACACTACCTTCAATAGAACTGAAAAAGTGAAAAGGGAGCTTTGAAAACTGAAAATTTGAAATTTTAGAGGAATAAACATAATTTAAAAATATTCGAATATCTCCGTCATTTTTCTTATTTGCTTCTTGACAATTTTCAGAATTAAGGGTTATTAGTATAGTTATCTATTGGAAAAATTTCAGTTCGATTCGTACAAAAATAGAAAAATAGAATAAACGGCTATAGAAATTTAGCCTTTTTTACCCTTTTCCTACCCATGCCACTGGCTTAATAATAAAAAAATGCAAATTTTATTGCAATAACTCAAATTTCAATAACTATTCTTCCAATAATGCTAATTTTGCTTAAAAGTTTTTGTTTCTAACTTGCTTATTTAGAGGTTCAAAATCTATCAATTTTTCCTAAAATTTAAAAGGCAGCCATTTTGGAACGGCTATTCCGATTTTACTCAAGACCGACTACTTGTAGTTATATTACTACAAAAAAAATTTCAGCCCCCTAAATTGAAAACTGCGACCAGAAACCGTGCCTCATGACCGGTTTTTTTTTGGAAATTTGGAGGGACACCCTGTAAAAGTAACAAAACTTTAGGAAAATTATTTTTACGAAAATCAAACGTCATCTCTAAGTTTCACAAGAGTAAAAAATTTCGTTCATTAATCTTGAAAGGTGAAGCTACAGGAGCGTTTTTAAAATTTTAGAGAAATAAACATCATGTAAAAGAAATTCAAATAACTCCGCCATTTTTGTTATTTACTTCTTGAAATTTTTAAGGGCTGGAGGCTATTAGTATAGTTGCGTACTGTGAACATTTCAATTTAATTCCTTCAAAAATGTGCTCATAAATTGTTAGAGAAATTTAGCGATTTTTACCCTTTTCCTACCCACGCCACTGGCTTATTAATAAAAGTAATGCAAATTTTGTAACATTAAATCAAATTTCAATTAATTTTCCTCCAATCATGTTGATTTAGTTTCAAAGTTATTTTTCCATCTTACTCATACAGGGGTTAAAAAAAAAGCAATTTTTCCAAAAATTCAAATGGCCGCCATTTTGAAACGGCTCGGCCGATTTTGCTCAAGTACAATACCAGACCAGTTCTTATATATATCTTACTCCCACAAAAATTTCAGTCCCCTAGATTGAAAACTGCGACCTGAAATGAGATGACAAAAACGGGATATGGGGAATTTTGAAAGGACACCCTGTAGAAGTAACGCGACTTTAGGAATTTTTTTCAACGAAAATCTAACGTCGTTCCAAGGCTTTACAAGGATCCAAAATTTCATTCACTAATCTTGAAAGATAAAGCTACAGGAGCGTTTTTAAAATCGAAATTTCGCGATTTTGGAGAAATATATAAATATATATATATATATAAATATATAAATATATATATATATATCGTGGGCAGGTGAATTTTGGAAAACCACTTTTTCGTGATCTGGGGGTCATGATCGGTGGACATTTGATGAGTTTGGGTGATTTTCGAAAAGTGATGTCGTCCTCAATAGTGTATTTTTTTATTAAAAAATACACTAAAAAGTCAGTTAATAAGAGGTAGTGATGTTCATCAGTACAACACTCGAACCTGTCGAGATAATATGCGTTTGCCCTTCTCGTGACTCGCAGTCTCCCAATCATCGCATGAATACAGGGGTATCATGAGCTATAAGAAATTAAAGTATTTATTTGAAGAGACGGATTCCTTGGCGGTGTGTAAGGGAAAATTGAAGCGATTTCTTCTTGACCATTCTATTTATGAAATTAACCAGAATTTCAAAGTGTAAGGTTTTTCTGAATGACATGTCTACAATGTGTAGATTCTTTTCTGTTTTTTTTGTACATGTGTATTAAGTTTTATTATTGTGAGTATTTTTATTTAGGACGAGTCAGATAAGCTGATGCGTGTTTAGTTCATATCTATGCGATTATACAGGGTGTACCAGCTCGATTTAGACAACGGTAAGAGCCGTGTATAGGTCTCGTCAAGACGAAACGTTTTTTTTATTTGAAGTTTTTGGATTTGGACCTTCGTTGCGGAAATATGGCCGACTTCCGGTTTTTAGTTTTTTGGCCCCAGTTTCGGCAGGTTCTCGCCCAAACTGAAACTAGTTTTGGAAACTCCTTAGCTTCAGTTACAACTTTCATATTGAAGTCAAGGTTCTATCTCTGTTGGATTCAAAATCTTAATTTTTCAATTTGATTCAATTTGAATTGATTCAAAGACTTAAAATTTTAAGTCTTGGGCATGTCGCCATTTTGAATCCAACAGAGATAGAACCTTGACTTCAATATGAAAGTTGTAACTGAAGCTAAGGAGTTTCCAAAACTAGTTTCAGTTTGGGCGAGAACCTAAAAATGCCGAAACTGGAGCCAAAAAACTAAAAACCGGAAGTCGGCCATATTTCCGCAACGAAGGTCTAAATCCAAAAACTTCAAATAAAAAAACGTTTCGTCTTGACGAGACCTACACGGCCCTTACCGTTGTCTAAATCGAGCTGGTACACCCTGTATATATTGCATTCTTGTGTACTTGTGTATCTGCTTTATTGGCGATAAAATATATTATTATTATATTGTATTGCGTATCATTTTGAGCAAATATATTCAAACCATCATTTTGTACACTATACTTACATTTAATTTGATCATATACAGGGTGTGATCCCGAAATGGCGGGCACGGAATACAGGGTTTGCAGAGGATGTTCAGAAAGACTGTAAATTTAAAACAAAAATGTGTTCCTCGGCTTCGTTACCGAGATATAGGGTGTCCTTTTTCTAAAATTTAAATCGAAATGGCGGTCAAATTTAAACAATAACCTCCACTGGCAAAGCACATGATTTCACATAACTATAACGTTAGTGTTTGCTTGTTATTTTTTTTTATTATCGGGAACGGAATTACAGGCATTCAAAGTTTACCTATTCCCTGTGTTCAACAAAATTTTTCAATGTGGCATCGAATTAGAGACTTTGAATATTATCGAATTTGCATATCCGCGCAACGATTATCATATTGTTTTAAGCTTTGTTGTGTTTCGATTTCATATGTTTCCATGGTAACATCTATCTGAGTATTGTAGACCTACACACATTATTTTTCTGCCTGAAGAATGGTATATCCAGTGCATTGTGTTGTGACTTTATTTTCTACAAAAGTGGTCATATCTTCTTAAGGCAGCCATATTGGAGAAAACAGTAAATAAAACTTAGAATCTTTGATCTACAATAGATGCTGTGGTGCTGTCCGTGTCCGCCATTTCGGGATGCACCCTGTATTTATAATAACTTCTATATTTTGCTAACGCCCGTAAGTTGAAGTGTCGCGGACACGGTGGGACAGTAAACCACTATTCCAGTCTAACTGTTTTTTTAGAGTACTCGACCCGTTGTGCGCAAGCGAGTCTGGTGGTCGAATCTGATGGCTTGTAGGCGTGTTCAATTCTCGGACATGCGCGTAAGACATGAAGTACATTCGGCGAGATAAAGATAATATGTGAGACTCGCGTAGCCTAGTGGTTCAGTCCGCTGCCTACCGAGCCTAAGGTCGCGAGTTCGGAACTCACCGGCTCGTGTTATTTTTCGGATGCATTTTCGAATGTATGTGAAAAATAAAACAAGCGACCGAACGTTTAAATTTATAAATGGCATACTTGAGGCTGGGTGAATGAGTAAGATGCTCGAAATCCCGTGTTACCGGAGTGGAGCGACTTTGTCTTACCTACATAGTTAAGACCGATGCTCCCTCCTTTTTAAAAAAAAAAAAAAAAAAAAAAAAGATAATATGTCTGTACCGTGGTATTTCCCTCCATCTCCAGAGTCCAGACCCCACTAGCACTAGCAATACAGTAGTATAAAATATATGACTTTTACACTTTTCTCTCTATCTTCTTCAGTCACTTCACTTCCCAAATTAGCAGTCTCAAAAAAGTTTATTCGTTCCTAATACCTATTTCATATTGGTTTTATTTTTTGAATTAATGACCAAGTATGAATATTATATGGATATCATACATATATTTTCACATGCAATATTTGTTTGAAAAACGGCTCTACTAATTTGGAACACCTGTATATTTGAATTTAACGTCCCAGTTCATTCACATTTCGGTTTGAGTACAATTTATTAGTTTGAAATTTCTTGGGGTACAATTTAGATAGCACAGCACTGGGATAAGCAAGCTTTTTTCATTTCGGGATTTTGGGGTCGCCTCGTCTTCCCGTCAAGTCGTCAGTTGGTTAATGGTCAGTTAAAAATTGACTGCCACTACTGTCAGTAGTTTCAGTCAGTCGTCCGTCATTGGTCGCTCTGTAAATATTTTTATTTGATTTTTTAAGGTTAGGAGTTATTTTATTTTTATTTATTAGAACCAATGCCACAGCTAAGTTAAGTAAGCTTATAATATTTATTTTGTAATCTTCAGAAGTCTTTTCTCTTTTATTTTTGAGTTTATTTAATACCAATTGAGTTAAAGTTACCATCATGAATGTAGACGAAGTCAATAATTATTCTGGTGTTCAACCTCAGATAGTGATTATTAAAAAGGAATCCCTTGAAGATGAGTTCGATGACCCCTTACTCCAGGGGCCAAAGTGGAAATATGAAAATGTACAAAATCACTCGAACTGCGACCAGTCTTCTGGACTGAACAATTTTGAGAATACTCTTTCGGCTTTTCCAATAAAACAGGAACCTGACGTCACAGGAGACGTGGTTCATCAAGTACACACAGAACAGGTCGGCTTCTTGAAAGAAGAAATCGACATTGAAGAGCATAAACCAGCATGGGGGCCGCTTGGGGGGTCAAACAATGCTGGAGTTGGAATATCTAATAATGAACTTGAACAATGTGACTCTCTCCAAAAGAATGAGGTACAATCTTGTGCAAGTACCAGTGAAGGGGAAAAAAAGTATAACTGTGCTAATTGTTCGTATAAAACAGACGAGAAAGATAATTTTATCGGGCATTATAATCGTAAACACAAACAATCTACTGAAATTTACAAATGCATTGAATGTAAATATGAAAGTGGAATTAAAGTTTATCTTCTCAGGCATTACAAACGCAAACATTCTCAAGGAGCAGAAGTGTACAAATGTAATGATTGTTCGTATGTAACAAAACATAAATATCTTATGGTCCGACATTGTAAACATGAACATTCAAAAGAAACCGAAGTGTATAAATGTCAGGAGTGTTCATTTGAATCAAAATATAAAGCTAGTTTTAATCTACATTATAAATATAAACATTCAAAAGACGCTGAAGTGTACAAATGTGAGGAATGTTCATATGAAACAAAAATTAAGGCTAATTTCATTGGACATTGTAAATGTAAACATTCAAAAGACGCTGAAGTGTACAAATGTGAGGAATGTTCATATGAAACAAAAACTAAGGTTACTTTCATTGCACATTGTAAATGTAAACATTCAAAGGATGCTTCTGCAGTGTTCAAATGTCAGAAATGTTCGCATGAAGCAAAACGAAAAGGGGATTTAATCAAACACTATAAATGTAAACATCCTAAAGACACAGATGAGGTGTATAAATGTCAGGAGTGCTTATTTGAAACAAGAGATAAAAGTTATTTTACTCGGCATTATAAATGTAAACATTCAAAAGTTGCAGAAGTGTATAAATGTCCGGAGTGCTCATTTGAAACAAAGGATAAAAGTTATTTGACTCGACATTATAAATGTAAACATTTAAATGATGGGACATTGTTCAAATGTCACAAATGTTCATATGAAACAAGATATAAAAATAATTTAGTTGCTCATTGGAAATGTAAACATTCAAAAGATACTGAAGTGTACAAGTGTCAGGAATGTTCGTATCAGACAAAACTTAAAGGTAGGTTGACTCAACATTATAAATATAGACATTCGAAAGAAGCAGAAATGTATAAATGTCATCAATGTTCATATGAAACAAGATACAAACGTAATTTAATCGCTCATTGTAGTAAATGTAAACCTTTACTGTACTGTAATTACTAATTACCATTAAGGCGATTGGAGATTTTTCCTTGTCTTAAAATGGATCCATTAGTTTGGGACCGGCCTCAATAAGGACTGGTGATACAAAGAAATCGTTCATCAGTGCTTGTTTTACCCTCCCAGCACCCCTATTCGCTCTCGCTCCATGTTACCCTTGGATTCTAAAGGTCAATTCCATAAAAAATAAACTGTAAATTATGAGACTACGATTAAAATGTGAAAAGATAATTATGTGAAAATAAAATTATTGTAGTGAAGTGCGAGTGGCCCGTTATCTATATAATTAATTACTCAAAAATTAAATGCTACCTATATAACCGAACATTTTTAACCCATACAGCCCGGTGATGCATCACTTGCATCATATTTGAAAATCCTAGACAACGCTTATATACGGATGTGCATCATTTTGGTTTCAGCTTGTATGGTAATATTATGGCAGTGCTAAAGCAACGGATATTAGTCCCTACCTCAATTTTAGAGTTCCGGATATTGCCAAAAAAAGTTCCAAAGCGACAAAAAAAAATTGCACATATTCTTTTTTTGTTTATTCTTGTTATTGTTGCAAATTATCATGATAATAAGTAAAATGTTCTGAGGAACACAAAGGTGGCCTATTCGCACAACCAATACAACATTTATAAGTAAAAATGGATTTTTTTCTTCTCAATGTTGTAGCACACCCAACATCTTCTTCTGGTATTATGTTCTGCACGAACGAGTTCATGTTCTACTGTTTGTGAAAAAGAAGAACCTGATGAAGTTTTCTGCCTCTTCGCCTTTTCATTCGATTCATGTTGCTTGCATATTTCTGAATAATTCGGAGAATTCTTCAAAAGTATTCCGTCACACAATTCTAATGTGAAATTTCTGGCCGGATGTGGGCGGTACCTAGCGTATTACTCACCCGGGTTCAAGGGGTTAATGAAGGGCATAGTTCCTGAAATCGTTTCGTTTGTAATAAATGAAAAGTCAATATTATAAAAAAAAAACTGACAGCATATTACAATTTCAGTGGTTTAAGTATAGGTAACACCCATAGCTCTGCCCGAATATACTATTATCATTATATGATTATACCGGGTGTCCCATTAGTGCGGGATTCTTCTCTGGCAGCTTCACTTTTGAAGCTATAAAAAAAGATGAGGGAGAAAAATTGTATGGTTTGAAGAGACCTTCAACATAAAATAATTTTCAGCTACACAGGATGGCCCAATATCGCTGTACGCCTTACAACTTTGTTATTTTAAATAGGACACCCTATATATTATTACATTTTTAGATTATCTGAAAAAAATCAGTAAGAATGGTTTTCCCAGTTTCAGTATAATGTGAATAGTTTTTGAGTTATAAACAAGTGAAAATTGCCATTTTCCATTTTCAAAGCAGCTTACAATGAAAACGGCTCAAGACAGCAGAAAAAGGTTTACATGTCTCTATCTTAACTTTTTACAAGGTATCCTATGATGTGGATGAAATTGTTATACAGGGTGATGAAAAATCTGAAAATTTTCATCACCCTGTATAACACATCATAGGATACCTTGTAAAAAGTTAAGATAGGGACATGTAAACCTTTTTCTGCTGTCTTGAGCCGTTTTCATTGTAAGCTGCTTTGAAAATGGAAAATGGCAATTTTCACTTGTTTATAACTCAAAAACTATTCACATTATACTGAAACTGGGAAAAACCATTCTTACTGATTTTTTTCAGATAATCTGAAAATGTAATAATATATAGGGTGTCCTATTTAAAATAACAAAGTTGTAAGGCGTACAGCGATATTGGGCCATCCTGTGTAGCTGAAAATTATTTTATGTTGAAGGTCTTTCAAACCATACAATTTTTCTCCCTCATCTTTTTTTATAGCTTCAAAAGTGAAGCTGCCAGAGAAGAATCCCGCACTAATGGGACACCCGGTATAATATTTGATGAATTTTATTGGGATTTAGGTTCTAATTTAAATTTGCCACTAAAGATTCTTTACAGAACAAATTAGAAAACTTTCGTACAGCATGCGAGGAGAAGAATGAAGACATGGACGGTACCGTTTCGTCCTTATTATGGACTCATCAGCATATCATATCAGTCAGATCCAAACCACACATGCTATACGAAATTTGGAAGATATCTATTCTATTATATACAGGTTGTCCCGTATCGTTATGTTCAAATTTTTTGAGCATATAGTAGGCTTAATTTTGAGCCCAAAAAACCCAAAAGTGGCAGGTCTATCTTTACTCGTTACGAAGTTACAGGCCTAAGAAAATTATGACCATCAGTAAATAACAAAGATTCAACTTTGAAAACCACAGAACCACATGTGTTATGGTTTAGGCTAATAATTTATTGTAATGGTGGCGACATGAGTAAATGTCACCAAACAAAATAAACATTAGAAGAGGTTCTCCTGCTCATACAAAATGGCATTTGGATTCAAATAAATGGGACACCAGCATATTTCGGAATTGGCGTTTGTAACTAAATTCCAAAAAGCAATTATTATTATTGGATCGTATTCAGCATGCTGGTCAAGAGATCGGTCGCGAAAAAAGACGAGAAATGATAACTGTTACTTCTGCAATAGGCCTCCGAGCACAAGTTTGTATTCAGCAAGGAATAGAAAATTTTTAATACATGATAAACTAAAGATGTGGTCAATAAAATAAGCTTTATGTGGTTTTCAAAGTTAAATCTGGTATTTACTAGACATTATTTTCTTAGACCTCTAACTTCGTAACGAATGCAGTAGACCTGCCACTTTTGGGTTTTTTAGGCTTAGGAATAAGCCTACTATATGCTCACAAGATTTGAACATAACGATACGGGACACCCTGCATCAAATATTATATAATCAAATAATTAGTGGTTCAATAAAAATAATTATAAATTATCATTATAGATATTTATTTAGAATGTATCCAAATGTATTTTATTAAAAACAAATAATATATTTTATTGAAACATGTACAGGGTGTCCCAATATTCCATGGACATGGAGCAACCACAGATTACTGAGGTAAAAAAAAGTCGCTCGGACCAAACTTATCTCTATACCAAAATGCTTCGTTTGTCCGCTAGAGGGCTTCAAAGTCTTTTGAAAATTTTAGTTTTTTTGAAATAGCTCAAAGTCGGCTGATTCAAATTCGATGAAATTTGGTAGGTAAATGTCTTATTGAAAGTACTAATTTCTGATGTACATGATAATTTGACGGAAACCCGGGAAGGGGTGAAACTACCCCTACCCTCCATTAAAATTGATCGTAATTGTTGATAGGGTAGCAGGAACGCTGTTCATGTTTTTTTGTTTGAAAGATACATCGTTTTAGCCCATTTTTGGTCTCCTACAAAAATCTGTATCTTTCCGAGGTGCTATGTGATAAATTAAATTAGTCGATGATAACTAAATTTTTATTTAATTATTTTAATTTGAAATCAAATTTTCAATTGTCAGGTGATTATTTTATCTAATCTCATAAAAGATGCTCGATGTGGGCGCCGGTTTCGACCCTAGAAAGTTCCATCCTGCGCAAAAAATGATTTTAACTTTTCTTGGAACCTCGTCGTTTTGCAAACTGTTTACTGCGTTTGAAAAAAATCGTTTGCAAACACCTGAAAAAAAAACGAACCATACTAAACATCTTTTAATGAGATTAGATCAAATAATCACCTGCACAATTGAAAATTTGATTTCAAATTAAAAGAATGAAATAAAATTTTGGTTAGGTATCATCGACTAATTTATTTTATCACATAGCACCTGGGAAAGATACAGATTTTTGTAAGAGACCAAAAATGGGCTAAAACGATGTATCTTTCAAACAAAAAAACATGAACAGCGTTCCTGCTACCCTATCAACAATTACGATCGATTTTAATGGAGGGTAGGGGTAGTTTCACCCCTTCCCGGGTTTCCGTCAAATTATCATGTACATCAGAAATTAGCACTTTCAATAAGAAATTGACCTACCAAATTTCATCGAATTTGAATCAGCCGACTTAGAGCTATTTCAAAAAAACTAAAATTTTCAAAAGACTTTGAAGCCCTCTAGCGGACAAACGAAGCATTTTGGTATAGAGATAAGTTTGGTCCGAGCGATTTTTTTTTACCTCAGTAATCTGTGGTTGCTCCATGTCCATGGAATATTGGGACACCCTGTATTATTGCATTTTATCCATGCTTTACAATAAATAAACAAAATTAAAAGACGGACCAAATATATCGTTCTGAAACATCTGTCTCACAGACATATTCTCACGACGGCAGCTACAGACTTACTGACTAACTAGAACATACCTAGGAGATAATTTACCTCACATGATTCGTTTGAATTTTAAGCAATATCAAAACGTGGCATCCGCTCCAGAGCGATTGTTACAACAATTACAAGAGATGGATCACGTATTGCAAAACAATATGCCATTCATTGATGCCACACTGTGAGTTAGAGATGTAGACTGTAGACAGGTGTTTCGTCCTACTTGGTACTCATCAGTATAATGCGCAATACTAACAGCGCAATTTCGATCACTTAAACCTTAGCGAGAGGATTGATAAATAATTGAAAATTTTGGTTCAATTTTTTGACAATTTGGAACACCAGTCAATATACAAATTCAATCATATATTGAGATCTATGATCTGATCTAGATTCTTTTGACAGGAAAGATCTACATCAGTTTTTTTCGATCTAGGATCTTTTTTCTAGATCTTTTTTATTGAAAAAGATTATTCAATAAAAATGCAAGTTTAATAATAAAGCTGGCTAAATATACAAATAATGTGAAGGCCATAATTTAATCTCACGTAACTGTTTACGGGTCGATTGTAATGATTTCGATGCTTATTTTTAATAGTTTAGTTTAACAATTGCCTTACTTGCTTTTTGCTTTATTTATTTGGCCATGCCAAAGGCAAGGCACACAGTATAATATTATGTACCTATTATAAGATAGTCTAAGGTATAATAGGTATAAGGGCATGTGTATGTGCGTGCACGTCGGTGTACAAAGAAAAAATTCCGAACCTCGGAAAGATTTTAACTAATTGAATGTTTTTTGTTTTTGATCTATTTAGGCCCGTATTCATCAATAAATATAACCCCTGGGGTTATACAGGGTGTTAAGAAAATGACGGATAAACTCTTCAGTACATTGGAGGGGACACTCCAGTAGAGTACGGGACAAATAATTTAAAAAATTCTGGTCTTCAATTTGGCGAGATAAAAAATGCCAAAGTTAATAACATTTTACTATATCTTTGTTTTTAAGTATTTGCAAAAAATAAATTATTTTACAGATATAAAAAGGGTACTTTAATCATTATCAATTAAAAAAATTGCTTAAAATGTATTACTGGCTTGGAAAATTTAATAAGAATTTTTTTTCTCTTCTAAGATGCTGAAAAAAAGCATTTGGCAACAACGGTATTGATACCTTGACTACCTACATTGTTTAGATATATAAGACGAAATTACCAAATACATACCAACTGTTATCGTGTTAAAACGTTGCCAAATTTATTGTTCAATATTTTGCTTATACCTACTTATCTTTCAAAATGTAGCTCTGGATTTTTAAAAATTATTTTTCCCGTACTTTACTGAGTGTCCCCTACAATGTACTGAAGAGTTTATTTTCTTAACACACTGTATTTTGGAACATGTCATTTGTTTAAAATTCGTAGCGTTCCTAGGGTTTGAGCATTAGACCAATCAGCTGTCAGAAAATTCAAAATAGTATAACGAGACCGCTCTGGAAAAATTCTAGCAGTTACTTCTTTAACATTCTAGTCCACCATTTTCTTTGTTTATATACTGGATTAGTCAATGGGTACGTTCACCTGACGTCAACTGTTGAATAGCAGCGCAAAACGGTTGAGTGTAGGTTGTTTCAACATGTTGGAAATAGTCTGAACGCATTATTGACATCGAGAGATATGTGACATGTTTCTGGATACGATTCAAGTTCATAGAAGTAATTATTAGCATTTGCCATTTATTTGTTGCTGATTGTATCAGGAGCATTCTTACTTGCAACTTTTACTTCCCACTTGGCTCATGTCCGCAAAATACACGTTGACTTTGCTGAGCGTGAAATATTTACGCTCACAAAAATACTCAACAGTTGAACAACGGTTGTAAGTGAGCGGTATGTCTG
Organism: Malachius bipustulatus; assembly: GCA_910589415.1. Classification (NCBI taxonomy): domain Eukaryota; kingdom Metazoa; phylum Arthropoda; class Insecta; order Coleoptera; family Melyridae; genus Malachius; species Malachius bipustulatus. Next base: position 34,840,542 of record OU342633.1, read on the forward strand.
AACGCAAGCGCTACCTCAACAACTCAACGGTTGACGTCAGGTGAACGTACCCAGTGACACGTTCGCGACAGTACGATGCAGGTCTGGAATGACGTGTTGACGGCCGATGGGATTTCTGCAATCTACGAGAGTCGAGAATGTACCTACTGTTTCGACGACGCGTCGGGGGGGACTATTATAAGGGTCGCCGTGCGGCTGCGTGCGGCAGTGGTAGTCTGGACGTGGAGTGAAGTTGAAGACAGAGCAGTATAGTAACTATATATAGTGGAAGCTGAACAGAGCAGTAGTGAAGTGTGAAGTAAGGAAGCCAGTAGTGACAGTGTATAGCGAATTATAAAGAAGCTGTGTTTAGTGTGTTTGATTATTTAAAATTAGAATTAGAGGTTATAACTTGGGTTAGTCAATAAAGTAATTTTGCAAGACTTTTAAGTGGTGGATTTATTATTGTAAGACCCGTAACAATAGGTATAAGCCCAGAGTTATATTTTGAAGTTTGATGAATACGGATACATTAGTGATCTAAAACTCAGATCTTTTATTTGATGATCTGATCTTTGATATAGATCATTTTAAATTTCGAGATCTATGATCTGATCTAGATCTCTAATTTTTAAATGATCTTATTTGATCTGATCTAGATCTTTTTAGAAATGATCTTTCCCAACACTGTCTATAACTTCTATATTTTGCTAACGCCCGCGTAAGTGGAAGTGTCACGAACACGGTGGGACAGTAAACCACTATTTCTAACTGTTTTTTTAGAGTACTCGACCCGTTGTGCGCAAGCGAGTCTGGTGGTCGAATCTGATGGCTTGAAGGCGTGTTCAATTATCGGACATGCGCGTAAGACATGAAGTACATTCGGCGAGATAAAGATTATGTCTGTACCGTGATATTTCTCTCCATCTCCCAGACCCCCACTAATATAGTAGTATTTAATATCTGGATTATCCATTGAAGACAGCATCAGAAGAATTGACATTTTGGCAATAGATAGAAAACTGGATAGAGGATTCATAATTGACCCTACCATAAGATTTGAAAAACACCAAAATCAACCAGAGGACGTCCACTTAGAAAAATGTCAAATTTACGAGCCAACTATACCACATTATAAATCCAAATTTCAAGTTAAAAATATTGAAGTTATCGGACTATTTTTCGGCTCTAGAGGAACTTTAGTTAAAAAATATATTGAATTTAGGAAATTTTTTGGATTAAATAAATCTTTAGACATGGAAATTGTAATCAAAATTCTGAAAAGTTCAACGTACATTTTAAGAAACCATCTTTTTGGTTTTAAACCGAAATTACAATAATTTTTTTTTCACAATAATTTTCATTTAATAATTTTATTTTATTTTTTAAATAATATTTTGTATACTGTGTCTTAGGGCAAACTGGTATGCCAGTCAGTTGTTTAAATAAAAACTTTATATATATGACTTTTATACTTTTCTGTCCATTTTCTTCAGTCACTTCCCAAATTAGCAGTCTCACAAAGTTTATTCGTTCCTAATATTTCATATTGGTTTTATTTTTTGAATTAATGACCAAGTATGGATACATATTTTCACAATACCTATTTTCTTAAAAAACGGCGCTACCTACTAATTTGGAACACCTGTATACTTTGAATTTATGGCCGATTGCACCACCCACACTTAAATCTTAAGTGTCACTTAAAATTTTAAGGGGGACTGTTTCCGTTGCACCACTCATTTAGACCTTAAGAATTTTAAGTGACACTTATCTTAAGGGCCGCAAATCTTCCACTTAAAGTTCCACTTAACCCAAATAAGGTAGTTTTACAAACATTTTACCATGAAAATAAGAAGAAGCAAATAATGCTTAATCAAAGAGCCAATCAAATAATGCATGAATCAACATAACCATAAAATCGTGTTGTGTGTTCATCATTATCCTGGCATTCCTGGCTAATAAAAATAAAACTACCCTTGATTTACTGATATAATACGAAAATGGATGTTGTATTAGAAAACGATATTTTGGAAGATGATCTGGAAATATTCGAAATCATTGACCATGGGTTGCCATAGGCAAATATCAAATTCAATATTCGAAATGAATATATCTATATCTTTACTGACTAATGACTATGACGTCATACTGACAATAATAACTGGCATCGTGTCCACTACAATTCGTCAAAAATTCAAATTCAAAGTGACAACCGACAGAATTCGTACGTCAGTAGTACCACTGTACATCACTTTTAGCACAAAAACAACCAGTATTTAGCCTTGTTGACAGATTCACTGCGACTTAGTTAAGTATTTCGTAAGTGGCAGTGGTGCAATGCTAAATGCTAAATGCTATTAAAATTTAAGTGGCCCTTAAATTTGAGTGTCACTTAACTAAGTCCAGATTTAAGTAGAGACTGTGCAATCGGGAATCGGCCATTATCGTTTCAGTTCATCACATTTCGATTTGGGTACAATTTATTTTTATTAGTTTGAAATTTCTTGGGTACAATTTACATGTTACGAAAAAGAAAAAAAAGAAAAAAATTTTAAAGTTAGGACTGTTAGGAGTTATTGTTTATTAGTACATAGTCAAGCAAGCTACAAGTACATAAAATAAACATAGTTCAAGATTTATTTGTTATCCTAAGATTAAGAAGGCGGTTTTTTCTTTTTGTAAATTTATTTAATAACCGTTAACATCATGAGTGTAGCTAGAGTCAATAATTCTCCTGTTCAACACCAGGGAATGATCAAGACAGAAGCCCTAGAAGATGAGTTTGATGACCTCTTACTCCATTCCTCAAAGTTGAAGCGTGAAAATGGACTAAATGATTCAAACTACAATCAGTCTTCTGAACTGAACAGTTTTGAGAATACGCTTTCGGCTTTTCTAATAAAACAGGAACCTGAAGACTCAAGAGACGTGGTACATCAAGTGCACACAGAACAGGTGACCTTCTTGAAAGAAGAAATCGACATTGAAGAGCATAAACCAGCATGGGGGCCGCTTGGGGGGTCAAGCTATACTGGAGTTGGAATATTTTATAATGAACTTGAACAATGTGACTCTCTCCAAGAGAACGAGGTACAATCTCGTGCAAGTACCAGTGAAGGGAAGAAAAAGTATAACTGTGCTAATTGTTCATATAAAACAGACGAGAAAGATAATTTTATCGGGCATTATAATCGCAAACACAAACGATCTACTGAAATTTACAAATGCATTGAATGTCAATATGAAAGTGGAATTAAAGCTTATATTCTCAAGCATTACAAACGTAAACATTCTCAAGGAGCAGAAGTGTACAAATGTAATGATTGTTCGTATGTAACAAAACAGAAATATCTTATGGTCCGACATTGTAAACATCAACATTCAAAAGAAACCGAAGTGTATAAATGTCAGGAGTGTTCATTTGAATCAAAATATAAAGCTAGTTTTAATCTACATTATAAATATAAACATTCAAAAGACGCTGAAGTGTACAAATGTGAGGAATGTTCATATGAAACAAAAATTAAGGCTAATTTCATTGGACATTGTAAATGTAAACATTCAAAAGACGCTGAAGTGTACAAATGTGAGGAATGTTCATTCGAAACAAAAATTAAGGCTACTTTTATTGCACATTGTAAATGTAAACATTCAAAGGATGCAGAAGTGTTCAAATGTCAGAAATGTTCGTATGAAACAAAACGAAAAGGGGATTTAATCAAACACTATAAATGTAAACATCCTAAAGACACAGATGAGGTGTACAAATGTCAGGAGTGCTCATTTGAAACAAGACATAAAAGTAATTTGACTCGGCATTATAAATGTAAACATCCTAAAGACACAGATGAGGTGTATAAATGTCAGGAGTGCTCATTTGAAACAAGAGATAAAAGTTATTTTACTCGGCATTATAAATGTAAACATTCAAAAGACGCTGAAGTGTACAAATGTGAGGAATGTTGGTGAATATCTAGATGAGCGGCATGGGTATATGGCGATTTGGCTTATACTATCGGATAGCTCGTGTCTCTAGGAGTATCAAGGTACCATTGAATTTTTGCGCCGGCAAGTAATAGTCGAGATATAAGGCCTTAAAGTGTCATCCTTGCCCTAATACGTGTATTCGTCATATGATTGCGCTCGTACAGGAAACGCTCGATCGTCGTGTTTCCGACGGATAAGCGAGCTGCCTGTTCGCGCGTATCATGTTCGAATACACGTATTAGGGCAAGGATGAAACTTTAAGGCCTTATATCTCGACTATTACTTGTCGGCGCAAAAATTCAATGGTACCTTGATACTCCTAGAGACACGAGCTATCCGATAGTATAAGCCATTTCGCCGTATACCCATGCCGCTCATCTAGATATTCACCGGAATGTTCATATGAAACAAAAATTAAGGCTACTTTTATTGCACATTGTAAATGTAAACATTCAAAGGATGCAAAAGTGTTCAAATGTCACAAATGTTCATATGAAACAAGTTATAAAAATAATTTTGTTGCTCATTGGAAATGTAAACATTCAAAAGATACTGAAGTGTACAAGTGTCAGGAATGTTCGTATCAGACAAAACTTAAAGGTAGTTTGACTCAACATTATAAATATAGACATTCTAAAACAGCGAAAGTGTATAAATGTCATCAATGTTCATTTGAAACAAGATATAAACGTAATTTAATTGCTCATTGTAGTACATGTGGTTATAAAACAAGAAAGAATTGTTCATTTACATAGCTGAGCGCCACACTGTAGGATTAGCACTGTACTAGTGAAAGTCTCTGGGAATTAGTAATAAGAGAGATATTTGCTTCCCCAGAACTGTATTTACTAATTACCATTAAGGCGATTGGAGATTTTTTCTTGTCTTAAAATGGATCCATTAGTTTGGGACCGGCCTCACTAAGGACTGGTGATACAAAGAAATCGTTCGTCAGTGCGTGTTTCACCCTCCCACCCTCCCAGCACCCCTATTCGCTCTCGCTCCATGGTTCCCTTGGATTCTAAAGGTAATTTCCACAAAAAAATTAACTGTAAATTATGAGACTACGATTAAAATGTGAAAAGATAATAATGTGAAAATAAAATTATAGTGGAGTGCGAGTGGACCCGTTATCTATATAATTAATTACTCAAGAATTAAATGCTACCTATATGACCGAACATTTTTAATGAAGAGCATAGTTCCTAAAATTGTTTTGTCCGTAATAAGTGAAAAGTCAATGTTAAAAAAAAAATGACAGCAAAAAATTTCAGCAGTTTAGGTATATGTAACACCCATAACTCAGCCCGAATGTACTATTAGCATTATAGACATTTATTTGGAATGTAATTATTGTATCCAACTGTATTTTAGTAAAAACAAATATATTTTATTGAAACATGATTTATTGCATTTTATCCATGTTTTACAATAAATAAATAAAATTAAGAGACGCCCAAATATATCGTTCTCAGTAACATCTCACAGTAAAGTCTCAGACATATTCTCAAGACGGCAGCTACAGACTTACTGACAAACTAACTAGAACATACCTAGGAGGGGATTTACATTTACCTCACATGATTCGTTTGAATTTTGAGCAATATCAAAACATGGCGTCCGCTCCAGATGCAGCGTGCCTTGCACGCTACGTTTTTCTTTTTCAAAATTATAATTCTCGATTCAGAATATTTTTATAAAAGTCAGAGAAGTTGTGTTCGACTGTACATTTTTGCTGATGTAGAGGACTGTATTAAGCGAATATCACGAATGAACTCCTGGTAGCCATAAAGACTTTCAAGCTTTTGTTAATAGAAATAAGGCGTAAATAACATGTCTGGTCGATTTTCTGTCCCGTTTCTAAGTTTTCAGAAATTGATGGGTATACCGTGTGACAAGTTTCAAAGCAGAACATAGGCGAATAGCATGGGAAATCACATATTTGCAGTTTATTTCTCACCACTTTTATCTACAAGAATGGTAATGGTGTCTATCGAAAGAGAATTATTTTCTGAACATGTTGACACCAAAATATCTACTAATTAACAGTTTTATATCATGACAGAAGAACTTAAACATTTCCAAAATTAAATGTGTGAGCGGCCATGACATGCCTAATTCGAATAAGTTTGTTACTGTCAAAACAAACATTTTTAATTACCAATACGCGTTTCCCTGAAAAGATTGTCAATGAATAATAATAATGGCTATTCTAATGCGGGACGCGTTTTTATCGCGGTGGTATTATTAACTGGCCGGCCGATCTCCCTCTCCCGATTTAGCAGCTTATCCTTGTAGTGATTTTTTCTTGGGATCTTGGGGTTACCAAAAACAAAATTTACAGAGCTAGTCATTGCTGAATGTGCACTCGTTAATAACCAACAACTCGTACAAGTCCGAAGCACAATTTATAAAAGGGTGGGAATATTAATTTCAAAATGAAGGACTATTTGAATATTTGTTGTACTTAGTTATTGTTTTAGTTCAATTATTTTACGTGTTTATTTTTCATAGACAATTTTTGGTAAAACAAAATGATGGTAAATGAGGATTTTCGTAATTTTTTAATGATGTTCATTGTTCAATCAGAATTAAAATAAATTAAATAATTGAAAATATTTGCTTTGACAGTGAAAAAGTTATCCGAATTTAGCATGTCATGGCTGCTCATCTTTTAATTTTGAAAATGTTTAAGTTCTTCTGGCATGATAAAAAAAAAATTATTAAGTATTTGATATCAGCATGTTCAGAAAACAATTCTCTTTCGATAGACACCATTATCGTTCTTATAGATAAAAGTGGTGAGAAATAAATTGCAAATATGTGATTTCCCATGCTATTCGCCTATGTTCTGCTTTGAAACTTGTCACTCGGTATAGTCCAATAAAGTCTAAAAAGTCATACGTATCGATTAAGAATACACATCCTTTTGATAGTTCGATTTATTTTGTTTCATGTACGTGTTTTTATAGTAACCGTCCAGTTTGTCTAAACACTCCATCCCGCATAAATAAGTATACGTCAACATTGGTTTTGAATGAGAATTAAATGCACAACACAGAGGATAGAATGTCATTACGTGAATAAATTTTATGTAGTTGTCAGTGGCTCTCAAACTGACGTAAGTGCTTCAATTCATTTTTTGAATGATTCCTTCAATAATAATTACGCTCGTTCACAACTTGACAATTAACTGTTTGACATTTTCTGGTGAAATTAAAAATATGGTAATTATATACATCCGCGGCTCCTAAGTTTCATCAATTTTTTCGGGACCGAGGAGCGAAATAGGGGTGCTGGGTGGGTAAGAAAGTAAAAACAGCCATTGCAAACTAATATTAAGGTCACAACTAAGGCCTCTTTGGCACTACGGTCGAATTTCTATTTTTTTTTTCACTTTCAGGGCAAGGAAAATCTTCGAAAATAACAGTACCACGATTTTTATTTTGAATTTTGCATTTATTTTGAATTTATAATCCGAAAATCATTGCATCAATCTCTGTGGACTGGACACGTTATGTGAAAGCGGATATATCGCCCAGTCCGCGTCTGTAAACCTCTAACACAGAATAGAATACTTGGCAATTATTGTGAAGTGGATTTATCCGGGATCGCGGCATCTAATCGGTGCCTCTTGTCAGGACCGCACTCCCTCCGCACTCTCAAAACCGTTTTTTTACACCGTTTTGTGGCTTTCCCTTTCATTTGCAAAGCAAATGAATACCTTCCTGGTGTTACTATAGGTATCTTCTCCACCCCTATAGGTTCCATAGTGAAACTGTAGGAGCCGCGGATGTATATAATGACCAAAAATATTAACTATAACCAAAATTATAGTGGTAAAAAAAAAGTTCCGTGACCGATCGTGCTCCGGGAGGTACGTTAAAAAGGGGGTCTCGGCTGCTTCACAGCAGTCGTTAAGTTACGTCAGAGGCCCTTGGGCTACTTGAAAACTTCTGACACTTGGGCTTTACCACAGCCATACGATATTATTATTATCATTATCTGGTTGCTGGTCATTTCCTCGGGATTATCTACTTCCTCGGCATCATTATATGCTATGTAAAGTGAGGTAAAAGGGATATTATTTCATTACCTGGAGCATTGATTCGACTAGGATCCGCGATTACGACTTCGCCAACTAAAGTTGGTAATTGGTCGACTTCAAACCATCGAAATTTCAACTTCTCTTCTATTTCTTGCCATCACAATCGCATGGAGACAGCAAGGTAGGATGTTGAGAATGTGCATTGGACCATATACTGGAGATATAAGCGGATTTGAGAATTTGTTATCGCAGCTCCGATTTGCACGGTGGCAAAATAGATCCGTCAAAGTTCTTCGTTTTTAATTTTAACTGCTCCTCAATGTCGTTGCATTTGAAAGCTTTCATGAAAATAGCCAGTCGGACCTCATTAACGTCTATTAATTGTTTGCAGCCATACATGTCGCAAACAAATTTTTCTAATATTTCGAAAATAGCATTTGTTTCGAAGTCTGAATAATTCGGTTCGAGAGGGCTTCGATGAATTTAGGAACTTCTGCAAAATGGTGAATGGCCGATTCTTGCCCTTTTTGATTCTTAATTCTTAATTAATAAACTAATAATAAAGGTAAAAAAAATCATTTATCATTAAAGTCAATTTTTTCTTCTTCACATCATTAGGTCCATGGCAGGAGTATATCGTTCTACAACACAGGTGGCAGGAGGTGATTTTTTTTCTAACTGATATTATCATTAAACGATAGGTAAAGTTTCAGCTTTTATCATGTTTGTCATTTACTCGTTTTTTTTAACAACATTGATAAGCTGCTGATAAGCGTTGTCCCGCTGGTGCGCCGGCAGGAGTTGATTTTATGTCAGGAAGGCGTTAATATGACACGAAAATAATGAAATGATTCTTTATCAAATGTGGCAAAAAAAAATGTAGCTGACTGCCTGAAATAGGTGGTGGACGATATGACATCGTCGTATTATTTCGTCATCCTCCAAGCGATGAAAGGTTTTAGGAGTTGCCTACCGTAAACTAGTGTATTCTAGGGAAAAGAGAGACGGAAAGCGTGAAATTAGCGAGTGTTCGACCTTGCGCCGCGTTCCGAAAGACGAGGATATAAATAAGGGCTGACCGCTGAATTCGGTGACTTTTCCATCTTAAATTTCGACGATCATGTAACTTGTCTGCAGTTCGAGAATTTAATAACAGTCCCTTGTGTAGAAGTGTTTTTGTTGTTAGTTGGTGTCTGTGAGTGATGAAGTTCTACGTAAGTAATTTTTTTGAGTTTATTTTTAGTCTTTTTCGCTAATTTCTTTTTCTTGTCTTTACAGACAAGGGATTTACGAAGGGATTTACATAGGGATTTCCGACTTACTTGCATAAGGTACTTACTTGTATAGGTACTTACTTGCATAGGTACTGAATTACTGCTTTAATTATTTATGTGGAGATTTACGTAGGTACTTACTTATGTAGGTACTTATTTGTGTAGGGATTTATGTTTGGGAAAGTTTGAGAAAATGAGGAAGAAGTAGTGATGAATTTAATTTAGAGACATAGGAAGTTTAATCCGCCAGATCAAGAAGTTTATTTTTGAGTGAATAATTTCGTACCTTCTTAATTTTCAACATGAGTTCAAGAAACCCAGGTCTTTAGATATTTGGTTATCATAAAGTGAGATTTTGATCTTTAAGTCGTTATTTCCTACAAATTACTGATGGAGCTAGAGGCAGATTCTTTCGGTGTCAACATCAACACCAAGGTTAAAAAGGGGAGCAGTCCTGCTCGTCTAGCACCTGGAGCACCAACTCCGACCGGGGCTAACACTAGCACCAGCACCAGGGCAGGTCAGGCAACCATGCTGGTCTAGTCCATGGTCGTCTCGTCTACGTTAGAGGGTTCCTAGTTCGTCAGCCTGTGAGTGAAGTTTTGTATAACAAGGTATGTCTTTTTGAACGTGAATAAACTTTCACTATTTTCAAAAACAAAGAAGATCAAATAAATGCAAGTACAGTGTTTAATTAATTTCATCACCTATGACATTCAAAATGAATTTAATTTCGATAAAAATGTTATGAACTTTTATTGTTGTCAACAAGTGACTAATGTAGCTATTATGTGTGGAAATGATCGGTTAAAATAATAATGTCTGTTTAGAATTTCGAGTTGGAAATAATCACTCTATAAATTTGCATTTCATATTTTATAGGTATACTCTGTACACTGAGAGTTGTCTTTTGTGATAACTAAGGATACATCATCTCGTTATGTTTCTTACTCCTTTCCTTCTATTGCATTGCATAGTCAATCGAGTTAAAATGGGACGTATTGTCAGAAATACGTTTGAATCGTCAGCAATTCTAGAAAGATGAGCGAGAGTGAGACGGAAGTAACGACTCGCGTCTTGATACGCTTAGATTGATACGATATTACGATAAGATTGTCGTCGCTACTGTCAGTAGTGTCAGTGTCAGCGTTAAATATACTAATAAGGTTTGTGTTGTGATTTGAAACGTTTTTAATATGAAATTAGCAGAATTACCTGTGTTTATTGTACGGTGTGATAAACTATGAGTAACTTAATTTCGCGAATGCCTAAAAATCTATTTCCTTGTTTTGCCTGGGAAACGATTGAACTCCCTAGTACGTGGTCTTGTGGCAAAATTGCTGGAATATTTTACTTGCAAATAAGAAAACGGAGGTGCTATTCTTTCTTTTAAACGGCAACCAGCAGGTAGGTGACATAATGATATTTCTATCATGATGATAACAATAATTATTATCATTCTTATTTACTTGCATTATATAATATTTGTTATCAAAAAGTTGCAAGGCTCTACTTCGTCAATAACATGTCGAAATAATATATTTGTAGGATATTCATTATTCCTCAACACACGCCACTGACAAGAACTGCGATACCACATCTGGTTCGACTTAGAAATAAGTGTACGATTCAAATCGAATTAAATGAAATTGTTTGGTCAGAATCAGTGTGGCATGACAACGGACAACTCTCAGTGGACCGGACAACGTGTAGATACCTATTTTGACATCAATTATTTACTTAAGAGAAATTAAGTTTTCGATAAATTCTTTTGATCTAACTCTGAATTCTATTCAGAACCATACCTATGTGCTAGTTTAGAAGTTTATTGATAGAATGTGAGTTTTAGAAAGTTTTATTGAATTATTGAACCAGTATACTTATATTAAATTTTAAGTTTTTTAAATTTAATCTCACCGTGATATCACTGGTAATGGGGTAAATTTATTGTAGGATATTTTAATCAAAATGAGTGATCATTAGTATTGAATTTATAGGTATTTCTTGGAGCCTTCCTCCCCCTCGCTTACTCCCACTCAAAAAGTTGATCAATAAAAAATAATTCACTTACCTTAACCCCAAAAAGGAGGTGGCTATTGACAGATCTCAATGTGACTAGGCAAATTTGTAACATTAGCCACATTGGCCTGTCGAGTAGGACATATCAAATTTCGAATGCCCCACCCAAATATTCTAAATGTCGGAAGAAAAATAAATTTTAAATTTTGAAAAGTGATCGTCTAAAATTTCCAAAGTATCAAACCAAAACCAAACTTCACCAAAAGGTTCGTTGTGATTATCCAGCCCGGGACAGATAAATGTGGCCTTCCTCTGGAAAATCCAGCATTCACCGAACCAGACTGGACCCGTAGTAACTCCTAACCATTTTAAAAACAATAACCAAAAATTAATAAACCTCACCAAAATATACCAGGATATATCGCCTTATTCTTGATGTTACTCTACTGATTGAATAAATAATTTAAAAGAACATGAGGAGGGTTGATTCTTAATACTCTAAAATTGTTGAATTTTAATACAAAGATTTATTAAAATCAATTTCATCAGTACAATAGACTAGGCTGGTAATCACCAATAGATCTTATACCTAAACAATAAATCTAATAATCAAAATCAGTAATCCTGATTCAAACCTTCAAACATAAATACTACCTTATTACCAAAGATATCAAACTTACATGACTAAAAATTCAAAATAGATACCTATATCATTTCCATAGTTCAGATAAAAATTTCTAAAGTTCATATTCTATCAAACAATTTCTAAACTATAACACATAGGTATGATTCTGAATAGAACTCCGAGTTAGATCAGAAGTTATTTCTCAAAAAATTCAAATTTATCTTAAGCAAAAGTTTCAATATAAAAACAGGTATCTACCTACAAAATCTGAAATTCAAAATTTAATTTAGAAAATGATCATCTCTAACTCGAAATCCTAAACACATACGATAAATTTAATAAATTATTTTTACACATAACCATTACATTAGTCACTTGTTGACCACAATAAAAGTTCATAACATATTATCAAAAATCAAATTCACTTAGAAAGTCTTAGGTGATGAAATCAATTAAACACTGTACTTGAATTTATTTAATTTTCTTGATTATCGGAAAATAGCAAAAGTTTATTCACTCATAAAGACATACCTTATTATTCAAAACTCCATCTCAAAACTGACGAACTAAGGTTCCTCTAACCTAATTAAGCGCGATGATCAAAGCATAGGCCGGCATGGTTACTGGAACTGCCTTTGTGCTGGTGTTAGCACCCCTTGGTTGGTGCTCCAGGTGCCGGATGAGCTGGACTGCTCTCCCTGCTACCTTGTGACGACCAAATATCAAAGTGCTAGGACCTCTGCCTGATGAAACCTTCCATGTCTCCAAACTAAACTCCACCACTCTTCTTTATTTTTCCAAGCTTCTACAAATATCACCTTTCACACAGGCTAGTGTACCTACCTAGGTAGGTACCTACATAAGCCTCCACATGATCGAATCTTTATGTAAACTTTCGTGTAAATCAGAAGTTTGAAAATTGGAACTCAAAACTCAGAACTAGAAGTTCGAAATTAAAATTCAGGAATCAAAAGTTAAAACTTAGAAATTCAAAGATCGAAATCAAAAACTGGAAATCGGAAATTAGTAGTTAAAAATCAAAACTGGAAGTCGGGACCTAACATTCTAGAACTTGAAACTCCAAAATAAGTTTAAAACTAAATCCAATAATAAGTAAGTAAGTCCAAAACTAAATCTAGTAGTAAGTAAGTCCAAAACCACGTCCCTTGTCTGTAAAGACAAGAAAGCGAACATTAGTTATGATGACCAAAATTAAATTCAAAAGATTACTCACGTAAGACTGCATCTTTCACGGAAACAACTTCACCATAATAACGTCTATGGGTGCTCACACAAGGGACTAATACTAATTTACGAACTTGTAGACAAGCTACATGACCTCCCGAACTAAGACCCAAAAATGAACCTAACGCGTCCTCTTACCCTTACTTATAATTTTTCTGGGGTGACGCTACTCATGCGCCCCAACTACCGTCTAACCGAAAATGTTGACCTACTTTCCACTCCAAATCTCATCATTGACAGTATGCAACACTTAAAACTCGCACGCGACGTTGTCGGATCGATTTTCTTATACTTTGGTACACTTTCGGCAGTACGACCAACCTCTTCCGTTCTCCCTCTATCCAAACTTAAATTTCACAATCGTGAATCCGCATATACTCGAGGCCTGTCGTGTCTCAGAACGAAATGCAAGTTTTTTTTACATGTTTCTTTATGGGTTTCTCGACTATCTTTTCATGTTTTTTAACCCACACCAACAGAAATAATCTTTTAGGTTTTATCTGGATAACTAATCGGAAATCTAGAGTAGCAAGATGAGAGTGGTCTCATTAGACGCGGAAAATTAATTCGCATAAGATGATATACTTTTCAAACTCTGAAAACCTAGAACCGGGACAGAAAATCGACCAGACATGTTTTCTACGTCTTACTCAAATAACAAAAGCAGGAATTTCTTAATAGCTGCCAGATGTTCGTTCGTGATCTTTGCCTAATACAGCCTCTTACACCAGCAAAAATGTACAGTCAATCATAACTCTTCTGAACTTTATAAAAATATTCTAAATCGAGAATCAAAATTTTGAAAAAGAAAAAGTAGCGTGCAAGGCACGCTGCATTCTGTAGAGTTTAGTATTGTTAATTGTTGATAAAAAGAAAAATAATTTAGTCAGGAATATCAGCCTACTTATATGTTTTGAAACTGAAGTAATTTTTATGTGAATAGATGTTTCTTAATGATTACGTTTGTGAAATACTTATTCTGAGCTGATGAAATTAATTTTTAATAAATGATTTCATTAAAATTGAACGATTTGAGATTATTGAATAGTTAACACCCTCATATTTTATTTAAACCATTCATTCAGTATTCATGATGATATCCAGTAATTATAGCAAAAAAGAGTAAGGTAATATATTCTGGTCTATTGGTGAAGTTTATCAATTTATATTTTTGGGAAAATTTTTAGGAGTTACTACACGGGTCTAATCCGGTTTGGTTAATGTTGGATTTTCCTGAGGAAGGCCACATCTATCCATTCTTGATTAGATAAACACAACGACCCTTTGTTTGAGTTTGTTTCGATTTAGTATTTTTGAAATTTTGTTTTGAAATTAGACGATCACATTTAAATTTAAATTTCTTTTCTTTTGTAAATTTTGAATCATTGGGTAGGGCATTAGAAATTTTGCATGTCCTACTCGACAAGCCAATGTGACTGACAGCATAAATTTGAACGAGTCATATTGAGATTTGTCAATAGCCGCCTCCTTCTGTTGAGATTTTGGGTAAGGTAAGTAAATGTTATTTTTTATTCAAATTTTTGAGTTGGAGTAAGTGAAGGGAGGGGGGTAGGCTCCACAGAGCGATTGTTACAACAATTACAAGAGATGGATGACATATTGCAAAACAATATGCCATACATTGATGATGCCACACTGTGAGTTTAGAGGTGGAGACTGTAGACAGGTGTTTCGTCCTACTTGGTACTCATCAGAATAATGCATCTTACTAAGAGCACAATTTCAATCACTTAACCTTATTGAGAGGATTGATAATGATAAATAATTGAAAAATTTTGTAAATAATTTGGAACACAAGTCAATATACAAATTCAAATTTCCCACGCCGATAAGATCCCGAGACGTCATTGCATCGACTTGTCGAAAATAAGGTCGCATAATATTGTATCTCTTTATGTCATTGTCATCATTGCGTATCATTTTGAGCAAATATTCAAACCACCATTTTGTACACTATACTTTCATTTAATTTGATCATATAATATATCTATAACTTCTATATTTTGCTAACGCCCGTAAGTGGAAGTGTCGCGGACACGATGGGACAGTAAACCACTATTTCTAACTGTATTTTTAGAGTACTCGACCCGTTGTGCGCAAGCGAGTCTTGTGGTCGAATCTGATGGCTTGAAAGGCGTGTTCAATTATTGGACATGCGCGTAAGACATGAAGTACATTCGCCGAGATAAATATATGTTTGTACCGTGGTATTTCCCTCCATCTCCAGACCCCCACTAGCAATAGTAGTATAAAATATAATATAATTTTACACTTTTCTCTCTATCTTCTTCAGTCACTTCACTTCCCAAATTAGCAGTCTCACAAAGTTTATTCGTTCCTAATATTTCATATTGGTTTTATTTTTTGAATTAATGACCAAGTATGGATACATATTTTTTCACAATATTTCTTTGAAAAACGGCTCTACTAATTTGGAACACTTGTTTGTATATTTGAATTTAACGTTCCAGTTCATCCACATTTCGGTTTGAGTACAATTTATTAGTTTGAAATTTCTTGCAAGCTTTTCATTTCGGGATTTTGGGGTCGCCTCGTCTACCCGTCAAGTCGTCAGTTAATCAATGGTCAGTTAAAGATTGACTGCCACTACTGTCAGTAGTTTCAGTCAATCGTCCGTCATTGGTCGCTCTGTAATAAATATTTTTATTTAATTTTTTTTAAGGTTAGGAGTTATTTTATTAGTACACAAACAGTTAACTAGGATTTATTTGTTATCTCAAGATTAAGAAGGCGGTTTTTGTTAATTTATTTAATAACCATTAACATCATGAATGTAGCTAGAGTCAATAATTCTCCTGTTCAACATCAGGAAATGATCAAGACAGAAGACCTAGAAGATGAGTTTGATGAGCTCTTGCTCCATTCCTCAAAGTTGAAGCGTGAAAATGGACCAAATGATTCAAACTACGATCAGCCTTCTGAACTGAACAGTTTTGAGAATACGCTTTCGGCTTTTCTAATAAAACAGGAACCTGAAGACTCGAGAGACGTGGTACATGAAGTGCACACAGAACAGGTGACCTTGAAGGAAGAAAGCGATATTAAAGAGCATAAAACAGTATGGGGGCTGATTGGTGGGCCAAGAAATGTTGACGAGGTACAATCTTGTACAAGTACCAGTGAAGGGAAGGAAAAGTATAACTGTGTTAATTGTCCGTATAAAACAGATAAGAGAGATAATTTTATCAGGCATTATAATCGCAAACACAACCAATTTACTGAAATTTACAAATGTAATGAATGCCCCTATGAAAGTGGAGTAAAAGGTGACCGTGTCAAGCACTACAAACGCAAACACTCCAAAGGAGCAGAAATGTACAAATACAAATGTCAGGAATGTTCGCATGAAACAAAACGAAAAAGTGATTTAATCAAACATTATAAACGTAAACATTCCAAAGACACAGAGGTGTACAAATGTCAGGAGTGCTCATTTGAAACAAGAGATAGAAGTTATTTCACCAAACATTATAAACAAAAACATTCTAAAGAAGCAGAAGTGTATACATGTGGGGAATGTCCTTATGAAACAAGTTATAAAAGTGATTTGACTCGGCATTATAAATGTAAACATTGTAAAGAAGCAGAAGTGTACAAATGCCAGGAATGTTCCTATGACACAAAACGTAAATGTGATTTGACCACACATTATAAACATAAACATATAAAAGAAACTGAAGTGTATAAATGTCAGGAGTGTTCATTTGAATCAAAATATAAAAATAATTTTACTCTGCATTATAAACATAAACATTCAAAAGATGCTGAGATGTATAAATGTGATGAATGTTCATATAAAACAAGATATAAATATTATTTAACCACACATTATAAATGTAAACATTCAAAAGGTGCCGAAGTGTATAAATGTGAGGAATGTTCATATAAGACAAAATTGAAAAGTCATTTGACCCAACATTATAATTGTAAGCATTCAAAAGATGCGACAGTGTACAAATGTCAGCAATGCTCTTATGAAACAAAAAGGAAAGATCTTTTGACTAGACATTGTAAAAAATGTAAAAACAATAAATAATAATTAAACGCTAAAGTTATATGACCGGACATTTTAAATGAGGAGCATAGTTCAAAAACTCGTCTCCTCCATAAAAGTGAAAAGTCATAACTTCCAAAAAACTGAAATTTCTGCAAAGTCCATCAAGATACTAATGCTACAGATTATCATTATTTTTGCTAGAAGAATAAGTTTATATGCATTGAAATTGAAAAATATAATTTTTTTAATTCTTGAAAAAATAGTATTTGTTGGATCCACCCAAACGTTTCATCCTTAAATGAAAGTCCCAAATTCACTAAAAATTTGTTCTCAGATTTTCTGAGAAAATCAAATATGTATTATACCTACACTGCTTTTCACAGTTGTAATTAAACAGATGAATCCATTCATAGATCCATGAACCCCGACTCGGGTATAGGCTATGACCAATTTTCTTTGAAAATAGTTCATTTTTAGTAGTTATTCATCTTTTGAGCATAAATTTAACTGCTGTTTAGCGTGACTTTATCTAATGACGTTTTGCGAAAACAGAGTCGGGCTCCTCAGCCGCTAATCAAATTACAGCGAAAACGCCAAGGAACTTACTGAAGAGTTTGTTGAAGCTGTCAAACTGACAAACTAAATTAAATTCAAAATTAATAAAATGCTGAAGCAGAGGTAAATTTATTTTAAGAGAAAGAAAAGAATGAATGCTCAAATGCTATGAACAATAATTATTCTTTTTGTAAGATGTTTCTCCAAATTAAACAACAATACAGTTTAATTGGATTTCTTGAAATATCTGAAGAGAATCTTGAAACGTGATTGAATAATGTAAGTAGGTATGGTTTGTCCGCAGTGAGTGTTGTCCGGTGAGATTCCACACTGATCCTGACTATAAACGATTTGGTTTTATGAGAAGAATATAATTATTATAATAGAATAATTTATTCGATTCGTACAATTAAAATAATTAGTAATTAATACGAATTAAATAGCATTAAATCAAATCTTTTATAGTCAGGATCAGTGTGGCATCTCACTGGATAACACTCACTGCGTTCAAACCATACTTACATTACCATACTTACATTACCATACTTACATTATTCAATATTTGATACCTACATCATATTCTCCTGATTACCAACTAATAACAAAGACCAATTTTAAATGTTAGCATACCTATAATAGGATCTCCATTTATCTTAAATAAATTGAGTTTATACATTTATTTCATACTAATACATTATACAGGGTGTTCTACAAGCTCTATGACAAACTTTGACAGATGGTAGGTTGCTTGATTTTAAACATATTTTTTTTAATAAACATGGGTCCGATTCGTTTTTGTTTAGAAGTTACAAGCATTTAAAAAATCGTAATTTTTTCAGTCAACCAGGAAGTGACACTAAGTCGCTATGTCACTAAGACACTATGTCAACCAATGTACACTTAAATATAAATGCAACTTAATATTATTCAAAATATGTGTTATCAGCATGACGGTGCACCACCACATAGAGGAAGACAAGTTGCTGCTTGGCTAAATGAAGATTTCCCGAATAAATGGATAGGTCAAGGAGGTCCAATATCATGGCCACCTCGTTCTCCCGATCTGAATCCTCTGGATTTTTATTTATGGGGACACATGAAGCAGCTGGTCTACCATGTTGAAATCGCTACCCAGTACCCATCAGCAGTTACTTGAAAGAATTCAAGATGCAGCTAACCAAATAAGAAATGATCCAAATCTCATTCTTCGAGTGACCGAATCTTTAGTTCGTCGATGTGAGGCTTGCATTCAAGCTGAGGGTGGACATTTCGAACAATTTTTATACAGGGTGTCCCAGCTCATTCGAAGCGGTCTCTGTAGGCCAAACGATGGACTTTTTCAAAAAACTTTTTGAAAATCCAAGTACAGAATCACAATGGCCATAATTTAAAATTACTTTGGAGTATACAGAGTGTCCCATATGACAGTGACATATCAAAGTTATGTTTTTTTAAATGGAATGCTCCTATGTTATTGCATTTTTAGATTGTCTGAGAAAAGAAAATAAGATTGGCTTTTACAGTTAATGTTTAAATTCAGAAGTTTTTGAGTTATAAACAAGTGAAAATCGTCATTTTTCAAGTTCAAGGCCCTGTACAACGAAAACGGTTCAAGATAGAGAAAAACGGCTTACATGTCCCTATTTTAACTTTTCATGTACTATCCCATGATGTAGATAAAATGTTTATACGGGGTGATAAAAAATTTTAAAAATTCTGAGATTTCTCCACGCGTCGCCAAATACAAAAATCAAAGAAAGTAGAAATGTTTCTATACCATAGAATAGTACATGAAAAAGTAAAATAGGGACATGTAAGCCGTTTTTCTCTATCTTGAACCGTTTTCGTTGTACAGGGCCTTGAACTTGAAAAATGACGATTTTCACTTGTTTATAACTCAAAAGCTTCTGAATTTAAACACCAACTGTAAAAGCCAATCTTATTTTCTCTTCTCAGACAATCTAAAAATGCAATAACATAGGCGCATTCCATTTAAAAAAACATAACTTTGATATGCCACTCTCATATGGGACACTCTGTATACTCCAAAATAATTTTAAATTATGGCCATTGTGATTCTGTACTTGAATTTTCAAAAAGTTTTTTGAAAAAGTCCATCGTTTGGCCTACAGAGACCGCTTCGAATAAACTGAGACACCCTGTAGTCTTAAGTTTTGTGATTATCATTTAATTTAAATTTTTATTGTTGATTGTTAATAAAGGTTAAATGCTTGTAACTTCTAAACAAAAACGAATCGGACCCATGTTTATTAAAAAAAATATGTTTAAAGTCAAGCAACCTACCATCTGTCAAAGTTTGTCATAGAGCTTGTAGAACACCCTGTATAACTAGATAAACGCTTGGTTACCGTAACTATAAACATATTCATAACTCCCTTGGGACTGTTATGAATCCATAACTCCCTCTATTATTACTATTTGTTTAATTCTGGTAACCATTGGATGTTGGTTTTGTTATTGCATTGTTGGTTGAATATTTGGATTTCATATGTTATTTAATTTCTACAAACTTTCCAGCTGATATATCCATGGTAATCAATAATCATGCTTACTCAATTATTAAAAACATTCGTTTAATTTTAAAAACCAACAGATTTCGTTTTTATATTTCATTTTAAATGAAATAAAATTAATTATGTATCACGGGAGTTATTGGATGTTAATAACCTCGGGCAACTTAACAATCCCTCGGGATTGCAATATGTTGCCCTCTGTAATTTACATCCTCATAACTCCCTTATTGATACATAAATAACTATTTTTTATTCATAAAAAACTCATAATTTCCCTATGATGCCCGTGTTATCTTCCCGCTTTTTGCCTACATCCAGCTGAGCTGATCATCTATAGGTATATACCACGGTGTAAGATAACTAAGGTGTTGGAACAAGACTCCCCAGTGCGACCCGATATCGTCACCACTCGTCACGTTACATCTGTTTTACCCATTTGTTTTGTTGCTCTCGCTCGCAATGGTTAGTTCTGCCGTACTCTTCTCTCGGACAAGCGCACAAGCGCTAGCATAAATGATTCACGCATATTCGCTGATAAACGCGTGCTCTTATGTTCTAATTTTATTAATATTTAAATGTTAAAATGTCACTCGATGAAATACCCGTTATAGTTTCATCGCATCAACTTCTACAATTAGGCAAATCACAGTTTCTACCCATTTTTGCTTATCGCTTCTTCAGAAAAAAATAAAATTGAGTAGCATGACACCCTGATAATGGCAATTTGCATGTGTAAGAGCAAGAGGTCAGAGCCCAGCTGGCAAGACTCTCTCATACACTGAGGTTCAGGTTTTCGTCGCGCGCTTTACTGTTGAAATACGTGCTTCGTTCACTCACCTATATATCTTACACCGTGGTATATACCTATCTCTTGTTTATGTTTTCATCTATTATGTCTCTTTCTAGACTCCATCTAGTAGTTCTATTACTATATCTATATTTCTAGTGACTATTCTAGTAACAAAACTATCACCATAACCAACCAATCAGTCTAGAATTTTGACTTGGCGGAATCTATCTATCTAAATAAAAAAAGGGGTATACTATTTTATACCTTTTTTTGAGATTTCGGTACATTACTTTTCAGTTTTAGTACAATTTATCAGCTTAAAATTTTTCGGTACAATTTAATTCTTACAGCTGGCAACACTGGGACTAGTAGTTCCCAGCTGCCCGTCGGCTCGGCTCGAGATCGTGCGTGACCTCGTCTATCGTCACTCGTCAGTCGTCACTACTACGTCACGTGTCACGTCAGTCGTCCGTCACTGACTCACTGATCACAATAATCAATAATCATAATAATATAATCATAATAATTATTATAACCTAATGTTAATGTTACTTGTTACTTTTACTTTGTTATTATTGTTATATTTTGTTAAAGCTAAGCTAAGTTTATTTTTGTAATCTTATGAAGATAGTCTTTTCACTTGTTTTGAATTTAGTAAATACCAATTGAGTTAAAGTTAACATCATGAGTGTAGATGAAGTCAGTAATTATGCTGGTGTTCAACCTCAGGAAGTGATTATTAAAAAGGAATCCCTTGAAGATGAGTTCAATGACTCGAACTACGATCAGTCTTCTGAACTGAACAGCTTTGTGAATACTCTTTCGGATTTTCCAATAAAACAGGAACCTGAAGACTCAGGAGACGTGGTTCATCAAGTGCAGACAGACCAGGTGACCTTGCTGAAAGAAGAAATCGACATTGAGGAGCATAAACCAGTATGGGGGCCAAGCAATGTTGGAGTTGAAATATTTAATAATAACCTTGAACAATGTGACTCTGCCCAAGAGAACGAGGTACAATATCATGAAAGTACCAGTGAAGGGAAGAAAAAGTACAATTGCGCTAATTGTCCATATAAAACAGACGAGAGAGATAATTTTATCGGGCATTATAAGCGCAAGCACAAACAATCTACTGAAATTTACAAATGCATTGAATGTCAATATGAAAGTGGAATTAGAGATTATCTTGTCAAGCATTACAAATGCAAACATTCTAAAGGAGCAGAAGTGTACAAATCCAAAAGAGCAGAAGTATACAAATGTCAGGAATGTTCGCATGAAACAAAACGAAAAAGTGATTTAATCAAACATTATAAATGTAAACATTCTAAAGACACAGATGAGGTGTATAAATGTCAGGAGTGCTCATTTGAAACAAGAGATAAAAGTTATTTCACCAAACATTATAAACAAAAACATTCTAAAGAAGCAAAAGTGTATACATGTGGGGAATGTCGTTATGAAACAAGTTATAAAAGTGATTTGACTCGGCATTATAAATGTAAACATTGTAAAGAAGCAGAAGTGTACAAATGTCAGGAATGTTCCTATGACACAAAACGTAAAAGTAATTTGACCACACATTATAAACATAAACATACAAAAGAAACTGAAGTGTATAAATGTCAGCAATGTTCATATGAAACAAAACGCAAAGATAATTTGACTCAGCATTATAAATATAAACATTCAAAAGGTGCTGAATTGTATAAATGTGAGGAATGTTCTTATAAAACAAGATATAGATATAATTTAATCACACATTATAAATGTAAACATTCAAAAGGTGTCGAAGTGTATAAATGTGAGGGATGTTCATATAAGACAAAATTGAAAGGTCATTTGACCCAACATTATAATTGTAAACATTCAAAACATGCGAAAGTGTACAAATGTCAGCAATGCTCTTATGAAACAAAAAGGAAAGATCTTTTGACTAGACATTGTAAAAAATGCGAAAGTTTATAAATTTGAGGAATGCTCACAATAAAACAGTAAATAATAATTAAACGCCATATAAGGATTTTAAATGAGAAGCAAAGTTCAAAAACTCGTTTCCAAAAAAACTGTTCGAGAGTTCTGCATAGTCCATCAAGATACTAATGTTATAGATTACCATTATTTGCTAGAAGAATAAGTTTATATGCATTGAAAAATATATTTTTTTTTATTTCTTGAAAAAATATTATTTTTGTTGGATTCACCCAAACGTTTCATCCTTAAATGAAAGTCCCAAATTCGTTAAAAATATGTTGAGATTTTCTGAGAAAATCAAATACCTACACTGGTTTTCACAGGAATAAACAGAGTATTTTATGAGTATTATAAACAAGTAAAAATCGCAATGTTCCAACTTCAAAAAGCAGTGTAGAAGTAGAACGTCTCCAGATACATATATCTAATACTTTTATATTGCTAGCGCCCGTGAGTGGGACAGAGTATGCAAAGGGAAACGACTACTATAAATAGTCCCACTTAAATAGGAAGGCGAACAAGTCCTTACTACGCAAAAGATTGGTTACCGCCTTTCGAGTGCATACTCATTTGACGTCCAATACCATACTCAGCAATGGTGTCCACGTTAAAAAAATAACCAATCAGATAAGGCTAATAAGAGTATCTCTGCCGTTAATAATAATAATAATAATAATAATAATAATGACTTTATTGACTTTTAACAAAATTAAACATTTACATTCCATTATAATATTATATTCTTGTCAAATGGCGAGGTTCAATTGAGGGAAGACATGACCCCCCTCAACTGCTCTTCCACCTAATCGAACATGTAAATGTATCAAATGTACAAATTTAAGGGCGTCTGCATGGTTTTCAAGATACAAGGTGATAGAGTATTTTATTTCACTCTCACCAAATAATTGCAAAGAAAATGTATGCCACTGACTTATTTTTTAATTTGTTTTATTTTATGGTACTTTTTTCAAGAAAAAAATGAGCCGCTTCAACGCATGTCTAAAAATTGATAAAATAATCTTTTTCAAAATGCCTTGAAGCGGCTTTTATTTTTTTTTAAGAAAACGGAAGGAGATACGAAGAAAAGTCAAGAGACATAAAAGCTGAATTTTTAGCCGCTTAATCTGAAAAAATATCGAATTTAAAAAAAGTCTATGGCGTCTTTGCAATAATACTGGTGAGGGTACCTCCTTGGAACGCCGCTGGACTTGATAATTTTAATCTACTTGGGACTAAAGGAGCTCCTTAGCTTATTACTACAAAATAATAACACTGCCAAATTTCAACAGTACAAGCAAAAGTTTGAGATTTTAATTAAAAACAGATTAACAAAAAAAACTTAACACCGTTTATCTTGAAAAACAGACATTTTAGGACATATTTTTAAATGAACGTTTCAACTTAAAATTATTGGTTCAGGAGTAATTATGTCCTTAAATTTGGTACAAAACCTTAAGTAACATAATCCCGTATATGAGCTTCAGAAATGGATTAATTATTCAATAAACAATAAGAAGAAGCATTCTAGATAGAGCGACTATAACTAGCATTATGATAGCAATCTCAAATAGGAGCAGGTCCTGTAAAATCAAACGAAGAACGCGGAGGATCAGTCTATAAGTAGACAAGGAAGTAAAATTATATACGACTACTTTGCACAGTAAGAAGTACAATAAAAGCAGTAGTAAATCGCTGCGGGGGAGGGTATAAATTAACTGTAAAAATTAATTATAATTGTCCATGTCTTTGATATTTGCTGATTACAATAGGTCCAATCTTATGGGATCCATTTTTTATTGAATTAAATTTTAGAAATATACAGGGTGGGCCACGGTATACGAAACGGAAGATTATGGCCATGTCTCTGGATTTTAGGATCTTTTTATTTTTGGAGTGGATAGAGACCCGAAAGAGGTACGTTTTAAAATTATATTCATAATATACAGGGTTGTCCCAAAAGCATAAAACATATCAAAGTTATGTTTTTTTTAAATGGAATGCTCCTATGTTATTGCATTTTTAGATTGTCTGAAAAGAGAAAATAAGATTGGCTTTTACAGTTGGTGTTTAAATTCAGAAGTTTTTGAGTTATAAACAAGTGAAAATCGTCATTTTTCAAGTTCAAGGCCCTGTACAACGAAAACGGCTGAAGATAGAGAAAAACGGCTTACATGTCCCTATTTTAACTTTTTATGTACTATCCTATGGTATAGAAACATTTGTGCTTTCTTTGATTTTTTTATTTGGCGACGCGTGAAGAAATCTCAGAATTTTTCAAATTTTTTATCACCCTGTATAAACATTTCATCTACATCGTAGGATAGTACATGAAAAGTTAAAATAGGGACATGTAAGCCGTTTTTCTCTATCTTCAGCCGTTTTCGTTGTACAGGGCCATGAACTTGAAAAATGACGATTTTCACTTGTTTATAAGTCAAAAACTTCTGAATGTAAACACCAACTGTAAAAGCCAATCTTATTTTCTCTTTTCAGAAAATCTAAAAATGCAATAACATAGGAGCATTCCATTTAAAAAAACATAACTTTGATATGTTTTATGCTTTTGGGACACCCTGTACATTATGAATATAATTTTAAAACGTACCTCTGCCGGGTCTCTATCCACTCCAAAAATAAAAAGATCCTAAAATCCAGAGACACGACCATAATCTTCCGTTTCGTATACCGTGGCCCACCCTGTATAGAATATAATTTAAATGTAAATGAACAATCATTACATTTACATATCTAATTGCTTTAATACAGTGTGAAAACGCACTTCTGGAATAAAATTCACCATTTAGAGAAAAAACGTTTTTGAAAAAAAGCTCACACTCAATTTTTATTTGGCATAATTTAAGCCTCAATTTGAATTTTTACCTCCATCATTGTGGTCTTTTTTTTAATGGGACACTGTATATTTTTATATTTCCTGATCCAGTAAGAATGGTTTTTACAGTTGCAGTTTAAATTGAGTAGATTATGATGAGTTATAAAGAAATGAAAATTACAGTCTTTCATTTTAAAATAAGTGTACTACGGAAACGGCTCCAAATATCAGAAAACGGCTTACATGTACCTACCTATCTTTCACTTCTCAAGTAGTATCCAACTGTATAAATATAATTTTTATACAGGGTGAAGAAAGTAATCGGATTGTTCCTCACCCTGTATAAATATTCTAACAATACAATAAGATATCAAATGAAAGATTGCAATTTTCATTTGTTTTTATAATTCATCATAATCTACTCAATTTAAACTGCAACTGTGAAAAGCATTCTTCCTGGATTTTCTCAGGAACTATGAATAAAATATAAAAATATAGAGGGTGTCCTATTTAAAAAACATATATCACCACAATGATGGGTGTGAGAGCGGTGGGGGTAAAAATTGCGGCTTAAAAAATGCTAACTAAAAATTTGAATTTGAGGTGTGCGAGTTTTTTTTTCAAAAACTTTTTTTCTCTGAATAGTAAATTTTATTCCATAAGTGCTTTTCACACTGTATATGTCGTATAGCATATTAATTATTATGTAAATCACGAATTGACTCGTATCTATCTATATCTAGAGAAGATAAGTTAGTCTATATTAATTATTGTAATTATTATATTTTAAATTAAATTTAATTTGATATAGGAAAAAATTATAGCGAATTATTTCGACACTGTAATTTGTACTTTGTATTAAAAGGAACAGCAAAAATAGATCGAGGTCAATGATTTTATCTAAATCTGACTGTCTAGATCACAAATTTCATTCAACGTTCTAAATAGAAAAATTGTGTAATTATCTATTCTAACATACCTACCGATTACTATATATATTACTGTACAGGGTGGAATGGTAAACATGAAAATAAGTAATTAAGTTTGTTCAAGTAACATCATTTAATTTGAGTGCTTTACGTACAATACATACAAGTACGTAAAGTACATATAGGTAATAGAATGTATTATTGTATACTCTATATACATATTATGTACTCGTACTCGTACATATGCAAATAAACTCATCTGTGTAGAGGTAGATAGATCGAATATAATGGAAGAAATTTCCTGTAACAAACTGAACTCGCCTTTGAAATTTTACCAACGCTGGCAACTGCGCGGTGGTAGTAGTACAGTAGTTCCTATATCCTATATTCTATCTATATCATAAAAAAGTATTACATTTTCTCTCTTACCAAACAAATCGAGTCCTATAAAAAAAAGAAGCTGGAAAGTTCGAGAAAACACAGCGAGGTAGCTAGCACGATGAGCAGATTAGACGATTATTTTGTAAAAAAAAGGCAGTGTTGTCAGGTTGATTTTTTTAATGTTTTTCTAAGGAACCTTAAATTAGTAATGATTTTTTTAAGAACTTATCATATTCAGAAAATGTACTCGTAAGTACTTTTGGCACTGCCCAGGTGTACGAATAGTTTTACTTTTACTCATGATATACTAATAAACAAGAAACAATAAGGTAGGTATGTCATCGCGCAGCCTATGACGTCATGCTTGTGACATCTACATACGACACGGCAGTAGTAATAAAGTGAATAATTATTGGTTTATTCCGATGTTTATTGCATTTGTTGCAGTAATTATAATTAGTTTATCACGTTCTTGGAGGCTACTTTATAACTTAATGATCATTTCTGAACTGAATTGGAGGTTAAATAAAATTACACAGTACAGCAGTTATGACACTATATTATAGTGATAGTGACAGTGCGAGTGCATAGAACGGGGAACTTGTTTTCAATTCCGTTCCCTGATGACGACATGACGTCATTTCTACTCGTAAAACTACCAGTAATTCACGAGTAATATTCCTCGAGTAGTTGAAATTGTACTTACTCGTACGAGTAATAAAGTGTTTTGGATAGAAAGTACTATAATGAGTAAAAAATTACGAGTATTTTTTTTACTCGTGACAAACATATACGAGTAAAGTACTCGAGTACCTATTATATGAGGCCATATAGCTCTGAGTGTGGCGTACCAATTTTGGACCTGTTTCTATCACAGTAAAAACCATCTTCAGAGGCACCTGATAAAAAGTTATTTTGAAAGATAAACTGGTGCGATTTTTTTATTTTTTATTCAATTTTATTAAAAATAATTTGGTTTCTGGATATTTTTCCTATTGCTTGTTTTAATTTCTGGTTACTGCTGGATTGAAATCTGATGGTCTTAAAGTGAGAAGACATAATAACTGGCTAGCCCTCCGCGCTGGCCAGTGTTGCCATTAGACTCTACATAAATGCAGATGGTGATATAATAAGATAATAATTGATGAATGGTTGCGTTAAATTAAAAATGTATCATGATGAGTAATCGGATGCGTTAAGAAAATGTGGGTCGCGAATTATACCTCGATTTTTCTGGTAGGTACTATACAAATTAGATCAAACGGAAATGATCGTTTTTCCTATTAAGACAGCGGTTTGTCCTTCCACTTATTTCAGAAATTACATTGCGTTTAGAGCTGTTAAAACCGGTAAGTCGTCATATTTTTAATACTACAAATAAATAGAATCAGTGCGGATGTTATTCAAGACCTTCATTATATGCTCAATTATTGCACGCTTCTTTCTTTTTCCCTTTAATTATCATCTTGCATTTCTGTATGCACTTATGCACCAGTCATAATAATGTTGCACCATAATACTATATGCTGTGCTTATACCTACCTATGAAACAAAAATTTATTTTCACGCAACCCCAATTATTGCCATTCAATAAGTTTAAATAACCTTTAGCACTCACTTGCAAGTGAAATACTTTCACTTACATTATAGTTAGATAAGTAAAGTAGTTGAAATCATTGCTCAAATTATTCACTTCTTATCATCGTCTCACTTGACCTCCTTCAGTGCAACGAACCTACAAACGTGCGAACATGATTGATCATAAAATGAGAGCATTGAAGGCACGCTCAAGATTTAACTCACCCAAGAGATTTTCAATTTCCTGCTGATTTTTTAACAATTATTATATTTATTAACACCCGCCTCCCTTCTGTGAATATTTCTGGTTAAAGACGCTCGAAAAAAACGTGATTAGGGTTTAAAAATTGAATATTACTATGTAAGCAGGAATATGTGACGATTTGGCAACGGTGTTTGGTATTCCTGCAATATAAGACTATAAAAGAGACGATTTAGTTCGTTGCGCAGGACTGAGCAGGGAAAGTATTTTTGCAAATTCGTCACGAGTAATTAAATAGAATAACTCTGCTCAAAGCTTCTCTCTGCCAAGAGCCACACAATATACGCCATGCAACCTATTTCAGAGTAACCCTTATCCCTTGCACACTCTTAATGTTTAGGTTATTTTATGCCAAAGCGTTTCTTTGTCAAGACCTACAACACTCGTCACCATCTTCGCACCAGTCGCACCTGATGTATAGTTACTTAGTCAAAGGTTTTCTAAGTAGACCTATACACTCACGAGACCCTTACCCATACACATATTTTAAGACTACCCAATACCAAGACCTCTACAAAAATCAGGACCCTTCTTAGCTTTAAACACTCAACCGAAGTTTGTTTTCCGCCAAAACGTGCAACACTCGAACTCCCCTCGTACTAACACACTCCAGTTAATGTCATTCTATTCCAAAGGTTTACCACAACCTTACGTTCTCAGTCAAAATTTCTCTTTGCTAAGATCTATACACTTAAGGTAACCCGTCTTATTTTTTTACCCATTTTCTTCTACCAACACCTGCTGCAACACCTTACTCGCCCCAGCCCAACACATACTCCGTTAAGGTTATTTTATGCCAAGGTTTAACAACAATCATGTTCGTTCTTACTTCTACAGTCCACACTCAATCGAAGTATTTCTAAAGATCTACAACACTCCTCGCGACCCTCTTCGCAAATTAGATACATATGGTACTTATTTGAGTCAAAGGTTCTCTTTGTAGACCTCCGCTCATGCTAATCCTTACCCATACACACTCATTTAAGGATACTCAATACCAAGACGACCTATAACAATCAGGACTCTTTTTAGCTTTACACATTCAGTCGAAGTTTTTTTTTCCAACACACTCAGTTAATGTCATTCTATGCCAAGGCTTACCACAACCACGACCCTTTCTTATCCTTAGGTACATACTCAGTCAAAATTTCTCTTTGCTAAGACACCTAACACTAACCGCAATTCTTATCCATAATACACACTCGCAGTCGCAGCCTCTCAGAATCTTCCTTCCTTACACACTTTAGCCAAAATCTTTGCTAAGGTCTACACTCATTGTAATAAACCTTACCCCTACACACTTCAGTAAAGACACCAAGAACTACAACAATCAGGACTGTTCTAAATTAATTTATTACACACTCAGTCGAAACCACTTTTGCTAAGACCTCTTACATTCACAACCCTGCTCCCTGCTACCCACTCAGCCAAGGCCACTCTATGCCAAGATGTATAACAATCAGGATCCTTACCCCCAAAATATATTTTTTTGTTTAGATATTCACTGAAGAATCAAGCCACTCTTTAACAAGACCTACATCATTAAGGGTCGCCATTACCCGTACACTAATTTGTTTGGATACATTTAGGCTGAATGCCCAGTCGGTGATTTAGCAATATAAAAATCTTCAGCACCTATGAACCTGACGAGAGTTTATTACTTCAATTTAGTTGAATTAAATTTACTTAAGATGAATATCTTTATTTCCTTTACTCGTCTACTATATTTAACTTCCACTAAAGTGTAAAGAAAGCTATCTTAAAGGACACTTAATGAATTTCACTTACCTTTTATGTAAAATCGCCCCTAAAATCTGGATATACGCTCGCACCGTTGTGCACTTTACCATTTTCTGGACACAACTATACTGTGATCGTTTCTTGGTTCCGTTAAAACAATGTCGGGATCTTAATTCTTAAATCAGACAGAGGCGAAAATACGCATCCAACATCACGTTTCATCAGTGTATGGCTGGGTGTGTTGGTGTGGGTTTGGGGGTATCAATTTTCATGCAACAATAACTAGGAACAATTATTATAAACTATTCAATTCAAAAATTTGTATCAATACAGTGTATGGTACACCCCCTTTTTTTTCTTTATTTTTTGAGATATTTTTTTGAAATTTGGTACGTCGCATATTCTCGATAGAGCGCACTTTTTAGCAGAAAATTGAATTTTTTCCCACATCCGGTGTTTCCGGAAATGTTACCAACTTTTTATTTTTAAATGGGACACCCTATATATTATTATATTTTTGGATTCTATACATTTATACGAATCCAACAATATCACATAATTACCATTTTAAATGTCAAATTTGTTTTTATTTAATTTTTTATTTCTCAATTATAGTGTGCCATGACTACATATATTTCGTTTTACTCCAATTGGATCATCTATATGCTAGAAAAATCGAATTTTTGTTCAAAGTACTAAATTAAGTGATTTATGGATAAATTATGCGCATCGGAATGATTTTTTGAGCTGGATTCATTTTTTTCAAATGGTACCATTGTATTGGTACCGAGGTACCATCTACTAGTATTTCCAATAAGGGACATTTTGGTGTACCCATTTTGCATCTGTGACGAACACAACTGAAGTCATGGCACACTATATTTGAGAAATAAAAAATTAAATAAAAACAAATTTGACATTTAAAATGGTACTTATGTGGTATTGTTGGATTCGTACAAATGTATAGAATTCAAAAATATAATAATATATAGGGTGTGCCATTTAAAAATAAAAAGTTGGTAACATTTCCGGAAAAAGCGGATGTGGGAAAAAATTCTGTTTTCTGCTAAAAAGTGCGCTCTATCGAGAATATGCGACGTACCAAATTTCAAAAAATTATCTCAAAAAAAAAGAAAAAAAAAGGGGGTGTACTATGCCTGTGACACACACTGTATGTGAGTTTATCATACCTTTCGCTGGTTTAATTAATGAAGTACGTGAAGCTCGACTTGTGAAACAACTGACCTGGAGGTGTCGTGTGGAATTTTTGTAATTATTCTGTATTCTAGAATAAAAATACTCTTATACACTACCCAGTTATGATGCATTTACTTCGACGTGATGCTATCTAAATATTCATTCAGTTAGCTACTACCTACTCAAGGAAAAGATAACCTGCTGTACAGAAGGACTGTACAACAGGTTCGGCGCGGCCCTGTACGTAAAATCACTGTCAAATATCCAGTAATATAAAAAGTATAAAAATAAAATCGTACAGGGAAGGGCGAAAGGGCACCTAAAGAGCTCGACGTGCAGTCGAACACATCCGACTTGCAGTATTCTTCCATGCCTGACCCGCCTCTTCTGGTGCTCATCTCGTGTAATTATTTTATGCACTTCTTCATAATGGACTATGCGTTGACAGCAGCCAGTGAATAGGTAGCTGGAGGTGTCGTCCTTGTCGAGCAGCGGCACAATGCTGCTCGGTGGTAGCTAACTGATGTTGGTAGCCTAGTCCTGGTGCTGAAAGCAGCAAGGTCCTGATGATGGCAGCAGCCTAATAGTCCTGATGATGACGGCAGCTACATGAAGGTTGACAGCCGCTTGTCGAATTTACAATTTCTACTTCTTACCATAGTGCTCGATAATTAATTATTACACGCACACCTAAAGTTGATCACTATCAAACCAGAGCCCAAAGCACAGGGCATCACGGGAGGATCGTCTGTGTCCCCAGAAAGCTCCCGACATGCAGGTAGACTTCCGCGACCCCACGGTTCTTCAATAAAATATAATAATAAACCACCACGCCTGACGTCTGAGCTCTATATCTCTGGTTCTTGTCATAAAATGAGACCGCTATAGTTGCGGGTAAATAAAATAATAATTCTGAGATGCAGGGGTTCGCAATAGCCCTGAAAATACGGTTAGATTAACTGGAAGAAAACCACCACAGTCTCCCAGTGAGGACGTCTGACTTGCAGGACGCTCCTTTCCAGTAATCTCTCTCCTTGGACGTAGAAAAATGCGGCCAGATACATTATACCATCCATTTCAAGGGAGAGGTCTATGCATCAAATAGCTTCTATCTCATATCAAAGAAGCTTGGATCATGCAAATATCCATTCTGGTTTTATTATTATTAGTGTTAAATTATAGCAAGGCCACTATAATAATTATTTTTCTTCATAACAGTAATATTTGAGTAACTCAATGAGAAAACTTACCTTTAAAATTAATGGTAAGGTAATTAATCCTTTGGTCAATCACACACACAAATCAACACAGAGTGAAATCACGCTCGATATCGGGGCAATTGACTGGTGGTAAAGTAAAATTCAACCCCCGGTGTTCTCACATCCCTTTTAAGGAGAGTCTGGGGTTCACTTTAAGATTGCAGGTCTTTCGAGAGCTATCTCCAAACATACTAATATCAATGTTTTATGACAGATTTATTTTATCTTATCGTAGTCGGAGCTTATCTTGGTTCCGTAGAGATAGCTTTCAGGAATCATCTCTTACATTATAAGTCGTTACTGTTATTAAAAAAAAAAAATTAATCTAATTATTAATCATCGATTAATTAACTTATTGTGATTAGTAATTATTATCAATTTTACAATGAAATTATTGTTAATAAAGTTCAGGTATCTCTCTCTGCCTGACCTTACAATCTCTCGAGGTGATTTTGTAGAGTTGATTTTTCTTAAGAAGAGCCCGATTGATTGACATAATAAACAACCGCAACAGTGTCGTACGCGAGAAAAATTGTAAACGGGATCGAAAACCAAATAGCACGACCTTATAGAATTTTTTTCATACATTTAGTAACGCGCAATTAAAATAATTCTGATGTAAATTCGTTACTATTTTCATCATTATATTCCTATCAAATCGTTGTTTTAAAACAGAAATAGTTTATTATTATTCATTACACAGAGCCCATTAGTATCAGTAGAGCGGTCGTGATAATGTAGTGTGTTTTCTTATTAAGGTAATGTTGAGTGCTATTATTTCATATTTTAGTTGTATAATGGCATTATACCAATAAGCGCTCTAGCACTAGAAAGAGTTCTTCTAGCAATAATAGCGGTAGCACCGCAGCTTTTATTTGATTTTATTACAATTTAGTTACAAATTAATAAGTGAAAGAGAATATTTATCAAATCAACTAGACAGCTATTATTAACGTTTGCATTGAAATGACAAATCATTCTCATAAATAATAATTATTGATAACATCAATTCTTACTTTAAAAACATCTTCCATAATTATTAATTAAAATAATTGCTCCATAGTAACGCTGGTGTATAAATAGAGTGTAATAGTTTAACGTGTTCATAATGACAATACAGTGAATGAAATAGTTTTTGTTTAGAGCTTTTTGGATGAATTACGAAGGTTATTATTCGTAGGTGTTGAATTGTAGTTCATAATTCCCGGCTCTTGTCCATAACAGCCATAATACCCTCTCGTCGACCAATCAAAACACTTTAAAATTGATATACAGAGCAAAGCTGTGAATAGGAACGATAACGGGCATGTCTCAGAATCTACGCATGCGCAGTCGGTACTCGGTACCTAAATTTGTTCCAAGCAGTAAAATAAATAAAAAATATTATGATTAAAATTTGTTTTCTTATATTATCAAGGAGTAGAAAAAGCATAGTATTACATTCGTAATTACGGCCATTTCTCACTTGATAATGACAATACCACGAGCTTTAGCGAGTTTAAGAAAATTATAAATTGAGACATATGCATTGGTTGATTTAGTACATATTATGTATTTTTGCTGTTCACCCTGTATGAAAAATCGCTGGCTCACTATAGGTATTATTTTGTATTTTTCTTATTCACTTTGCATTATTGCGTCCCACTTATTTTCATTTTTACATGTTTTACCTTCTTTTAATCCTATCCTTTTTCCAAGTTCTTCCTTGAATCGAACGTTTTAGATCGGAGAAAGGGGACACCAGGATTTTTTGGTTTTCTTTATTTATTTATTTATTTTGTTTTATGATGAAACTTCATTGGTCAAAATTGAAACTCACAGAAAATTTAGATAAATACCTTCTTGCCAGACTGTAGATGGAGAGATGTCACTAACACTGGTACAATAATGTTGTCGGCAGGCTGATGCATGGTAAACTCGACTGGATCGCTGGTGCTGATATCGTCCACTATACCACATGATTTGCTAATCTTGAATAATTTGCTTTATACATCTTCGCCTTTGAAACTCAAAAGCCGGTCATGGAGAACTTAAATTCCAGGTAGGAGTTAAAAAATCAAAAAAGGATCAAAGAATAAACTTATAAATGTGAAAATCTCTGAACGACAAACAAAAAAAAAAACTTTCGGCTAATAGGATTAGCGAACTACTCACTTATGGAAGATATTCCCCGTTTAATTTTATACGAAGAAGGACGTCTTCCGCCCGGGCTTCCTTTCGACCCTACCTACATTGTGCAACATAAAATAACTCACAAAGACAGGAAACTAACACAGGGATATGTGTTGATTTTTATCTGGAAGTTCAAATCGAAATAAAATCCTCTTTCCTTGTATGAACTGAATCCGTCTGTCTTTACTCGCTATCTCTTTTCTACTTCAGCTTTCCGCCAAAACTCATACGATCTGTTATTACTGCGACATTTGTACAATCGGCGTTCACTCTAATTCTACCCTTGCTTGCCATTTTCTGATTTTATTTAATTTATCATATTTATTGATACCATAAATTAAATACTGGACGAAACTAAATGAACTACATATCAAAATACTCGGAAAAATTTTCGAATCTGTAGGTAGGTACCCTTCACGTCGCCTAAAAATACAATTAAAAAAGAGAAAATGATTAAAGTTTCTATAACTACGCACAATTTGACAATTCGCAAGCCTTGGATTCTTTATTGCTTACAGGTGTGCGTTGGATTATTTTATTTCTTCTGTGCAGTCAATTATTCACAAAATGTTCTAAAATTGTACAGTCGAGTACTCATTCTCAAAACTTATAAAACTTCCCTACAAAACCGTAATTAATCCTTTCTTTAAGTAGTAGCAAGCAGAGGGGTCTCACATAATGGGTCTCACGTCCTTAGTAATTAACATATAGATACAGGGTGTTTTAAAGATGTTTAAAGAAATATTAGTAAATGCTAGTGTTCGTAAAACAACACCCTATTTCGAAAATTCGTTTTGGTATTTTAAACGAGCAGAGAATATTATGAACTAAACAATGTACTTTTTGTAATTCCGCATCTGATTCTACGAGTGACATTTTGATCTCTAATTTAGATTTTTGTTTAAAATCAGTTCAAAACATTTAAAAATGTTAATTTTTTTAATGAATAAAGAACATAAATAATTATTGTGGTCTATTGAAATTTGCGAATCATGTCCGGCAGTATTTCTTGCATCTCATTAAACTCTTTAAAAGTTTGAATATATTAGGTCCGTTCCAGAACAAATATTGAAATTTTTGTTTATTTTTCCAAATTTACTGGTACATTTACTGGCACAATCCACAATCAATGAGAAATGTTAACAGAATAATTCAGCAATAAGAGCTGGTCATAATGTTAATGACGCCTTTTGCCATTGTTTTACGAAAATTAAAAAAAAAATCTCTACACTTCCAACACAAAAAAATACTTGTAGATTTACTTATGTAAATGGATGTTTTTACGTGTATTAACACGTATAGCACAAAACTAGCAAGCAGGTATGTTTTTACTTAACAATAATTAATAAATGGTTGGTTTTTATTTATTTGAAAAAATAAAAACAAATTTGGAAAATTTTGATATACAGGGTGGGAAATTTTTGTACTACCCATCATTAGGATCTCGTAAACCGTAAGAGATACAGGGTCGGTTAAATTAGAGAAAAGCTGCGCTATTTTATGGCCATCTCGAATCCGTCAAAACATGCAAGATATCTGTGACCGTTCCTGAAATATCCTGAAAAAACTGAAAAATCGAGAAATCTTATTTTTGGAATATCTTTCTTACCATTGGAAATTAATAAATAATTTTTTGTAGCCTTACATAAGCCGTTATAAGCTATTTATCTGACGTTTCAAAAATTTTCACATCCGACTAGATCCCAGAGTTTTCATAGTCAACTTTCGTTTTTCTTATGGCCGCCATATTATTTTTTTATGTCGTTCGATAAGAAAAAAATAATGGAAACCAAAAACTAATAAACTTCAAAAAATAACTTTCAAAAATTTTTGTTCTTCTTTTTTTTCTAAAAATGGACAACTTTTTAGATCGAATATCATAGAGAAATTAACAACCTATAAGGCAAGCAGTATGACTTCATATTGGCCTATTTCAGTTAAGAACTATCTGTTTTTCTTTGAAAAAAGAAGAATAAAAATTTTCCAATTTTTTTTTTTTTCTAAAATTTATTAATTTTTGGTTTCCATTATTTTTTTCTTATCGAACGACATAAAAAAATAATATGGCGGCCATAAGAAAAACGAAAGTTGACTATGAAAACTCTGGGATCTAGTCGGCTGTGAAAATTTTTGAAACGTCAGATAAATAGCTTATAACGGCTTATGTAAGGCTACAAAAAATTATTTATTAATTTCCAATGGTAAGAAAGATATTCCAAAAATAAGATTTCTCGATTTTTCAGTTTTTTCAGGATATTTCAGGAACGGTCACAGATATCTTGCATGTTTTGACGGATTCGAGATGGCCATAAAATAGCGCAACTTTTCTCTA
This sequence comes from Malachius bipustulatus, assembly GCA_910589415.1. Classification (NCBI taxonomy): domain Eukaryota; kingdom Metazoa; phylum Arthropoda; class Insecta; order Coleoptera; family Melyridae; genus Malachius; species Malachius bipustulatus. Next base: position 34,878,297 of record OU342633.1, read on the forward strand.
ATTTAACAGACCCTGTATCTCTTACGGTTTACGAGATCCTAATGATGGGTAGTACAAAAATTTCCCACCCTGTATATTTTACGAACACTAACATTTATTAATATTTTGTACTTGGATGTCTTTCCGGCTAGTATGTAAAACGTTTGTGCAGGAAAATGGAAATTTTCAACCAAATTTCAAAAAGTTATACAGGGTAGTTATGGCCTTCAAAAGAAATTTTAATATCCATAAAACACTCTGTACATTGACGTGAGACCCTATTAACCATGAGTTTTTTAGAACCACCTCTATCAGTTACCGTTTGTCCGTTTACCAATGAAACACCCTCTATAACGAAAAAAGTGTTTGATACAAAATATAATGGTGCCAGAAAGAAATCTGCAAACACTAAACGGTGAAAAAATTACGTGATGCACTATAAACAGCATCCAGAAAAAAATCACGTGTAATAAAGTATAACGGTGATAAAATCGCGTGATACGAAATAGCCTGGTAAAAATCATATGCGTGATAAGGTACCGATGCCAAAATCGTGTGATGCAATATAGTGCCAGAACAAAATCACGTGCGATGGAAAAAATCGTGGGTATGATATAATGAACAGCGTTAGAAAAATTTCACTTTTCTCAATATTCGCAACGGTGAAATGTCCCCTGATATATTAAATAACGTTCCAAAAAAACACGTTAATTAAAATACCGGACAATATACACTAAATAGCGTCCAGAAAAAATCACGTGTATTAAAGAAACGATGATAAAATCGCGTGATACTCCCTTGAAAATCAAGTGCGAAAAATAACAGTGAGAAATTTGATTCATATGCTAAATAGCGACAAGAAGAAACACGTGAGAAATCGATTGATTATTAAATAGCGTCTGGAAAATAAAACGGGTGAGGTATAAAAAAATGCGAAAAATCGCGTGATGCCCTACAAAGCGTTAGGTAAAATATCACGTGTGATATGATAACAATTGGAAAAATTGTATGATACAAATTGTTGTAAAAAAAGTTACGTGCGATAAAATTACAATGAAAAAACCACGTGCATGATATGAAGGAAGCTCTTGGGAAAAAAATTGGTAATATAATAAAATAACTATGAAAAATCGCGTGATGCACCGGTATGATAGTGGTAATAAATCACTATGGTATGCAATACAATAATATAAGGAGCGCCAGAAAAAAACCATGTGCAATGAAAAATCTGTGATTTCACAGTAAGTGAAAAATTTCACTTACTGGAAAAATTAAAAAACTAACCAAAAGTAAATCCTGACATGGCATCAGGAGGAATCCACACGTGCAATAAAAGAATGGTTAAAAATTCACCTCTGATACATTAAATAGCGTTCGGGAAAACATGTGAGGTAAAATAATAAGGGACACGATATACTTGCATTAAATGGCACCAGGAAAAAATCACGTGTGATAAAGATAACAATAAAAAAAATTGCCTTATATGAAATAACCCTTGGAAAAAAATTGCTGACGACAAAATATCAATGAAAAATCGCGTGATGCACTAGAGATAGTGTCGCGTTAAAAAATCCACCACTATCGTGTGCCATGCAATATAACAGGAAAATTGCACTTACTAAAAAAAACTTGCGTGATTCACTGCATATGCGGCGTCGAGAATAGTCACGTGCCATGAAACAACAGGGAAAAATACCCCTGACATATTAAATAGCGTTAAGAGAAAACGCTAAAAAGTGAGACAAAATAAGAAGCGTGAAACACTAAACAGCATCAGAAAAATTTGTCACGTACTAAAAAAGTATAAAAAAACTATAAAAAAAAATTAAACTCGCGTGATATATTACTATATTAAATGGCGTCAGGAATAAATCACGTGAAAAAAAAACAGCGTGAAAAATCCGCGAGGTATAATAAGTGGTACAACTGAATGTCGTTACGGGAAAATCACGTGAGTTGAAATATCCGAACGTAAAATAACGTCAAGAACAAAATAAGATCGATAAAATAACGTTTTTCTTCTCCATTTTTCTGTATATGTTCGTTTACAACGCGAAAACTTTTGATCCAATTTTTATTCGTGTATCTTGAAATTGTAGTCACATTCTGCAACCATCATAATATGGTTTAAGTATGTTTCATTAAAATCAATTTAGAACTATCTTAAGTTAAACGATTATTGCTGCGCAACACAATAAGTAACACGAAATCGATGTTTATGAATCTAAATTAAAAATACTTCCTACCAAAAAATTCTAATCAATACCATGACGATATCTGTTTGCATATTTTTTATCATCATCAACATAATAAAATTGTAAAAATAGAATTCATTTACGTCTCTTTTTGTCTGTCTGCATGTTTGATAATAATTTGTGATGTTGTAATCTGATTTTAATGCCGTTACTTTCGTTATGTAACCACGTTAAGTTACAATAATTATTCCTATTCGGAGTAATACAAAATCAATTTAGGAGCTAGCTGTCATCTTTTCTGACCTCGGACCTATCGCATAAAAATTACACGACACGTGTTATAGTTATGATAACAGTGTCACTGTCACAACATTGATAATGTGATAATATGACTTCGCAATAGAAGTCTGTCTGCAAACATTTTTTATTCAAAATATCGGAAGAACATCTTCTGGAACAAACATTATTATAAGCTGTCAAAAAACATCATAACTGGAATGATAATAAATCAAATTTACAATGTCAACAAGCAAACCATAAAATATGAGCGTAAAAAAGACACTCCATTTCGACCCCAAAATCATTGTTTATCATCTTTACCCAAATGGAAGAGTTACTATATCCTACTAATTTATTTTTCTCCCCTTCTTCCAGGAAACTCCGGCTAGCCGTCACTCTGGTCGCCAAAGCCATCCTCCCTCTGGTAATAAACGCATATTACGCCTACCTCCGCAACCAGCAACTTCTTCTGGACAACCTCCGACGTCAACTACTGCCGTCCGTAGCGGCTTTCATAGCCAACAGCCTCTCCAAATCTTTGGCCTCGGTGCAACGCTCCTTCGCCTATCCCCTACATTTTCTACCACCCTCCAGAGCTGCCATCGAACAGACCATGGAAGTTGAGGAATCGATGCCCGAGAGATCCGTCACTTGTCAGGTAAGAAAAGGTGATTGTCCGGATTGGATGCATGGTCTCTGGTAGTCTCTTTCGAGACTTGGACAGTCTATTTTCTGTGATAATTCCGACCAGTTCCATTAACAATCTTTTCTGACTGCTCTTGCATAATTTCCCATTTTTTGATTCTTTTGGGATGCTAAGTGGAGTCTTATAGGGAGAGTCCCCTCTTAATCGTGAAGTTTCATGCCGGTTTGGGCAGAATAATAATTGTTTGTTTGGGCTCCTAAAGTTTAGTTCATTCTTAGGATCTCCAAGACTTCTTTCGAGACTTAGCAGTGATAATTCCGAATAGTCTTCTTCCAACTTCTAACAATGATTTCTATTTTCATTTTGATTCTTTTGGTAGGTGCTGGTGGAGCCCCACGGGGAGCCCCTGGCGGACGTGGTGTTCATTCACGGCTTGCACGGCGGCTTGGACAGGACTTGGAAGCAAGGAATGTGGGGTCATAGCGACCACAAACTGAAGGATCAGAGACCTGTCAGGAGGGTTTCTTCGGGAGACTTGCACGTCCCCGCCAGAAAACGGTCACTCAAAAGGGCCATATCGGGGATTTATGCCAGGTGAGAGGGTTAGAGAAAAAATAACTGGAACTGCGTTTGTAGCAGGTGTTTTTCTTTCTTCCAGGACCCCCAGTAAACGATTTAGGAAGAGTGACAGTCGCCCGTTTGGTCTGGAAGAGGACTGGGAAGTGGTTGACGGATCGGAAGGCGAAGATGGTTCGTACTCGCCTTGCTGGCCGCAGGATTGGCTACCTTCGGATTGTCCGGAGGCCAGAGTTATCGCTGTTAATTATACAACCGACGTGCTTTGGTGTCCGGTGTGGGTGAAAAAGCGAGAGAGGTGAGTGATTTGTTTGTCATCTTATATTTTACCACTTTTGATGTTTCAAAATTAAAAATTGGTGTAGGTACGTTTGAAAAAGGTGGGTACTGATGCTTTGGCGTGATCTGTAGTGTGTCCAGTTTGTATCTAAAGCAAGGGTAGATGACGTTGTAAGTTTCAATTGTCTTTATTGTTAGTTTTTACGTTTAGAAATGTGAAAAAATTAAAAAATGTCTATGAAGAGCTGCTTATTATTTGCCAACTGTAGATGGAAAAAACGCTCTACACCTTACGTAAAAATATAGAGCTGTCAAATTATGACAGCTGTGACAGGAAATTCAGAAATTCAAGGTTATTATTATCAATAAAGTTATCTTGGCATGATTATAATGGAGGATAAAATCTATATAGTAAGAGTTGGCGAACTGTTACGAAATATGGTCTAGTTCTTCTTTTTCTTGTTCTTGTTGTTCTTCTTCTTTTCATTATTTTCTCTACAAAATATGAGAACAAAAATACCTCGTTATGGCTAGTCGTCTAAACTTGACGTGAGATAAACAGATGACGTAGGTAAATTAAATCCTTTTAATTTGAAAGCTCTGACAAGTGAATGTCAAAGTTGTCTCCTCCTCCCCTCGTCTTTCCTCTTCTTCCTCATACTCTCTTCTTCATCTTCCTCCTAGTCCTCCCGCCCCCTTGTCTTTCCTTTTCTTCTCCGCCCCCAAACTCTCCCTGCAAGTAGCATTTTATCATAAACTTACCTAAAATCGACGTAAATTAGTTCAAAAGTTTTTACGTAAAATATACCTAAATTACGTAAAATATACTTCTAATTTACGTATCGAAGACCAATGTGACCCAATTAAAGACAAATTGACCAACTTTAATGGTAAATTTTCCTGGTTATAGAGTTCAAGGTATTTGTTACTTTCAAGGTGATATAGGGAAAATATTTTCCAGCCCTAATTTTTCATTATCGACTATATGGTTAATATAACTTTGAAGTTAGAAATAAGTCAAAAGTTGAGAAAAATATGTATTTTTGACTAAAATAGGATATAATTGCCTCCTCCTCATCCCCCTCTTCCTCATTCTCATTCCTCATCCTCCTCCTCTTCACTTTGACAAGTAAACAAAGTTCTTTTGAATAAATAATTGTTCGTCAGACATGGCAGCGTTTAATAATCGGTTGAAAATGCGTGATCTAAGCACGGAAATGCGAAATATCGAAACGATAGATTAAATTTCACCTCGCAGGTTTCAAATATATGCGATATCGGCCGGGATATCGTTTGACCAAATGACCTGCAACTTTGAACGTCCTGTTTATTTAGCACTTGGACCTGATAAAAACTGGATAAATAGCGTGGAAAATTCATATTTTTATTTATTTCTGCATTGATCCGGAAATGTGCGCTATCAAAATAATGTCATCGGCTGCTAGAAACTAGATCGTGATTTGTCTAAACATTATTAAATGGGAAATAACAATAATAATATAAGAATCAAAGGTTCTTCCCGCTACACCAGAACCAGAGATCTTGTGTGAACGGGGCTTCCCCTCACCCTGGCTGATCCGACAAAATGGAGGAAGCTGGCTTTAGTGAGGATCTGGGGGGAAGTCCGGGTAGGGTGCGCTGGTACGTGACAAACATTGCAGATGCCATTTCCGATTCAGGAATAAGATGATTAAGATGTATAGGAAGCTTATATATTTCTCCAAATGAAGAATAAAAAATTCTAACTTTGACCTTCATATCTTGACATGAATGGCCATGATATAGAAATGATTCCCTTATCTTGAATAAACATTATGAGCTGAAGTTTGAAAATAATTTGCAATAAACCATCAATAAGTGGAATCTAATTGTGTATTTTCTTAAGCTATGAATGGTTATCTTTATTATTGTTTGTCTTTGAAGATAAATAGTCTAAACTCTTACATAATTATTGTACTTATTAATAATAATTTAATAATCGAGAGCGATTATTTTGTTTAGTGTCACCGGTGTCGGAATTATAAGTGGTAATCCACATGATTTATTTGTTGTTTATTATAATAGTAGGTATAGGTACCTAAGGATGCGCACGCTATTTTAGTGTCACAAATAATGATTAGATTTAACGAAGGGTTATCTAATTATTGTTTGTTTCAAGTGCGTGTAATATATACATTATCTACGCGTAAACGCACTGTACATCCAGGAACCAGAAAAACATGTGAATTGGCGATAAAATTGCGGAATTAAAAAAAAAAAATAGATTCAAGGCATGGATCTAGAACGCGGAAATGTCCGCTCATCATCAGATTGTGCTACATAAACGAAATAATTGCTAATGAGCTAGGCTACCAGCAATACATACCTGCTGTATGCGCGTTAGTATGCATATTTCTTACATTATATTATAATCATCATTTTATGGCTCCTCTGGAAAAGGGAGAATTTCGATAACTCTTTCGAAAACTAACGAAAGGCTTTAATGGATTAGTGCCGAAGTGCACCCTTACTTGTTTATTTATCCGGTGCAAAAATTTGTATTTTTTTTTTTGTAGAAAATTTTAACACTGTAACGAACTTTCGGCGTTAAAGTAATTAGCACGAGAAAATCAAATTGTTGAAATAACAACTAGCTTGAAACGGCTAGCGTCGTCTAGCTTCTAGCGACCGTGCCTAGAATGTCGAGTTCTGCCTACGACTTTATAAATTTGTAGATCCAGCTTAACAAGCAAACAGCGACCTAAAAACGTGACAAACAGTATAGGAGGGTCACGGAATTTAATGACTTTAATGAATTTATTTAATGACGATGAAAATGACGTCATGATGAAAAGATGCAAGGAGAACGTCCGGAACTGATGGATGAGGAGGACTCCTACGAGAATCGCGAGTCGAGTAGAAGCGCTGATCGCGTCTCTGCGAATTTCTCTATTAAATTAGGGATATCTTACCTTTATCTCTTTAAATATACAATTCCATACCATCCCCCCAAGCCCCCAACCCCTACTGTACTGTCGCTTATTTGCCCGATCTTGCCTTCCAGAGTTTCAAAAGGGAATTTTTTTGTAAAGAAAAAAAAAAGGAAATTTTCCATAATTTTGGATCCTGTTGTTAATTGCATGGTATCCATGAAAGAGATTTCAAGAAAATTATGAAGGGTGCATGGTAACCGACAGGTAGCAGTACGAGTGTAGTGGTGATAATATTGGTAATAAAGCCTACAGAAGCGGTATCCGAGATTCAAATAGATTTCCAGCGGCCTAAATACAGCCAGAATATAGCCAGTGTTGCCAGGTTGTACTGATTTTACGACACGTACCGAGTTTTACTAAATAAAGATGATCAGAAACTGATCAGAACCTCAGGCCATTGTTAGGGTTTTTACAATTTTTTACAATTAATTAGGTTTTTTACATTGTTAGGAAAACTAAAACATAAAATATAAACTATATAGAAGATAAAGAAAAAACCACAAGGGTTAGCCAATTTCATGGGAGAGAGAACCTAACAACGACCAATAGCGTGGCTTGGATCAGATTATGGTCAGTTTCAGTTCATCTCTATGGAAAATAACTATATAATATTGTAAAAATGCAACTATAAATCAGGCAACACAGGACGGCAATCCTGTTACCTCGTCGAGTGACATATATATTGTTGTCCTAAACTCTATTACCACTTCTGTAGGATTGCCGAAATCCCTTTTGACTTGAGGGGTTTAGGGGTTGGTTTCTGAGAGAATTTTCAGAAAGTTTGTGATTGTTTTATGTGAAGTCCGTTGCCTTTCTGCTGTTCGCGAGCATCTGACCAGTGCTTTGTTTATACAGGTTTGATTGGATCTTTTTAAATATTCACGGTGAATCATCACGGTGCAGACATATATATATCGGTTTTAAAACTCTTTCTTAAAAAGTACTTAGAATCCTACGCGCATGTCCGAGAATTGAACACGCCTACAAGTGCGCAGCAGATTATCCAGATTCGACACACCACTCCCTCCAGACTCATGACGCTTGCGCACAACGGGTCGAGTACTCTTAAAAAAGATAGAAGTAGTCGTTTGTTGTCCCATTTTAGTCTGTGGCACTTCCACTTGCGGTCGCTAGCAATATTATAGAAGTATTAAGATATATGATTATCTCCCAGTGATGTTTATATGGTTTGTCCAGTGAGTGTTGTCCGGTGAGCTGCCACACTGATCCTGACTATAAACGATTTGATTATATACGTTTTAATTCGTACTAATTACTGATTATTATAATTATTGTACAAATCGAATCAATTATTGTATTATAATAATTATATTAATTAATAATATTATAATTATTAGATAAATCAATTATTATTATAATTGTACGAATTAAATCTTATAAAATAAAAACGTTTATAGTCAGGATCAGTGTGGAATCTCACCGGACAACACTCACTGGACAAACCATAGCTACCTTCTAATCTCCACTCTCCAGTTATATCATTCATCTGTAGGGGACCGAGCTCTTTATTGCGCAGGTGTATATTTATTAATTTTACTACCGCGCAAATATTTTTGAATTAAAATTTACATTTATTTATTATTCGTAGAAAATCGACGGATATCAAGAAGAACATTGATTTTTTTATGGTATATTAAATCGATATGACCCATGAACTGAACTGGAAATTTCAGGATAGCGTCATCAGAACGGAAAAACATTGAAACATATTTTTCTTTTTGTTAGGTATCATTATAAGGCGCATTAATGTTTGTGTTTGTCTTGTCTAAATAGGCAATTTATATTACGGCAATCAAGTGTAAGTATCTAATAATTCTTAATAAATCGATTGACACAGGACAATAATCAATTCAAGGGCATTCGGAGTATTTAGACAATAGATTTGCATGAAAAATTTATACCGCATAGTGTATTTAATGAATAAATTATCAGGGAAACCACTGGTTCACCTTTCTTTCATTTTTAGGAGTTTGATCTTTTAATCGATACAGGTTAATCTTGCTCTTTAAGTAGTTTTGTTCATGACAATGAAAGTTTGAATATATCATCAAATCTGTCCTTCATGCATGAAGCTCCATTTTAATACTGACCTGTACAGGATGGTAAATCGTTTACCTTCCATAAAGACAACAATAATTAAGCAGCTGTTGAACAAAATAAATTAACAGTTTGCTTGTCGATCAATATTTGCGAATTTTACAGCACTTTTGGTTCTATTAATTCCATCAATTTACTTTATTGATTAATTTATTATTATTGATAGTTGCAAAAACTGAAAAATTTGAACTTTTTCCAGAACCGGAATGGTTGAAAGGAGTCGAGAAATGATCGACGAGCTACTAAAAATAGGAGTTGGCAAGCATCCGATTATTTGGGTGGGACATTCCAAAGGAGGATTATTCATAAAGCAAATCATTCTGACAGGTAAGAAAAATTAAATGTGTATGATGCGGTGGTTTTATTTTTTTTCTCTACAGCTTATGAAGATAACGAAAATCAAGAGGACATCATCAACTTATACAAACAGTCCAAAGGTATAATGTTCTATAGTGTGCCTCATAGAGGTTCCTCTCTGGCCGATTTCACCCTGCCTCTCTTGAGAAGGAGCATTGAGCTGCTGGAAATACAGAGAAGTGAGTCTTCTTCTTTTTTTCTATTATTCTCTTAAATATTGACATTCAATTACAAAACACCCTGTATAGAGGGCTTTTGACATTTATTAATTGATGTCTATTTTGTCAAACGACATGAGTTTCTTTTGTCATAATATTTTGGCAATTAATTGTTAAGTTGAAAAAAATATAGAAACTTTCTTAAAAGTACGTAATGTGCTGACTAAATAGCTTGGTAAATGCCAAAGGCCATAAACTCTGAAGAAGAAAAAGTAACTGTTTTTTACTACTTAACTAATAAAAGTGATTAGGATTTAGTTTTTTCTTCAAGCGACTTAAATTTTTCAATTTTTTATTTTCAGATTGCGACTTTGTGTTGGATTTACACAAGAGGTTTGTGAAAGTGTTGGAAGGCAAGTCGGATGTGGAGATATTCAGTTTCATAGAAACATCGTTTACGCTCATGAGGTTCATTTTTTTGAAAATCGTGGCTTACGAATCGGCAGGTAAATATAACTTCTCGTATTAATAAAAACCGCCTCTAATCTTTTTTGCCTATTAACAGTCACCAATAAAAAATATATTAACAATCTGTTATTTTACCATCTCCTGTCCCTACATATTCCACAATAAATTGCAAGGATATTTGACAAAACTTTGAATTAGAACATTTGATTCGCTAATAATTCAGGTGGGTGGAGAGCTATTATTCCAGCTATCAATTGATTGCCTTATTAACATTTGATACCTTTTCCGAACGCAGCCTATTATAACAAGGAAACGTCATTTCAGAAACATCAAGTCATTTTTCGTGTTGTCATTCGTCAACTTTAGAATCCTCAATATAGCAGTGTTGTCAGGTCTACTAGTTTTTCATATTATCATAAATTGAGACGAATCCTGAAAATATTTTTGTTATTACTAGGCTAATTATTATTATACCTGGGCCAGCAGCAGAGCTTCCTCTAATGTTGAAATTATTCAAATTATCCACACTAGATTATTTAGTTCGCGTAAAACGTATGATCTTGCTATGATGACGATATCAGTGGAGTTAACATGACCACTAAATCCACAGCCATGTCAATTTTTTTGAAAAAACAAACTGACAGTGAGAGTCTGATCACGTTTCCGGTCATTTTCTTGAGAAAAAATCCATTTAAAAATTTTGAAATCAACACGCGAATTTCCTGAAGTTTATCATAAAATGCGTATACGGTTATGGAGTTATTAACTCTATGGTAATCGGCGCTTTAGCACGAGGTAGGAATCTATAATATTCAAAATGGATTCTTCTTATTTTATTTGTTTTGTCTTAATCAAATTAGAAAATTTAGCCAGACTTTGTGGAATTACTGCATGTTTAAACATTTACAGTTTTTTTATAATGTGCCACTGTTTTTTTTCAGATCCAGGAATCGGGACCAAGTGTGACGTGCCTTTGGATCATAGAGAAATATGCAAACCTGCAGGTCGGGATTGCTTCCTGTATAGAGAATTAGTGCAATTGATTAATAAATGTATTTACAAAAACAACAATATTAGTACATGAGAGTAACTAATTTATATTTGTACATATAGGTACCCAGTAGATACCTAACTGTGTACCAACAGTTTTGTTATGATAGTAGAGTAGTTACATTTTGAAGCGAATTGTGATGTTAGTTTTAAGACTTTTAAGTAAAGTTAGTTCTAATAAGTAGAAGTGGAATTTCTTCAGCAGCAGATTTCAGACAAGACGAGCGTCGCTGCTGGGAAGTTTCACTTCAGCTACTGCCGTGTGTGTGTTTCAGGTCGGGTTAGATTGAAACAGGAGGTTTCGTAGACATACCAAAGAAGACAAGCCATGTTTTTATTTTATTGATAAAGAATGGGGTAATTTATTCATTGATTTGGGTACGGGTAATTAAGTGTCTCATAAAAGTCGTTTGAGGCGCGTTTAGGATACAATAAAGTAAATTGAACTAAATTACTATCAAAATAAAATTAAAGCATTGCTATTAAAAGGAATTATAATCCGATGGTTTTAAATTTTAAGAATAGAAAAATAGTTTTTTTTGTACCATATACTTGTCTAGTCTAGAGAATTTGTATGTTTCTACTATTGCAGTCCCAGAATATTTCATTCGCAACCGTGTCACTTCTCTAAACTAAATATTTAAAAAAAGTTCAAAAAGTTATTATTTTTTCTTTCTCTCAGGTATAAGATTTTTTTGTGCCAGTGGAATTTGAAAAATGGGTGAAAATTCTGTGGCTGTAACTGTGTGCTTGTAGGTTTTTCAGTAATTAGTTAGTTATAAAATACTAACATTAACCAGGGTGAGAAAAATGAAACACTGTGATTCAACTGTGATCACTTAATGTAAGGGTGGTTTCTTTTTCGATGAATCGCGATTTAAATTTGTACATTCAAAAAGTAAATAGAAAAATTTGTTCTTCAAAAAACTTCAGACATATTTTTATAAAAAGCTTTCCTGTTGTTATTTTCGATTTCCGGGACAGCCTGAAGATGAACTTCTTCTTTGGGGTTTGGTTTTTGGCCTTTATCTTCTACCAAGGTATTTAGCCATCACATGTCGAATGACTTACACATTTAGGTCACATTTTTTAACAGAGGCTAATAATTGGACTATTTTTGAATATATTTTTGGAAGTTTTAGGAAACTCTGTATAAATATGGTGCACTATAGACCAATTTTTAAACTTTTCACCATGAAGAAGTGCAACCGATATCAACGCTTTTGCATATTCGGTTCTTGAAACCTTAAAGTGTTGTTACAATTTTGGGGTAAAAGTTTTCTGGTCCTTCAATTCATATTGACTTCATTTTTTAATTAGCCCCTTGTTAAATTGTTAGGCCCTCCTTTACAAATTAGAACAAAATCTTATGAGACACCCAAGAATTTGGTGGATGCCCACATTTTTACATATTCAAAAAACTCTTAGGGAATTTTCAAGATTGAGGATTCCATTCCACCAAATTTAAAAAATTTGCAGGGACTCTTTGTCATTTTAAGTTACAAAAAATTTTAAGGTGGGCCATAACCCACATATCCCTTTCGACATATTTTCCCCTACTTAAAAAATGTGCATGGTTATGACCAATTTTAATACTTTTGAGGAGTCTCAAGTCTTTGACCTATTCGCCCCTTCTTTTCAGGTTCAGTCCCCTCTGATAATTTTACTCTAAGACCTTAAATATGAAAAGTACAGCTTAAATCGTGTACTGTTTTCATTTTTGGGTAAAAACCCTCCCCCCTTAATCGTATTATTTGGTTTTCTTCCTGTAAAAATTGAAATCCCATCATATTGACAAAAAATATATTTCTCCAGGATAAAACTAAATGCTGATGAGCCCCAATAAATTTTATACAGTTGCCGTTACCTACTAGGTGAAAGTCACGTTCTGATTAAGGTTGACGAATTGTTAAATTGATATTACTTTTTGAATGCTCCTATTTTTATCAAGTTATTGTATTTTTAGCTTTATTTTGATCAATCTTCGAAGTGGCCATTGCTGACTGTTATAAACATATTTAGTACTAAAAAATAGAAATTACTTTTAATATATTTTGTTGGAATGTATTTTTATTTTTACTCTCTCAGACAGATTGAACTGTCAATCATGGGTCTTGAAGATGTATGAAATTCAGGTCGATTTTTTTTATTTTTTAGTGAGTAGGGTTTATTTTATTGAAGGGCACCTAAGGTCTTGCAATACCAGTGTCTATTGTGTATTATTTACATCTCTATTTTTCATAATTATTATTGTTTTTAAATTTTAACATTGTTGAATGCATATAAAATCAAATAAATTTTCTTATCTTACAGAAATGGTGTTTTCTTTTTTGATGACAAATGAAATTTCGATCCAAACTGTCCCAAAATTGTGCTAATAATGAAAAAAACCTTTCCATTGAAATTGGTAAATTTTTCTGTTCAACAAGACCCATAGAAATGAAAATAAAAGTCTGTCTCTCTATTTATTTTTTAGCTACAACAGTGGAGGCTGGTGAAATAGTGTTATAGGGGGAAAATTTATTTTTACATTTAAATGTTTATTTACATTTCAATAAGATTTTACAAAAAATTACCCCAGAATGTCCTAAAAGTGCAAAATTGATCAGCTCCTTTGATACCTTCTTCATTTTTGTATGATGAAATACTCCAACAGGTCTTGGCACAAACTACATAATAAGCAAGGTAAGATTCGTTTCACAAACAACAGGTTGAAGGGATAAGTACAACAAGGTCTTATAATAAAGAATTAACAACAAATAATAAAACTGATTATATTTTTTGTAAGTGTTGTATTGTGAGGTTGCAGTAGGGAACTGTATTGGGACAGTTTTTTTTTTTACACATGAGATTACAGATAATGGAAATCAAAAATCATGATGAAACAATTGTAACAAGGAAAGACACACACAACTACTGACAAAAGAGTTGTAAAAATACACTTACACAGCTTTAAAACGAGAGATAGAGAGAAAGAGAGATAGAGATAAAGAGAGACCAAGTAAAAAATACCACAGTCCCGATTTTATTTTCTTTTTTTCATCATCATCGATTTACTGATACAATAATTAATAATTGAAACTCCCATTCTGACATCGATACAGAAAATCGCACACACTCTGTCCAGGAAAACAATCGACATTCGTTCATCATCTCGCTCGTTAATATAAAACACACCACCATCGGATGCAAATCAATACATATTTAATGGACATTATAGTTTTAAGTATGTTATACAATTTAAATTTATCTTCACTATACAAAATTGATCCTAACACAGGAGTTCATCTCCACTTAACTCTTTAATACTATGCGTTTTTCCCTAATCGTCGGTCCGAAAACCCCGAGCTGTACGCCCGTGACGACCCCGAACTCTCTTAGGAACTCAATAAGAAACACGGAAGTACACAGAAGAATCAAATAAATAGGATCGAATCGACAATCGACACAAACGACAGCCGACTTTCGGACAGATGATTATCTTTATAGGGGTCACTTCTTGAAAGTTGACAATTAATTATTCAGGATAAACTGTATGCTAAACATAAGGCCTGTATTATTAGTACTACTAACAGTGGGTACATATAAAGGCCCATTAGGTTAACAGGCAGATTTCTAGGACCGTTTTAAAGCAAAATACACTTCAAATTACTTTTATTGACATTTTTGTAATCCCTTTCATGCCAAGATCACTAAATTCTATATTTTCCACCTAGAATCGATATCTTTTTTAGGAATGGCCACAGAAATCTGTCCGTTAACTTAATGAGCCCTTATAATACCTACAGACTGTAACAATAATTAAAATTTTTAACGATCTGTTAACAAATTACAACCATTGCAAATTACACTTGACACAATATACGAAACCCACTTGATTCGAAACCACTTTAATTAATTATTACGCTCATATTTTTTTAACGAATTGTCAATTAAAATAAATCATACAAGTTTATACTTTAACTTGAAAAGCATTTCAAATGGGGTCCTCTTTGGGTAGAGTCACGCAAAATATCTCAATATTTTAATGAATAACACAATTTATTTAACGATTCGTTCATAATTTGATCATTATTTATAACACTTATAATTGAAAAAAAATCAAAGGATTATATTGATCAAATTCAAAGAATGATAATACATTACTGTAAATTAAACCATCAAATTAAAGAATTTCAAATTTAAAGAGTGACTTATAAGCTCGATATCAATTTGAATTTAAGATTTATTTATATAAATAAATCAATTTAAATTCAACGATTAACTATGTTCTGAGCCGTTAATCAGACCAGGAAAAATGATTATTCTAAAATAGAATTCATAAATATATCAACGACCTGTTATTTAATTGAATCCATGCCCAGTATTATAAAACAAGACATATTGCTATCCAATTTTAAAGAGTAACTAAATAATAGCCACAGTTTTCCAGAGTTGATTAATCTTTTAAAACGCATGCAGAAATCTCTTGTGTTAAGTTTCATCATAATACTGAGCACAATACTGTTATATTATGTGAGAATAATAAATATTTTAATGGGGCGTTAGTTTAATCAAATCACATTTCACCAACTACTGCTATTAAATTCGATCAATTAGTCATTGCCATTAAATATTTAACAAATAACTGGCATGATCCTGAATATTATATGCTTTTTAATAAAAATAACATTTTAATCAGTTAACTAACTGATCATTAATTTAATGACTTACTATTTAATGATTATTCCATATTTATTTATTTATTCAAAAGATCGTTAGTCAAGCTAATCAGTCATCTTTACTGGGCAATATGAAGAATTTCACAATTTGCTCGTAAATCTACAGTTCATTACATAACGGCCATCATGGGGATTCGAATCCCAGTCTTGCCATGGATGTTTGTGTTCGTCACATTAAATCAATTTTTAATAATTTAATAAAAAAATTAATGCGATGGTGATATTTATATGCGTATGAACATGAAATGGAAAGTTACAGCGAGTATTATAAAGGCTCATTAAGTTAACGGGCAGATTTCTGAAGAAGGTGTCGAGTCTAAGTGAAATTTTTTTAAATTTATCTATTCTTGACACGAAAGTAATTACAAAAATGTTAAAAAAGTCATTTGACGTCGATATTAGCTTCAAAAACGAGCACAGAAATCTGCCAATTAGCCTTTATAATATTGGCTGTAAGTTATGTAACGAAGTTAATTAATTGTTTTGTGAATAAGGGTCAGCCTATCAGAATTCAGATTGGATCAGTCATTTCAGACTTTCTTAAAATTTTAACGAAGGTTTTAAAAAGTATGTTTTGAACTAATTAAGCTGTGATTTTGCTTCCATTTAAAATGCCCGGCTTTATAAAATTTAACGAGAGATGTAATCACTTTTTTGTAACTGGTATCAACAATTATCTTAGATGAAAACTGTGGGATATTAATGTTATTGACGTTAAAAACAGACCCACAAATCTGTTCTTAAGTTTTATAATACCGGAAATGTTACAATCATCAGTTACTAAACAAATAAAGATATTGCTCCACAATTGTTAAAAAATTCAGTGATCTTTTTTTTTTCTTTTTTTTTGGAGATAATTTTTTGAAATTTGGTACATCGCATATTCTCGATAGAGCGCACTTTTTAGCAGAAAATTAAATTTTTTCCCAAATCCGGTTTTTCCGGAAATGTTACCAACTTTTTATTTTTAAATGGGACGCCCTGTATATTATTATATTTTTGGATTCTATACATTTGTACAAATCCAACAATACCACATGAGTACCATTTTGAATGTCAAATTTGTTTTTATTTAATTTTTTATTTCTCAATTATAGTGTGCCATGACTTCAGTTGTGTTCGTCACAGATGCAAAATGGGTACACCAAAATGTCCCTTATTAAGAGTACTAGTAGATGGTACCTCGGTACCAATATGGTACCATTTGAAAAAAAATGAATTCAGCTCAAAAAATCATTCCGGTGCGCATTATTTATCCATAAATCACTTAATTTAGTAGTTTGAACAAAAATTCGATTTTTCTAGCATTAGATGATCCAATTGGAGTAAAACGAAATAGTCATGGCACACTATAATTGAGAAATAAAAAATTAAATAAAAACAAATTTGACATTTAAAATGGTACTTATGTGGCATTGTCGGATTCGTACAAATGTATAGAATCCAAAAATATAATAATATATAGGGTATCCTATTTAAAAATAAAAAGTTGGCAACATTTCCGGAAAAACCGGATGTGGGAAAAAATTCAAGTCTCTGCTAAAAAGTGCGCTCTATCGAGAGTATGCGACGTACCAAATTTAAAAATATTATCTCCAAAAAAAAAAAAAAAGAAATAAAAGGGTGTACCATGCCTGTGACACACCCTGTATTTAAAAAAAATTACTGATAATCAAGGAATGCTTCTTTATTCATGGTTCGATTATATTATAATTGTCGCTAAATAAGTAACAAATAATTTAACCGCTTATTATTTAATTATATAAATCTATGATCCTTCATTAATTACTTCAACTTCAATTTAATAAAAAATTTATTATCAATTTAATGAGCGATTTTTATTATTATAAAAAACATTTTACTGCATTTCACCATAAGAAGTAACTCCCTTATTTACAGATAAAGGCAGACCACAAAATCCTGATTGCAACAGATTAGAATATTTTGTAATCAGTTAAGTTAATTATAGCTTAAATTTTAACCATAGGTGTACGAAGACTCAACAAATCAACCAACCCAGATTTAATTATCGAACCAATCAATTTAATCGATCGTTAAAAATTTAACTAGCATTTTAATAAAACGAATTATTTGACATATTTAAAAGAGATTTCTTTATAAGCAGTAACGCCCTTATTTACATATATAGCCGGGCTCTTTTCCCCTCAACTCTTTCAATATATTCTGCGTCTATAAGCAACAATTACATTTATTTATTTTTTTTATGAAAAAGATGCAGAATATAGAAAAAATAGATCAAAAAGAGTGGAAATACAATAATTATTATTATAATAAATTGATAGTTTAATGATCTCAGTCAGAACTAAGAACTATTATTATTGCATATAAAAACCTAGAGCAGGAAGATATTGAATTGGTAAAACTGGCTCTAAAACTTTAGGTCTTCTTTTTATGTTCAATTTATCTCAGCAAATTCTACATGGGTACTTTTGAAAAATTTCTCAATCTAAAAGCTTATCCAAGTGGGGAAAAATTATGTCAAATGAACCCAAAGATATAAATTGTTACGGCACGATACTTGAAGATTTTTCATAATTTATTTACACATTACAAATAACCAAAACCTGTATCGCTTGCACATATGTAATCGCTGATGATGTCTACCGCAGTTGTAGACGTTCGGAGCAAATCTCCCAGGACCACGGCAAAACAGCCCCGAATCTTATGATTTCAATTATTAGAATTTCGGGACTAATATTCCCGAAGTCCCTAAATAATTTTTGCCCTAGGCCTCAACTTAGGCTTGTCAATCATTAAAAGATTCATCCATGTGGATGCAAAACCAGGACTTTCAACAAGGCATGAATAAAAATGTGAGAAAAATAAGCAGGAAGAGGATGGTGAGGAAGGGGAGGGGTAGGGGGAGGATGGTGAACCAACCATATCAGAGAAGGAAGGAGGAACAGGAAGAGGAAAAGGTGAGGGGTGGTGGAGAAAAAGGAGCTCTTTCTACAAATAAATTGTATTCACTCAATTATAATAATGATCAATGAATAAGATCTGAGTATTTTAATTTATTCTTCAATGCTCTTACAAAGTAAGAGTTGACAATCTCAATTTTTTTGATAGCGAGCAACAGTTGTATCAACAAAACCTCTTTCCACTCAAATTGCTTTAAAATAATTTATTATTATTATTATTAACAGAGCGATACAAAACAGTTAAGTTCTATAAACTGAGATCTTAGATCGGAACTCCGACTTTCAAGAAGTGACCCGTTTGTTAAAAAAACAATGAAAAAACAGGTGATGTATGACGACAGTACATTCTAAATCACTTTGGAGATAAACATCAATTAAACAGGGTGATGTCTCTTTAAACTACTGTACAAATGAGCTGCATTATCATATATAACCATAAATATCATTCACTCAGTGGAGGTACCTATGGTGTAGTTCAAACGAACCGTTTTCAAGATTGCACAAATTTTAGGTGCAACAGCATTATTTATTCATATCATTATCAATATTATTATTATTATTATTATTATATTCAGGCTTGAATTGGCAACACTGAAGCACTTATGTCCGTCCTTGTACTGGTTCAACAATGAATGCAATGTTACCACGGGGTGATCTTCTAATGATCTAGTTCTAGTGTTGTAGATAGTAGTCCTCTGCTGCGCTTAACTTATATATCTCACTCCTGTTAAACTCATTTTTATTATTTCTCTTGCACTTGTCTTTTCTCAAGTCAATTAAGATTTTCTTTAAATAATTATCATAATAAAAAAAAAACAATTTACAGTCACCCGATCAACCGATTGCTCGAATCGATCAAGAAATCGCACTGCAACAAGAAAGAAATACTGACTCGGGTTAAGTTGAGAAATTCCGATCCATAATCGAACGATCGACCGAGGGAGCCTCTCGTTCCTTCAAATATCTCACCCAACGGACAAAACGCTCGAAATTTCTCGACGAATCGGTCTGCCAACACCGGGATCCCTAACGCACGGGCGACGACATTATCGACGGGCATCACTGGCTCACGGCGGGCGACTTCTTGTCGCCGTCCTGGCTCGGGGGTCCCTGGCTGGGCGGCTGCGGGCCGGAATTGGGACCCCGGTCGCCGCCGCCCCACGAATTACTGCCAGGCATGGGTGAGTCGGCCCCGTGGAAGCCGCCGTGGCTGTCGTGGTCCAGAGAGTTGGCCGCGTCATACTGGGTGTTCTCCAGCCGGGTGATCAGACGCTCGTCCTCATCGCCAAACTCGCCGCCCATCAGGGACGGTTCGCCCACTACCATCACATCCTTGAAACAAAATTTTTATTGGATTTTTCAAGATAAGACTCGGAAATTAAAAAAAGACTCGTACCTGTGAGGCGAGAGAAAAATTGGGTCCGGGCGACCTTTTCTTATTCGGTGCGGGCTGTGCGTTGTTTGCTGCACCTCCAGAGTTCGAGCCTTTACGTTTCCGCCTCTTGTTTGCTGGTCTCTGAGATTCTGCACACAAAAGCAACACGAAACGTCAAAATTCGGAATCGCAAACATGCGAAAATAAAAACGAAACCAAAAAAAATCCGCCGTGCAAATTAAAATAAATAGAGCTCGAATCATGTCTGTCGCCCCCTTTATCGTCTCATATCGAACGGGCACTCCCGCACGGTTCCTATCGAAATGCGGAGAGTGAAAAACGGGAACAGCCATGATCGGCTCGGAGTGCAATGAAAGAGGTACCTCTCTTACCCGGCGGCGCAACCATCCTTTGCCACTTCTGAAATAACGTCGTCTTCAAGCAATCTCTCGGACTAAGAGCGTAAGCTTTATGCCTCGACATTAGCTCCTGCATTGGTTCCAGGATTACACACAGCTGAAACGGGGGAATTCATTATTATTAATTATCATCGTTAATTACGAAGAAATCAAGCGTTCTTACCCTTAAATAATTTAACGTGGAGTTTGTGATGCCTTGCCTAGTGATGTTTTTCGATAATTGATCCAGCATGCTCGGGTCCTGCTGGGAATGCATCCCGACGACCGACCTCGGGATCAACTCTCGATGCGTCCTGACGGTGAAATGCCACGATTTTATCCTCATCAGATCGTCGAATGTGAACTCTAATATTAATCGGCCTTCTGTACACACCTGCGAAGCAAGAATCGAGATTTTAGTGTTTAATAGAGAGGATGATATACCGGGGACTCGTACCTTGGTAAACAATGGTTTGCCGTGGTGCGTAATCATAGTGCACTGATCACAGTCTAGCGTAATACTAGTGTTGTGGAAGGACTCCTTTGGATGTTTCATGTTATAGTACAATTCAGTCACTCCACCTTCAAATATACTCCTAAAGTACCTTGGAATTAGCGTCCTTCCGATAGCTGTAACATAAAGATCAATCTTAGGACACATTTTATGGTGACTGAGGGGGAGTTTTAAGAGAAAGAGACCCGCTCATCAAAATTGTTTCAAAAGTGCTTAATTATTATTATTTTTTAAACATATCAATACTAATAATGGTAATTTTAAAAAGTCAATTGGTACTCCACAAAAATGAACACCCTTTCTCTCTAACTCGTAAAAGCTGGTCAATGATTTTGAGCCCCATTCCCCCAAATTCTTTCTCTCTAACCTGTAGGAGGTGTCTCTAACAAACATGGGAGGAAGAGAAATCAACAGAGAAAGTAGGAAAAGGCAAGGATTCTGAACACACTTTCCCCTAAATTCTTTCTCTAACTAGCAGGGGAGTCACCAATAACACGAGAAAAAAGACTAAATAGAGGAGGTGACAAAGGGCAAAATTTCTGAACACCCATTCCCCTTAATCTTTTCTCCCGAACTCGCGGAGGAGTCATCAATAATAGAAGGAGAGGAGTTAACAGAGGAAGCGGTAAAGGGGAAGGATTCTGAACATTTTCGCAAAACACTGACTCCTCAACTTGCACAGGAGCTATCAATTACAGGAGGAAGGAGAGTTCATGAAGGAAGTGGTAAAGAGCAAGGATACTGAACACCTTTTCCTCTAAATCGCGTCTCTTTAACTCGCAGAAGAGCTGTCAATAAAAGGAGAAAGAAGTGGTAAACAGCAAGGGTTTTGAACACTTTTCTCTAATTCGCAGAGGAGCCCTCAATAAAAGGATGATACCCATTCCCCTAAATCTTTTCTCTCTAACTAGCGGGGTTGTCACCAATAACAGGAGAAAAAGGAAATAACAGAGGTGATAAAGGGCAACGATTCCGAACACCCATTCCCCTAAATTTTTTCTTCCGAGCTTGCACCGGAGTCATGAATAACAGGAGGAAGATGAGTTAACAGAGAAAGTGGTAAAAAGAAAAAGTCTCTTTAACTTGCACAGAAGCTGTCAATAAAAGGAGGAAGAAGAGTAGAAAAGTGGTAAACAGCAAGGATTTTGAACACCTTTTCTCTAGCTCGCCGAGAAGCCCTCATTAATAGGAGGAAGATGGTCTCAAGAAGGAAGGATTCTGTCTGAACATCATTTCCCCAAAATTCTGTCTCCTTAACTCGCACAGGAGCTGTCAATAACAGGAGGAAGAAGAGTTCATGAAGGAAGTGGTAAAGAGCAAGGATTCTGAATAGTCCTTTTTTCCTAAATTATTTATCTCAAACTCGCAGAAGAGCCCTCAATAACAGGATGAAGATGGTCTAAGATTTTTAACACCCATCAAAGTCTGTAGGTACACCTTTTCCCCTAAACCCTTTTTAACAAGGAGAGAAACCATCAATAACAGGAGGAAAAATAACTCATGCAGGAAGTGGAAAAGGGCAAGCATTCTGAACACCTTTCCCCTTAACTGTTTCGCCCTAACTCGCAGAGTTATTCTCCTAAGTATATCATATTAATGGTTTCAATCTTCCCCCCCCCCCCCCCCAATGGTTTCAATTACTCAATAACAGGAAGAAAATGGTCAAAGATCTTAAACACCCGTTCCCCTAATCCTTTCTCTCTAGGTCGCTTAAAAGGAGGAAGAAGGGCTAAAGGAAGCTATGAAAATGTTAAGGTTCAAGGATGTTTGATTAAAATGTAAGATAAAAGCTACTTACTATATCGTTTAGGACCGTCCTCTAAACAGAACGCCAACGTTAAAGACGCATCGTCTTCAAAGAACTCTGTAGCGAAAGCATCCCACCATAAGTTATCACTTTCCTGGAAACAAAATAAATATTTTACAATCAAAATTCTCTACATAAATCATGAAAAAAAGAGTATTTTTTGTTTAATAATTTTTGTAGTTTGTATTATAATTTTCTTGTTCTAGTATTCTTAGAAATTTTTTTTCTACATATCCTTCCTTTTCCTTAATTATATTGATAGGTGTTAGTGGTTTAACAAGCCACGAACAGGCGATGTTGCATTTATTAAAAAATGAAAAGTAGGCGTTGTATATCTATACTTTTTCTACAACCTATATAAAAAAAAACACTCACCTCCGTCCTTTGCTGTAACCTTTTATTGAGTTCATATATTCGATAATCCGGCTGGCCAAAATAGGGTGTATGTCGCCTCGGTACTGGAAGAGATCTGAAAGACAAAAAAAAGCAAAAATCAGTAAAACTGGAATTATTTTTAACGGAATGTACTATAAATAATTTGTTCCAGTTAAATTATTTGAATTTTTGTTCTTTAAATAAACTACCGCCCATCGCGCTCGCGCTCGCGCTCGTTGCGATTATTTCAATTTTTCTTGGTAAATTTACGTCTAACATCAGTTTTATTGAACATTCCGAATTCCGAATGGTAGATCCCGGATTAAACTTAGCCCCGAAACAGCTCTCGTTATTCCAGAATAGTTTTATTACAAACACCGATTTAACGTGTTTACATTTAGAAATTAGAAATAAAATACATGACGAGCGACTAAATTTAACACGCACACAATAAAACGAACTTTCGATCTAAAATAAGGTAAGATTCAGATCAACTATTCACACCTTCTGGCTGTCTGGTTTGATGATGGTATACAACGATAAATAATTCAATTTTAAATTTTCAGAAGAGGCTGGCGCTACTAATAAGGAACACTTTTTGGCCTCCTCCTGCTAAAATACTCGTTGTGCAAAGGTTTACCAACATTTCTATGCTTTGGTCTCCTAAAATTAAGCAGATTTCGTCATCAAAAAACGCAAGAGTTCACTAGAAGAAGACTACTTGTCCAAGTTACGAAAATAGAGATTGCGTTATTTTGATTAATGCTGCGCACTGGGAATGATCCGTCTTGGTAAGAAAAAATAAGCGTTCATTAGAATAATATTTCCAGGACACTGTCGTCTTCTGAACTTGCTCATATTTGGTCACAGATCCCCAGCTGCAAGAGTTTGGGGTAAAAATTGCTATAACCGTAAAAATTTAGATAGGACATTTTTGATCATTGTTGTTAACTTCCATATAACTGAATATTTGACAGAAAAAATCACGATTTATGAAAAAAATTAAGATAGGACGTATCTCATGTCTTCTGAACTTGACATCATTTTGCTACTCTACTTTTACCCATCCCAATTTGTAAAGCTTTAGGGTAAAGATAGTCATAGTCGTAAAAATTGAGATAGGACGTTTTTCATAATTCTTGTGAACTTCCAAATTAGCGGATGTGTGAAAAAAAAACACGATTCGGGGGGGGGGGGGGGGTTAAGATGGGACGTATCTGATCTGTGGTATCTGGTGTCTTCTGAATTTGACATTATCATTTCGTCACGTCTCACCCACCCCAATATACAAAAGTTTAGAGTATACAGTGCCAGACCCGTAAAAATTGAGATAGGACGTTTTTCATCTTTATTGTGAATTTCCAAATAATCGAATTTTGTCATATTTTATCCATCCCAATATGCAAGGGCTTGGGGTTTAGAGTCGTAAAATTTGAGATAGGACGTTTATCCTAATTCTTGTGAACTTTCAAATCAGCGGATCTTTGACAAAAATACACGATTCGGGGGGGGGGGGGGGGGGTAAGATGGAACGTATCTGATGTGTGGTATCCGATGTCTTCGGAATTTGACATTATTTCGTCACATCTTACCCATCCCAATATACAAGAGTTTAGGGTATACATTGCCAGATCCGTAAAAAATGAGATAGGACGTTTATCATAATTCTTGTGAACTTTCAAATTAGCGGATCTTTCACAAAAAAAAAACACGATTCGGGGAGGGGTAAGATGGGACGTATCTGATCTGTGGTATCTGATGTCTTCTGAATTTGACATTATTTCGTCACGTCTTACCCATCCCACTATAAAAGAGTTTAGGGTATAGTTTGCCAGAGCCGTAAAAATTGAGATAGGACGTTTTTCATCTTTATTGCGAATTTCCAAATAATCGAATTTTGTCATATCTTATCAATCCCAACATGCAAGGGCTTGGGTTTTAGAGTAGTAAAATTTAATTTGAGATAGGACGTTTATCATTATTGGTGTCTAGTACTTGAAAATAATCAATTTTTATCAGAAAAAGGTGTTCATGAGAAAAATATTGCCAGGAAGCTGTGATGTTCTAGGCTCTTTGATGGCTGTTGCATACTTGCAGAGGATCAGTGGCTCTGTAGTGCAGTGATGAAGACAACTGTCTGGCGACGAAGTCAAAGATCTTGGGTTCGATCCTGGTTCGGCCCACACTATTTTTCAGATTAATTTTACAATTTTTATGAAAAAATAAATGCGTGGTGGCAAGTGCGGGATCGACGAAAAGAGCCTTGAAGGCCTAGTCGCTTGGGCGGTGCATAACCCCTTCCCTTCATACCTTTTTTTTTTTGGAGACGATCAATTTAGATCAGAAACATCAGCTTAAGGGAATTTCAGGTAAAACCTAGCTACATATTTCTGAATCAACAAAAGAATCTTCTGGTTTAATTTTGGAACCTCTCTATAAATTCTGATCGGTAATAACGTAACAGCGGACACGTGCCGACTTACGTTTATCTATTTTAAAATGGAATTATCGTTCCCGAAACTCCCATGCGGAGTTCCAGGTAATTTGCCATTGCCTTAAGCTTATAGTTACACGCTTCGACAGTAAGTTTTATAAATATTTGCCGTCTATTATTTCATTTCTATTTCTATAGTTGAACAGATTTCAAGAAAAAATTATCTACCACAGACCATAGGGCGGAATAATCGGGACTCTCAAACTTGTAGACAAACGACATTTGTTTGTCCAACCAAAATTTCCGCTTGTCTACTCTTCAAAAAAAAGTTACGGCAAAAATAAAAAGATCTACTATTTTTTTGGAGGATGGACAAAAGGAAATTTTGGTTGGACAAACAAATGCCGTTTGAATTTTTTAAAAATTCGCTCTTATAGGGGTGCCAACTTCACTGATCTTCTCATCTGAATATTTTTATGCACTACATATAGTAGGATTAACTTTAAAAAGTCAGATGTGACGTTACACTAACCGTCCGAATTAATATTTTTAATTTCACCAGAAAATGTCAAACAGTTAATTGTCAAGTTGTGAACGAGCGTAAATTATTGAAGGAAATCATTCAAATATGAACTGAACCGCTTACGTCAGTTTGAGAGCCACTGACAACTACATAAAATTTATTCACGTAATGACATTCTATCCTCTGTGTTGTGCATTTAATTCTCATTCAAAACCAATGTTGACGTATACTTATTTATGCGGGATGGAGTGTTTAGACAAACTGGACGGTTACTATAAAAACCACGTATATGAAACAAAATAAATCGAACTATCAAATGGAGGTGTATTCTTAATCGATACGTATGGCTTTTTAGACTTTATTGGACTATAATAATCATTACTCTCTTATCGGAAGATAATAATTGGACAGAAGCGTTAAAACAACGACATTCGAACAAACAGAACTCTAATAATTTGAATACGTCACCGGGCAAACAACAAACTCTCCTATTATTATCTTATCTAAATGATTCGAGTACGCCATCCTGATTATCGCCGTAATAAATGAACAAGCAATGTCTTCAAACAGACCGCCCTCGAGTCGAGATACGACCCGATAAGCTTTGTAAACACCGCGACCGTCTATTTTTGAAGATGTAGAACAAATTGCGGTTAAATAAATATTTCAAGTGTTTTCCTTTCGCCCTATCTAACGCGGAAATAATTTATTAAGTACTGGGCACTACACTACAACGGTAGCTGCTTCATATTAAATTAATTAGAAAATTACAGTCGTGAATATTTTAATGTCGGGACTCGAAGCGAGGGAACTAAGAATCGATTCTACCAGCAGGAGCAGGTGACAAATATCTGAGGCACGATCATTTTTGGATTATTTATAACAATTCTATAAATATTATTCTAATCAGAACGAGAGTAACTACCTATTTCTTATTCCATTCTTGACAAAAACCGCTTCTTCGCAAGCGGTGTTTCAAATTCGAGCAGATTAACGGAGCTTCGTAACAACAAATATCAAAGGAAGCTCTCCATTCTTAGACCACCTCTTAAATTGCCAAGTTAAAAATAAATAAATTCGTAAAACATTGATTGAAATAATTCAAGCACCAAGCCACTCAAAAGACTTTTCCTTAGATTCAATAAAAGTTTAGACCACTTGACAACTCTGCATAATTTTGGAATGCGGTAAACATGTGTTATTTTTTCCCTTTTGGACTGCCAAATAAGAAAAAAATGTAAGTTTGAAAAAGATATTGGCACAGCATTTTTGTTACGTCCTTGGTGAATAATCGATTCGTATTCTCTAAGACACCACCGTTTCCTACCCCTTCCTATCCCTTTACACATCGGGACGAAGGAAAAGGACACCTGACCGGACAGGACCACACATAGAGAAGAGTCGAGGTTTAACATCGAGAGAGGAAAGAGCCCGACAGAGTGCCGTTCGTACCAGACTCGTCGATGCTGGTGTTACGGAAACGGGATACCTAGTTCTTTAATTAAAATAAGGAAGCGGTATAAAGTAGTGGAACAATCGTGGGTACCTACATAGTGAAGCAGAGTGAACAATAATAATAGTTACAACATCTCGCAAATTAAAACAAGTGCCCCTTTAGTCGGACAAGACACAAGGTCAGTAATTTCGATAATTATTATTAATAATTGTGTTCCTGTCAATCATTGGCAATTACAGCCTGGTCCTTCCCTAAATTTTGATCCTGTCATCCGTGGCGATTCGGTATTACCATCGCGGCATCGAGCCGCATTAATTTAGCCCCCTTTCAGGATCGAATCGCGTCGTTAATATTTCGTGTTGCTCTTTGACGCGGAGTTAACATTTTTTTTGGTCCCTCCGTAGTCGGATAGGAAAGCTCGTGGAAATATAGTTCATTAATTGGTTGCATCATTTGTTTGAAATTAGTTTCTCACTCACTGTGTTAAGGTAGCCTGTTTGTAGGTCAAAGGATTCGAAATAGTCGATCCAAAGGACGCCAGACGGCATTTTCACCCATTCCACTAATTTTACTCCATTCTCACCTCACTCCACTTCTTCGTTCGTTGCAGGTGTTCGTTTTAAAAACCTCTGTAATAGTTGAAATATTTTCTCTCTGAATTCGCAGGGCAGAATATTGATTTTTGCATTCACGGTATACTGGGTACACTCGGTATCTTAAGTATTGTTTTTGGTGAATTCGAATTCAATAATTTATTTTCAACTCGATATTAAATAAGTAACTTTCACTTGGTTAGGTACTTATTTTTGGTATTGCTCATCGTTCGTTGTTGTTGTATTTTTACAGGTTTTTAACGAATAACCCTTTTTCGTTGTTACAGGGAAAATATTGATTTTTGTATTCACGGTATACCTACTGGGTACACTCGGTATCTCAAGTATTGTTTTTTGGTGAATTTCAAAGTCAATTTATTTTCAACTCGTTTTTAAATAAGTAACCTTCACTTGGTTAGGTACTTATTTTTAGTTATTGTTCGTATTTCGTTGTCGTTG
Organism: Malachius bipustulatus; assembly: GCA_910589415.1. Classification (NCBI taxonomy): domain Eukaryota; kingdom Metazoa; phylum Arthropoda; class Insecta; order Coleoptera; family Melyridae; genus Malachius; species Malachius bipustulatus. Next base: position 34,906,971 of record OU342633.1, read on the forward strand.
TATTTTTTACAGGTGTAAAAAATAACCCTTATTCGTTTATTGCTTTAGTGTTTTGTTGATACTCTTTAGCAAAATGTCCAACACTTTGGTCGGAGCAAACGCTTCTGTTTCGAAGTTTTTGACTCGTTTGAACTCGATTCTGACAGTAGTTACAGCACCCATTGATGAAAAGTCGCGTTTTATTGTCCTGGCTGCATGCGACAGCGCTTCGGATTTGTACAGTCAGGTGCAGGAGGTTGATAGAAATATCCTGATTACGGTTGAGTCGGCAGATAAGAGTGCTTTGGTCGTAGATGTGTCATCGGAGATTTGGAAATCATACTCGGGACTACTTATCGAAGTTGATTCGGTTTATTTTCAGATTAGAGCGGTTCAATTGTCGTTGGAATCGACTCAGGATACGGTGGTGAAATCACGTCATGGTTCGAGTGAATCGTTGAATAGTCGACAGTCTGGTGCTCCCGCACTACCCTCCTCTGCAAGTTCACATGTGAAATTGCCTCGTATCGGTATACCTACTTTTGATGGTTCGTTGAGGATGTGGTCGGTTTATTATGATTTGTTTAGGACTTTGATTCATTCGAATGATTCGTTAGCTCCAATTGAGAAGTTCCAGTATTTAGTTTCGACTTTGTCGAAGGAACCTCTTACCCTTGTCAAACATTTACCACTGACAGATGACAATTATTCGATAGCTTTCGATACTCTTGTCCAAAGGTATCAGAATGAGCGAGTACTTGCGACGTGTTATTGGCAGTCGATTTGTAATGCTCCCAAAATAACGGATTCTGATTCCTCACAATCGCTTCGTGAATTGTTGAATACCTTTTCAGAAAATATTACAGCTTTGGGTCAGGTCTCAGGCGTCTCTCTCTGGGATTTCACTTTGTTCAACTGGTTGCTACAGAAATTGGATAACGCTACTCGAAAGCGTTTCGAACTCCAATTTGCATCTGAAGAGTTTCCATCATATCAGGATTTGCACAAGTTTTTGTCGTCACAGTGTCGTGCATTAGAATCATCTTTGGGGAATGACCTATCTCCGTCTGCAGTCGTTGGTAAGCGGAGTAGCGTCAAGTCTGGTGGAAAAGTGGAATCGAGGAATTCACATGCATTTTTGTCAACGTCGAGTGCGTCTTCATCGAAGCAGTCGTGCTTCCATTGTAATGGAGAACACCCGATCTCGAATTGTCGTTCTTTTTTGAAGTTGGACCCGCGCAAGCGTTTTGAGGCTGTGAAGGCAGCGCGCTTGTGCCTAAATTGTTTTGGCCCTTCACACTTGGTGAAGCAGTGCCCCTCTTCTCATTCGTGTAAGGAGTGTGCAGGTCGGCACCACTCTTTATTACATTTCGTTAAACTTAGTAATTCGGATGGAGCAGCTTCTCATCGAGTTGAGCCGCCTCCAGTCGCATCCACGGTTGCCATGTCTTCTCTCCCATCCTTTCAGGATGTTCGTTCTCGTTCTCGTAGCAATACTACGGTTCTTTTAGCAACCGCATGTATTGAAGTTCAAGACAAGTGGGGCAACTATCAAGTGGTTCGTTCTTTAATTGACTCTGGCAGTCAGTCGTCTTTTATTACTGATCGGTGCCGCAAGCGTTTGGGCTTGCACTTGAATCGATCATCAACACCTATTTCTTGTTTGGGTCACGTGACCTTGGGATCGGCCCAGGGATCATCTGATTGCATTATTCGTCCCGTTGGGGTACCATCACCTACTTTTAAAGTAAGTACTTTGGTCTTGCCCAATATTTGTGGAAAACTTCCCAGTGTTGACATTTCGCCATCGAAGGCGCTTGATAATTTGAAGTTAGCGGATCCTAATTGGTACACGCCTGGTTCTGTCGATGTTTTGCTAGGAGCTGACATCTTTCCCAATATTGTTCATGGTGGTTATTTGTCGGGCAGTGATAACTGTCCAGCCGCAATGAACACGACGTTTGGTTGGGTTCTTTTGGGAACCATTTCGTCGAAGGTTGCGGGCGAGGTTCAAGCTTGTTTTGCGTCGGTAGATTCGACCCTTGAAGAGACTCTTAAGGCATTTTGGAGAGTTGAGGAGGTGCCTTCAGTTGAGGTTTGCTCTAATGAGGAACAGGAGGCTGAGTCGTTGTTCGTTGAGTCTCATTATCGAGAAGAATCAGGTCGTTTTGGGGTATTGTTGCCATTTAAGGATAGCAAAGAGTTGCCTATCTTTAATGATTCGTTGAATGTCGCAGATCGTCGTTTGCTCGCTTTGGAGAGACGATTGTCGAGGTTGCCTCACATTAGAGACATGTATGTAGAGTTTATGAAAGATTATTTGGAGGCTGGGCACATGTCGTTGGTGCCATTGGAGTCGGAATCTGCAAACTCTTATTACATTCCGCATCATTGCGTTTTTAAAGACCCTGGTGTTTCGATGTCTTCTGATGTGTCTTCGCTCGCCCCAGTATCGTCGAAAATTCGTGTCGTGTTCGACGCCTCGGCCAAAGCATCGAACAATCTTTCGTTAAATGATACCTTGTTGATTGGTCCGAAGTTGCAAAATGATATCACTAGTGTTTTGCTTCGTTTTCGAGAGAACAAATTCGTGTTCACTTGTGACATTAGGCAGATGTATCGGCAAATTTTAGTTGGAGATTCACATCGACAGTATCAATTAATTCGTTGGCGTTTTTCAGAAAAGGATCCTATTCGAAGTTACAAATTGAACACTGTAACTTATGGTGTTTCGTCCTCGCCATATTTGGCCATTAGGTGCTTGTTACAATTAGCTCAAGAAAATTCTGAGAAGTTTCCTCTCGCTTCGAAAGCCATTCGTCTCGGGCTTTATGTCGATGATTTTGCCATTGGGGCAAATCAAATCGAGGAAACTTTGGAGTTGAGAAATCAGCTCATTTCGCTATTGCAATTGGGACAATTTGAGTTGCGGAAATGGTCTGCTAACAATCCACAATTGCTTCAGGATCTGCCGGTTGAACATTGTCAACAGCAGTCATCCAACTTTGATTCGGAATCGGACTTTTCGGTGAAAATTCTTGGCCTTCAGTGGCAATCGGCTACTGATTCGTTTTCGTTCATGGTTAAGTCCATAGATTCACCTTGTACTAAGAGAAGCATTCTCTCAGAAGTCGCTAAGATCTATGACCCGTTGGGTTTCTTGTGCCCATTGACCTTTATGGCAAAACGAGTCATTCAACATTTGTGGTATCTCGGGCTGGATTGGGATGAAGATCCACCAGCTGATGTTGTCGAAAAGTGGAATCGATATAAGTCCACTCTTCATGTTTTATCCAAGTTGACAATCCCTAGGTGCTTGGTTCCCGAAGGATCTTTCGTGTCGTGTCAACTGCACGCATTTTGTGATGCGTCGACTGCAGGTTATGCGGGTGTGGTGTATTATCGTTTCGAGGACGCCGATGGCAATGTGCAGGTTCGTTTCGTTACTGCCAAGTCTCGTGTTGCTCCGCTCAAACCACTCTCCGTTCCACGGCTGGAATTGTGTGCCGCAGTCTTACTATCAGATCTCGTTTCGTTCGTCCTTGAACAAGGTCCTCAATCCATTGTTGTTGATAAGGTTTTCGCTTGGAGTGACTCTTCGGTCGCTCTATCCTGGATCAAGTCGTCTCCACATCGGTGGAAGACTTTTGTTTCGAATCGTGTCGTCCACATTCAGGATCGAATTCCTCCGGATTGTTGGAATCATGTACGTTCAGGTGACAACCCAGCGGACGTCGCGTCTCGGGGCTTGTTACCAGAGGAGTTAGTCGGGGCTTCCGCATGGTGGGCGGGGCCTGAATTCCTCAGATTGCCGCTGGAATCTTGGCCAGCACTCTTTCCCATTGCTCCCACTTCTGATGTTGAACTGGAGAAAAGGAATATTGTTTTGTTCGCTACGATAGAGATTTCGGATGTCGATGTTTTGTTGAAAAGATTTTCTTCTTTGAGGAAAATTCAGGGTATTATCGCTCGTTGTTTTCGTTTCACTAACAATTGTCGTGCTGTCAATAGGACCACTGGTGCATTGAGTGTCTCTGAGTTGCATGCTGCTCTCATGCACATTGTTAGAATTGTTCAATCTTCGGTCTTCTCTTCGGAATTGGAGAAAATTCGCTCTGGTAAACCATGTGCCAAGTACTTGCAGTCATTGTCGCCCTTTATTGATGATTTCGGTATTTTGCGAGTCGGGGGTCGACTGTTGCATTCGGGTTTAGCATTCGACGCTAAATATCCCGCATTGTTGCCAGGAAGGCATAGGTTGGTTGAACTTTTGATTGATCAGATACATCGAGGTAATTTGCACCCAGGAGTGAACACTACTCATTATCTCCTTCAACAAAATTTTTGGATCCTGTCTGCTCGTAGGGTCATTCGTAGTTATTTGTCGAAATGCAATCGTTGCTTTCGCACTCGTCCCCTCTCGTTGGAGCCTCCCATGGGGAATTTACCTGTCGCTCGTGTCTCCCAATTGAAGCCTTTTAGTTGTGTCGGGGTCGATTATGGGGGACCCTTTCCTATTGTCTTGTCGAGGTATAGGGGTGTCAAAACTTCTAAAGCCTATTTATGTTTGTTCGTATGTTTCGCGACTCGCGCGATTCATCTCGAAATCGCTTCTGATTTATCGTCAGAGACTTTCCTGGCAGCTCTTAGGAGGTTTGTCGCTCGCCGCGGTCGCTGTAGTGACATCTACAGTGACTGTGGAACCAATTTCGTCGGAGCTAACAAGGAGCTCAATTCAAATTTGAAAATCGCCGCAGAAGGGGAGGGTATTCGATGGCACTTCAATCCACCCTCAGCTCCACACTTCGGTGGACTGTGGGAGAGCGGTGTTAAGTCCGTCAAAACACACATGGCCCGTGTTATTGGTGGTCAAATTTTGACTTATGAGGAGCTGAACACCTTCATCGTTCAGATCGAGGCCGTCTTGAATTCGCGCCCCCTTTGCCCCATTAGTAGCGACCCCAACGATCTATCCGCGTTGACCCCTGGTCATTTTCTGACCTTGGAACCTCTGTCGTCGGTGCCGGATGTGAACTTGTCACATCTGAAGATTTCTCGTCTTTCTCGTTGGCAATTGGTGCAACGGATGCAACGTGATTTTTGGACACGTTGGAGGGCTGAATATCTTCATAATTTCCACCAGAGGAGTAAATGGTCGAAAACCCATTTGTTTGAGTCAACGGATATCGGTTCGTTGGTGTTGATAAAGGATGAATTGTTGTCTCCTTTGAAATGGGCTCTAGGAAGAATTGTTTCTCTGCACCCTGGTGCGGATGGTGTCGCCAGGGTTGCCTCGGTTCGTACGACCAAAGGTCTTTGTAAACGACCTCTGGTCAAACTTTGCCCGTTACCTAACCAGTAACGGACTCAGGGAATTTCGTCCCTGACTTGTCGTTTCGTTTCGTTTCGTTTTTGTTATTGTCGTTAGTTTCGTTTTCGTTAGTTTCGCTTTTGGTTCAATTTTCTGATAGCGGAAAATTCCTCCGGTAATTTTGGTGGGCGGTATGTTACGTCCTTGGTGAATAATCGATTCGTATTCTCTAAGACACCACCGTTTCCTACCCCTTCCTATCCCTTTACACATCGGGACGAAGGAAAAGGACACCTGACCGGACAGGACCACACATAGAGAAGAGTCGAGGTTTAACATCGAGAGAGGAAAGAGCCCGACAGAGTGCCGTTCGTACCAGACTCGTCGATGCTGGTGTTACGGAAACGGGATACCTAGTTCTTTAATTAAAATAAGGAAGCGGTATAAAGTAGTGGAACAATCGTGGGTACCTACATAGTGAAGCAGAGTGAACAATAATAATAGTTACAACATCTCGCAAATTAAAACAAGTGCCCCTTTAGTCGGACAAGACACAAGGTCAGTAATTTCGATAATTATTATTAATAATTGTGTTCCTGTCAATCATTGGCAATTACAGCCTGGTCCTTCCCTAAATTTTGATCCTGTCATCCGTGGCGATTCGGTATTACCATCGCGGCATCGAGCCGCATTAATTTAGCCCCCTTTCAGGATCGAATCGCGTCGTTAATATTTCGTGTTGCTCTTTGACGCGGAGTTAACAATTTTTGTTATCAAAATTTAAAAAAAGGCCAAAATTCTCATTACAAGACGTTATTTCTTACATTCAAAGACTTCTCAAATAATTATGTCATCGTGTAGAGACATTTAGGGAAACACTTGACAACATTGCATCTTTTTATAGGGACAAAAACGTGAAATTATTGCTTTATGTAACGCTGCATAATTTTGCAATGCGGTAAACATACCTATGCCCTTTCAAAGTTTTTCCCCTTTTGGACTTTCAAAGAAGAACAAAAGTAAAAATTCTCATTACGCAAGGAAGGTATTCCTTAGGTACCTACATTTGGTGTAAATTTTCAACACTTGACAACACTGCTTTTTGTTAAACAGGAAAAAAATTGACTTCTTACTTTTCGCTCTTCCTAACAAGGTTTCTTAAAAAAAATGGAAGGTACGACTTCGTAACGTGAAGTTATTTTCCTAGATTAGGGGAAAATTTGCAACAGTTGACAACATTGCATCTTTTTAAAGGGACAAAAACGTGAATTTATTGCTTTATGTAACGCTGCATAATTTTGCAATGCGGTAAACATACCTATGCCCTTTCAAAGTTTTTCCCCTTTTGGACTTTCAAAGAAGAACAAAAGTAAAAATTCTCATTACGCAAGGAAGGTATTCCTTAGGTACCTACATTTGGTGTAAATTTTCAACACTTGACAACACTGCTTTTTGTTAAACAGGAAAAAAATTGACTTCTTACTTTTCGCTCTTCCTAACAAGGTTTCTTAAAAAAAATGGAAGGTACGACTTCGTAACGTGAAGTTATTTTCCTAGATTAGGGGAAAATTTGCAACAGTTGACAACATTGCATCTTTTTAAAGGGACAAAAACGTGAATTTATTGCTTTATGTAACGCTGCATAATTTTGCAATGCGGTAAACATACCTATGCCCTTTCAAAGTTTTTCCCCTTTTGGACTTTCAAAGAAGAACAAGTAAAAATTCTCATTACGCAAGGAAGGTATTCCTTAGGTACCTACATTTAGTGTAAATTTTCAACACTTGACAACACTGCTTTTTGTTAAACAGGAAAAAAATTGACTTCTTACTTTTCGCTCTTCCTAACAAGGTTTCTTAAAAAAATGGAAGGTACGACTTCGTAACTTCGTAAGTTATTTTCCTAGATTAGGGGAAAATTTGCAACAGTTGACAACATTGCATCTTTTTAAAGGGACAAAAACGTGAATTTATTGCTTTATGTAACGCTGCATAATTTTGCAATGCGGTAACCATATGCCGTTCAAACGTTTTTCACCTTTTGGAGTGTCCAAGAAGAAAAAAAGAGAGTAATGTAAGTTTTTTGAAAAAAGATTGGGCACAGCATTTTTGTGATCAAAATTTAAAAAAGGCCAAATTCTCATTACAAGAGGTAATTTCTTACATACAAATAAAAGTAAAAAATTGCTCAAATAATAATTAAATCATGTAGATAACAGCGAGAAGCCATTCCTTATAGGTAGGTGCATTTAGGGCAAATTTCCAACACTTGGCAACACTGCATTTTTTTATAGAGAAAAAAAATTCTCACTTTTCACTCTTCTTAACAAGTTTTCTAGTTCTTTAAAAAAAGGAAGGTTCGACTTCGTAACGAGAAATTCATTCCTATATTAGGGGAAAATTTGAAACACTTGACAACATTGCGCATCTTTTTTTAGGGACAAAAACGTGAATTTATTGCTTTATGTAACGCTGCATAATTTTGCAATGCGGTAAACATATGCCGTTCCAAAGTTTTTCCCCTTTTGGATTGTCAAAGAAGAAAAAAGAGAGAAATGTAAGTTCCTTGTAAAAATATTGACAATTTTTTTTTATCAAAATTCAAAAAAGTCAAAATTCACATTACAAGACGTTATTTCTTACATTAAAAAAAAAGTAAAAAATTGCTCAAAAAAATTATTTTTTACTTTTCCCCTTAACAAGTTTTCTTCTTAAAAAAATGGAAAATCGACTTCGTAATGAGAAACCCGGATTAGGGCAAACCGAGGGGGAAAACTTTGCAACACTTGACAACATTGCATCTTTTTATAGAGGCAAAAACGTGAATTTATTTATTTTTCTTCCTAAAAACTAAAAAGTTAGTCCCCATATTCAACGAAAAGTTACTTCAGCCCTTAACAACCCTTAAAACAACAAAAAGTTATTCCCTAGATACGCGGAAAGTTAACATCACTTGACAACATTGCATCTTCTTATAGGGCTAAAATGCGTTGTTTGAATTTTTCGATTCATATCATTTTACAAAAACAAAAAAGAACTGAAAACTGATCGACTAAATCTAAAAAAATAGAAAGCCACAATGATGAAATAACGACAAAGAATCCCCTAGATTCGAGAAAAATTTGTAGTACTTGACAACGCTGCAAAATAAAAATGTACCTTTTTAGTTTTCCCCTTTCTTGAAAACCAGGATTTATATCAATCAAAATTATCGAAAAAAAATCAACCCTTCAATTGAAGCACTCGACAACACCTCACTTTTACCCCTTTACCAAAAAAAGGAAATTACGACTTACACGAGAAGTTATTCCCTAGATTCAGGGAAAATTTACAACGCTTCTCAACTATCTTTGCCTTTTCCACCCTTTCTTGGAAACCAGAAAACGCCACCATGTCCTTGCAAAACATCGGCACGAAGAAGTTTTTACGATCAAAATTATTAAAAAAAATCAACCATTGAATATAAAAAAAATGAAATGAGACTTCAAAAAAGTTATTCTCTAGTTTAAAGAAAATTTATAATACATGGCAACACTGCCCTTTTTTATGAGGTAAAATTATTGATGAATTTTTTTTTACAGTTCTTTTTCTAAATACCCATCAAACGACAAACGACAACAATACCGCTTTTCTTCAAACATATGGGTACACACAACGGGAATTGCAAAAAAAATCATCCCCAGAATGGAAGAAAATTAAGATCTTGACCACACCGCATATCTTGGACATCAGGATGGAAACGAGGATGCTTCTGTAGACTTCAAACTAAGGCAAATGTCCGATTCTTTAAAATTTTTGTCAAAATTATACAAAAAAAAATTATACAATCTTCTTTAAGTAAACGGCAACATGGCTTCAATCGCAGCATGGGGTAAAAATTATCATAATCAGCTAATTATTTATTCCCAATAATTATTTAAATATTTCTAGCAACTTTAATTAAAAAATTAAACTTCTCAAGAGTAACTACCCCATAACTCCAAAAACTCCCTTTCGGAGGAATCAACCGACAAAAACAAGACCAGCATCACCTGAAATAGGGATTGCCGAACGGCGGCGGCGGTTGCGGCGCGCAGCAGAACGGGTCCTGGTGATGGTGCCCGTGGACGTGGTGATGTGGCGGCGGCGGCGGGCACGCTGGCAGCACGCCCGCCGCCAGCGGCTGCCCCCCGTTGCAGAGCGTGCTGTCCGGCGTCGGCGGCGGCTGCGATGCGGTCCCCGCCTCCAGCCGGACCGGCATGTGCGAGGGACTCTAGGAGGCCGGCGGTCCGGGCGGCCGGCGCCCCCGGGGGCGGCCTCGCGGCGACGAGCCGCGTCTAGCGCGCGACGCCATGCTGCACGACATCATCTAGATTGTTACTGAGCGGCGGTCACGGCTACACTGGCTGGCTCGCGCGACTCCGCAAGTTCCGCAACTCGCACACACGTGAGAGCCGGGCGCCGCGGGAGAACGGGAGAAGAGAACGACGCGTATAACCGGAGAGAATACAAAACTCACGGACTCACGCACACGCGAGACGGACGGACGGACGGACTGACAGCTGGCCATGTTGCCACGATCATGTTTCTACAATAATATATTGTTAGGTGTTCAAGTAAAAATAACGATTTTAAAGCCTTAATATCCACTGGTATCTTAACCCCCGTTGAGATTTCAAGTTCCATAAGTTGAGGACTATCAAAAAAAAAAAAAAAACAAGTAAAATGCTAAACCATCTTATGTAGGTACTTTTCGGCAAGCTAGAAAGCAGTGTTGTTTAGTATCTCGAAAATTTCAACATAGTGGCTTAATTTTAGAAATGGAGTACCACAAGACACAATTCACCAACCCAAATTTTTACCAGATTCAAGCTAGCCACGCGTCCATCAGTCACGCTTTCGGTTTAGGAGAGGAGGTTTAATTAAACCAATTATTTTCCCTTTAAATTTTCCCCACAAGTTAATGTTCAACAAAACTTACACAAAAAAAGAAGGGATATGTTAAGACGTACCAGACAGTACTAATTGCTGGCCAGGATTGTTTCGTTTTGATTTCTCAGTTATCTGACTCTTCTAGCCGCTACTTTCTTTGTTTCTTAAAAAGTGCAAATTATATGCATATAAATATGATATATGAGTCCCCGATATGAGATTAAAACAATTCACATCGGCAACGTGGATACCGCGTGAACGTGGTGAACGTTGCCGGCTGGTGGGGGCGGAACGCATTGCTCCAGGGCCACGCTCCTCTCTCTGTATTATGTGTGCCCCCGAACCTGTTCTCTATTCCGTCACTTCCATCCTACAGGAATTCGCGTTTCATTTACATATACTCGTACACTCAGCGCTCCGGGAGGTCAGTCCGAATTAGGTCTTTCCTGCTATTAATGTTATTATTTCTCTTCAACAAAGCATTAAAGAGTTCTAAATCTGCCGAGTTTCCAGGAGAAAATGGTCCCATTTCGTGCAACCTTCAAAGTTTGAAAAAAAACGGGAGAGTTGACAACTCCAAAGAGGAAATAATGAGGAAGGGTGCCTGGAAAACTCTAAATGTTATTTTCTAGTTGAAATTCCCTTTCTTTTAAAAAGATGAGGTCATAAGAATTGTTTGCAAGCAAAGACTTCCGGATAAAGAATAATAAAAAAAAGTGTAAAGAACTTTATAAGGAGACAATTCTTTAGGTTCACTTCCAATTTAAAATATTTGGCAACACCGTATCTTTTGATAGGGTAAATATTAGAATCCCCTCCTAGTTTTTGGAAAATTCAAAAAGAGAAAAAAATTATGTTTCAAAATTTTTCTCAATGAGACGTTATTATCTACCCAAATTAAAAAACGAAAATTTCAAAAGAAAATCACAATATCTTTTAATATGAAGAACGAGAGTCAAAAAATCTTCCATCACTCAAAATAAAAATTACGAAAGAAATCAAAGAAAGATTCCAAGAAAATTTGAAACATTTCACAACACCGCAAATTTTCATCATGAAACAAACATTAAGAGCTTCTACGTCACTAACAACATCACTTACAAGAACAGGGAATATGAAAAATTTGGTCAAATTTAAAATTACGAAAAAAACATCCCAAGATCTGAGGAAAATTCAAAACGCCTGACATCACTGCAAAATATTTTACATGAGGCAAAAATTAAGAACTTCTACGTCACTAACAACGTCACTTACAAGAACAGCGAATATGAAAAAATTGGTCAACTTTAAAATTACGAAAAAAACATCCCAAGATCTGAGGAAAATTCAAAACGCCTGACAGCACTGCAAAATATTTTACATGAGGCAAAAATTAAGAACTTCTACGTCACTAACAACGTCACTTACAAGAACAGCGAATATGAAAAAATTGGTCAATTTTAAAATTACGAAAAAAACATCCCAAGATCTGAGGAAAATTCAAAACGCCTGACATCACTGCAAAATATTTTACATGAGGCAAAAATTAAGAACTTCTACGTCACTAACAACGTCACTTACAAGAACAGGGAATATGAAAAAATTGGTCAACTTTAAAATTACGAAAAAAACATCCCAAGATCTGAGGAAAATTCAAAACGCCTGACAGCACTGCAAAATATTTTACATGAGGCAAAAATTAAGAACTTCTACGTCACTAACAACGTCACTTACAAGAACAGCGAATATGAAAAAATTGGTCAACTTTAAAATTACGAAAAAAACATCCCAAGATCTGAGGAAAATTCAAAACGCCTGACATCACTGCAAAATATTTTACATGAGGCAAAAATTAAGAACTTCTACGTCACTAACAACGTCACTTACAAGAACAGGGAATATGAAAAAATTGGTCAACTTTAAAATTACGAAAAAAACATCCCAAGATCTGAGGAAAATTCAAAACGCCTGACAGCACTGCAAAATATTTTACATGAGGCAAAAATTAAGAACTTCTACGTCACTAACAACGTCACTTACAAGAACAGGGAATATGAAAACATTGGTCAAGTTTAAAATTACGAAAAAAACATCCCAAGATCTGAGGAAAATTCAAAACGCCTGACAGCACTGCAAAATATTTATCATAGGCCAAAATTAGGAACTTCTATCTGAGGAAAATTCAAAACGCCTGACAGCACTGCAAAATATTTTACATGAGGCAAAAATTAAGAACTTCTACGTCACTAACAACGTCACTTACAAGAACAGGGAATATGAAAACATTGGTCAACTTTAAAATTACAAAAAAACATCCCACGATCTGAGGAAAATTCAAAACGCTTGACAGCACTGCAAAATATTTATCATGAGGCAAAAATTAAGAACTTCTACGTCACTAACAACGTTACTACAAGAACAGGGAATTTGAAAAATTCGATCAAATTTAAAATTAGGATAAAATCATCCCAAGATCTGAAGAAAATTTAAAATACCTAACAGCACTGCAAAATTTTTATCATGAGACAAAAATGAAGATTTTCTTAAAGAGACGTCACTTGCAAAAACAGGGAATATGAAAAATTCGCTCAAATTGAAAATTACGAAAAAATCATCCCAAGATCTGAAGACAATTTAAAACGCTTGACAACACTGCAAATTTTTATCACGAGGAAAAATGAAGATCTTTTAAGTAGACTTTAAATGGAGAGACTTTTTGATGCAGAAAAATTCTAAAGAGACGTCACTTGGAATAACAGGGAACACAAAAAATTCGAATTTAAATTTACGAAAAAATCATCCCAAGACCGGAAGAAAATTTTAAACGTTTGACAGCACTGCACATTTTATCTTGAAGCAAAAATGAAGATCTTCTAAGTAGCCTTTAAATGAAGGGAGTTTTGGGTGCAGGAAAATTCTACAGAGACGCCACTTATAAGAACAGGGAATATGAAAAATTCGATCAAAATTAAAATTACCAAAAAAATCATCCCTAGATTCGAAGAAAATTATAACACTTGACAGAAATGTAAATTTTTGTGATCCAAAATAAAATAAAATCTTTTTCAACAACAAAACTCAAATGGAGGAGTTTTTGGTAAAGAAAAATTCTAAAGAGACGTCATTTCCAAGAATGGAAATAAAAAAGTTTTAAATGAAAAAAGCATCCCTAAATTGGAAGAAAACTGAAAACACTTGACAACACTGGTCTTTTACCTATAAGGTCAAAATGAAGATCTGGGCTTTTTCGATCAAAATTAAAAAAAGCAAAGTAAAAATCCTTACATTACAAGTAAAGTAATAAACTTGACAACACAGCTTACGTTTGTCTTTAATAAAAAAAAAAATGTTTCGATATAGGAAAAAGCGATATTAGACAGGATCTGGTTAGGTACAAACATAGCAACTAGCAATAGCAACCCAAAAAAATTTCTCAGAAAAATTCTCGTATATCCACACATCACATCAATCCCTCTCCCAGCACTGCTCCCGCAAACGATAAATCAGCAAACATACTCAGACCCACATTTCTGTACGCGGTTCTCAACTTTTCCCGTCCCCCGAGAATCGAGCCCGTAGGTCAAGTTCGAGCAGCCGTTCGAGCGTCGGGACGCTACTCTCGTTGCATCGCAACCGAAACCGGTCGGCTGCTCTCATAGTAATAATCTCCCGCAAATTAGTTCCTTCAATCAAGTAGAGCCTGTTCAAATCTACCTCCGCCAGCTAGTTGCTTTGCTAAAAGTCGTAAAAAAGTTTAATCCGGAAAATTACCTACCGGGAGAGCTTTCAATTTAACCGCGGCACCGACACCCACTAACCTGAAGAGGTTAAGCTCAATCAATTATCCATCCATCCATCCATCCCGGCGCTCTGGAACAACCGACCGGAAATATAGGTCCGACCAAGATCCAGCAGTCCCAGTCAGTTCCCGTCGAACCACGAGAACTTTCCTCCTGTTGCGTGAAACGTGAAACCCTATATCGCTAGTTTATGTACAGAGTGAGGAGAGGCTAGGGGGCGGCCGGAGGGGGGTGAGGGGGTTTGGGGCGCTCTATAAACACAGTTTCCCCTCGGGGCCTCGGCGGCAGGGCGCATGTGGTCCGCGGCTTCGCCCTCCTCTACGACGAACTTTAAATCCGCAAACTTTAAATCCAACAGGTTATGCCGGGACGCGCACAAGGCTGGAGCAGTTATGTTGTACCGGGGAAAACTTCATGGAACCGGTCGCCGAAATGAGGATTAATTTATCATGCCCGTGCATCGAGATCTCGCGAGCTGTTGTTTACAATGCAATTATGATTACGAGTGGATTAAATCTTTAACGATTGTTTTAATTATCTTTAATGGCCGTAATAAATGTAAGCGCGATGTTTTATGGAACCCGTATACATCTGAGGAAGTGTTGTTATTATTGATGGCTCCACGAGAGGTTTAAAGTTTAAACGGTGCACTTTTATTTAACGGCTTGCTTTTCTGATCCTGATCCGGTACGAAATTTCTGTCAAAATAAATTGATCACACAATCAGAACAATTATTATTAATAATAATCGAGGCAGAATCTTCGCGGATTTGTAGTAGCGGCAGAGATGGTGATTTTCCATTAGCACCCCTAGCCCTTTGTTTGGACCCTTTATATCTTCTCTCCAATGGATAAACTCCTATCCCTTACATACCCTTCAACCGATGCAGTGGTGGGGTTAGCCAAATTTTGGGCAAAATACAAAACTCCCCGGAAAAGGGAGACTGGGACACTGCCAAGAAGTTAGCCGAACAATAAAAGTTGCCATGGCTATCAAAAGCTTCCTACCATATTACCAGGGTTGGATGGAGAGTTTTCGGCAGTTCTTGAATGATTATTTCTACCGATGGTTCCATAATTATGGGACACCATCGCCTCCAGAATTGCCAGGAACTGCTTGATCGTTCAGAAGATGAAAACTTCTTGTCGAGGATCATAACAGGTGATGAATCATGTGTTTACGATACTGACATTGAAAAGAAGGCCCAATCGTCCCTGTGGGTGGGGGATACGTCCCCTAGACCCAAAAAAACCCGCCAAGTAATATCAAGGTGGTGCAGCCTTTTTTTTTGTACAGTAAGGGTTTGTTCACCACGAGTACATCCCTCAAGGCTCCACAGTGAACCAGGCTTGTCATATTGAAGTTCTGAAAGGTCTGAGGGACGCCATCCGTCGCAAAAGATTAGAATTGTAGATGACAACTGGTTTGTCCATCATCACGATAACGCTCCAAATCTTCCAGCCCTCCGAACTCGTGATTTTTTTGCCAAACACTCCATCACTGTTTTTCCCCAGCACCCATACTCACTTTTTCTTGGTCCCCAAACTTAAAAGACCCTTGAAGGGAAGACGCTTTAAGGCGATTCCCTAGATTAAGGCCAATACAAAACAAACGTACCAGGAGTGTTTTTCAACAGATAATGGAATCAACGTTGGAATAAGAAGTGTGCATGCGGTTTGGGGAGGAGAGTACTTTGAAGTTTAGGGGGACCAAGACATGTCACTTGGTATGTCACCGCGTATTATCTGAACAGACCTCGTACATCATCATAGACAACCGTGAAAGGTTCCAACACGATGGCGCCCAACACCTTCATCAGATCGCAGAAAATCATCAAATAAGCATACTGCTGAACCATGCAGAATAAACCAGAGAGGTTTATGCGTGTAAAAAAAAGAAAAGAGAAAAAGCGCTATTTTCGTCAACGCACGTATACCAAACTATATGCATCGATTTTTTCGATTAATATTATGCATCCGATTTGTTTGCGTTCGGGCGAAAGTTCTCGACCGAAACCGGGATTCGGTCGCCTGTCCCGTCCGTTTCACTTCACTCGGGTCAGGGAAGTTAAATTTGCGTAAATTATTAACCCAACTTCATCGGATACAGCACCTGCATAATAAATTCATACTCCCAGAACTTCCTCCCGTTCCATCCGAGTGAAATTAATTATTTGCGGTTGAACTGGGGACAGATAATTCCAGGTTCAGTGAATGCGGTCACCCGAAAGGGATGTTCCGTGTTGCGGGTACGTGTGCGTATACACGGAGATAGGAACGAGGGTCGACGGGGATACGGAACGGGAGTTATTTTCGACGGCAGAGATATTCGCTCGCTGCCGCTGCACGCTTCCGCGATTGTTCAACGGTGTAATGAGGCGGTGCACCGTCATGTATACCTAACATCGCTTTGTAAGCGAGATGAATTCCGTGTCGTATATGTCGTTATGATAAATCAATACGTCCAGAATCATTGATAAATTTTATCCGTAATATATTATGACTATGACCCACATCCGCAGATATTTCACATATAATTAGTATATGATACGCGTTAGGTAATGTTCATCCCAGCGACGCAGCACCGGCTCGAGTAGGTAGGTATATTGCGTGTTCCGTTCCCGTGACGTTGGTCCTTGTCCGGGTCCGTCACACAGGAATCAATCATCCCGGAGGCGCTATCTCCCACGCTTGCCGTCCGACATCCCGACAAGATGAATTGCCCTGTCCCCTATCAACGTCGTTTATCATAATTGCAATTGAATGAAGAAATAACTCACCGACGACGCGGACGTGCAAGGACGACTGTTTTCCGCCCGCATTGTTTGACGCGTCAGCCGTAAGAGTTTCCCAATTGCGAAGGTTCGAGGATTTTTGGAGGTTGGAGGCCCTTGATCATCTAGGAGAGACTGTTTTGAATGTCACTTATTTTGTACTTTTTTTACAGTTTTCTATGGATCTATAATATAATGAGGTGGTAGGCCATCATTGAGGAACCCTTGATCAAAATTCATCAATATCTTTACATTCAAACTGTTGCACATCCTGTATAGTGTGTTAATTCGTAATCAGACTCGCGTTTATTAACGTTTATTGGGGTTGTTTACCTACCTACAACACCTGTTACTTGACCGGAGGCAAGAAGTTCCCCTTCTTATAGTTTTTCTTTCCTTTATCTGTCTTTTATCACAATGGAATGAGGTGGTACACCGTCATTTTAGAGCCCTCGCTTTATTCGCTAATACGAACCACGTTGCTATAAAGTTACTATATTTGAGACAGCTCATTTTTCTACTGTATTTTTTTAGTGTACTTTTGTCATGCTCCCCTGAAAGTGCGTTTCAAGCAGCAGAAGAGCTGTTTGATCATCCACCTTTCGCGCTTTCGCGAAGCCACCATTAGGTTTCCTTAATGCCATTTGAATCTTCCCTTGTTTTTGACCATGGCTATAGATGCAGTTTTTCGGCCATAATCGCAACGGGGATGTATATAACGGAGCCCCTTTTAATAGCTCCGTCAAATTGAAGACCTTCATTTCGGATCTAATTTTGACAGATACTTGCTCCACGAAGGGACCTTCCAACTTCTCTTATTAATTTTAATGGGACAATTTACCGCATTAATTGCCCTGGGCTTCCTCCAAACATTCTTCTGTAAGTTTTTTTGGGCTTTCATTCTGAAGTTTGACTCAACGGAAGAAATTCGACACGAGAAACAATGAAGGACGATCGAAAAATACGAGAATGCTAAATGAGTCAATTATCGTCGAATTGGGTTAAACTTAATGGAACATACTGAAAATATCTTACCGGGTGTACGTATTTTATTCGTGGGTTTATTTGTGCAACAATGTGGTTGAATAAACACGACCTAATGGACTACATGAACGATTATTTGATGAAGTTTTTATCGATTTATTGGCAGGGAAAACGGAAACGTTGTTATGTTATCGAAATGATCGAGTAAATTAGCTACGTGCTACGTGGAAATATAATAATTTCTACCACTGTTACCTTCGAGATAAAAGCAATAAAACGCTAAAAAAATTGTATGAAAATTCTGGAAGAAAATAAACTTCTGAATAGCATGTTACGAATTGAAATCTCAATTTGACAACGTCATATAAAAAAAATTCTCCACTACAAAGTGGACCTATGATGTAAGGACGAAAAAGTGCACTTTTCTTCGATTTGAAAACCATTAATTAAAAAAAAATTACTGAACGCGCTTATATGGAAGAAATTTTATTTGAAAATGTTAATCTGACGTCACGTATTTCTCCAAGTAACAAGTAGACTCGTGATCGAAGGGCATAAATAGAAATTTTTCTAACGGAAAAAAGCGTAGAGGCAACGATTATAAACCGCCTTGAAGTAGGGGAAAACATTGAGAAGAAATTACCTACATTGTTCGAAAAAAATTTTAAAAAATTGAACCAACAATTTAGAAATTTATCTGAACGCGCCTATCTCGTTCTTTTTTCGATGAAATTTCAAAATAAGCACTCGGTGTAAGAACCTAAAGGAGATCCGGACGCGCAAAACCTCAAAGACCGCCACATAAAATCGCCTTGACAAAAATCAAGTCTCACATTGGTAGTTACGTGGAAAAAATTAAAAAAAAAAAAAAATGATCCGAAAATTTAAAATGTTTTCTGAACGCGTCTCGAAAAATCTGCCTCGTCTTCTCCGACAAAATTCTCAATTGCAAAGCATCAAGCACTTGATGAGGGACGTAAAGAACCTTCCGGACGCTCGAAATCTAAAAGACCACCCTATAAAATCGGCTTCACAAAAATGAAGTCTCACATTGAGAATAAGCTGGAAAAAATTTTAAAAAATTGATCCGAAGATTTAAAATCTTTTCTGAGCGCGCCTCGAAGAATCTGCCTCGTCTTTTACGACAAAATTCTCAATTGCAAAGCAAGCACTTGATGTGAGGACGTAAAGAGGAATCTTTCGGACGCATACAATCGAAAAGGCCACCACGAAAAATTCAAAAAAATTGAACTTGAAATTTAAAATCTTTTCTAAACGCGCCTCGAAAAATCTGCCTTGTCCTTTCCCACAAAATTCTCAATTGCAAAGCAAGCACTTGATGTGAAAACGTAAAGAGGAATCTTTCGGACGCACAAAATCTTAAGGGCCACCACGAAAAATTCCAAAAAATTGAACTTAAAATTTAAAATGTTTTCTGAACGCGCCTCGAAGAATCTGCCTCGTCTTTTCCGACAAAATTCTCAATTGCAAAGCAAGCACTTGATGTGAAAACGTAAAGAGGAATCTTTCGGACGCACAAAATCTAAAAAGCCACCACGAAAAATTCCAAAAAATTGAACTTGAAATTTAAAATCTTTTCTAAACGCGCCTCGAAAAATCTGCCTTGTCCTTTCCCACAAAATTCTCAATTGCAAAGCAAGCACTTGATGTGAAAACGGAAAGAGGAATCTTTCGGACGCACAAAATCTAAAAAGCCACCACGAAAAATTCCAAAAAATTGAACTTAAAATTTAAAATGTTTTTCTGAACGCGTCTCGAAGAATCTTCCTTGTCTTTTACGACAAAATTCTCAATTGCAAAGCAAGCACTTGATGTGAGGACGTAAAGAGGAATCTTTCGGACGCACAAAATCTAAAAAGCCACCACGAAAAATTCCAAAAAATTGAACTTAAAATTTAAAATGTTTTCTGAACGCGTCTCGAAGAATCTTCCTTGTCTTTTACGACAAAATTCTCAATTGCAAAGCAAGCACTTGATGTGAAAACGTAAAGAGGAACCTTTCGGACGCACAAAATCTTAAGGGCCACCACGAAAATTTCAAAAAAATTTAATTTAAAATTTAAAATGTTTTCTGAACGCGCCTCGAAGAATCTTGCCTCGTCTTTTCCGACAAAATTCTCAATTGCAAAGCAAGCACTTGATGTGAGGACGTAAAGAGGAACCTTTCGGACGCACAAAATCTAAAAGGCCACCACTAAAAAATTCAAAAAAATTGAACTTAAAATTTAAAATGTTTTCTTAACGCCACTGGAAGGATCTGCCTCGTATTTTCCCACAAAATTCTCAATTGCAAAGCAAGCACTTGATGTCAGGACGTAAAGAGGAATCTTTCGGACACACAAAATCTAAAAGGCCACCACGAAAATTTCAAAAAAATTGAACTTATAATTTAAAATGTTTTCTGAACGGGCCTCGAAGAATCTGCCTCGTCTTTTACGATAAAATTCTGAATTGCAAAGCAAGCACTTGATGTGAGGACGTAAAGAGGAACCTCCCCAATGAGGAAATTGACAAAATTTTCAAAGATAGGAAAATAGTTTTGATTTTTTGTCGCTGTTTCTTTTGTTTTGTGTTAGGTAGGTATACTTCAGTGTTGGCATTTTTTTAATGTTAGGAGCTAGGGAGAATTTTTCGCTTTTAGCAGCGGTGTTGCCAAGTTGTTTAGCCACTTTTAATACATTTGGATAGATTTCAATGTTGCCACATTGCTAAATTTTCATAACAACAGAAAATAATAACTTTTTCTTGTCTTGTTACAAGCGTTATAAATGTTTTCATTCCACCTAAAGTAGCTATTTTACAAGCAGCTCGTTGTTAGAAATCTGTCTTTCGCAAAAAATACTTAATGATAAATTGAATTGATGCCACATCGTCTAAATCTTAAGAGAAAAATGAGCAAGGGGACTTCTGGAAAAATCTGCTTATAAGTAAAGAGGAATTTTTCCGACCCGCAAAACGTAAAAAGCCACCACATAAAATCACCTTGATGAAGGTGATGGTTTCTTGACACTTCAAAGTAAAAGTACCTATCTCGTGACAAAAATCTAAAAAATAGAAAAAGTACTAATTCTTAATACCTAATAATTGGAAACGACGCTTGTCGCCTCATGTAATGAAGTAAAGAATGATTTTTCGGACCATCTAGCGATTGCAATAATAGCTTAAAAAAAAAAAGATTTTGTCAGGTGACAAAAAGACGAAAAGTACGTGGTGCGAGCAAATCCAAGTTACAACTCACGAGTAAGTACAAGAAAAAATCGATTAAATTTACGAGCGGTGACTGATTAAGTCACGAGCTGGGAGACCGTTTTCACGCGAAACGGGAGATCTCGAGAGCCGTTTTGCTCAGCGATAATTGAATTATTCAGCCGGCAGTTTCCTTTTTAGGACCTCGCCGCCGTTTTTGCCCGCCTCAAGTATAGATGGCTCTTGTCTCGTATGGGTTTCACACGTTCCGCACAATAAATACTGATCGATCTGTCCGTAATTGTTTAATGCGAGTTTTTACGAGCGTGCCGTATAAATTAGACGAACATTCCTGCGCGCTGTAAAGACGGCAATCGAATCGCAAATCAAAGAGTGGAAAGGCGGAAAAACACCGCTCGTTTTTCTTTTACCCGGCTGCGAAAGTGAAACAGCAATAAAAATGACGCAAAGTACGTTGACAAGTTGTAGTTACCCGCTTTTTTATTCGTCCCGTGCCAGTCTTTTCCTCGGCTTAGAACGTTTTCTCATTGAGCACGCGCTCGTCATTTTACGTTCAGAAGTGTCGGAAATTGATTTTCCTGTACCTCTCGCGTTGATAATTTAATAAAGTTTCCCTCTGAAAATTCTCCCTGCTACCCTACTACTCCTCATCCACCACCACCATTGCCTACTCAGTCAGGATGTCTCAAAAATGAGTCAAAATTCAAATAGAAGACTTTCAAACCTATTTAACTAATTTTGTTTCAATTTTTTATCTAATGTTCACCCTGCAGGTCGTTCCCACAATTTCAACGAGGAAGTACATACACTACTTCAAGCTTTTCAAAAGACGGCGCCAAAGATTGGACTAATTATTTCCTACCATCCCGTATAGGTATAGGTATATAAGCGTCCAGTCGTCTCCTCTCGTCTCGTTTCACAACGCAGAGGTCTGATTAATTATAGAATTGAATAAACCTTATATGGAGTACCTTAGGCGTTGCCAATTAATCGGTGTGTTGACTGTTGACGTTCACGTCGCCGGTCTGTCCTTACGCTTCAATTAAATAAAGCGAACGCATCCTCTTCCCCGTAAGGCACACAGAGTAATAATCAAAGCTGAAGGAAATCTTTACCTTAATTAATCGGACCGATCCAACAAAGACATAAATATCGACTTGTTTGTCGTCATTACCGATCTCTCGGTGAGTGATCCAGTTCTTGGATACGGAAGAACTACCGGTACTTTCAAATAGGTATCTTCTATTAAAGTGGTAGCGATAAAGATCACTTAAAAGTTTAGAGCATTATAACTTTTTTCCTGGGCGTTTAATAATATTATCTGATCGAAAATAGGACGAAAGAGGTTACAAGAGGAAATTATCTCCTATTGGTAGCAGAGCAGATCAGTGGTATGAATGCAACAAACAAAAAAGACGAACAATCTTCAGTAGCTGTAGGAATCCCCGGAAAAAAATTAGCGCACCTTTATTTCAGAATCTTCAGCTCTGAAGATGATTTCCATTATCAAAAACACGTTGCGACTTCTCTTTCGTCTATTTATTTGATTGTTTCCTTAAGGATTTACTTCCGCGCGTGTCAGTGGCATAGATGCAACAAACAAAAAAGAAGAACAATCTTCAGTAGCTGTAGGAATCCCCGGAAAAAAATTAGCGCACTTTATTTCAGAATGTTCAGCTCTGACGACTGAAGATGATTCACATTATCAAAAACATGTTGCGTCTTCTCTATCGTCTTTTTGTTTGCTCATTTCTGTAGGGATTTATTTCCGTGTCAGTGGCATGGATGCAACACACAAAACAGAATAACAATATTCAGTAGCTGTAAACAAAACCCGGAAAAAAATTAGCGCACTTTATTTCAGAATTTTCAGCTCTGAAGATGATTTAGGTATATGATCTAAAACAGGTTGCGACTTCTCTCTCGTCTTTTTGTTTGCTCATTTCTATGAGGAATTATTTCCTTGGTGTATCAAACGTCAGATACCAAACGTCCATTTTTCTACAAAATGTCGCGATGTCATTCGAGAATGTCAGCTGTTTCTACATAAAACAAGCTGCGTTCAACATAGCAGAGCAGTCGGTAAAATTCGAGCCGCATGCCGAAATTCAAGAGAGTTAGAGTCCTACTAGAGAGGACAGTAGTAGTTAGGTACGGTATAAGTGCTAAGCGCAACTAGTGTAGTATATGAATAAGGGAACGTAGATATAGAGAACCGATGGTGGAAGTGACAAGGGACAAATCAAGTGAATAGAGACATAAGAAAAACTGATTATTAATTTATTATTCAAAGATTAAACCGTCACGTCGTTAAATAAAATTACGCACAAACTGAAAGTATTCCGCTTTTCAATCGCCTCTAACTTATCTCTTGAACGCCGCCGAGATTCTCCATAGACTGCCCGGTCTCTGGAATTTCATTAATTTTTATCCCAACCCAATCGTCGTCCATCTGCTATCGTTCGGAAAAAGTTATTCAAAGTCAACACGAAGATTTCTATTTCTACGTGAATTGACCACATACTTCTCTAATTTCGAGATCGGCTCCAGCAGCTTGCTGGAAGGTTCAGGTCGAGAATAATAATTCCAATAAGGCACCCTCTAATCTGTGTTTCTCGACCACTTTTAGAGATTTAGACCTCCTTGTCGGCGTCACAATAACACCGGCGCCAAACCGTCGTCATGGTTAACCGCTGTGTTGTCACGCTTTACATTTTTTCCCGTAACAAGACGTTATATTACAGCGTTGTCAACGTCTTTAGAGCGAGATCTTTTGACACATTAAATTGCGGTGTTGTCAAGTTGTTTATTATATCAAAATTTTGAAAAGTTTTGATTTTTTAATTTTTTTTGTCGTAGTTTCTTTTGTTTTGTGTTATACTGCAGTGTGGGTAATGTTTTTACTGTCATACAGAAATAATTTTTGGTTTTAAAGCTGTGTTGCCAAGTTGTTTTAGTCAGTTTTGATCACACATTCGGATAAGTACACTGCAATGTTGCCATATTGTCAAATTTACATAGCAACGGGAAATAATGATTTTCTCTTGTCTTGTCTTATATTACAACGTTGCCGAGATGTTAATTTTTTTACAACACATTCTGATGCGTCGAACGTTACCTTTGTTTCTCAAAATACATTACAGCGTTGTCAACGTTTTCGGAACGAATGATTTTTCCATTATTTTAATAGATTGCAATGTTGCCACTCAAGCAAAACAAATTGTTTGTCTTTTGCAGAAAACATTTCGACAGACTGCAGTGATGCCACATTGGGAAAAAATTCACACTGAGAGGAATATTGATTTTTACATATTTGTTATACTTCTTACATCAGTGTTGCGGTGTTGATTTTTCAAAATACATTTTGATTAAATGCAATTGTTACAACGATGCCACATCGTCTAAATTTTCAGAGCAAAAGGGATTTTTCGTGTTTCTGCATTACAAATAACGCCGTACTCACTTTTAGAAACGTGACTAGGACGATTCAATAAGTAACTGTAAAGTAACAGTTACAAGTAACAAGTTAACATGAATTACCGTTATTGCTTTGTTACTTTCAGAAAAATATAACTAAGAAGTAAAGCATGAAAGAAAGAAGAGCATTTCTCGAAGTTTCGTTCTGACATTAAAGATATTGTCAAAGTTACAAAAATATTTTGAGCATTCTAAAGGCGCAAAAAGTAACGCTTACACCATAACGACTCAAAAAACGACTCAAATTTCGTATCAAACAATCTAAGCTCGATCTTCGCGCTTAGCCTAATTTTGACCTCGCGCATACGTCGTGAATTTCCAAGATCCCGGATCGTTATCCATTCACTCAAACGGCCCCGAAGAAGAAGAAGAAGAAGAAGTGCGTCCGTCTCGCGGCGTTTCAGGTTCCTTGCAGGTGCTCTCCGGGCGCTCATTACGAGACATTGACCCAAACTGCAAGACAATGATGCGGTGCTTTTCATTGAATAACTGTTTTGCGAACGGAACCCGGCCGGCAATTTCAAGTCCGGTGAGAGAGAGGACTTACTTCATTTGCGTCAGTTCACGCCGGTGCGGTAATTCGATTTGCACGCCCGGCCCGAGGAGGTCTTCTCTCTTTTTACGGAACTGGCGGAACTGTTTGCGCTCTGCCTTGAGCAAATAAATTTCTAGAGTCGGACAGGTGACGGCCCCGCCGATGATGTTTCTATTCCATCTTGTCCTTGGCCGGCCGGAGAAAGAAGCGCACCAATAAATTAATGTTTATGAGTTTCTATCCTGCTCTGACAGCTTTTTTAACAAAAATTTCTGTCATGTTACGAGTCATTCTATACCTTGACACTTTTTGTCATCAATTCTTCTTCTTGCCAAATTTCAATGTTACTGACATTACTGCTACTGCATAACCGTCGACGACGACGCAAGGCCCCAGCTATGCTGAGAAACATCTTACAACAATAATTAGACTTGAGACTTTGGGCAACAGTAACTGGTAAACCTCATGGATACGCCAGTTTTTATATTGTTACATATAAATCTTAATCCCCCCCTTTCCCTGAAGATTAATTATTTACTTTGTATGACTGCGATAATCGAAAGCAAATGGTGGTTAAGATTCCCTCCAAATTTTGTTGTGCTTTTTTGTATCAGGTTGGCTTTATTGATCTCAATCAAAAAAATGGGGATCTCAACCACTAGTCAGACGATCACAATGACAGCCGCGTCAAAAACTTTTCAGGAGAAGAGGAGAGAAAGGACGGGGGGTATATAAATTTGGTGCCGTGACCAGGATTCCTTTCTCTTTTGTTGCAGTGGCTTTTTATATCAGGCCGGCGTTACTGAGAAAAGCCGCCAGAAAGACTAGAAAGTACCGACCTGAAAGAAAAGGGAAAACAACCAAATATGAAGGAGTTCTCGACCACCATTTAGACGATCACAATCACAGTCGCGACAAAAAATCAGAATAAGAGAGAAAGGAAGGGGGGGGGGGGAAAATACAAATTTGGTGCCGTGACTAGGATTCCTTTCTCTTTGTTTCAGGCCGACGTTACTGAGAAAAGGCACCAGAAAAACAAGAAAACGTCGACCTGGAAGAAAAGGGCACAACAACCAAATATAAAGGGGATCAATCACTATTTGAACAATTACAGTAAAAAGTGGGGTAGGAGGGTGCTAAAAATTGGTGCCGTGACCAGGATTTCCTTCAAATTGTTCCGTTTTCATGTTTCCGGTCGGCGTTTTCTACTTTTACGGTAGCTTTACTCGAACGGGGTACCAGGGTTTGATCTATTAAGAGCTCCTAAGGACTCGGCCATAATTATGAGCTACGAAGTCACCAGGCGTTTTGTTAAAAGTCGGATGAAATCAAAAATGTAATCTTCAGCATCTTGAATTTTACCGGTTTCGATCCAAAAAACCATCAACCAGGATTTGAAATTGATAAGAAAACAAAGTTTGACTGACTCCTGTTTGAAAGAAACTAATCTCTCGCGGTAAATCAATCGAACACCCACCCATTAAAATCTCCAAAATACCGAAGATCCACATGAATCAAAAGATCTTAAAATAAACAAACATAACGAACGCGCAGGTAAAGAACGAGATAAATTCTACCATAAAACCTCCGGGCAGACATGGGACGCCTCTGAGCGACCGGTAGGTATATATATTCGGTGATGGAGCTTTGTTGCGGAGAGGAAAAGCCGAAAGAAGTTCTTATCTCTAGATACTAGACGCTCGGACCACGGAGACACGGGGCTAGACGGGACATGATTTATCTTCCTCACCGAAAACGAGTTCCACTTCTCCGTCTCCTAAAACTGATGCGGATCGCGTCATTATTTATAACTATTTTCACCTTCCGATTCCGAATTCTCTCTCGATAACGATATGGAGATTATTATTACCGGCGGCAGGTATATTTAGAGCAGCTCGGATTTTTCGCCGAGACAATGGCATCATGTGACTGGTATATGCAAATGGCCGAGCTACAAGGTCGCGACGTCTGAGACGTGCATAATTATTTGTATTTCCTTATCTAAAAGATGACGCCTAGTTAATCACGTGATGAACTTTTGATTTTATTATTTGTTAGACAAATTTGGATCAATTATGATAAGAGAGGTCATTTGGTTCTATCTTTGCTGCTTGGTTTGTTTGTTTCTTCGCGGTTTTGTATAGGACCTGTCTAAAGAAAATTTCGTTCGAATCCATAGTCACTCACCATAATTTGGGGTACGCTTTTTATCTGTAGGAAATGTCTGCCTTGGAAACGGGCAAGCTTTCCGACCAAATTCAAAGCAAAGCAGTCACCAGCAACAAGCACTAAGTAATACGAAAACAAATAGAAAATTGTACCTAATTCTTCCTTGCAAGAAAGCCATAATTTGGGGCAACCAAAACAACCAAAGGCTAAAATTTAGAGAATTTTCATGGTCCTCTTTTTCAAAACAAGAAGCGCTACCCCAAATTTATGATACGAGACTTCTATTTTGCATGAAAGTATTAAATTTTTCATAACCTTGGTTAAGAAAAAAGAATGCAACCACCTTGCCCTTCTTCTAGAAGTACTTACCACATAATGGCGGTGACCACATGATCCAAAATTTTGTCACTTCCAAGGAAAAAAGACCACTCCAAATTCCAAACTTATGCTGAGACACATTTTTACAACTTTTAAAGAATGGAAGGAAGTCTCATTGATTGGAAGAATTAAAGGACCCCTTTATTCCTTCTATTACTTGGTTCCAACATTCCCGGAAGATCACTGCTATAGTACAGCTGATGCTGGTGGTAACTACTCTCGCCAAAATTTTGTCAGGAAACTTTCCCGCATCTATAATAGACCAGAGAAGACTTTCCGAGAAAAAATCCTACTCCCAATTGTAAGCAATTTTCATTTTGCAAGAAGAATTATGTCCAAGGTTTGGTCAGAACTCAGAAAGCTGTCCATTTCCAGGGAAGAATTTGAACTTCCAAAAAAGCCTGCTTCAAATTATGGTAAGTGAATTCCATTTCAATGAAGAACTCGATCTTTACCAGAATTTGATGGCAATGTAATGACAATGAATAAGAAACAAGAAATAGTTGCATTTTCCGGTAACTTGGTAAACGATCATCCAAAACTTATTAATCTGATCGCTTTACCACTTTTAGGGGACAGAGGCAGAGACAGGACAGACGGACCATCCGAATTCGTCTCTTTAAAAGTCCACTGATCTCTACTTGTCTGCATCAAAACAATCCTGAGGTTATAAGCTACAAGACGAACGAGAGGCCCTTTTTTGAGAGGGAATCCTCTTTCAGAGGAGACTGGAGAGACGTAAAATAAGACGAAAAAGTTGTCCGCGATAATGGAGGCATCATCTCAATGACAGATCCGGTCGCGGCCTCGCCCGGTTACGACACAAACCCGCTTTTATATTAAAAATCTCGCATTGTCGAGCTGTCTGAATGTGGATCGGTCTTCTTGGTGACCGCATTGGTAGACAAGACAGACGTGGTGCGAACGAAGCTCCTCGGTCTAGTCTTTGGCCATGGCGTCTTTAAAAAAATCGGTGTGATCGACCGTTCTGGCCAGCGCTCACGAAGCAGCAGTAGTAACCAACTAGTTTCGTACTGTTTTTGCTACGTTGCCACCGACTTCTTCGTGCATACTTTAATATTACCGTCTCTTTCTTATTCTTTTGCAAAACGCTACTCGATCACCTGCATAATCTGCTAGGCTAGCTCACTCATCGTCTTTAGTGTTGTGTAAAGCTGACCTTTAGATCTTCCTACCCCGTCCCCAGATTCATCCTTGGGTAATAATTTTTGGCGAATTTGTGCATGAAATGCTGGGTGGTATTTGTTGCTTGTACTTTAATTTGTCTAAATTAATTTCAAGAAAATAATAGCCTCTTTATAATTCCCCCCCCCCCCTCTCACTCTCTATACAAATTTCGCCCCCTCGTGTGTCGAAAAGTAAATTATATATTAAGATGAACCCGTTGTGTTATAAGAAGAATTTACGTGCAGTAATTGTTTAGAGATAGATCTGGCAATGCAGGTGTCCTAGAACTTCACATGTCCACGAGCTAGAGGCAGATAGAGACACCATTATTCTTCTCTTTACCAGGTTATCGGCCCGATTCTCCTACCTGTCTCTGGCTAGATAATTAGTTACGTGCCGGCTAGAGATACTCGCATTGTAAAAACTACACTCACTGTATAATATATTGCGTTTCTGAGCCGTCTTATGTAAGGCGCTGACGCGAAAGAGAAATGCAACGAGAACGTTCGGTTGGTCCAAATTTTTTGACGACGGTTTAAACTGCAGAGTCCGGATTTTTTCAAAAATTATGGATATGGACGACTGGTACCTCGTTTAAAAATAATTTTACTCCATTTCTTCTTCTAATTATTAATGTTCGCAAAATTTTGTTACCAAAATGCTTGAAACTTTGGGGCGGTTCAATACAATTATTGCACATTTGAAGGTATACTTTGACTGCTTCATTGCAAAAACTGAGTTCCAAAGAAAAGGTTTTCAAAATTTAATTTTCTCTAGTTACTTTTTCGTATCGTGCGTCTGACTATAACATGACTATATCCCAATTTTAGAAGTGGATCGTGTCCCCAAACCATCAGCTTATTGCATCTTCGGCGCCCTGAGGCCGTGACTCATGGCATCAGGCCTTCCTATCGCCGAAGCGCGGTATCGCCAATTAGGATGGAATTTCGGGAGCTGTGGTTTGTTACATGGTTTTTTTGCAAAATTTTATATCTGAAAGGTTTCCCGTTTGGAGTGAAGAATTACAAAGAAGCAAAAACTTATCGCAAAATTTCAAATAAGAGAAAGAAATAATAAAATTGTTAACGTTCTCGTGCTTTCTTTAGATTATAGAACCCCCCCCCCCTCCTTTTTAGGGATGGGCTCTTTTCTTTTTTTCTTTTATAAATTTTATTACAATTTTTTCAGGTTCAATGATGTTTTTTCATGCTCTTGAAATTAGGCCCCCGGTCTTTATTAAAGAAGAATGTCCAAAACATTTTGTTACTAATTTTTAATGGTACCTACCCATTGCTGGTACTACCATATGAAAAAAGAACAAACTCTACTTTAAAAAAATGTAACTTTCTTACATAAAGGGCTAGGTGTGATTGTTTAGAAATTACTCCTTAGAAACGACAAAATTTTGGAGGAACTAGTTATCACCATCAAATGGTCCTTCGAAAAGGAAGACAAAGCGGTAGGAGAGGAAAACGGGGGTTCCGCAATTTTGTTGCATTTTTTTTAACCACGCTATTAGAAAAAAATACGAGAATTTCAGCACAGTCGTGCAGAAATTGAGTAATAAGTGAATACCAGAATCTGTTTCCCTAAAAGTACGAACGAATCTTCTATTTTTCAGTTTCTACGGACGGTACCTATACCGGGAAATAATCTCTGATTTCCCTTTGAACTCGGAACTTTCGGCAAATGAGCAATTTTTCCTTTTTTTTTTAGCAAATTTATTTATTATAATTTTACAATAATAGTAAACTGAGGTTATGTAACTCTCAAAAATTCTAGAATGAACTGACACTCTCGATCTCGGCCGAATATTAACAGTTCGGTACACTTGACGTTCGGGAATGTCATTCTAGAAAGTGACCTGCTAATACAGAGTGCACGGATATACCGTATACATCGAAAAGGAGGCGATTCTACACAATAAAAATAACACTTTTTCCTATAAACTTTTACGCCCAGACGTTCTGTTTTCATGATACAGGTAAAGTTGAACTTTCCTTGCAATTTTTTGTCATTATCTCGAGAACCGTATGAGATACAATGTTCGTATCTTATAACTTATACACGCACTTTGTGCTCATTATTCCCCTTGTTTTCACTGTAAAATAAAGATTAAAAAAAATTGAATTTGGGGAACTTTGAGGCTTTCAACTAAGGCCCCAAATTTCTATGCCACTGGAATAAATGAGATTTTAAGAAGCGCTTTAAAACCTCCCATTTTTTCTACATCAAAAAGGTACCCATAGTTAACAGCTCTAAAATTAACAGTTTCCTAGAAAAATGGTATATGAGAGAAAAATAGTTGTATCTAGTGCGCGAAATTGAACTTTGGCGATTAAGAATGAGAGCTTTGAATGCACCATAATTTCGTGCTTGAGTTACATACAAAATTTTTTAGACAGCTTTATTGAAATAAGCGAAAAATTCAAAATATAATCATAAAAATGATGCAAGGAAACTTATCAATTCAGTTCCACGTTGATTGTTGCTTTGTTGCTAGGGAAACAAATACAAGATTTCTATACAGTGGACGAAGTAGTTGTCGCACTAGGTCGCGAAATACTTCGCGCACGCCGCCGAGTAGGCAACAATAAAGCGCCATTTTCCATTCGCATATTGATGAAAAAACGTCAACCTTATTTAAAGGTAAACGCCGAGGTAAAGGCTGTCTAAAAATTACTTTTGTCAACAATTTATTAACAGTAGGTACAGCTTTTTGAAAAAAAAAAAATAAAAGATGAAAGAAAAAATTCTTAAAATTAATGTTTTCTTTCATAAAATGCATATTTTTTTCGGAAACGGTTCACTTTAAAGCTGTTAACCAAAAGTAACTTTTTTGGGAAGAAAACATGGGGGGGGGGGGGGTTACAGCGCTTCTTAAAATCGCAAGTTCAGCGCTATGACCACTGGCAAAAAAGTTCAACTTTGACCACCTGTATCTTGAAAACGGTACGTCTGGGCTGAGGTCTGGGCATATAAATTTATAAGAAAAAAAAAGTAGAATCACCTCCTTTTCTACCTACGTGTTGTTTCCGGGGGCCCCTGTACACTGTTGATCCATTTTAATATTTTTTTGAAATCATCGGGAAGGGGCGTCATTTCCGGAAAAAAGTTTTAGGCATACGTTATCCAGTTTTGAGAGGAACATCGTTTGAAGCCAAACACCACCCCCCCATCTTTAACCCCCTGCGTATGGGTGCGGGGGTAACTTCCGACTTCTTAAATAGAAACTCCTATTTTTTTATTGAGGATAATATTTTTCATGAAAAAATAGGAAACTTTTAGCCGAAGCATTTTTTCATGCGATGCAACCCTCATCCTCTAAAATGCAATCCAAAAACCGATTTGGACTAAATCGGTTGACTAAATTATTTAGACTTGTGACTAAACAACGGCCTCAGGAGAAAATTGCAAGAGTAAAAAGTTATTTGGTTTGGAGAGGGCCATCGGTTGAACATAAAAACTACCCCCCACCCCCCAACTTACATCTTTAGGCGTGACTTTGAAATTTGTACTGGGGGTGGGGGGTAGTTTTTATGTCTAACCCTCGGTCTAACCGATGACCTTTTCCAAATTTTCAATTTTCCCCTGGAGGCACCTGGAGGTGTTTAGTCATAGGAAAGTAAATGGATATCGAAAAATCGTTTTTTTTTTAATTGCAATTTTAGTGATGAAAGTTGCATCGCATGAAAAAAATGTTTCAGACAAGAGTTGCTTATTTTTTCACAATTAAAAAAAGAAGATTAAAATGGATCAGCCTGTATAACGTCCACGTGGTCAGCAACGAAAGGAAGATCAATTGGAGAGCTAGTGAAGTCAGTATATAGTTTGGGATGTCGTTGTTATGAGAGACAGCTCAGCTGAAAAGTTCAAAGGCAGAAATCGATATAGCTTAAAATGTTATCATCAGTGAAGTGAATTAGAAAATAGTTACCAGCTGTGTTTAGCACTGAGTTTTCGACGACGGGTAGAAAGTGACAATTATTGGTGAATTGGTCGAAGTAGCAGTGAGATTAAGAAGAAGAAGAAGTGGTTAAATCATTGTTGTGAGGTTATTGTACAAGATCGGCCTAAAATACCTGAGATAAAAAATTTAATGTACTACTTGAAGTTGAAGATAATCCAACACACTTCTACAAGGCAGATAGCTCTAAATCACGATATTGATCATTCAACTGTCGTTACACCACTGAGAAAAGAAAAATCTTTTTCTTCCTTACAAAGCCTCGATTAATCCATGAATAAATGAAAATGATCCCGACCGCGTCGACTGCAGCAGTTCTGTGAAGAGTTCCAGTTGAGATGTGACGAAAATCCCAACTTTTTAAATAATATTATTTTCTCGGACGAGGCGACTTTTTGTTCGAATTGGACAGTGAACCGCCATAACTCCAGATACTGGTCACAGGAAAAATAAACGTGCAATAGTTGGAGTCGGCTTCTAGGGCCCTATCTTTTTAATGAAAATTTGTCTCCTGAGCGGAATTTACATTTTTTTTCGGGAAGAACTCCTTCTATCCTTCCTTAGCACTTGCTTTTACTATCCGTGCGAATAACAATATGCCCCTCGAAAGAATCTGGTTTCAACAGGATGGAGTTCCTCCTCATTTTGGTCTTGGTGTTAATGTTAGGCTATTTCTCAACAACGTATTTCCTGGCAAGTGGATCGAGCGGCGAGGACCCGATTTGACACCTCTTAGATTTTTTCTTTGGGGGTAATTTAAAATCCATTTAAAATAACCCCAAACCCCAAACAAGGGTTTTCTTATCAAAATGTTTTTCTAGCAAAACTCCCTGTATCTTGTCTTCTTGTCAGCGAATAGTAATAAATCCCTAATATGTGGTATCGTTGTATTCACAAAGAGGAGAATTCGTTCTTGACAAAAAATAGGGGTTGCTGTTTAAAAATAAATGTGATGACGTCACAGCTCAAATATGTGATTTGATAAAAAAATAATTTTTATGTTGATAAATGCCTTTTTTACAAATAATCGACCTGTTTCGGGATTTTGAAAAAAAAAAATGTAAAAAACAAAGTTAAGGTATGGAAATTCTGCGGAACGTTGTTGCTTAATTTATTGAATATACTTCTTACGCCGGTACTGAAAAAAAATTAAAAAAAGATGAAAATTCAATTATATACGTTTATTGACCAGGACAGATTCTTTTGTGTCTTTTGTCTATTCAAAGGTCTTTTCATCTTGAATAATAATTGTTAAGTCAACTTTGTATTCCATACATGACTGACTCAACTCGGACTTCTTCGAATCGAACGAAAACAAAAAAACGCAACAAAAGACAAGAAAATAAAGACGTCGGGAAACTTAGAACCAACAAGCTTTTCTTCATTACTTTCTCAAATATTTCTTTACTCACTCTCTCCCTTTCAGCGGATATTATTAAAGATGCTTACCTGAAAATAAAAAAATACAATAATTAGACAAATCATTATAGTATAGCATATTATTCAAACACAATAATAATAATAATAATAATAAATTCCACTGTTGTGTAAAGACAATAAGACGGGACAGTTCTGCCTTGATTAGGGCTCACAAGTCTTCCATTCCGGCAATAATGAAAGATGTGCCGATCGAAGAGATGTATTTGGGAAAATATTTTAGTTTTCATTTCAAGAAACAAAAATTGTTGATCGTGCGTGTATAATAACAAAACAATAATAAAAAATGTATTTTTCTGCTTAGATTTTCAATAACAAAGCATCTGCATTAAAGCGAAGATGTATAATTAAAATCAATACAATTTTTCCCAAATTGGTTGGGTATTACAAGCGAATTGTTTAAATAATTATTATTCACGGTAGCGCGTAGCGGTATTGATTTCGTCGTTACATAATAAGCGTATTGTGCAATGAGTAATCGTAAACTTTAATGTTCAAAGTCATACCTATATTCCATTGCAGAATTGCGTAATAATAAACAATAATAATAATGATACTAATAATAATAAAGCGCGCTCGAGCTGAGAGATTAGAAATATTATTATCACCCATACTCGTAGGTACGTCTACACCTACCTGTACCAACTAGGAATGATGCCATTTCTTACGCTACAAGAAGAATAAATTTCCCTTTATATGATTTCCTTATATGACCATAAATTGGTTGAAATTTATCGTAAATATAATTTTTCTTTACTTTTTTTTCATAATACTTTATATCAATTTTTTCAGGAAAACAAGGAACCGTTACATTTAAATATCGTAGCAGCGCAGGGGCGACAATAATTTAAATGGGCAATCAATATTGGGAATCGCTCTCATCCAAAAGACCTGACTCTACGGGGACGGGGAGCACGTCAAGGGGTTGTCATGTAAAGGTGCCGCTCATAAGGTAATATGGGACGGGAAACAAGGTTCACCAAGATCATGCATTCTGACAAGGAATGAAATATCTCCAACCTGGATTTCAGAATTTATGACACGAGAATGAAGTTGGTTGCTTTTAGCAAAAATCTTTAAACCTTAGCAACACACCTTGACATAGTCATACCCTCAGTCAACCATTGTGCTGCTTCCCTGGAGATGGGCAACTCGTACCACCAGCACCAGCGGAAGCAGGACTATTATGGACTAGCGCAGACTACTGCAGGAGAAATTTATCGCTACTTCTTGGATCTATGATGTATGTACCCCAACAACATGTGGGATAGCACAAACACCAACCTCCGAGAGAGTATCTTTTAGAATTTATCTTATAAACATACCCACTTGACTAAAAACAATATTAAACACAACATGTTGCTATTAACTTCGCCACAGATGGAAATCTTCAATTACACCATCAATTTTGGATCATAGAATCGTGATTTTTGAACTAGGAGGACTTAAAATTGACTAAATGTGTAAGGTGGATGAAGCAATAAGCCAAAAATAAGAGAAGTAGGGCAGACCTGTTACCAATCACCTTTGGCAATTGGTTCTGGGTAAGATGAATGAAGCAATAAACCAAAAATAAGAGAAGTAAGGTATACCTGTTGCCAATCACCTCTGGGACTTGCGGTTATGGGTAAGATGAATGAAGCAATAAGACAAAAAGAAGAGAAGTAGGGTGAACCTGTTGCCAATCACCTCTGGGAATTGGTTCTGGGTAAGATAAATGAAGCAATTAGCCAAAAATAAGAGAAGTGCGGTAGGGATGTGGCTAAACACCTCTGTGACTTGGTAAGATGAATGGAGCAATAAGCGAAAAATAAGAAAAGTAGGGATATTTTGATGCAGCAAATATCTCTCAAAGTGAAGATGCGAAAGAAAAACTGCACAAACCCATAGCCAAAAACAAGATGGAGACCCAAATGTCCTTAGAGAAACCGACCAGTAATAGCTTCACGATTCCGATTGATACCATTTTTTTGGGAGCGGCGTAAGTTCAAGTGAAGAAAGAAAGTGGCAAGAGAAATTTTAAGCAGACCAGGAAATACTAACAGATAAACAGCTACAAAAATATGCTCTGCGGCAAAGTTACGTTGGGCAATTAACACTTTCCGACTATACAAAGAGCCAAGGTTATCTTCGTTCCAAAAGCAGGGAAGGAGATGACTCAATCAAAATTCTGCGGATCAATCAGCCCATCAATAGCGTGTACAGTAAGGTTTAAAGCCCCCCCCCCCCCCCCAATGACCTTAAATTTTGATCCAAATGAAAACTTTGGAAAAAAACTAAATCAAATGTCATCATAAATTTTACTAGTTTTTGACGTTAAACTGATTTGCCGAATGTCAAAGATGACTTTGCAGTCGCTGCCAACTTCAAAATTCTGAGGGGCGTGGGGGGTCGCGTGAGACCACATTTTAAAGGTATTTTAACTATCTACATAAAAATTATGTTTGTTTTTAATTTTGACTAGTCGGCTCAGAATTTAAAGAGCGTGGGGAGGACCATAAACGCCGAGGAAAAGATTATCAAAATTGGAAGCTGATAATTTTTTGTAGATAATTGAAATACCTTTAAAATGAGGTCTCACACGATCAACTCCCATGCCCGTCAAAATTTTGAAGTTGACAACGACTGCAACGTAATTTTTGACATTTGACAAATCAGTCTTACGTCAAAAAGTAGTAAAATTCACGCCACTGAAATTAGTTCTTGTCCCAAAGTTCTATATCATTTGGCTCAGAATTTAAAGTGAGGGGGGACTATTGACATCCTCACTGACACAAAGATTGTCTAAATTGACAACTAGCATAATATTTCTGCGCATAATTGAAAATGTAATTAAAAAATTGAAGTTGACAGCGACAGCAACGTCATTGATTTTTGACATTTGATTTAGTTTTTGCACCAACGTTTTATCTCGTTTGGATCAAAATTTGAGGTCGGAGGGGTGGGAGGGGCTACTAAACTTCTTCACTGTAAATTAAAAAGATTGAAAAAGTTCGTAAATAATTACTTAAGAACAGAAGTATTTATTGATGCCAAAATTCAAAATAGAAAAAAAAAATCGAAGGCGGAAAAATCAAAATAAAATAAAAATCATTTAAATTTTCCTATTTAATTAATTTAATTTAATTTAATTTAGTTGAAAAATGGCATATTCCTTATAGCATTATTATGAATTGGCTGAGAGTAAAAATAGGATGTGCTACAATTAGAGCGAGCAGTATGTGCATTAGAAGAAGTCGTAAACGATGGCGCTCAATTAGGGATTTTTCTGATGGAGCTGGAATACCAATATTTTCGTATTAATTGTTATTATTATTATTGTTATATAGTTGTTATGCTTTTATACTGATATAATATTATGTAAATTAATTGACATCATTATGTATAATCTGTTAATATGTGAACATTTTTATAGTTAATATTTCAATAAAATTATATCAATTTAAATCTCGAGTGAAAAAAAAAATAGGAAATGTACATAAAGGTGGGAGAGTTAATTGTGTCTAGTCAGATTTTTGTACGGCAATTTATAAAAAATAGAAATAATTTGGCACATTGCCTATAATTTATTGTTACTGAGCTCGGTTGCCAAATCGTAAAAATACCCGCAAAATTGCTTTCAATAGATTTTTTATATTTTATTTTTTATGTCAGAGAAGAAATTTCAAACAGTAGACCGAATAAACTGAACTGGGCCAGAAAGGTGGAATAAAAATAGAAAATATTTGGCAACGTCGTCTACCTGATGGTATCCATAGAAACGATAATAACACCGTTAGCCAGGTTGCCAAATTTAGATATCCATAAAAATATATCCAAAATTAATGCCACGTAGCATTTTTGAATTGAAAAAGTTCAATTTCAAGTTGAACTTGACATTCAATAACGTCATCTGCCGTGTGTATAAGGAACGCGTTCGGTAGAGAGTTCGATATCTAGTCAGTTTAGTTAGAGACGAGCGACGAGAGAGCTTATACGAACGAGCTAGCATCCGTGTTATTGTTAAGTATGTAGAAAGTGACAAGTGTAGTGAATTGAGGCAAAAAGAGACAAGGAAGGAAATTAATATAAATATAGACCAGAAAATATAAGTTTGTTACAATATAATAAGGGTACCAAGTTTATTGATGTATGAATAATCCAGAAAAATTACAACAAATAATGACAATTTTTTTAAATTAAAAAGATAACAAGTGAAAATATGATACGCTGTCCCCAGACGTGGATTTTTTAATTTATAAGAAAGAGCAAAATAAATCGCTTGGCAACATTGTCAGATTGGTTTCCAAGGAAACGACAGCAACATTGGATAAATCCAAGTCACTTGATTGCCACTTTATCAAAAATATTCCGAAAATGACGTCGATTTTCACTGGCAATGGTAACCTTATACTACCAGGACTATGATTAATGAGTATGAAAGATGCGATGTTGCCAAAACTCAAAACTGCATCTTCAAATACATATAGAAATAGAAATAGAACCTACTTCAACATTGATTATCATTGATCAGAACTTTACAGAATACTGGCAACGTTGCAGTAACTGAGGGGCTCAGCGATGTTGCCAAATGTAGCTTTTCATTTTCAAAAAAAATTATTTAAATAATTTCGACGCAGACATTTTTATAATTTTTTAGTATCTTATTTCCAGAATAAATCTATAGAAATAACTAGAGAAAAAGCTAGAATTTGAAAAGAAAATCTCCGATGATTAGACGCGCATTACTTGGCAACATCGCTTACATTAGTTTCCATAGAAACAGTAATAACAATAATGGAAGTTGTAGCTTTAAAGCCCCGAGCAACGTTGTCAGATCTATCTTTTATTTTTTCCAAATATTTCTAGATCAATGTCCCCATCTACAAATACATCTCTTTCGAGTTGTAGGTCGTAGATGATAGGTCAGATCGTTCTTGGGAGATAATTTACCATCGTCTATACTATGAGTTAATCCGCTTGTTTACGATAATAATAATAAAGATGGCGGCTAAAAAAAACTGTGCCAGACTTGTGTGTGTGTGTGTGGTCGCGTCCGTCATCCACGCGACGTCAAAATCAAACATTGTCCTAATTTATATTTTATTTATCGAGAGCAGAGAGAGCCGTAGAGCGGGAATTATTATTGCAGAAATGAAAATTCGCACAATACTGTCTTCCAGCGTTGGTTGCCTGCTCCGTACACCCTCTATACTGTATTCCGATGGAGAACCGCCAACTAAACAGCATTAAAGGGGAACTGCTGCTAGAGCAAAATCAATCCAGGCTCGTCGTCGACGGCAGCCAGCAGAGAACGGCGAACAGCGAACACCCGCTCCGTGTGCACTTCCCGATCCATCCATCCCGACGTTCCCGAAAATCGCCCGTCCACGACATTTATGAAAAATCAAATTTCTCCGCTTTATAAAATCTCTCTTACATTTACAGCATTTCTTGGTAAGTTCCACAACCTGACCTGGCAGAAAGACAAAAAATTCGATTCCATAGTCAATGGACATTTTTCGGCCTAGTCACTAAAATTGGACTAGACGGACTTGTCCCATCCAATTAACCCTTCCTGTTGAATTTGAACTATAAGTCACGTTTTTTATGACCGCAATTTTTTGCTTCGTCAACAGATATTATTGAAGCTCCATAATATCAACTATATGTATACGTAATTCCATAGCATAGACAATGGAACTTTTTCGGCCTAGTCACTAGGCGATTACATTTGGTTTATGGCATAATTACCAGGCTTTTTTTATCCAGTTGGCCATTCTGTTCAGCATTTGAAACATAAGTCAAGTTTTTTATGAAGCCATTTTTTGGCATTTCCATAGACATTGTAAGCGTAAGGGCCATATGAACTAATTCCATAGTCAATTGACTTTTTCGGCCTAGTCACTAGACGATGACATCTGGTCTATGGCCTAATCACCAGGCTTTTTTAACCAGTTCGTCATTCTTTTCAGCATTTGAAACATAAGTCAAGTTTTTTATAAAGCAATTTTATGGCACTTCAATAGACATTGTAAGCGTAAGCGCCATATGAACTAATTCCATTGTCAATTGACATTTTTGGCCTAGTCACTAGACGATTACATCTGGTCTATGGCCTAATCACCAGGATTTTTTTATCCGGTTCACCATTATTTTGAAAAATGAGTCAAGTTTTTCTGAAGCCATTTTTTTGGCACTTCAATAGACATTGTAAGCGTAAGCGCAATATGAACTAATTCCATAGTCAATGGCCTTTTTCGGCCTAGTCATTAGACGATTACATCTGGTCTAAGGACTAATCATTAGGCTAATTTTTTATATCCGTTTCACCATTCCTGTTAAAGTTGAAGTATAAATCAAGTTTTTTTTTGTCTTGTCAAGACCAGCAATGAGTCCCCCACGACAAGCTACCACTAAGTCAGTACAAGGACTCCATGACAAGGACATTTGGGACATAGTGCAGCTGGTCCAGTTAACTGATGCCCTTTGGAAAATACGCACGCCTCTGTACCTCTTGGTAGGGATACTCCGATCCATGGACTTGACAGTTTTTTTTTTTCGAGTGGACTCACGAAGAAACTGTGAATCTGGTTTGGTGTTAAGTTAAACCGAGCAGATCGTTTTTGTCTAGAAGAAATAGAGTGGGCGACAACACCGAGTCCTGGGGCACTATCAAGTTTTTTTTGGCTTGTCAAGACCAGCAATGAGTCCCCCACAACAAGCTACGCTACCACTAAGTCAGTACAAGGACTCCATGACAAGGACATAGTGACAGCTGGTCCAGTTAACTGATGCCTTTTGGAAAATACGCACGCCTGTGTACTTCTTGGTACGGATACTCCGATCCATGGACTTGACAATTCTTTTTTTCGAGTGGACTCACTAAGAAACTATGAATCTGGTTTGGCGTTAAATTAAACCAAGTAGATCGTTTTTATCTATAAGAAATAGAGTGGACGAGTCCTGGGGCACTCCTGGGTTAGTGGCATAAGAGTTAGAGGGTGATTCGTCTATAATCGGGGAGAAAACTTGAGATCCCATTACAGAGAAGAAGGAGGAAGACAACAGAATGGTATTTTATACAGCCAACGCTTCTCCAAACTTTTCAATTGATGCACTCAGAGCTCGAGGTGAGTGAGATAAGTCATCAAGTCGGCGGTGGATCTGTGGATCGACCAGACCGGAAACCGTACTGGTGGTCACTCAAGAGTCCCAGCTTGCTCCAGACGAGAAATAATTTCTGCTTTGATCATCATTTTTTCCCTCCCCTTTGGGGACGTGTTGTAGGTATAAGAACATCAGACTTCCAAGACCATAAGAGAATTTTAATTTTCTGCTGTCTCAAGTCTCAAGCAAAATTGCAAAAGTCTAGAAACATTAGCCAGGCTTTATTAAAGCGCTCGGTCACCATGTAAAATTACCATATCCACGTAATAAATCTTTAATTGGCGATTTTCTCACGTACATCGAATCAAATAACAGAGTCTAGGCGGTATTTTATTTATACCCGTACCCACCACACACACATACACACACGTTATTAAGCCGAGCTCGACGCCGGTTCTCACAGCAGAAGACGCACGGCAGAGCCGTGGCCGGCACCTTGGAACCACCAACCTGCTCGCGCCACGTTTTGTTATGTGAAAAAACAACGCTCGCACAGTAAATGTAACGATAACTAGAACCGCATTCTTCAAATGCCGTTAATCTCACTACGTTTCGTCTAAAAAACATAAGGACTCTTCATAAGGCCATATATACCGGTGCTGATGCCGGTGATATTATTATTAATAACCACGAACCGGCCTGAGCTGCAAATTCCTCCTTCGCAAAACACAACTCGCCCTTGATGCTTGCTAGATGCTTGCTGCACCAGTAAACATAATGAGGTATGCTGATGAGGTCTAAAAAAGTCGCCACGGCAATCGTTGGCATCATTTACAATTCTTATATCATTAGAGTATTATTTGAAGGATTAAAAATGACTTTATGCCATTTTTGCTGTTCGGTTTTCTTTCTGCAAAAAAAAGAATTCTGACCGATCGATCGATCACTGTCATAGAAAGAAAAATGAACTGCTTATTCCCGGTCTTTTCAAATTAAACCATACGCCTTGCCAGGACTAATGACATGAAATCGTTTTCTATGACACGGACATGATGTGTACAAATGGTCAGTAGGCAGTAGTGGGCGACACTTTGATGCATTATCGAGTTAAACAAATGAAACTTCATATTAGAGACAATAATTTCTTCGAGCTGCAAGTTTCGCATCAAAATGTAGGTACCTACAACCAAGCAAAGATAAAAAAGAAATTAAAAGAATAATATAAAATTTGTATCTTCCTCTGTTGCTAGAGCCGGTGACTAGACATAATAAGTGAGCAATGACTAAGTTTAATGTTATCACTAGCATTAGAGGGTAGTCAATATCAATATAGTGACTTTCAGAATTAGCCGAATAAAGCGAACAGTGATAATTAGGAAGATGAACTGAAACCCCAATCATGAGCTCAAATATGTAAAATAAATGTAATGACTAGACATGAAACATTAGCAGTGCTATTGACTAAAATGACTAGGTAATCAATAAAATAGGTATTAGCTTATCGAAATATCTGTATTAGGTGCAGTGACTAGAGCGTAAAACTTTAGTGACTAGACAAAAATAGAAATTATGACTAGTCAAAAAAAAAAAAAAAAACTGGGCTTATATTAGGAAGACTTGCTTAAAACAGAGTAACCTAAGGTACTTAAGGAACTTAAGTAGTGACTAGGACATAAACCTTTGGTTGATAGACAAAAAAAAACAGGATTTGTGAATAGTAAAAATGAAAAACCTGAGCTTGTACCGGGTACATAGGACAATTTAAGCACCGCTGCAGTGACTAGACAAAAATACGATTAGTGACTAGGCACAATTTAATAAATCTGAGCCAAACTTAAAAATAATTGCGGATTGTTTAAAGTAAAGAGCAATTTAGGATTTTAAAAATAGAATTTGTGACTAGTGAAAATGAGAATAACTGATTAACTTTAAAAAAAAAATCGAGTAGTAGTGACTAGGGCTAGAGCTTACTTTAGTGACTAGAAACTAGACCAAAATATAACTTGTGACTAGTCATAATGAAAAACCAAAGTTGATATTAATGATTATTGTTTAAAACAGAACAAGTGAGTAGCAGTGACTAGTGATAAAATCTTCACTATAGAGAAATATCGAATATCTACCTAGTCAAATTAAAAAAGGGCACTCTGACTAGACAAAAAGAAGTTGTGCCTAGTTAATTTTATCAATACACCATAACAATTAAAAACAACGAATTGGGCCACAGTGACTAGAGCATGTAACTTAAGTGACTAGAAAAAAAGAAATTATGCCTAGTTAATTTTACAACTGCATCAAAGCGATTAAAAACAACGAATATGGGCCATATAGTGGCTAGAACATGTAACTTCAGTGACTAGGCAAAGATTCTAGTTTACAAGAAAGAAATGTAAAGTAGCGAGTAGCAGTGACTATGGCATTAACTCTCAGTGACTAGACAAAAGGAAGTTGTGCCTGGTTAATTTTACCGATGCACGGTAGCAATTAAAAACAACGAATTGGGCCACAGTGGTTAGAACATGTAACTTCAGTGACTAGACAAAGATCCTCGTTTACAAGAAAGGAATGTAAAGTAGCGAGTAGCAGTGACTATGGCATTAACTCTCAGTGACTAGACAAAAGGAAGTTGTGCCTGGTTAATTTTACCGATGCACGGTAGCAATTAAAAACAACGAATTGGGCCATAGTGGCTAGAACATGTAACTTCAGTGACTAGCTAAGATACTCGTTTATAAGAAAGGAATGTAAAGTAGCGAGTAGTAGTGACTAGGGCATAAACTCTTAGTGACTAGACAAAAAGAGATTGTACCTAGTTAAATTCACCAATTTACCAAAACAATAATTGAAGGCAGCGAAATGGGTCATAGTGATTAGAACATGTAACTCGAGTGACTAGACAAATATAGTCAAATTATAAAACGACGAAGAAATCCAGTGTCTAGTAACTAGTGAATGATTGTCTAGCTTGCTAGACAAAATAGAATGTGTTAACAAGTGAGTGGATCATAAGAGGAAGCTGACAAGGTGACTAGACAAAAAGGGATGAAATATCTAGTGATTGCATGGCCCATAAGACACTTGTAAAAACGAGTCAAAAATAAAATATAGTGTTACTGCCTTGAATTTGGGCTATAAAATTAGACATCTTGACTAGACAAAAAAGAATATGATTACCGTAAAACAAACTAGAAACATATAAAAAATAACTAATAAAATGACTAAAAATTGATTAAGTGAAGACAAAAATACTATCGGTACTTCTGTAACAGATAAATCGAAATGTGACTAGACAAATAAAAAAACACCTGGCGCTTGTGATTAAGGACTAAGAGTGAGACATGATTTGACATTACACGGTGATTAGAGCAAAATCTGGTGACACTGAGGTAACAAAAGGGCATAGTGACTAAACACTCTGTGTTGAATCTCTCAATTTACCATCCTGGTATGAAAATTACCGATAGGTATTAAACAAAAAATGGCCGTGGCGGTGACTAAGTCGTCGATTGTGACTATAACATGAAATACATAATATATCAAGCGAGTATACAAGTAAAAAACTGGATGATTAAAATAAATACTTCGAGTACTTCTACCTAACAAGTAGAGAAGTTTTACTAGTCATAAAGTTATAGTATACCACCTAGACCTAGAGACAAAGACCTAAAAGAGACATGACTAGTCAAAACCTAATGATCAGAGTGATCAATGAACATAGTGGAAATAAAA
The DNA here is from genome assembly GCA_910589415.1 of Malachius bipustulatus. Taxonomy (NCBI): domain Eukaryota; kingdom Metazoa; phylum Arthropoda; class Insecta; order Coleoptera; family Melyridae; genus Malachius; species Malachius bipustulatus. The sequence continues at coordinate 34,951,905 of OU342633.1, forward strand.
TATTATTCCAGAAATCATGATTAGACAAAAAAAGTTGTGACTAGCGACCAAGTAAGTGACTAGACAAAAAATTTATCTGGTGCTTAATAACCAGCCCAGTGACTATAGGCCTTTGCTGGAATTCTGTTACGACTATTTTGTATCAAGAGATAGTGATAGTGACTAAACAACATCTTAAAAGTTGCGATTAAGTGATCTAAGGCACGATTATGCCCAATTATTATAAAACAGATAGTGACTTAACCGGTAGGTACTATAATACTACCACTAACACTACTTGCAGTGACTAATGACGGTGATTGGTGACAAGTGACTAAGTGACTAGACACTAGTTCTAATTCCTAAACCTGAACTCTTGTAACTGATATTAGTTTTCATGTATCGGTACTGGTAGCTCTAGCTCCCACCACTCATGATGAATCCTTACACAATCATAGACCTAAACTACCCCTGAATGAAGGGAAAAACAGAAGTAGGTTAATGAGCGCACAACACAAACAGAACATGCTGAAAAATAGCCTGAAACGGTTGTTAATGGGCAATAAAAAATCTAAAAAAAGGGTTAAAAGACAAACAGATGTGTGAGATGTAAGCAACATGATCTACCTATGTAAGTACGTTGTCTAGAGCCAATAACAGGAGGAGATTTGCGTTATCACAACAAAACAGAGAGGGGGGGGGGGCACACAGTAATGTGACACAGACAAAATGAAGTCTAAACAAATAATTTAGTACTTACTTTTGAGTGTATTTAACCGTATATGTCGGATAGAGTCTGAAAAAAATTACCACCATCAGATAATATCTCATTCGGGGAAAATTAGGCATATTAATTATTATTATAATCTCAAATTATTTACTACCATCTGATGAAGGCTCAGCTTGAGTCAGATCAGAGAGCGAGCGAGTAATCTGGGTAAAAGTAATTTTCGTGTTAAAATTGAATCCGTAATGATGTCCGCGTATATTTATAAAGTCAGTGCACCTAAAAAACGTGGAAATAATAGCGCTCCACTTCCTAGTTTTTGAAGGCGAAGCGAACAATAATAATTAGTTCGCCTTAGATAAGCTGACATGTTTGGCCCGCTGCCAGGGGTGGCTATAATTCTTTATAGTGTGCGCTTAATAGAAATAAAACAGTCCCGTCGTGGGTCAATCTCATTCAACAGAACACTGAATTGGATGTTATCAATGGCGCTAACTACCCGTCTCCTTTTTCCCCTGGAAATGTTAATTTTATTTACAAGCGGGATGGGGAAGCCCCGGTACCTATTCATGATAGTACCCATTTTAGAGGTAATGGTAGTATTTTGAGAGAGAAAAGGGAATTGTTGTCTTCTATTAATTTCAAACGAACACCATAAAAATAAGCCAATCTACTTAACTTTGACCATTTTTATTTTGAGTACCGTTGAGTACCAACTTGAGCACCAATAGAGCACCCGTTAATGGATGTTCTATGGGTGTTCTAGAAAAATAGAATAAAGCTAAAATGCGTTAACAATGACCATATAATTTTAATCACCGCTGCTGAGCACCAACTTGAACATCAAAAGAACACCCGTGTACTGATTGATGTTCTATGGGTGTTCTGAGGAGCCCGGCGGGGAACGTTGTAAAAAGGCCGCTGTCAGAAAGATGGTGGCATCAGGGGCACTTTTCTTTTCTGCCGAACCATTCTTGTTTTCAGTGGCGCTAATCATAATTCTGAGAGAGAGAGAGAGAGAGAGAGAGAAGAAAAAAGTGGGGAATCAGAGTAACAGCAGTTACAAGTGCGCTAGCTAACCGTCTCCTTTTTGCCCTTGGAAAATTAAATTTTAAACACACACAGGATGGGGAAGCCCCGGTACCCATTCATGATAGTACCATTTTAGAGGCAGTTGTAGTATTTTGAGAGAGAAAACGGAATTGTTGTCTTCTATTAATTTCAAACGATCACATAAAAAATAAGCCAATCTACTTAACTTTGACCATTTTGATTTTAGGTACCGTGGAGTACCAACTTGAGAACCAATAGAGCACCCGTTCACGAATGTTCTACGGGTGTTCTAGAAAAATAAAGATGAAGCAAAAATTCGTTAGTAGGTAGAGCTCCTGAGCACCAACTTGAGCATCAAAAGAACACTCGTGTACTGATGTTCTACGGGTGTTCTGAGGTGCCCAGCGGGGAACGTTATAAATGGGGCGCTGTAGTCAGAAAGATGGTGGAATCAGGGGCGCTTTTCTTTTCTGCCCAGTCATTCTTGTTTCCAGTGGGGCTAATCGTATTTCTGAGAGAGACAGAGACAGAGAGAGAGAGAGAGAGAGAGAGAGAGAGAGAGAAGAAAGTGGGAAACCAGAGTAAGAGCAGTTACAAGGGGTGTATGGAATAAAACACCCTTTGGGATGAAAAAAAAAAACCGCTCAGGTTGAGGCAGACCACCGCCTAAACATAGACCTTTAGAGAGAGGTACCGAAATCGTCAGCATAAGAGAGGAGGGTACGGCTCGCTTCACATTTATTCTGGGGTTTTGGGCTGGAAAAGAAGCTGGCTAGTGTATTGAAAAGGCAAATGTCCACAGTCAGTGGTCAGAGGACGAAATGAAGGAGGTCGAGCACCTCTTCTCACATCTACCTTCCTTATAGTTCACTAGGTGATGTTTTGTCCTCTCTCTCGTCATTTTATTTATTCTTCTCCTCACCGCGATAGCTGGGAAAAGGGTCTCACCCATAAAATCAGACTTCCCCCTTTGACTACGACTACATAATTTGTTACACTTTTTGGCTTATAAAGAAAATTTATTTACACAATTTTGGATCAATATTTATGATCTCTGACCGCCCAATTTTGATTCAGTAAGGGGGCCGTCAAACAGCCCTCGACCCCAGCGTCATGCAATAAAAGTTGGATCACCTTCTACCTATATCTCGGACCTCTTTGATCGCTCGGTCTTCTTCAGTCTCCATAGAATTAGAAAGTCAACCACTTAACAGCTAGTGAAGAAGATGAGGCTACAAGGCTCTCGTGTCAAGAAAGGTGTCAGGTGTGGGATGAGTGGGTGACGGTACAAATGTGATTCCAACGAAAATAATGCCACCATGCAACCAAATGAAATACGTGAACTTCCTTTGACAAATTTGGTGTTCTTGTCGTTCTCCCACACAAGCCGAAAAGTTTTTGACACGTTCAAGATGAATGTCTGATCGCTGGACCTTTGTCAAGTTCATGTTATCCTCATCCAGAAAATCGCTTGACACAGAAAAGAGTTACCACTTAAAAATCAGAAAGATTTATTTTTTCATCATGGACCAATCTGGTTTGTTTATGTCTCAAAAAAACCCTGAAATTGTAGTTTTTTTCCACAATATGAGCGCCTTTTAATCCCCCATCCAGATTTTTTTGCGATTTCAATCCCTGGGCTTTCGTCCCTCAGGTTTCGGCTTGAAGATAGCCCATGATTTTGAAAATCGGTTAAAAATACTATCGAGTACCTACAGAAAAAATAATCCCAATCAATAAATAATTTTACTTGAAGCGTTGACACAATTTTCTTGACGGCGCAGTGAAAGACTAAGTAGGTATAGTTTACCAATAGACCGAAATTTATCGATGAACCATATCTTATTATTAGCCACCACGAATAAGTATAACACGAGCTGCCCCAGTTGTTGACTACTGACAACTGGCGCTCCCCCATCCAAGGGGTTAATGAATGCCCGGGTCAAAGAGGGGAAGGTGGTCCGAGGGATAAACGTTTACCCCGAGGGTCGGCTCAAAGCACGCCCTTCCTTGGATATGCCCGGGCTTGTCCTCTAAAAGAGACGAGTCTCGGGAGTTTGTTATTGGAACAAAATGTGTGATGATGCGAAATGTCAATTTCGCATATTAACCAACCGTCCTGTAAATAGAGCGACGACGGAAAGAATGCGAGTGTGCGATTGATCGACTGAGGAGGGGGGCGGGGATCACTTGACGTCACCGATGTACTGTTTTTTTCACTCACTGCTCATGGCAGTTCGCTGACAAATTAAAACGTCGTGTACGGATTCCGACTCTTGTGGAATAATTTTATGAAGCCCTACAAGAGATGGTTTACCACGCAATTATACTAGGAAACCGGTGAAAGCTGAGATAGTCCGGTTATTTTTTTCAACCCCTAATTAACTCGCATTGCCTTGTTAAAGATGACATTAGCTAATTGAATCGAACAAGTTACTGTGGTTCTCTACAAGAAACAAAAAAAAAACATAAAGACATGTCATAAAGTCTTAACTCCCCATCAAAGTATTCGATTCAACCAAATCGCAGCAATCTGTCATTTTGTGACGTCTGACATCTACATAATCTCAAATTGCTTTGAATTTGTGACGTCTTTTTACAAGAATGACAAAAAGTCTCTCATCCAGTTAACCAACATCTTATTTTGACAGGGATTCAATTCTGTGATAAGTATCTCAAATCTCCCGACTTATGAAGTGTCATTTTGTGACGTGTCCTGAATCTAAATATAGCCAACCTAACCTGTTTTGGTATCATAACCATGCAGTATCATTTTGTGACGTCATGATATAATGTTCGATACACTGATGTCATTTAATTAAGTAATCGTGTCGTTGGAAATTGGTCTCGAAGGTCAAGAATACCTACCTATTTCCCTTCCTGGTTCACTGCAACGCGGGGAGAAGGAAGAAGGACGAGAGCCTGCGATCAGCAAGAAGTAGAAGTAACAGGAAAGCTCGAATTGTTGGTTCGTTCGTCATTGGAGTAGTCAGCTACTCTCCCCAAAACTGGGCATCGAACCTTAGAATATTAACTAATGAGACTTACACCTCGTTAAATACTCGTTTCGTCGGGAATCGTCAGATTTCCTCCACAAATCGTGCCGTAACAATTAATTACTCGTGCATTTGTGAACATTAAATCTTATTGCAACGTTTGAGAAGTAAAGCATTCGAAGTTTACTGTATGCTCCTGTTCAAATGTAGGGAATAAGCCCTGGTCCGTCACCCTATGATAACATTTTCTATATTATTTAATCCACCTTTAAGCATAATATTCGCTCAACAAACGAAATACATAGTCCAAACTTGGGTCCCTTAACAGTCTCTCAACTCTATGATATCTCAAATACCTGACACATGAAATTTGTCATCTTGTGACGGCTCAGACATCCAAACCTCTCCGATTTGACGTCAGGTTTACATATTTCTGGGGTCATGTGGTCATGGGGCCAGTCCGGCCAGTATCATTTTGTGACGTCTTAGGCGTCTTAACTAACTAAATTGTCTTCAGTTTGTGACAATATATACAACGTCTCTTATCCTGTTAACTATGCAGTTGTTACCAGAACCAGTACCATTTTGTGACGCCTCAGACATTTATCTTAAATTGCGAGTTAAATTGTTTCCAATTTGTGACGTCACGATAAAAGAATGATACAACGTCACTAAATTCTGTGGTATCTCAAATACCCGACATGAAATTTGTCATCTTGTGACGTCTCAGACATCCAAATCTCTACAATTTGACGTCAGGTTTAAATCTTTCTGTGACATATCGTAGTTTGTCTTGTAGTACCGGGGCCAGTTCGGCCAGTATCATTTTGTGACGTCTGTTAGGCCTCTATTGTCTTCAGTCTGTCACAGTAGTAGTACTACACAAGAAAGATAAAATATAACGTCTCCTGTTAACCAAAATGTTTTATCGCAGTTAAATCTTCCATTCTATGATTCCTCAAACTTCTTCTCTCTGAAAATTTTTGTGTTGAAGTCTTTTACCAGAGGCAGTATCAATATGTGACTTCTTAAAATTCGAAATATATCGAATCTGATTTTCATTTTTTATCTGAAATCTTGCAGTCTGGTACTAGGACCAGAACCATTTTGTGACGTATGCAATGACAACGTCCCTCATCATATTAACAAAAATCTTATTTTGAAGTAAATCTTACTTCTGTGATATCTCAAACCTCAGGATTCAGAACTTTGTCATTTTGTGACGTGTCATAACAGAAACATCTCAAATCTGACGTCACGCGTTTATTTTTCTACGACTTCTTAATCTTGTAGGGTGGTCTATTTATAAGCGATTTGAGGAGGAGCTCCATCATGCTAGAACCTGTTCGTGATCAAAGAAGCTGCGGTAATGAATAAATATGTCTATGTCCATAAAAGAAGAAGACTGCTAATTATTAAAAGATTATTTTCTGATAGCGAGCATGTCTGGATGACATTGCAGGCGTCTTCCAAGCCGCGGGCGGTTAATTTCTCCGGATTAAATTAAAACACGGAAGCCGCAAGTCCTGTCAAAATATCCGTTGCCGTGATTGCCGCGCGGCTAAGGCGCCCCGCTAATCGCGTGCCCGCGAAGAATGTCAATTGAATTCAAACGGCGACGATCTCCTGGCACGTCGCGGCGACTTTTTGTGGTCCTTTTGCGGCCGGCTTAATAGGAGATTTAACTGATTCAAGAGATGCGTAATATGTTGTAGCGACACCTCAATTAACCGTCACATGTTCCGCATAATCGAGCGCTGTTTTCGTCGTGTCTCTCACGCTGTTTGACCAAGATTCCAATCTGTGGTAGCCTTGTCAACGTCATACAAACACAAGCGCCCCGGTTCACACTAATTGCACGTGTAATGTGTGTGGTGTCGGTGGCTGTTGCATCAAAGCCTTGCCTTTTCAATTTTCGCATAATGGAGATCTCTGATTTATGAATGTGTGTGTGTGTGGGTATCTCATTTACACACCTGCCTGAAGTTGGTGCTAGTGAGCCAGTAGCTGATGGTGCTATTACTATTATTGTACGCTTGTTTGTTGATGAGATTTATCAAGTATGCACTCCGGTGAATTATTTTATTACAAAGTTCCTTTTAAAATCAGATTTTAGTTAATCTATGTGTTGAGGTTCCGACATGATTGGGCTCCTCCTCAGCTCCCTTTAAAATACGTTGTAAGGGTTAAATACGACACGTTTCAACATGATACGGCTTCTCCTCAAATATTTTGTACCACAATAGCAGAGTTAAGGTACTTAATTTTTAGTTTTTTACGTCTTGACCACTTTACAGGTCAATAATATTGCAGCGATGATGCTAATAAATTCGTCGGAATAGATGAAACAGACAATTCCAGAAATTACGCGATAAAACCAGATTGTTGCTCGATAGCACCCGACACAGGAAGAGGAAGACTTCAAGACTCAGATGTCTAAGCACCATACAAATGAGGAAGAGCAGCTTCCTTTAAAAGGCGCGTTAGATACGACAATTTCAACATGATGGGGCTTCTCCTCAAATATTTTGTACCACAATAAAAGGGCTAAGGTAATTATTTAGTTTTTACGTCTTGACCACTCTACAGAACGAGAATATTGTAGCGATGATCCACAGAAGTGCGTCGGAATAGATGAAACAGACAATTCCAGAAATTACGCGATAAAAACCAGATTGTTGCTCGATAGCACCCGACAGAGGAAGAGGAAGACTTCAAGACTCAGATGTCTAAGCACCATACAAATGAGGAAGAGCAGCTTCCTTTAAAAGGCGCGTTAGATACGACAATTTCAACATGATGGGGCTTCTCCTCAAATATTTTGTACCACAATAAAAGGGCTAAGGTAATTATTTAGTTTTTACGTCTTGACCACTCTACAGAACGAGAATATTGTAGCGATGATCCACAGAAGTGCGTCGGAATAGATGAAACAGACAATTCCAGAAATTACGCGATAAAAACCAGATTGTTGCTCGATAGCACCCGACAGAGGAAGAGGAAGACTTCAAGACTCAGATGTCTAAGCACCATACAAATGAGGAAGAGCAGCTTCCTTTAAAAGGCGGGTTAGATACGACAATTTCAACATGATGGGGCTTCTCCTCAAATATTTTGTACCACAATAAAAGGGCTAAGGTAATTATTTAGTTTTTACGTCTTGACCACTCTACAGAACGAGAATATTGTAGCGATGATCCACAGAAATTCGTCGGAATAGATGAAACAGACAATTCCAGAAATTACGCGATAAAAACCAGATTGTTGCTCGATAGCACCCGACAGAGGAAGAGGAAGACTTCAAGACTCAGATGTCTAAGCACCACACAAATGAGGAAGAGAAACTTCCTTTAAAAGGCGGGTTAGATAGGACAATTTCAACATGATGGGGCTTCTCCTCAAATATTTTGTACCACAATAAAAGGGCTAAGGTAATTATTTAGTTTTTACGTCTTGACCACTCTACAGAACGAGAATATTGTAGCGATGATCCACAGAAGTGCGTCGGAATAGATAAAACAGACAATTCCAGAAATTACGCGATAAAAACCAGATTGTTGCTCGATAGCACCCGACAGAGGAAGAGGAAGACTTCAAGACTCAGATGTCTAAGCACCACACAAATGAGGAAGAGCAGCTTCCTTTAAAAGGCGGGTTAGATAGGACAATTTCAACATGATGGGGCTTCTCCTCAAATATTTTGTACCACAATAAAAGGGCTAAGGTAATTATTTAGTTTTTACGTCTTGACCACTCTACAGAACGAGAATATTGTAGCGATGGTCCACAGAAATTACGCGATAAAACCCGATTGTTACTCCAAGGTACCCGACAGAGGAAGACTCAGATGTATAAGCACCATACAAGTGAGGAAGAGCAGACAGTTTTTGAAAGTCTGTTCTATAAATTCTAGTGTTGATAAGTATTTAGCTGTGTTTTAGTAATAAATAAATATTAAAGTTACCTACACAGATAACGATGTAAGTATTTTCATGGACTCCCAAATCGATGTTTTTATGTAATGGAAGTAAGTGTTAAAAAGTGCACGGTTCCAACATGACGGTGGTGCACTCTGACCCATTTCCCAAAGTATTTATAGAAAAATAAAATTCCGACCGCCGAGTCTTGTACATACAGTTCTAGACGGTCAAGGTGTACCTACTTTATCTATTCCAAGTCACGTGTGTGCTTACTTCATTGTTTTTTCCGTCACCGTTTCCTAGTTTCAGACTGTTTACAGATAAGCAAGCTAAAAAAGTCAGTCAGCTCTTATCACGGTATTATTATTATTATTATTATTATTATTATTATTATATAGTTGCTGTGCATACAAGCTTCAAGGTGATCGGGTTTTCTTTAACGATAATGTATGCGTAAATAGTTTTGAAACGTACTTGACTTCAAGTGAAGCAAAGAATTTTGTGACGGCTGATTACAGCGAACTATTGCGCGCAGCGAGTATTTTTATTGACGCGACCGGCTCCGGGTCCTTCGGACTGGTCGCCGCGACTCCGGCGGGCGAATGAAAATGTGCCGTTGAAGCTTGGATGCGATGTCGACACCACCACCGGTCCAAACAAGGCTGATAAGTTTTACGATTCGTTTTTTTTTTCAGTTTTATGCGCCAGGTTTTACGTTTGTATTAAAACCATAACACATGTACCTGTCTGGCTGAAACGGGCAATCACTGACTTTTCTCATATTCACAGAGAAATCATAATATGAGGATAATAATTCCTTCGTTTCACACTACATCGGAGATGTCAAATTATTACCAAAAGAATTAAAATTGATTAAAGACCACCTACAATCGTTTGGTACACAAAATTTGCATAATTTTCAATGTCAAGTCATAGTCCAGTACATTTAGGAATTGACCCAAAAATTTCGAGTTCGATGAGACTTTAATTTGCCCTGGCCGCTATTTTGGATTCTGTTTTTTTTTTCTTCAACCACTCATATCTCGCTTTCTAATCATCCCACAGCAATCGTCCCGGAAGCGTTGGACTCGTCAGAATTTACTCTTTAAATGAGTCTATATCAAGTAAAACTCCCCAATGTACTGGTAAAAAGTTAAAAAGTGTTTTGGCAAAAGCTCTTGGGAATAAAGTTATTCCGGGAAACCACCCCCGGACAGAATAACATCGCTGCAGCTGGGGAGAGTGCGTTGATTGCACTGTATTGAGAGAAATAATCCAATGCTTCTATTATTGATCAATGATGGTATAAAATGTTTGCATGTTCAGGTCTCAAAACAAGAGCGATTTATCGCGCTACCTCCTACGAGCTCAGCAGCAAGTCAGCATTCCCTAAGGACATTATGCTAAGTTCAAAAGTGGCTTGGAGAAAAGAAAAGTATGCTTGACTGGGGTTGGAAAAAAGTGAGCGGAGTTTGGAGTCAGTGTGGTGGTTGTCGTAAGGCTGGATTGAAATGTTCAATCCTATGCAAGATTTGTTATGTCGATACTTGCACGAACGCGAAGACTCGTATGACGTCGACGAGGATCATGCCGACCTCCAAGCAATGGTAGCATCACCCTGAGTGACGAAATCGACAAAAAGAAAAGCGAGGGAATTGACCTCGACAACCGACGATGGACTTAAAATAGGCCCCAAAAACCGTGGATTGGGCGTCTCGGGAGAACCATGTAAAAAAATGCGCCATAAACTCTACCTCAAAGGTGATGTGAAAAAAAGTTGATAAAATAAAACATCAAAAACACGTTTAAAATATACCTAAAATTTGTTGTTAATTTTAATTAATTTGGGATATTTTAGCTACAAAAGCGAGAAATGCAGCGCGAACCGCGAACGCATCAAAATACGCGCGTGTATTTTGGCTACAAAGTAGCCCGGTAACAAAAAGCCCACCTTCGAATCAGCCACTCGGGGTGATTTTTTTCTAAATGCTTGAGTCTATTTCAAATTAATAAACCGCCAACGAGGGAACAAATGCACCGAAAAAGAGCTACGTGTGGAGAAACCGGGCGCAAGAGCTCTTCTAACTTTGGATGCAAATAACTTTTTACCAGTGCATTGGGGAGTTTTACTTGACAGACTCAACTAAAGAGTTACTCCTGACGAGTGCAACGACCCCGGAACGATTGCTGTGGGATAATTAGAAAACGAGATATGAGCGGTTGAAGAAAAAACAGAATCAAAGATGGCGGCGTCAAGGGCAATTTGAATAATGCGCAAATTACCCAAGTCAAGTTAGCCACGCTTCGGCCAGCCATGCTTTCGTCCACTTTCGAAAAAATCATATTAGCTGAAATTTTGTTTAAAAAATCCGACATTTTATGATAATAAACAACCACGCTTTCAGCAATGGACTTGAGAAATTGTAAAAAATCATTTTTGCTGAAATTCTGCTCAAAAAAGTCCGAAATTTTATGATATTGTCGGTCAGACTTTCGACCGCGGCCTTTTGAGAAATTGAAAAAATCATTTTTGCTAAAATTTGAACCAAAAAAGTCAAAAAATTCATCATAATGATCAATCACGGACTTAATAATAAAAAAAAATCATTTAAGCTGAAATTTTGTTGAAAAAGTACGACATTTTATAATAATGGCCAACCACTATTTCGGCCACGACTTAAAAACTGAAAAATGTAATTTTTTCTGTACATAATTTTGCTCAAAAAAGTCAAAAAATTCATAATAAGTGTAAACCACGCCATGCATGACTCAATAAAATGAAAAATGTAATTTTTCCTGTAATTTTGCTCAAAAAGTGAAAAAAATTCACAAGTCACGCTTTCGGCCACGGACTTACGAAACTGGAAAAAATTCTGGCAGAAATCTGGCAAGAAAAAAGCCCGAAATTTTAACATAATGGTCAGCCACGCTTTCTGTCACGGACTTAAAACAAACTTTTTTACTGAAAATTTGCTGAAAAAGGCCCGAAATGTATAATAATATTTTTTATTATCAACAAAAAAAAAACAAATATTTTCCTTTCAAGCCGTCAATAACGAAATATATTTTTTTTTTGCTGCACAAAAAACAAAGTTTCTCTTCCTGGCCGAAAGTGTGGCTGGCCGAAGCGTGATGGCTAACTTGACTTGGGTGCGCAAATTCAGGGTTAAGGTCTCCATCGAATAAGCAACAAAAGAATAAATGTACCCGAAACTTTTGGGTCACTCTAACTGAAGGGTGCGGCACTTTACTTCATCACCTCAGGCTTCGGGTAATAACGGACACTTCAATACCTAAATAGCAGCGCCGCCAAGCGTATGTGGGTGATACCATAAGGTTTTTTTTTTGTGAAACATAGCGGGAGCTATACAAGCTAAAACATAATTTTGAGAACTATTACAGGGAACATCCCTTGATAGTATAATTCTGGTTACTTTACGTCTAACGCGCATGCGCGAATAAGTTTGCCCTGAACTATTTCCCTCGTCTCGCCCCATGTAGAGAGTTTAACCTCACAAAACTCTCCCTTTGATCCGGCGGAGTTCTTACGACAGCCCGACAAGACAAACAACGAACAACGAAGTAACACAGAACCGACGCCGCGGGTTGTCAAACAACAAAAGTTTGACATCCGCTGGTGAAGTTGAATTTCGACCCCAGCTGTGTCATATTATATCGAATACATCGCGGCATCAATTTTAATCTCAAAAAACGAAACCGCGGGAGCGGGAGTGAAAAGTTCCCGAGATGAAATTGAAAACGCCCGCAACTAGCGGCGGGAGGCGGATAGAACAAGTCGGGTCGGGGCTGTACGCGCGAACGCCGAACGTAACAAGTAGAAAAGGGCTTAATAATTTATTTCGCGACGTGCGGAAACTTTCGGCCAAGTTAAAGACAGGTAGTTTACAAAGTTTCCGAACTTCCATTTAGGAGGTCGCGACCTTAACGCGGAGTCGGGACTCGGGGCCGTTGCTAACATCGGTCCGGCGCCACCTTAAACGTGTTCCGCTGAGGGACGTCGAGGACGTTTCCGAGAAAGATCGGAATATTCGCGTTTCCAAAAGATATAGCAGTGTTGCGACGACTGGAGAGAATTGACGCTCACGAATTATATCGATTTAGGTAAATATATAAATAAGTGGGTGGAGCGATTGGGATTATTCAAACGACGCAGAACCGAATTAAAAAAAAGATCATATAATAAAGGTTCTTGTAACTTCTTATAAGCCTGGCTATGTCATCATATGAGCCAAAAATAAAATCTATAATAAGAAAGAACCCATGTCTGATGGAACGATTTAATTGGTAGAGCGACTAACATTACCCAAACAATGCAGAACCGAATATGAAACGACATTTAAGCAACTTGGCGAATTCTCTTTTGAATTATTCAAAAATAAATGACACTAAGCCGAAGATAAAACGCCATTACAGAAAAAAAAACTAAATAAGCAACCACCGTGCATATTACATGTTCATGTTGGCCCTGCTACCCCCAATAATCCATCTTTTAAGTTATAATTTCACGGACTGAATTCTTCCAGAATATTTCGCTCTCCACGAAGGATTAAAATTAAGCCATGTCCCAGCCGGAGAGGGTCTCCAGGGGGGGATGGTCCCGACGTACGAGGTCAGATTTACAACCCGCTGCTGGATGAATTATTTCTTGCAAAGAACATAAAAAGCGACAAGGGCGAGGGGGTTTGGCAAGCACGTGGTGGGTTCGTTCCGGGACCCGTGACGGCGCTCGGCTTCCGCCGGAAGCGACGTCGGTTGCTCTCTCTTGTTGCCGGATCTGGGGAATCGTCCCCGAATTCACCATCTATTTACAATTTTTTTTTTACCATCACCATCATGTAAAACGAACTTTTGTTCGCTCCGTCTTCGCTTAGGAGCAGTTTACAACCGGGTTGCCTGGATGAAAATCTCAAAGAAGAGACTCGCCCCAAAACCTCCAAAATATAAAAAAAACTTTCCCACGACCCACGGCGCGGCAACGAGGCCGTGGCCGTGTATTCGGCTGCTCGCATAAATCTGAATTGGTGGCGGCGAGCTCTCGTTGCCGCCGCCGCCGCCGCTGCTGCCGCCGCTCCCTCGTTCGCCGGTACTGCTGCACTAGATGGTTACCATGGCAACCCTGCTGGTTCTAATTATTAGAAAAACCGTCTCCGAGCTCGGAGAGAGACACGGATGCGAACGAGAGAGCCGGGTGGTGACGACGGTCCCTCCGCCGCCTCCCCCGCGACCCGCCGGGGGCGGTTCACCTGACGCGACGGCCGGGGGATGTGTGCTCCTGGATGCCGGATCCCCGCACTAACCTAATTAGGCGTGTTTCTGACGAATACGCGCTGCAGGTGAACGAGGAGTGCTTATCTGACCCTGACGAGTGACGTATGACAAATATAAAAAATGCATAGAAACAGTGTCTGCTATGCTTGCTCCAATACCGCTCGTCGGATTAGCCAAATTAGATGTGTAATTGTTTGGATTTATATAATCTTCTTTTACGATCTTTGCTAGACTTGGAACTTTGACATGCGTCAAACTCAGAGTTCCCTTCGAGAGAGTCTTTAGTAATTCAAGCCGAGTATAGGTTCCTGCTCTCCAGTTTCCCTCCTCTCGAAAAGGACAATGCCCCCCATGGAGGTCGGGAGAGAGAGAGTATAAGAAACTATTTGACTTAGTGAAGGAAAGTTTGGAGGACGTCGTAACGAAGTAAGTAACCGAGCCCGAGCGGCTTCCTTCCGCCCTTATTATTCGCCCAGCAGCACGCGACTCCGATCTCCGGATTATTATTGCGACTATTATTGCTACTATCGTTCAGATTTTTGACGTCGCGTAAGGTTTATCGCGTCGTGTGAGCACGCCTTAATGGTAGATATAAAGGACGGAATAATACAGCGTAACCGATCCGAGGGGTTTTCAGTTTTCACTTATCTCCTGACTAATGGGACTTCTTAACTCGCCCGTCCTCTCGTCCAGATGGACGATGATCAACAGATGGTGGGATGGCCCCTTTCGCGTTGGCTTGGCGCTGCCGAGATGAGATGTCCAATTTATAATCGACGATAATTGTTTGCCGATACGTTACAAGAGCGTTGAAACATGCATCATTACCATAATGTCTCGGTGTTGCCGGATTATGACGAAAAATTCTATTTACTTAACTCTCGTGATGTTTTTTTTTGTTTTTTTGGTCATTATTTACATCCGCGGCTCCTACAGTTTCACTATGGAACTTATATAGGGGTGGAGAACATACCTATAGTAACACCAGGAAGGTATTCATTTGCTGGGCAAATGAAAGGGAAAGCCACAAAACGGTGTAAAAAAATGGTTTTGAGAGTGCGGAGGGAGTGCGGTCCTGACAAGAGGCACCGATTAGATGCCGCGATCCCGGATAAAACCACTTCACCATAATTGCCAAGTATTCTATTCTGTGTTACAGGCTCACAGAGGCGGACTGAGCGATATATCCGCTTTCATTACGTGTCCAGTCCGCACAGGGATTGATGCAATGATTTTCGGATTATAAATTCAAAATTAATGCAAAATTCAAAATAAAAATCGTGGTACTGTTATTTTCGAAGATTTTCCTTACCCTGAAAGTGAAAAAAAAAATAGAAATTCGACCGTAGTGCCAAAGAGGCCTTAGTTGTGACCTTAATATTAGTTTGCCATGGCTGTTTTTACTTTCTTACCCACCCAGCACCCCTATTTCGCTCCTCGGTCCCGAAAAAATTGATGAAATTTAGGAGCCGCGGATGTATACAATTACCGTTTTTTTTTTTTGGGCGCCAGTTCCGCGCGAAGATGCAGCATGTTTCTAATATTGAAACTTAAAATCATCATCAGAACTTTTTTTTCAATTTGCTGCCCCGAGTTGTTACAAATTTGCTCCAATTTGGTTTCTGGACCTTTTTATAAGTATAGCTTGCCTCATTTCATTTCTTGTTTTTTTTTTCATACAAGTTCAAACAATCAAAAATTAAATTCTAAAATAAAGTTGGCCTGGGATTTTTTGGAGAACCTGCTCTTTATACCATCGAAGAGTATAACGAGAAATAAAAAAATGTAAATGTGGCACCACTGCCTAATTCAACTAATGGTAAAATTCAACCGGATTACTTATTGCGGTACCTACTTGATTGGTGATGATCGGTCGGGTGTTTGATGTTTGAATTAACGCCGCCTAAGAATGTTAAGAGAAAAATCATGTTCTCGAGTGGGCGGCTATTAATAAAAAATGGAGGTTTATTCTGAAGGAAACGTGAAATAAACAATAAATCGTTTCTCACAGTAAAATTAGACGGATGAATCAATCCAAAGAGAGCCAAGAAAAGAAATTATATCCATTGCTCTCGTATTCCCAAAGAAGACGGGTGTTATTAAACAGCAGTCATGGAGTTCAGCGGGGAAGCTGATCCCGTCACCCTGACAGAAACTTTTTTTTTCAATTTTTTCAATCTCCAACAAATTATCCCTGGTTTCGGCACCACTTTTTCTTTTTTCCAGACTTACTGTGCCAAAATTTCACCCCCCGGTTTTTCATTTTCTTAAATCTCCACCACAACCCCCAACCTCCTACATAGTATCTCCCAGGTTTCGGCACCACTTAAAAATTTCTGATTCTATTTTTTTTTTCATGAAATTTTGAAAATCAATCTATAAGAGAGGTAACTTTCGGGTTTGTAAATGCTCCTCTGTTGTCCCAGGGGAAAAAGTATTTTCCCGTATTGTGGACAACGCATGGTGTTAAATGCGAAAGTAGGGATTTATAAGAAAAATATCAATTTTGAAAAATTACGTAAAAAAAACACAAAAGCAGGTAGGTAGGAGTTTTTCCTTGAGATTTAAGAATATGGAAAAATATGGGGAGAAGTTTTGATACGATTTACCTAGTCATAGGAAAACTAAAAAAAGAAATGGGAAAAGGAGCTTGAGAAATTTTGTGACGACATACATAAATAATGCTCCTCTTTTGCCCCAAAGAGAAAAAAAGAGTTTTTCCCGTGTTGTGTTAGTTATGGACAACACATGAGTTAAATAGGCTTCGTGAAGTGAGTTTGACCACCCAATTTCAAAGTGAGTAAATATGTACTGATGTTTAAATGCTCATTCGTCTGACCATTGTTTGACCTCCCCAATAATTTCGTTTGACCACGTCCAGAAAAAAGATATGATTTTTTTAAATTTCTTATCAGGCTAACTTCACATCCAATTCTACAATAATTCTCTCTGGAAGCTAAACGGTTTATTTTCGGGAGTTAAAACATGCTCACCCGTTTTTTTCATTAGAACTCTTCGGGGGTTACCCAGAACTAATCAGAATTCATTTTTGGCGATTAAGAAAATTAAAAAAAAAAAAAATTCGCAGAACCATTTGCGAAACTATACAGCATTTCTAGAACTGCAAGTTTTGTTGCTATACTTATCACATCAGAATTAATTTCCTGAGAAAAGTGGGGGCCGCATGAAGTGAACCCCCAAAACGGATTTTTTCTAGTTCTCCTCAGAACTCGGAAAATTTAGTGGTTTCTCGTTTAATTCGGGGGCCAACTTCACGGGATTGTTTAGACTCCCGCAAGCGACCCGTTTAGCTTTCAGAGAGAATTATAAAATTGTGAAGTTAGCCGAAACGGAAATTTAAAAAAATCATCTTTTTTCTGGACGTGGTCACAAGAAATTATTCGGTGGTCAAACCTGGTCAAACGATGGTCTAACCGGGAGAACATGTTGCGACTCCCGCAAACGATCTGTTTATCTCCAGAGAAAATTGTAATTTGTGAAGTTAGCCGGAACGTAAATTAAAAAAAAAACATCTTTTTTTCTGGACGTGCTCAAAAGAAATTTTTGGGTGGTTAAACCTGGTAAAACGATGGCCAAACTGGGTGAGCATATTACGACTCCCGCAAACGATCCGTTTAGCTTCCAGAGAGAATTGTAAAATTGTGAAGTTAGCCGGAACGGAAATTTTAAAAATCATCTTTTTTTCTGGACGTGCTCAAAAGAAATTTTTGGGAGGTTAAACCTGGTAAAACGATGATCAAACTGGGTGAGCATATTACGACTCACGCAAACGACCCGTTTAGCTTCCAGAGAGAATTGTAAAATTGTGAAGTTAGCCGGAACGGAAATTTAAAAAATCATCTTTTTTCTGGACGTGGTCACAAGAAATTATTGGGTGGTCAAACCTGGTCAAACGATGGTCTAACCGGGAGAACAAGTTGCGACTCCCGCAAACGAACCGTTAAGCTTCCGGAGAGAATTGTAAAATTGTGAAGTTAGCCGGAACGGAAATTTAAAAAATCATCTTTTTTTCTGGACGTGGTCACAAGAAATTATTCGGTGGTCAAACCTGGCCAAACGATGGTCTAACCGGGAGAACATGTTGCGACTCCCGCAAACGATCTGTTTAGCAAATTTTAATTTGTGAAGTTAGCCGGAACGTAAATTTAAAAAATCATCTTTTTTTCTGGACGTGCTCAAAAGAACTTTTTGGGTGGTTAAACCTGGTAAAACGATGATCAAACTGGGTGAGCATATTACGACTCCCGCAAACGACCCGTTTAGCTTCCAGAGAGAATTGTAAAATTGTGAAGTTAGCCGGAACGGAAATTTAAAAAATCATCTTTTTTTCTGGACGTGCTCAAAAGAAATTTTTGGGTGGTTAAGCCTGGTAAAACGATGGTCTAACCGGGAGAACAAGTTGCGACTCCCGCAAACGAACCGTTAAGCTTCCGGAGAGAATTGTAAAATTGTGAAGTTAACCGGTAAAATTAGCCGAATCGGAAAAAAATCGTCTCTTTTTTTCTGGACGTTATCAAACGAAATTATTGGGTGGTCAAACGTGGTCAAACGATGGTCAAACGAATGAGCATTTAAACATCACTATTTACTCAATTTGGAAATTTTGTGAAGTTAGCCGGATTTTTTTTCTTAGTTCATGGTCAATGGTCAATCGAATGCGCTATAGCAATCTGTTTTCCCCAGTCTTTCCGGCTCACTTCACGAAACTGGTGAAATAATATGAAAGTGGCGATTAGTTACAGTTTTTATAAGAGGATATGGCCAATTTTCCAAAATTTCGACAAAATTAAAAAAAAAATCAGGTAAGAATTGTTTCAGTCGAGCTGAAACCAGGGATATATTAGTGTTGGAAATTATGCTTGAGATTTAGGAAAAAAAAGAGAGGGGGCATAATATTGGCACGATATAGTCAGGAAACAAAAAACCGGGTAAGAAAAGTTTCACCTGTAAAGCTTATTACCCAGCTTCTCAATCACGTATATGTATCATTTTATCTGGTCGGCCTAAAATTGACGTTTACTCCGCCCTTCAGTACTCAAAGTCTAATAAGTCAATAAGATTGCAATCAACAAGTTAAATGTCATTGCAATGTCTTTGCGAGTAAATACCTATGGCGTTAAGAAGAGAAGAGAGCTAAGAATGAAGATTGTGAAATTGTGCCTTTTTTTCTAAAGTAACCTACCTACTTAAAAAAATCGCTTCATTAGATGAAAATAAATAAACAAATGGAATTCATAAACTGGCATGAATGTTCAGATTTTTCAAACAACTCTACTAGTATCTAAGTATAGAACAAGTTACATATTTCCTCCATTTTACCCAATTATGGTAATTAGGATGTAATGTCAATAACCTTTATCACATCATTTATATTATACCTAATGAGGTTTCTAGTCTCACTAGTCTCCTTGACGGTTCTGGCAAATGACGTTAAATGCCAATTATGTTTCAGTTCTTTTTAATAAACATTATGCACGGTAATGCAAGGAGCCAGTTTGCGTAACCACTTTTCTCATACAGGTACAAAGATAAAAGGAGATCATCGTTAAATTATTAATTAATATTATTAATAATCATATTATGAATCAGCACACTCAGATCATCATCTAGATACTCGTGCAAGATCGAGTGCAAGATAAATGGAAAAAATATAAACACTCGTATCAAACAAAACAAACATTAATAATTCATAAAAAAAAAGGAGTTCAAGTGTCGGGAATCAGATCCTGATCCTCCATCAATCCTGAGACTAAAAATTAAGAAACTTAGGCAGATAGGCGCGGTTATCAGACTTTTTGCATTTATTAAATCCAAGCTGTTTTCGTTTTACAAGTTTTTGGCTGCATTAGATACCTGAGAAAATGACGTCCTGAGACTTGCTTGAAAAAAGTTCATACATATAAGGCTAGTGCCAGCCCTGTCTATATTAAAAACTGAACTCTCAGGCTTCGCATTTGAGCCCCGAGATGATTTGTTCCCGAGAGACAGCAATTTTTCCGGTGAAATAGTTGCGAGGGAAAATCACGTCCTGAGACTTAAAAAGTTCGTGTGTTTCCGAATCAGTCTGAAAATAGAGACTTCGAAAATGAGGTCGTGAGACTTGAGACTTGAAGTTTCCTTATAGACGAGGTCGTCAGATGTGGCGCTTGAGCCCAGAGATAGACGTAATTGCTTACCTCCATTACAAAATAATGAAAAATGTTGCCAGAGCGGTTTTGTTTTTCTAAAATAAAATTACGTCCTGAGACTTATCGTTCCCATAGAGACAGGGTTGTCAGATGTGACATTTAAGCTCTCCTTGTTTTGTTTCCAGATAGACTTAATGATTAAAGTCCAATGTGTAAAATTATAAAAAATGTAGAAAACTTTTCACTGAAAATAGAGACTTCGTCAATGATGTCCTGAGACTTAAAGTTTCCTTATAGACGGGGTTGCCCGATGTGGCGCTTAAGCAGAGAGAAAGACGTAATGTTTGTTTGCAGTTCACTATAAAATTATGAAAAATGTTGCTAGAGCGGGCTTTTTACCAAAAATAAAATTATATCCGGAGACTTGACGTTCCCATAGAGACAGGGTTGTCAGATGTGACATTTAGCTCTCCTGGGTTTGTTTCCAGATAGACGTAATGATCAAAGTCCAGTCTGTAAAATTATAAAAATGTGACCAAAGAAAACTTTTGACTGAAAATAGAGACTTTGAAAATGAGGTTCTGAGACTTAAAGTTTCCATATAGACGGGGTTGCCCGAAGTGGCGCTCAAGCCGAGAGAAAGATGCAATGCTTGCTAACAGTTCATTATAAAATTATGAAAAAATGTTGCTAGCTAGAGCGGTTTTTTTCCAAAAATAAAATTACGTCCTGAGACTTAACGTTCCCATAGAGACATGGTTGTCAGATGTGAGATTTAAGCTTTCTTGTTTTGTTTCCAGACAGACTTAATGATCAAAGTCCAGTATGTAAAATTATAAACAATGTCTCCAAAGCAAACTTTTCACTGAAAACAGAGACTTCGAAAATGAAGTCCTGAGACTTAAAGTTTCCATTTAGACGGGGTTGCCCGATGTGGCGCTTAAGTCGAGAGAAAGACGTAATGCTTGCTTACAGTTCATTATAAAATTATGAAAAAATGTTGCTAAGTGTTTTTTTTTTTCAAAAATAAAATAACGTCCTGAGACTTAACGTTCCCATAGAGACAGGGTTGTCAGATGTGAGATTTAAGCTCTCCTTGTTTTGTTTCCAGATGGACGTAATGATCAAAGTTCAATATGTAAAATTATAAAAAATGTAGAAAACTTTTCACTGAAAATAGAGACATCAATGATGTCCTGAGACTTAAAGTTTCCGCATATAGACAGGGTTGTCAGATATGACATTTAAGCTCTCGTTCTTTTGTTCCAGAGACGTCAGCTTGTAGTCCATTATATAAAATTATAAAAAAAAGTTACCAAAGCAGTAATTTCCCTGAAAACAAACTTGGTAAATGACGTCCAGAGACTGAAAGTTCGCATAGAGACGGGGTAATGTACGTTACTTAGGTTTACAGTCAACAGTCAAGTATAAAATTATAAGTTTTTGCCAAAACATGCAGACTTGAAAAATGATCTCCTGAGACTTAAAAGGCCTTTTAAAAGGCAGACAGGGTTGCCAGATCTACAATCAGAGATTGTTGCCAATCTTGAAACAGTGTTGCCAAAGTAATACTTATAAATATTTAAGCAAATTATAAGAGCCATTTCTATATTTTAAAAGCCAGTGTTGTCAGATCACTCAGATCAAGTTGCAATTTTGATTCTGCTTTTATTATAATGATCATATCTTCTTATTAGCAGTAGCAGCATTAATCAGTAAAACAAACTTATATGTCAAAATACTGGCAGACAAAACTCGCCAAAATGTCAAATTTTCCGCGTCCTCGCGACGGCAAATTCGAGCCCCCTTACGTCGTCATTCGAGCAAAAATCGCACAGAGAGGGCATCCCCCCATCTCGCGACCACGTGGCCGGCATGCACCTGTGCCGGCCGGCCGATCTAGTAGGCCGTTCGTTCGTTCGCAGGGCCAACTGCGCGCTCTGCTCCCCGCCCGTCTCTCTCTCCATCGTCCCGGTGTGCTCTCTGGCTGGCGCCCCGCCGAGCCATAACCATCCCCTTGCCGTCTACACTCGGCTCGTCGCGTACGGATCCCGGCTACCGGCCTGCCTCGATTCGGCTATTGTTATTGTAGCTCGGCACTGCCGGCAGAAATACCTACTATTGCTCGCTCCGGTTATAATTCCGAGTGCTGGATGAGGATATCGTGTACATATACAGGGCGGAAAGGTGTAACTCTTTTCTTTAGCTACACTTTTGTAAAACTAAATAACTAAACATCGAAAGTTTGCTTTTCATTTAATTTATAGCAATTAAATCTCAATCCCATTCCAAAATAGAAATAAAAATATTTTTTTAGAATTTCAGCAATTGTAACAAAAACTTGGTTATTCATACGCATAACAACAATCACATTTTAATTGCAACGGTTGCTGTTGCAAATTTTAGACATTTCATAGCATCTTCAACTAGCAACGGGAACATTCATTTTATCATTCGAAATGGCGAGGTGTCTGTATGTAAAGTAGCGTTTAGCTAGCAACCCTTCATATAGCGTATAAAAAAGCAACAGTAACAGTGACTTATTGTTATTCGAAATATCCAGTTCCTAGCAACTGTAAAAGAGGTAACTTTGAAAGTTATGTATTTTTTAAACTCCATAGCAATTTCAAGATGCAATAGTAACAACTCATAATTCGAGATATAACAATCACTTTTAAGCAACTGTAAGGGATAAATTTCAATAATTTGCTATTATAGTAAGCTGTTTCGAACGTGAAAATATCCATTTTAAAGTCTCCATGTCATAGCAATTTTCATAAGCAACAGTAACAGAGCCTCCTGATATCATTTTCTAGCAACTGTAAAAGAGACCGTAAACTTCACAGTTATCGATTTTTGAGACTTCATAGCAATAGTAACACGGATTCATCGTTCCGAGATTGTTTCGTATTTAGTATTTATAGCAACTTCAATAAGCAATAGTAGATAATATCTGATACGTCGCTGTTACCTTCATTTGAGACTTCATAATAATTTCAACAAGCATTAGTAACGACTCAAACTTTGAGGTAGCAACCTTAACCGTTTCGAACGTGAAAATAAATGTTAATAAATTCATAGCAATTCCAATAAGCAATAATAACAGCGATATGTCATTCTATATTCGGTATTATAAAAGCTTTTCACACTTTATAGCAATTTTTTAAAGCAACAGTAACAGTTGTCAATTACTCGTCATTCAAAGAATCAATCACTTTCTAGCAATTGTAATAGAGACCGTAAACTTCAGTTATCGATTTTTGAGACTTCATAGCAATAGTAACACCGACTTATCGTTCCATGATTTCTTCGGGGGTGAAATTATAATTTTTAGTAGGTATTTATAACAATTTCAATAAGCAATACTAACAACGACTCATAATTCGAGATAGCAACTGTAACCGGTTTCGAAGGTGAAAATAAATATACATAAATACCATAGCAATTCCAATAAGCAACAGTAACTGAGCGATTATTCGTCATTCCGAATTCGCTGTTATACGAGCTTTTCACACTTTATAGCAACTTTATTAATAATAGCAGTATGTAACAGTTTTTAATTACTCGTCATTCGAAGAATCAACCGCTTTCTAGCAATTGTAAAAGAGACCGTAAACTTCAGTTAGGTATTGATTTTTGAGACTACATAGCAATAGTAACACCGACTTATCGTTCCGAGATTTGTTCGGACGTGAAAATAATAATTTTTAGTATTTATGGAAATTTGAATAAGCAATAGTAATATCTGGAACGTCGGTGCTACCAATTTTTGAAACTTCATAATAATTTCAACAAGCCATAGTAACAACGACTCAATTCGAGATAGCAACTGTAACCGAATTCGAACTTGAAAATAAATATTCATAAATTCATAGCATTTCAAATAAGCAATAGTAACAGAGAGAGATATGTCATTACAAATTCACTGTGATACAAGCTTTTGAAATGTTAAAAAGCAATTTTAATAAGCAACAGTAATAGGTCTCGTTATTCTCGTAAACTCGTTATTCGAACGATCATAATTTCTAGCAATTTAAGTGCCGCAAACTTCATAGTTTTCGACTTTTAAGACTTCCTAGCAACAGTAGCATCGATTTATAGATCGAGACTGTTTCGGACGTGACAATTTTTTTTCATAGATTTTATCGAGGTCTTTCGAGCAATTTCATTTAGCCATAGTAATAGCAATCTTCCATTACCAATAGCAACCACCTTCAAGCTTCTATTATAAGTCTTCAAGCATCTTTCACAGAGTTTTCATAAGAAGAGTGTGTATCTGGAACGTCGCTGTTACCAATGTTTGACATTTCATAGTAGGTAATTTCTACAAGCAATAGTAACAGTGATTTATTCTGTTGACAACTCGAAGTTGCTTTGCTACCATTTTAAGTACACACATAGCTGTAAGAGAGATTTTCCAACGATATCCTACGGGAAAGGCGTCACGATTTTTTTTTGCTTCGTGGAAATTCTGATAAGCAATAGTAACGGTGTTAGTTGCTAGTGCTACTAAAATGCGCTTTTTAAGTTGCATCCACTTTTATTTTGTAGCAAAGAGATGTTCCATACAACAAAGTCTACTGATAACGAACTCTGATTCTCGTTATAACCGGATTCTTGAGAACACATTTTTCGTTATAACCGTTAAAATATATTTTCTCTATCACATATTAGCTGGAAGAAAGTTTAGACAATAGAAGTGTCAACATTTTGCAATATTTTGTTCTATGCAATATATTGCATAGACCCATGTACCTACCTACAAAAAAAGGGATGATTCGCGATTATTTCCTTTAAAAACGGGAATAATTTCATAATAAATAAATCTAATAAAAACATTTTTTTTATTAATTAAATCAATAAATGTAACCCGTTGGTTATAAAATAACCACCAGCACCAGCAGCGGCTATCCCGAGGACGGCCCGTTTCGACCCCGATCCACCCTGTACACGATCGCGCACCGTCGGGATCCGTACGCGACGGTCCGAGTATAGACGCCGTGAGCCGGCATCGCGTACCTCGCGGAGTTGCCTTGCCTTGCCTCCGCCAGCCCACGTCGGCCCCCGCGCCGCCCCCCGATCCCCCGCCCGTACCCCTAACGCCGGGGGTTCGGGGATCCCGCCGCCCGCCCGACCGACCGTGCCGTACAGACCCGGACTGCCGCGAGCAGTTACACACGAAGCGACCAGGTAGGTTCTGTATCTGTATGCGTGTGTCGATACCCGTTCGTTGATAAGTATGTATATGACTATGGATGGTCGTGGTGTACACGGCATGGGGCACGGGTTACCTAACAATGTGGGGCAGTTACCTAACAATATGGGGCACGGGTTGCCTAACAATTGTTATTACACAATAATATCACAATGCCCCTCCCCCACCCCCGATGTTGCCGAATCTTTTGAAGGAACAATCGAACTATAAGGCGATTTTCGGGACTTTCTTTCTTGGATTTTTGATTACAAATGTCTTGAAAGTTGTACATACAGTGTGATGAAAAAGTCCCGCTACCCCTCAATAAATCCTAGGGTTAGAGTTTTGAAAGAAATGAAAAAAGAGGTCAATTTTGTAATTTAATTGATGTAATGAAAATTATGCAGGGTGTCCTTTGGCTCAGTAACGATGACATTGTCTTTTTTTTTAATATGACACCCTGTATATTATAGTATTTTCATATTTCCTGCGAAAATGTAATAAGAATGGTTTTTACAGTTGAAGTTTAAATTGAGTAATTCATGAGTTATAAACAAATGAAAAAAGTTATTTTCAATTTTCAATGTTTTTTTTTTCAACGGGGATAATCGGTTTTAACTGCGTAGATAAGACATAGGTAGGTAGTCACTCTGGTAATTTGGATTCGAGATCGAGCTCATCTAGCCAGACACCATTTACCCAATTTTCAAAGTTCTTGAAAAAAAAGGCTCAAGATATCGGAAAACTGCTGATAATAATTTTCATCACCCTTTATAAAAATTTCAAGTACCTACACGGTAAGATGACATTTTTGATAAGTCTACTTTGAAAATTGATAACAGCGTTTTTCATTTGTTTATAACTCATAAACTACTCAATTTGAACGGCATCCTCCATAACTTACAGATCACCTGTATACCTACGCATACCTACATAATCGAGAGTTCGATATTTTCGTCCAAATTCTTGGTGATGGAAAAATATATAAAAGAAAATTCCTCTAAAAAATCATAAAAGTACCCGTCTAAATATTTTTATTTTTTATTTTTCGCGTTCTTTTTTTATAACCGAAGAAATATAAAACTGTCATCGTGTTTTTTGTCTTTGTTTTTTGTCTTCCCATAACGCAACTGTCACCTTAGAGGGAAATAAATAAACCAAGGGGTGAAAATATTAAAAAATAATAAACAGAAAAAAGTGTATAGGTACTCACCCTTGGTCAACAGGTATGGGTCCAGCCATATGCCTGGCCATAAGTCCTTGTCCGGGTTCCATGGGTCCGGACATCGGATGTCCGGGTCCGGGTCCGAACGGCGATCCCGGCGGCATTCCGAATCCCGGCCCGAACGGTCCCTGTCCGGGGGAGGCGAAGTGCGGGTTCCCTCCGCCGCCGGGTCCGGGACCGCCGACGAACGGCGGTCCCGAGGAGTTCGGCCGTCCGAAATTCGGACCGCCGCCCGCCGGCGAGCCGAACGGTCCGGGTCCGGGTCCATTGAACGGCGGAGGTCCCGCGCTGTTGGGCGGCGGCGGCGGGAACGGTCCCGAGTTGCCCCCCGGGGGCGGCCCCGGCGTCGACGAGCCCGACGGCGCCGGCGACGCGGTGTACTGCGGTGTCGAAGAACCGGGCGGAGCGCCGCCGCCGCCCCCGTACGGCGGCGCCCCCGATGCCGGGGAACCGGCCCCCGCCGGCGGGCCCGGGAACGGAGATGCTCCCTGGAAGCCCGCCGGGCCCCCCGAATAAGAGTTGGCGGAGTTGGGGGCGAACGACTGGGGCTCCGAGCCGGGGGGCGGTCCCTTCCAGGTCGTCGCGGGGTCCTCCAGGGTGACTGGCAGCGTGATGGGTGGAGCTACGCGGCGGCTAAGGCCTAGAACAAAAAATTTATACGAAATAAATCAGGTCAAATTGTTGGTTTAAAAAATACAACTATCAAACATAAAAAATTAAACACAAATGAATTATTTTTTATACTACAATAATACATAATACTAATACCAACAAATTGTAAAGTAATACATTTATGTAATAATACTTATTGTTCAGTGGATATACTACGGACATTTCGTTTGCAACTACGACAGTGACAGACATCCTCAGTAGTGAAGAAAAGAGATCGATGCAAATTTGCCGTAAATAGAAATCAAAATCAGAAAAAGGGAATTAATGATGTCCAATCAAACAGACCAGAAAGCTCGAGTGGTGCTGCCTCGGGTGCTGCGGTACTAGTTCAATAAAATTCGCCAAATATTTTCAGATTAATTTACTAGTTCGTACCAAGGATGCCTTTTTTGTTCTACCGATATTTGCTCGACTGTTATAGTTCTACTAGATTATTTATTTACAGTTGGGAAAAATAAAAAACCATCAATTTTTTTAAAATTGGCTAGTTGATTGGTCGAGAAAGAGGGGCGAAGGCTCCGGATTGAACATTCTCGACCGGCTAACTCACTAGGTTCCATATTTCAAACAGAGAACTCATATATGACGCAATTCCGAAGTCGTCTTATTTCTCGGGGTCGTTTCTATAGTAATGGCCATAGATAATATGCAGTGTGGGTAGCATAGGGCAATGCATTTTAAATGGGCAAAAAACTGACAGCGTTGTCAGTTCAATGCAAGCAGTGCCACAGGTTCATATAAAAATATTAAAATCGAAAGATAATTGACATTTCTATTCTCAGGATTTCTAGACAAAAATAATTGAGGTTCTGTTGAAATGTCAAAAAGTAATAATTTTTGATGTTTGTATAACGTATAGACTGCATATTGCAATGCTTGTGGCTATTGCTTTTACATTATAAAAATATTATTTGAACACATTCCTTATTTAAAGAGGTAGGTAAAATGAAAATCGTAGTGCTTGTTGATAAAATTTTATTTCTTGTTACTTTATTGATGACTTTATTTATCAAGGCTTCCCTATTTGGGAAGTGACGATTATTTGATAGATAGGCAGGTATACTGCCTTTGCATTTTATATATTCATTAACACTTTTAGAAAAAACAACTTCGAGTAGATGTCTCAGTATTTTTGCCAGTTTTTGTATAAGATTCTCCTTTGGCCGTATACGGCAATGTAATCATATACTCATCTTCTATCTTCACGTAGTGCCTATCACTTGCAAATTATATCTTTTCATCAGGGGACTTAGGTCATGTAGGTACTTACTTTATTCTTCTTCTCAGGGGGATGTTACCAATGAGTCTGTTAATATGTGCCTTTTCAGTATTAATTTAATTTAAGTACTGATTCAAATTAAATATTTCAAAATATTAAATTAAATATACATCAACACTCGTATTAGCTTGGAACCTAGGTATTTGCTGTTGAACTGAGAACTTGTTGTTGCGGTCCAAGAATATTTCGTTTTGTTTAAAACAACAAAACAACATACGCACTGTCTCCGAGAAAGAAGGATAGTGTATTGGTTTTTAGCTTAAGTGCAGAACACTAATATTGATACTCAAAATCGCTGTCCGTTATTCAAGTATTCAAGAAATAATACAAAAATAAATATAACTTCGTGAATTATTTTATGACAGTTTTATTATTTACCTACTTAATTATCAATGTTTGGTTACCAACGCAACGTCAATTATTGACACTACAACAGAGTATCTGTCAGTTGAAAATTCAAATTCCGCATCTACCTAATTATTCTGTGGAGTAAGTAAATGTAGATCTTTAGGAAATGTGTTCTCGCAAGAAATTGTAGAAGGAATGACAAATACCGCGTCATAGCATTTGCATTCATTTAGTATAAATAATAACTAATAAGTCTTACTTATACTTTATTATTATTATCAATATAAGTTTGTATTATACCTACACCTACGAATATGTTCTGACTAACTAAATAATCGAAACAATTTTGTTCATAAAATGGATATTAATTTGAAAAAGAAGAATATAATAAACTTTGACGGATTCAAAAGAATATAATAATTAATTAATATCTGAATATTGTAATATTAATGTATGAAGTTATAAAGTCTACTGTGCTGTTCCATGTTGTGCAATCCTCACTTATGAACGAGATCAATCTTAAAAGAGCAGTCTGCGGAGGTACAAAATGTTACAGAAGTGCAACGAATTAAATCATTTTCAAAATAAAGAGCGTACGCTCGTGGACGTCTGCTTCCCAGAAGTACGACAAAAGCGGCAACTATGAGCGCCATAAGAGCACTGCTGCATTATAACTATGGCACTTACTATAGATGTTACTACTACTACTGGGTACACAAAGATAGGGTACCTGAATTACCGACACTGATGTAGTTAGTAAGCGTCAGTGTCGATAATAAAGGTACCTAATACAAAGAAGATATTAAGTGTAGTGTTTTCAATTATTAGAATAGTGTTATTTTCCCAAATTATTTGTCGAATCTATCATAAAGAAAAACTCAACAATTTTTTTAAATTACTAACAATCTAATTTGGTGGATGCAACTGCGACGAAAAAATAATAAACAATTAACCAGACAAAATAAGCGAATTTTATCGCCTGACCTCTATATTATTGCAACAAGAAACTGGTCTAAGCGGATATCATTATCGAAATTCTCATGCTTGGATCCATTTGTTTGGTGTATCCTTATGTAGGTGAGATCTAAAGTATGAAATTTCGCAAGAAAATTAAAATTTCAATTTCCATACGTACACCAAGTATTTCGAATTATAAAAAAAATGTCCAGGCGTCCAAGCCTAATTTCTAGATTTTTTCATTCAAAAAGATACGGAAAAAATACCTTGAAGGTTAAGAAAAAGTAACTCGAAGGTTAAGAAAAAAGAGCTCTAAGACGAAGACCTTAAGTTCAATCCTACCATTTTGATAGACATCTTCAGTCAGCTTCAATAGGCTTGAAGAAGATTCCAAGGCTCATCATCAAGTCAACATCATTTTTCGCCGATTTAAATTTATTTGTCTGCCGCAGTTGTAGACGAAAAATGCGTTAAATATAAATCCTGTACTGGTCCAGTACTTATGTCCACCTCCGAAATAAAGCTGTATTTTAAAGATAAAAAATTGAAACTTTGAGGATTCGTGTAATTAATATAGAACCACAGAATGACATAATCAGTTCAATTATTTTTTTCACTCGGCCACCAGCCGTGAAAACTGTAATTTGGTGGTAAAGTGACCAAAATAAATTCGATTTTTCTTCAATACATCGATAGAAATCGACTAATAAAATCAAAATCGCTGAAAAGAAATATCAAAAAACTATTTACAAGGATTTAATTAAAAAAAAAAACAAAAAATATGTAAATGACAGGTTAAATCATTGATACAACGGTAGTAATAAAAGTGACCAATAATCTGAATGAATGCAGAATATTCAGAATATTATTGGTCACTTTTATCACTACCATAATAATAATATCAATCATTCTAGCTGTCATTTCCATATAATTATGTTTTATTTAATTGAAGGACTTGTAATTAGTTTTTTGATCATTTTCCCCGGCGATTTTGATTTAATTAATCAATTTTTACCGATGTATTGAAGAAAAATCGTTTTTTTTGTTTTTTTTGTTTATCACTTCACTACCAAATTACAGTTTTTTACCGCTTGTGATTTACTAAAAAACAAAACTAAAACTGTCTATTTTAATTACACGAATCCTGAAAGACTCATATAACCTCTTTTACGGGGATGGACATATGTGATGGACCACCCTGTATATTATACCGCGATTTCACATTATTTGCCTACTAAAAAAGCATTATTTTCACGACGCGGTTCAAAGGTGAAATCGAAAAAAAAAATGAAGTACGTAACGCAAAAAGAAAATGTGCAAAGCTAATAAATAAATATTCGATGACATCACTAACCTTGCTCTTGAATAAATTATAAAAAAAAAAAAATAATGAAATAGGAAAATTGAAAATACAACCGAAACCTTGACTACATAGACCTCATTTTCTCTCTCTTGTTGATTAATAATTAATTAAACCTCTTCAATTTTTTTTTACTTCTTTTTTAAGGCATGTTTCTGATTAAAGGTAAAAAGTCAAGCGTTATTCGTTAAAAAAAAAACTTTCCTTCAATCAATTCTCCTGATGGAGCTTCTTGATGATAATGGTGAAAACGACACTTCGATATCTGCTTCATATCTCGAGTCTCGAGATATAGGCCAGCGAAATACCGTTTATGACGTCCTATCTTTGGCGCTCTCTACCCGTTGATGCTATGAGCAACCGCGGCTGTTGTGACGTCAGAATTATATCTTCAACAGCCCTTTACACGGTTATTAACCATCGCAGCAAACTAGGACAAAAACCTACCTGAATAGGATAATGTATATTTTTTATTTTAGTTTGATTTAATAGTTAAAACAAAAACATAAAATAAGTTGCCAATACCCTTAAAATGGTGTGCGTTTGGTTCTGGCATTTAAAACATCGAAAATAACAACCGTTCTTATTACGCATCTCTGTATGGCGTCGCTGGCGCGGCCCTTCAGACTAACCGGCCCAAGAAAGACCTCTTTGGGCCGCGCGCGCGGCCCAAGATAGACATAAAAAAAATACCTTGCTGCCTATTAAATGTTAAATAATTTAACAATAAATAAAACCAGATTTGATTCTTCAAGACTTATTTTAAGCATCTTCAAGACTCATTCTAAGCATGTCATTCAAATGACGTAACGCAACCGTTTCTTATCAAAAGAACTTCTGTAATAATAATGTAACTTGGACTGTTCAAGTAGGATCAGTATTTTTCTCTCGGTGAGTTCAGTTCAGCAGTTGTTTGTTAATAAGGTTACTCGATAAGCGGCCGTTATCAGCTTAAATTCCACGACCTGATAGCGTAGGTACAAATAATGGTTGTAGAATGGACTCGGTTATAGTACGAGTAAGTAGTGCATAATTTTGCTCTTTCACCGCGTGCAGTACACAAATAAACAATGGAGACTTGTTCTCGTCTACTTGGAATTAATCACGTCTTCATTATTGATCGCAAGTCTAATTTATTTAAATTATTTGACTGATAGGTACCTACTTTCTAATCATTTAATCTGATGAGGGCTACGAAAAAACGCCAGGGGATTAATGACAACACTGTCTTGTACTTCTGAGGCTTCTTGGTGTATCTGTATGCAGCCTCCCCTTGACGCGTTCAGTGAGAATTTGAACGTTAGCAGGACTACGATCCTTAAAGACTGGATCTGGATCTAATGGAAGAGTTATTGAGAAATTCAAATTATTACAAAAAAATGCTGATAAGGGACGGCGCGTTCAGCAAGAATGGGTAGGTAACTTGATGCTACTGCCTTATAATGATCGAGGCTGCAATTCTGAAGACAAGGTTGAAGCTTCATGGTGTGTTGAAGCTTCACTTATGAAGCTTAGATCCGTTGAAGTTTAATAATCTCTCTCCATGTTACGCAAGCTTCACCCTTCATCAGGCGCGTTCAGCAAAAATCATATTTATAATTACTGCATTAGGATCGTTTTCGGAAGACTGGTTCTCTAGATTTCCAATTCAGGGGAGGGGGAAAATGAAAAAAAAAACACGCTGATATGATACCATTGTCCTGCACTTCTGAAGCTTCAGTGGGTATTGTAGTGCAACGATCCGCCTGGCGCGTGCATCCTTATTTAAGACGATTCTGTAGAAAAAAGTTAGACACTACTTGTCACTTGTTACTTAGTAATTTTAGTTTCAAAGCCTACTAATAGTAGTTTTCCGGCTCCGGGGTATCAGTAAGCTTCTTATAAAAAAGATGAGTCATTCATGGCATAATTAGTTCGGTATAGTGTTTCTTCTATTGGCCGAATTTGAAAACAGACAAATTCATTAGCTAAGCTTCTTCAGATTTTTTGGTTTTTAGCTTTTTACCAAGCACATATTGTGTTGCTAAGCTTCGCGTGATGTGTTGAAGCTTGAAGCTTCACATTTTTTCGGTAGGCAAGCTCCGCCAACGCGTTCAGGGATATACGCGACCATTCTAATGACAGATTCAAAAATTCACTAATACCAACGCCATTTTGCACTATTCGCTGAAAAAAAATCGTTGAAGCTTGATGATGTCTCCCTCCATGTTATGCAAGCTTCACCAGGCGCGTTCAGCAAGAATCAGATATAATTACCGCATTATTAGGGTGGTTCTCGGAAGACTGATTTTCTAGATTTTCAGTTTACGGGAGGGAAGAAATGTTAAAAAAAAACATCCTGATATGATAACATTATCCTACACTTCTGAAGCTTCAGTGGGTAAACAGTTTCGAAGTTTAAGGACGAAATATGAGAAATAAAATGGGACAGTTGTGGCGTGAAGCAATGTGTGATAAAACCGAGAGATAAAACTGGGTATTTTTTAAATGCCATCAGTGACACTTGTCAGTTGTCATTGCGCAATTTTAGTTGCAAAGCCTACTACCTATTAGTATAGTTATCAAGCTCCAGGGTATAAGTACGAGTATGCTTCTTATAAAAAAAATGACATAAATAAGTCGGTATAGAATGTTTTTATTGGCCTAATTTGACAAAAGGAAACAGACAAAAGGCTTCAAATTTATTAGCTGAGCTTCTTTTTCACATTTTTTTTTGTTTTATAGCTTTATCCCAAGTCCAAGCTATTTGACCAGCATAGCTTTCTTATCTCTTAGTCTTAGTAGATTGGAACTAATCTCGGAACTAATAAAAAGGGAAGGACAATTTCGACTCTTCAGGAAGTGATAGTTTTTTTTTTCAAAAACCGCGACATAACCTCGTCATTGCTAAAACGTCAAAACTTAGCAACGTTGCGAGATTGATTTATTATCCACGACTGGATACTAAGCAAACGCATGTTTAAAAATTACAATGTTACAAAATTTATTCTTTGGCATAGCAATATTTTTTTTTTTTTTTTTTTTGAAAAAGAGGGAGCATCGGTCTTAACTGTGTAGGTAAGACATAGTCGCTCCACTCTGGTAATTTGGCTTTGAGACGAACTCTTTAGCCACACACACTTTAAATTATAATATTTGCCATTTAAACGTTCGATCGCTTGTTTTACTTTTCACAGACATTCGAAAATGAATCTGAAAAGTAAAGCGGGCCGAGGTGAGTTTCGAACCCGCGATCTATGGCTTCGTGAGCCAGCGGAGAACCACTAGGCCACGGAAGTCACTGCATAGCAATATTTTACCGTTTATAATGAGTTAATGACATACAATTACTCTCTAAATGCAGTTAAGGAAAAATTATTTGTTTACTTAGCCTTGGTGGTGCCCGTACCACTACCAGTACCCAGTACCAGATCTCAGAAGACAATGATAGTAAAAAAAACAATGCATTTCTAGTAAATTAATTTACAAGTAAGTTTACTAAGTTTACCATATAATTTGACCAGTTTTTGACAATAACTAAAACTTATTAGAAAATAAAGGAACGTTTTCATTGTATTGTACTTGCTACCCTGCTAATGATGGTCGGATTGCTTGGTATAGCTATAGCATTCAATCAAACAGTCAAATTGCTGATTTACCATCAACATCAGGCAAGAAAGGCTACCTAGCTATATTGGGGGGGGGGGGGGGGGGGGGTGTAAAAATGATCAAGTTTAATAAAAAGGGTAATAGTACATTGTCTATCAAGGGCGGAACGAAGAGCCTTTCAGCGGGTATGACGTCATATCGACCCGAGCCTTAAGCGAGGGACGATGTCATACGCGCTTAAATGTATGCTTCGCTAAGGCAGAGATTATTAAGAGCTATTAAGAGTAAGAAAATAGGTACAGAATCAAATCGATATATTCATTATTGTTTTAGCGCGCTTCGACTTGCTTGAAACGTATGCGTGTATCGTGGCATCATTTCGGGAGCTGCTCAACTGCGGAGCTCTCACCTGCCGTTTCAGTATAGCTAATAACAACAACTGAGCAGGAAAGTTGTCGCCCCTAGGGCTAGAAAGTAGGCGTTAGCGGGCTCGAAAATGTTCTATACTTACTTTGAAGCGAATCGCTGTAGTAAATTAGGGGAGGCAAAAAATACGCCTTGGGTGCTAAGTGGTAACATGCCTTACGTCATAGACCGATACTATCCATAATTTGTCTCCTTGCGCGAGTTTCTTCCACGTCATTTCTGCGAGTTGCGCTCCAGAAACTGTTCCTTCACGTTAACCAAGGTCGGTGAAGTTATGTATGATATTTTTAATAAAATGGTCGTTGTACGGCCTTGGGGTAAAACATATACATCGACATATATACCTTTCCCATATTTACAGACTTTTTACTATATTTTTTTTAATTACTTAGTTAAAACATCTAAAATTTGACAAAAAATAACTTTATGGTCTAATTTTACCCATAGAAAATCAATTTTTTTTTACATGTTTCCGTCATACCTCTTCTATTACCTACTTGCCTTTATAAAATTGACCATTCGATTTACCATATTTTATACCTAAGTAAATTACAATCAACAATTGTTCAGTTCTTCTTTTTTAAATCAAACTGACAAGTGACAACAATAGTCACTACACCATACAATAAAATAACAGTCTCAATTTAAAGAATTTTGTTGTCAAAAGCGCTTTTTTAAACAATCATGGTAAAACATCTAGATTCGAGAACTTTTATGAGATTGAGAATAATTTTTTAAACATTTATAATTAAAAATAAATCTCTTCTTCTATTTTTTTTATGGCTCGGACACCCTTGTGCATACAGCCACAGCCAGCCTCAAGTGTTTCGATAATTTGGCCAAATTGTAATATCCTCTAGTCGAGCCTCTATAGTGCTTGACTATTAACTTAATAATTAACTTAAAGAGAGTTTAGAAAAATAAATCTCAGATCATGAAAAAGTGACAAGTGGCATTATGGTTAAAGCCGGGAAGTTTTGAAAATTGGGTATCACTTCAATTCCACTGCATGACATAAGGGTATGAATAGTATGAAATTTTGACAGATAGCCGTTTTTAGACAAAAATTACATCTGAAAAGAAAGCTCGTAAAAAATAAGCAAAAAAATATTAACTCAAACGAAATTTTCAAATATTTAAAAGATGCTACTAAATCTTTATAAAGCTCATCATTTTTAATTATTATAATTTCATTAATAACTAATCAAAAGGAAAGCCAGTAACAACAGGCGCGGAATAATTATTTTTAATAATTAATATAACTTTGACATTTCGATCGCAATTATTAAGGTCAATTTCTTCTCTTTTTAATTGATAAATGGCCTTGGATATCAGCGAGGATATTAGATATCTGCTTCATACATCATCATTATCAGAGCACTAATTATTATTCAAGCATTATTGACTTGACAAAATAAAAAAGTATCTAACTGAAAATTTTATTAATTAAAAAAAGTGTTTCTTTGTTTGTTATTGTTTGATGAAAGAATGGCCTACTTGAAGTCATTACCCTCAGAATTTTAGAAACCGGTCGTGTTTCCATAATAATACGAAATAATTTAAAGGTCAAAAATATACAAAAAAATCCCCATTAACGTGTGTATGGAAATGCATCGTTTTTGAGATACGGGGTGTAAAAAAAATTAAGTTTTTTGAGGATATCTCCGGAAATGTTTGAGAAACAGAACTTATCTACTTTTCTAGTGCTACCAAATTTTTTTAATATGCCGATGGTGGAGATTTTAGGGTTGCGCGAGGATTGTTGCCCTAAGATCTACGACAAGTGGCAAATTGATATTTTAAAAGCGCGTTTTAAACCGCCAATGTTTTCTACACAAAAAAGGTATTTTTGGTCATAACTGCTAACGTGAACCGTTTTCGAGAAAAACGGCCACTTATGAAGTGTCAAAATCGATCAAAACTCTATCCAGAAAGCACATGGAAAAAATGTATTAAAAGGTAGGTATGTAATATCAATGATAGGACATGTAGGTACAAAAGCTGAGTTCTGTGTTTCAAACGATTCCCGAGATACTATTATTTAAAAAAAATTAAGATGATTATATTTTTTTGAAACCCTGTATCTCAAAAAACGGTGCTTTTCCAGACACACATTAATGGGAAATTTTTTCGTTATTTTTCATTAAATAGTCTGCCTTTAAATTTTTTCAAAATATTAAAGAGACGCCATGTATAGAGGTGTTCCAAAATACCAAGTATCCTGTATAATAACTCTTTGGCTAATTTCAAGACTAAAATTTTTATTTTTTATTATAAACATTGTTCTAATAATTGGTCTGCAAATGCTTCTTTACCGATCTACAGGGTCAAGAAATTTGGAAAATTACTTTTTTATTTATAGCTCCTTGATGAAGTTAGTCAAATTTTGATCAAATAGTTAGTCGCACAGGGTCAGACCAGCTTTAATTTTTGACAGGCAGTACCAAATAAACTGTCAAAATTTATGGAAATGAGAAATTATCAAAAAAGCCAGAGCCTGTTTTACCCTCAGTTTTACCATTTAAAAAATTTTAGTTTTGTCTATAACGAATTAGAGAAAATTGTTTTTTTTTCTTGATAACGCTTGCAGATGCAGAAAAACTATAGGAGACCATAAAGTTTCTAAATGAAACAAAAAATCCACATCGTATTTCAGAATCTCCCAGCAGCGCATCGCAAAAAAGTTCATAGGGACAAATGGGGACGAGATAGGAGAAATTCAGGGGAAAAAATCTCCTTATAGATTCTCACAACTATTTGTCATGCCCAATGATGTAGGTAAGTCCTATAGCGAAACCTGTATTCGAAATTTGAGCTATATATCTCAAAAACTGAAGGAGCCGAAGAAGGTGCTATTGAGAAAAACCAATTTCTATTTTTAAATTTCAACACCCTGTAGATCGGTAGATAACGAAGAGTTTGTGGACTTATGTTTATATGAACTTTTAGGCATAAAATAAGTCAAAGAATTACATCCATTCATACGTGCCTGGTAGGTATTCAAGAACACCCAGTATAGGTATATTTTTTATTTTGATAATAATTACCTAATAATAATTTTGAGTCTTTTCGATTCTACATTTTATCCTTCGATCAATAGATTTTTATGAATTCTTCTTTTTTAATTGATTAATAAAAGTGAGGTATAAATAAAACATGAATAAATTGACAATTTTGACAGCAGCATGCCAATAAAAAAATTAAAAATATTGAAAACAGTCATAAAAAATTGAGCAGCAATGTAACAACCTCGGTAACAACGATCAAAATTTCGCGCAAATAACCTAATTTATCAAATTTTGACCTTTGCATAAATGACAAGCAATAATTTTTAATTATTAATTATTATTAAATTTTTTCTTCTTTTTCAAATTAAATACCATTAATGACCATGCCAGTTTAAGTACCTACACTTATTATCAGTAATTCAAGTTCAGTAAATAGGCAGATAAGAAAAATACGAATTAAAATGACAATTCTGACAGTAACATTATTACCATTACCAAGAAATTCAAGAATAATTATTAATAAAATATTGAATAAAGAGTGGTGAAAGGTCTAAAAAC
Organism: Malachius bipustulatus; assembly: GCA_910589415.1. Taxonomy (NCBI): domain Eukaryota; kingdom Metazoa; phylum Arthropoda; class Insecta; order Coleoptera; family Melyridae; genus Malachius; species Malachius bipustulatus. The sequence goes on from OU342633.1 coordinate 34,990,633, forward strand.
GTTGGGATAAATAATTGTCTTCTTTTTTTAAATTCTTAAAAATTATCATGGCTCACTAGCCATTTAATTATTAATTCCCGTATTATACCACCCAATAATAGGGATGAATTTGACAAATTTTGAAAGCAATGTCGCCAATAATTATAAATAAAATAAGAAAAATAGCCACAAAGAATGTTCAATATCACCAAAACATTCGCTGGAAATGATAAATCTTCAAAATTTCAACAAAAAAATGTATAAACTATTCGGTCGCGGTGTAAATATTACCAATTATTATCTTCATCAGAGTAGAAATAAAGGTAAGAAATAAACCTGCAATAATGAGTAGGTACTAAACTCTGGCCTCTGGTCTCGATTTCTAACCTATATCTACAGCGAAGCCAAAACCTGCCGGGTGATCCTAATAAAAACCCGAAAAATCAACAAAAACCTTGATATTTACATTTAGTTTTTCGTTGTCCAGCTCGACCTTGTCTCATACTTTTCCACTTTCCTAAATTATCCAGCGAAAATTGTCTTCAGACGATTTTTGAAATGCCTGAACATTTTTAAAAACCCTGCCAGGCATCCGACGAAAACAAACGCCTCATTTCAGCCACAACCGACACACACGCGAACGCACCGTTCGGTCCGGATAAACGGCACCGAGGAAATTAATTATTTTCCGAACGATCATTTATTGCACGAGAATTTTCCGACCCGCATTTACAATTCACAACTTCTCAAGAAACAAATCTAGTAAACACTGGCGAAGTTCAGCGCCATGGCGCATGTTTGATGCCGCCATTGTCATTATTTCACTACCGCTACAGGCACCTGTTTTATCGACCACGATTTAAATTTCAGCACCGCTGCCGTATGGCGCTAAACCTAAATAAACAAACATTTTTATTGCCCAGATTGATTCCATTCGAAAGTTTGCTTCTCCTTCGGTTATTTTATTATTCAAGGTAATTTTTTTATTTATTCACCATCAGTTATTTTTTGTTCAAATTTTATGTTGGTATTATTATTATCGTTTTGAGGTTATATTGTAGAATAATAACAATAAGTCATTATATTATTCATCTTTAATTATTTTTGTGGCTATAGCAGTGGTACTGGTGGTAGTGATAGTGGTAGTGGTGATAAATAAAATAAATATAAATAACTAAAGGTTAGATAACCTTTGACAGCAGTAGTAGTAGTAGTAGCAGAACGCCCACCTTTAGAGGCTTTGCCTTTAGCCTGTTGTTGTAGTGGAGCAATGGCAAATGGGTCAACTAAGTTTCTTCTTAGGCCGTCTGCAAAAATTATCCTGCGAGAATCCACCAAGTGCTGCCATTTTTACAGCGTGACCCGTTGAACGAGAGCTGCTTCTGCCGCCTTGGAGTCGCGAACTGCCGCCGACAGCGCCGTCCTGAATGTACAACTGCGACACATAACACCGGCTTCAAATTCAAACACACAACACAAACACACCGGAAACTCCGGGAACTCGCATAAACATCAACTCCGACGGGCCCGACACCAACGTCCGATCGCCGACACGGATGGTCAGTTCGGCGGCACGCTCGATTTTTTCACCGCGACCGTAATACGGACTTCAATAACAAGTCGATTTTTTCCTTTTCCAGTCTTCCATTTGCGAACTCAGTCAGCGGTACGTGGTTGACAGTAGTGTCACCCTAAAAATCAATAAGTTCGGAACCCCCCAGCCCTTCTCCACCGCCACCCTCTCGCTCATTCAGCATTTCAACATCACCGGCACCGCGATCATTATCATCACGGGACGACGCGGCGTCGGTCGGTACTTAGTACTCACTTATTGTTACAGTTACAGTTGTTACAGTACGGTTAGTACAGAAGAGGAGGACTATTAACAACTAGAACTAGGACCAATAGAGAACTACCTACTCATCGCGACGCACGAACGACCAACTTGTACGACAGACAGTGTAGACACTTTATACGAATACGACGACGACGAATAACTTTCTCTCAATTGCCTCGATCATGAATCGAGTTACTCCACTCGTCGAGTCGTCGGTCTCGTCATTCGTCTCGTCAACTCGACTCACTTGACTTAAATTGAATTAAATTGAAATAATAATCTAGTTCCAGTTCGAGTCTGACTTTCCTTGCTTGCGTTTTGGCCTGCTGTCAGTTTACTCAACTCATCGGCATCGGTGTCAGTAGTTAAAGTTAATAGTCGGGATTCGGGAGAGTAGAATCGAATATCGCGGTGGCCGGCGGGCGACAGCTTGCCACGTCTTATTATTATTAAAGTAGATCAACGAGTCCGAGCCGGTAACCGGCAGCTAAGGTAAAGTCGTCGTCCTGTTGTTTTATAAATGCACGCCGGACTCCTCCTGGTCCTGCCCCGAACGAGCACTAGCACTGGCGCTGCAGGCTCAGGCTCATCCTCAATCCGCATAAAAAGCAGGCATAGCATAGCGGTAGAAAAAGTGCGAGCGACCGCACATGGCACGGCCAGAACAATAGAGGGGGACGCCTGTTATTATTGGCGAGTGGCGACAATTGACAACCATGCTCACGTATGAGTGTGTGTGACTGTGTGCTGTCGCTGTGCACTTGGGGTTTCGGTTTTCGTTCGTTTGATTCTCTCGCTGGCTAGGACAATCCGTGTATAAATCTACCTGTAAATACGTGTGTACTGTGTTGTGTGAACGGAACGTATAATAATAATAATAATAATAATAATAATCCGAGTATCCTAGACCTCGTGCTTTCGTTTCGTTCGTGTAAGTTCGCTCGATCATCGCTGACTTTCAATTCAACTCGAACTCAACAACCCAATCCAATCGCGTTGGCCATGCGATAATAACACCAATAATGGACCAATCAGAAACGTTCATACGTCATAGTTTATCACGTAATTTGTATTAAAAATACGCGCGCTGAGGAATCCACGAATCACAACGCAGCGATATCATGCCTACTTCGATACCTAGGCTATGATGATAATAATAATAATTATCGAAACGGTAAGATTTTTTTGTAAGCTCATAGACCATGAACTAATTAACGAGCGCAGCTACTTAATTATAATTAAAAATAATACAGCGGACCGCGTTCGCGGTGGAAAATGCGAATATAATAGACGATCTAGCTATAGGTAGCTTCTTTTTAATTGAATTGAAATGTTTTTCTCTCGGTTTTTCCTCTTGTCCTACATTGCAATCAAATTATGTACAATTTTTTTGTATAAAAGATCAATATAAATTTGTCTAAACTATAACTATGTAGAGGAGTAAGTAGATAAGAAAACACGTAAAACATTTTTGGCCTCGAGAAGTAGGCCATTTAGCCACTATCATATAAATCTTGGACAAAATAGTTTAAAAATCAATTATTAAAATTTTTTTTGCTTTTTTACATAATATTTAAAAAAATTAAAATATTTTGGACTCTCGTTGAAAAATCTGTCAACAAACAAATTTTTAAGGGTCATTATACATATAGGCGGGGGGTCAGTGTATGTTTATACATAAAAAGGAAAAGATGTCCTCTTTCAATTAATAACCGACATGTCACGGGAATTTTTTTATTTTCCGATAAAGCCGCCCTTTTACTTTTTTCAAAAATCACCTGTATAGCGATTTTACGATTGGTACAATCTGACGTTGTCACATAAAGGTATTTGTTCTTTTTCTTGATTGGAGGGCTTTTTGGCCTCACCCTTTGGAACATTCGGCCAGTTAGAAAAGGTTTGTTTTGTAACTACCTATCTAAAAAAAATAGAAATTAAACTAAAAAAGTATCTCTATAACCCCCCATAATGCGTTCATTGCGTTGGTTAGTTAAAACTTGAGAAATATTTGAACAATATGGTATACCTTTTACCATTATTAACAATTTTTGCCATTTCACATCAACATATTAATAATATAAATATTAATATGTTCCTGCTAGTAGGTACCATCTAGTACGTAATATATCGGGTGATCCACAAAATTTTTCATCAACTAATGCCTTGAAAGAAAGAGATGGCTATTGCAGTCATGTCAAAACAATAATTTTATGACTATAATTAAGAACGTGATGAAATTACTGGTATATTACTAAACACCTACCTTAATCATCACTTTTTTATGTTTCATGACATTTTTGACCACCATTCTTCATAAGTTTTGTTATTTTTTGTGCTTTGGAAGTGAAATTATAAAATGGTAAATGATAATATTAGTGGAACATTCAAAAACCTAAACTCGAACGGAAACGTCAAATTGAAATATTGTTTTATCCTCATTCAGAAAGACAGAATATTCTGAGTTTCTGAGATAACAACGATTTAGGATTTAGGGTACCTGTATTACCGACACTAGGGCTAGTAAGGGTCAGTGTCGGTAATACAGATACCCTACAATGGCTCGAGCTGTTCATCCTCCTTGAAATACAACCCATGCAAACTGTAGTTAGTAAGAAACTCAGCACCACACCACATACGTAGGTACTCAGCAGATATCGTTACTGTTCCAGGTTATTTTGTTTACTCTAACAAAGTTCATTATGCAAGTAGTCATGTTTTTGTTTATTGTTCTATGATTTGTAGATCATTGATTTGAGTAGTTCACTTACACACCTACCAATTGTTTGTGTTTTATCTAGCAGACATGCTTCATTTTATTCAAGGCAATAGTTGATGAAAAATTTTGTGGATCACACGATACATTTCTAACCAATAAAATATTCTTATTCTTAAGCAAATCGCTTGTAACGAAATACGCTTAAAGCGAATAATTCTACGTTTCAACCAGATTCTGTTGTGCTGCTATTTTATCAGTATTTTTTTCAGATAATTTCTCGTTTGAGAAAACTGTCATAACCTTTTCAGAGAGTTATTTCAAGTTAATTTTTATTCAGTAACAGTCCGTTGTATGTCGAATTATTGCTGCATATAAAATTATTTCCCGTCGTAAATACATTAAAATCCGTATATGTCAAAAATACGTATGCTGATGAACGCGTTTACTGTAAATTCTGCCTTATAAGAAAAACGAACTTCCTCATTCTTCAAGTCGTCTGAAAAATAAGACGTGGACTTCTAATGCGCCTTTGTTTGTCGTGAACCATTAATGAAATATGATAAGTTCGATACGGATGATTAATCATTTTCTATTCTCCCACAGTGATTGAGTGGCTCCATTACAAATTGAAGCGGGCGCCAAGCAGCCTGGTTCAAACCGTTTGTAGCTTTAGTTAATTAATCTATCCCGTTTACGGAGTGAGTTGGTGTTGGTGTTCGTGTTAAAAAAAGATTTAAAAGATTCATGCATTCTATGCATAAACATGAATGACAATGAAACGAGACATGTCTATTATAAATCTTCTATAATTTCTTATCGTAGACGCTATCAAAAATTCTGATCGTCATTGTCAGCAGGTCCTTCAATTATTATTTTATGATATAAAAAATATTTATTTACAGTACCTGGTAAAAAACTATTTTTACAAAATCTCTTTTAATACCTAACATTAAAAATTAGCGTCAGCAGATGCAACACTATTATACCTACGTAAACCGAGGTCATTATTTGAATTCAAAATTGAGACAAATTCAACACAATCATTTAATTTAATAATTATAGTAAAAGGACAACTTAAAATTTCAACTTAGTACAAGAGAACTCAATATTTAAAATAAGGCGGCAAATCGTCTGATATCTACATTTTCCACAAATATCATTAGCGGTTCCTTTTCAAATAATTACGCTCATGCTCAGACTTCGTTTTCATGACAAGAGCGTCTCGAGTCGCTCATTAAAGCTATAAAAAGGTGCGCTTGCGCTTTATAATGTCTCGTATATATTTAAATGTCAACGACTTATTACACTCATCAACCTTACGTCAGGTGTTGTTGTCAGATCAAAAACGATATAAAAATCGTCACCTTTATTTAGCTTCAAACAACCGAGTGTCGCGAGACGCAATCCCCTGTGTGTATGACATTCCCAGTCCCAGTCACATATATTACATAAATTATTTCTAACACATCTAATAGACTAATCCAAATACTGATAAAAATAATTTCTTCTAGGATATTTCTTCAAGACTGAAAATCTTTAGCTTGAAAAGAGGCTCAAAATAAAGAAAGCTGAGTTGTCTGCAATCCGATCCATCCTTTTTTCGGAGGATTTGTGCCATTACTTGGGCTCCAAAATGGCACCCCACAATATCTGCATGGTCTCCGATTTCTTCTACCCCAACATGGGTGGCGTAGAAGAGCACATCTACAATCTCTCCCAATGTTTGATTCTCAATGGACACAAAGTGATCGTGATGACCCATTCCTATGAAGACCGAGTCGGCGTTCGTTACATGACGAACGGTCTAAAGGTCTACTACTTGCCCATAAAAGTATTCTACAACCAATGCATTTTACCGTCGATGGTTAGCAACATTGCGCTGGTGAGGTACATCTTCATTCGAGAAAACGTTGAGATAATCCACGGACATTCGGCGTTTTCCGCTTTGGCGCATGAAGCGATGCTGCTGGGCTCCTTAATGGGGCTTAAAACTGTCTTCACCGATCATAGTCTGTTCGGATTTGCTGACGCTAGTGCTGTGATTACTAACAAATTCATCCACATCTCCCTTGCTGGCTGCAACCATTGTATCTGCGTCTCTCATACGGGGAAAGAAAATACAGTTCTGAGGGCCCACGTCGACAGCAAGAGGGTCTCAGTAATTCCCAACGCAGTAGACACGTTCACTTTTACCCCCGATCCTGATCAGAGGAGTAAGAACCAAATCACAATTGTGGTGGTCTCGAGATTGGTTTACCGGAAAGGGATCGATCTGGCAGCCCAGGTTATTATAGAAATGTGTTTGAAGTACCATGACGTCAACTTTATCATTGCGGGAGACGGCCCGAAGAGATGGTTATTGGAAGAAATCAGGGAGAGGAGAGGTTTTCAAGATCGAGTTACTCTGTTAGGAAGCCTGGAGCATAAAGAAGTGAGGAACGTTTTAGTGAAAGGACACATATTTTTGAACACTTCATTAACCGAGGCGTACTGCATGGCGATAGTCGAAGCGGCGTCTTGTGGTTTGAAAGTCGTGTCAACGAGAGTTGGGGGAATCCCAGAAGTTCTACCGGACGATCTCGTTTACCTAACCGAACCGAACGTCGCGTCGCTAATGGAAGGTTTAAAGAGAGCCGTCGATGATTGCAAAGAGGGAAGGGTAATTTGCCCTTACGACTGTAATAAGCGAGTGGGGAGTTATTATAACTGGGAGAACGTATCGGCGAGAACCGAGGTGGTTTATAAGAGGGTGTCGAAAGAAGGGTCCAAAAATTTGAAGCAGCAGTTGAAGAGCTATGCTAAAACGGGAGTGTGGCCTTATTTGTTAGTTGTTACTTTGTGTCATTTGATTTTGTCTTTTTTCGAGTATTTTGTACCGAGACACAATATCGATATTGCTCCTGATTATAATTATCATAAGATTAAAATAAAAAATAAGTAACTAAAATTTGGTGTTATTGCTCCCTACAAAAATTTATCGTTTTAATAATATTAACAGCGGGTATTATAAAGGCTCATTAAGTTAAGAAGCAGATTTCTCAGGCAATTTCTGAAGAAGGTATCGAGTCAAAGTGGAAATTTTTTGAGTTTATCTATTGACATGAAAGTAATTTCAAAAATGTTAATAAAAGTCATTTTTGACGTCAATATTAGCTTCAAAAACGAGCACAGAAATCTGCCCGTTAGCCTAATGAGCTTTTATAATATTGGCTGTAAGAGATTTAAGATAAGGGAGAGTAATATGTGACGCTCATACCCCATTTTTTCATTTAGCTGTACAACACACAATAATACATGTCAGTAGATAACGTGTTTCAGTACGGTTGCTTCCAAGTGACGTCATAGATTTCTTTTTAAAATTCAACCAATTCGTTAAAACGCGTTTCGTATTGTTCTTTTATTTTTTTTTATGTGATATTGCTGTCTATTTATGTATTTTTAAGTTAATTATCCTTTTTTAATTTAAAAATTAGAGAAAGTTATGAGCACGTTTTTAAATTAGCAAAGAGAGGTAGGTATTTATAAACGAGTCATAGCTGTTTTTAGAAGTCACTGACAATAGGTTAGCGTCATTATCAGTGCAAAGATAAAAAGAAGAGTTATTAATTTTAGAGGTTATGTTTTTGTAAACAAGATACTATGGCGCCGAGGATTGTAAAATTAACAAACCTACTAAAGCTACAATTATATTATTTTCTTGAAATTACAAAACCAATGATCGAACAACTCTCTCAAGTATATTTTTATAAACTTAATGACATTGTTTTGTGGTAAAATTTACTTTTATATTTTAAAATTACATATTTATAAACAATTTGTTGTAATGCGCATACCAAGTTATCGGCGCTTTAGCACGAAGAAAGTTTTCGTTTCCGGCGTTGTTATTATAGGTTAGGTTCAGTCAAGGTCGTTCGAATTAAGTACGGTACGAGTATTATAATAATTATTGTTTTTAAATTATTAATTATTTTTTTAATATTAGCTAATAATAAATGCGATAAAAGTTTCTTCACGTTTCAATTCCGGTTCAAAAAAATTATTTAATTCTTATTTATTATTACTTTCCAATTAATTTTATTAAATGAAAAAGTAAACTTGGAAGGATGCCTTCCACTAAAAATTCTAAAAGAAAGTCTCACCAATTAAAAAAACTCATCAATAATTCGGACTCCGATGATGACAGCGAACACGAACTACTCTACTACGTTAACGACCGAGTTAAATTAATGAAACAGGTGCTACGAATAATCAAGCCCAAGAAAATTAGGAGCATGGCCCCCGATTGTATGAAGGTAAATTCGGACTAGAACTACTATTACAGGTGACTCAATTAAGCAAGTTTTATTGTTATTCCAGAACATGGATATTACAGAAATCAGTTCAATTTTACTTGAAGAATTACTGGGTATATCCAACAAGCGATTAAAATACATATTTAATGGTCGGAACGTTGACGAAGACTCCAGCAGTTCGACAGATCCTGAAGAGGAACCGGCACCGGTAGATGTAATCTCCCTCGATGATATCTCAGATGACGACTTCATCATTGATCTTGATTCACCAGATGATAGTAAGAACCAATTTCCTTATGATGTTATTGATTAATTATCCTGCATTGATTTCAGAGAACTCAAAACGAAAGCACCCAGAAGTGAAGAAAGAGCATCGACGGAAGAAAATCAAGAAAGAGAAACAAGATAAAAACACAGGCCCCTCTGCGTCCGGCCCGAAATTACAAGAAAACTTGATGAGCGTACTGGAATTATTGGAGCTCCAAGCGAGAGCCAGGGCTATTCGGTCCCAGCTGGCTCTGGAAGCCAGCAGAAAAGAAGAAACACAGGTAAAGGAAGAAGTGCTCGATTCGGACGACCCGGATGCTGTGATAATCGAAAGTCCCAAACCTCAAGAGATTGTTATCGCTTCTAGCGATTCTGAGAACGAAGAAACATCGAAATCAGTCGTGATTGACGGTGCTGGTGCCGGTACATCTAACGATGTTTTAGATGTAAACGAAACATCTCAAAGTGTCGATAACTCTACAACGGGAAGGAACGAAAACGAACCTTCTGAGAATGAGGTCGCTTCGGTTGAGATTGTAAGTGATATTACGATCCCCCTACAAGCAGATACGGTTCAGGTACCAGAACCGGAACCAGAAACGAACAAAAATTTAGAAACGAGTGCTAATTCTCTTAGCAGTAGTGGTGATAAGAAAGATAAGGCGATAGAAGAGAAGATAGAAAAGGATACAAGTGAAGATCAATCTAAAAAATTAGATACATCGCTAGAGGAAGGCGAGATTGATGAAGATGAAGAGACTGATAATAATGAGAAGGTGGTGGAGAGAAACGTTGCTGAATTAAATAAAACTGTCGAAATTGAACCATCATCTCCAGTCAAATCTACTAAATGCAAACGTAAACAAAAATTAAAAACCACCACTGAAATGAAATCAAAAGAGTCTTCTCTAAAACCTGATAAGAAGCTGGAAGAAACACCTATAAACGTCACAGAAAAGGAAAACGAAAAGCAACAATTCGAGGGGATAGTTATAAATATAGACGACGATGATATTGAGGAAATCGATAGAAATTAGTAGCTTGGTGTACATTTATTGATTTATTCTTAAAATTACATTTCATAATAAAACACAATAAAAAGTAAATTCACAATTGATAATTTTCGCTTTATAAAAATAATTAACTTCAAAATTAATTGTATAATTTTAAATTGCATAAAGGCACAATTTCTTCTTATTATAATCGGCTCAATCTTGATTGGATATTCCTTAAAACATTAACTAAGTCTTGGGAGTTGGGTTTGCTGTACAGACTCGACAATATTTCAGCAATATTATCCTGACACTGGGCTATTATTTTTCTCCTGCAAAAACACTTTATTACTATCATTCATTACTGATTTAACGAATCATTAAATAACTTTCACGAACAGTCATCTTCATAGTAAACTTGGTGTTAACATGTATATCCTAGAAGATGACCTTCCAAGTGCATACCGAGTGACAAGTTTCAAAGCAGAACATAGGCGAATAGCATGGAAAATCACATATTTGCAGTTTATTTCTCACCACTTTTATCTACAAGAATGGTAATGGTGTCTATCGAAAGAGAATTATTTTCTGAACATCCTGATACCAAAATACCTACTAATTAACAGTTTTGTATCGTGACAGAATATTTTAAACATTTTCAAAATTAAAAGATGAGCAGCCATGACATGCTAATTTGGAAAAGTTTTCTACTGTCAAAGCAAATATTTTCAATTATTTATTTTAATTCTGATTTAACATCATTAAAAAACTACGAAAGTACAATCATTTTGTTTTACCAAAAATTGAAAAATAAACACGTAGTATAATTGAACTAAAACAATAACTACCTACAACAAATATTCAAATGGTCCTTCTATTTGTTATTAATATTTCCACCCTTTTGCGCTTTGAACTTGTTCGAGTTGTTGGTTATTAACGAGTGCACATTCGGCAATGACTAGCTCTGTAAATTTTGTTTTTAAGGCAACCTCAAGATCCCAAGAAAAGTCACAAGGATAAGGTGCTAAATCGGTAGATCTTGCCGGCCAATTAATAGTAGGTACCACGGCGATAAACACGCATTAGAATAGCCATTATTATTATTCGCTGACAATCTTTTATGGGAAACGTGTATTGGTAATAATTAAAAATGTTTGTTTTGACAGTAACAAAATAATTCGAATTAGGCATATCATGGCCGCTCACACTATTAATTTTGAAAATGTTTAAGTTATTCTGTCACCATAAAGAAACTGTTAATTATTGAGTATTTGGTATCAACATGCTCAGAAAATAATTCTCTTTCGATAGACACCATTACCATTCTTGTAGATAAAAGTGGTGAGAAATAAACTGCAAATATGTGATTTCCCATGCTATTCGCCTATGTTCTGCTTTGAAACTTGTCACACGGTATATAACGAGCATCCATCACTACTTACTTATCAACGCTACTAAACGAATCGTGATTAGCTAAGAACTCTTCAATCAAAGCTGCTACGGACTCGGGTAAATGAAACTCGTGCTGCTCGCTCTGCCAGAACCGATCGTTTGAAGAGCATATTATCAATCTTAAAAAAAAAAAAATTTTTAATCCCGATTCTCCTCACCTCCAGATCATCGTACTCACTTGTTATAAATATCGAGCATCTCCAAAAATGGCAGGTTCATCGCGAACAGAGCTTTCGGGGTCAGTGACCTGCTGGCTCCGATGGTGGCACAAATCACCTCGAGCTCTCTTATAATGAAACCTGAAACATTTCCATTACAATCGATCAATTCGACCTGAAAAATAGATCGGAGTTACCTAGCGGGAAACAATGAGTGGACGCCCCGTACTGCCTCGAGAGCATCTTGACCTTGGACAGAATAACTCCCATCAGTTCGTCGGCCGGTCTTTCCCTGATCCTCGGGAACTCCTTTTTCAGGATATTCCTCCAGATTTTCTCAACCAGGAGCGGATCGGAGTATCCGGCACAATCGATTATGGCCAGCTGGCATTCCCACAGCTCCATCGGATTCGCGAAATTCTCGTACAGCTTTAAGATTAAAAAATATCAGAATGTAAGGGCTATAAAGGCATTGGTAAAATTCTATGCAAATAAACATTAGATGTTAATAGTAGAGTAATATTTAAAAGAAATGTATTCATCAGCATCCATGTTTAATATCAACATGGCATTGACCTATAGAGGATAGGAATTAAATCACAATTATAAACATCAATCAGAATTAGAATCATAGTAATTAACCAATCAATCAAGATATAGAAACAATCAATTAAAATTATGACTAGTAAAGTTTATTTAAGTGTTGTTGTACTGTGTTTGGAACTCTTCACACTTCCTTGTTAGCGCCTACCCTCCTTCCGAGTTTACGACAAGAATATGAGTTATCCATTATTACAGTTAAAGTGGCTTGACATTTCTGACATTGACAGATTGATTAGTATGATCAACTGTCACAAAACCACCCACCTGCGATATCTGATAGAGGCCGGAATTCAAGACGACGATCGCTTCCTCGGCGTTCGGGTGCAACCCGCGAATATTCATCACGGCGTTCAGGATCTTCTCTTGGACCTTAGCGATCTCCAGCTTGTCTTCCAGGTCCTTGAGGAAGACGCCCAGGTAAGGGGCGTACCCGATCTTGTCGCTCCTCATGCTCATGATGGCCCTCGAGAGGTACTCGAGCCTCTTCTTCAGATCGATATTGTGCCTGGAATTGATCAAATCAAAATAAGTAATGAACCGTTACGGTTACGACGACGACCTCACACCCACCCTGTCTTGGAGGCCATGTTGTTCAGGACTTTGGCGGCCTGCGAGTAATTACCGCTCGTCTCGTAGTACTTCCACAGCAGGTCCATAACCTCCGAATTCTGGTCGTTCGATTGCGACGTGTGCAGGAGGAACGTCTCCAGAGACGGCTTGTCTATTTTGATTAGGGCACTCGTCATCTGACGGGCGATCATCCACTCGTACAGGGCCACGTGTAGGAGCTCGTCGGGGTATTCCAGAATCTCATCGATCAGCGTCTGTATCTGTGAAACGAATAAAAGGTTAGATCTTAGATAAGGTATTTTATTAAACAACAAGCACTTTTTTTAAGACACTTTAAAAAAAAATGTTTGATCAAATTAAATGTTAGAAAAATCAAGTGACTGCTCATGTGCGTGAAGTAAAAAAAAATACTTACTGCAAACGAAACAGGAGGCTGCATTGATGAATTTAAAACGCTGGCATTTAACGAAGGATTAGTGGCGCTCAACTGCTGTATTTGTTCATTTAAGACTGTGTTCAACATTTTCGTTACCTGCTGGTACACATCCATCCTGCAATTACAGAAGTTCAAATTACAGAGCTCATTAGATATTTAACGATCTATTTGTTAATTAAGGATACTTTTTGATATGCCGGAGAGGAAACTTAAATTCAGATTTAAATTTATCGTGAGTGGGTCATTGTAACACCTCCACTGCGACCGAAGGTCCATTGTGGCTGGGAGGATGCTGTTTTTATCCCGTTTAAGAAGAACAAGAAATTGTGTTCTTCAATTTAATAAAACAAGTGACCTACCTATCCCACTTCTGTAATTATGACTAAAGTGCAATAATTTTTAAGAGTAAATACCTTTTCTGGTAGAACTGGAAACTCTGCGAGTCACTGACAGGATCGGCGTTCTTGTAGTAGTGCTCGGCGATGTTTTCCGGGTCGAATTTCTTGGCGCACACGACGCACAGCTCGACGATCGCCCGATAAGCCTTCAGAAACATGAACTGTTTGCAGATTTCGTCCAGATTGACGCAGGGCGCGATCGACTTGCACAGCTCCAGAGCCGTCGCGACCATCTCCTCTTTTTCGTCCACGTTCTGCACGCTCCTGGATGTGGTCAAGATCTCGTTCGCCTAAAAAATCACTGTTTACAAATTATTCTTTCTAAAACAGTCGCACTTACCTTAGAGTAAGCCGCATCTTCGGGCTTATAAAGACTGGGACACACTTCCCTCAGCTTCGCGCTGATCGAATCCACTGAAGCGTTATCGCCCAGATAACTGTTGACCAGAGCGTTGATCAGGTAGGAGCAGATGTTCTGCCCGTACAGGAACAGATCCTTGAAAGCGGTGACCTGCAGGCTGTTCTGCTGGTCCTCGGGCAGGGTGCTGATCAGCGTGTGCGACTGGTGCTCGCACAAAATCCTCCAGAAGCCCAGGATCTGGCAACAGTGGCATACAAACACCTTCAGCGCGTCCAGGGAGTTCCGCTCCTCGAGCTGGGCATCCTGGATTGTGCCCGAACGACCGGGGTTCATCAGCGTGGTGGTGTTGTTGAGCGACGACTGGTTCGCGGCGGTGCTGCAGAGTGACAGCTGGGTGTTTGTCACGAGGAAGTTATGCAGGGCGTTCAGGTTGTGCAGGATCTGGATGCAGTCCAGACTCGTGATCGAGCTGGTACTCTGTGAATTAATCATAACTGCTATTTAATTGATCCTCGAGATTCAAGAAAAATTACTTACGATGGCCGTTTTGGAATCCAACAGCACCCTCTCCACACACCTACGGTTCCAGACCGGTCTTAAAATTCTGCCCAGATACAAGTACAACCCGTTGTGTTTGGCAGAAAACATGTAGGAACTGCCTGTGTCGAATATGGACGATTGTCCCATATTTTGTTGAGCGGGATTTGAACTTTCGAGGGTATACTGCGCTTGCCGGTAACTGGGACGAGGTGTCGATATTACGTTCGGTGAGAACATTGTCTGACCTACCAGAACAAAAACACTGATTAGTAATATAATTGAGTCTGAAAATGGAATCCTATTTTAATGACAACATACCGAGGGTTGTCTGAGACATCATGTTGAACCCAGGCGACACTTTCGGTTCTCCCCCGAACACGAAAAAAGCCCGGGCGGCGTAGTCGGCGGTGTTGTAGTTCTCCTCGCACTCCAGCGACGCCAGGATCAAGCTGGTGGCACAAGCCTGATCCTCCTTCTCAATCACGAAGAAGGCCTTCACGGCTTCGCTGTCCTGACCCTGACTGTCAATCAGCAGCTGTCGGAGGATGTCGACCGGTCTCACTTTCAGGAACACGTGCACACCCTGCGACGTCAAGATCACGTACTTCTTGGGAGGTTCGAAGTGCTGCCTCACCACCAGAGGGGCCGCCTCTTCGCTCGGCAGCAGCAAAGTGTTATCGGTGCGAATCTAATAAACAGCTCAGTTAGTTTTATCTCCTTCGAAACGAACAGTCCTCGCTCACTCACCTCGGCCACGGCGAGAGCGGGCCCATCCAGGTTCAAAGTCGTGTACGTCTCCATGAGATTCATCCCAAACGGAAACATGTCAGAGCTGACGCACCACAAGACGTCCTTCTCGTTGATCGTCGAGAGCAGGAGCAGGTTCCTGTCCCGATAGTGGGCCATGTGGACGCATCTGGGCCGGATGGTGATGTTCGCCGAGTAGCCGGGCGGGAGACGGACGTGCAGCAAGCAGAGCTTGTACGGGCGCTGGTTGTGCGGGCCGGTTCCCACTCCCGTGGCAGTCAGATAGAAGCGGACGCCCGTCTGGGTGATGGCGACCAGGTGGATGTTGTGTGACTCGGATGCCTCGACAGGCGATATGCTGACGATGGGGCGGAAGTTCTGGCTGTCGAGGGTTCTGAGGACACGGAGGAAAATTAATTAGCGATGCACATTACGATACGATAGTACTTCACTTACTTAACAGTGTTCATGGCTTGATGGACCAGATTGCTTTGTGAAATACGAGTGATCTTGTAGAAACAATTCCCTTTTTCTCCTAAATCGTAGACTTCGATGCATCCCTTCTCGGTGAGGACGTAAAGAATATGCCTAGAATTATCCACTGCGATCTGTGAGATCCCATCTTCCTCGCTAAGTGCAGCGTTTATAAACGAAGGTACCAGGAATGATAATGTGCTGGTTGAATGGTTGACCTTTTTAAAACGTTTTCCAAACCAACCGCTCTCCGCCTATTCAGAAACAAAACGTTTGCGTTCAATCATAATCAATGACATAAATAAAAATAAACTCCAACCTGATAGGTTATTTCAAACAGGGATCCCTCCTTGCTCCCCAAAAATAGCCTCCCGAGGGCGGTGCCGGTTACGCAAGAAATAGAAGACCCGTCCGTCGGTATCGTGAACACCGGATCCGGGATGAGCTGTATTTCATCGAGGGGGTCCTTGGTGCAAGCGGAAAAAGTGACACCGAGAACGATTATGTCGACGGCGGTCGTCAGGACGAGGAGATACTTTATGAAATTGTGGAAGACTCCCGGTTTCGGTCTGATCAGTCCGACGCAGAGGATCGTTTCGTTCAGTCCATCGAAATAAGCTAGATCAGCGTTCTCTTCATAGGTCCATATGTATATGTCGCTGTCTACGGTCAGCCAAGCTCTCCCTATCTCCGGGAACAATCCCATCATACAATGACATTGCACATCTGTCATATGTTAAGGATATATTGTGAATAGAAAAAAAGTGTCACCACTACCACAAGTTTGACAAGTCACATGTTTAAGTGTCAATAGTCAAGTTTTAATGCAATAATTAATTAAAGTGTTGTCTGAACATTATATTGACAAATATTGGCAACCCTATAAATAATAATATAAAAAAAGGATACGGTTAAAGTGCTCTAGTACTTCAGCTGGTAAAGGTATGTGACTGGTTTCCTTTATTTGAGCCATACTGTTTGGTCGAAATTGAATCCCGCCAAGGACAGGATAATCGTTGTCTGTCAAACCGCTAGCGGTGGGCCCCGATTGACCATTCACGTTCATGAGTGTTAGTAAAGTTGGAGCTGCCGAATCCGATGCTATCGCTTTGTCCACATTTCTGGCAGCCAGTTCCATTTTCTGGACTGGCACTCGAGTGTGCTCGAAAGACTGATTCATTTTTGAAACTTTAGTGTTTTCAAATAGAGTTTGGCGGTTAGTCGGCGTAAAGCTAACCTAAAATTTTTCTTGATGGGAGTTTTTATTCCTTTTGGTTCCAGGTAACGAAAAAGGAAGCATCATCGTAAGAACGCCACAATTTAATGTAAAAATTAGTCTGTGAGTTCTTAAAATCGATAAACAAATAAATACAACAATCGAAAAACTGAAACTAACGAACCACTTTTCCTTTGGACATCAGCAGAAGAATTTTTTTAATTTTAATTTTTAATAGACGCAGACGCCGACAGTGATGACGTCAGTGGGCGGGGCCAACGGCCAGGGTTCCATATAAACAAACGCTGTTTACAGGTTTGACGTTTACAGGTTTGCCAGTTCTGATGGAAGTTGTCTCGTCAAACATCAAAGCTCTAAAATGAGGTCTCTCATTAGTAGAACTGCAAAAGTGCTGCAAATGTGATGGCATTTTATACCCTTAGGATAACAACTATACTTTTCCCAATGAGATAATCATCCTTCAATTCAATCTGTAAATTAAAAAAACAATTACCCATTGCCACTACCTGTTGCATGAATTTGCTGGCAGGATATTCTTACCTCAACGCTAGGTATTAGGTTTTGTTTTTCATGCTGGCGGGTACTGTTCCACGAATTATTTTAAGTTCCGCCTCGAACTCCATTCTCTCAACATGGCCAGATTCCACAGCATTTTCACCTTTGGAAAATGTTTTGGTTTCTTCGTAAAACAAACACCCAAATCAAACCACTCAATCAATAAATAAATACCGACAGACGTTAAAAAATAACCCACACAGCACAGTTATATTTCAGTAATATTGCAGATTGCAGAAAGATTGCACCGAAATATTTGAAATGTTTCCACAACATTGCACAATCTCTCTGCAACGTTGCAGCAAGATTGCAGCAACGACTAAATGTCCAAAACTTGCAATATTTCAATGAAATATTGCAGAAATATTGCTGAGAAATATTGTGGCAATCTTTCTAGAAAATATTAGAAAATAGAATTATGTCTATTTCATTTTTTGCATTTTAAACGGCCTATCATAATGTACTACAATTATCAGTGTTCATTTGATTTAGTAAATGAATAGAATATGATAGATTGATATAAATGGGTGTCCCAAGATTTCTTTATCAAGGGATATCCGCGTTATTTAAAAAAATAAACAAATGAAATTCGGGAAATTTCAACCATACCCCTAAGGCTTTGCAGCTGCACCCTCAATGCCGCTTTACGCCTTTCCACCCCTAAGTAATCATCCCCTACTTTTTTTTTTCAAATATGACACCCCCATATTTTTTTTGCTCGACAGGATTGTTGACTTCTTTCTGAATACAATGTCACACGATTTTTTTAAATCGAGACATATCTAGCACGCCGAAAACAAATATAATACCATAACAAACGAGGGTCGTCCAAGAGTAATAATTAACATTTAATATGACATTAAAACCACAGACGCAATTATTTTTATCAACGCCTATACCAGTAACACCGGTATTACTAGTTAAGGTGGTTGGAGGAAACATTAACACAAAAAACAAGAAATTACAACTCCTTGACAACCCTCGTTTGTTATGATATTATATTGTTTTCGGCGTGCTAGATATGTCTGGATTTAAAAAAATCGTGTGACATTGTATTCAGAAAGAAGTCAACAATCCTGTCGAGCAAAAAAAATATGGGGGTGTCATTTGAAAAAAAAAAGTAGGGGATGATTACTTAGGGGTGGAATAAGGCGTAAATCGGCATTGAGGGTGCAGCTGCAAAGCCTTAGGGGTATGGTTGAAATTTCCCGAATTTCATTTGTTTATTTTTTTAAATAACGCGGATATCCTTTGATAAAGAAATCTTGGGACACCCGGTATATTACTCCTTGATCTGCTCAAAACTTAATGAAAATTAGATACTACATTTTCATTTTATTATATTACACATATGTACTTCTTTTTATTTTCTTCTAAATATACAGGGTGTCCCATCAGCTTATTCGAAGCGGTCTCTGTAGGCCAAACGATTGATTTTTTCCAAAAATTTTTTGCAAATTCAAGTACAGGAGCACAATGGCCATAATTTAAAATTACTTTGGAGTATACAGAGTGTCCCATATGACAGTGGCATACCAAAGTTATGTTTTTTTAAATGGAATGCTCCTATGTTATTGCATTTTTAGATTGTCTGAGAAGAGAAAATAGGATTGGCTTTTACAGTTGGTGTTTAAATTCAGAAGTTTTTGAGTTATAAACAAGTGAAAATCGTCATTTTTCAAGTTCAAGGTCCTGTACAATGAAAACGGTTCAAGATAGAGAAAAACGTCTTACATGTCCCTATTTTAACTTTTTATGTACTATCCTATGGTATAGAAACATTTGTACTTTCTTTGATTTTTTTATTTGGCGACGCGTGGAGAAATCTCAGAATTTTTCAAATTTTTTATCACCCTGTATAAACATTTCATCTACATCATAGGATAGTACATGAAAAAGTAAATAAATGGGGACATGTAAGCCGTTTTTCTCTATCTTCAGTCGTTTTCGTTGTACAGGGCTTTGAACTTGAAAAATTACGATTTTTACTTGTTTATAATTCAAAAACTTCTGAATTTAAACACCAACTGTAAAAGCCAATCTTATTTTCTCTTCTCAGACAATCTAAAAATGCAATAACATAGGAGCATTCCATTTAAAAAATCATAACTTTGATATGCCACTGTCATATGGGACACTCTGTATACTCCAAAATAATTTTAAATTATGGCCATTGTGATCCTGTACTTGAATTTTCAAAAAGATTTTTGAAAAAGTCCATCGTTTGGCCTACAGATACCGCTTCGAATAAGCTGGGACACCCTGTATGTGTAACGGAATTTCTGCTTTGATGAAAATCATAAACCCAAATCTATTTTTAAATGTTTTTAAATCGGCAATTAGGATACAATTATGACCCGCCAAATCCATTAGATTGCAAGCTCGCACTACGCATATGTGACCGTCTTTTGTGGTTTTGGGGAGTGATTGGTTACTGGTTCTGTTATGTTCTCTTCCTTGTCCTTGTCCCTTCAACGACAAAACTAACTAACAACCATCTTCTGTTTCTGTTGTTCTTTCTTCATTCTTCATGTTTTTTCTCGTCTCTTCGCATTCACCGTTCACTTATATTTGCTTTTGCTTTCACCCTCATCTCATCAAAACATTAAATGAGAAACTAATAATCGCAATGAGGTTAATGAGAAACTTAATGACCGTAATGAGTACCTAATGATCGTAATGAGAAACTAATGAATTGTTGGTTCTGTGCTAATGAGCTAAACACAAACAGGCTAGGTATAAAGAGTTCTTCTGTGGGTGAGCTACCCCAAATCCTTATACAATATACATCGACAGTTCCAGTGTTTCAGTTAGCAGTGCCTGTGCAGTTCTTTTTTTGTGTATTGTGTAATCAATCGGTAGTCGCAGTCGACCACGTAAAATACCACGTTTTCTCTTCAAGGTGTCTTTTTGAGTTCTACCTGAATTAGTATTACCTTAATACTGACTAATACTAATAATATCTTATCCTTATAAACTGACTGAGTTCGAGTAAACCCTCTCATACATCGTTTCTAATAAATAAGGTAAGTACCTAGATAATTTTTTAATTTATATTTTTTTAACAATAATAAGGTCTTTCTTTTGCCAGCTTAAGTTTAAAGCACGCAATAAATACACCATGAACCTACATCTGTGTTGAAAATCTGCTTTTAGCTCAATTTTAATCATTACATATTTTGTAGTGTAAACTACCTTTTAAAATTGAGATCCTGCGTCATGCGTAGTAAATCTGTAATGTAGCCCCCAGACGGAATGGTTTTGAAAAAGAAGAACCCCTTTGACGTTTGAAATGTGAACTTGTCTGTCATGAATGACTGTTTGGATTTCCCGCCCTGAAGGTTTGATTTGAATTTAAAGTTCTCCCTCCCTGATTTCAAATAAATGACCACATCGCTTACTTACCGTTTGTGGTCGTCGTTTACCTTTGGCTCATGATTTACCTGGGCTCGTGTTTTACCTTTTGGCTCGTGATCATTACCTTGGCTCGTGTTCGTCTAGTTTTTCACCTTGTTTGGACCATCCGTTGTGTTTGTGTAATAACCTTTATTTTGGTTCGTTCGTAGCAAACGCTACGAAAATACTTTGAGAGAGTCTTTTGTTGAGAGATAGGAGATTTAATTTAAAAGACAGAGTTTCCCCTTGAATGAATTGATTTATTGACTTTTAAATTGATTTGAATGTTTAGTCTGTTTACCCAGTGATCCCAAAAAGGGTTTTCCTCCTAAGAAAGTTTATAGTCACGAGGAAAAAAAAGAAAACCCAGTGAAAAGAACCGACCTCGGACTTGCAAAGTGCCAAGAAATAAAATACAAAAATATACAAGAAAAACACACAACGAAACACATACAATGAAACGACGACATGCTAGAATCAAGCATTCGCTTGGGCGTTGAGGGGTGAGAACTAATCTCTTGTATTATGGTAACCTATCATTTTAACGTTAGTCTTTGCGAACCGTTTAGTACCTGTAAAGAAAAGACATAACAAAACACACATAAATTAGACCTTGTTGATGCGGAAGCCTAATCGACTTTCTCAACACCCCGGACTAATAGAAAAGACGTAATAAAACACACATAAATTAGACCCTTTGATGCAAGAAGCCCAATCGACTTTCAATACACCTCCGCGGACTAATACCAAATAAATAAAATCGATTCCAAAGGACATCCAACGTTAAAATGAGACATAACCTATACAACAGATTGAAGCGTCGTTGTCTGACGTTGCGATTCGTGAATCAAACATGCAAAATCATATCGCCGTTTCATTTAGGATTTTACATAAAAATACACCAGGACAAAAACATAAAATACAAGAGACACAACACATAACATCGTCACCGTTTTGGTGCTAAATTGACATTGATAAACAAATCTGTTATATTCAGGAAGACCACATTTTATCTTTCTATTTCAAAGACTCATACCTCCTGAAAAGGAAACAAGACACACAAAAATGCAAGTAAAAAAACAAATAAATAGATCAGGCGAGTAAATAAATGGCAGCAATAAATAAATAGGTCAGAGCAAGTAAAATCAGTAGCAATCAAAACAAATAAATAGTTTAGAGTCCAGGAAATATGAAATACAAAATGAGGCCAAACATATTATATAGCAGAGGCGTTATCGATCCGTAAAAAGACAGTCCTCGATAACAATTTAGAAAAGAAATCAAATTCATCTGTAAAGTGTGTCGCTCGCATTCCAAAACAATAAAATTTCAATTTAAATAAAAGGATGAATGATCAAACAAGTCACAAGTGAAATTAATTTAGCACAAAACAGATTAAAAACAAAAGAAAGGCAAATGTTCATTAAATTGACGATAATGACAAAGAAGTTAAAAATTCACCAATAAAATGCAATCAAAGATATAATAAAATTATACAGTGTGATCGTTTAAATAGTTTCATGAATAAAATGTAAATAAAATTGTTGAGAGCAGAAAAAGTTGAAAATACAAAGAAAATGTGAACATGGTAAAATAAATTGTTAGAGAAATGTGCTTGATCAAAATAATAATAATAATAATAATCAAAAAGGCATGTGCTGGCTCAAGATTTCAATAAATAAATTTAAATAATTCAAATAAACAAAGAGATTGAATGAAAACGTGGGGGTTAAAAATGAATCATGCTTTCTGTAAAACGTGGTGTTATACAATTGGTGTTTAAAAATGGGGCCCTTCCTGACTATAAACTACCTGCACTAATTGTATGATTTTCATGAGATAAATTAAAAGTCGAGCAGCACGTGTTAATTTACCAATTAAAATAGATAGCAATTGTAAACCTCTTTACACACAGAAATAATTATTAAAACGCTATGGGCATGGGCCCCATAACAATTAAACAAAAGCCACGTGCGCCTCCTTACCATTGGCTTTTAAACAAATCATGTTTCAAACAATAAATAAACAGTAAAAGGTAAGAGCTAGTCTCTTGTAATATTGCAATAACAAATAAATAAGAAAAAGAATAAACTCACGTGTGTAGTAGGCACAAATAAACAAATAACAAATGCTGGGAGTGTATAACCAAAAACAGCTGAGCTTGACGGCCCGTGTTCACTCTCTCGATGTCAGTAATAAAGTGAAGTCGAAGTCTGACCGCTGAGGGTTCACTAATGACAATTGCGTACCACGTTTTTGGATACATCGAGTGACGGACAAAAATGACGTTTCTGCTTTGAAAGCTTGAAAAGTGACAAGTGACATTTGAATTCACAGAATATAACTGAATAGGATCGACTCTTAAGTTTACAATTTTTAACATGCGCAGTTGTCATATGGTTTGGGTCCTTTCAATTTAAAATTATTTTTCGGTAAAACAGCAGCACACATCTACTTATACTATAACGTCTTCACCTTATCATATCTCAAACAAAGACAATTTACAAAACCTGATGTATTTAGAACTTTATTATTTTATTTACTTACATCCTCATGAATTAATTATAATATATACCTAATCCTAGAGTACAGATACAATTTATTTGTACATAATTATTGTTAGAGTAGAGCAGTTATTATTAGTCACATCACATATTATCATCCACCAAACTTGCATGATCCGCCATTGTCATCTTAACCAGACAAACTTTTGTAAAGAACAATGCGTAGGTAGATGGTAGATGACTCTTAAGAGTCATTTTTGGGTTGTAAGGTACCTAGGTAATAATTGGCAGCGCAGAAATCAAAAGGTATGTTGGAGGGAACCGTGGTCAACTTGAAGTACTTCAAGTACCTACAAAAAGATTAAACACATAAAAACTGGTGCTGGTGCTACCTGCTGGCTGACTAAGGGAGAACTAAGTCACTCACTGAGTGACCGAAGACAGCGCCTACTATTGTTGAAATTTCGAAAGATTGCAGCAATATTTCTGAAATGTTGCAGAGCAACATTGCAGAACAATATTTCTGAAATATGTCTGCAATATTTCTGCTGCAACATTTAGTGCTGTGTGGGAAGTACCTAACTGAACTGCCTAATTTTAACTAAACTAAAATATTCAGTATTCATTCACTAATGTCATCACTAATGGCGTCACTAATGACTTCAGTAATGGCTTCACTAATTACATCAATGTCAATGGCAATTGGCGACTGGCGGAGGAGGGGGTGAAAACATCACATCAAACTTCAGGAAAAAACACGACAACTGACAACAATGACCACGTGAAGGGTTTGTTTGTATGGAACCAGAACCGCTTAGCCCCACCCTATGACGTCACACTGGTGGCGTCTAATTAAAATTTGATTATATTGACATTAATGATAGAACTAGCCAATAGACATTGACAGAATTGATGTAGGTGACAACAACTAATTCTGTCAATAACCAGATCCTAAAGACAGCAGTGCTCACTACTTCTCGACTGTCTGTCTTCTTAACCTCATTTTTATGCAGATCCAATAGTGACAGTCACAATAATAAAATATTACCCAACTTTGCTCTAAATTTCGAAACATTTCAGAAAGGTAAATACAATTGACAGTCTCTATAACATCGAGCTTGAAACATGAATTAACTTAATCAAGAAACTCTATTGTAAATCAACCATTAAGTGTAATTTTTTCATAGGTCACTTCCTGTGAGTCCATCACTGCTTATCTATTCTAAAAATAGCAGCTGCTTACTCTAATCGGAAACACGAGCAGATAAATGAAGAAATAGTTCACAAACAGCTTGAAAATTGAACGCAATTCCTTCGATAACATGAACAGAACTGAAAACGGCAGTGCTAACTAGTGTTGGGAGTATTCGAATACCAGAATCGAGATGTATTCGATTCTCACAAGTACTCGCATGTCTCGATTCTCTCAAGTACTCGGTGGTATCGATTCTTGCCGATTCCGACGTCAGAACAGAATTCGAATACTTGAAAAACATTCGAGTACTAGCATTCGAATACTAGATCTCGGATGGTCGCTTCACTCGCTTCTTGTCTTATGTCTCGGATCGTGGAGCGATTCTCGGCTCGGATGTGGGATCGGCGATTTTCGACGTCAGAAAAGAATTCGAATACTTTAATACGAGTACGAGTACAAGATCTCGGATGGGATGATCCGGATGATGAATGTCTCGGGTCTCGCCTCGCGTCTCGATTCTCGGATGTGGAATCGGAACTCCTAATCGTGTCCATATTTTTATTGCATTGCCGGATTGCCGCTATTATTATTTATTTTTATTATTGTGTTGTATTGTCTACAAACTACTGCAGTCGCTTATAGACTAGATGAAATATGAAATCTATCTTTAATCTCACATTCCAAATATAAAATAAAATGTGTTTTACCTACCTATAGGTACCTACCGTATCATCATTCATTGTTTTAATTTTAATTTTAATAATTTTTAATGACTTGAATATGTACTGAATATGGGTACCTTTCGCAGTCATTTAAGTAATTATTTTAATTAATAATTTAACATTACTATTATCCTTATAAATTTTACCTATATACCTACCTACTTATACAAAAAGATCAAATTGTTTAAATTTTTCATACAGATCAGGTAGGTACCTACCTGCCCGTAATAATAATTGTATCCAACTTACAGTTTTTTGGTGTACTGAAAATAAAATGAAGTTCACATAATTATAAGGTCATACCTATAGGTAGGTACCTAAGTTAATATTCAACACGATCCCGATATACCATAATATGCATATTACTTATAGTAAAAAAGTTAATTTGTTAAGTTCCGTCTCCGTCTCGATCCTCGTATTAATAATAATATTAATAATATAATAATAAGTACCTATAACTAAGACAACTTCGGGAAAAGTCAATGCGGGACACTATATGTAGCAGGAATAGGAATCAAGGTCAAGCGGCTTCGACCTTCGACCAGCAGAATCGATCCTTATCCTTGTTCTCGTAGTACTCGTACTCATTCATATCGTCAGTCAGTATTCGAATACTGAAGCATTCGAGTAGTAGTAGTAAAGTAGTATAATAGGTAGTATAGGTATCGGCAACAGCCCGATTCCGGAGTCCCGAGCGCGGCAGAATCGATCTTTGGTCTGGTACTCGTATCGTCAGTATTCGAATACTGAAGTATTCGATTCTGATAAGTATTCGAGTACTGAGGTCTCGATTCTTGAAAGTATTCGATTCTGCCCATCACTAGTGCTAACACAGCTCGAGACTTCCTGGAGATGAATCACGACATGAATGGGACCAGAACCAACGGCGCTGATGTAGTGCAAGACGGGGTCTCCGCTCGAGAGATGATGGAAGGCTCAGGCCTGACGTATAATGATTTCATCATCTTGCCCGGATACATCGACTTTCCACCTGGTGAAGTTGATTTAACGTCCCGATTGACCAAGAAAATTACTCTAAAAGCACCTCTGGTTTCATCTCCGATGGATACAGTCACTGAGAGTGAAATGGCTATCGCTATGGCTGTAAGTATAGGTAGAGGTAGAGACTCCCTCATGGTTATAACGATTCAGTTTATGTGGTGGTAATTTCAGGACAGGGGGTACCATCTGGTACAGTTTATATTTATTTATAGTCATAGGGAGGTTTAGAATTAGGGCAAAAATTAACTGAATTGGTTAAATAATTAGGGAGATATCCTCTAAAATAAATATTTCATAACCCATAGCTTTGCGGCGGAATTGGAATAATCCACCATAACTGCCTACCCTCGTACCAAGCGAACGAAGTAAGCAAAGTGAAGAAGTACAAGCACGGGTTCATTCACGACCCCGTCGTCCTTTCGCCTACCCATACGGTCGCCGACGTCCTTCAAGTGAAAAAAGAGAAGAACTTCTCCGGGATCCCGATCACCGAGAACGGTAAACTTGGGGATAAACTAGTGGGAATGGTTACTTCTCGTGACATCGATTTCCTCGATGGTGATTACGGCGTTCATACCCGTTTGAGCGATGTAAGTCAAAAAAATCTTTCACTAACCACTTCCAATTAATATTTTATAAACATTCCAGATTATGACCAAATTTGAATGTCTAATTACTGCCCAGTCCGGAGTAACCTTAGCCGAGGCCAATTCGATCCTCCGGAAGAGCAAGAAAGGGAAACTGCCGATCATAAACGCCGAAGGCAAACTGGTCTCTCTGATCTCGAGGACTGATCTGAAGATTGCGAGAAATTTCCCATTCGCTTCCAAAGATAATAACAAGCAGCTGATCGTCGGAGCGGCTATTGGAACCCGAGATGAGGACAAAACACGGTTGAACTTGCTGGTCCAAGCGGGAGTCGACGTTGTCATCCTTGACTCGTCCCAGGGAAACTCCATATACCAGATCGAGATGATTAAATACATAAAAAATACTTTTCCTAACTTACAAGTCGTTGCAGGGAATGGTAGGTCTTTTTATTTAGTCTTGATCCTTATTGTCAAATTTATAATTATTATTATTCTCTGTTTCAGTTGTCACAATAAGACAGGCGAAGAATTTAATCGACGCCGGAGCGGACGCGTTGAGGGTCGGCATGGGCAGCGGCAGTATCTGCATCACCCAGGAAGTTATGGCGGTCGGGCGACCGCAAGCTACAGCTGTTTACAAAGTGTCTGAATTCGCCAGACGGTTCGATGTTCCTATTATCGCGGACGGGGGGATCCAATCAATCGGGCATATCATTAAAGCCCTTACGCTCGGAGCTTCAACAGGTTTGATATTTTATTATTAAGTTTTTTTATTATTCAGCCTGGAGACCGATTCGAAGATATTTTTCTCTAATTATCTTAATAAAGCAGTCAGAAATTCCTTTAACATTGAAGCCAGATTATGCAAAGTCACTCAATTCAGTGTTGATGGATAACAGGGTGACCGTTAATGTTATTTTTTTTTGTGAACAGAGTTAACTTGAGAGTGACAGTTTCATTTCATTGCAGTAATGATGGGGTCTCTCCTGGCCGGAACGACCGAGGCTCCGGGCGAGTACTTCTTCTCCGAAGGTGTCCGTCTCAAGAAGTACCGCGGAATGGGCAGCCTGGAGGCGATGGACCGGAAGGACGCGACCGGGGCCGCCATGGATCGGTACTTCCACAGCAACTCTGATCACCTGAAGGTGGCCCAGGGGGTGAGCGGCTGCATCGTCGACAAGGGATCCGTCAGGAATTACATATCGTACTTGCAGTGCGGCCTGAGGCACGGCTGTCAGGATATCGGGGCCAGGTCTCTCGTCAAACTGAGGTGAGTTTTTGTTAAAACCTTATCTCTTAGTAGTGGAAAGCATGAGAGACGGAGAAGTCATGAGAAAAGTGATCTCCAGTCTTGGTTAGAGGAAGCTTATTGAGAAGAAATTATAAAACACAAAAAAAATACAAAATTGTATTGAGAGTCGTTTTTATTTTTCAGGGATATGGTTCATAATGAGCAGCTTCGCTTCGAAATCCGGTCTCATTCGGCTCAAATGGAAGGGAATGTCCATAGCTTGTTTTCTTACGAAAAGCGCTTGTTCTAATTACCAATACCAAATTTTTAGATGCGATAACTAAGTGGCGACTGTGATATTTTTACCACTTTTTTTTTGTCTTGTTTTATTTCTCTTGTTCAAGAATCAGGGCTTATTATTATATAAATATACAAATCTACAGTAGATTTAACGGGTCGTTTAGTACTTTTTATAACAGGCTCTCACACCAGCACCAGTATCTACTGGATCTAACACTGGTACTAGCACTAACACTACTAGCGCTACTACTACCTCCAACGGCTCGTTTATTGATTGATAATAATTATTATACAAAGATTTGTTGCTATTTTTATCAGTTAGTTGTTTGTTCTTTAATTAATTATATGATATTTAATTTGTCATTTGCGGATCTGTTATATAGTAAGTAGTCGTCGAATCAAGCTTAAAGAAGGGTTGTTTGTTGTCTGTTATGTGCCATAGATTTTAACGAAGATTGTAATGTTACAGAGGAATAAAAGTTACCCTATTTTTAGTTTTTCACTGTATTCCTCCTGTTTATTATCAACTTACATTTATTCAGAGAGTAGGTAGGTGGGTGATCTTCACCTCTTTTTTTAAATCTGTACCCAAGTTTTTTCAAACTGATATTCCACAATTCCTAGGAGAGAAATAAATATAAGTTCGCCAAGAAACTACGATTTATGAATTCTTAGTTATCTAGAAATATAAATTTATGAACTCTACAGCAGATTGGTATTTTGACTATGTTTTATCGTCAAAATATTCTTCATGTATAGTGCCAATTAGACTGTCAAAATTAATGCAAGCGATAAAATTATCCAAATAAAGCCCGACTCTGCTTTACCATTAAATTTTTTTAAATTTCTTCTAAGGAATGACATAATTTTTTCTCTCTCATTAACGGTCACAGATATAAAGAAACTATAAAAGAACAAAAAAATCTGAATAAAACAGAAAACTCACTTCGTAATTTACAATTCACCAGGGGCGTACCGCAAAAGAAAGTTCATACAATGGGGCATGATGACCCATGAAAAAATATTTTCCTGTATATTCTCACAACCATTTAGCATAATATGCCCAATGATGAAAGTTCGACAAGTAGAGCTACATATAACTCAAAAATTATGAGGGCTATAAAGAAAAAATACAATTTTCTAATTTTTTTAATTTTAACAACCTGTAGGTAGATCGGTAAGAAAGCGGTTACGGACCTGAGTTTATATGAAATTTTACTAATTTTAGGCATAAAATAAACCAACGAATTACCTCCTTTTGTATGTATACTGTATTCCAAGGTATAAGGAAACTCGTAAATTATATTGCCATTATTAAGCTGTCCACAAATTACCCCTTAACAATAGAAAGGAATGTAAATAAACACCTCTGGAGGCCAAGGTTGCTGAAGCCGGTCAGGGCCGTATTAAGGTTTAGGCATCGTTTCGTTTCTACAAAAACGGCTGGAGAGTAGAATGTGTCCTGAATTTTACTATTTAGGCTTCATTTAGATTTTTTAGTCTATTTCGTTATAAAAAATACACTATTGAGGACGGCGTCACTTTACGAAAATCACCCAAACTCATCAAATGTCAACCGAAAAAGGTTAAAGGAAAAGCGTAAAAATGGTTAAATTTTGATAACCGTTTATGAGCACTTTTTTGAAGGAATTTTACTGAAATTTTTATAGTATACATATAGACAAGTATACTAAAAAGTAAAAACCTTTAACTTTAAAAAATTTCAAGAAGAAATAGAAAAAATATTCGAATTATTTTGAAAATTTTGAAAAAAAAAGTTTTTGACATGGTGTTTATTTCACTAAAATTTAAAATTTTCAATTTTAAAAACTTTCCTGTAACTTTTTCCTAATTTAAAGGTAGCGTAAAAAAAACTTCTCCTTAGTACGGTCCATTGTCGCCATAATCCATATCTGCAGACAGTTTACACTGTTTACAGATATTTTACAGTACTTATTACTTACGAGTTTCCTTATACCTTGGTATTTAGGAACATCTGATGTATATATACAGGGTGTTGATTTTCAAAGCGGGCCATAGGGGATTAGCATTGCGAAAGTGGTTTTTGAGGATTCCTGCTTGCCGTGTAAACCGACAGAAATGGTTTTGGTATCAAAATGAAGCTAAAATTATTGCGCATAACGCTTGACATCAGAAATTAATGTAATTAAGTAATTGAACCCTATGCTGCAACAACGTTGTAAGTGCCAAAACTAAATTTTGCGGGAAGTCGAAATAAACATTTTTTTGTGAACCAATATAATATATCAGCTTACAAACATTATTATATTAATGTTCATTAATGAATATAAGTAATTAATATATTAATGTTTGTAAGCTGATATATTATATTGGTTCACAAAAAAATGTTTATTTCGACTTCCCGCAAAATTTAGTTTTGGCACTTACAACGTTGTTGCAGCATAGGGTTCAATTGTTGATGTTTAATCACAAAAAAGCATGCCTTGCCTAAACAATAATGACGTTTCTACGTTTTGACAATCCAATAATAAAACTTTTTAAATCAGTAGGTATTAATAAAGTCTGGTTCTATTTAAAAATGGGTTATACAAACCAAGAAAGAGTCTTTATGGTGAAAACCTACTACAGTGTAGCCAGTTACAGGAGGGTTCGCGATTTATTTGCCGTGAATTTTTTTAATAGACCAATGTTATTATTGGATTGTCAAAACGTAGAAACGTCATTATTGTTTAGGCACGGCATGCTATTTTGTGATTAAACATTAACAATTACTTGAATTTTTACTGAAGAATTTTAGAAAACAACGTAAAATTAAATTAATTTCTGATGTCAAGCGTTATGCGCAATAATTTTAGCTTCATTTTGATATCAAAATCATTTCTGTCAGTTTAAACGGCGAGCAGGAATCCTCAAAAACCACTTTCGCAATGCTAATCCCCTATGGCCCGCTTTGAAAATCAACACCCTGTATATTAGTACCTACAATGAATTCTGATCTTAATAAACAATAAGAAAAGTGAATGTAAACCTGGTTGTAATGCAATTTTGCGACGCTCGTTCGCGTTTTATCGAATTTAAAGCTAAAATGGTGGATTCTTTTCAATATTAAACTGATTGAAAGAGAAAATAGTTGTTTCAGGTAGTGTTCCTTCAGATTTGCACATTGTGCATTGAAGGCCATAAGAGAGGCTATAACGAAAACACACTATAAAAATTAAATTATGAAGCTCATAAACGACCAGTCAAATTGACTCAATCCATGGAAGCGGAAGCATGGAACGTTATTATACAGGGTGTTCTACAAGCTCTATGACAAACTTTGACAGATGGTAGGTTGCTTGATTTTAAACATATTTTTTTAATAAACATGGGTCCGATTCGTTTTTGTTTAGAAGTTACAAGCATTTAAAAAATCGTAATTTTTCAAGTTCAAGGCCCTGTAAAAGGAAAACGGTTCCAGATAGAGAAAAACGGCTTACATGTCCCTATTTTAACTTTTCATGTACTATCCAATGATGCAGATGAAATGTTTATACAGGGTGATAAAAAATTTGAAAAAATCTGAGATTTTCTCCACATTTAAAAAAATCAAAGAAAGTACAAATGTTTCTATACCATAGGATAGTCCATAAAAAGGTAAAATAGGGACATGTAAGCCGTTTTTCTCTATCTTGAACCGTTTTCCTTTTACAGGGCCTTGAACTTGAAAAATTACGATTTTTTAAATGCTTGTAACTTCTAAACAAAAACGAATCGGACCCATATTTATTAAAAAAAATATGTTTAAAATCAAGCAACCTACCATCTGTCAAAGTTTGTCATAGAGCTTGTAGAACACCCTGTATAGACGCCGACAGTGATGACGTCAGTGGGCGGGGCCAACGGCCAGGGTTCCATACAAACAAACGTTTGACGTTTACAGGTTTGCCAGCTCTGATGGAAGTTGTCTCGTCAAACATCAAAGCTCTTAATGAGACTTCAAGAAACTTCAAGAAAAAACACGACAACTGACAACAATGACCACGTGAAGGGTTTGTTTGTATGGAACCAGAACCGCTTAGCCCCGCCCTGTGACGTCACACTGACGGCGTCTATTGCGCAGCCGTATATACAAATACTCGAATGTGACGTCATGCGCGAATTGAACGAAGAATTCCAGTTTTAGTACAATTTACCTATAAGTTTGAAATTTCCTTAGTACAATTTAACATTTTTCAGCTGGCAACACTGTGCAATGACTGCAGTGACAACTGTCAAGTTCTATGTCTAAAGTGCCAGTTGCCAGTGCCGTTCAAATCCCGTCCGATTAATTAATAATAATAATAATTATTAAAAATATAAATATAACCAGAACGGTCAGAACTCAGAACCTGTAAAGAAGAGTACGAGTTAAGTTAACTCAGAAGAACTAACAATTTCAGTATTTTAACTGTCTTCTGTGTTCTGTGACTGACCAGTGACCAGCCATTTAAATGAAAATTAACATCATGAATGTAGATGAAGTCAATAATTCTCCTGTTCAACATCAAGAAAAGGTTATCAAAACAGAAGCTTTAGAAGATGATGAGTTCCATGACTCCTTACACTCTTCCTCAAAATTAAAGTCCGAAAATGAACAAAATAACCCAAGCTATCCTCAATATCCTGCATCACATAATTTTGAGAATGCTTTTTCAGCTTTCCCAATAAAACAGGAACCTGAAGGCTCACCAGATGAGGTTCAGCAAGTGCACACAGAACACATCTTCTTGAAAGAAGAAATCAACATTGAAGAGCATAAACCAGTATGGGGGCCCAATATTGAAGTTGGAATATTTAATAATAAACTTGAACAATGTGACTCTCTCCAAGAGAACGAGGTACAATCTTCAGAAAGTACGAGTGAAGGGAAGAAGTACCAGGAGTATGCTCCCTGTCAGGATAACACGAGTAGTGGAGATCAGTTTATCAAACATTTTAGAGGAGCTCAAGAAGTGTACGAATGTGGTGAATGTTCATATGAAACACGATATAGAAGTGATTTACACCGACATTATAAACATAAACATTTAAAAGATGTAGAAATGTATAAATGTCAGGAATGTTCACATGAAACAAAAGATAAAACTGCTTTGACTCGACATTATAAATTCAAACATTCGAAAGATGCAGAAGTGTACAAATGTCAGGAATGTTCTTTTCAGACAAAATATAAATATGTGTTGATCAGGCATTATAAATATAAACATTCAAAAGACACTGAAGTGTACAAATGTGAGGAATGTTCATATGAAACAAAAAATAAGACTCATTTCGCTGCACATTGTAAATGTAAACATTCAAAGGATACAGAAGTGTACAAATGTCAGGAATGTTCGTATCAGTCAAAAATGAAAAATAATTTGACTCGACATTGTAAACATAATCATGCACAAAAAGTAGATGTATATAAATGCCAAGAATGTTCACATGAAACAAGATATAAAAGTGATTTGATCAGACATTATAAAATTAAACATTCAGCAGAAGCAGAAGTGTACGAATGTCGGGAATGTTTGTATAAAACAAAATGGAAAAGTCATTTCACTCAACATTATAAATGTAAACATTCAAAAGATGCAGAAGTGTACAAATGTCAGAAATGTTCGCATGAAACAAAACGAAAAAGTGATTTAATCAAACATTATAAATGTAAACATTCTAAAGACACAGAAGTGTATGAATGTCAGGAATGCTCCTTTGAAACAAAATGTAAAAGTTATCTAATTAAACATTGTAAACGTAAGCATGGATAAGAAGCAGAACAATAATAATTATTGATGGTATTCTCTGGAAGTTGATGTGGAAGATGTTCAGAAAGACTAAATTAAAAACAAAAATGGTTTCCTCGGCTTTGTTACCGAGATATAGGGTGTCCTTTTTTTAAAATTTAAATCAACATGCCAGTCAAATTTAAACAACTTCCAATGGTAAAGCAATACACATGCATGGCTTTAAGTAACAATTTTGTTAGTGTGTTTTTTTTCTTAATTGTCCGTAACTGAATTACAGGCATTAAAAGTCTACCTTTTCCTTAAGGTTTAATAAAATACAAATGATTCTTAACCTTTACACATAAATTTGCGAAATTATAGCTTAGGACAATAATGACAATAATTAATGAACCAAAAATGTAATAAAGTTTATCAGTTATGGGGAAACAGGGTTTTTCATAAAGAGAGTCAATTAGCCACATCCTTAGCCATATCTCATGAAATGAATAATTCGCATTGCTTTATTCTATTGTCATTTAAGTTTAATTTTAAAATTTGGTAGCTCTTTTTTGTGATAATGATGATTGGAAACTAAAAGGGACCTTGGAGCGAACAGAAGTGCTGGGAGGGTAAAACATGTACAGGTAATTGATTTGTCTTTGTATAACTAGTCCTGAGTAAGGCCACTCTCGAACCAAGGTAACTTTTTCCTGCAATATTTTGTGTAATATGTATAATGGTATTTTTTGCTCGCAACTAAAAATGCTGTTTGCATTTCCTTGATTTGCTTCTATGTACTTGCATAATTTTGCTTTGAATATGATTTCTCTTTAATAAAAGTTGAGTCAACCGAAAATCCGTTTTTTGAACTAAATCCTGACAAATAATATGGAAATAACTAAAATAAAGGCCGATTTTAGATAAACTTAATGTTGAAATGTATACAGTGTGTGTCACAGGCATGGTACACCCCCTTTTTTTTCTTTATTTTTTGAGATAATTTTTTGAAATTTGGTACGTCTCATATTCTCGGTAGAGCGCACTTTTTAGCAGAAAATTGAACTTTTTTCAACATCCGGTTTTTCCGGAAATGTTACCAACTTTTTATTTTTAAATAGGACACCCTATATATTATTATATTTTTGGATTCTATACATTTGTACAAATCCAACAATACCACATAAGTACCATTTTAAATCTAAAATTTGTTTTCATTTAATTTTTTATTTCTCAATTATAGTGCGCCATGACTATTTCGTTTTACTCCAATTGGATCATGTAATGCTAGAAAAATCGAATTTTTATTCAAAGTACTAAATTAAGTGATTTATGGATAAATTATGCGCACCGGAATGATTTTTTGAGCTGAATTCATTTTTTTCAAATGGTACCATATTGGTACCGAGGTACCATCTACTAGTACTTCCAATAAGGGACATTTTGGTGTACCCATTTTGCATCTGTGACGAACACAACTGAAGTCATGGCACACTATAATTAAAAAATAAAAAATTAAATAAAAACAAATTTGACGATTAAAATGGTACTTATGTGGTATTGTTGGATTTGTACAAATGTATGGAATTCAAAAATATGATAATATATAGGGTGTCATATTTAAAAATAAAAAGTAGGTAACATTTCCGGAAAAACCGGATGTGGGAAAAAATCCCAATTTCGGCTAAAAAGTGCGCTCTATCGAGAATATGCGACGTACCAAATTTCAAAAAATTATCTCAAAAAAAAAAGAAAAAAAAGGGGGTGTACCATGCTTGTGACACACACTGTATTATGTTCGACCAATAACTTTTTGGCAATAATTTTTTTAACTTAGCCCTGCGATTTTTTAAATTAAGTAATTTACCCCTCTTCCTCCACCGATCGCTTGCGAGACTTGGCATTTCTAGAAAATGAGGCAACTTTCGAAGTATATTTTTGTATTTAATTTCTGTTGAGGTCTCGATTATATCATAAAACGTGAAATATCAAAATGTCAAAATTTATTCCTTAAAATATGATCATAAGCAGCTATGCTGTGGAGACACCAAATTGTGAAGCATGAGCGACTCGACTGGTTGCCTTGTAAAGGTTTTGGTCCTTTGGCGGACAAACGGCCTAGGTGTACCTACTTACAATCTCGGCATATGACAGTTAATTGAAAACTCGAAAAAAATTATTAATCAAAACAACTCGTTACCATTTAATTTAATTTATATCACAATCGTGCCATTGAGCTAAAGGAATGTTTTACATATTTTTTTGTATTGTTGGATTAGTTAGGTAGGTACCTAAGTACTTATAGGGACTTAGAAACATGTGTAATGGATGCTCATTAATTAATATAACTTAATGCTCTCTATTGACTATATGAATGATGCGACAAACTTTTTCTAGAGGAAAGTAATTTAGAAATTAGGTCACGTTTCCTTTGTTTCATTGCAGTATAGCCCTTCAAGAGCGCTTGATAAAAAAATCGAATGGAAATGATGGATTTGTACTCAGCATTGAAACCCATCTTTATTATGTGGAAGATCTTCAACATGCCGTTTACTTTAAGACGAAATGGAAGACATACTTTAATCTCTAAAATTTTGAAATATCTCGGAGCTGGTTCACTTCTTGTTATAAATGTTCTAGCGTTTTTCCATAACGAATTGTTCCCTTACACAAGCGATGTGCATAAATATCTACGTTGGAATTTCCTAGCTTCTTATTTGATCAAACTACCAATAACTTGGTGCTACTTTCAAGCCCACCTGCACGACTTGGATAATCTTCTTGAAGAAATGTCCACCATCGATGATATATTATACCAGCAATTAGATATAAGGATATGTCATAAAGTAACAAGAAAATACGTAATTGGGATGATCATTTTGTTCTGTAGTCTTTTTTTGATGATTTTTTATATCATGATAATCCACATGAACACCACGAATAATAATATCTTTACAAATAAGTTTAAAAATTACTCCATAATAGAATTATCATTGCCTTATGTTATATTCGTAAACGGCGCAGTTGACTTGAACAGTTTCTATATGTATCTAACATTCTTCATAGAAACAAAGAGGAGACTTTCCTTTCTGATAAGAAAAGCGACCAGTTCTGTTGATTTAAATTGGAGGGCTGCGTATAAATCGCTGCAATTGCTGCAAGCAGTCGCTGTTAACTTAGTAAAGGCCTTTCAGATGGCGATTTTAACGCGGACTTTATCGAATTTTGATTATTTTTTTGGATTTATTATTTACTCCAAGAATATCTTCACACACTTTGAGAATTATGATCTGGTTGATTGGGGAATTAGTTTATGTATTTCCGTTCTAATCATTTGGGGCCTCATTATAACTGATATTTATTTCATTAGTGACGTTAATTATCAGGTAAGTGCCTATTTTTACTTTTCCTCATCCTATCGTGACGTACCGGTCTCTTAATAATCAAGTTTTCGTCGCCTCACCAGTTTACGTTCATCCCTGTTATTCTAGCATGTTGTAATGACCACACCTTCGATCGTTGAAGTCTATTTATGGGAAATTATCTTTGATCAAGTAAACACCCGCCGATGTCGTTGATTATTACGGTGTGGTGTGTTTTTAGAAGAGAACCTCGAGATGAGAGTTTCTTTTAAATAATTAAACGTCCCGACAATTTAAAACAAATTTTATAAACAAACTAACCAAGTAGAAGTGGAATGACCAGAAATGTAATTTTGGAGCTTCTGGTGAATTGTGAGGGAGATGGGCTTAAAAGCTGTTACAGAAAGGCTGAAAGAGCATGATCAAGCCAGACCTGATCAGATTTTCTATACGATTGTTAAGATATGTTTTACATAATCTTCACAACTCCCCGTCAGCATTCCCAAATTCATTATCGCTATTTTAAACCAGCGACCCCCTAGTGAATCTTGTGCTTCCCCGGTGGCGGATCCAACATTTGCTGTCTTTACTAATAATCTAACATTAACACGGGCTTTCCTGACTTAATGAATGTCGTCACACGGTTTCCTCTTTTCCTCATATAATAAACAGAAACTACTCCCAACACGATGACCTCAGGTGTGCTTTGAAAACATTTCTTCCAATCGTCCACCTGCAAAACCACCCTCGCTCGACGGCCCGGCTATCAAATTAAACACAACTGAGCAAGATTTACTTTCTGTTTACTCTTTTACTTTCAAAAGTTATAGAAATGCTGTCAAAACCCCCTGGTACCTACATCTAGTCACAATAATGGATCTTATTGAGGACGATCACAGAAACTACGTCACTCTACGTCGAAATGGATGATGTTATCTATCTTTACAACATTTTGATATGGCAGCTTGGATTCTCGACCAATCACGAGAATTCCTGCCACCTCTCCCCAAGACCTTGACAATAATACTGTATGGACCGCGACACTTTGACAATATAGCTTGGAGTCCGCGTGATGGGCATAAAGGAACCAATCTGATAAAATGGTTAAGTTGATCAAAACGACATTTCTGAGCAGTTTGATATTGCTCCTGTAACACCATTGATATTGATATTGATAATGAGGGTGTCAGATAGGCTGCGACCTATTACAGATCTATTGTGCCCCCTCTTCTCTGCTTCTTTGGTGTATATTCCCTTCATTGCAGCAGCCTCTCCAACTCCGCTTCCCTTAGGAATTTCAGGATTTGAAGGGGATTAAGGCCGGGCAGAGCCCCCCGTTGAGCTGGTGTTAGCCCAGAACATCGCTTCTTTCGCGTTCTAGTGCTTCGCAGTTAATCAATAGGTGAAGAGGCGTCTCATTGTTTCCTTCCCTGCAGAATCTGCCAACGCCATCTTTTTTTATGTCAAGTTTCCTCAGGTGTTCATTGAGCTTGCAATGACCTGTTAGGAATCCTGTTAGCATTCTGAGACTTCCTTTGTTGAGGGTCAGGAGTTTTCTTGACCTTTCTCGGTTAAAGTTCCCGAGGAGCTCCTTGGATCGTCTCAATTCTGAGAGGCTATTTCAATGGATTTCTCTCAGTTTTCCTTCTTCCTTTCGCAGTTCTGCCTTGAAGAACGTGTCTTCGAGGCTACAGAATGGTTCTTGTCCTATATGAAGGGTGTCGATGCTCCTTTTCTTGCCAATGTGTGGGCACGTTCGTTTCCCTCAATCCCAGTGTGTCCTGGTATCCATTTGACGTGAATTTTATTCTCTCTACCTAGTTTATTGAGTTTTTGTAGGCACTTCCATGCCATTTTTGAGCTGATGATAGGAGAACTCAGCGTCTTCATGACTGCTTGACTGTCTGTCAGTATTGCTATTTCCCTATTTTTATAATTTCTGTCTAGGTTTATTTGGGCGCATACTTCTATTGCGTACAGTTCGGCTTGAAGTATGCTTGGGGATGTTCCCATCGGCTTGGAGTAGTTGGTGCCTGGCCCATATACTCCTGCCCCAGTTCCCTCGATGGCCTTTGAGCCGTCTGTGTACCATATTGTACCTTCTTTGAGAGTGTGAATGGATGTGTTGCTCCATTTCCTCTTTCGTAGACAGTTCCATGATGAAGTTTCTCTTGAAGCTGAATTTCTTGACAGTTTTGTCTTTTGGCATTATCAGGGGGTTCTTACAGATGTTCAGGGGTTGATTCCCCTCGGTCCGTATAGTCCCGCCCCTGATTCCCATTCTTGACATTCTGCTGTAACACTATAACATCACGTCAACTATTTGCTCGGGGTTAATCTGTAACTTACACTGCAGTGTAGAACAACTCTTACAGCAGGCTGTAGAGCGTTTGACTTGGATACACTCTCAAGTGCACCATATTTGAATTTTTTTAAAATTTTGGTAAATTTTTGTCCCAAAGCTTTGTAATTTTTATTAGCAGCCATTGTTGCTAAAGAAGTTGTGATTGTTTCACATTTTTAGGACAATCCCGCCTAAAGTGACCATTTTGACCAACCTGATAGCAAGCCTGGGAACATATTATTTTGCATAGTTTTATGGCTTACTCGACTTCCAAGTCAAGGGAATTGTATCAGGCGATAATAATTTTTTTTCTTGTCAATACTGGGTTGAATTCAGAAACTAATTTGCTAGTGATAAGTAGTAAATAGTATCAACACTCAGAAACGGATTCAGAACAACCAACATGACTCAATTATGTTGCTCCATATCAGCAGGAATTGCCTCTTTTAGTCGCGGTGTCGTGGCAACCCTCTCCACTCTCCAGGAATTCGAAGTCTCATTATGTCTTTCTTTTGCTCGTAGTTGAGGCGACTGTCTCTCGATGTTGAGAAACGAGCCACCTCTCCTCTGGCGTCGAGACGCCTTGTCTCATTTGGCTGGAGCCCCTAGGCCTCTGGTTCGGCTCCTTTTCTGTCTGACCAAATGTCTTTCGTGACTTGCCTTATTTCTCGCCTGGATGATGGGAGTCAAATCTTGAATTTCCTTGCGTGAAGTGTGAACTGCTACTGTTTGCTACAAAGGGCAGAATCTACTCTTGCTGTCCTTTTCTCGCCTCCAGTTGCAGGTGTTGTGAATAGACAACCCAATTGACATCCGATGCGTTTCGATGTACTCAAGGTAAGATTTATTGAAAAAGGGATTTGTTTTAAGATCGGTATTGTGTTTGGTAGCAAGAAGCAGCAAGAACAGAAATATCGATTGGTAAGAGAGATGACATCTTTGTGAAGGAACCAAGTTTTTAGGCCAAGGCCAAAAAACTTGCCTTCAAGACATCTGATTCTGTTTTATTATTTTAATTGTACTACAATGTACTTTTTTTACGAGTAATCGAATAAAATTTTATTCACATCAAGTATTCTAACGCAGCTTTCACCAAAAAGCTCAGTTCAAAATATAATCGATCTTGTGTCAATGGAGGAGTAGATACACGTCCAATAAATGCGTATTGAAATGTTAATGAATCGATTGATGGAGGAGATGGACAGGATGATTTTGAGACCCGTCAGCCATGCATATAGAAATTAATTTACCTACCCCAAGATAGGAGATACTCGTATTTAATTTGAGAGCTCATTAGTTATTGTTTACTTAATGGTCTCTAATCGTCTCTACTTAATGGCGACTAATTTTTTAAATTCGCCGGATATTTCTTCCATAGTTTCATCTATACGTTCAGCGAACGAGGATCGCTTGATTATAAGGGAATACGATGAACTTGTATTCGGCAATGAAACCCATCTTTTTGATCTGGAAGGTGTTCAACATGCCGTTTGCTTTAAGACGAAATCGGAAGCAAACGTTGAAATTTAAATTTTTTAAATATCTCACAGCGGCCTTTCTAATTTTTACGAATTTATTTGCGTTCTTGGAAAATGAGTTATTTTCATACTCAAGCGAATTGGAGAAATATCTTCGCTGGAATTATCTAACTTGCAGCTTGATTAAAATATCAACGACTTGGTTGTACTTTGAGTTCCATCAGTACAACTTTGATAATCTTCTTGAAGAAATGTCTACTATCGATGGTATATTTCACCATGAATTAGGCGTAAAGAAATGTTACAAAGTGACAAAGAAATATGTAATCGGGTTAATTATTTTATTCTACAGTTTCCTATTTTTCATGTTTACCGTTGTATTTCTATACATCGCACAAGTCACAGAAAAAACGGACTTGCCCTTTCATAAGTCCGTAATACAATTTGCAATCCCTTACATTTCATTCATAAACACCACAGGGGATGTAAACATCTTCTTTATGTATTCAACATTCTTCATGGAAGGAAAGCGAACCTTTTCAATTCTCTTCAATAAAGTGACCACGTCTGTTGATAATTGGAACACTGCTTATAAATCGCTGAAATTGTTGCAAGTCTTTGCAAGTAACTCCATGAACACTTTTCAGATTGCGATTTTGATGAGAACCCTTGCAAATTTTATTTATTGCTATGGGATTATTATCTACTTTAGAAATAGGTTCATGCTACTCGAGAACAATCTGAGAATTTACGTCGGGGCGAGTATGTGTTTTACCTTTTTAATTAGCTGGATTTTCATTATCGCTGATATTTATTCCATTAGTCAAATCAATTCTCAGGTAAGTTACAATAAAAATAATTGTTACACCTTAGATTGTTACAAAATCGTGCGTAAAGAGCTTGTTATGCCAAAATATTGTACCCCATCTTGACGAGACCTGTGTTTCTACTTACTCGTATTTATTGATTTATTTGAATGTTTGCCAAAAAGGGATTCAAGAATGATTCCTGCAACTCTAGTCGGATAGGTACCTCATCAGAGATCTCCTTATTTTGATCTCTTTCTCACAATACGCTGTGGTAGAGCTGGGGAACCCTCCTCTGGTTCCAGCCTTGGGAAAGAAATTACGACTCCGCCGATCACCAATTTGTAGGGCAAATAATATTGAGAAAACAAGAAAGGGCGGAGCTGATCTTAGTGGGAGAGGCATAGGCATAATACCATTCTTTCTGGGTCCAAACAATCGGGAAGACCTCGAAGGTGATGCTTGTGTCATCCGAATCCGGGGAGCTTTTT
The DNA here is from genome assembly GCA_910589415.1 of Malachius bipustulatus. Classification (NCBI taxonomy): domain Eukaryota; kingdom Metazoa; phylum Arthropoda; class Insecta; order Coleoptera; family Melyridae; genus Malachius; species Malachius bipustulatus. The sequence continues at coordinate 35,033,379 of OU342633.1, forward strand.
GGGGAGCAGTATCAAACGGTCCTTCACATCCATAACCGAGACCCCAGGATAGGCTTATAACACTTAAGACACTCTCTCAATTAGAAACCAATTTGCAATACCCACATATATATATATCTAAGAGAGAGAGGAAATATTTTTCCTGTTTTAGGATCCTCCCTTGTAGGCACGAAAGAAAGAGAGCAAGAGAGAGGGGACTGGGCCATTTTACTTCCTCTCAATAATGAGTATTACCACATGAGCGTAACCCCTAAGACAGAGAAAAGGTAACCTGTCGTTTGATCGGGGTGAAGATGTAAGTTACCACCCTGAGAAAGAGAGAAAAAGTGTGAGAGAGAGAGAGAGAGGAAAAAATAAAAAGAAGCACTTATTGGAGGCGGAGCAAGAATATCAAATTTTCCAGAGACACAAAATTTCCGTGATCCCGAGTCATGGACCATATTTTTTCCTATCTCTCTCGCGTTGAGGCTTTTTCCAATAACACTATTGTTCGTCGAGAGAGAGAGAGAGGAGAGAGAGAGAGAGAGAAAACATTTCTTACCTCTCTCTTTGATTCCGCATCCGCTCCAGAAATCGATTTTTTTTCTCCTTTCTCTGATGGGCACATACTAAGAGTGGGATTGGTAAACGGCGAAAGAGACGAAATCAACTACTTGGTATCAAAATTCTCGACGAACTCCCAGTGTGGTCAATGCGTGATTAGACTTCGCTGCTGTTGTTCTGCTCTGGTGCTTCGAGAAGCTTATCTTCAGATACTTTAATCGAATCCATCTGGAGGATCTTTATCATAATCTTGATCCTCTATATTCGCTCTAAATATTCCAAACAGCTGAAAGCCTCCTAGATGCTTCAGCACTCTTGCTTTCGTAATAATTTATTAAACTCTTGCTTTCCTCGACCTCGTAAGAGTTGCCGAATCTTTTTCCCTTTTATGAGGATCCTTAACCCACATGATGCTTGGATTAAACAAGTTTTTATATATATTTGACAGAGAACAGGAGAAAAATAGTAAAACAGCTAGCGATGGTATGTTATTTCATATCAAAATTGAACCATCAAAAACAATTTATCTTCAGCGTGAACCATGACTACTTTCAACTTCAATTCAGCAGTTCTAACACCTGGTCCATCCCTCAACCATTTCTATTCATTCCCGTTTCCCCCGAACCTATGCTCAACCTAATTTTTTTTTTCGATACGGGTGTCTCTGTTTCCAGCCCATTTGTTATTGTTTCTTCTTTACTTTAGGCTAACTTAGTACTTACCTCTTTACCAGCTGGGCTATCTATGGAGACCTCATTCTCGGGCAATTTTTATTTGAATATTATAAATTGTTTCTAAGGCTTTTCTATTTCACGGGGGAGATAATGCTCCAATGCCCTATAACCTTCTTTAATTATCCACATTACGTCGAAAATCGTCGCCGAGTAAGGTGAATCGGGGCTCGACGGTGAAAAGTACTGCTAGTACTGTGAATCTTCTCTATTGAGGGTTATCCTAAAGTTGGAACTACCTAATATGAGACGGAGTTAAGGGAATGACAGAAGTATAAGACGAGGAGTGGGCAAGGCTTCTGATTTTATATTGACCGAGCAGAGGTTCAGAGGTTTTAGGCGCCAGGTAGTATCTTGACGAATCTTTAAAGCTCATGGAGAGTTGTTAGTCAGATAATGAAGATCTGAACTAAATTGATTTTGTTTTTCGTTTTAGGTTTCCTTTATAATTACTTTATCCCCAAAACTGGAAGCATAATACCCTAACCCAATTTGAAGGGGGGTAGTCTGCAACCATAACAACCACTTCCCCATTAGCCCTCTTAATTAGTCATGTAAGGGTTAGTAATCCACTTCACATTCCAATCATTTAGGCTCTCAGATAATTAGCATTTTAAGCAAATTAGATGGATATGACGCATTTAAGGATCCTCTAAATGAGACATATTCAATTTGAGAGCTCATTAGTTAATGGTCTCTAATGATCATGACAATGAGATGAAATTAGTTCCGGGATATTAAGTTATAAATTCGATTAGTTTTCCTTTTGTTTCAATGCAGTAGGTACCTACCTGTAACCATTCGAAGAGCGTTTTGTTAAAGAAAACTGAAGGGGAAACGATGGATTTGTACTCAGCGATGAAACCTATGTTTATGATCTGGAAGATCTTCAGCATGCCGTTTCTTTTGAAACGAAATGGAGAACAAACGTTAACTTATAAAATTTTTAAATACCTCACGGCGGTTTTTCTGATTATATTGAATATTACGGCGTTCTTTGACAATGAATTATTTCCATACACAAGCGAACTGGATAAATATCTTCGTTGGAATTTTCTATCTTGTTGTTTGATTAAAACATCAATTTCTTGGTTGTATTTTGAGTTCCATCAGCACAACTTGGACGATCTTCTTGAAAAAATGTCTACTCTCGACGCTATATTACATCAAGAATTGAATATTAAGATATGTCATAAAGTGACAAGGAAATACGTAATCGGATTAATTGTTTTATACTATGGTCAAGCTTTATTTATTTTTAATCTTGCAGTTTTCTACGTATATACCGTAAGTAGAAACAAGATTCTACATACATCAGTAATACAATACGCAGTTCCTTACATTTACATCATAACTAACACAGTGGACATAAACATTTTCTGTATGTATCTAATTTTCTTCATCGAAGCAAAAAGAAGATCAATACTTATTTTAAATAAAGCCAGAAACTCGGTTATTGGTTTAAATTGGCACGCCGTCTACAAAGCAATGCAATTATTGCAAGTCTTAGCTTATAACACGGTTAACACGTTTCAGTTAGCAATTTTTTTGAGGACAGTAGCGAATATCAATTTATCTTTTGGACTGGGATTTTATTTGAAAAATATCTTCATGCGACTTGAGAATTATCACAGAGTTTATCTAGGGATAATGTTATGTCTCTTCATCCCTATAATTTGGGGATATATTATGGTTGATATTTATTCCATTAGTCAAATTAATCATCAGGTAAGTTTAACTATACATTATTATACTAAAGACTACGCATTACCTTTCCACGATATCCCTACCCTCCTAGTACCTATGCACAGTTATTAAAATATGCTTCAAACAGATTCATAATTATATTCTGGACGAAACCCCTTTATTTGAACAATTATTTATGTAGCGATCATTTTTGAGTTCAATATATTAATATTCATGGAACGCCCTGTACAATATTAGTCTAACTTGATAGCAATGTCACCGTCCGGTCGTTCGGCTTAACTCCCTATCGATTTTCTCTGCTTCTCCATTGATCGTGCATACTTGGAAGAGCATTTAAGATGGTAGACATATGGGTGTTCGGGCTAGACCCTCTTAAGACTTAAGAACTTATTCCTTTTGTGAGCATTTAATTAATTAGAATGTAACGCATTAGTGGCGTTTAAGTCTATCTACGCGTACTTTTACGTAAAAAATATTTCATCCAGCAAAAACTGTTAACAACCTTTTCTAAAACAATAGCGTGTTTAAATTCAGACATTACCTGGCGTGCATCGCACCATACCTAAAGCGATAAACTAGAAAGAGAGGAAAGGAGGACGCGCGAGAAGTGGCGAATAGAAGAGGTGAGAGACGACTAAGGGTAGATGATCCATCCAGAGCACAGTCGGGGACGCCGACAAGCTAGAACGAGTAGACGAGGATGGGCTGTCAAGGTGGGCCAGGGTCGACGAATGGCGGCAAGCCTTACCTGCATCTTACCTCAATTTCTTATCTATTACCTTTTTAACTTATCTACATATCTAGAAACTAAATTGGTTCTACAAAATTTTCTTAACAACTTTCGAGTCCGAAACCGGGTGGCAGCAGTTCAGGCCGTTTCATATGGCACGATTAGATTCACAATGTCTATCGGTGCTCTTTTATTTATTTATATATTTATCGAGGTTGGGAAAGTATAAAATCGATTAGATCTACCTTTGCAAAGGAATTATGGGAGCGCTTTTCAGGTGTCTTTCGTTACCGCATAACTAGCTCGACAATTCAAAATACTTGAAAAATATATCTCCAAGTTTATGTACGGTCACCCTATAGTCTAAAAATCTTATTGCGGTGACAGCTACTTTATTGACTTTAATATTTTTTGATGCTCTGTAATAGAAATTAATTATTCACCAGGTCAGTAGTTAATTTGTTAAATTGCCGCAAAATGATCGATGATAATGCACATTTATTTTGACGCTTGTCATATGGCTTTCTCGCTTTCTTACCGTCGTAATGGGTGTGGAAGTGAGGAATTTGTTCAACAGCTTGAAACCAGTGTTTCTGCTTTGGAAATTTGCTTGTCTCCCGGATTATAAAATTGACGAACGAGGCGAATGGGTTTATTCCCATAAAAATGTTATAAATAAATTTACTCTCACTTTTTTGCTATCAGTCAATATCTTCGCAATAAATCACGTATACAGATACAATGCTAACACTCTCCTAAGATGCTTTACGTTCTGCATTCTTGTAATTTCGATGTTTAAATTTGCGTTCAGTGTGCTTTATTACGAAGTGAAACTATCGAGACTTCCACACATAATCAGCAGGATCGCTGGAATAGACGAAAAAATTAATAAAACGTTAAACGTAACGGTGAATTCCAAGGAGTTTAGTACGATTGTACGCAAAACTCTTGCAGCAAAATTACTAAGCTTACTAGTTTTAATTCTTGTTAATTTTATGTATAAAGCAGATACTGCACAACGAGCATTTTTATTATTGCTCCTCATGAATCTTCTCTGTGATATTTGCATCAATTCCATGCAATCATATCTTCTCCTTTCCATTAGACAGAGGCTTGAACTCCTCATTCACAGCTCCGATAAAAATTATGACCAACAAAAATGTAATGAAGAGGAAGATAATGCTGTGAAAATCTGGGAATTGATTCAAAGCCTTCAAGAAATATCGAAGGACACCATACGTATGTTTGAATTTTCCACACTGTTCAGAATGCTGTACTACTTTGTAGTACTTTTATCAAATTTAGCTTTCATTTGGCACAATCGTACAACCTGGCGCATCATCGAACTAATTTTAATGATCACTTCATACATAATATGGGAAATGATAACAGCTTATTTACCAATTAGTGAAATATTTCAAGTGGTTGGTTTTCAAGATCAGGTAAGAATTTAAATCGCTTATACTATTCTGATTATAGAACATAATTTTGGAAAAGTTTGGAGAAGCGAGAACGTTAGTTCTCGCTTCTGCATAGATGGCTTTTCTTGCTTTTCTTTTCTTTTCTGTTTTTCCTTCTACTAATGCAGAATACTCTCCATCGCTTCCACCAGTGTACCTTGATCTTTGTCATCTGGTGTGTTATTATCCCAATCGCTCCGGTGGTTGACATCTGTATGGGAAAAATTTTGATTAATTATACACCCGCCGGCTCCCATCAATACTCCCCGTAGTATGGAAAAAGAGCCAGATGTCAATCCCATATAAGCGAATACATCAGCTTATTCAATACTACAATCTGTTAAATAGGTTATGTCTCACTTTACCGTAAAGGTGCGTTCTCACTGCTGCGCTGCGCCGCTCCGCGACTGATGGAACATGGAATTTTTGACAGGAAATTAAACGACAACGCGCCAGAACGCGCATGGTAAGACACGATCTGTCAGGTCAATGCAGATCAAGTGCGCAGTTTTCGTGCGGGAAAGTATATAATCGATTAGATCTACCTCCGCAAAGCATTTATGGGAGCACTTTTGAGGTGTCTTTCGTTACCATAACTAACTCGACAATTCAAAATATTTGAAGAATATATCTCCAAGTTTATGTAGGGTCGCTCTATAGTCTAAAAATCTTATTGGGGTGACAATCATCTAATGTATTTGGTGACAGCTACTTTATTGACATTAAAATATTTCGATGCTCTGTAATAGCAATTAATTATTCACCAGCTCAGTTAATTTGTTAACTTGTCCCAAAAAGATCGATGATAATCCACATTTACTTTGAAGTGTGGGACAGAGAGAAGCTTACTTGCTTTCTTACCGTCGTAATGGGTGTGGAAGTGAGGAATTTGTTCAACAGCTTGAAACCAGTGTTTTTGCTTTGGAAATTTTCTTGTCTCCCAGATTATAAAATTGACGAACGAGGCGATTTGGTTTTTTCCCATAAAAATGTTATAAATAAATTAACTTTCGCTTTTTGGCTATCACTCAATATCTTCGCAACAAATCACTTGTACAAATACAATGCCAACACTCTCCTAAGATACTTTACGTTCTACATTCTTGTAATTTCAGTGTTTAAATTTGCTTACAATATACTTTATTACGAAGTAAAACTATCAAGAATCCCGCACATAATCTGCAGTATCGCTGGAATAGACAAAAAAATTAATGAAATGTTAAATGCCACGGTGGATTTCAAGGAATTCAGTACGCTTGTACGCAAAACTCTTACATCAAAATTACTAAGCTTGTTGGTTTTAATCATTGTTTATTTTATGTATAAAACAGACCTTTTAGAACAAGCATACACATTATTGTTCCTCAAGAATGTTCTCGGTGATATTTGCATCAATTCCATGCAATCATCTCTTCTCCTTTCCATTAGTCAAAGGCTTGAACTCCTAATTCATAGCTCCGATAAAAATAATGGCCAACAAAAATGTAATGAGGAGGAAAATCATGGTGAGAAAATATGGGAAATGCTTCAAAGCCTTCAAGAAATAGCAAACGAAACCATAAGAACGTTTGCCTTTTCCATACTGTTCAGAATGCTCTACAGCTTTTTAGTAGTCTTATCATATTTAGCTTACATTTTTCACAATTATTCAACCTGGAGTATCACCGAACTATATCTAATGATCACTTCGTACATAATCTGGGAAACGATAGCAGCTTATCTACCAATTAGTGAAATATATGAAGTGGTTGCTTTGCAAGATCAGGTAAGAATTTAAATCGCTTATACTATTCTGATTATAGAACATCTCGCTTGGAAAAGCGAGAATCCAGGTTCTCGCTTCTGCTTACACGTCTTTTCCTGCTTTTCTTTTTTCTGTTCTTCTTCCTACTAATGCAGAATACTCTACATCGCTTCCACCGGTCTACCTCAATCTTTGTCTACTGGTGTGTTATGATTCCAACCGCTCAGGTTGTTACCATTTATATGAGAAAAATTTTAATTACTTATACACCCGCCGGCTCCCATCAATACAGTAGTGTAGAAAAAGTAGCGCTTGTCAGCTCAATACGCCAGACAAACAATCTAGGGATTCAGACCGTGCCAAAACCACATAAGCGAATAGGTCAGCTTATACAATGCTACAATCTGTTATGTAGGCTATGTCTCACTTTTTCGTAAAGGTGCGTTCTCACTGCTGCGCTGTGCCGCGCCGCTCCTTATCGAACTTGAATTTCTGCTGATATGGAAACTGGGCGCCAACGCAAAGGAACGCGCATGGTAAGACACGATCCGTTATTAGATCAGTGCAGATTTCGAGCACAGTTTCCTGTCCACACCAACAAAAATGCAATGTTCGGTCAGACGCGACGCAGCGCAGCAGTAAGAACGCACCATTAGAGAGGCTGGGAAAGTATAACATCGTTTAGATCTACCTCCGCAAAGTATTTATGAGAGCACCTTTGAAGACGTCTTTCCTTACCATAACTAACTCGAAAAATTCAAAATATTTGATAAAAATATATCGCCTTTCCAAGTTTATGTAGGGTCGCTCTATAATAGTCTTGAAATTTTATTGCGGTGACAGCTACTTTATTGACATTAAATATTTCGATGCTCTGTAATAGCAATTAATTATTCACCAGCTCGCTCAGTTAATTTGTTAAATTGTCCCAGAAAGATCGATGATAATCCACATTTACTTTGAAGTGTGGGACAGAGAGAAGCTTACTTGCTTTCTTACCGTCGTAATGGGTGTGGAAGTGAGGAATTTGTTCAACAGCTTGAAACCAGTGTTTATGCTTTGGAAATTTTCTTGTCTCCCAGATTATAAAATTGACGAACGGAGCGATTGGATTTATTCCCATAAAAATGTTATAAATAAATTAACTTTCGCTTTTTGGCTATCACTCAACATCTTCGCAACAAACCACGTGTACAGATATAATGCTAACACTCTCCTAAGATACTTTACGTTCTGCATTCTAGTAATGTCGATATTTAAATTTGCGTTCAGTATGCTTTATTACGAAGTTAAACTGTCGAGAATCCCGCACATAATCAGCACTATCGCTGGAATAGACGAAAAAATTGATGAAACGTTAAACGTCACGGTGGATTTCAAGGAATTCAGTACGCTTGTACGCAAAACTCTTACAGCAAAATTACTAAGCTTACTGGTTTTAATCACTGTTAATTTTATCTATAAAACAGACCTTATAGAACGAGCGTATTTATTATTGTTCCTCAAGAATGTTCTCGGTGATATTTGCATCAATTCCATGCAATCATCTCTTCTCCTTTCCATTAGTCAGAAGCTTGAACTTCTCCTTCACAGCTCGGACAAAAATTATAATGAACAGGAAGGTAATGGTGAAGAAATCTGGGACATGCTTAAAAGCCTTCAAGAAATATCTAACGAGACCATACAAGCGTTTGCCTTTTCCGCACTGTTCAGAATGCTCCACAACTTTGTAGTACTCTTATCATATTTAGCTTACATTTTACACAATTATGCAATCTGGAGTATCACCGATCTAATTCTAATGATCACTTCATACATAATATGGGAAATTATAACAGTTTATCTTCCAGTTAGTGAAATATTTCAAGTGGTTGCTTTGCAAGATCAGGTAAGGAGTTAAATAGCTTATACTGTTATGATTGCAGAAGATAAATTTTTATGGCTGGAATCCAGGTTCTCGCTCCTGTTTATAGGAATTTCCTTCCTTTATTACTAATAATAATAAATCGTTTATTGCCCAACAAATATCATTCCATTTACAGGATAATAATATACTTAAATGAGTGGAATCATAAATTTCAAATGCACACCTATGCAAAAGATATAAAAAAAATCAAAACAAAAATCCATATATGCAGTCTCTGCTTACCAAGCTAAAAAATATACAACATTATCTCGAACCGAACTAAATTGAGTACCTATCGATTAAAAAATAATAACAAAATATAACATTCCAAGAAATAATTTACAGATCCCTAACAATACCCCTGTATTGGGAGGGTGAAAGGCTAAAGATATCACAGTCACCACAGTTTTCATTATGATGTCAGAAGGATGACCATTCAGCCGGACAAACGCGTTAAGGCCGGCCTCACTTGTACGACACCCGACGACGTGCCATGTCGTCGGTGAAGTCCCCCCGCAATTTTGTCGTGTTGTCGCGTTGTCGCTGTCGTCGGGTGTCGTAAAAGTGAGAACCGGCCTTTATACAGAGCTATACATTGCCGAACGATATAGTATTTCTCAGCCTAAATCCCAACATTTTAAGAGCAGAGTCTGATGTTATCTGAATATGATTAAAACTAAGGGCACTGTCAATGTAAAACATGAACAATAAGATCTTTAATCTGAGATGATCTACAAATTGTGGCATATTCTTAACATTATAAGGATAGCAAATCTGAACCTTAGCATGACTATAGGTAACCACTCACTTGTTGGTATTCAAAGTCAAGCCATTTAGAAGCGTTGTCGCTGTCGTCGGGTGTCGTACAAGTGAGAACCGGCCTTAACCCGAAATAATTAAACGTCATCAGCAAACATCAAAATTTCGCAATCTATATCAGTAGGTAAGTCATTAATAAATAAAATAAAGAGCAATAGACCAAGGTTTGACCCCTGGGGTACCCCTGATGTAACGGCATATGAACGGGAACAGAAACCATTGTAAGAAACATATTGCGATCTATCGTACAAATACGATGCAACCGATGCCAGTATGCCCCTCAGAAAAACCAAATTTAATTAATTTGTTAAGAACTATTTTATGATTAATGCGGTCAAATGCTTTGGCGAAATCAGTATAAATTGTCGACTTGACCACGCCTGTCCAAAATGTCGGATACGAATTTTGTAAAATGACCAAGCTTAGTCCTAGTAGATCTGCACCCGAGAAAGCCATGTTGAAATGGAGAAATGAAGCATTTGACATGGTTGTAGAAATATTTATATGGGACAATTTCAAAAATTTTAGAGAAAGATGACAATATCGATATTGGTCTGTAGTTAGTAATATCAGCCTTATCCCCGCTCTTAAATACAGGACAAACCCTTGCCATCTTCCATTTACTGGGAAAAGTATTATTTTTCAGACATAAATTAAATACAAGAAGCAGAGATTCAACCAGAATCGATCCGCAATCTCGTACTAAAAATCCGGGGATTTGGTCTCGTCCAGTGGTTAAGGTTGGTCTAATTTTTTTAAGGCCTGGAGGAAGTCAGATTCGGTGAAAAGGCTAATTTCAGAGTAGGCATATTTATTCCACACAGAGGCGACACCGTGGGAGTCAGTTTTCTGAAAAGTCGATAGAAAAAATTTGGCAAAGGCATCAAATATATCCTGAGCACTACCTATACAGCGGTGCTCATCAATCATCCTACCTGGAATCCTCGAACAACTTTTTTGGGTCAGTGCAAAATACTCTCAATCGCTTCCACCAGTCTACCTCGATCTTTGTCTCCTGGTGTGGTATGATCCCAACCGCTCCGGTCGTTGACGCCTGCATGGGAAAAACTTTGATTTATATCATCAAAACTCCCCGAAGAGCGGAAAAAGGTGCGCTCATCAGCTCAATACGCCAGACAAACGATTTAGAGAGTCAGACCGAATCAATACCACAAACCTGATAGGCGAGGACTACGCGGAGATTCTTAAGAGATCAATACTCTATTTAAGAAACACACAGTAAACCATGTGAATAGGTCAGCTTATTTTCAACGCTATATTTTGTAATAGAGGTTATGTCTCATGTTGGGTTTTCCGTGCGACACTCCGACATGACCAATACTGCATGGGCACGAGTGAGTCCACGTGAATTTCCCTATTAAATAGGGATATTATATTATTGTCTTGTCTTCTTATGTCAAACTTTATCTTATCTAAATCGTGTTTTATTCAACGGGACCGAATTACCTATACAACGTAACATTGTGAGGAATACGTGTCCGTGTTTTAATTAATACGCGAATAATAATAATAATTGTGACTTCAGTCGATTTCATGACGCCATCATTCGACATTTTGTCCCTTAAATTTACGGTGAAATTACTTTAAAGCGAATTGTTTCTCTAGTTAAAGTGACTGAATTATGTTAAACGTGGACGGTGGCCGAGTTTAATAATAGTTATCTTAATCGGCGGTCAAGTTTTGGGTACGTGCATCCATACCCACGCTTCGTGCATGTGTGAGAACTCACAGTGCACGCCCCTTCAAAATCGCTTCTCTAGCTAAAGCGACTTAATTACATTAAACAAGGACAGTATAGGGACAGTATAAAGACTTAAATAATTGCTCAGGTGCCTACACGCTCGGATATTCGTTTTCAAAATGGAGTATCTGTCATCAGCTCAGATAAACATTCCTAGTAGTTTATGAATCTGTTCGAGATGGAAGGTAATTAGTGTAGGATTTTTGACTATGAGGCTTTCTTAAAACACACTTGATTAATAATAATGTATTGATTAGAATAAAAATAGAACAGAGTTATTGATAAATGATTGAATGTTTACTCGTGAAATAATGTACCGTCTTTCCGGCTCTAAGATCTCGGTTGAACTGACCCTCCTCTGGACCCTTCCTCGCTTCTCTCATCATCCAGCTGGGCTGCCAGTGGCGCGGATCCATTTCTCGTCCATTTCTGACTCTCGGGATCGTTGTCACATTTCTGCGACGATTCCGCAGCAAAAACACTGATTGACATGGACTGACCTTGCCATGGCTTCATAAATTCGGCACAGGTAGAAGTTTGATGGGGACCATCGTTACAGCTGCTACTTCTTCTCACATCATAAGAATCTCCTCCTTTGATTTTCATAACACGGTAAGGACCAATATATTTGGATATTAATTTGGAACCAGGACCTCGTTGAATTCGCTTGATTGCTACCAGGTCCTCCAATTTATAGTTTTGCGAGCTTCTTCTTCTTAAGTTGTATGTCTTCTTATTCTCTTCTTGTACTTTGAAAATCTGTCTCTTCGCTTGTTCTCTTAAGGTTTCTCTTTCTTCCTGAAATTTTTCTACACTCTCGTCTTCTATCATTTCTCTCAGTCGTAAGTCATCTTTAGTTCTCATTGACACACCGGTTAGTAAGTTAAACGGGGTCGTATTTATGCTTCTCTGGAAAGTAGAATTAATATGCATCTGAACATTGGCGACGTGCTGATACCATTTACCAGGGTTTTCAGATGATAACTTGGACAAAATTGGTATTATGATTCTATTGATTCTTTCAATTTGGCCGTTTGCTCGAGCCAAACCAGTCGTTATTTTCATATGTCTGATTCCTTCTTCAGCACAGTACTCAGAAAATTCATGCGACGTAAAAGCTGTCCCTCTGTCCGAAATTATTTGTATTGGACTGCCAAACGTTTTCTTTTGCAATTCTAGCTTGCTGATTACCTCTCTTGACGTCGTAGACTTGACAGGATACAACCATACGAATTTAGTAAAACTGTCGACCACTGCAAAGATATGATTGTAGTTCTTATTTGTAGAAGTCAAAGGTCCTAAATGGTCAACATGGTAAGTATGTAGAGGCTTATCTTCTTTGAATAGAGTGTGGAGAACTCCTTCTTGTTTACCTGCTTTACTGTTAAAGATGATGCATTTTAGGCAATTGTTGATGCATTCTTCGACTTTCTTCGTCAAATTTGGAATGAAATAGTCGCGTTTGATCATTTCCACAACTTTCCTAGTTGCAAAATGGCCATGCTCGTGTGCTTTCTTGATTATATCGTCTTGAAGTTTTTCAGGTACCAATAAAACTGATTGTCCGTTCACAATCTTGCATACTAGACCATCCTGGTGAACGTCAATATCTGGATCCTTGCTCTTCAGTAACTCTTGTATGTAGGGATCGTCTTTCTGTAGTTTTCTGATGCGCGGAACTATTTCGTCTTGATTTGCGCTAGACGTAAGGCAAATCATAACGGCACGAGATAACGCGTCGACATGTTTCATTTGCGTTGCACTACGATACTCCATTACATAATGATAGTCTGCCAAAAATAATAGCCACCGAGCTACACGCGAGGATACTTCTTTTTTATTAATCGTCTTTTCAAAAGCACTGCAGTCTGTAACAATTTTAAAATCGAGTCCAATAAGGTAGACAGGTAACCTCTTCAAACTAAACACAATTGCTAACGCCTCCAACTCGTAACTCGAATAGTTTTGCTCTGCTGACGTAGTTTTACGCGACACATAGTATACCGGTTGAAAACAACCGTCTTCTGATGCTTCTTGCATTAGAATTCCCGCTATTGCGTATTTCGAAGCATCTGTATGAATCTCAGTCTCATAACGCGGATTGTAAATTCGTAACACTGGTTCACTTGCTAATATTTCTTTCAATGTCTCGTAAGCTTGTATTTCCTTTTCACCGAAGACAATAACTGAGTCTTTTTTCAGCAGGTCACTAAGAGGTTTAGAGATCTGAGCATAGTCTTTTATATGTTTCCGGAAATGTCCCGTAAGACCTAAAAAAGCTTGAATAGTCTTTCGATCGAAAGGTTGAGGGAACCTTATAACACTTTCCACCTTATCTCGCGACAGCTCGAACTCTTCTATTAATAAAGATTTGAGCTTGGACCAAGTTTGAATGCCATTTTCAGATTGCACAAATATCTTTGCCAATCCTGTTAATCTTTTCTTAGCATAAATAAGCTTCTGTAAATCATTCCAGTGAGTAACTTCAGCTATCTCCTCAAAATCTGTTATCCATTTCTTCACCGGATAATCACCTCTGCCATCGAACTCTCTAATGCTATCTTCAACATCTCTGAATGATAAAGAGAATGTTTCCATCTTTCGCACTACTTCTTTTTGTTGTACTCTTCTTTTATCTTCTTTATGACTCTTTGAGTCGTCTGAATTTTCGACGTCGCTAGTAATTTTTCTTCGATGCCTGGACTCATGATTTGCTGTAACATCATCTTCTGAGTCTGATGACATCATCTGTCTATTTCCTCTATTTGTCCTATTATTTTCTTTAAACCTGTCTTTAGTAGTAGTCTTTCTAGAGAGATCTATTTTCGCTGACATTTCACCTTTTTCTCCGTCTTCGTCTTCACTAGATTGTATGTTTCCTGCTGCATCTTTATCTTCGTCTTCTGAACTCTTCTCTTTTTGCTGTTTATCAGTTTTTGAATCATTTCCTTCATCTTTTTCATTTTCATCGTCTTCATCTTCGTCTTCAATCTCTTCAACCAGGTGATTCAAATCTGTTAAACAATCGCAAATTCGTTTGCAGAGTATTTTCCCTTCTCCTGTATGATCAATGCATAAGAAGTTGCACATAATTACCAAATCGTTGTCAGTGAAAGAATCTCTTATATATTCCAACTTCGCCTCATAGTCTTTTGAATTCAACTGAAATCCAAATCCGGTAAAATTCCTCAAACGTTCCCTGTTCTTTCTATCTTCTTCAAAAATTAATTGATGAATCATCTTAATCACTTTAACACTGCTACACTTAATTTTTCTTTTAATACCATCAAAATTTTTCAACGCTTCCATTTTTATTATTTAATTATGTTGAGTGTAATTATTATCTTGCAATAATTGAATTGCTTTGTTATAATATTTATTGTATTATATGCCTGTGAAATGATGGCAGAGTTAACTCAGTTACTAAATTACCTTAACGATAAATTATTAACCTCTCTCTTAAAATTTATTGCTTTCTCTCCCCCGCCTAGCTACAATATTTCTACAAGTTTATGTAGAGTCACCCTATAGTCTAGAATTATCGAGGTGACAGCTACTTTATGGATATCAATATATTTTGATGCTCTGTAATAGCAATTAATTATTCACTAGGTCAGATAATTTGTTAAATTGCCGCAAAATGATCGATAATGCACATTTATTTTGCTTTTCAAATGACTTTCTCGCTTTCTTACCGTCGTAATGGGGGTGGAAGTGAGGAATTTGTTCAACAGCTTAAGACCAGTGTTTTTCCTTTGGAAATTTGCTTGTCTCCCAGATTATAAAATTGACGAACGAGGCGAATGGGTTTATTCCCATAAAAATGTTATAAATAAATTAACTCTAATTTTTCTGCTATTAGTGAATATATTCGCAATAAATCACTTGTACAGATATAATGCTAACACTCTCCTAAGATACTTTTCGTTCTGCATTCTTGTAATGTCGATGTTTAAATTTGTGTTCAGTATGCTTTATTACGAAGTTAAACTATCGAGACTTCCGCACATAATCTGCAGTATCGCTGGAATAGACGAAAAAATTAATGAAATGTTTAACGTAACGGTGGATTCCAAAGAGCTCAGTACGATTGTACGCAAAACTCTTGCAGCAAAACTACTAAGCTTACTGGTTTTAATAATTGTTAATCAAATTTATAATACAGAACTTGAACAACGAGCATTTTCTTTATTGTTCCTCATGAATCTACTCTGTGATTTTTGCATCAATTCCATGCAATCATCTCTTCTCATTTCCATTAGACAGAGGCTTGAACTCCTCATTCACAGCTCCGAGAAAAATTATGGCCAACAAAAATGTAATGAGGAGGAAGATAATGGTGAGAAAATATGGGAAATGCTACAAACCCTTCAAGAAATATCTAACGAGACCATAGGAATGTTTGAATTTTCCACACTGTTCAGAATGCTTTATCACTTTGTTTTACTTTTATCATATTTAGCTTTCATTTTGCACAATTATACAACCTGGAGTATCACCGATCTAATTCTAATGATCACTTCATACATATTCTGGGAAATAATAACAGCTTATCTATCAATTCGTGAAATATATGAAGTGGTTGCTCTGCAAGAAAAGGTAAGGAGCTAAATCGTTTATACTATTCTGATTGTGTAAAATATTTTTTTGCAGAAGCGAGAATCCAGGTTCTCGCTTCTGCTTGTACAGCTTTTCCTGGTTTTCGTTTTTTCTGTTCTTCTTCTCGTATTAAATTATGCAATCATGCTCTCCCCAATAAATTATGCTCTCGTTCTACTAATGCAGAATATCTCCATCGCTTCCACCAGTCTACCCCGTTCCTTGCCCCGTGGTGTGTTAAGAACCCAAGCGCTCCGGTCGTTGATGCCTTCATGAGAAAAAACTTTAATTAATATCATCAAGACCAAGGCAGAGTGGAAAAAGCTCGTCAGCTCAATACGCCAGACAAGCGATCTAGGAAATCACACTTATCACAAACCTGATCAACTTAAGAAACACACAATACACTAAGCGAACAGATCGGGGGATGAGGGTTGGAAAAATTCAGGAGTTTGATGACCATATTTTAGATTAATTCTGAGACAATACGTGACAATACGCCTTTACATTTGCACCCCATCCCAACAGTTCTATTAACAACTTGCTACGAGTACAACTCTCCTAAGCTGTTTATTTATTAGGTTAATATTGGATAATCCTTCTATTTCTATTCATAACACTTCCTGTCAACTTTATAATTGATTGCCTCTCCATTGAAAATAACAATTTTCATTCCATCATAATTGATCACCACAACAAGAGGTGCCTGTTGCTCGTTTTTCGCATTAGTTGAACCCGACATTACAATGAGCAAGAAATTAAAAATTCTAGTCGACTCCCTAAAGCCAGTATTCACAGCTTGGAGATTCATCTGCCTTCCTGATTATAGAATCGATAAACTATCCATAAGCTACTCCCACAAGAATCTTACAAACAAGATTTCCTTCTTGATGTTACTCGCAATTAATTTATACGCCGTGAGGCAAGTTTATAAGTTAAGGGCCAACACTCTCATGCAATATTTCACCATGTTTGTGATCGTATTTTCCTTATACAAGTCGTCATTTAATGCCCTGTACTTCGAGGTTCAACTGTCGAGAATCCCCGAGATCCTGGATAATTTAGCGGGAGTAGACTTGGTGGTATCAAGAAAATTCAGAAAAGAAGTTGATTATAAAATATTTAAGAAGTTTATTCAAAGATCTCTTTCGGCTTATATCTCGGTTACTTTCTATCTGGCGATTTTCTTTTTCATCTTTGAAGTCGGATCTAATTTGATCGAAATTTGCTTTTCATTACTATTTTATGCAAATATATTTTCTGACGTTTGCATCCATTCAATGCACTTGTTCCTGATGTACGGGATAAAACAAAGACACGAAATTCTGATGAAGATTCTAGCTGCTTCTCTCGACGACAGTAAAATCATTGAGAGCGATGTAGATATTTGGAAATTACTCCAACGATTACAAGAACTTACAGTGACCACGATGGGAAGTTTTGAATACTCAATTATAATGAGAATAGTCTATCATTTCTTCGTCTTTTTCGGACACCTGGTTTTCATCCACCACAAATACCAAATCTGGAGTTTTGGCGAATTGCTGCTTATGGTTAGCATTTGTAGCATATGGGGAGGAATATCAGTTTGTTTGATTATCTGTGAAATATTTCAAGGAATTGCTTTAACTGACGAGGTAAGACTAGCCGATATCTTTTTTCGTTATTATTCGATACAAATTACCATCCTCTTGGGTTCTATCCAGTCACCTTCTCTCTTCCATCATTATCGGCGGACTAGGTACAGTTTAATGGATGCTCATCGATTAGCTAATCGATCTATCACTCTCCTCTTTAGACCTGACTGAAATGAAAACCAAGTGAAAGCTGGTTCCCCTCAAGGTAATATTATTTAAGAATGGAGGGCCTAGATTGTGGATTGTAGATTGTAGTGAGAGGCCTTCTGTAGATGTGCACTGCAATCTGTTGAGATCTATTGTGCCCTCCCTATATAGTTAGAGTACCCCTTCCAGCTCTAGTTGTTTTACCAATTTCCAGAGACTGTTGTTGGGAGACCTAATGTAGCTCTCTGGCGTAGGTCTTTCAGCGCCTAGGCACAGGAACCGGGACCTAGCGAGTCCTTCACAATGGCAGAGAACGTGCTCCGCCGTTTCTTCGTCTTCGAGGCAGAAGCGGCATTCGTCGTCGTCTGCCCCTCTAAACCTGGTTAAGTGTTTGCGAAGTCGACGGTGTCCTGTGAGCAGGCCTACCCTTATCCTCAGTCTCTCAGTCTGTGGCTGAGGCCTAGTAGGTTTGTCGTAACCGCGCGTTGAGAAAAAAGAGTTTCTGAGAGCATCCACTCTTTTATGGTGCTTCTCTTGAGGCTTCTTTTCACACCGCAGTAGGGTTTGGGTCCGATGGAGGCAGTCTCTGATGCCTTGCGGGTCAATGTATCCGCCTTCTCGTTACCATCTAGCCCTGAGTGCCTTGGTATCCATACCAGAGTGACGTTGGTGCCAGATATAGATATGTCCTCCAGCGCATTTCTGCAGTCCATCACGTTCCGTGAAGTGATTACTGGCGAGGCCAGTGCTTTTAAGGCAGTTTGACTGTCAGTACAGATCGCAAGACTGATCGCCATTTTAACTTGTTTTGATTTTTCGTACGCGCCGGCACCAGTGCCTTGGAGCGTTTTGGAACCGTCAGTGTACCAGATCGAGCGAGCGAACACCAGGATTCCGTTTTTAAATTCATTCCTGTCAGGGAAGAGGATGTGGGATTTTTTATTGAAGCAGAAGTGAGGTGGCATCTCGTCACTATAGGTATACCCAGGATGGGATCTGCCTATCAGTTCTTGTTGGGTAGATCCATGCCTCGGTATAACCTCGATGGTTGTCCTATCATGAGTCTCCAAATTGTCTGTTTCGATGTGCCTTGTAGATATATGTGTAATGGTGGAAGATTGAGTAAAACCTCTAGTGCTGCCGTTGGGGTTGTTCTCATTGCTTCTGTTATACTCAGGCAGGCTAGACGTTGAGTTTTTTCCAGGAGCTTTTGCGCCTGCAGCTGCTTAGTTTTCGTCCACCATACCACTGACCCGTAGGTTATCCTACCATACCATCGGTCTTGATGTTGAGCGACCTGAGTGTATAGCCACTGGGTCATTTTAGAGTTCACTACCCAACTTTTGCCACAAAGTCTTCTGCATCTGCCTAGGCTTATAGCAGCTCTATGGGCTGTTCTAGTAAGGTGTTGATTCCATGTAAGTCTCTGGTTGAATATTACTCACAGATACTTCGCTTCTGTTGCGTATGGAATCATCTCCCCGTTTAGTGACAGTCGATGTAGTCCGACGAGATTTGTCTTTTTGGTAAAGGGAACCACTAGGGTTTTGGACGGTTGATGGCGAATCGTTCCTCAACGCACGAGTGACCAGGACAGTCCACAGTAGAGAATGGTGGGCCCAATAATAATTACAATAATTTTTGGGCATGGCTCAAATCAATATCAAGCGAATGATGATGTACCTCATCCTCGTCCCTTACTCTAACAGTGACATCCTCCTTCCCTATTCTAGCATTGAACATCCTTCTTAAACCGAATTGCAAATAATTTTTCTGATTTTGGATTGGCATTATTACCACCCTAACAGACAAAATCGACATGTTCTCAGTCAATTGTTTCTCCTCTTACATTTCTCATTTCTCCGTTCATTTCTCTTTCTTCTTCCGATCAGTTGCACATTTTAAAGAGAACGGACGTCCGTTGCGTGTCCAGTTTGAATACCACCCAAAATTTTTGATCGCGAGCGTCTAGTTTTGTAAATTCTATTGCCCCTAACTGAACTACAACAGTCTATTACAGGAGAATTTGTATCATATGGAAAATCAAGGAAAATTGAGTTAAAATTTTCAAATATATTATGAGATTAGGTATAACTTATAGTCCCAACACAAAATTGTTGGCAGTAGGTAGCTGACATTATTACAAAAGCCATTTCGGAGAAGCGACAAACAGAAAAGTTTCCTAGAAACACAAGTTTCTTCTTGCCGCTTCTCTGTCAACAATTTTGATCTGGGACTGTAATAGGTGCTTTGACCTTTTGCTTCGCAGATGACGTCATAACCTGCGCGATGTGATAACGGTGTTAGTGTTTTGCTCATTTTAAATAATTGCGTGCTCCTTTCGGAATATTTAGGTAATCATCTTCCTATTTATGTTGCCAAGTAACCATGATGTTAGAATAACAACACATCTGAAGGAAATTTGATCGCTGAATCAACTTAATTTTTTCTGGTATATAATTATAATTATCCTATCAGACATTGATGTAACGATCCTTCTTAGATGATTAACGTATGTTTTCGAAATTGCTTCATTCATTTATTGTCTGTCTTGGTAGAAAAATGACTGGTAACTTGAAAAAACTCCATGAGATCTTCAGGCCAGTATTTCTGATATGGAAATTCTCGATCCTTCCTTCTTATCAGATCAATAAAACAGTGATCAAATACTCACATAAGAAAATAATAAATAAAATTTTTCTTTTAATATTCGTCAGCATTGCAATCTATTGTCTTGGGCTATCAAACATCCAAAGGTCTTACTTGATAGCATGTTTTATAACATTCATGAGCCTGATTTCGCTAGTCAGAGCAGTAATAATATTTGCCAATTTCGAAGTTAAAATCTCCTCAATACCCCTTCTTCTGGAGCAATTATCCGAGATAGACTACTTGATAGAAAATCGTCTAAGATTACAGATAGATTACGATAAATCTAAAAAAATAATTTTGACCTTTATTACCGGATTTCTCTCCTTTTTTCTCATCCAAGCAATTATGTGTTACTTTTTATTATACGTAATGGCTGTGCAATGGTTTACAGATTATAGAGAACTAATAGTTTTAGCCGTATTCGGTTTCAATACTTTTATGGACGTCTCTATTAATTTAATGCTGCTGATTTTCATCCTGGAGGTTACTGAAAGGTACAAACGTCTTAATGAAGCGCTTGCTCGAAACGGCCGCTCTAGAATCTCTCCAAGACAACGCTCGGAATTCGTGGCGGATTTATGGAGCATCCAAAAACTCCTCCAGGATCTCGCTCAAACTATTTTATTAACTTTTGATGTAACGGTTGGTCTTAGAAGTGTTATTCATTTTATCTACACATTGGCTTCTCTCGCGTTTATATTTTCTGTTGTTATCAAATTTCCAGATGATGACGTATTCTTGTTAATTATATCTTTCCTTCTGTGGTTTGTACTGTCAGCTACTCTAACTTTGGAAGAAATATTGGTAACATATAATTTAAATGAAGAGGTAAGTTGGTCTTGTATTTCTTATATTTTTTGTTGCCTTACCGGATTAAAGTTTTTGCTAAGAGAGACCTTGATAGTTTTAGCAAATTTCTTGGTTTACGTCAGAGTATTTATCTTGATACATTTCCGCGCTATGGTGTATGACTGTTTTGTATAAATAGGTCTACAGTTTAACGTAAGTGCATAAGCCCGTCATAAATGTGCTTCATAGTGTAGTAAGGGGTAAATAAAACTGGAAGGTTTCTTCTGCGGGGCAATAACGGGTTTTCCTGGGGCTTATTTCACCCGTCAGGAGACGGGAGTCAGCGCGTTCACAGGAGCGGAGATTTCCCTACTGGTTCAATTCACCATTAGGTAGGATGAGAAGCTTCTCAAAATCTTACCAGATTTAACAGTTTCGTTAGCTACGGAATGCGTGCCTTGTTGCGTGCGGTTGGTTCATTTTGTTGCTATGTTTTTTATAGTGGGGTGCTGATTTATTTACAGAGTGTCAATGAAGTCTGGAAACGGTCAAATATCTCGAGAAATACACATTACATCAATAAAAAATTGTCTCTAATATTAATTTTGGAAACGCTAGGTATCCAATGATATCAAACGCGACCTCGAACCCAGGGGTAAGGCCGGAGGCAACTTCAAAATAATAAATAGGTATCCCTATTTTTGCAGAAGCAGCTTCTTCTATGCGGCAAAAATTATATCAAGTTTGTCTGTTTTTTTTAATACGTTTTTTTAAAACGTTTTTTTCTACGAACTTTTTTTCTTAAATTCAAAGAAATTCTGAACGGTGGGAGATTTTCAAATAAGTACTAAATAAAAACCTCAATTTATCATTATTCGGTGAAATTTTTTTAAGGAATGTTTCTTTTGGCCAAAACGAAGGAAAACTTTTAGTGCTTATGATCGTGGGAGGGGGTGGGGCTGAATGTTTATGTATTTTGTGACGAGAGGAATATTTTGGCAGAATATAGGAACAGCAACTTTCTTTGAAGGGCGGACAAACGAAAATTTAGGTTGGAAAAACGTGGACAAAATGCCTTTTGAATTTTATAAAAGTTTGCATTTGGTGCTGATGTCGAATTTTTTAATTTGGTCGTAACATTTTTTGGTGGGTGGGCAAACGAAAACTCGCACTTAGGGGTGCGGCAACTTCACAAAGCTAAAAGCGGGTTTGTGTCGTAACCGGGTAAGGCTGCCACCCAATCTGCCAGCATAATCGCGGACAATTTTTCGTATTTTCTCCGTCTCTCCACTGAAAGAGGATTTATTCTCAAAAAAGGACCTCTCGTTCGTCTAGCAGCTTATGATCTTAGAATTGTTCTTATGCAGAGTAGTAGTAGAGGTCAGAAGACTATTGATGAGACGAGTTGGGATGGTTCGTTTATCCTGTCTCTATTTCAATCCCCTAAAAGTGATAGATTCGATTTCGATTTATCGTGAGTGGGCCTTTGTGACACCCCCACTGCGACCGTATGTTTATTGTGGCTCCCTAAACGTGCTACTGCCTTTTGGACGCTCGTTCTCAACGTTAAGGGAAACTGTAGCAAAAAGAAGCCTTCCAAGACGAATTAGTTTTTTGTCATCATTCTTCGTTTATCACCATAAAAATCTGGTAAAGATCGAATTCCTTATTGCAAAATGGAATTCGCTCACTATAATTTGATACATACAGGCTTTTTTCCTGGAAGTTCAAATTCTTCCCTGGAAATGGACAGCTTTCTGACCAAATTTTGAACACCAAAAAAGTAATTGCCGCTCACAAGCAGCAATACCAGATGTGGTTTTTGTACAAATGCCATAGGAATTGAAAAATTTTAACTCTGCTTGCAAAATAGAAATTGCTTACTATAATTGGGAGTAGGAATTTTTTGGGAATTTTTCTTTGCTCTTGAGGTGCGGAAGCTTTCTGATCAAATTTTGGCGCGAGCGGTCACTAAAATCATCAACAGTACTAGAATCAGTGATCTTCTTCAGGGGGATTCTTCTTCCATTATTAAAAGAATACAATTCTTCCATATAAAATGTGCCTCTTACCATAATTTTTGGAATTTTAGTAGCCTTTTTTCCTTGGAAATTCTTTTCTAAATCGACACAATTTTGCGAAACACAAAATTAATCATCACATTCATCACACACACTGTCAGTAGTTCTTCTAGAGATAATAAACCAAGTGGCATGATTGCAAGGGTGCGTCAATTCAACTGCATTTTGGGTGGTCTTTTTCCTTGGAAGTTTTTTCCAGCCACTTCTAAAAATCGAATTCAACTGTTGCGAAAATGAAACTCTTCAACCATTGGTGAGTTTTGTGGTAATCATAAATTTGGTGAAATAAGTTTTTTTCTTGGTAATGTTACCTAAGAAGTGACCAAATTATGGAGAAACTATAGCCATTATTACCATCAAATGGTACTTTCGGGGTTCTTCAATTAGGTTGCATTCTTCTCCAACCGATGAAGACTATTAAAAACTTGATGCTTTCATGCAAAATGGAAGTCTCATACATCAAATTTTGCAAGGAAGATTAATAGCTTTCAAAAGCCTTTTAAAAGAAAGCCCTGACACATAATAGAGGTCCAAACGTGGGCGCGTTCTGAATAATTCGCTCTTGGAGCGAGCGGAATTTATAGTTTTATCGTTATCAAAAAAAGTAAATAACCTTTTTCTGCCGTTTTTGATCGCTCGTTGTGCTGGATAACCGCACCGTTACATTTGAAAGATAAAAGTGACACAAACAATTTATTATTACTTCCAGGTAACTTGGACAAAATTGAATACAATTTCTTGATCTTGATATTCAATATTTAATATTTACTAATTAATTAATTAATTAATTAATTAATTACCAACTATAATGAACGATTACAATTAAGCCGTTTTAGTATTACCATATAAAAGACTACTTACTAAATAGAGTCATCAGTCATTACAAATTACATCATTACCTGTCTGATAAAAAAGTGCAGAAACGCAATAAGGATATGGAAACGTGTCTGTCTGATTACAGTGGTTAAGATGTCCAAACGAATAACTATTTTAGAAGCTCTGCGTCCTGTATTTATTATCTGGAAGATAGGTTGTCTCCCATGGTACCGGATCGAAAATAATAATGTTAATATAATCAGCTACAACAGGAAGAATCCAATGAATATAATTCTCAGTTTAGTTCTCACTAGTATTAATCTTTACGCATTTAACTTTTGTCATCATCAACCAACTGAGTTGATGTATTATTATTGCATCTATATTTGCTTTGTTTCGCTTCTCAGGAACACAACTTTATTATCTTACTTCACAGTTCGTGTAGCAAGGGTACCTGATTTGGTGAATTCCCTTTCTAAAATTGACGTACTAGTGGAAAAAGAACTTAAAATACCGGTCGATTATAGAAAGTTAAGAAATTTTATATGCCTCTTCCTCGTTATTTACTCAATTGTGGCGTTAATAGGAACGTTTTTATTGGCTTTTAGTGGCTTAGAACTTAATTTACCTCAAAGTGCTTTCATGCTCCTTTTCATGGCAAATACAGCCATGGATGTTGTAATTCATATAATGTTCACAATGATTCTAACGCAAATTGAGAAGAGGTTGCTTAGTGTGATCCGTTTCATGAACTCGAGAATGGAGACGAGCACTGAGAATCGGTTCGATAATGTCTCAAGAATTGTCAAGTTTCTGCAGTTACTTTCTGATGATCTTGTGAATACTTTTGGATTACCTGTAGCTTTGAGAATGCTAAATCACTTCAGTTTGATTCTAGGATCGATTGGATATGTTGGAGATGTTATTAAGCATGATGGTCACATGTTAAATGTCTGTTGTTTGTATATAGCCGTCTTCTTATGGTTCTGTCTAATCGTGTTTGTTAACTTATCTGAAATCTACTACGTTTCTTCCATCAACATCCAGGTGAGTTCTTGAATTGTTATCTTCTTCACTCTACTCTTAAAGTTGCGGTGGACTTTTCTTATAAGGGATCGGTCACACTATAAATACCAATGAGTGGGTGACCTCGGTGGTTGCAACACCAGCACGACAGAATGTTACGTGAAGAGGGAGACACCCGGCACTTGACTCTTTTTTAGTTACCTAAACTTTAAAGATTAGTTGATATAAACGTAATTGAGAATAATAATGACAAAAGGAGATGTAAATATGGCGCTTTCGTTACAAGAATTGACTTCAGCGCTATCCAAGTTCACTTCACACCTTTCATTCAACACTTTTTGTAGTGTGGGTCAATGACCTTCAAGAGGTGATTTTCATAATGTGAAGAACATCCGAGATTAAAGAGCACTATGTTTATTCTGACTTACAGTTACAGCTACTCGAGGAGGGCTACTGAAGACGTTGAGTCCCTATAGTCTTCCATGGGTGGACTCAGGAATGTGGGCCTCGCCAAATGAAGTAGCGGGAGCTGTGTCTGGTGGTGTTTGAAAAGGTCTTGGTGACGTTTGTGAGCTGACCATAGTGTGTGCGTGGATTAAAGAACGCTTAAGTAGAACATCGATAACGCTTGATGTCAAGACATAAGGTTGTGAAGTAAGGTTAGGGAATGATATCTCGAGATGAAGTCGAAACGCTGAATCAACAATCCACAATCAATAATTTCTAGTAGAGATTCGTAAGGTAGGCCTAAGAGCGAGCTCTCAAACTGAGACCTCAAAGTGAAATTTATAAGAATCTTCAAAGTATCTTCTCAGATTATCTGTTCAGATATGTTCGATTCCCATGTTCGATTTCGCACAGTGGCCTTATTATCACGGACCTGGATTCAAATTCCCCTCCCACCCCCACACAGCGTTACTGCTCACTACCTTGTCAAGTCTTTCTCTTTCCAAAATGTCGGAGTTTCTATTCAAATATTGTATTTCTCGTCGAATCTCTTGAACTCCGGGCCCTGGTTCGTCGGAACCTTCGGAAACTTAGGGGATACGTTACGAATTTGCACCAGAATCAACTCAGGCCGAACCATGAACGGTTTCGCTCAATTGCTCGCTCTTATCGATCGACTCCTCGCGAAAAACCACACTCAAGCACAAATGAGCTCAGACCAGCTCTAAGTTTGGCATTAAAGAGCGAGAAGCTGGTCGATCTCACTACTTAGATTAGATTAGATTTTTCGTGAATGGTTCATTGTGACACCTCCACTGCGACCAAAAGTCTATTGTGGCTCGCATCTAGTTGTGCTACATTAACCCATCAGGTCAGTCTGTAACGTTCGTTTCCCCGTTAATTATTAATTTAAACCGTTCTTTTTAAATTTTATTTCGTAAATCTAGCTTCGAAATAGAAATGAACTTTTTCCGGGTGGTCCTTTCCCTAAGTTTGAATGACCAGAGACGGTGCGGTGGAATGCATCCGGCCCGTACATCCGTAGATGTTGCCAGTTGGTATAAGAGCCGTAATTATAATAATGCAAAAATAATGCCAATAAAATCAGATACGCTAGAGAATTTCGTTTAGGGAAATAGTCGGCTAATAATCAAATTGGCATCATAGTAAGTAGTGACCTCTGACACTAAAGAAACAGAAGGGACTCGATGACGGAGATAAAAAAAAGTTTTTGTGGTGTAGACTTGAGCAAAAAGACCAGCGGTCGGTACGCGATGGATTAATAATTTATTTTCCTTATTGCTTGAATAATCCATCCTTAATACCAAAAGTTATGAGTGAATCGAAGTACTCAGAAAATTAATTATTTGTGACCCTCTCCGTCGATGAGAGCAGGTACCAGCTAACATAGAGGGTCCTAGGAAATGGTCCTAGAAAGTGGTTCCTGGGAAATGGCTCCTAGAAAATGGGTTTTAGGAAATGGCTGTTAGGAAATGGCTTTTAGGAATGAGTTTTGTGAAATGGTTCTAATTTTATATTTGTTAGACTATACTTCCGCTTACCAAGTTTCCCTTAAGTCAATAATGGTGCTATGACAGTTTTTAAAGGGTTGACTGACTTGCACATATTTATGCATCTACAGATTTTCGGAGCTTGCTGGCGAATAGAGGAATTGACCTTTGGTTATCACCGGTTAGGAAAGCGGGAGTAATCAGTGGTCAATTTCCAATGATGCGGAATCGCTAGTCGTAAGTCAACACCTAATGGCTGAAGCGTTTTGTTTTAAAATGATGATGAAATTCTTTCAAGATCCACCTGTATATGCAAACGGGCCAATCAGCATAGTAACAACATGACATCGAGTTATTAAACTGAGATAGTTTTTGGGACCAAAGTTATTTTGATAATAATTTAATTACCATTTAGTTGAGTGAATTATTTTATTGATCAGGAAGTTTCTTGGCTAGGACAGAGTAAGCTTGATTATTTCAATCGTTGACAGACGGCTGATGAATGACAGGAACGGCGGTAGTAACTTAATTCTTGTATTAGCTGCTTGTAATATGGCCGATAATAATTATAGAAAATTATACGCAGTTTTCAGGCCAATTATCACAATTTGGAAAATCTCGCTACTTCCTTCCTATAATTTCGATGAGAAAAATCAGCAATTGTCCTACTCGCACAGAAATATTTCCAACAAGATTATGTTTGTAGTGCTTCTAGGATTTAGTATCACTTGCTACGACGTTTCGAGTTACCAGAAAACTACACTAGCAACGTATTTTGCAATTTTTGTGAGTTCAATTTCGCTGTTTAAAGCGATCCTGATATTCCTTCACTTTGAAACTAAGCTATCTTCTATACCGCAACTCTTGGAAGATTTAGCGAAGATAGATCAGTCAATTGAACGGGAACTTAAATTATCGATCGACTATGAAAAACCCAGCAAAATGGTTCGGGTATTTCTTAAACCGATTCTTGTATTCTTTCTAGAGAAATTAATTGCCAGAATTATTTCTTTTACACTTGTCTTCGCAAGTAGGAATATCACTGCACTTATGATTATGTATATGTTGAATTTTTTTCTCGACATCTGTATCCATCTAATGTACACAGTTTGTACTACTGAGACCGTGAGAAGGTACCAGTACCTTAACGAGCATATTATAATCAAATCGAAGCCACCAAAGTTTCCTTCTAAATATAATCAAGACTTTTCTGCTTCTTGGTGTATTCTTCATCAGTTGCAAGAATATTCTAATAAAGTTTCGGCAACATTTCAATTACCGATATTTCTTAGAATTCTATTACATACCACATTCGCTTTCGGGACACTATCTTATATTTTTGCTACGTTTAAGAAGAATCCTAATGGAAGAGTTGCTCTGTATGTGTCTTTATCGACATGGTTTATACTAACATTTGGTTTAATTGGCGTTGAAATTTATGTGACATATGATTTAAACAAAAAGGTAAGAATGGTTATTTATATCTTGTAATGATCGGAAATTGTTGAGTTAACGTATAACGAGGATTCAAAGAAATCAAGATTTTATTTTAATTTTCATGCAAGTAAACATGCAGGATGGCTCGACCGTCAGATTTAAGGGAACACTTGTGCACAGCGTTGTGAGGTCCTTATTGTGACTGCAAGAACGGAAGACGAAGGAAGTGTTAGTAACGAATAGGACCTTCGATGCGAGGCATCTTGTCCAGTTTACTCCGGGACCGGACTTGTAATTTCCTGTATTTTAATAATTATAACCGTCCAGGTTTCCTAGTTAACGACGCGAAGAATTAAAACCTTCTTGCGCATCAATCGCAGAAATAGTGTATTTTTATGCGATTCAATTATGAATATTTTCACCGCTTTTTAAATTATTGGCTTTCTGAAATTTTCCATAGTCATGTCATGTTAGCGTAGTGCTTTAATGTGAAAAATTTTCTGTGATAATTTCATTTCATTTCGTTTCAACACGTGCCTTAGAATGGATTTTTAAATTTAAAAATCAAAAAAATTGGCAAAATTTTACAATTTTGTCCCTTTTCCTATGCCCGCCACTGGCTAACTTTACTTGAAAAATACTATTTTTTACACTACCTTTAATAAATTCGGAAAAAACTGAAAGGAAAGTTTTGAAAACCGAAAGTTTGAAATTTTAGAGGAATAAACATCATTTAAAAATATTCGAATATATCTCCGCCATTTTTATATTTGCTTCTTGAAATTTTTGAAGGTTAAATGCTATTAGTATAGTTGTCTACTATCAAAATTTCCGTTCTATTCCTTCAAAAATAAGCTCATGAATGTTTATAGAAATGTAGACATTTTTACCCTTTTCCTATCCACGCCTCTGGCTTATTAATAGAAATGATGCAAATTGTATTGCATTAGCTCAAATTTAAAATAAGTTTATTCCAATCTTGTTAATTTTGTTTAAAAGTTTTTGATCTTGCCTATTTAGGGGTTCAAAATCTAGCCATTTTCCAAAAATTGAAAAGGCCGCCATTTTGGAATGTCTTTACCTATTTTACTCAAATACAGTACCAGACGACGACTTGAGGGTATCTTACTACCAAAAAAATTTCAGCGCTCTAGATTGAAAACTTCGACCAGAAACCGTGCCTCACGGACGGTTTTTTTTCTGAAATTCGGAGGGACATCCTGTAGAAGTAACACAACTCTAGGAAAATGTTTTTTACGAAAATCAAACGTCAGCCCTAAGGTTTATAAGAGTAAAAAATTTCGTTCATTAATCTTGAAAGATGAAGCTACAGGAGCGTTTTTAAAAATTTAGAGAAATTAATTTAAAAAAAACATCATGTAAAAAAAAATCGAATATCTCCGCCATTTTTCTTATTTACTTTTTGAAATTCTCAAGGGTTGAAGTCTATTAGTATAGTTGTCTACTGTAAAAATTTCAGTTTAATTACTTCAAAAATGTGCTCATAAATTGTTGGAGAAATTTAGCCATTTTTACCCTTTTCCTACCCACGCCACTGGCTTATTAATAGAAAAAATGCAAATTTTGTTGCATGAAATTAAATTTCAAGTCATTTACTTCCAATATTGTGAATTTGATATAAAACTCTTTTTCTATCTAGCTTATACAGGGGTTCAAAAAATAGTCCTTTTTCCAAAAATTAAAATGGCCGCCATTTTGAAACGGCTCGATCGATTTTGCTCAAGTGCAATACCAGACCACTCCTTGTGGATATCTTACTTCCACAAAAATTTCAGTCTCCTAGATTGAAAACTGCGACCTGAAATGAGATGACAAAAACCGGATACCTGGAATTTTGAAGGGACACCCTGTAGAAGTGATGGGACTTTTGGAAAGTTTTTCAACGAAAATCCAACGTCATTCCCAAATTTTACAAGGACCCAAAATTTCGTTCACTAATCTTAAAAGATAAAGCCACAGGAGCGTTTTTAAAATCGAAATTTCGCGATTTTGGAGAAATATATATATATATATATAAATATATATATATATATCGTGGGCAGGTGAATTTTGGAAAACCACTTTTTCGTAATCTGGGGGTCATGATCGGTGGACATTTGATGAGTTTGGGTGATTTTTGGAAAGTGATGTCGTCCTCAATAGTGTATTTTTTTGTTAAAAAATACACTAATATTACTCCGCAGTCCGCATTAGTGAATAAATATCATTACGTAATAGTAAAGTTATTATTCGATTTATACTAAATAAAGCAGGCATTTATTCAAAGTTACCAAATTATCTATATCGATAAATATTTTATAATCATTGTTAATAATCTGTATAACGGTTTGATCGGGTTAATTAATTCAGTTCTGGGTCCGGGTCCCAATTAGTCCGTTACTACGTTTTAAATCAATTTATTTACACAAATAACTATACACAAAATAATAAAAATGAAATAATACATACAATTCTATCTTATTACGTATTCCTTGAAACTCTACTGATTGGGCCCCATCCACTAGAAGGACGCACTGTTATGAAATCCTGGCTTTTGCTTGATCCGGTCCGATATCTCTCCTCTTGGGCTCTCCTAGTATTGGCGGTGGTATTCGACGATTATTAAGAGATATCGCTTCGGACGGTCGGCGCTGTGCTGGCCCGACTGCTTATTTACTATTCCTCGATCCACTGAAGGAGGTGCAAACCTCTTCTTCTGTTGTGAAGCTCGCGATCTGTCTTCGTGCGGCCGGTTTGATCACCTCTCTGGGAGACGGGGGGATGTTGCCGCTTCTATTTGACTCTCAATAATGGAAGTCAAACGGAGGGAATCGTTGATCAGACTTGGTCTCAATACAACGATGGCCTGGAAACTGAAAATGATTTTCCGCGCAGAGTTGAATTCACTCTTGGCGGCGATCGGTAGGACAAGGATAGGCTGACTCAGTATATCAGACTTTCCCCCTTCTGTGCACTCAATTCATGCACTTCGGCTATCCTGCTCCTTTGAAGGCTCAGTACAGCTATCAAGAGAAGGAAATGCTCCCTGGTCAGTTCCCGGCTCGCTTTTCCCTATTGGTTGCCCACCTGATACTCAGTACATTCACCGCGGGGTGTCTACTTTTGCGAGACTCAATGTACCTTGCAGGAGTGGAATGTTTATTGGTCAATACCTAACTAAACACTGCCAATCCTTCCGACGTGGTCCATTTATATAGCTGGCGACGGGGTGATAAGGTCGCTATCACCGCCGCAAAAATTCTGCTCTAAATTATTGATAAACTGAAATTTAACTATCTCTAATAAATTAAAGCCTGGGATCTCGCTACAAATCTTAATAAAACTGTGCAGCTTTAATAGTTTTAATAGTGTTGAGTATGGTTAGTGTATTAGTTATCGCTACGTTATCAGCTTCATTACCGCTCGATCGTTCGGTTTGACTCCCTTTAGAGTTCCTTGCATGGCTTCATGATTAATCGCGCATGCGCGAGAGAACGTTTCAAATGGTAGCCAGATGGATTGTTAAGTTCAGACCCTCTTAAAAAACTCAAGAAGTTTATCTTGTAACCATTATTTATCAGAATAAGCAGCTTAAAATTTCTCCAACCACTCAGTGAAGGTACGTACTATTATATTCTTCAATCAATAACGCTTGTATTATAAGCGTCAATTTTTATGTTCATTGAAGGTTATGGAATCAAAATAACTAATGCCCTTTTTGAAAGGATACATTTCATAATCGTTCACTTATTGCTTGATTTATGGCTATTTGTTCCATTTTCTTTGTGATATTAGAACTCTCGAAAGCGCTGCAAGTTATATGAACATTACATAATTAATTAATTGGTCCAGTAACAAATAGTTGAACTATTTATCTGACCCACGACGCTTTCGAAAGTTCATGCAGGTTTGTAATACTGCATTCTGGGCTTACTAAATTTCTTTTCAAGCAGCTCGCTTCCTTGCCTGGGATCTTCTCTTCTCCAACATAATGGCCTGGATCTGAGCATCCAGCTCCAGCCGCGCTAACACCATAGTTGCCGAGGGATGTGGAATCGTGAAAATTCTGGTCCAACGCCATCACTGCTACTAGCACCATCCACATGTCGCAGTCTATAGGCTGATTCTCACATCGAACTTGCTTTGCAAAGTGCGGACCTCTTATCACCTGTTTCGTTATGTTAAATAATTTCACGATCGATTTGTTGTATTGATATAATTTTGTTTATATTTAAATATAGGTATAATTCAACAATAGAAAATAAAATGTTAAAACGATTCCAAGAATCATACCGTTAAAAATTGCCCTCTACTCCTGATTCACCCTGTATAGGTACTGTACGGTCAATAATTCTAATTTACTTACCTTGTCATTATAATTTAAATGACACGTGTAGTGGACCAAAACTTCTGACCCAATTACTGTAATATTTTAATTTAATTAAATTCAACATCAATAATTTTTATTTACTCTCTTTACTAACACTTTCTTAAAATTAGTGTTAGAGAAAAGCTCATTCCAAGAAGTAGCATTTTATACACTCGTCGATTATGTCAAGCAATTTAAAAAATATAGTCGCAGTAATCAAACCAGTTCTCGTATTTTGGAAATTCTTTTCGATCCTTCCTTACTATAAGATAGACGAAGAAAACTCAAAGTTACTCTACTCTCATAGAAATGTCTCGAATAAAATTACCTTTCTAGTTTATCTAGGATTAAGTATTTATTGTTTCAAGTACTCGAGAGAACAGAGTACTAACCTAGCATCATGTCTTGTAGTTATTGTGAGTTTTAATTCACTAGTGCGGACTGTTTTCATATTTTTTCACTTTGAAGTTAAAATATCAGCTATACCCCGAATCCTGGAAGGCTTAGCTAGTATTGATGAGATAATCAAAAATCAAATGAAGCTACAAATCGATTACACAAAACCGACTAGAATGGTTTCGCTGATACTTAAAATTACTATAATATTTTGTCTCAATCAAACTATCCTCTTCACTGTTAGTTGCATTATTTACCCTACATGGTACCAGCAGTTAATGTTCATGCTACTTTACGCTTTCAATACATCATCAGATATTCACCTCAGTCTAATATATGCGATTTTCACCACTGAGACTACCAGAAGGTACCAGTTTCTTATCAACGCGGAAATCTCACAATCTTACTCTCAAGAATCTATCTCTATTATCTGGAAACTAATCAATCAACCACTTCAGAAAATTTCTCAAGACATCTCAAAGACGTTTCAATTATCAATTCTTCTGAATACAATTTCTCATTTCACTTACACCCTGGGCACTTTGGCTTATATTCTCTCTGTGTTATGCAGTATCTCATTGAGAGCAGCTTTCTTAATAAATATGGCCTTTCTCACATGGTTTACTGTTATATCATCTTTGAATTTGTTGGAAATATACTCTACTTCTAATTTAAACAAACAGGTAAGATCCGTCATTTCATTCATCAGATACATTCTTCGTTGTAGCAACTGTTGTAAGAAGAAGTGCTAGTGCTAGTGCTAGAGATATGTTTGTCGTAAGTCGACATGGAGAGATTATGGTGTTCTTTGAGGTTGATTTGGTGTGAAGGGGTGGGTGTTGAGGACGGCGTCGACGAGTGGGTCGAAGAACGGCATTGAAAAAAACGGGAGCTTTATTGGTTTTCTCTTTGAGGTCTAGAGTTCTCCTTTTTGCCTCAATTGGTGCTTTGGCTGCATTGGGTATCCTGTGTTTACGAATCTTTCGAGTATTATCAGTGTAGTTTGTTTCACTTCACTTGAGTGTCACATCGGCGTTTCCACTTTGGATGTCTCTGTCACTTTCACTTGTGGTCACTTTCATTGATTGTTGTTTTTAGGTGGTGTTTTATGTCAATGCTTTGCTTTTTGTTTGAATGAGGTGATGATGTTTTCTATGTACGATTGGAGTGTGGCTACGTTGAGACGTTTGTGTAGGGTGTGGGCGGGGAGTGTGTGCCAGGCGGCGGTGGCGTATTTGATGGCTGGTCTGATTACCTGTGTGTAGAAGAATACCCAGTTTGTGTTTTGTGTTTAATGGGCTTTTTTGGTTGAGGAAAGGGTAAAGGCGTCCTAGAGCTGCTCTGGCTGGTCTGATTTTGTTTTCAGTGTGGTCTTTCCAGACCAGTTTTTTGTCGTATGTGAGCCCCAGGTACTTTACCGATGAGGCCCGCGGGAGCATCTTGCTTTCGAACTCCACTGTGTGTAGACATCGTTTCTGTTTTGTCCCCCCGAACAGAATGGCTTGTGTTTTGTCTTGGCCCCCTTTGATTGTCTATTAGTGGCTCATTGTGATATGTATTCGAGATGTTTTGTGATGTGTTTTGTGATGTTTTCTGTATCTTACCATGGACAAGCGAGGGCTGTGTCTGGGTGCTTTGAGATGAGTTGAAGAGGTGAGGGGATAAGGGGGAACCTTGTGGACCTCCGCGATTCTTTGAGCTAAAAGTTGTTTCTGAATTCTAATTTGAAAGGTTTATTGTTTAGGAAGGAGTTTGTGAATTCGTTGGTGTAAGTGGGCAGGCCGAATTCTTTCATCTTGAACAGCAGCCCCTCAAACCGGACTTTGTCAAATGCCTTCGAGATGTCTAGCATTACGGCGCCCTTGTAGCTTGGTCCTTGTTTTTGAGCCCTGTTGCGATTTGTGATGTCAGCTTTGCGGCTTGGTGGGTGGTGGAGTAGCCCTTCCTGAAACCGAGTTGTTCCGGGGGGAGTGTATCTTTGTGTTTTTTCATCGAGTGTGTCTTTGAGCCGTGTAAGAATGATGGTTTCCAGTATCTTGACGATGATGTAGGGTAGACTAGACTGATCGATCTGTAGCTTTCTGTGTTTTTTTTTGTTTTCCCTGAATGGTAGATGAGTATGATAGTTGCATTTTCCACTTTTTTGAAAAAGTTTTTTGTGATGCCAGCGTTGAAGATTTTTTGATTGGTTGGACTTGGTAGTCTTAGAGAAGTTTCAAGAGGACGTTGCCAATTTCGTCTTTTCCCAGAGCTTTTTTGTTTTTGAGGTGGGTGATGATGATTTTGACTTCTGTGATTGTCATTTTCCTCGAGGGAGTCAGTGAAGATTTCCATTTTTCTTTGAGGATGTTCGTGTTTTTTGTGTATAATGAATGAGAGTTCTGCGGGTTTTGTCTTTAAGAGGCTTTTGATATTTTCCAGAGCAAGCACTTGTATCGTTTGTTTCGCGTGTTTTTCCCCACTTCGCGTTTTTGTGTTCGTGTACTTTTGTTTTCAGTTTGTCTATCAGGTGATTCGCGATGACCTTGTAAAAGACATCACAGGTTGTCTGATTTTTCGAATTGCATTGTTTTTGTGGTTTTTTTAGTATTGAGGTACTTTGGCTTGTTGT
Source organism: Malachius bipustulatus (assembly GCA_910589415.1). Classification (NCBI taxonomy): domain Eukaryota; kingdom Metazoa; phylum Arthropoda; class Insecta; order Coleoptera; family Melyridae; genus Malachius; species Malachius bipustulatus. The sequence goes on from OU342633.1 coordinate 35,069,299, forward strand.
TGCATTTTGGGATGATTTGTGTGTCTGTTGTCTGGAGTTTCGCTCTGCGCCTATAATACTTTCAGAAGGGTCCTTGAAGGCAAGGAACAAAATGACGATGACAATATTCCTTACAAGAGATTATGTTACAGAGGGGGTCAACTTAAGTCACCTCCTTAGATTGTAAGTGCGGAGATAATGTTTACAGTTTATTATACAAATAACTTCAAGAAAGGGTCCCGGTTTGTTCAGCATACAAACAAAGAATAGAACTAAGCGAAGAGGCTAAGGAGAACAAACCTAGATCAGCACCTTGAGCAGTGAGTCAGCTCCTCACTAGGGATGATAGACATCCTAAATAGCAAAACGTACAAAAATATGAGAATTTTATCGTTAGGTCAATTCTCTAACTAGTGGATCTAGTATCTTTCTTCAACTTTTTAATAAAGTATTGGATTTATAAGACTAAATCCGGCATTTTCGGGGTCACAAGGTAATATTTTTTTCTAAGAATACTACAAAAAAAGGGGGCAAACATAGGAGTTATTAGAAATTATCTAATTCACTTTCTGATAATACAACAAACAGAAAAAGCAATATATCAGAAAGCTCTAATTGCATACCAATTACCACACCATGTCCCTAAATAAATATGAGCGATTGACCGTTTTAGATTATTAATTTTAGTTACTATACTTCAATAGATTGTTTAGTTTTCCTTCATTATTGCGGGTGCTAGTAAAAGACAATGAAAGAAACGCAAATGTTACTTTCAGTTTTCAAACCCATTTTGTTACTATGGAAATTAGTAGGTCTTCCTGCTTATGAAGTTGATGACAACTCGGGTCTTCTTCGTTATTCTCGTAAAAAGTTAATTAACAAATCGTCCTTTTTAATTCAATTATGTTTTACCATATACGGTTTTTTCTACGCCAGGCACATCTCGTCCACTATTTTGCGGTATTTTGTATATTACACGAGCGTGATTTTGCTGCTAAGAAACGTCATATTAGTCTTCTATTTTGAATTAAAAATTCACAGAATTTGTCTTCTGCTAGAGAAATTAAATGAGCTGGATTATAATCTTAGTAGTCGATGCAAAACAAAAATTGATTACAACAAATCGAGGAAATACGTCGTTGTTATTCTTCTAATTGTTTGCGTCTTCATCGGTTATCTCATTGTTAGGTGTTTTTATTTATACGGATCCTTGAAGAGCTTACTTAACAAGATCGAAGAGTTCGCTTACGTTGTCAGTGTAAGTGGAAGTATGTCGTTTGATATTGCACCTCATTTATTCTTTTCATCATTTACTCGTGAGATAACTATCAGATATGAATTGGCGATAGAAGTTTTAAATGATTACGATGAAAGAGGCGATTTTGGCAATTTAAATTTCATGGAGAGAAGTGGTATGGCTTGGAGATTTTGCCACGAACTACAAATTTTAACAAGTGAGACAATAAGAGCATTCCAGATCTCAATGGTCTCAAGACTGCTGTCTCATTTCATTATAGTATTAGCAAACTTTGCTTTCGTGTCTGTTACGCCCTTTATAATAATAACGAACTCACCAAAAGAATTCTTTCTTGTATATATTTCATGTCTTTTATGGGTTACTATCGTTGCTGTTCTGTTTATGGTCGACATTTACAGGAGCATTCGAATAAATGAACAGGTACTTGTAACTTGTATTCTAGATTAGTTCGTTGATGTTCTCAAGACATAAACTCAATAAGAAGGTAGGTACAAAGAAAAGAAATAAGCGAAGCAAACAAGCCTATGGAAATTTATGATTTCAGAACTGAAGGCGGGCATTATATTCGAAACAATTAGTAATTTTCGTTTAATAATTTTCATCCTTGTTATAAAGTATTACAAATGGGCTTACGCTTACCGAAGAAAAGGCTTCATGAATTTTCATTTAAACAAACTGTGACATCTGAATATTATATGACATCTGACAGTTCAGTTATCAATTGTCATGAACCAAACTTTGCTTTCGTCTTTCGTCTGTACATTTCCAACATTTCCAAGCAAAAAAGACTGGATGATCATAACACACCGAAAATAGCCTTAATGCGCATGGTCAGTTATTGAGATAATTTATATTTGAAAGCTGTCACCTGTTTGAAATCTCTATTTCCTTAGCTAGGCCAGGAGGCTGCGCATGACGATTGTCAACGCTTCAAGAATTGCTTAAAGTTACGTTTTTTACAAACGTCTCAAAATTTTTCTTTTTATGGCTTACGAGAAATAGTTACCAGATAATTTGACACTTGACAGCTGTCACTGTCACCTGTCTGAAATGTCATTATTATCGTAGCTAAGGCAGGGAGCACCGGCTCAAAAGGATTGTTAACGCCCCGAGAATCGCGAAAGGTCCCATTTTTTTATACAAATGTCTCAAAACTCTTCTTTTTATGACTTCATCAAATTAATTACTGATTGATTTGACATTTGATAGCTGTCATCTGGATGAAATGTCACTATTTTTGTCCATAAATTGAGCACGATTTCTCTAATGCCCAGCAAATCGCGAAAATTGTTGTTTTTACGAAACTAGCTTTCAAGACAATCCTGTTCAGACTGTCACCTGTCTGAAGTGACAATATTTTGATAGGTAGAACAAAGAGCACTGCGCAAGACGATTTAACTCCCGAGAATCGCCAAAGGTTGCGTTTTTTACAATTATCCCAAAATTCTTGTTTTTATGCCTTCAAGCAAAATAGCTACTGATTGATTTGACATTTGATAGCTATCATTTGAACGAAATGTCACTATATTCGTCCATAGGTCAGAGAGCTCTACGCACGATTGCTCCAATACCCAGAAAATCTCCAAAATTGTAGTTTTTATGACTCGCTTACTACCTCTCAAGATGATTTGTGCGAAATTAATTATTGAAAATATTTGACATTTGATAGCTGTCACCTGTCTGGAATCTCACTATTCTTTAGCTAGGTCAGAAACACTTTTAATTCGCAAAAAATTATGTATTGTACAAACATTTCAAAAACACTTCCTTTGAATAAATCCACAAAATAAATAAACAACTCAAAAAAAGACAGTTGATATCTGTCGTCTATCTTAAGCGTCACTATTTTGTAAGATATGTCAAAGAAAGCACAAAGAACGATCCTCGTAAAAACGTCACAAACCAATAAAAATTACATTCTTTAAAACGTTCTAAAACTTTACTCCACCATGCTTTGCCCAAAAATTATTTGTAAAATTTGACATTCTTTGATAGCTGTCACTTCTCAGAAATGTCAGTTCTTTTGTAGCCAGGGTCAGAGAGAACTAAGAACAGTTTCAAAAAGAATCGCTTGTATCAAGGAATAATAATATTGTTATTTTTTTAAATGTTAGGTACTTAAGTAATTAATGTCAAAGTTATGTCAATTGAAACTTTCAATAGAATTTAATTAATATAGGGCCATACAAGAATCTATGATGATAAGAGCAAATACACTAGATAATGTATTTATTTTATTTATTTATTTATTTATTTTTACTTATCTAATGTATTTGATAAGAGTGACCAATTATTTGATACGTTTAATTGTGTAGTGTCACTTAAATTGATGAAATGAAGCAATATTTCTTCTCTACGCTCACTCTAGGAAAGGGTAAGTTGTGTATGTAAATTATTATTCTTGTTATAATCACTTAAGTGGAGCAAGGAAATTTAGTTCGATTCACTTAGGTAAAGAGCATACATCCTTTTATCCATCGCCATGACGGATAATCTAAAGAAATTATACGCAGCGTTCAGACCACTCCTAATAGCTTGGAAATGTTTCTTTCTCCCCTCGTATGGGATCGATGAAAAAACTCTCACTCTGACTTACTCCAATAAAAGGGTTTATAATAAAATTATCTTCTTGTTTTTTTCTAGTCTCAGTATCTACTGCATTGTCTGCATTAAGCATACAAGCGATCTGATGTCTTTTATGATTGTTTTTTCAAGTCTGGTTGTATTATTTAGAACTGTCCTGTTATTTTTTTATTACGAAATTAAAATCGCGAGCATACCGCGACTCTTGGAAAAGTTGGCGAGTATTGACAGATTAATGAAGAGTCAAGTAGGAATACAAATTGATCACAAAGAAGCCAACAGGACGATTTGGAGATTTTTAAAAATATTTTTCATTTTTATGGTTTTTGATGTACTCATTGGATCTATCTCTACTTTTCTGAACTATGACACTGCGATTCAAGATGATAATATCCTAATATTTGCGTCTATGTTTGGATTGAATACTATTCTGGATGTGATTTTACTATTGATGTACGTAACTTTCGCCACAGAAACTGGCAGAAGATTGAGCCACCTCACCAGAACTCTCTCATTACATCTCTCATCTAAAAATTCTGCAGCGGTAGACTTGAGAGACATTTCGGACATTTGGAATATCTTCTGCCTTCTCCAGCAGCTCTCGAAGGAGTTTTTTTGTGTTTTTGATTTAATGATTGTTCTAAGATCTCTGATTCATTTCGCTTTCACTTTGGGATCTATTGGTTACATGTTTAATGCAATATCGGTATTATCAATGTCTGCATTTTTAATACTGAACAGTACAATAATTTTTTGGCTCACTCTAACGATAAGTCTAACTTTGATCGAGATATTCGTAACCTATAATATGAATGAACAGGTAAGACAATTATTTTGCAATTAGATGGGTGACATTAGGATTAAGAATTACGACAATAATAAGTACCAAACTTTTATTAAATATATTTATTCACCGTTTGCCGCAGAAGGACGTGGTTGAACGTATTTGTTTAGGGTGCCTGTGTTACCGACAATGACGCTTACTATTAAATTATGCGTCAGTAGTTTGCGTCAATGTCGGAAATACAGGTACTGTCTCCGTCCTTTTTTAGTGGAAAATACTCGCCAAGTCCAAGTGGACTATCAACGAGTAGCTTCAATATTAACAAATAGAGGGTACCTGTTTTACCGAAATTGACGCTTACTACTGACGCTCACTCTATATTAGCGTAATATTAACGCTTACTATTATAGAGTAAGCGTCAGTAGTAAACGTCAATGTCCAAGTAGATTTGACGATTTTTCATTAGTTAGGGTAGCATTTCCCTCTTATAATGGTCTCGTTTCGATTTCTTCCGATCAGTAAACACATGATATCTAGTGTCCATGGCATCCAACAATTATTATTGTCAGTACTTGTCAGTTGCCTGAAACATAAAATTTTATATGAACCGTTTTATGGGCAATCTTAAAGACAATTTTTTTTTTATTTTAACAAGTATTTTTTTATCCTTGCAATCCTTTTATTTCTGCAAAAAACAAAAAAATAGGAATTTTTGACCCCGGATGATTTATTTACAACCGAAACGTCAAACTTTTTGATAGAAATTACAATGCGGCTATCAAAAATTGACAAAACTAACCAAAAACATGATTTTCTGTATATGTGATCAATCGTTCTTCTCAACTTCGACGTTACTGAAGAATAGTAGACAAGAAATGATGGACAAATCGCGGAAATATGTCAGCTAGCGCTGCCATTACTTTGACGTAGAGAATTCTGACGACAATTCTTCTTTTTTATAAAGAAACTCTATAAAAACTCTATAAAAAGCTACGAAAAATGCACTAAAGTCAGATTTTTACAAATATGTTTTATAAATTCACTTTTCTCCTCAATGACCACACAGTCTCACTGAATTTGAATTTATTTTTATTTTATTTTGATAGGTTCTAAGACATGATGATTCCTAACTTCTTCCCTACATGATCAAAAAAAAAAGAATGACGGAATATTAAAACTAAGTAAATCAAGTTTCCTTCATTACGAGAAACGTCAAGACACTCGATCCTAACCGCACCGTCACTTATCAAATGTCACCGACAAATGTCAAAATTTTGACATTTATTTCACCTTTGCTAAACGTCATTACTTCTTCAGGTGTTTGAAGACTCCTGTCATCAACAAGATCCTAAATTTCTTTCCCCCCCACCGATTTTTACTACAAATTATCTCTAAAAAAAACTTTCCTATTGTATACGTGTAGCACTCTTCGAAATGTTGAGATTTTTGACATTTGACAACCTTTCAGGAACATCAATAATTATTCTTTATCTGCTTAGGTAATGTCGTCACGACGATCGTAATGAACTTCTGGATACCTCCCAATTTTTTCTAAAAGTGTAATTGAAAAAATCTTTCAGCAGTCTCATTCCAGTCGGGTATCATAAGAAGCTCCCATTCTTGAGAAGCTATGACATGTCATAAACGTCAAGTTTTATGCTTTGTACGATTTTTAATAAGCTCAACTACTAGCACTAAGATAAACTCTTTAAAATCGCCAAGAAAAACTTTTTTAAGGAAACTTACAATTTTTCCATTACATGTTGGCCTCAAATTAAATTTTCAAAAACTTTGACCGATGACACCTGTCACTTGTCTAAAACGTTGTTTTTCTTCAATGCATGGTTAGGAAAGCATCGTCAACTACAACAGCGATCGCAAGCATCTCTCTATAAATACATATTGCCATAAGAAATGTCATTGTTGAGAATTTTGACTTCTAACATCTGTCACTTGTAAAGTGGTTAGAGAGCTCCGCCAGCGATTGTAAGCTTCATTTTACAATAACTAATGAAACCTCTTTAAAAATAAGCAATTTTTCTTAACAATATTCCATCTCACAATCATATCTGTAGATTTTTTTTAAAAGAGGGAGCATTGGTTTTAACTGTGTAGATAAGACATAGTCGCTCCACTCTGATAATTTGGCTTCGAGCTCGAGCTCATTTATCCACAGATACATTTTAATTTTATAAATAGTTAAATTAACGATCACAAACAACCATGCCGAGCTAGGACTCGAGCCGAGACGGTGACAGCGCCAACGGCTTAACAGTCAGCAGCTTAAAGTGCACCGCCCGAGCATTTGTAGACTTGTCATATGTCTGCAAAGTCCTGGAAACTTCCCGACAATCGTTAATAACCAACAATTTCTGAATAAATTCCCCCCACCTCATGGCCTTCGCTATCGCAAATGAATTTTTGAACACTTGATAGATGTCACCAGTCTGACAGTTATACTGTAGCGAAATGGTCATTTTTACCCAAAAAATTGAAAATGGGCGACTTATTCAACAAACAAAACACATTTTCATAAAACTCAAAATGGCGGACTGATGGGCATCTCGGATCTGGTCGCTATTTTGAATTTAGACTATCAGTGACCCTCATCACTAACGGGTCGAACAAGAAAGATTAACAATTTTTAAAAGCATATAATGACTGGGCTATTATTGTCTACTTGTTGATGGTTAAATACTTACTTTTATTAATCCAACAAAAAACAAACACTAGTTGAAGTAATATAATTATGAAAAAGCTCCAATTACCTCCAGGTATCTAAATAATCGACCTTTTTAGATTATTATTTTTTCTGCTACTTCAATAGATTGCTTAGTTTTCCTTCATAGTTGCAGTTGCTAGTACGAGAAAGTGAAAGTAATGAAGTTAAATAAAAAGTTATTTTCGGTTTTCAAACCGATTTTATTGCTGTGGAAGTTCGTAGGTCTTCCTGCTTATGAAGTTGATGACAGCTCGGGTCTTCTTCGTTATTCTCGTAAAAAGTTAATAAACAAATCGTCTTTTTTAATACAATTATGTTTTACCGCATACGGTTTTTGCTATGCCAAGCGTGTATCGTCAACTATCGTGCGTCATTTTGCATATTACACCAGCACTATGGAGGTGCTAAGAAATGTCATATTAGTGTGCTACTTGGAAATAAAAATATCCAGAATTTGTCTTCTGCTTGAAAAATTGAATGAGCTGGATTGTGATCTTAGTACTCGATACAAAGCAAGAATTGAATACAACAAATCTAGGAAAAGCGTCTGTGGAATTATTTTTATTGTTTTCATACTTCTTAGTTATCAAAACGTCTTGTGTATTTATTTCTTCGGAACCTTAGATAACCTATTCAACAATTTCGATCATTTCTCTTACATGGCCGCTTATGGTTTAAGCATAATTATTGATATCGCCCCTCATTTATTTTTCTCAACATACGTAAACGAGATAATTGGACGATTTAAACTCGCGATTGAAACCATAAATCTCTCCAGTGAAGCAGATTTTCGCAATGCGCAATTCATGGAGAGAAGCACACCGCTTTGGAGATTATGTCACGAATTACAGAGTCTAACAAAAGAGACAATGACAGCATTCCAGGTTTCGATGGCTTTAAGGATGCTCTCCCATTTCATCCTGGGATTGGGATGCTTTGCTTATTTGTTCTTTTCATCGTATATAACGGACACACTAAAAGAAGGGTTATATATTGGTATATCATTCGCTCTTTGGATATTTTTTGCTGCTGGTTTGATTATCGTTGAAATATACAGAAGCACTGAAATAAACGAACAGGTAGGTATTTGTAGTGTAGGTTAAGTATAGGAAAGATTTGTGAACCCTTTGTTTAGTTAATAATATCTCAATCGTTTCCATCGAATGATCGACAATCAGTGGGTAGTTCAATTTGCCTTGCGATTTTTTTTATCACAAACTAGGGAGTCAGTCATTAAATCATAAATTATTATTTATATTCAATATTTCTGGATAATAATAATATTAAAACAAAAATTTGCCAACAATAGATTTAAGTAGAAGCGCCGCCGGCGTCTGGGAAAGTCCTGCGTAAAAAATTTTCTGTTAAAATAAATCGTATAATTGAATTTCGGCATATTAATTTTACCGTCATCAGCACCACCGAAAAAACTCGCCTACATCTTCGCTCAACGGAAGTACCGGTAACATTCGGGGACCACTTCTCCGAACACGATATTCCTGGTGTTAACCCTCATCTGACCCCTGGCGTTTTCCGTTTCCCCATTGAGATACCTTGGGACAAGGGTACAATAGACGCACCATATATGTATGTGACTCGGGTAATTGGGAAACATTTTGCGAGAATATTTTCTCGGAGGAGTAAACCCTCAACAAAAATCTGGCGCCCGAGAAATCCTTCTAACTCTAGACAGGTCCGAGCAAGTGAATTTACCAGCAAGAAGAGATCGTCCAGTACGTAAAAGAATTCGGTCATTAAGAGTTAATTTTCAATACAGGCAATACCGCTCAAATTGATTAGCATTCATAAATCAATATTTTCACTTTCTATTAACTCGACTAGTAAATATTATTTTTGTAACAATTACTTAATTGGAGGTGTAAAATTCAATTCAATTCGCTTATTCATCAAATTTTCAGTACAGGCCGCACTGTTACTCCACTAGAATGTCATCAGATAATCTAAAAAAGTTATACGCAGAGTTCAGACCAGTTCTCATAATTTGGAAATGTTTTTATCTTCCCTCATATGGGATCGATGAAGATAATCTCAAGTTGATTTATTCCAATCGGAGGCTTTTTAATAAAATAATTTTCTTGCTTTTTGCCAGTCTCAGTTTTTATTGTATCGAGTTTTCTAAGCAACGCAGCGACGTGTTGTCATGTATGATACTCTTTTCCAGTCTGGTTTTTTTGCTTAGAACCGTCTTGGTATTTTCTTATTACGAAATTAAAATAGCGTCGATACCGCGTCTTTTGGAAGAGTTGGCTGATCTTGACAGATTAATGAAGAGGCAACTGGGAATACAAGTTGATTATAAAGCAGCTAAGCCAATTTTGATGTTTCTTAAAAGACTTCTTGTATTTAATTTTCATCAAGCTATTATCACTTTAATCAGCAGTATTGCGCTATATGTTATATGGATTAAAAATTACAATGTTATAGTATTTATGTGTATGTTTGGATTTAATATTACACTAGATGTCGTTATCTATATAAAGTATGTAATCTTCGCCATAGAAATTGCCAGAAGATTGAACCATCTTAACAGCAATCTCGCTTTAAATCTCTCTCCACAAAAATGTTCTCTGAGAGACTTGAGACGCATTTCTGCCATTTGGGACACTTTCTATCACATTCAGCAATTCTCCAAGGTGGTTTGTTCAGTTTTTGATCTAACGATTGTTCTTAGGACTCTTACTCATTTGGCGAATATTTTAGGATCTTTATCTTACATATTTTACGCACAAGTTGCTCTACCAGTCTCTGCAGTTTTGCTCGTGAGTGTAGCATTTTTTAATTGGCTGCTGCTTTCGTTGAGTCAAATTTTGGTAGAAATCTTCGTTACCAATAATTTCAACGAACAGGTAAGTCTCTGTCTAATTTTGACATATAAATGAAACTATTTTATATTTTTCAAAATTAGATAAATACTAGCGTGGTAGGTTGTTTTGAAATGTAATTTTTCCAGTCGACTATATCCGTCAGTCAAGTATTCAGGAGAAGCCAAGAATGCTACTTAACAGCCATCTACCTCACAAATAAAATTAATTCCTTGTTTTGGCAACATGAGAAACATCACAGTGGCAACACGACATGAGAAACATCACAGGTCTAAGAAGCGTATTCCAGCGCTTTCGAAAGTTCTCATATTACAAATCTAATGGGAAAAATAGCTATAAAAGCTAAAACATAAAAAAGCTTGTAACTACGACTCCGCCTGAGAGTCGTCCGTGGCGTTTCGCTGGTCCGGAATCGCCTGGAGATCGGACGGATTCCTCGGGCGCCAGATTTTTACTGAGGGTTTACTCCCTTGGGAAGATGTTCTCGCCAAATCTTCCCACTTACCTGAGTCGTAATTACAATGGTACTGCTATAGTACCCTTGTCCCAGGGGTAGCTCTGTGGAGAAACGGAAAGTGCCAGGGGTCGGTTGAGGTTACCACCCTAAAATAATTGTGTTCGGCAAAGCGGGCTTTAATCGCTTTCCGAAAGCATTGGCACCTCCCGAGGAGCCAAGCTGTAGCGAGTGATTGTCAGTTTAACGGATACCTAATTAATTAATGCAGAACGGATGAACATTAACACCACAGAATTCAACTTAACAATTTTTATTATTAATTTATCGGAGTAGGTACACAATGAGCAATAATAATGAATCGGTATGAATAAATAAATAATAACAAATCGGTCACGGGGCACAGCGGTACGTGAGGGGCGGTTGCGACTAATAAGTAGGTAGGTATACACGTCGGAATGACGAACGGGCGGTTAAAAACGGCCTGGATCGGTTTAGACAAAAAAAAGAATAACTAGGCGGGCTGTTCTCGGCGGTTATGTGAGTAGTGCGGCCACGGTGATGTCAACTACGCATTCGGAGGGGAATCGGCACGATTTTGGCGGGACGCTGCTCCGCGAGCACCAGACGCCACCCCCAGCACACTGATCCACCCTTGCTATGCCAGGCGATGGACCGTGGACCAGGAGCGAAATCCTTGTTACTCACAACGTGGAAATGAAGGGGTATTGAAGGAGTCCGTTGTTCCGCGGGTACCAGACACCACTCCCGGCGCACTGATCCACCCTTGCTATGCCAGGCGATGGACCGTGAACTAAGAGCGAGGCCTTTGTTACCCACAACGGAGATGGTAGGGGTTATCAGAGGAACCCGTTGTTCCGCTGGTACCAGACACCACTCCCGGCGCACTGATCCACCCTTGCTATGCCAGGCGATGGACCGTGAACTAGGAGCGAAGCCTTTGTTACCAACAACGGAAGGAGGAGACGGTTCTGATGGGGACCGGAGCGGTAGGAGTGAGAGGAGAAAAATATCGACCGTAGCAGAAATATAAATCGCAACAGCACCTACCTTTGACTATTCTTCGGCAACGGGTCTAGGCTCTCTATCTTCTAGTAATTCAGATGCACTACTAACTATTACCTACTCTTAAACTATTACTAACTAACTACTGACTTCCCGGTGAAAATAAAAAATAAAAATAACTACAACTGCTTGCACTCGGAATGCCCGGTAGGTACTTAAACTGAGACTGCTGACACACGTCTTTACGATCGGAGATCAGAATTCGGAATTTTTTTTTTCAAATCACGGCCCCGGTTTATATAGCGACCACTATCGGTTCCTGGTGAGATAGAAATTTTCGAGAACATTTTCTCCGTAAAAAAGGTTAATTTAAACCGCTATCTGCGGCCCGGTGCATTTCGGCGTTTTTATAATGCGATAGTGGTCGATAACTTGCTTGAATTTGAAGCCAACTGCCTCGATTTAGTTACTTTAAAAATCAGCCTGTGCATAAAAAATTAATGGAATTAAATGAAATCATGAAAATTATTAGTACTTTGCTGATTCAAGGTACCTACCTACCAAACCCTATTTCTGTACTATCCGTAAAAACTTAACTGAATTAATAATAACTTAAACGGGGTGGTCCTACCTATCTACCTATGTCGTTGGAATGATCTTTATTTATTAAAAATAATGGAAAAATAGAAATAAAATAAACTAGATGGAGTCGGGGTAACACGACTTCATTACAAGCTCAATCTCGACGCCAAATTACCAGAGTGGAGCGACTTTGTCGTATCTACACAGTTAAGATCAATGCCCATCTATTATTAAAAAAAAATGATTAAAAATAAGTGAAAGATTATAAAATTTATCCTTTCAAAACGGCATCAACCATCTTGATTCCACAATCCCCCCCAAAAATATAAAAATTGACGGTAATAGAAATTGAAGGAAATTGCAGGACGTACTTCACTGAGTGGTTTGCGAAGTTTTTAGCTGCTCATTCTGATTAATTAAATGGTCACAAGTCACACACTCTTTAATTTTTAAGGCGGTCTGAGTTCAATAGTCCATCTGTCTGCCATTTAAACGTTCTCTAGCGCATATACCATCACAGAGAAGCGAAGGGATCCGAAAGGGAGTCAAGATAAACGACCGAACGGTGACGTAGCTGTTATGCTCGACTAATATTATATAGAGTGTTCGATGAATTTTAATACATTGGACTCTAAAATGATCGCTACAAAAATAATTGATCAAGTAGAGAGGTATAGCGATCTGGAACGGTTGTTGGAGACGCCAAAGGAACCATTACACAAGAAACTATAACGCAGTGAGTTCTGGTGCCGAGAACCCCGATTAAGAAACATTCTGAGTGGGAGAGACGTTCCTCATGTTTATCAATATGTCGATCTTCATCCTCTGTGGGTGATGGGAGTTTATGTTTATAGTTTATGCAGCGGCCTGATGCTATGGGCTTTATATACCAGTCCGTTATAACTTGTTTCTTCTTATGACAAGAGTTAAAAGGGAAAAGGGAATGCACTTCTCTCTCCGTTTTTTGATTACAGGGATCTTCTTCTACAGGGATTCAGGCTACCTGGTCGACGTTTGTTTGTTCCAGGGACAGTGCCGTATATGATACACAAAATCAATCATTTTATTGATTTTGACCAGCTTTTTTGGATGAAGTATCCGAGCGTTAAATGATATTTGCTTGTCGGCTCTCTAAGGTTACCATTTGGTTAATTACACTCCAACGTTTCAGTATAAGTCAAAAGAAACTTCGCCAGAAGTCTATTAATGTTATTATCATTGGTATATTGTCTCATTCAATTATTATTTATGTACGCCACTCCAATTAATTTCTCTGCGACCCTCTCCATATCCTCTGCGATCTAAAAGGGGTAATCGGTATTTGTAATAATTAACCGTACAGTCGCGGAGTGATGAATGTTCCCCAATTATTCTTCTTTTTGATTAACTATTTTCTAATTAATTATTTGTTTCATTAGCATTAAGAGCATATTAAGAGAGTCTCTTAATAACCCTTTAACCGTGTTTGTATTGTAACTACTCGTATAATACTAACTAATAAAAGATTGTCTTCACGTCGACAAAGTTGATTGAAAAAACTGACTCATCTTGTCTGATCTCGGTTCAATTTTGTTGAAAATGGATTTCTCGGAAGCATTGAAACCCGCGATTTTCTGCTTCAAGATATTCAATCCATCGTTTATATCCAAACTAGAAGACAGCAAAAGAAGTTCAACGACGTTGTTGATGAAATATTCAATAGCAGTTTGTTACACGGCTCTTAATATTTATGCCCTCACGATTAAAGCTCCTAAGGACCAAGCTTACCTGCATGCTATCTTCGATTACCTAATGGCATTTTTTTTCTTTAAAATAGCAGTTGTATGGTTATATTTTGAGCTTAATCCTCTAGCACCAGCGAAAACAATCGATCAAATAATCACCTTAGATCGAAACATCTTGAAACGTCTTAACTTGTCTGTTAGTTATCAAGTCACCAGAAGAGAAATCGTGAGAAATATTATTATTTTTTACCCCCTGATTTTCATTCTTTCAGCCTTTCAAATTCTGGCTTTTTCAACAAAAGACATTAATCCAACTCAGATTTTTATCCTAATTGTATCGAGTATTAACACCAGCATTGACGTGAACATCCTCATCGCATACTCAGTTTTCACCAGTGAAATTAACAGGAGGTTGAAGTTAATGAAACATTTATTATTGAGAAGTAATAGCGAGTCAGTTGATTACGACGCCATCTGGAAGACACAGCAAGAAATCCAAGATATTGCATGTAATACGATAAAAATGTTCCAGTTAATTCTAATGACTAGATCGTTAACGAACTTCGGTATATTTCTGGTTGGTTTATTGTTTACAGCGAATGTCTCGATCATGGTCTCACCGGATAGAGTTATCTATATTGCTTTATCCTTAGTATTCTGGGCTATTATCAGTCTTACTTGCATGTTTCATGATATAAAAGCCACTTCTGATATTAATTATAAGGTAAGTTACTTATATTTATAATTATAATGACATTGTGTGGCAAGAGAACATTAGGGTTAGCTGAAGAGATTCGTCTATTTGTTTTGCGCTGTAGCGCGTCTAATATTCGGTTCTGCTCCAGATCGGTAAGGCAGGGTCTCGACAGCATTGGTTCTGGGCAGCTTCTTCCTTCTCCATAATATGGTATCGTGTGATCCACGAAATTTCTCATCAAATGGAAGGTGTGTTATTGAATTACTCCAATCAGTGATCTACAGATCATAGAGAAATAAAAAAAATTAGTTGCATAATGAACTTTCCTAAAAAAACTAAACTGGAACAGTAACGACATCTGCTGAGTACGTGTGGTACTACTGAGTTTCTTACTGATTGGTTGTGTTCTCATCTTTTGTTTCTATTTTACTGTTCTATTATGACATTCTGTATTTCTGTCGTTCTGTCTTCAGTCAAGTAGTAAAACTAGGTACTTTTTTGCTTATGATAACTAAGGATTTAAGTATTTTTGATTAATACTCCGTTTTCTTAGTGTATTTTTAATAAAAAATACTCTATTGAGGACGACACCAATTTTCTGGTAATGTTTATTAATAAATATTTTAGTTCAGTGCATCTCGAATGTAAATATGACACCTCATTACAACAAACGTTTTTTGTAAATGCAAAGAACAACTTATAAAATAGAAAATTCCGGAAACGTGCAATTGAAACCGAAACCCTGTGAATGACAGGAGACAAAGAAAACTTTATTAAATATTACCGATCTACTCACTTGTGGAAGATATTCCCAGTTTAATCATACATGATGTAGGAGGTCTTCCGTTAGGGTTTCATTTCGACACTACATTATGTAACACAGAGAATAAGTCACACGGGAATGAAACTAAAACAGGGCTACGTTTATACTCACTATCTCTTTCTCACCTCAGCTTTTCGTCAATCGAAAAACTCCATTCCGATAGTCATCTGACCTGTTGCTACTGCGGCATTTTTGCAACGTTGTCGCGTTTATTTTCGTTTCATCCGTGCTTGCCCATTTTAAACTAATTCGCATACGTCCTTAATTAATCGTTCTAAGAAAAAATGCACCTTTCACCAAATGTTCGCGCTTCAGACAGCTCCTATTAACGTAAGATTTACAGCCTTAAGTGAGAATTCACATCGTGTGTGGTTCGAGAGGATTCTTTATTTAGTTTATCATATTTAACGATACCATAAATCAAATACTGGACGAAACTAAATGAAATACATATCAAAATACTCGAACAATTTTTTGGAATTTGTAGGTACCTTTCACGTTGCCTGAAAACACAATTTGATAATTCGTCACCTTGAATTTTTTATTGCATCCAGGTGCGCGTTGGAATCTCTCTTTTGTACAGTCAATTATTGACAAAATGTTTTAAAATTGTACAGTCGAGCACCTCATTCTCAAGACTTATAAAATTCCCCTACAAAACCGTAATATAATCCTTTCTTTAAATAGTAGCAAGCAGGGCATGCTACATGCTTGAGGTAGATATATCGTGTGTTCTTTGAGCCAACGGTTTTACAAATTTTTGCAGGATTGACGTTGTCAATTTGATTTTTAAAGGTAATTTCGGCTGATGAAAATAGTGAATTCCATGAGGATGTTGAATATTATAGATCTTCTTGATGATGGTGGTATGAAGAGGAATATCGATGGTCTAATTCTAATACCCCGTAGGTATCTACAAAAATCCAAATTTTACTTTTTCGCGCCATTCGGTTGTACGTTTACTCTGTCATGAGTTGAAATACACCGTATTGACTTGGGAAGTTGGCTACAAAAAAAGTTTTGTAACCTCCTGAATCATATTTAGCCCTTTAAAACTAAAAAAGCTCTCTCCTGTAAAATATTGATTCATACAGTTACGGGGTATTAGAATTAGACCATCGATATGCTGGTATTTGAATTTGTGTTTATTAGCCGGTGTGAGGTGAGAAACGCATGAGCTGCGGTGTGGGTTAATCCGATTGGTGTGAGTGACGGGTTTCGAGGTTACTCGTTCAACTCGGCTGAAATGAGAGAATGCTCAAACTATTGCTATTTTGATTCAAGGTGGAAGTTTCGTGTGGGCCCTAATTACGGATTTTCACATGAAAGGGGACCGTCTGGGTGGTTGACTGTTGTTGAAAACTACCGGTGGTTGAATTGCTGAGATGTATCGATCTTAGAGGCGGTGTATTTAAGGTCAACGTGATAGTTTTTAAGCTTGTGTTTGCCGGTCTCCCCCCGAGACGCACAAATGAATTAGTTTGGGAGATGGGTTGTGGATGGGACGTGGAACCCGGTGCGGGACGGAAAATGAAACGCCGGGGAGGGGAGAAGGTGATGAAAGAGGAGCGAGGTTCAAATTATTGCGCGATTTTAAAAGCGCCAATTAAGATGATTAAAATAAACATTATATTTAGTAAATAAGGAAAACCCAATCAATCGCTTACAGTTGTACTTTAAAAAGATCGTAATTTGAACGTGATGGTGTTAATTTTGTCTGAAACGGAATTATTATTGCGTAATGAATTTTAATTGATTATTAACAATTTGTATTCCTTGTTACAGGTTGATAAATTTATGGATTGTTACGAAGAAATAGAGCACAAAGTAGGAAAATATAACTTAGGATACAAACAAGTAAGATATAAGAAAAAAATTGGTTAATGTCGATTCTCTTGCATTTTTCAACAATTTTAATTTTCTTGTTTCTTCTTTCTTTAAATTATCTCATATCCATCACTAATTTTCTCGTATTTTCTAGTTTTATTTATATAATTTCTATCTCTATTAATTTTTCTGTAATGAATGAATCGTGTGTTGTGGTTGCGGCTAAATGAAGATTTCTAAAGAAATCGGGGGCCTTTCATTGAGCTGGTTGCCGTTCCAGTATGTATAATAATTCAATAAATATTAAATGTATAATTTTAGGGGGAGTTATATCATGCCCATGTTTATTTAAACAACGAGAAATATATGATATGTGGTTTTTATGAATTGGATTGGCCTCTAGTATACACGGTAAGTAATATTGAATAGAGTAATCAATTTGCTTAGGAACAATTTAGATAATTTGAAAACGTAAATTAAACAGTGATAACCAGAAAAACACTTTTGACAATATTAAAAGCTACTATTCACATCATTAATGATCGCTAAGGAGTGACATCCCACTGCTGATACGTTATAACGATCTTAATTAAAATGAGTCAATAATGAATTACGACGACTTAATTGAGTGCGAATGAATTTTTGTTTTGTCGAGAAATTGTTATATGATAATTATTGAAATATTGATTTCCTTTTTAGATGGTCGCTGGATTGGCTACGTATTTAGTCTACTTAATCCAATTTCAAATTATGGAAGAAAGCAAGCAGTAAAATGAATGATTGTTGAGAAAACGCCAATAACGACTGGAATATTCATTAGTATTTTATGATATTTTTTTAATTAAAAAATTTATTCCCAATTTTGCATTATTTTATCATTATCAGTACATAATGATTTTGTTTGTTCTTACAAACTACCTCAGAAAATTGCAGACGTCAGAACGGACATCATTAAGATAAGTCTGTAAATATTCGAAATGAACATTGAATCATTGGGTGATTCAATGTTCAAAATCTTTAGAATTCTCTATCTACTCTCTAATTCTTCAATCTCTTATAATTAAACGAAATCTCTAAAAATTCAAAATCTTTTGGTGACTGACTCACCTATCAAGCTCTAACTCAAACCGCTTGATACAAAAAGTTGAATTTTGGCATACGAATTATTCAAGGAAGAATTTTTCAAAATCTAGAGGGTTGATAGAAACAGCCCCTGAAGCCCCATAAATGATTTTCGGTCTCTGAAACTATTTTAGGCAGAGAGCAATTTTTTATAGATACACTGCAGAAGGCCACTTGGAAGCAATCCGAGCAGATTATTTTTTAATTTGTATTTTCTAAGTTCAGCGTACTTATCCTTTGTATTATCCTCATACAATCCTCAGCATTTGTAATAGTAGTCCATGTTCTGGTTGAACGACGTCTCACTCAGAAGGTCGTGGTTTGATTCCAATCAATGAGTCACTTTTTTGCTCTTTAATTTTTTTAACGATTCCGTACTCTCTTCGTTTGAAAAAAAAAAAAATTCTAAAATTGTTGCACATGTCTGAAGGGAATTGAAGTTAAAAATCACCATCATCTTAGTTGATACTGTACTGGGGTTTTCCTCTGTAATAAAACAGGAGCTTCGTAGCCCTAAAGTCCCAACAAAAATTTATTAATAAGGTACGCTATTTACAGTTACCCTAATTAACAGAATTAACAGGAAGAAGAAAGGTATCATATGCTACGCTAAATAAATAAATTGTTAACTGGGCCGGTGCCGATGTCGTAGGGAGGAATTTCTCCGGAGTGTGGAAGATGCTAGAGGCTGGCGATCGGCGCTTCGCCCCGCTGTTCGATAAGTGCTCGCTCCCCTGCTTGCAGGTCTGTTACGCCGCTTTCCCCGTTCCGGCCGTTTGCGATGTCTTTTTCTGTCAAGGCAGGGTTGCGGATTCCTGTGTCTGTGGGTCCATTAGTTAGGTCCTTTTCATGGTCAGCTCTTGTTTTGATAATAGAGCAATACAAAGTTATTGATATTGTAAAAAAAGGATTGTTTTTATATGCGTGATTGTTTCACACGTGTAAAGGTAAATTAATATTAACAAATTAATTTCAATAATGAACTTATAATAGTATTCAGAAATTATGATATAATAGTTAATAAAATCGGTTTCTTTATTTGATGGTTTCTGGATTGGCTACATATTTAGTCTAATTAGACCAATATCAAATAAGAAGATACTAGATGCAGACATATGAAGATTTTTTCTACAATAATTATTATGCTCAAACAGTGCTTAACTAATTTCATCATTACTTAGTGGAATTTCAATTTTATGGAACAAAACGAAAAGCAATAAAATGATTGTTAAAATAAAGCCAATAACTGACTAGAATATTCATCAATATTTAATGATATTTTTCATTAAATAATTGATTCACTATTTTCTATAATTTCAATAATCGTGAGTTTGTTTGGTCCTCCATTCCAGTTAAACGAGTTCTTCCTACATTACGGGTAGATACTACTACAAGAAATGTAATTGAATCAAGAGACATCTTTTAAGAGATCTAGAAAGATGAAAAAAGTTAACGAGTATTCGAATTCTTTCCATAAAGTGTTAATCTCAATCGTATGGTTATGGAGGCTTACGGGATATTTGATGATTGACTTGAGAAAAACACCAAAAGGTGATTTGTATGTTTCAAGATCCCGTTTAAGTCCATTTACAATACTTTTCGCTTTCTCATTGACTCTTCTCAGTATTTACCGTCATTCTTACAAGAATACTCTTTTTGATTTAGTCAACGTGATTTACAGTTTCGCTACAATATTGACAAATCTTGTTCTATTGTATATTCCAAAAAGAAAAATGAAATTAAATATGTTAATAAATATTATGGATGATCTGGACAGAAGAATTGTAAAACTAACATCAAGAAGCATTAATCTTCAAGACACGAAGAAATTTTTTTATAAATTAGTGTTCTTCAATGATATGTTCCTGATCCCTACTATAATAATGGATATTAATTATTTGTCTTACAATTTACCATATCATTTACCTTTTGCGATTTTGTATTATGTGACGAAATGCTGGTTCACAAATCTTGAGATAACTCTGTCACTCGTTGCTGTTGAAATCAAAAGGAGAAGTAAAATTTTGAACGATTCTTGTAACCCGAAGAGACTCGGCAGGAACATTAAAGAATTCCAGATGATCTTATTCCTCACTAATTCTCTTTCTTCGCTCTGGTTTAATTTTGTCGAGAATTACAGACAGAAGATCTTATGCAGAATCGTATTTCATTTTTTGGTTTATATACAGTTTATTGCATACTTATTATCATCTATGAGACGTACAAAAAATGATGAAACGAACATGGTAAGGTTCATTGATACAGGATTCTTTCTATCTTTTTTTGTTTCAGGAATATTACCCATGCATTTTTGTCATACAATTAGAAATGAGGTAAGTGTGATGTGAAAAATGATTTATTTCCACTTTCTTATTGTTAATATCTAACACACTAAATTTTGAGTACCTAGCTTTTTATTTTGCGGTATTATATTGAATCTGGTTAATTGGTAACATAACTGTTGTGTAACCTATCTTTAAATGAAGACCCTGCATCATGCTACTCCATCTGTAATATGGCTCCTAAATAGAAATGTCCCCAAACCGAAGGGCTAACTGTATAAGTTAAAATGAAGAACCCCTTCGACATTTGTCAACTAGTCTGTCATGAATGTCTCTGTTGAATTCCCGCCCGGAAGTCTAACTTGAATTGAGGTTATCCCGTTTCAAATCTCCAATTTCAAATATTTCAAACAAAATGGCCGACATCACTTACCCTGTGTGACCGTCATCGTCTATCCTACCCTAGAATTCTACGTTGTGTTTTGTTATAGGGCCCCATACACGCACGTTCTTGATTTAATGCATCATCGTACATTCATGTACGTGGCGCATCAACGTTAGCATAATTTGACCACAGACGACAAGTGAAGTTGTATTTCATAGCTGCAGTTTTGTATGAGCAGCGGACATAGAGGGTCGTGCAAAAATGTCTGAAGAAATGTGTATGGTGGCAGTGGCGTGTGCTATTGTTAAAAATGGGGGGAAAGGTTAAAAAGAAGAAATATCGCTCTAAATGGAGTAAGGATTGGCTTTTAAAGAGAGAACAATAATTGTCGCATGTGAAACTGCTGGAAGAATTAAGAGTAGAGCCTGACGATTGGCGTAACTATCTAAGAATGGATGAAGATATACTTATGTGGAACTTCTTAAACTGATATCACCATTAATAGAGCGTCAGGATACGTATTATTGAAATGTCAGAGATTTGATAGACGTCAGTGAATAATAAAAACATCACCTAATTAGTTTTGAAAATTATCAAAAATCGTTCCACTTTTTTCGTTTTAATTCAAAAAGTATTGCTTCCGTTGTTAGAGGTCGTTTCTGTAAGAAGTACATGTCGTAAAAATGCGCAGTAGATAGAATTCGGTACCTGTTAAGGCGGTCCCGCTCCACCAGGCGTGTTTACTAGCACTCGACTCCCGTCAGTGGCGTACCGAAAATAATAGTTTCACTCGACCACTCATTGAGTTAAGAGCTATCAGTGCATTCGAGCTCCGCGCCACTGATTTACGGTAGCCGACAGGTATCGTAAACACCCCTTCCATCCCCTACCCGTAGTTGACGCAGCATTGAAAGACCGCCTATGTACTTCTTACAGGAACGACCTCTACCAGACCTTCAAAATGTCGTGTAGGATAATGTGTATCACGATTCAGCAAAAAAAATTCATAAATTTACTCCAGGAAAACCATTAACGCGAGGTACAGTTTTTGGTAATTGTATACATCCGCGGCTCCTACGTTTCATCAATTTTTTCGGGACCGAGGAGCGAAATAGGGGTGCTGGGTGGGTAAGAAGCTAAAAACAGTCATTGCAAACTAATATCAAGGTCACCACTAAGGCCTCTTTGGCACTACGGTCGAATTTCTATTTTTTTTCACTTTCAGGGCAAGGAAAATCTTCGAGAATAACAGTAGCACAGTTTTTATTTTGAATTTTGCATTTATATTCCAAAATACGCGTCATCGCCTCGCTATTATATTCCGACTACGTTTGCATGCCATGTTATGTTGCGTATCTTACCAGACCGGCTCTGGTGTTGATATTACGAGTTCCGCCGTCCACTCGACACTCTGACTTTGCATGGTTATTGTGATTTTCGCTGTTCTAAACAGGCCCGCACTCAGGAAGATCTTCTTTTGATGCCCTTTTGTTCGCTTATCTTTCATTTGCAAAGCAAATTAATACCTTCCTGGTGTTACTATAGGTATGTCCTCCACCCCTATATAGGTGCCATAGTGAAACTGTAGGAGCCGCGGATGTATATAATGACCCAGTTTTTATATGTAAATCCTTGTGTTGCACTGAAAAAGAAACTCACTGTATAAAATACATTACACACAGTAAAATAAACAATAATTAACTACCTGAATTATTATAAAAATTCACCTACCTTCTACTTCACTGTAGTGTCCCTTATTATTATTTTCCGATTTTAAATTATTTAAACACACACGCGCAAGCTTCGACGCGCACTCACATGCTCGTGGAATTGTTTTCAGTTTAATATGCATATTAAATATGAATCATCAGTGCTTTAATGGGTCTCATTAAGATACAAATTTTCATTAAAGCACTAGTCAAGCTATCCAATGTGAAATATACCGACCCCTAGCCTCTACAGAAATTTTTTTTTCATCATTTCCTTCTATTCGAAATCCATGATAACATGGATCAAGTATTGAAATGTATATATACCTAAACTAGTTACGTGTGGAGATTTACAGAATTAAATAAATAAAAGTAATTTCACAGGCTGTCGAGGCTGAAACAGGAAGAATGAAATATAAACATTTCTAAATTATAATATGAATGGCACGAGATCGACCTCTAGGAGTATCGAGTAAAAACTAAAATCGTTAATATAGAGTTATTGAAATGTGAAATGTGAATTACTGTATTAGGATACAGGGAAAGAAAGGGAAAGATTTTACAACTAGATGGCTACAGCTATATCAGAACAAGCTTATTCCCGACATACGCAAAATGAAGAATAGTGGGGATAAGTTCCGGAAAAGGAATGAGTGAAGAGCGTCTGGAAGGCAAAATGCGCAATTGGAAAGGCACTTGGTATTAGGCAGTAAATTGAGATAGACGTGGTCTATTTTTAGTTCCTGAAATATTATCGAATAAGTATAAGCGAGTACAATAAGAAGATACAATAATTAAATAAAAGTATCTAAAACTTGTGTCATATCAATATACGGTAATTTATTGGGTCATAATGTCTTAGAATCAGTGGAAAAGTTAGATAAGTCAAGTTATGATGATGTCAGAAGAATGTGAAGAGAGACGTAGTACTAAAGTCAAAGAATTAAGTACCTACGGCGGACGACGCTGGATATATACAAGGTCAGATCTTTTCAATTAAAGTGAGAACTTTATTTTCCAACTCCAGTCCCAATTGGAAAACGAATCAAACTATTTAATCATTGAAAGGGTTGTAATATCCAAAATTTGAATATTAAAATACTAATACAATT
Organism: Malachius bipustulatus; assembly: GCA_910589415.1. Taxonomy (NCBI): domain Eukaryota; kingdom Metazoa; phylum Arthropoda; class Insecta; order Coleoptera; family Melyridae; genus Malachius; species Malachius bipustulatus. The sequence goes on from OU342633.1 coordinate 35,093,211, forward strand.
ACTAATAAATAGAATTTTCCTAAAATAGCTAACATGAAATAAATGACAGTTGGAAGAAAAGTTACCACAAAATTATTATTTGCTCTGTGAATAATTATGAATTGTTGATTTTCATTTATTACTATAAAAGATATGATTTTAAATGTTGTGTGGATTTATGGATTGTAAAGGTGATTATCATGACTAAGGATAATTGTATAAATAATTATACAATTAGAAATTATTACTACAAAATTAAATTCTGAAGGAGAGAGGCTTGCAAACAAATATATTGTCTAAACAATTACTCATTGGTGCTGCATAAAATTGTTACATATAAATTTTATTACAAATTCTGTCTAGTGAAAAGACAAATTTAATTAATATTCTTTTGATTATCAAATAACAATAAAATAACTAATAAAGTGCCTTATGAAATTTGTCTACATGACATTTAAGCATGCATTAAAATGAAATAAGCTTTAAGCTTTTATGAATAAACATTATGATGATAGAATGCACATGGGTACAGGATGGGGCCTGTATGCTATGCCTGCATCTCTATCTTTACAAAATAAATATAACGACCTAGTTTTCCCAAGGTAAAAGTCAAATATGTGATTTTTCTCTCATAGAAATCGCGACTGGGAGTTTGGCTTAAATTGATCAGTAATCATCATCACTAAAGACAAAACTCCTATGAACGTATGTGTCTTTGTATATGACGCCAGGGGCTTTTCGCAAAGCAATTTGTGAAGAGCGTGTGTATTTAAAAGCCAATGATTGGAAAACTGTAAACATAAATTAGAAATAGTTAGTTAAGATAAGAATAGGTAGGTGAAGTGTGATTGTGTGGCAGTGAATGTAAAACACCTGTCCATATATGAAAAATATACGTTCTCGAAATGTTAGAAAATGATATTAATGGGTTATTTTTGGTCTTCTGCATTTTGAAGGTTGGACAGTCAGATTTGTTGGAAACAAAGAGCCTCTGATTGACTTGGATAGTTTGTCGCAAATGCCGTAAGCATATTGCAGGGAACCTTGTGACTGGGTGGCCTTATTTCTTGAAACAAGTAAAACAAAATATTTAACAAATGTTTTTACCAAATTATTTAATCTTTAACTTCAAAGAAAACATAGAATGATCGATAATCTCGATTACAACGTAACAACTTTCTCAGTCTCAAAGGAGCTTTAAAATAAGCATCAAACAACTTCTATTAAAATTCCTAATGCAGATCTAATGCAGATCTACGAATATTCGTCATTTGACAAGGAAGCAAAACTTAATAAATAAATAGAAAGTCAAAATATACTTTTCTAAGTCCAAAAGAATGATCAGTGAAATAAATTGCTTTCCTTAAACTTCTAAAATATTTTCAAAATATTCTGAACTGTTATTTCAACAATAGGAAGAGTCACTCTTGACTTGCCACTTCCAATAAGATAATTTCTACTTTTCCACTCTAAGAGAAATTAGGGCAAATATGATAATTCCCGACCTTGTCATTTTTGCTAGCTGACAGTTCATGGAGCTCTGTTCTGAAATACTTTTTCTTGGATCTCGACAACGGAACCCTGGCATAGCCCCTAGACGCTATGCTTTTGGATAGCCTTGGTCCGCTTAGACTAGCTCTACGGCTCTCTAGGCGTGTAGCAAGGTCGTTATCTCTGAGAAAAACAAAGTCTGTAGAAGGGCTGAGCACCATGGATCAGGCAGGTTTCAGAAAGGCAACGTCATAAACTCAGTTCAGAATTACTAAAATCTTCTAGTAAGAAAGTAACACGCTACGAAGTGCGTAGAAACTTTTTAGCGTGCTCTCGTCTTTCCGTTGTTGGGATTCTAGGCCCCGGCAGCGTGTGGAATTCGAGTCTTTCTTCCGAGTAACCTATATCTTAGTGTTTCCCTAGATTAAATCGTCATCAAGCTCCAACATAATTTAAGTATACCGCCGGCGAGCGAAGTGTTACTGTGCCTTCGTGGGGAAGTAACAATATATAATAAAAACAAACAAACAAATAAATAAATAAATAATAAATTGATATACAAATAAATAAAATACCGCCGGCGAGCGAAGGTCTAAGTTGCTGTGCCCTCGTGGGGAGCAATCACAATATATAAAAAATATAAAACATATAAAAATTATAATAAATATTATTCCGCTGACGAGCGATGCCGCAAAGCGATGCCGCTGACGAGCGAAGTGTTGGTCGAATTGTTCTAATTGGTTGAATTGGTAGAAAATTGTCCGAATTGGTCTAATTTTGGGAATTACGCCGGTGAGCGTATCTATAACTCTAGGTAAATAAAACAGTAACCCATTAATATAGCAAAAGAGAGAAGGGAAAACTCGGCGTTGATAAAATTAACAAGCCTAAACTGGCAACATAGTATAAATAATAACAAAACTTGTCCAAAGGTGACACAAGCCTAAACTGGCAACATAGTATAAATAATAACAAAACTTGTCCAAAGGTGACACAAGCCTAAAATGGCCACATATTATAAATAATAATAAAACTTGTCCAAAGGTGACACAAGCCAAAATGGCCACATATTATAAACAATCATTAAATTTGTCCTATAAGGTGACATAAGAAAAAAACTGGCATAAACAAAAATTAAACAAGTCCAAAGGTGACAAAAGCTAAACCGACCAACATTAGCCGAAACTGGCAAAATCTTATGAGCAAATAAAAGCTAAGTCAAAATTGACAACCAATACATAAATAATTTTAATTGACCAAATAACGCCGGTGAGCGTATAATTATGACATTGACCTATAAACGCCGGCGAGCGTATTGTAACAAGTTATTAGATTTGCCCAAACTGGCAACACTTATTATGTCAGGAAATCTGACAAATTATAATAAAACAATCAAATGAAATAAATTAATGAATTCAACCAAAATAAACGAGATTAGCCGAAAAGTGTGAAAATGAATATGACTAAATACTAAATTAATCCGAAAGCCATTTATTAAGAAATGAGCCATAAAGTTTATTAAATTAGTAACAATTTGAAATTTTATAAGCAGCCATAAACAATATGTTCACAGATATAATATTAGCAATGCCAGACAAGCTTTTATCTATTTCAGAATGTGAATAATAAAACTGAAACTTTTATAAAATTTCTAAACAACCAGAGATAGACAAAGTATGTTAAATTTAGAGTTTCTAAAGTAACAATTTTGAAGCCGAAAATTGTTGTTTTGTTAATTAAGTGTATAATAAGCACTTGCATATAAAGACTTAGGTACTGTCTAATTTCGTAATTTCGTGTTTCTCTAGAAACTGAGGAGAAATGGTAAAGGCCATAATACCACAAGGGTCTCCAGATCAAGGGATAAATCGAACCAATCCGAAGATTCAGATGAATTATTAAATAAGTAAAGCCTAAAGTACCGCGAGAACTCATTGAAAATTTCATATAAGATCTAGCAAATCACAGTTGACAGTAAAATTTGTACATTTCCGAAAGAATAGCAAACTGTAAATTTCTGATAAACAAACAAAGTCAAAACTGTGAATAATTATTAAAGAAATATTAATTCAGTCTAATCGAATAATATGAGCTGACAATAATTAAATAATTAATCTAATAAATAAAAGTATAATAATTCCAATCGAACCAGATTTTAATAAATGAAACTGTTAGTTGCTATAAAATAGTGTAGACCCAGAAAATATTTAATGGTGAAAATATAATTTCATACAGACTAGATGATGAATAACTGTTGCTGTTGTAAAAATTCCGGTCCTTCAAGAATAAAATAATTTAAATCTCGAGGCAGAGAGTTTTGTAGTTTATGATCAATGCCTTCATTTCATAATATGTCGAAACCGACCAGACAAGTGCGTAATACGCCACAGCCCTGAAAAAGGATGTATTAATTCCTCTGGAATGTTTATTGAACTATAATAATACGATACAATACCGTCTACATTCTTGGATGTGTAAATAACTAGACTGACGAAATATCGACGGAAGGAAATTTATTTGAATTATAATAAAAAACTGAGATCTTTATTTTGCTCCAATACAATCTTTTTATTTATAATTTACCTACTGTTTCGTTAAGCAAAATCGAAACAAGACTGGGATTCTGTCTAATAAAATGCAAAAGCATTTTAGCTACAAACAAAGAAAGGCATTCTTGGAATGAATAGGATTCAGGAGAATAAATCAAACTATCTAGTTATAATTTATAGAAGGAGCGTACACAAAGTTTTAAACATCTGAAACAAACTGATGTATGATTATTAATAAATAAATTGCAATCAAATTACTTTCATAATTTGAAAGAGTAGATAATTTCATTCTCAATCAAGTACTTGGTCAGCAAAACAGAATAAAACTAAGTTCTCGCCATATTAAGGCGTAAACATTGATAAATGAGTTCTCTAGGTGACATAGGTACTAACAGGGAATAGGCAAACTCAAACAAAAGATTCGTATATGAACGAATTCTCTTAGTTGAAATGTTTTGTGAATAATTAAGCCCAGAAACGATTCTACAAGGTGAAGGCTCCTCTTTCCAGTCAATTAAATAGCATTAAGGCGAATTGTAAGTAATACCAACTTGATGTAAAATGTATAAAACTGATAATATTGCCAACACCTTGCTAGACAATGTAATAATTCAAATAAATAAGGGCTAAGGAAAATTATTTTGTCTCATTGGTATCGTATCTCCTCCCATACAAAATTTTCCATCGTTCCGGACTAAGAGACCGACTACAGAAATCAGGGAATCACAGGGATATTTAACACAATCTGCAGGGACCCAGGTAAGCACCGTTACAAATGGCAGAGGAGCATTTGCAATCGAATCGGTTCCTTTTCGCTCACGATCGGGTCGGCAAGCCAACCGAAGTCACAGAGTTGTCATACTCACGACAAAAATTGCCTTGTGATATAAGTTCTGTATTTCTGAAAAAAAATTCTGAATGTTTATTTAATTTAGAACATAAGTAACATTCAAAGAAAATTTATCAAGATTTTATGTTACCTTAATTAATTTGATAAGTAGGTATATCGTGTAAAAGATAGAAAGATAAAGTATTATATCATTCGTAGCGCTCCGTGATAGTATTCAAAGCGGCAACGCTGCGACCGTCGCGTTGCGCAGGTAAACAATATCGTAATTAATGGCTGTAATGTTATTAATAATTATTAATTAATCTCAAAATCGAAGCGTAAAATTCGGAATTCGAACTTCGCATAATAAAAATTACGCAGTAGTGACTAGTGCCCTTTAAACTTGATACTAAAACATGTCTCAGCAGAATAATCTTAGCGACGAAGAGAAAATTTGGTAATATGCGTAAACAAATAGCAACGTATCTTAACCTCAATGATCCGCAATTGTACACGGGTCGTTGTTAAAATATATAATTTTTTAATCTTTTCTATGAAATAAAAAAGGGTCGTAGAAACAATAGTGTATGGAACTCGCAGATAATGGCTATTAATACGCTATTAAGACACTCGCCTACGGCTCGTATCTTAACCATCATACTCGCGTATTAATAGCCTTCATTATATAAGCTCGTTGCATAATATACTATTATACAGTGAGCACTCAATCTTTCATGTGGTGTTATTGCACGCCTCATGTTGGTATCCTGACGCTCTATTAATGGTGATATCAGTTTAAGAAGTTCCACATAAGTATCTTCATCCATTCTTAGATAGTTACGCCAATCGTCAGGCTCTACTCTTAATTCTTCCAGCAGTTTCACATGCGACAATTGTTCTCTCTTTAAAAGCCAATCCTTACTCCATTTAGAGCGATATTTCTTCTTTTTAATTTTTCTTTCCCCATTTTTAACAATAATAGCACACGCCACTGCCGCCATACACATTTCTTCAGACATTTTTGCACGACCGTCTATGTCCGCTGCTCATACAAAACTGCAGCTATGAAATACAACTTCACTTGTCGTCTGTGGTCAAATTATGCTAACGTTGATGCGCCACGTACATGAATGTACGATGATGCATTAAATCAAGAACGTGCGTGTATGGGGCCCTCAGGAGGAACCTGATCGTGACGTTTTTGAGTGTGCACGCATAACCGCGACGGAGAAATGGCCACTAACATTCGTTTTTGCTTGCGCGTTGTTGGTTGCGCGTCGATGAATTGAGACATGAACGTCCGTGTATGGGACCCTTATTGGTTCTTTCATACGCAGACGTCAAGCAAAAGGCGTGAGATTTGAGATACATGAAACAAACGATTTTTTTAATACACCTGTTTTATTTTAACGTTCCTAGCAGCGCTAACAGTGCCGTGCTCGACCTGGAACTCTCGGGAAAAGAACACGACAGAAAAAACTCGGTATCAGTTCCAAATGTACTTTCTGAAAAGTGCCTATCAATCGTCTCAACAACTGTCATCCTATGTAGTAATGAAGTAATGTAGTAATGTAGTAATGAACTATCTTTCACACAGAGACTAACTTCATTTCCTTCCTAAGCGTTTGCGCGAATCATTTTAAACTGAAGCATTACGACTGAAATCTAGTTTTCTAAGATAACCGTGGGAATGGGTGTTGTTAGATCAGCCGTTTGCACAAAAGGTAACGGGGTCCTGTTAGGAAGCCACTCGCCTATGAGTTGTAGAGATCCCTTTCCGAGGTCCGATTAGGAAGCTATTTGTTGGCTGTTTAATTGACCTCCATGGCAAAGACGAAAATGTTAGTTGAACTTTCATACGTAGTTCAATAAAATCGACAATCGCTCGTTTACTATGCTTTCTGATTATAAAGAGTAGGGAAGTTGGTAACACACAAACAATGCAATATCTCATAAAATTTTATTTACATTGAATATAATATCAAACAATATCTAAAGCACGTCTTCGCTTTCAAACATAGACGTTATTGACGTCTGGGGAATCAATCTACCAAGATAAGCCCGAGCTGTCTGGATCCTGTAGGTGGTCTAGCTCGTTTATTGTCGTTCTTTCGTCTCTGCTCAGTGATTTCTTACTTTCGTCGTCTATTAAAATGAAAAAAAACACCACATTCCCTTTAAATGTCAGATACATGTTTTAATAGATTATAATTTTTCTGCACTGAACATCGATGCTGTTACTATACTAAATTAATAATATATTAAAAAATTAATTTGAATTATTAGCCCATTATAGTGTTGAGAAATTGTTATTGTAGGTATAATAATTAACAAAATTGGTATGTTTGTTTGATTGTTTCCGAATTGGCCACATCGTATTTATTCAGTCTAACTAGGTAGACCAATTTCAAATACTAAATACAGACATACGATACATAAGTACAATAATTAGGTCCAGAAAGTGTTTAATGCAATTTTCAATTACTTAATCGAATTTCACTTTATGAAAGAAAACAAGCAATAAAATGAAATGATTAATATTTAATGACATTTTTCATTAAATAATCGATTCACTATTTTCTATAATTTTTTTAATCGTGCATGAGTTTGTTTGGTCCTCCATCCAAGTTAAACGAGTACTTCCTATATTACGGGTAGCTACTACCACAAGAAATGTGCTTGAAGCTAGATACCTACATCTTTAGAGTGATCTTCAAAAACATGAAAAAAGTTAACGAGTATTCGAATTCTTTCTATAAAGTTTTAATCTCGATCGTATGGTTATGGAGGCTTACGGGATATTTAATGATTGACTTGAAAAAAACACCAAAAGGTGATTTATATATTTCAAGATCCCGCATTAGTGCTTTTACAATACTATTCGCTTTTTCATTGACCCTTGTTAGTATTTACCGTCACTCTTACAAGAATACTCTTTTTGATTTAGTCAACGTGATTTACAGTTTCGCTACAGTATTGATAAATCTGGTTCTCCTATATATTCCTAAAAGAAAAATGAAGTTGAATATGTTAGTAAATATTATGGAAGATCTGGATAAAAGAAATATAAAACTAACAGCAAGTAACGTTAATCTTCAAGACACGAAGAAATTTTTTTATAAATTGGTTTTCTTCAATTATATGTTCCTGATCCCTACTATAATAATGGATATCAATTATTTGTCTTACAATTTACCATATCATTTACCTTTCGCGATTTTGTTTCATATTACGAGATGCTGGTTCACAAATCTTGAGATAACTCTATCACTCATTGCTGTTGAAATAAAAAGGCGAAGTAAAATTTTGAACGATTCTTGTAACCCGAAGAGACTGGGAAGGAACATTAAAGAATTGAAGATGATCTACTTCGTCATTAATTCTCTTTCTTCGCTCTGGTTTAATTTTGTCCTGAACTACAGACAGAAGATCTTATGCAGAATCGTGTTTCATTTTCTGGTTTATATCCAATTCATTGCATACGTATTATCATCTTTGAAAAGTATAGAAAAGGCCGAAACGAAGACTGCATGGTTCGTTAATACAGGATCCTTTCTAGCCTTTCTTGTTTCCGAAATATTACCCATGCATTTTTCTCATAAAGTTAGAAATGAGGTAAATGTGATGTGAGAAACAATTATTAACATCTACCTGATTACTTTTAATATCTAATACTATAATAGTGGTTAACCATTAGTCTAGTTACATATAAATATGTTTATATTAGTAGGAGGTGTTGCGTAGGTATATTTGTTGTCGAAAGGGCATACTTATTCGTTTGTATGAGTGTATCATCTTGATTACAACAATCGACAATTGGTCGCTTACTGTGCTTTCTGATTTTTGGTATTGAATATTTCAAACATTTTGATAAAGCAAATCTTCGCTTTAAAATATAGGCGCGCCACAGGCGTCTGAGTAACCCCAAGATATGCCCGACCTGTGTAGATCCTACAGTACACACTCTATAAAATACGTTCGGTGGTCTTGCTCGTTTTTTGCCGTTCTTCAGTCTTTCTTCGATGATTCTTCATTTTCGCCTTCCAATAAAATGTAAAGTAGTTCCACATTCTCGTTACCATGGCATGTAATCGATACATGTTCTAATGGCATAAAATATTCTTCCACTGAACATTGATGTTAATTATAATGTTCCTGACGTTTTCAGTACAACAATATTGAACATTTATGAAATTAAGGAAAAAAGAAAGTATTTCAAAAACTTATTACAATTCCATCATATTATACCTAAATGGATATTAACAAATTTATTTAAATTCTTAACCCATTTATAGTGTTGAGAAATTGTTATACAGTGTGTGTTAGCAGAAAATTGAATTTTTTTCCACATCCTGTTTTTCCGGAAATGTTACCAACTTTTTATTTTTAAATAGGACACCCTAATATATTATTATATTTTTGGATTCTATACATTTGTACGAATTCAACAATACCACATAAGTACCATTTTAAATGTCAAATTTGTTTTTATTGAATTTTTTATTTCTCAATTATAGTGTGCCATGATTATTTCGTTTTACTCCAATTGGATCATCTAATGCTAGAAAACTCAATTTTTTGTTCAAAGTACTAAATTAAGTGATTTATGGATAAATAATGCGCACAGGAATGATTTTTTGAGCTGAATTCATTTTTTTCAAATGGTACCATATTGGTACCGAGGTACCATCTACTAGTACTCTTAATAAGAGACATTTTGGTGTACCCATTTTGCATCTGTGTCGAACACAACTGAAGTCGTGGCACACTATAATTGAAAAATAAAAAATTAAACAAAAACAAATTTGACATTTAAAATGGTACTTATGTGGGATTGTTGGATTCGTACAAATGTACAGAATCCAAAAATTTAATAATATGTAGGGTGTCCCATTTAAAAATAAAAAGTTGGTAACATTTCCGGAAAAACCGGATGTGGGAAAAAATTCAATTTTCTGCTAAAAAGTGCGCTCTGTCGAGAATACGCGACGTACCAAATTTCAAAAAATTATCTCCATATATATAAAAACTTTAATTAAAGTTGTGCTGCCTGTGTATCACAGGTTGCTAAAAACACAGCATAACAATCAATACAACAATAGTAGAAAAGTAATTAACGAGTAACAATAAATTAAGTAAAGAAAATAAAGTAACATTAAGTATAAATATGTGTATGAATAATATGTAAAGTATCTAAGTATATGGATTCTGCTATGTGACCAAGTAAAGAAAAAAAAAAAAAGAAAAAAAAGGGGGTGTACCATGCCTGTGACACACACTGTATAATAATTATTGAAATTGGTGCCATTGTTTGATGGTTTCCGAATTGGACACATACTACCATTAGTCTAATTAGGTAGTCCAATTTCAAATGCTAAGATACAGACACACCATAGAATTTTTCAACAATAATTTGGTCCATACAGAGTTGGATTAAAAATTTCATTACTTAATCGAATTTCAATTTTATAGCAGAAAACAAAGCAATAAAATGATTAATATTATATGATATTTTTTCTCAAATAATCGATTCACAATTTTCTATAATTTCATCAATCATTACTTTGTTCAACCCTCCATCCAAGTTAAACGAGTTCTTCCTATATTACGGGTAGCTACCACTACAAGAAATGTACTTGAAGCTAGATTCGTCTTTAGAGTGATCTTCAAAAACATGAAAACAGTTAACGAGTATTCGAATTCTTTCTATAAAGTGTTAATCTCGATCGTATGGTTATGGAGACTTACGGGATATTTGATGATTGACTTGAAAAAAACTCCAAAAGGTGATTTATATATTTCAAGATCCCGCTTTAGTGCTTTTACAGTACTTTTCGCTTTCTCATTGACCGTTCTTGGCATTTACCGTCATTCTTACAAGAATACTCTTGTTGACTTCGTCAACGTGATTTACAGTTTCGCTACGGTATTAACAAATCTGGTCCTATTGTATATTCCAAAAAGAAAAATGAAATTAAATATGTTAATAAATATTATGGAAGATCTGGATAAAAGAATTATAAAACTAACAGCAAGAAACGTTAATCTTCAAGACACGAGGATACTTTTTTATAAATTGGTCCTCTTCAATTATATTTTCCTTATACCTACTATAATAATGGATATCAATTATTTGTCTCACAAATTACCATACCATTTACCTTTCGTCATTTTGTATTATACGACGAAATGCTGGTTCACGAATTTTGAAATAACTCTATCACTCATTGCTGTTGAAATCAAAAAGCGAACTAAAATTTTGAACGATTCTTGTAACCCGAAGAGACTCGGAAGGAACATTAAAGAATTTCAGATGATCTACTTCCTAATTAATTCTCTTTCTTCGCTCTGGTTTAATTTTGTACAGAACTACAGACTGAAGATCTTATGTAGAATCGTGTTTCATTTTCTGGTTTCTATACAATTTATTGCATACTTATTATCATCTATGGGAAGTGAAGAAAAGGACGAAATGAAGACTCTAAATTTCATCGATAATACAGGATTTATTATCTCCTTGCTTATTTCAGAAATATTACCTATGTATTTATGCAATAAAGTTAGGAATGAGGTAAGTGTGATGTAAAAAATATTGATTTCTATTTGATTATTTTTGATATCTACTACCACTCTAAATTTTGGGTAGCTCTTCATTTTTTGGTATTATATCAATACCCGATTCCGTCGGAACGAATTCCTCCGGAGAGGGGAATCTGCTGGCGGTCGGCGGTCCGTTACAGTGCTCACTCGGCTACGTGCAGGTCTATCATGCCGTTCTCCACGTCCCTGCCTTTCGCGAAGTCTTGTATCGTCGAGGCGGGGTTATGGATTCCTTCTGCGGGTTCATCGCAGACGGCAAGAGACAGTATGGTAACCTCGCGAATTCAGAACATCCGCCTAAGCAAGGACTTTTTCTATCCGAACTGGGGAGCCGGAGAAAGAGTCGTTATCTGGTCATCTTCACGGCCCGACTACCAGCATGAACTGGCAGTTGGCCTTTTATAGCGAGTTTGCCGTTACAATACTACTCCAATCAGCTCCTGAAAAACTCTGTTTGTCCTCTCTGTCTGATCTCAGCTGGTTTTTAGAAAAGGGCCCTTGCAGTGCATGTCCCGTTTCAATAAAAAAATATTTGTAATAAATTTGGTGTCTTTATTTGATGGTTTCCGAATTGGCCACATATCCTACTAGTATTTGGTCTAATTAGGTAGTCCAATTTCAAATATTAAGATACAGACATACTAGATATAGATTTTTTCAACAATAATTAGGTCCAGACAGAGTGTTTAATGAAATTTTTCATTACTTAATAAAATTTCAATTTTATGGAAGAAAAAAAAGCAATAAAATGATTAATATATTTAATGATATTTTTCATTAAATAATCGATTCAATATATGTAGAATTTCATTAATCATTTGTTTGTTTGGTCCTCCATTCCAGTTAAACGAGTTCTTCCTACATTACGGGTAGATACTACTACAAGAAATGTAATTGAAGCAAGAGACATCTTTAAAGAGAACTTGAGAAAGATGAAAAAAGTTAACGAGTATTCGAATTCTTTCTATAAAGTATTAATCTCGATCATATGGTTATGGAGGCTTACGGGTTATTTAATGATTGACTTGAAAAAAACACCAAAAGGTGATTTATATATTTCAAGATCCCGCTTTAGTGCCTTTACAATACTTTTCGCTTTCTCATTGACCCTTCTTAGTATTTACCGTCATTCTTTCAAGAGTACTCTTTTTGATTTAGTCAACGTGATTTACAGTTTCGCTACAGTATTTACAAATCTGGCTCTGCTATATATCCCTAAAAGGAAAACGAAGTTAAATATATTAATAAATATTATGGAAGATCTGGACAAAAGAATTGTAAAACTAACCGCAAGAAACATTAATATTCAAGACACGAAGAAACTTTTTTATAAATTGGTCCTCTTCAATTATATTTTCCTTATACCTACTATAATATTGGATATCAAGTATTTGTGTAACAACTTACCATATCATTTACCTTTCGCGGTTTTGTATTATACGACAAAATGCTGGTTCACAAATCTTGAGATAACTCTGTCACTCATTGCTGTTGAAATCAAAAGGCGAAGTAAAATTTTGAACGATTCTTGTAACCCGAAGAGACTCGGAAGGAACCTTAAAGAATTTCAGAAGATCTACTCCCTCAATAATTCTCTTTCTTCGCTCTGGTTCAATTGTGTCCAGAACTACAGACAGAAGATCTTATGTAGAGTCGTGTTTCATTTTCTGGTTTATATCCAATTTATTGCATACGTATTATCATCTATGAGTTCTAGTGTAGAAAAGAATGAAACGAATACTGAATGGTTCGTTAATACAGGATTCTTTGTTACCTTTCTTGTGTCAGAAATATTACCCATGCATTTTTCTCATAAAGTTAGAAATGAGGTAAATGTGATGTGAAAAAGAATTAATTTCTGCTTGATCATTTTTTGATTTTAAGTAGCTTATTCCTATTTTGTGGTATTACATCGAATCTGGTTAACCAATAATCTGGTTATATAATCGCTAAATATGTTTGTATTAGTACAGTAGTTGCGTTTATTTGTTGTCGAAAGGTATGCGTATACGTTTGTATGATTGCTGCGATTAACCCTAATACTTAATGCAAAATGAAATTGTCTCACCCCAAAATTTTGCCAAATTTTGATTTGGGATGACTTTCCATATTCCCTAGGGATTTCTATTTTGTGTTCGCATGCCAGTAGCCCTATGTAGTAGCTAGTAGCCTTTTTACTTCTCTATGAGATCTAAACTTAAACTCAATAAAACTGTCAGCAAAGTTCCTACAAGGGTGACATAGGTGAAAGTGGGTAAAGTCACTCCACTGTTTTCGTACCCACGTTTTCCAAATAAGTTTTGATGAGCAAATTTTGAAGCTGATGTCTCCCCTAGAGACGATTTTAAAATGATTGATTCAACACCTGTATTTACAGGGTGATCTCAAAAAATCAACAGTTCTTAAAGTGTATAACTTTTTTCTCGTCAACCAATTTTGGAAATTTAAGCCTCGTATTGAAGCCAAAATTTCAGGTAAGGAAATCCAAGAAACAAAAATTGACTCAGGACAAATGTTAAAAACCAAAGATTGCATAAAAAATGCACAAATTGAATTTATTTCGGGAAACAGGTTTGGGGAAGAAAATAAATGAAAACTGACTTGTTGACAACTTTTTTGAGTTTAGATCCAATAAAGCTGCTAACGTGCGAAAACAAAAATAGAAATCCCTTGGGAATATCGAAAGTTATCCCCAATCAAAATCTGACAAAATCTTGGGGTGCGACATTTTCTTTTTTGCTTGCTGCAGATGTTATGAACTTCTCTGGCCGATGAGTACATCTCGATGCTTTCTTGATAACAATCGACAATAAGTTGTTTATTTTTCTGATCTTTCTGAATATTGATACTACTTAGTTATGATTTTCCTATGGCTTTTAGTTACAACAAAATTGAACGGATTTGAAAAAAAGAAAGCATTGCGAAAGCCTTTGAAACATCAGTTTTAGTCCCTTCTTCTGACGTTTTTCTAAATTTAGAAAATTATGTAACTGCCATACTCTATATAATCATGAATGTTTTAGATTAACAATTCTTTGAGTCTAATCGAAGACGCAACTTATTATATGAGGCCATTTTCGGAGCCCTATAAACATGTTAAGTAGACATTCGACGCTTAAAAAATTATTACCTTATTGATAATGGATTTTTCAGAAAGAACTATTCCACCTAAAAATTCTACTAACTCATCCGAAAATGATTCTATATGATTCAATTCCAATAGAGTGGCCTCTTGCATCAATCGTAAGTAGTAAAATTTATGTTCATAAAAACAAGTAAATGGGGAGTTCAGTGTAAATTGTACTTTAATTTAAGTAGCCTGGGGCGTTATCTTTATATAGATATTTACACCGAACAGGTATAAATCTGTAGCCAATGAGCTCGTTCTCGAATGAGCTAAATTACCACTTGTCTCCACTAGTCTGGATGATGTTTAATCGGTTTTTTTTTGGGAGGAGGGAGGAAACGTCGTATCAGACAGTAGATTTGTATTTTATTTTTCAGATGATTTCGCTTATTGCTACATTTTGGATTTACTTGTATCAGTTCAATGCTACATTGCCAAAATTGCAATAATAAGATATTTTGCATCTTATCTATTTAGTAGAACTAACAAAGAACGAAGAGGACTGGATTAAGAAACTTGGAGCATTGTTCAATGGACACTTTGTATTATTAAACATTACACAATTATTATATTTTCCTAATATTTGCGAAAAAAAAATAAAATTTCAAGCATACAACTAGTTTTCATATTGTAACGTGTAAGTTTCCCCCAGGCACTAAGGTACGTCCCAATTTTTTTTTTTAATTTCTATCTACAATGTACGAGAGGCGGTAAATAAACTTAAAGAAATCAAATATTAATTATTCGTAATTTTTTTTTTTTTTAAATACTTCAAACAGAATTTCCATTCTTTTTGAACTGAATGCAATATTCAAATGGTAAAACGCATAGGTATAGTCTCTGGCACGGTGAGATAGGTTACGGTGTACACACTCGCAGCTCTGAAATGGCACACTCGCCAGGCGGAGATTTTAGTTTCGTCGCGGCCGCCGCGCGGCGCTACTGTTCCTTCTAGTCATAAATTCAATGATTATGGTTATGGTTTTGAAACATGGTGTGGTTTTAACATCGAACTCATGAGTTTTGATTCGGAAAAGAACATAAAAACGGTAACTCTGCGATCTTAATTAAAGTGACAATCGACATGATGTAATACAGACCGATTGTTGCATCTTACGACACTGTGATTTCAAATGAATTCTCGTCAACATCAACAAGCACCCCAATATAATCGAAGCTGGAGTAGATAAAGTGTAATTTTTCGCAGATAAATTTGTGGTACTGAAACCTGAATAGGGTGTTCTTTGTTCCCGGGTTCAAGTTTAACCACAAACATGGTTTGTGCTTGTGTGCTGTGCATGGCGAGTGCCTGTGCTTGTAGGGAGACAAGAAAAAAAATTGAGAAGAAAAGTCAATGGGAAAAGGGTGTCCTTCGTCATTTACTTTTATCCTAGTAAGGTAAGGTGGTAAAGAAAGTACATCTTGACAAAAAATGTTCACAAATTACATTGATTTCAAGCTTGTTGTTTAATTTATTAATCTATTTTACCGGAAATCTAATTTTAGCAAATAATACCTTGGAATATTATAATAACGTAATCGACCTAATAATAAAAAAGTGGCTGTAAAGCTTAAAAATTTATTGAATAATATAAATTATAGTTTAATTATAATATACAGGGTGTCCCGTATCGTTATGTTCAAATCTTGTGAGCATATAGTAGGCTTATTTCTAAGCCTAAAAAACCCAAAAGTGGCAAGTCTATCTGCATTCGTTACGAAGTTAGAGGCCTAAGATGTCTAGTAAATGCCAGATTTAACTTTGAAAACCACATAAAGCTTATTTTATTTACCAAATCTTTAATTTATCCTGTGTTAAAAATGTCTTTTCCTTGCTGAATACAAAGTTGTGCTCGGACGCCTATTGCAGAAGTAACAGTTCTAATTTCTCGTCTTTATTCGCGACCGATCTCTTAACCAGCATGCTAAATACGATCCAATAATAATTGTTTTTAGGAATTTTGTTACAAACGCCAATTCTCAAATATGCTGGTGCCCCATATATTTGAATCCAAATGCCATTTTGTATGAGCAGGAGAACCTCTTCTAATGTTTATTTCGGTGACATTTACTCATGTCGCCACCACAACAATAAATTATTAGCCTAAACCACAACACATGTGGTTGTGTGGTTTTCAAAGTTGAATCTTTGTTATTTACTAGTCATAATTTTCTTAGGCCTGTAACTTCGTAACGAATAAAGATAGACCTGTCACTTTTGGGTTTTTTGGGCTCAAAATTAAGCCTACTATATGCTCCAAAAATTTGAACATAACGATACGGCACACCCTGTATATTAAAGTATTCATTAAAATATATCCCAAAAACAGCCACTCAGCTGATCAAGTTCTCATTTTACACTTTTACCGCGGTCTAGCCGACCGGCAGTCAGACTAAATGCAACAGTAGCGCCTCGGCGGCGGCGGCCGGTGAAACTAAAGCCTTGTGATAAAAACTGTTCCATTTTCAGTAACAATAAGGGCAAGCAGTGTGTACACCACAACCTATCAACATCGTGTCTCTGGCTATATTGCCAATACCAATTTATCGTTAACGGCGGGGCTATACATGTAGATAGACGGCGTACACACATGATTGTAATTATGGTACCTGTGTTGCCGACACTGACGCTTACTAAGGTAGTGCATTCTCGACAAAAGTTGGGAAAAAAGTTGGGATACCAAAGTAACTTTTCCATGAACTTACAACAGCTTTTAGTATAAATAAATTAAATTCACAAATTACATAATTTCAAATTATGTAAATTACACATCAAATTACATAAATTCACGCAATTAGTAATTAAGTCAGGATATTTTCGAAGAATCGTTGCCTGAAGGTACGGACCTTTTTAATATTTTAAACTTACTATCAATATTTAACTCCTACTGGGATTTTGTTGACAAAAAATGCTCTCAGCAGGCAGTTATAGTTGCAGAAAATACGGAATCTCCGTATACCTGAAAGTTTGTCAGGTTTCTTGATGAAGTTAGTCTTTTAGGATCAGTATGAAACTTTCTTAGAGATAACTGCGTTATCGAGTTAAAAATGATACCAAATACCTACTAAAGTAAAAAGCTGCGTAGATCAGCAATATGTTTTTGATATCCGCTGAAAGAAGATTCCTAGATTTCTAATCCTGTTAATTTTTTGTTTTATTTTTCAATATTTGCTTTTCTCCACTTACTACCTAAGCCTGTGACTACATTTGCCAAAAACATGACATACATCTGTTCAAACATCTCCGTGTTGTATTAAATATACGTTAACGAGTGAATGCGCTAGTACTACATTAGTAAGCGTCAGTGTCGGTAATACAGGTACCCTAATTGTCAGACTAGCTTTTTGGCCTCTCACTTTAGCTACTCGGTCAGATCCATCTACAGACGTGTGATGGGATGGACGAATAACATTACAATGCTTCATTCTTGTCAGAAGGGATCTCAATAAAATAAAGAGTGACTTTAGAGCACACCGGTGGCCGAGTGGTTCAGTGGGCGGTCTGCTGAATCACTTGACCCGGCGGACTGAGTTCGATTCTCGGTGAAGGCTCTGGGTGTCTGTGTTGTCCGTTCTACTATTTATTTGGCATACTTGAAGCTGGGTGTATGAG
This sequence comes from Malachius bipustulatus, assembly GCA_910589415.1. Classification (NCBI taxonomy): domain Eukaryota; kingdom Metazoa; phylum Arthropoda; class Insecta; order Coleoptera; family Melyridae; genus Malachius; species Malachius bipustulatus. The sequence continues at coordinate 35,111,399 of OU342633.1, forward strand.
CAAGAGGCTCCAAACCCATATTACCGGTGTGGAGCGACTTTGTCTTAAGTACCGATGCTCCCCCTTTAAAAAAAAAGAGTGACTTTATCTTTTACCCTTTACCATAGAGACCTCTCCTTTCCTTTTAATTTCTCTTATACTTAATTTATTTTTTATTTATTTTCAATTCCTATATTTTTAAAATTTATTGTTGTTTAATTATTATTCACTCACTATTTGAACTTTTTTTGGTACTTCCAAGGAATACTGACATCTAACTCGATTAAGCAGACTGATCACATCGCTTGTAAAGCTGGCAATTGTCAATGTCAAGTAACTATACAAGACATTAACCTTTTTTAACGAAGCGCCTGCGCATGATTACGTCACGAACGCATAGAGAAATATCGCCAGACTCACGAAACTATCTATCTATAAATGGAGAAGTTTTGATTGCATTAATTCCATTTCTGGCCCAGTTTACTCTGAATGATCATAAAGTTCAAAGGAAAGTGGATGATCTAAATTCTGAAGAGAGGAAGACTCATAATGCAGTTATTGTAACTGGAAAGTCTGCATTTTTCTATTACCTGAATGAAATTGCAGTAAGGTAATCGAATAAAGTTCAAACTTTGTCATTTCTTTATCTCATTTGTCTTAACGGAGTGACAGTATTAATGAGACCTGTCGGCATATGAGCTTCTAGATATTAATCCATGTGTATAGGTATAATCTAAAAATGCAATATAAAAGTTAGTCTTTAAAATATTCCTCTGTAATATTGTGGGATATTATATGTGAGTAATATTCAGTCTATAAAATGAGTTACGCTCATTTTAAAACGGCAATTTTCCTATGGAAAGTTTCCAATTTGGCATGGTGTCCCAGAGAAGAACATTATAATTTTTACACACGTTGTCTCAGATATTCAATTGCCATAATCTATCTTATCGTAAATTTTTATAGCTTCAATTTAATTCGAGATATAAATGATAACCTAATAATTGTTTCTGCCTGGCTGGTAACAACAATCTCTTTGCTTAAAATGGTAATTACTTGGCTATATTATGAAATAAATTCATCGAAATTGCCGTCTTTAATCGAAGAATTAGTCTTTCTTGATAACGAATTGTATAAACTAGCACCAGCACTAAATTTGCAACATTGTGATGGCTCTCTTAATCCAAAACTTCTAAAACTATCCGTTATATATTTCGGAACGTTATTATTTCTCATCCAAGTCCCGCAGACTTATCAAGAAACAAAAACATTAAGTCTGCCGGAATTTTGTTTCCATTCATTCGAGATTTGGAATGGATTTGTAGATACGACGATCCATTTGATGTACTCAACTCTAATTCGAGAGTTGATTAGACGAATTGAGTTATTAACTCATATATTGAGGGAAGCAGAGTGTCAACGACGAAGTAGAGACCTCGTCAAAATGCTATTGAAAATCCAAAAGCTAGGACTTGAAGTTCATCGAACTTGTCAATTACCGATACTTTGCAGATCTTACAACAGTCTTGAAACTTTTTTATTAGCAGTTCTATATTCGACGATCACCTTTTTAAAGAATGGATTTACCCCTCCTATTTTATCTGTTTTCTTTTATACATTACTCATTGGAAGTTTTGTGTTCACTGAAATTTATAATTCTCATAAAATTTATTGCAAGGTAAGCAGGATTTCCTTTTAAAACCATTCAATAATCGACAGTTCTATTTAATTAGTCGATTCCTGTAGCTAATAAATTCATTTCAGATAAATCAATTTATTGATATCTATGAGGAATGTGAAAAAAAATTTGGAAAGAACCACTTTTCCTACAAAACGGTAAGTAGAAATTTGAAAGATTCTCCCCGCCACGCAATATCCTAAAATAGCGGCTGAGCAAGTCCGATCATCGAAGACGATGAACCGGCTTTAAAGGCACCTGATCATTTGTTTTTATTATTAATTGTTCTAATTTTACTTTGTTATTTTTTAAAGGGAGCTTTGCTTCATTCATATGCCCATCTTAATAACAAGGAATACTCAATTTGTGGTTTATTTAAGCTAAACTGGGTTTTAATCTATAATGTAAGTTTCTTTGTATATTACATTACATATCAACATTACATACATTACATTTTAATTAATTAATGGTACACTTATATCATCATTATGTCATCTTCAACATTTTCAATTTTCTGCGTACACGCGCAGAGGAATGAAATTAAGTCTTGTTGATAGGATCGTCTGCTTCATAGGCACACAAATAAATGTTTCACTTGATTGTAGTAAATTAGACATTTTTTTAGCTGGCAGCAGGAGTGACAACTTATTTTGTGTACTTTGCTCAATTGGAATTATTAGAAATAAACACAAAACCTAGCAACATCAAACACTTTCTACAATAGTCAGCACCCTTGTTTCTTAATTATTAATATCAATAAAATCGTGCAAATATTGCGATTTCTTTCATTCCTCTCCCAAACTTCTTTCACAGCAACTCAGAGATTTATCTCCACTGAGGGTACATAAAAATGAGGTTTAAAAAAACTTTAAGAAGAAGAACCCCTTTGAGGTTTCAAATGTCAACTAGTCTGTCCTGAATGTCCTTAATCTGTCCTAAACGTGAATCCCACCCTTAAGTCTTGAGTGTTTGAATTTGAGGTTATCCCGCTTCAAATCGCTAATTTGAAATATTTCAAACAAAATGGCCGACATTACTTACCCTATGTGGTTATGATCGTCTAGTGCTAGGCACCCCTAGAATTCTACGTTGTGTTTTGCTATTGGTTCTTTTTTTTCACAAGCGGGAGATTTTCAGATAAATGAAACAAATGAATTTTAACACACCTACTTTATTTTAACGTCCCTAGCAGCCCTGACAGTGACGTACTCGACATGGAACTTCTGAGAAAAGAGCACGACAGAGAAAAACTCAATCTCGATTCCAAATATGAAAAGAATCAACGGTGGTTTCTGAAAAGCGTCCTTCACACCTAGACAAGCCCCACCCCCTCCTTAGGCGTTCGCGCGAATAATTTTAAATGAAACATTACCACTGAAATCTAGGTCTTTAAGATTATCGTGGGAATGGGTCTTGTTAGATCAGCCGTTTGCACGCAAGGTAACGAGGTCCGGTTAAAGAGGCTACCAGCCTATGAGTTGGGGAGGTCCCATTTTCGGGGTCCGGTGGTTAGGAGGCTAACTGTTAGCTGTAATTGATCTCCCTGGCGAGGACGCAAACGTTGATCAGATTCACATAAAGCCCTTTCCTACGTAGTTCAATAGATGGGTAAACAATTATAAATTAAAACGTGTCCCAAAAAACATGTTTAGTTCAGTTCAGAACGATTTATAAAATGTTATTGATTTTAAAATCATCCCACTCAATTATAAAAGAGAAACATGTGGTTTAAAATTAGTTAATCCATTTTTGCAAAAGCTATGTGTATATGTGTGATTGAATAAAATCTTTGCAAAAAAAACCCTTAAAGACTCACATGAATGTGGAAGTTAATTATTTACGAAAGTTAAAATTATAAACATCTGATCACAGGAGACTTCCCTGTTCTTAATTCCTATTGTTTTCAAAACATGTGACCCAAATCTTTAAGAAAATCCTTAGTTTTTCAATTAATTAATTCCTTGATCAAAGCAGAACGATTTAGGAATAGCGTGAGATAAATCAATTTTAAATAAATATATGGAATAAACTGGAGGTAAAAATGAACAATGATATATAAAATGTGGCAAAATTCCAACCCTTATTTATGGAAGGGCATGCCTTATGAAAAATAATTTTATAATTAAAGTTAAAAAGATGAATTTGAAAATATGTAGGTACCTATTTGGCTTATTTTAGACTTATTTGGGAAATAATTTATGATATGAAAAATGTAAAATATTGAAAAAGCAATAACACGTTGTGTACTGTACTCACAGCAAGTAAAACCTACCCTTTGTTTTGTTTATTGCAGTTTATTATTTTGCTGCCTCTAAACTCGGGACAAGGGCCGCCAATGACATTTTACGGCCATTGTCTTATACGACGGTCTATAAAAGCTTCAACTTATAATAAATTATATTTTATTGTAATCAATAAATAATTTTATTATAATTATAAATTAATTCATAATAATAAATAAAAAAATTCCAGTGTTCGACGGGTCATTAGTTGCCTATTTTAATTGATCTAATTTCCAAACTGACAGCAGCCGCATATCATATACAATCGTTATCATCATCCAATAACGTTTCGTGTGTCCATCTTGTAGATATGTAAATACAAGAGTATAAAAGTATAAATCGTTCAGTTATTTGGAAGTTCCATCATAGTTCCATTATTATGATGACTTTTGTCCTACTCCAAACTGGATTATATACACGACGTAAGTACAAAAAGCTGCCACGACCTGAAATAAATTTATTTATATGTACTTAATGTTAAAAATACAAATAAACTACTTACGTTGTAAACTAAAGTCCAGTCTAAGGGGAACATTCCACAAACCATAAACGGTTCGTTATTAAGATGCACATGCAAATGAAACAGAACACCCTGTAAAATTAAATTAATTAATTATTACTCTAATTAATAATTAGCGACCTTTATTTAAAATTGATTCATTATGATTCAAAATTATAAATTTAAGAGACTTTACTCGTTAGTTAAAATATTTACAAGACAAGGAGAGATAATTTTCCTTATAAAGGAAAGCAAAAGAGTGAGTCATTTCATAAAATAAATTCACTCACTTGCTTGTATTGTGATGAAAAAGGCTGCAGTTTCCTCTCGTTTTCTTCAAATATGTCTGTCAAGTTGTTCACCTGAAAATAAATTATAACATAAGATACTTTAAATTAAAATCAATTAGTACTATTTATAGTGATAGTGATCAGAGTACATAAAATCGTTTTCCTACGACCACTATACAAAACACTACTTTGCGCATCGTTTTTTGTGCGCAAACTAGCAGATTTCTCACGTATCCAAAACTGTGCGACAAAGTGACATAAAGCATAGCCAAAAATCGTTTCCGTACAGTTTTAATGTAAACAATAGTGATGGGCGGTAACTGAGAACTCAACTGTTACTTATTGTTAATGGAATAACTATTCATTTAAAGCTTCAAGGTAACAAAATAAACACAAATGGGATAACATAGAACCCGACAAGACTATAAAATATAATATACTTATTATTTTCTTGTGGCAGTAATTATTAAAATTTACGAGTTGATCGCTAATAACAGCATTGGTAGCGTTCAAATCAAATTCACGAACGTGAAAATAACTCGCACACCTCTACTAACTTCAATCGACAACGCACAGCGCCTGCGTTGTGTGGAAGTTGCATATCTACCACGTCTCCACGCTCACGCGTCACTTATTTTTAGTTTATACGGAGTCTAATAGTAAATAATAATAATATTGTCGGTAGAATTCAATGATTTAACAGTATATAATAGTAATATTAAAAAGTCATTGGTAGAATTGAAAATAAATCCTACTTACCTAGGTAGTCTGAAAAAATAAACTTTAGTTATCTATCATTATAATGGATTGTGATTCCTCTGAATCTGAAGCAGATAATACACCACCTGAAGTCAGAAAACAAGCAGGTTTGTGTTCTTTGAATTTGCTACCTGTAGTTTCGAGAGAAAAATAATACGAATCTGCTTATAAACATTTCATAAATTAGAGAAATTGTCATAAAAGCAGAACATTGTCTGAAAAAATAATTTATGTGTTAAATTTGTTAAATAATTAATCTGTTAAATTGTGGTCGTAGGAAAAGTACTGTGTGTAGCACGTGCGGAAAAGAAATTTCACACTCGTGTGAATTGTGACACTCGTCTCGTGTCACAATTGTTTCACACTCGTGAGAAATTTTCTCTTTTCCGCACTTGTTTCACAATATACTATTATGAGATCAATTTTTTGGGGTTTTTGGGCAGTTTCATGACAAATTATTAAATCTCGTAGGAGGAAAGAAATCACCGATTTTCGAAAAAAATCCAAAATTCAGTTAAATGCTAACCCAGGTAGGGCTCCTTCAGATATACGCTCAACATTTTTAGAAACATACGACGAGCAACTTTTTGGAAAAAATAATATTTCTACAAAATTAATCAAAAGCAATTTTTGATAAACTTGGCAAATAGCTCATTAAAAGTCGAAGCAAATTTTAAAAATAATCAATGCAAACGTTTACAAGATGTAGGTAAACGATCATTATTCAAACTCGGGTAATATTTTAGATCATGCACAATCAAGCAGTCCAGATCATGTTAAATGTAAAATCGAAAATTTTCAAAAATTGACCGAAGAAAGAAGAATCTATAATCAAGAAATATATGACGTCATAATACAAATACCGTCAGATACAAGGTGAAATAAAGTGTGGTAAGGCAATTTCTTTGGTGGACTTATATAAAATATAATTTTTGAAAATTCCGTTTCAATAAATACTGATAATAATTTTTCTGGCATGTGCGGTTTATAAAACCAAAGTGTAAATTTAACATTATACCTCTTCATTAAATTGAGTCGTATGGTAAATAAGACTCAAGGCCATAAATATATGAGATAAGTACCAGAATGCAACCCAAATATAAAAAAATATATAACTGTGTCCATTATTTCCTAATTCAATACCCGACAACCATAACAAGTATCCAAAAAACGAGAGAGATACATAAAAAGTACCAATACTGTAAACCAATAGTATTCCGTGAAATATTTTCAAGAGCTTAGCGGAGACTTCTTGGAGATCGGTAGTTTTTATTAGCGTCTTCGTTATTGAAATATCCACAAGAGTCATCATGGACGAGTTAAGTAAAGTGACTTTTACAGCTTTAAAATATGTTATTATTTGAGACGAGATGCAATGGTACATGACATAAAGATTAAGCGTGATAAAATAATTTATCAGTAACGGAGTGTTTAACATAATTATCACTGAGAAAGGAAAACGCAAGGAAGATAGCAATTTAAAAAGAAGCATAGCAGAGAAGAACCACAAAAATCTCTTGGTTAATTTCTTCGTTACTCCTGAATGTTCCAGGATGAGTAGACGTGCGTTTGGGTCTTCTAGCTCCATCAAAGTTTCACCGATTGACAGAAAATCATCAAACAGTTCTCTTAGACAATTAGATTTTCCTTGTACAAAATATGTAAGTGCTGCTGAAGCTTCTATTAAAATAGTTGCAAATATAATAATGGCCAAATAATACATTACAGGCTGGACATGACCACCTTGGAAAGAAAAGTGCACTTTCATTGCAAGTGTTGCATAAATTACTGAAAAAATTAATAAAGCCAAGATTATGTTGTACATTTTTTCTCTGAAGTCTCTTTTATTAGTCTTTCTTTTAATGTTAGGCAAACCTGACAATCGCCATGCTACAAACAACCAACTATACTCGGAGAATATTCTGTTTCTATATGACTCCATGTCCAAATTTAGAATGTTGACGAGAAAAAAGCTTCTTGAGCTGGTTCAAAGCTTGCGTTAAATGGAATTGAGTAGCAGGCCAGGGTTAAAAGTGGGTCAATTTGGTAAGTAATTACTAAATCAATCAAATAATCTTCAATGTTCATCGAAATGTATTACCAAAAAATAAGTTAAGACTGGTAATTATGAGGGTGGGGTATCATGTTAAAACAAGTATTATTATCGATTACTCGACGTAATTGTATGTAATTTTTTGATGGTGAGATCGGAAATGTTTTTCTAGTTGACGTTTTAGGTAGGTACGTAAGATATCAATTTTTTTAAGTACATAAATAGTAATTGCTGTACTTTAGCTCGCTCAAAACTTCCCATAGTGATCACTTGAGTGCCTCAAGACACTTGTGACGGTGATGTATGCGTTGTTCTAAGGTCTTGTAGTTCACAAGGACTGGCAGGTACGTAACGAGTCTCCTCTAACTGCAACGCTGCAGTGCACGTTTAGCTGAGATAAGGATAGCCATTGCTGTACTTTAGCTCGCTCAAAACTTCCCGTAGTGAGCACTTGAGCCGTTTAAGATACTTGCTGCTGGGAGCGTTGCTCTGAGGTCTTGGAGTTCACGAGTGCAGCCAAGTACGTAACGAGTATTCTTTAACTTCGACTCTGCGGTTCACGTTTAGCTGACATAAGGATAGTCATTGCTGTACGCCTTCCCCAAAAACTCCCCCATTGACCATCACTTGCAGAATTTAAGATTCTTGTTGCCCGAAGTGAGCTTGACTTACTCCGCCCTTCCCTCCTGGGGTACCAGTTCACGTCAAATCTCTATAATTCCCTAAATAGAATAAACTTCTTCATCTTATTAGCACTATCCGTATAAGACCAAGACAATGGAGAAGGAGGCATTAAATAATGTATCTTGATAACGTCATAAGAGAAAAAAAAAAAATCATCTCTACAAATAAATCCTCTTGAACCTCTGAAAACCTTCTTGCGCATCAATCGCAGAAATAGTGTATTTTTATGCGATTCAATAATAAATATTTTCTTCCTATTTTTTTTTTTATAATGAATATAATGAAAAAATAATCTGATTTTTTTTGGGAAAACTCCATCTACCTACCAAAAAAAAAAGAATTATACCATCTCGTGGTTTCGAACCCACACCAACAGTTTACTAAACATCGGTGTAATGAACTGAACAACAGTGGGTTTCGAGTTTGTAGTGTTGATCGCGTAGATAGGTATATGTAGTACGTCAGGTACCTATTACACACCTACAAATTTTATTTTTTAAACTGGTCGTATCTTTGTTATTAAAAAACCAATTTGAATACTTTTTTCACCTGCATGTAGGTGATTTAATTGTTGTTGCGTTTGCTCTTCTAATTTTCAGAACCATTCATAATTGAATGTGGAAAAAAATAAAAAAGAAATTGCGAACCCTTTCATTGATTTAATAATTTTATATAAGTGTAAGCTAATTTTGCACAAGCGAAAAACTTTTTTGTTTTTCGTTTAAAGTGCTACATTAATCGAGGCGAATTGAAGCTAAGACATCAAATTATATGTTAAAGCAAAAAAAAAAAGAAAATTTCGGTTCAACTTCTTCAAAAATGGACTCATAAACGGTTATAGAATTGACACATTTTCACCCTTTTTCCTACCCACGACACTGGCTTATTAATGGAAAATATGCTAATTTTATTGAATTAACTCAAATTTCCAATAATTTTCTTCAAATCCTGTTAATTTTATTTCAAAGTTTTTTTGCCATCTTGCTCATACAGGGATTCAAAAATAGTCAATTTTCCAAAAAATTAAAATAGCCGCCATTTTGAAACGGCTCGGCGGATTTTGCTCAAGTGCAATACCAGACCACTCCTTGTGGACATCTTACTCTCACAAAAATTTCAGCCCCCTAAATTGAAAACTGTGGCCAGAAACCGTGCCTCAAAGTCCGGATGTATGGAATTTTGAAAGGACACCCTGTAGAAGTAACGTGACTTTTGGAAATTTTTTCAACGAAAATCTAAAGTCATTCCAAAGCTTTACAAGAATCCAAAATTTCGTTCACTAATCTTGAAAGATAAAGCTACAGGAGCGTTTTGAAAATCGAAAAATCGTGATTTTGGAGAAATAAATAAATATATATATAAATATATATATATATAAATATATATATATATATATACGTCCTTCTATCATACCTGAGCCATTGCCCAATCCATACAATCCTGAACCACCAAGAAAAATGAGATCTATAAGAAATATCAACGCAAATACTTGGTCAGTTTTTCCTGTTTTGTCCGAATTTCATAGATATATTCGAAAATACTTTCAAAAACCAAAGTAAAAATATACAAAAAATACCATACATTTCTGAACCATTAGGATTTTAGTACATTCTTAAGCCAAAATATATAAAGACAGCATTCGAGCGGTATATCCTGAGCCAGAACAGTGTTGCCTAATCGTACTATGATATTCAAGGTTAACTATTTCGCTTGCACTCGTTGAGGTCGCGATCAGTGGCCGGCTGGGGGACTGTTATTAAATCGACGAGCTTCCCTAACCTATTGTATTAGAATGAAAGAAAAAGTAAGACATCCTGGCGAAATTCCGGTTGCTTTTGCAAAAAACTTTATTCATAAAAATTTAACTAAAACACTTGGTTTTATTTCACTATTTTACGTACTAGACAATTATTTTTATTAATTTTAATCGTTCAATTTCAATGGTTTTAATGAAATAAAATAGGTATAGTAGGATTAACTTTAAAAAGTCAGATGTGACGTCTCACTAACCGTCCGAATTAATATTTTTAATTTCACCAGAAAATGTCAAACAGTTAATTGTCAAGTTGTGAACGAGCGTAATTATTGAAGGAATCATTCAAAAAATGATTTGAACCGCTTACGTCAGTTTGAGAGCCACTGACAACTACAGAAAATTTATTCACGTAATGACTTTCTATCCTCTGTGTTGTGCATTTAATTCTCATTCAAAACCAATGTTGACGTATACTTATTTATGCGGGATGGAGTGTTTAGACAAACTGGACGGGTACTATAAAAACACGTACATGAAACAAAATAAATCGAACTATCAAAAGGATGTGTATTCTTAATCGATACCTATGACTTTTTAGACTTTATTGGACTATATTAAGGTTTCGAGAAAAAAATTCACACACAAAAACAACATTTTAATTATATACCTAAGTATTTATTTATACATAAGCAATTACTAATACCTATACCTATAATTATTTTTCATTCTCCATTTTACGAAATTGTAACTTTCTGTCTTGATAAGGCAACCGAAAGCGAAAGTAAAACATGCCAGGTGATAGGTTGCTAGGTGGTTGCTAGCTATGAAAAACTTTCGTGCCCTGGACAAAAAAGTAGAAATGTCAGTTTGATTAACGTTTATTTAGATAGAAAATTAAATGTTAAACTACAATAAAAAATTCCAGTAAATCTTTCTGGAACATACAAATAATTATTATTGTATGTTCCAGAAAGATTTACTGGAATTTGCAGCTTCTTGAATGAAATTCATTTTGAACTAAACTACGATCAAAGATTCTAAAATTATAGCGGTACAGAGTTTTAGACTTGACAGTGTCGTAAATTAATAATGTAAAACTAACGTTACTATGGTAATGTTAAAAACATGGCACCTTATAATAATTCCATTGTTATCACTGAATCGTATTAGTGTATTTTTTAACAAAAAAATACACTATTGAGGACGACATCACTTTTCGAAAATCACCCAAACTCATCAAATGTCCACCGATCATGACCCCCAGATTACGAAAAAGTGGTTTTCCAAAATTCACCTGCCCACGATATATATATATATACACGTTTTTGTACCAAGTTGAGATCCGTTTTAAATCGAGGACAACCCGAGATCCACCAGAAGGAGCAGACTTTTTGAAGTATATTTTTTACAAATAGTTAATAAATTATATTAGCAATATAAAATTCAAGAGAGGGGAAACAATTTTTAAATTTAAATTTTTCTTCAAAAAACTTAGACTAAACGAGATCCGGTGATATAAACTAATCAAGCCGAGATCTGAAGTTGTATATGTCGATGTTTGATATGTATATGTTTATAATTTATCTATAAGATCAGATCCGACATTGTTGTCAGGTCGGTTTGGGTATGTTGGGGTGAATAGTAGTGATTTACAGGATCGTTACACGCAGACCGGATGTAAAGTCACATAAAATTATTAAATAAACACCTGCCAGCCCTTCAGGATTTCAGATTGACCAGAATCTTTCTTTACTCTTATTGCGTATTGTGTGCGAACGAGAAATTTATAAGTACCGAAGGATAAAAATCGATTAATAATAATTGTGGGTGTCGATACTTACTAGTTCTTATGAAATCTTTGTCGAGCATCAGAAACTTTATTGTATTATAAAAGATAAAAAGTTCATTATAAGAAAAAAATAAAAAAATTATTATAAAAAATTTAAAAAATGTTTGGGATCTCGGTTTTTTTATTAGGAAATTAAAGAAAGTAGGTTAAGGGTGAAATTAGCGTATTTTTGTCCCAATTTGTAATCTGAAATGGAATTTAAGCCAGATGCTAAAATATGAAATTCGAGATTTCTTATTTTATTTAGACAAAACTTTTTTTATAACAGAAAATTAGTAATGACCATTAGTAAAAATCCATATGACATTTCAAGATTTTTCAAAGTCGATTCTACGATTTTCATTTTCTTCTTTAATTTTTTTTATAGCCATATTGTTTTTTATATAATTTTTTTTTAATATTAGGTACCTCGCATATTACTTACTTCTCAGTCCACTGAAAATATAGATATAAGCAACTAGAGCTGATATGTTTGCGTATCACGCGGCGAAATCTTTTGATGATATTTTGTAAATAAGTTGAGATCCATTTTTAAAAGACGAGATCCTTCTCGCACCTCGACTTGTTTTTTCGTCATCTAAAAGTGATTACAAAAAAAAATTGTAAAAAAGTGTCCTAATGTTTCGATTAGAAACGGCTAGCTTGATTCGTCGTTAGATAAAAAAAAAGTAATTTCGTATATTTTTCCAATATTTTGACAACTAATGATCAGAGCCAAGATTTTTTTTCAGATTACTAATCAGCACAAAAATACACAACTTGCCCCTATATCGTACAGCGTAGAACAGCGAGATTCTACTTGTTCTAATGAACTACTAAGTTCATTATTTCAGTAACTGTGCATGCTTGAAAAAAATTCGGAAACAATAATTTGATTTTAGATTATCAAATGACATTCTGCTGCGTATACAATTTTCATCGTTGAGTCAACTAAGACCAGTAATATGACTTTATATTTTCACGTAATTCGGTGAAAGAAGTTGTTTTGTTTTGTTAAAGTTTAGGTTTTCACGTTTTTTGTTGACCAAACGACATAAAAAAATAATATGGCGGCCTTAAGAAAAAAGTTGACTTTGAAAACTCTGGGATCTAGTCGACTTTGAAAATTTTTGAAATGTCTAATCGGTAGCTTATGACGGCTTATGTAAACCAACAAAAAATAATTAGGTAATACATTCTCAATAATAAAAAAGATATGGCTAAAATAAGAAATCTCTAATTTTCAGTTTTTCCAGGATTTTTTAGAATCCAATTAAAATATTCTAAATTTTTTCAGTTTCTTACTGAGCAGAAAATTGTGCAGTTTTATCTCTAACCGATTTCGTATAGGTATATCTTACCGTTGTTAAGACCCCCATGTAGGTACTGTCATTTAAACTGGACACTGTGTGTATACCAGTACATCATAATATTATGAGAATATTATCAGAATATTATCAGAATATTATGAGAAAGAAAAATCTTTATTATTATTTAGATTATTATAGGTTTTAGATTCTGGCTTGATAGTTTTAAGTTATTAATCAAAAGTTTCAACGTTTTGGGACTGATTAGTCCGTAGCGTAGATCACATTTATTAAGTTGGTACGAATAAAAAAATTATACAGTAAGATAAAGATTCAAATATAAAATACATAATTATATGAAATATGATCAAGGGACTAATCAGTCCCGAAACGTTGAAACTTTCGATTAATAACTTTAAAACTATCAAGTCGGAATCTAAAACCTATAATAATCTAAATAATAATATACTTCGTCGGCAATTGTTTCAATATATACAATTTTCTAATGAAAAGTCTTTATTTTTGATTTGTAAAAAAAAAACTTTTGAGAGCAAAAAATCTCTGCTTAAAAAAAACTTTGTATTTTGTTCTAATCATTTATAATGATTAGGACTAGGTGATATTAGTCTACTATTATTGTTGCATTGAAAACTTTGTTATTTTAAGAGTTACAGATTGGCTAAATTGTCGAAGTTGTACAGAATACTTATTCCAGAATCTTGCAAAAAAAATTAGGGCAGCTGTGTATATTGCTGGAATATGCAGAAAAAAACAAAAAATCGATTTATTTATTTTAGAAATAATATCTTTTTCGATATTGAATTAATTAATTTTTTTAGGTTCATAAATCGTCATGAGCTCTGACTGATTTAAGAACTTTCAAATCCGACTAGATCCTAGAGTTTTCATAGTCAACTTTTGGTTTTCTTATGATCGCCGTACTGTTTTTGAATGTCATTCGATATAAAAAAATCAATTTACTAAATATTTAAAAAATAAAATAAATTTAAATTTTACTTTATTTATGAAAATTTTATTTCTTTTTGTTTTAAGAAAAGAAGAAAATATTTCCACCGAATCTTTCTTTCGCCTCACCCAGCTCTTAACGACTTTTATGAACCTACAAAAAATTGTTAACTTACTTTCGATGATAAAAATGATATTCTAGATATTATAGAGATATTTTTAAAATAAATAAATCTCGAGTTTTCAGTTTTTTCAGGATATTTCAGCAACGACTGAAGTTATCCTAAATTTTGTTTCAAATTCTTAAAAAGTATTAGCAAAATTTTGCACAACTTTGCTAATTTAACCTAATCGGTAACTCTTGAAATAAGGAAGTACAATAATAATGGTCCGGTATAAATTTTATAGTAAGGCGAGAGCTTGGCCAGAACTGGTTAGTGCGCAGACACGTTAGTTAATATACGTGTAGTGAAGCGAAATGAGACGAAAAATGTGTTGTTTTTTTTTCGGCGTATAACCAGCTGCCACTTATACGTATGGTGTATTTGACTACTTCCAACAAGAAATGGACTTTTACGACCTTTTTCCGTAGGTCACCACTTTTTAAATTCGAAAAAATTGAAAAATTAGTAATCCGGAAAAATTGCTTTTTAAAAATGTAAATTGTCATATCTTTAAAACTAATTGAGCTATCGACGAATCTATTTTTTTTTAATTGAAGTGCATACATCAGCGCTTCTTTTGGCGGTAGGTAATCTTGTTTTTAGGACTTTTATATTTGATTGTGAAATCAAAAGGTAATTGAAACTTTACGCAAAAATGTATTGATATTTTTAGTCAGCGAGAAACTTTTTTATTTAAAAAAAATTCTTTACACATGCAGCGAAGAAATTGGAGCCAAAGTATTAAGAAAGTTTTTAAAAGATAAATTTTTGTCGCATGTTTGGTAATTATTGAATTATGAATTTTTAATTGTGATCTAATTCGCGCAATGGCTGAACGCTAAGCTTATTACGCACGGACGCATAGC
Organism: Malachius bipustulatus; assembly: GCA_910589415.1. Classification (NCBI taxonomy): domain Eukaryota; kingdom Metazoa; phylum Arthropoda; class Insecta; order Coleoptera; family Melyridae; genus Malachius; species Malachius bipustulatus. The sequence continues at coordinate 35,126,510 of OU342633.1, forward strand.
CAGTCGCTTGCCTCTCTAGTATTTTTGTAGTATCATCGGGCTGAGAAGAAATATTTTTATTACTTTTATAGCTTTTTATTTTATATATCATAGCATTCCCTATGATATATAGTTAGGTAAAAACTTTCCACTTAAAATGCTTTCTTTTTTAACATAATTCGCTTTCCGCATTCAGCTTGCCGTTTTTCCCCACAAGCAAGTAAGTAGGTAATATAATTATTAATGACAACATACCTTGTAGATATTCTTGGTTTTTGTACAACTGTTTTGTCTTCAACACTCATAGCTTTTTTACAAAAAAATCATTGAACACACGTTGTTGAATAAAACTCTAAAAGGATAAAAATATGTGTAATTGCATGGTCCAAAACTAACCAGTTAAACATTTTCAGAACCTAATTCCACTGGGAGTTTTTTTATTAAGGAGATGCTTTTTTTGACTGTTTATAAAATTGATCAAGGCAAATAACTTTTTCAAATAAGTTTTCCTAAAAAAGTAAAAAATAAATGAGATTACAGCCTTTGTAAGTTAAAAAAAAAATTAAAGTTCAGCCCTGTGATAAATTAATGTAACTAAACTGAAAACTGATTTCAATCAACAATCAGAAAAGCACTTCCAAAACACATAAGGTTACCTGGGAAACAAAACGAAAACTAACAGGAAGCAAACGAAAATAACTGAAGTAGGTAATGTTTAGGTAATTTAAATGAAAAACAAAGGCTGGAAATTTTCATTTTATTTCATTTTTATTTCCTGTTATTTTGGTTTTGTTACGTATTCAATTTTTTTTTTGTTGAGCAAAATCAGTTTGGCAAAGTCAGTAGTTGAATTTACTATGGTAGGTCTGGACTTTAATTTTTTTTACCTTCTAAAGGCTGTATCTCGTTTCTTTTTGAGTTTTTTAATTAAGAAAAGTTATTTGAAAAAGTTGTTTGCCTTGATGAATTATAATACACAGTCGAAAAAAGTATCTCCTTATAAAGACGTCCCATCCCATATTTTTTATTGGCTATTTATATCAATTCAGGTATTGATGTACTTAGTTCGTATTTTTTGTTTTATTTCACATATTTTTTCGAAGTTTATTATTCGGTATACAGTTACCATTAAATAGGTGCATGTACTACCTACCTTGCTTACTGCAGACTTCCTCATACTGACCACAAGATCATACTTAATTAAATATAATTTGGTGATAACTATAATAGTTGCTCACGTAATTCTTTGTAGTTAGCTACTGTAATTTATAAGTTTGGTGGGTTGGTAGGTGATTAAAGAAACCTACAAAGTTTTCAAAATTTATAAAAATACATAATAAAATTCCATAATATGCACAAGCTCTTTCTAGATAATTCATGTACCTACCTCTTATTTTTATAAGTTACTTTTCAGGGTGCGCTACGCAAACAATAATTATTATAAACTAAATGTTATTGAAATAAAATTTAGCTTCAAAATGAAATCAGAATTTTTATTTTATTTTTGTTCTTCTACAATTTTCAAAACGACCTGTTGATATTTTATACTTTTGATTACAGATCGATATATTGACTTTAGATGAAGAAAAAACATTTAAACATTTAGTTATATAGTTTGTTTATATAATTTATATAAACATAATTTGGATTACATATTCATTTTGATGTCCAATAACAATAATTATTAACATTAACGTACAATAATTATTATTATTATACCTACAATAATAATACCTACGTTCTACTTTAAATTTAATTAGTTCTTGAAGCCCAAATATTAAAAAAATTTAGTATGCTTTTTTGGGAACGTTTGAGAACTTCACGTGTATTTGCTGTATTTGCTGGTCATACTGACCAGAAACCTGGTCCAAGGACACGTGTCCAGGGCAATAATTATTTCCTACAATAATTGAAGGTAATACCTTAAATGTTTACCTGACAGGTAAAGTGGGACTATATAGCTTGTGTATAAGACTGAAACAAAATATGTTTTATAGCTTATATTATACCTTGTTCCTATATTTGGATTAATGTAGGCCTTGCATTTGACTCGACGCTCTCTATGTAAGGGCTAGCGCACGATATTGGCGCGACATCACTTGAAAAAAAGGTCATAGCTACCAAACGGCAATCGCTACAAAGAATAATTTTTATACAAAAACTTCTACTATATCTTGGCTTCATTTTGTTCACTTCATGTGTACAAAAATTTTCATAACTAAAAAAGTTTGTCGCTTAGTGAAAATATCAATACACGTTTTGCAACATGCACCGTTTGTATTATTTTTGCAAATCAGCTATACTATATACTTGAGGGCAGTAAGATACACGATTAGAAGCGCCCATTTGTCTGCTTTAATTTAATGAGAAAATCATTTTTATATCTTGATTACTTTTTAAGATATATTCATGTAAATGTTCAAAAGTACAATTTTTAAAAATCATAAATTTTTATGGTTTTTTCAAATATAAAAGTCCCGACCTACCCAAAAAGGTTGTAAAGAGCCGTTTCGAATGCAAAATTATGCAATGAACAAAACTTATTAGATCTGACCTGGTTATACGTCAAAAAAAAATCGATAACGGAGCGACTTTTATAACGAATTTCGCTCCACTAGAGCGGTAGGTATGTACCTATTAGTGGAGCGGAAAGAGGCTGAAAATATGCACAAAAAATTTTTCGGAGTAGAAAGATATGGGACCGGTACCATCATATTAAGGGATCTTTGGGGCACTAGAATCTCGTTTTACGACAAGCTCCCTTGGTGCTGACAAAAGTTACAGCCCTTTGAATATCAGATTTGTGATTTTTTTCACGAGTAAATGCTTCGCAAATTTTTTTTTTCTCCGTCACCAGTTGACATTGGGGACTCTAGTTTTGTTTTTCCATTATAGTTATGATTAGTGAACGAGATGACGTATTTAAAATGCAAGAAGTTGGTTCAATTTTCAAAATATTCAGTGTTTTTGTCCGATTAATCACACAATTTCTGCAAAGTTCCGACTTTGAACACCTTTAATTTTTTTTTCACGATATCGATTTCAGTTTTTTTGTTACCATCTGATAAAAATGAAGTTTTGCGAATATTTCATTTCACATAACATATAGTCGCGTTTGAAAAATAAACTTTCTAGAGCCGTTGATATGAAACCCTGAAGTTGACTAGAAGATATGTTTAGCATAGAACGGACGGAGTGCGAGTTATAGAGCGGCGACGGCTGTTGAACAAGGAACGGCTGCGAATAAGATTGTTACTGTTATGTAGGTACCTATTCAATAATAATTTAGGGACGTTTATTTAATGTAATATTGTTTAAATAAGGCTTTGTTATTTATTAAATATTTTAACATGCTTGAAATTCATTGAAAATATTCATATTTTCAATTGGTTAATATACCTACCTAAGGGCAATAGGAAGCAAGGTATTTAAGGTATAATATCCTATCTACACGCGGTTACACCTATTTACCTAGAAATGAAGTACAATTATTGTACCTTAGTAGGTATTTCCTTCAACTGCAATTTCTTGGGGTTGTGATGAACTGGTAAAAAATAAATAAATATTTTTAAAACATTAATGTTTTATTCATCATCAATAAATAAATATCATCGTGTGGCTGTAGTTTAAAGCCCTGGTGAAATGCGATAATATACAAAATAATTTCAGTTTAAGGGTGTAAGCCGAACACACGCGTGCGAGGTTTATTTCTTATCTATATAGGCGGTGTTTAATATCATATGTTTAATTGTGTCATTAGTATTAATTTTAATCAACATTGATAGTGTTAGTATCAACACTCAACAATGTTTAATTTTGATGCCAACGTGAAATTCAGGTAAGGAAGGATTTTGAATATATTTTCTAATAATTAGTCTAATACAGTCGAATTTGCTAGAGAAATTTTACAACTTACACACAGTTATTGTATTAGGTATAGAGGGTGTAACAAAGTGGTGACTTTAAATTAGAATGGCGATTCCTTTTATTTTTTAGTAGAAAATACTCAAATAAGCATGTGTCGTTATTTGCATAATTTTCAAGAAAGATAATTTTAGAAAAGAGGTCAAAGTTTTATTAAAAAATTTATTTTTCATTAATTATTTTTTTTTCTTTCTTTCATTTCAAGTTCAGATTTTATAATAATGAAAAATATACACCCCGATATTGTATGTATATTATGACCAATAATTCAATATTTATTCCTCCTCAACAGGAGAAAAAGTAACATGAATTTGAATCATTGCATAATTTGTGACGGAAGTCTCGATGATTTGTCAAGAACAGTTATTCAGACGCCCACGACCCACGAGTAGAGGAATCTCAGCCATTCTTAACGCGTCAGAAAAAAGACATGACAATCTTTGGACAAGACTCGAACCTCACAAAAAAGTTTTGGAATCAATGAAGTATGATTATAAGTATCATCACGAATGTTACAAGCGTTATACTAGCTACCAAAATACCGAATACCAACGGCAGATACAAAGCAAATCCCAAAATAATAGTGGAGCGGAAAGAGGCTGAAAATATGCACAAAAAATTTTTCGGAGTAGAAAGATATGGGACCGGTACCATCATGTTAAGACTGAGACCATACCTTGCTTTCTATAAAGGGCAATAATTGCCCTTTAGGTGAATAAATTTCAAGCGTGTTAAAATATTTAATAAATAACAAAGCCTTATTTAAACAATATTACAATAAATAAACGTCCCTAAATTATTATTGAATAGGTAACATAACAGTAACACTCGCAGTAACAATCTTATCCTCAGCCGTTCCTTGTTCAACAGCCGTCGCCGCGCTATAACTCGCACTTCGTTCGTTCTATGCTAAACATATCTGTTCAACTTCAGGGTTTCATATAAACGGCTCTAGAAAGTTTATTTTTGAAACGCGACTACATGTTATACGAAATAAAATGTTCACAAAGCTTCATTTTATGAGATGGTAACAAAAAAACTGAAATCGATATCATGAAAAAAAAATTTAAAGGTGTTCAAAGTCGGAACTTTGCAGAAATTGTGTGTTTAATCGGTCAAAAACACTGAATATTTTGAAAATTGAACAAACTTCTTGCATTTCAAATACGTCATTTCGTTTACTGATCATAACTATAAAGGAAAAACAAAACTAGAGTCCCCAATGTCAACCGGTGACGGAGAAAAAAAATACTTTGCGAAGCTTTTACTCGTGAAAAAAAAATCACAAATCTGAGATTCAAAGGGCTGTAACTTTTGTCAGCACCAAGGGAGCTTGTCGTAAAAGGAGATTCTAGTGCACCAAAGATCCCTTAATATGATGGTACCGGTCCCATATCTTTCTACTCCGAAAAATTTTTCTACCTGAAATAAGCGAGATAGCGGGCTCTTTCCGCTCCACTATAATGAGCGCACTGCAAATAAGGGACGAATCAAAATAAATTTTGATATTAGAAAGATGTGCTTCATTTGCAACAAAGATGGCAGAAAAAAAAGAAGAAACTCATTTCTATTAGCACAGGCACTGGTGAGAATACTAGAAAAATAGTTTCAAATGCAGTCAATTTAAAGATTATGCCTAGATGTGGAAATGTTGTCTAAATCATCAGCTGTATCAGATTTTTGCAATCACTGAAAATATTTTTGAAGACAAACTAAACAGCAATTTTTCCGAGGAAGAAGAAGTAAAAGAGTTGCTGTATTAATGAGCGTAAGCCTGAGTGAGTATCTCACATGCATAATGATGATATTATTGAGATTATGTATACCTATTATGTATAAAATATAGTTTTTTAACCTATGTACTTATGTAATTGAAAATATGAATATTTCCAAAATATCAAATCCTTATTTAAACAATATTACATTAAATAAACGTCCCTAAATTATTATTGAATAGGTTACATAACAGTAACAATCTAATTCTCAGCCGTTCCTTGTTCAACAGCCGTCGCCGCGCTATAACACGCACTCTGTCCGTTCTATGCTAAACATATCTGGTCAACTTCAGGATTTCATATCAACGGCTCTAGAAAGTTTATTTTTGAAACGCGACTATATATTATGCGGAATAAAATGTTCACAAAACTTCATTTTATCAGATGGTAACAAAAAAACTGAAATCGATATCGTGAAAAAAAAATTAAAGGTGTTCAAAGTCGGAACTTTGCAGAAACTGTGTGATTAATCGGACAAAAACACTGAATATTTTAAAAAATTGAACAAACTTCTTGCATTAGAAATACGTCATTTCGTTCACTAATCATAACTATAATGGAAAAACAAAACTAGAGTCCCCAATGTCAACCGGTGACGGAGAAAAAAATATTTTGCGAAGCTCTTACTCGTGAAAAAATATCACAAATCTGAGATTCAAAGGCCTGTAACTTTTGTCAGCCCTTGGTCAGCCCTTCCGGTTACACCGGAAGTTGCCATATTTTTCTTTTTTTTTAATGGTACACCCTGTATATTATTACATTTTCAGATTGCCTGAAAAACAGTAATAAAAATGATGTTTACAGTTCAAATTTGTAACGACCAATTAATGAGTTATAAACAAATTAAAATTGCAATTTTCCATTTCAAAGCAGCTTAGCTTGAAAACGGGTCAAGATATCGGAAAACGGCTTACATGTCCCTATCCTAACTTTTTGTATACTACGCTAGAGTACCTACAGAAAAAAATATTTTTTATTAATTTTCTTTTTGAAAACGCTGATTTTTCATCACTTTGTATACAAATTTCATCAGCACCATAGGATACTACGTGAAAAGTTAAGATAGGGACATGTAAGCCGTTTTCATCTATCTTGACCCGTTTTCGACCTAAGCTGCTTTGAAAATGAAAAATTGCGATTTTCATTTGTTTATAACTCATAAACCAGTCGTTCCAATTTTGAACTACAAACACCATTTTTATTATATTTTTTCAGGCAATCTGAAAATGTAATAATATACAACTTGTCCCGTTTAAAATAAGATAGTTGATGGCTACTTCGGTATAACCGGAAATGGTGAGGGGTTGTGAATATTTTAATTCAGCTCGTCAAAACCAAAATTATACACGTACAAATTTTTAGACTTCTACTCCTTGGACTTCTCCATATAAAAATGCCCTAAGGTTCTCGCGCCGCACCCTGTATATAATAAATGTTTTATTGAACGCTCAATTTCGAGCAAAAAATTGATAAAGAGAAGCGCGATGCAGATAAGAAGACGCATTTTCCGGGTGATTCGGATAAAACTATTAAATTTAATGAGTTTAGAACATAAGTACAATGTTATTATGGTAATGTAATCAATTTATAACCTTAAATATAAGGAAATTTCTGAGAAAACAGCTTGTGAAGTCGAGAGTGTGCACTTTTTGTTAGTGATGTGAAAATCGGAACATTAACGAAAAAAATTAAAACCATATCAAACAAAAATAACAGTTTCCATGGCAATTTTATAAGATCTGTCTATTAAATTAACAGTGGGTATTATAAAGGCCAATTAAGTTAACGGGCAGATTTTTGTGACCATTTTGAAAGTGAATATCGACGTCAAATTACTTTTATTAACATTTTTGTAATCCCTGTCCGGCCAAGAATCACTGAATTGCTATATTTTCCACCCAGAGTCGATACATATTTTCTAGAAACGGCCCCCGAAATCTGTACGTTAACCTAATGAGCCTTTATAATATCTACTGTAAGTCTATTGAATTAAATCTGTTAAATTAAATTAAATTAATCTATTAAATCTGTCTAAGTTAAGTTCATTTTCTCAAAAATTTGCTCAATTAAGGTTACAAATTGATTACATCACCGTATTGGCAATAGAATAAAGTATCAAAAAATGGAATAAAAAGTGAGGGTTTTCTATTTAAAAAAAAAAATGCCGATGACGTCACAATTTTTTCACGTATCAGCTTGTATACCCGAATATTATTTCAAAAGTTGAACAGCTTAAAAGAAAAATCGGCCTGTTTTTTATTTCATAAAAAAAACAACGTTTTCCGTTTTATCGAATTTATTTCTTACTTTTGGCGCTCACTGTATGTACCTACATCATTGGATTTCATTTGAATCTTCAATTATTCAATCTTCAATTATCTTATTGATAAAAATGCAGTTAATTAAACACAAATAGGTACGGCAATAATAATATGGATTTGCTAATTAACTTTCATGTTTCTTTAGAAAATTTATTAGGGACCCATGTTCAATTGTTTTTTAATGCATTTCCGTGAGGGAGCTATCTCAAAGCGGCAAGGCAAGAGTTAGGAATACGAATTTTATTCTACAGTCGAGATAACCATCAATTTAAGTGCCAAATTTAGTTTTCAATCTAGGGGGCTGAAATTTTTGTGAGAGTAAGATGTCTACAAGGAGTGGTCTGGTATTGCACTTGAGCAAAATCTGCCGAGCCATTTCAAAATGGCGGCTATTTGAATTTGCGGAAAATTTACTATTTTTTGAATCCCTGTATGAGCAAGATGGCAAAAAAACTTTCACATCAAGTTAACAGGATTGAAAGAAAATTAATTGAAATTTGAGTTAATGCAAAAAAATTTGAATTTTTTCCATTAATAAGCCAGTGGCGTGGGTAGGAAAAGAGTCAAAATGGCTTAATTTCTATAACAGTTTTTGAGCACATTTTTGAAGGAATTGAACTAAAATTTTTACAGTAGACAACTATACTAATACTCTTTAATCTTCAAAAATGTCAAGGATCAAATAAAAAAAATGGCGGAGATATTTAAATTTATTTTACATGATGTAAATTTCTCTAAAATTTTAAAAACGCTCTAGTAGCTTCATCTTTCAAGATTAGTGGAAGAAATTTTTTACTCTTGTGAAACTTTGGGATGACGTTAAATTTTCGTTGAAAAATTTTTCAAAAGTCGCGTTACTTCTACAGGGTGTCCTTTAAAATTTCGAAACATCCGGTCCTGTGGCACGGTTTTCTGGTAGCAGTTTTCAATCTAGGAGGCTGAAATTTTTATGGGAGGAAGATATTATCCACAAGTAGTGGTCTGGTATTGCATTTTTGAGCAAAATCGATCGAGCCGTTTCAAAATGGCGGCTTTTTGAATTTTAGGGAAAAAGGCTATTTTTTAGTCCCTGTATAAGCAATATAGAAAGAAAACTTTTCACAACAAAATAATGAGGATGACAATTAAAGGCTTGTTTAATAACTTAACGATTGAATGTAATATTCAGACCCGGGACTGCTTGATTTAAAACCAGCACCAGCACCAGACCAGCGCACCGTTTTCATCGCGCTCGGCTCGGGCGGGACCACCCATGCAGATATGACTGCTCCTGCCAACCCCAATTGCAGAAAATAAAAACTCCTACAAACCTGTATTAACAAGATTGGACTAAAATGATTTGAAATTTGAATTAATGCAATAAAATTTTTATTATTTTCATTAGTAAGCTAGTGGCGTGGGTAAGAAAATGGTAAAAATGGCTAAATTTCTTTAATTGATTATGAGCACATTTTTGAGGGAATTTACCTGAAATTTTTGGAGTAGACAACTACACTAATAGCTTGTAACTCTCCAAAATTTAAAGAAGCAAATAAGAGAAATGGCGGAGTTATTCTAATTTTTTTACATGATGTTTATTTCTCTAAAATTTCAAATGTTCGGTTTTCAGAACTCGCCTGTAACTTTTTAAAGTTAGTCAGTGGCGGGTATATAGGACAAGAGACGAAATTGTTAAATTTTGTCATTTTTTTTTTTTTGGTTTATTATATGTAAAAATATATTTTATGGCACGCTTTCAAACGAAATGAAATGAAATTTTCACAGTAAACCACTACGTAAATTCGACCTGACTATTGAAAAATTCAGAAAGCCAATTTAAAAGGCGGCAAAAATTTTCATAGTTGAATCGCATAAAAATACACTGTTTCTGCGATTGATGCGCAAGAAGGTTTTATTTTACTCATTTCTTCTTAATCCGTGGTTCAATATGGCAAGGGGACAATGAAAAGTTTAATACATTACACGCTACGAAAGCTCTTTCAGGTGCTCGGAGTTTTTAAATATCCTCACACCTAAAAGTGAACTTTCGTAGCTTGTAATGTAAATAGCTATTTTGAAGTTTATTAGTTTCTGGCTTGCATTATTTTTTAACAATATGGAAAAATAAAAAAAACAATATGGCGGCCATAAGAAAAACGAAAGTTGACTATGAAAACTCTGGGATCTAGTAGTCCTTGAAAATTTTTTAAATGTCAGATGGGTAGCTATTGCCGACTTATGTAAACCTACAAAAAATATTAATAATTTTCATTAATAAAAAGATAAGACGAAAAAAAGAAATCCCGATTTTTCAGTTTTTTCACGATATTTTAGGAACCGTCACAGATATCTTGCATGTTTTGACGGATTCGAGATAGTCACAAAATTGCGCCTCTTTTTTCTAATTTAACCGAACTATAGTATCTTCAATGGTTTAAGATATCCCTGTAGTGCCCCTCTAAATAGTTCTAACCCTGTATAGTAAAAAAGATCCCAGAGTTTTCATAGCCAATTTTTGTGTCTCTTTTTAAAATCAATCTTTAATCAATCAATTTTTGGTTTCCATGATTTTTTTATATTGAACGACATAAAAAATATTATGGCGGTCACAATAATTGGAAATTAATAAATAATTTTTCGTAGGCTTACATAAGCCGTTATGAAAGCTATTCATCTGACGTTTCAAAAATTTTCAAAGCCGACTAGATCTTCGAGTTTTCATAGTCAACTTTCATTTTTCTTATGACCGCTATATTATTTTTTTACGTCGTTCGAAAAGAAAAAAATAATGGAAACCAAAAGTTAATAAACTGCAAAAAATAAATTTCAAAAATGTTTGCTCTTCTTTTAAAAAACAAAGAACTTTTTAGACCGAATATCATAGAGAAATTAAAAAACTATAAGGCAAGCAGTATGACATCATGTTGACCTATTTCAACGAAAAATTTTCTGTTTTTCTTTGAAAAACGAAGAATTTTTTATCTTATACATATATAAATATTTTCTTATCGAACGACATAAAAAAATAATATGGCGGCCATAAGAAAAACGAAAGTTGGATATGAAAACTGTGGGATCTAGTCGGCTTTGACATTTTTTGAAACGTCAGGTGAGTAGGTATCTGTTGGCGACTTATGTAAGCCTACGAAAAATTATTTATTAATTTCCAATAATTATAAGTAAGATATTGCAAAAATAAGATTTCTCGATTTTTAAGTTTTTTTAATGCTATTAATTTTTGGTTTCCTTGATTTATTTTATACCGAACGACAAAAAAAACCAATATGGCGGCCATAAGAAAAACAAAAGTTGGCTATGAAAACTCTGAGATCTAGTCGGCTTTGAAAATTTGGTAATTATGGAGATGAGCGGCATGGATATAGGGCGAAATGGCTTATACTATCGGATAGCTTGTGTCTCTAGGAGTATCAAGGTACCATTGAATTTTTGCGCCGGCAAGTAATAGTCGAGAAATAAGGCCTTAAAGTGTCATTACGTGTGTTTGTACATATACGCTCGACGGGAAGCCCGCACTCAGAGTCGTGTGTCCGACGGAGTGCGGCTTCCTGTTCGAGCGTATTATGTACGAATATACGCGTATTAGGGCAAGGATGAAACTTTGAGGCCTTATTTCTCGACTATTACTTGCCGGCGCAAAAATTCAATGGTATTATATCTTGATACTCCTAGAGACACAAGCTATCCGATAGTATAAGCCAAATCGCCCTATACTAATGCCGCTCATCTCCATAATGACCGAAAATTTTTGTAATGTCAAATGGATAGCTTTTGACCACTTATGTAAGCCTACAAAAAATAATTCATTATTTCCCAATAATAAAAAAGATATGGCTAAAATGAGAAATTTTGATTTTTCAGTTTTTTCAGGATTTTTCAGCAACGACTGGAAATATTTTCAAAAAATTGAGATTCTCATTAAGCATTAAATTGTGCAACTTTTCTCTAATTTAACCGACCCTGTATCTCTTGCCATGATCCCCATGTAATGTCACTTACACTGGACACACTGTATACACAGTGCCCGCCAAAAAGTTCGCATCATATGAGAAAATTTTTTGTTTTCCATCTTTGTTTGAAAATTTTTTGTCATTAGTTTGTGCTTTCAAAAATATTAAATTTGAGCACACTATTGCAATGTTGCTAAGTGTGTAAGAAGCTAAAATCAGCTATTGCAAACTAATATTAAGGTCACAACTAAGGCCTCTTTGGCACTATACGGTCGATTTTCTATTTTTTTCTTTACTTTTAGGGCAAGGAAAATCTTCGAGAATAACAGTAGCACTATTTTCATTTTGAATTTTGCATTTATTTTGCATTTATATTTCAAAAATCATTGCATCAATCCTTGTGGACTGGACACGATATCTGAAAGCGGATATAACGCCAGTCCGCCTCTGTAAGCTGGACTAATGCCACTTGGCATTATCGTGAAGTGGTTATATCCGTGATTCGCGGCATCTGATCGGCGCCTCTTGTGAGGACCGCACTCTCTCCGCACTCTCAAAACCGTTTTTTAGGCCGTTTTGTGGCTTTCCCTTTCATTTGCAAAGCAAATTAATACCTTCCTTGTGTTACTATAGGTATGTTTGCACTTGTGTTATAGGTAAAAGACGCACTTGTTCATCTTTTGACAGTCACTGTGACAATATAAAATTTAATACCAAAAGTTTATAAATTAAAATTTCTTGACGACTTTGAATTCAAAAATTATTATTTCTACGCAATTTAATAAGAAATCTTGTGCGACACACGTTGCAAAGGGAGTGTTTGAGCTCTTTGTTGATTGTCAATCTCGACCTTCGGCCTCGTTTGACAATTATTTTCGTGGCGTGCTTAAAAGACTCCCATCATTTTATTTATGGCATGGGTCATTATTTACATCTGCGTGTACTACAGTTTCACTATGGCACTTATATAGGGGTGGAGGACGTACCTATAGTAACATCAGGAAGGTATTCATTTGCTTTGCAAATGCATGGTTAGTCAAAAAAAAACGGCACTAAAAATCGGTTTTGAGAGTGCGATCCTGGCAAGAATCGCCGATTAAATACGCCGAGCTAAATAAATAATATGTATTCCTGAAACCTGGTATAAAATTAAAAAAAAAAACCTTTTCACCACCTCACTTTCACCAGCAAAAGGGCACTTTTATGAGAAACTCACCGCTGTCAAATATTAGGATTATATTTAGCTATTTAATCTATACAAGCCATGCACGAATTAAATAATTTCTCCGCCGTTCACGGACAAAGTTTTAAAACAACTGAAAACTGAGCATCGATTTTATATTTAGTATAAAACACATATTGTAAGTAGGTAATATACGCGACGTAGACCTGAAACCATTATCGGAGGATTTTTAACCCAGACTTCCGGTGCGTCAAGTACTATAGCGGCAGTTTAAACAGTGATTTATTTGTTAATATTATTAAAAAAAAATACATTTCAGGTATCAATGGTAAATATTTTCAGCTAGGTAAGATTTATAGAGTGAGAGAGAAGCTCTATGAATTTCTTAGGAAAAAACCGTGTTTTTCAACAGCTATAATAACGATTCACATACTAATTTTTTTGCTTTGATTGTACGATTTAATATCATGTGATCATAAATGAACCGATTTTCCGTTTGGAATTTCACTGATGGCAACCCTGTTTGTTGAAGTCAAGATATTTCCTAAAATAAAGTTATTATTGACTCTTTTTGTGCATTGTAGGAAAACTATAGAGATGCGAATTTTGCGGGAAAACATTAATTAATGTTACTGCAGTATCCATATGGCCATCTAGTGGTAAGGAAAAGTTTAAAAAATAATATTCAACAATCATACTTCATTCATTGATAGGTATCTAATTCGAATTCCAACCGTTTCACTACGTTGCATGTATGTAAATTAGGTTTTCTCAAGTAAACTGTAGTTAGAATAGGTACATGGTTTCAAAGATCCATCATTGTTACAGATCTCTCGTTCGAGCAAATTAAAAGTTAATTTAGGTACTAGGTACCAAGGCATTGGCTAAAACTTTCACGTCTGGGATTAAATCTGTAAAACTGTAAAAATCAAAATCTATCATTTTGGAGTTTACAGATTCAATCGATGAATTTTTTCCAATGTCTATAATAGCTAGGTAAACTAAGTTTTCATTATCTCACATGAATTCTCTGAAAAGATGTCACTACTAATACCATCACGGCCAAGATAATCGTCATATTCATTACACATACAGTGCGCGAGAAAAGTAAGGAATAAATTCGATAAAACGGAAAGCGCTGTTGTTTTGAAAAAATAAAAAAAGAGGTCGATTTTTTTTTGTTTCTTGAACTTTTGACATAATATTGGGGTATAGAGGGTGATGCGCGAAAAAGTGGTGACGTCATCGGTATTTTTTTTAAATGGCGACATCACTTGTTTTTTATTCCATTTTTTTGATACTTCATTCAATTGCCAATACGGTAATGTATTCATTTTGTGACCTTAAATGACGAAATTGTTATGAAAATAATTTAGACAGATTCTATTTAATACTCAGATTTAAAAGATTTAATTTAATTCAATTTAACAGATTTAATTTAATAGACTTAATTTAATAGACAGATCTTATAAAATTACATGGAAAGAGTCATTTTCACACCAGTAAAAAGTGCACAATTTCGACTCAAAAGCTGTTTTTTCAGAAATTCTCTTATTTAAGGTTACAAATGGATTACCATACTGGCAAGTGAATGAAGTATCAAAAAATGGAATAAAAAATAAGGGTTGTCATTTAAAAAAATGCCGATGACGTCACCACTTGTTCGCACATCACCTTGTATACCCCAATTATATTATGTCAAATGTTGAACAACTCAAAAACAACATCGACCTGTTTTTTTTTTCTTCAAAAAAACAGCGCTTTCCGTTTTACCGAATTTATTCCTTACTTTTGTCGCGCACTGTATACCGACCTGAAATCGCTATTGAAATTGAAACACAAATTGAATGTTTCTAATTGAACCTCAACAGTAAATGTACAAATTTCATAGTTATTTACATTACAAGCTACGAAAGTTCACTTTTAGGTGTGAGGAGTATTTGAATAGCCGAGGCGAAGCGTAGCGTAGCCGAGGATATTTAAAAACTCCGAGCACCTGAAAGAGCTTTCGTAGCGTGTAATGTATTAAACTTTTCATTCTCCCCTTGCCATATTGAACCACGGATTAAGAAGAAATGAGTAAAATAATACGATTCAGTGATAACAATGGAATTATTATAAGGTGCCATGTTTTTAACATTACCATAGTAACGATAGTTTTACATTATTAATTTACGACACTGTCAAGTCTAAAACTCTGTACCGCTATAATAATTTTAGAATCTTTGGATCGTAGTTTAGTTCCAAATGAATTTCATTCAAGAAGCTGCATGCAAATACACCATGCAGAAGTTTGTTGCCGGACAAATCTAAAGACCGGGACAATCAAACTTACGAAAATTTCAATAAATGGTGTGCAATAAATGACTACAATAAACTTCTACTTTTCCTACTTATCACCTAGCATGTTTTACTTTCGCTTTCGGTTGCCTTATCAAGAAAGAAAGTTACAATTTCGTAAAGGGGAGAATGAAAAATAATTAAACTCATACAGAAATTGGCCATAATATTATAACATTTTTTGTGTTTTTTATATTTTTTGTTTTTTTTTTTATTGTCATTTTAAATTGTTTTCCGTTTCTTTTGCTATCAGCATTGGACATATACAGGGTCCCCGGATAGGTAAACGATTGATATAAAAGATAAAAATTCTCGATCTGAATTATAAAATTTTGTTGTCCAGCCGTGCTTATTGACTATACACTAATTTCTTATATAATTTTAGTCTTGAAAATCAACAAATCAAAATCACAAATCATCAAAAAGTAGGGATCAACGCCTTGGAAATTTTCAAGAAATATATTTTTCCTGTGGAGTAAATAAGTGGCTTTTATGTAGCAAATATGACGAAAAGTTGCCTTTTATGTAGCAAATATGACGAAAAGTTATTTGAAAAAGTTGCTTAGAATCAACAAGCTGGACCCCTGTACCAATTCTTGGATTTGTGACATGAACAATAAAGAAATGGAAATCATAGCTGGGCCAATGGTTTTGAAATTTGGCACAGGGGTCCAAATTATTGATTCAAACAACTTTTTTAAGTAACTTTCCGTCATATTTGCTACATAAAAGGCTTCATTCTGTGCACATAAAAACAGTTTTTTTTTTTTAATTTACAACGCATTTTTTTATTAATTTTAATTTACTTGACATTTAAAAATTAAAATTATATTGTTGGAAATTATTTTCGAATCAAGCAAGGCTGAACCCCGAAAATAAAAATTAAAGGAGATTAGAGATCACAATCAAAATTAATAGTTGAATAAAATGAATGAATAGTAACCGAATTTCAGCAATTAACATAATATGATCAGTGCGGGGTCTTCCCAGCAAAGTTACAATTCATAAAAGCGAGTTTTACTCGGCGAAACTGGCAGCAAATGCATCACAGCATGCTATGTCGACGTTGCCAATTCTTCTGGATCAGGTTTGTATTATGAAATACATATACACTTATACACGAGCCACTGCGAACAGCGCCCCCTACCGAAAAATCACTGAACTATTTTTTGACGATTCTATCAATCCCAAGCCACTACAAGATTTCAATAACAGACGATAGGGGTCCTAAGTATCGGTTTTAACAGGGAAAACAATCCTGAGCCAATATACTGGCTCAGGTTTGTTCGGCTGGTTCAGGTTTGTACATTCATTTTACTATCGCTGGATCAGGAATGTATGGTTACCGAATATATATATATATCGTGGGCAGGTGAATTTTGGAAAACCACTTTTTCGTGATCTGGGGGTCATGATCGGTGGACATTTGATGAGTTTGGGTGATTTTCGAAAAGTGTTGTCGTCCTCAATAGTGTATTTTTTTGTTAAAAAATACACTAATAAAAGCATAATTGAATTCCTTTAAAATTCTTGCCATAGCGAGTTGCCTCGCTGATCTCTTTCTCTCTCCCAATCAGTCTCTCACTCTCACTTCATCCAAGTCCACACTACCGTTAGTCAGAGTGCATGGAGCGACAAGGACGGTAACCTAGTGCGCAGGAGGATCGTGTCTTCGCCCGACGATCGAAGCTAGTATTCATTTATAAGTTATTGCTTTTTATTCTAAAGCCAGAAAACTATGCTTTTCTTATTGGTGAAATGATTTTATTTATCATCACGGTTTATTTTATTTTCTTTCGGACCATAATCTTCGAATCTCGAAATTCAGGTTAAAACTTCTGGAAAAAAATTCCCACAGCCGCTTAATGAAGGTACTGTCCGCGCAGAGAAACGGTCGTCTACCTGGAAGAAATGCCAAGGGGATTCGTAGGGAAAAACCTAGACCAGGCGAGGACATTGTTGTCTCACTGTAGTCATTGTGTGTTTTCTCTGCTGGTTTCTGGTTTTCGGGCACCCCGCTGCACAGACGGCATAAGACTTAATCAACCAATTTCATTATCACCTCCTGATAATTCGCGATAAAAATAAAAACTTAACCTTAAGTTAGGATGTACATGATTATTATACATTTGGACGTCTCTAGTCCTCGTTGAATAAATTGATTGTTGATTGGAGGTTTTCCCAGGGAGTGCTAAATTTCGCCCTTAATTGCTGGCAGTTCGAATGATAGTAATTTGGATGTTTATTTTCATCCCATTAACTTCAATAAAAGGTTGTAAATCCCGACTAATTCCATCGACGTAGTTATCTGTGAAAGTTCAACGAGATAGGGGTTGCTTCGAACTCACGGAACAGATTTCAGAGTCGTCTTGTCGTAACTTGTTTAAAACATCATAACCGTTGATTAGGAAAAGATAAAAAAGTTTCATCACGTCTTTTAATAGCGTGAATTAATCTTCCTTTTTATAAAAAGTTTTACTATTTGAATATGAAAGATGACCAACTATAAAATTGGGAGTAATTTTTATCTGTACCTACCTGTTCTTGAAATTTGTTTGTGTAATAAATAACCCCAGCAGCCAAACATCCATTATTGAAATACCATTTTAAAGTAAGAAAGCATAGACTTAAAACAATACCATCAATAGTTTCCAATTGAACTGCAAGAGACCAAATTATATATCCCGCGTTTGCTATAGCCATTCCAAAAATACTAACACCGTAAGTTAAAATCAATACATGAAATATTTTGAAAAATGAATCAGAAAAATCTTGCAAATTACGAACTAATTCTGCGTTGACGGTTGATATGTCTTCCCGGCGAGGATCGACGAAATTCATCTCGATGCTACTAATTTCTATTGACTTATAGTATGAGATTATTTGAGACGATATCCAATGATACATAATGTAAATGTTGATTTTAGTAAATAAATTAATATAAATTGAAATAACTAGTAGAAGTTCTGGTCGTCTCGTGAGAATTATTTGAAAAATTGCCATAATAGAGAAGCTGAAAAAGTATAGCTTCATTACCATTCCTATTCTTCCTATTCTTTCAGGAGTTTTTGAAGTAATGAAAAGAGCATTTTGTTTTTCTATGATTACCTCATGAAAAGATATTAAGCTTACAAGAAATTTTTTAAATTTGTTGGATTTCATAAATACGAAACAGATATGTACGAGAAAGATTTCTGTTATATTCATGATGATTATTATTATTATACTCAAATAATATAAGACTGCTGTTCCATCACTCTGAAAACATGATCTAGCAAACAGGATATAACAGTTGATTGATAAATGACAGAACATTAAACATTTATGATAAATTAATTCTAGATAGTTCAGGAAACGATTATTATAATTTTCGATCTGAAAATTTGGAATACCAATTAATCTCCATACAAGTAGTAACAATCTGTATTCGCGCAACATTATATTTTTGTACGAATTCATGATTTTGTATTTAATAAAATTAACGATTATTTTTCTTTGGTTGTTTAGAGATAGAGACTGCTTCTTCAAGGGAAACGACTGACTGCGTTGTGAAACTTGCTCACATATCAATATTTCAATTTGAATGAATCGAACAGCATAATAGCTATTCCAATATGCGAACTGTTATCTCTAATAATAGTTTGATTAAATTTCGTCAATTGTACATACCTACAAGAAAAAGCAATTCCATAAAGTGTTCTAATCAATTAAATAATAATTATTTCTGGGAAAAAAGGTTTTGACAAGCTTAAACATTTTCATCAATTTAATGTCTTATTTCACATTTTTTTCTTAACTGTCATGTCATGTTAATTATCATGTCATGTTTTAGTGGATATTTGTAAAATTGCATTGGATATCTATATCCATTGTCCCCAAATGTAAAAGGAAGCTTCTCATAATTGAAGAAAAATTAAGATTGCTAGTTGCCACGGAGCTAAGTCACAATTTTTAATGTACCAGTTCTACTAAGTAGTTACTAACAAATAACTCACCTGTTCTTTGTATTGAGTAGTGTAGTAAATAACACACAGACCCATGCATATATGGGATAGGAACCAAAGAAATGTTAAAATCGAAAAAGCAATATAATGGCTTAGCATTACTGTTGAATTATTGCTTGTCAAAGCGATCATGTGTTCGATATTCCCTAGAGATATACAAAAGGTACCAAAACAATATACTAAGATCAATACTTGAAATGTTTTAAACGCTTTGCCTGAGAAATCTTTCAAAATCTGAGAAGCATCCGTTAATTCCAACTGTTTGCTGTTAGCATTTATTGTGTTGCTCTCTGCCAATATTTCTGCAACTCTGAAGAATGAAATTATTTGACAGGCGATCCAAAAATACATTAGGACGAGATTCATAGTTATGATATAATTCAGTGAGATTGATGTGGATAATAATATTCCGGTGTATGATCGCAACTGATATATTTGAAGGATTCCAAAAATAAAATAATACGAGGTGCAAAATATGGAAATGTTTCTTATATTGCTCGATGATCTTAATAAAATGTTACGAGCTTTTGGTTCTTTTAATTTTCTCAGCAATTTTTCACCATACAAGAATAAATTTTCAATTATTTCCTTCAACTTTATCGATTTCACTTGCATAAAGTAGAAATGTAATACTAAATTCTCCGTTAAAATTGAAACCACTGTGATCATAAATAAATAATATAATACAAACAGTAAATCCACCTGTTCATGAGGAAAGTATGCTTTAATAAACAGCAGGGTATAAAAATAAGGGAGTAAAACAAGTGACGCCAAGAATTTTTTATAAATTTTTTCTAGATAAGAAATTTTTTTTATTTGATTATTCTGATCAATTTGAATATTAGTTAAACCCATCAATCGCCACGTAATTAATAGCAATCTGTATTCAATCGAGACCAATTCTTTATACTTCATTGTTATTTATAACTTAATATTTCCTTTGACTATATAGATATATCAATACTCTAGATATGTAGACGGATTGTCGATTGCTCAGACTAAATGAAATTTTCCACGATATGAGTGAGAATTGATCAAATAACTTCCATTAAAAACCACTCTTATAATATAAATTGATTTTATATGAATTTAATAATATTAATGATATACAGGGTGTCCCAGACTTAATTGACCAGAACAAATATCTCATATACAGATTGAGATAATAGAATTGAATATGGAAGATTTTATTACAATTTTTAAAGCTCTATAACTTGACAGTATGAAAACAACCCCCACTTCAAGATCCCCTACTTTACAGCCCCCACCCTTAAAAATAATAATAAGACCCTCTATATATTTTCATATATTCAAAACAAGTATTCGCTATTCAGCTGTTTTTTTTTAGATTCAAAATTAATTCAGAAATAAGAAAATGTTCATCAAGGTTGTCATGACTTTTATCTGAACTTTCTATGGTAACTTCAACTCTGGGACATCCTGTGTACATCGAGGATAAGGATGCCGGTGATGTTTGATCAATAATCATATATAATACTAATTGACTCTTTGAGTTATTCGCTCACACAATTAGTCAAAATTTCAATAAAATAAAAATATTTTTAAAAAGAAATTTGTCTAAAATTTCAATAGATACGCTGCTTCATTTTCATAACGGTAAGGTCGTTTGAATAAATATTGCAATAACTGTTGCAGTTTCCAACGGATCGGAAAACTAGTAAAAATTCGTTCTAATATAAATATATAATATCTACTGCTATACCGAGAAACAGCCTCTTGACAGGCGGGTAATTTTTGCATCTGGTCTGAATGATCTCAGTCGGTCTTCTTCCACAGTATGATCCTTATACTGTTAGCGTCGGTAATACTGTTCATGTATGAGGAAAACTGATACTTTTGACTCAAGCTGAATAACACATTGGTAGACTTAGCAAAAAAAAGAATCCGTTGTTTAGTACGTGAGTTTTCTAGAATGTTAGATGTGGGACCTAGTACATTTGGTAGGATTCTCGCTAGAAAAACCTAATACTCGTTAAAGTCAGAAATTGAAATAAAGAGTCAAAATGCACCGATTCTCATTTGCAAAGAACTCAAGAATGTTGCAAAAGGTTAAGACGAATTTATTTTGTCACCACAGTGTTGAAGTCAGATTGGAAGGAGGAAAGTTAACTTCGCGTGATGTTGAAGTTGACTTAACGTGATGCGAGATTTTCATGGCTGATGTTTATAATGCAAACTTTTATATTATAACAAAACTTCAACAGTTTATATCTCCTTTTTGAATTATTATCATCCCAAAGACGAAGTCCTGGTCTGGCCAGATCTATAGCTTCATGCATGCGACTACGCGAGAGCAACGAAAGTTATTAAGTAATTATTAGCTTATTAGCTAGTAACTCACCTGTTCTACATATTGGGTAGTGCAGTACATAACACAAAGACCCATGAATATGTGGGATACGAACCAAAGGAATGTTACGATCCACAGAGCAATGTAACTTGGCATTACGCTTGAAGTAGTGGTAATTGCTTTAACAATCAAATTTTCGATATGCCCCAGGGATGTATAAAAGGTACCAATAGAATATATTAACATTAATTCTTGAAATGTTTTAAATGCTTTGTCTGAGAAATCTTGCAAGGTGTTTGAAGCTTCAGTTAAATGCAACTGCATGTTAGCATTAATTGTCTGGCTGTCAGCCAATATTTCTGCAACTTTGAAGAATGAGATTATCTGATAGGAGACCCAGAAGTACATTACGAAGAGATTTATGGCTGTAAACAAATTCAGTGAGAATAATATTGAAAATAATATTCCACAGCAAGATTGGATGTAATATGTTTGAACGATTGCTTGAAAGAAATAATAAGGAAAGCAAAATATTATAAATTTTCTGATTTTTGTCAATGATCTTGATAAAATTAATCGAGCTTTTGCTTCTTTCATATTTTTTAGACGTTTTTCACCATATAACGTCAAATGGACAATTATTTCATTTAACTGGATCGATTTCACTTGCATAAAGTAGAAATATAATACTAAATTCTCCGTTAACATCGAAACCATCGTAATTATAAATAAATAATATAATACTGACCATAAATCTGCTTGTTCACGAGTAAAGTGGCTTTTAATAGATATCAGTGTATAAAAATATGGAAACAAAGTTAGTAACGCCATGAATTTGTTATAAATTTTTTCTAGAAATGATAAAAGTCGCAATTGATTATTCTGAGTCATCTGAATGTTAGTTAGACCCATCAATCGCCACGTAATTAACAATAGTCTGTATTCAATGGAGACCAGTTCTTTATACTTCATAGTTCGTTGTATCTTGATTCCTTTAAAATATATATAGGTATCGATACTCTTACCTATGCAGACGTGTCGATATAGCTCAAACTAAATGAACATTAGAATTTATAGAGTAATTATTTCCAATGCAATATGCACTTATAATAATAATAATAATAATCATTGTAATGGAATATCGAACATAAGAATCCATTTCAAGTAATTAGAAAATTGTATATGTATATTGTACCAATTGCCGATAAAGTATATTATTATTTGAATATTTCTTGGAGTTTAGGTTCTGGCTTGATAGTTTTAAAGTTATTAATGTTGAACAAAAGGTTAAGTTTTTACGTTTTGGGACTGGTTAGTCCCTTGATCACTTGATATTAAACTATAAAATTCAATCCAGATTAAAATATAAAACAGATCACATGAAGATATTGTCAAAATCTAAATCACTGTATCACTGGAGATTGATAAATTATTTAAAATAATTGTTGTTTTACTATTGCTTTCTTGTTGTTATTTTATTTTTGTTTTGGTGTTTGTCTATTTCATTTTTGGTTTTACGTGTATATTGTTTAAATAACTGGGAATTATATTGTTTAGGAAGTGGTGTTATTTATGAATTGTTGAGAGTAAACTTCAGGTTAACTTTTTTTTTTTTTTTAATAAACAAAAATTATTGTAGGTAGGTACATATAACATTTATTGATGTACGAGTGTGTGTGTGTGGAAGGGGGTTGTTTTGATACTTTGGCTTAATATATTTGGGACAGGTTTCTGATTTCTGTTCTGTCATTAATACTCTTTTCTTCAGTTTGTATATGGTTCTTCTAGGATTGTTCTTCTAGGACGTGTTGCGTTTTAATTGTGTCTATGATTTCTGTGTTTTCACGTTTAAATTGGTGTCCTTTGTCATGTTTATGTCGACTTAGTGCGGTGATTGCATTTTTTGAATATCTGTGACCATTAATTCTTTGTTGTAGATGTTGTAGTGTTGTTTCGTTCACAGTTTTTATAGAACGGGATTTTGTATACTACATGGGTCTTTTATTGTAGAGGAATTTTGCTTTGAATTATTTTGTGTGTAAATTTTGGATTTGGTTTAAGCTTTTAGGGGCAATTTTTTAAAGATTTTTTTCTACTTATGATCATTGGAATATTTTTTTTATTTGAGTTATTTGTTTTGTTTTTTTCCCGTGTTGTTATTTGTATTGTGTGTGGTTTTAGTTTGCTTATTATAGCAGTTGTTTATAAGTATTGTTTTTGCTTTATTGATGATGTCTGGTCTTTATATTGGATTTGTTAATTTTATTGTGCCTATTAGTGCAATTATGACGGATTTTTTTGTATTATGTGGTGTTCTGATTGTAAATTTAAACATTAACCTCAATGAAGTTAGTATGATATATAATAATATTCACACAATTAAATGATCACACTGTAAAATATTAATAGGTGTTTGAATGCATTTTATCGATGAATTTTATCCTTCTTTATCTTTATTGAAAATTTATGTCAGCCGAATCTCTTATTTTTATCTATTTTGCCTTATCCTTATCTCTTTTTCAATCTCATACTTACCAAATTTGCATATTTCAATTTGTTCTTTCATTTGCTCCTGTCATGGTGTGTTTTTATGTAAAATTTAAATGAATCTTTCAAGGTCAAATCCCAAGTGAAACGACGATATGATTTTGTATGTTATAGAAACTCACAAATCGAAGCGTTAAATCGACGCTCCAATCTATTATATAGGTTATGTCTCATTGCGGCGTTGGATGTCTTATTTATTTAATCATTCGGAGATTACTGTAGCAACGCCGATTAGCTCTAGTTACACAAGGTCTATTCTCTTTATTTATATGTGTATTTCTATATGACTTTGCTTTACAGGAACTAAACGGTTCTGACTAAAGTTAAAATGTCATGTTATCATATTATAAGAGATTTAGTTCTCAGCCTTCAACGCCCAAGCAAATGCTTTATTCTAGCATGTCGTCGTTTCATTATGCAATATATTTAATGGTCGTGACTGATTAGCTGCACTGAACCCGACTAGGTTATGGGGGTGACGAATGAATGTAATAATACGATTGATTTTAATTTTATAGCGTGAAATTCTGTGTTTTAATAATATCTCTTTTCTATCAATAAATGGCTAGCTCAAGTATTTTCGTAGCGTTTTGATACGAACGAACATGTGAGGTTACAACGAACACAACATTGAAGGCCCACAGGGTTAGAATCACATCGGCCATTTTGCTTCACAAATTCGAAGCTAGATATTCAGGGCGGGAGAACTTCAATCAGTTCAACAAAGAATCTCTAAGACTTCAGGGCCGGATAACCTCAAATTCAAACCAAGAATCAGAGCGGGAATTCAACAGGGGCATTCATGATAGACCAGTTGACATTATTTCAAACGTCAATGGGGTTCTTTTTTTAAATCATTCAGTTTGCCCTTCGAATTGGGACATTGTAATAACGGGAGCCGCATTACTGATTGGTACCCATCATGCAAGATTCTCATTTAAACGGTAGGTTACACTACAACAGAAACGTTTTTAAGTAATGTAGAGTTTGAAATAATAATAATAAAAAAACTAATCATTATGATTTAGCCCGTATAATGAAGACCTCAAAATTAACTAATTTTATGACCATTTGAAAAAAGTCCTCAATGTAATAAAGCAGGGAATAATATTAGGTATATATATAAATACAGAAAGAAATTATTTAAAAAAGGGGTAACCTCTTAAATATTGAATGAATCTTTTTTTTATTCTTTACTTAAAGTTAAACGGTGCAAAAATAGGATATGAGTGAAATTCAATACTCCTCATTTCTCTTAAAGAGTACCTAACCAGATAAAGATAAAATATGGAGAAGCTTAACGTGAGAGTTGTAAGTAATTAGTAACCAGTAACTAACCTGTTCTATGTACTCGGTCGTACAGTAAGCAACACACAGACCCATGCATATGTGAGATAGGAACCAAAGAAATGTTACAATGGACAGAGCATTATAATAACTTGGCATTACACTTGGAGTAGTATATGTCTTAACTATCATGTTTTCGATATTCCCTAGAGCTAAACAAAAGGTACCAAAACAGTATACTAAGGTCAATACTTGAAACGTTTCAAACGCTTTGTCTGAGAAAACTTGCAAGACCTGACAAGCTTCAGGTAATTGCAACTGCATGTTAGTATTAATAATCGTCTTGCTGTCCGCCAATATTTCTGCGACTTTGAAGAATGAGATTATCTGATAGGAGATCCAGACGTACATTAGAAAGAGATTTACGGTTGTAAATAAATTCAATGAGAACACTAGAGGAAATAATATTTCAGAACATGACTTCGTATGAATGATTGTTTGAAGGAAACAAAGCAAGATGCAAAATATTGAAAATTTTCTTATTTTTCTCGATGATCTTAATAAAGTGTGACGAGCTTTTGGTGGTTTTAATTTGCTCATCAAAGTTTCACCATGTAACATTAAATCTTTAATTGTTTCCTTTAACTTCTTCGATTTAACTAGCAGAAAGTAGAAGTGTGTTGCTAAATTTTCCATTAACATTGCAACCAACGTGATGATAGATAAATAAAATAATACTGACCATACATCTGCTTGTTCACGAGTAAAGTGGCTTTTAATAGACAGCAGTGTATAAAAATAAGGAAATAAAGTGAGTGAGAGCAAGAATTTTTTATACATTCTTTCTAGAAAAGATAAAAATTTTATTTGATTTTTCTGATCCATTTGAATGTTAGTTAGGCCAATCAATCGCCACGTAATTAACAATATTCTGTATTCAGTTGAGACCAATTCTTTGTACTTCATGGCTCTTTGTGTCTTGATATTTTCTTCAACTATATGCAGATATTAACACTTGATCTATGCAGACGTATCGATAGCTCAGACTAAATGAAATTTTCCATGCTATGAGAATTTATACGTTAAATAGTTCTTAATGGAAACTGCACTTATAATGATAATAATCATTGTAATGGATTATCGAGGATAGGAATGCATTTGATGGTCATATCAATAATAATTTATTGAATATGAAAACGTTAAACCCTATTATTTCAAAAGGTTGAAATAATAAGAAGAAAACTAATCGTAAATATTTAAGAAGATAGTTCTAGTTATTGAATGATTGAAAGAAAATGAAGCTTGCGTTCGAGCTAAACCATGATTAAATGAGTAATCTTAACGTGGAAGTTCTAAGTGTGTATTATGTCGTAACTATTTTTAGTAGTAACTCACCCGCTCTGTGTATTGGGTCGTTAAGTGAACAACACACAGACCCATGCATATATGGGAGAGGAACCAAAGTAATGATGAAATCCAAAGAGCAATATACGAGCTTCCCAAAACGTTTGAAGTAGTATTTGTCTTAACTATCATGTGTTCGATAATTCCTAGAGCCGTATAAAAGTTACCAATACAATTGATTAAAATCAATTCTTGAAAGCTTTCAAACGCTTGGTCTGAGAAATCTTGCAAGGTGTGAGAAGCGTCAGTTAATTCCAGCTGTATGTTAGTTGTAATTATTGTCTTGCTATTTGCTGATACTTCAGCTACTCTGAAGAATGAGATTATCTGATAGGAGATCCAGAAGTACATTAGGACGAGATTGATTGTGATAAAATAATTCAGTAACATTGACAGAGAAACTAATATTTCCGAATATGATAACGCCAGGTAATATACTTGAAAGATTATCTGAAGAAAATAATACAAAAGGCAATATATTGAAATTTTTCTTATTATTCTCGATGATCTTGATAAAATATAACGACCTTTTGGGTCTTTCAATTTTCCGAGTAACTTTTCACCATAAAGCACCAGACCTTTAATTGTTTTCTTCAACTTCTTCGATTTCACTTGCATAAAGTATAAGAATAAGACTAAATTCTCAGTTAAAATGGCCACCATCATAATTAACCCTAAATAGTATATTACTGCGATTCGCTCTATTTCTTCTTTAGTAAATTGTAAGTTAATATACAGCGAATAAAAATTAGGCAATATGGCAAGTAAAGCTAGAGATTTATTATACATTTTTTCAAGAATCTTCAAGATTTTTACTTTATTATTCTCATCTAACTGTATATTAGTCAGACCCATCAATCGCCAAAGAATTAAAAGCATTCTGTATTCAACGGATACCATATTTTTGTAATTCATTATTCTTCGTAACTTTTTATGAATAATGATTAAGTGATGTGTTGTTACCTCAAACTAAATAAAATTTTCGTTGACATGAGTATTTATGAAATAATATCCAATACAAATTTTACTCACAATAATAATAACAATCATTGTAATGGGTTCTGAGGGATTAAACATGTATTTAATGTTTGTATTAATAATAAGCTGTCATAATATTCTTATTCCCAGACTAATGTTGTCAACCTAATTACGTAATCAACAGGCACCATCTAATGTTCACATTTAAGTAATTATTTTCGAGTTGATATTGATATTGATATTGAGGGTGTCAGATGCGCTGCGACCTATTACAGATCTATTATGCCCACTCTTCTCTGCTTCTTTGGAGTATATTCCCTTCATTGAAGCAGCCTCTCCAACTCCGGTTCCCTTAGGAATTTCAGGATTTGAAGGAGATCAAGGCCGGGCAAAGCCCCCCCGTTGAGCTGGTGTTGGCCCAGAACATCGTTTCTTTCACGTTCTAGTGCTTCGCAGTTCATCAATAGGTGACGAGGCGTCTCGTTTTCTTCCCTGCAGAGTCTGCAAACGCCATCTTTTTCTATACCAAGTTTCCTCAGGTGTTCATTGAGCTTGCAATGACCTGTTCTGCCCTGTTAATTGAAAAGGGCGTATCTACGAAAACCTTGTTTTGAGATATTCGCATTTTTCTAATTTAATAAGATAAGCCCTTCCTATTTTTCAATTTAAAGACCTTGCTGTTTGTAGTTAGGACTTGTGTAACTAATAAAAAGACACCTCGGGCTTCAGGCTTTCTGATGCATATTGTATCAAAAAATGATCAGAAATGTAGATACGCCCTTTTCAATTAACAGGGCAGTGTTAGGAACCCTGTTAGCATTCTGAGACTTTCTTTGTTGAGGGTCAGGAGTTTCCTTGATCTTTCTCGGTTAAAGTTCCCGAGGAGCTCCTGGATTGTCTCAATCCTGAGAGGTTATTCCAATGGATTTCTCTCAGTTTTTCTTCTTCCTTCCGAAGTTCTGCCTTGAAGAACGTGTCTTCAAGGCTACAGAATGGTCCTATAAAGGGTGTCGATGCTCATTTTCTTGCACGTGAATGGGCACGTTCGTTTCCCTCAATCCCAGTGTGTCCTGGTATCCATTTGAGGTGAATTTTGTTCTCTCTGCCTAGTATATTGAGTTTTTGTAGGCAGTTCCATGCCATTTTTGAGCTGATGATAGGAGAGCTCAGCGTCTTTATGGCTGCTTGACTGTCTGTCAGTATTGCTATTTCCCTATTTTTATAGTTTCTGTCGAGGTTTATTTGGGCGCATACTTCTATTGCGTACAGTTCGGCTTGAAGTATGCTTGGGGATGTTCCCATCGGCTCGGAGTAGTTAGTGCCTGGTCCATATACTCCTGCCCCAGTTCCCTCGGTGGCCTTTGAGCCGTCTGTGTACCATCTTATTGTACCTTCTTTGAGTTGATTCCCCTCGGTCCGTAGTCCCCCCCTGATCCCCATTCTTGACATTCTGAGTTGAGCCTCTGCGGCACTTCTCTCAATCACTAAGTATATTTTCGAGTATTTTCGAATTATAACCAAGACCAATTTCATGGGATCGTTAACCCAAATTTGGTAAAGAAGAATCTATAGGTTTTAAAATTATAATTGACCTAAGCTAGAGCTCCAAATGACTTGATTGACCAAGAAGAAATAGACGCCAAAATTCCGTAGCGCAGCTATCCTGGTCACGGCACCAACATTTTGAGATGCAACTTACCTAACTCAAATACTCAAGACAGAGCCTTCATTGAATCTTTGAAAAATAAGCACCCTTGACGTTTGAAATGTTAACTTGTCTATCAAAAACGTCTAGATTTTACTTGAACTTATTCCATGATTAAATGAGTAATCTTAACGTGGAAGTTATAATTGTTTATTGTGTCGTAACTATTTATAGTAGGTAGTAACTCACCTGTTCTGTGTATTGGGTCGTTAAGTAAACAACACAAAGACCCATGCATATATGGGAGAGAAACCAAAGTAATGTTGAAATCGAAAGAGTAATATAAGAGCTTCCCAAAACGTTTGAAGTAGTAGATGTCTTGACTATCATGTGTTCGATAATTCCTAGAGCCGTATAAAAGTTGCCAATACAATTGATTAAAATCAATTCTTGAAAGGTTTTAAACGCTTGGTCTGAGAAATCTTGCAAGGTGTGAGAAGCGTCAGTTAATTCAAGCTGTATGTTAGTTGTAGTTGTCTTGTTAATTGCTGACGCTTCAGCAACCCTGAAGAATGAGATTATCTGATAGGAGATCCAGAAGTACATTAGGACGAGATTGATTGTCATAAAATAATTCAGTAACATTGATAGAGAAAATAATATTGCCGAATATGACACCACCAGATAATATATTTGAAAGATTATCTGAAGAAAATAATACAACACGCAATATATTAAAACCTTTCTTATTATTCTCGATGACCTTGATAAAATATACCGAGCTTTGGAATGTTTCAATTTTTTCAGCAATGTTTCGCCATAAAGCATCAAAGCTTTAATTGTTTCCTTTAACTTCTTCGATTTCACTTGCATAAAATATAAATATAACACTAAATTCTTCGTTAAAATGACAACCAACATAATTAAGCCTAAATAGTATATTACTGCGAATCGCTCTATTTTTTCTTTGGTAAATTGTAAGTTAATATACAGCAAATAAAAATTAGGCAATATAGCAAGTAAAGCTAAAAATTTCTTATAAATTTTTTCCAAAATCTTCAAGATTTTTATTTGATTTTCCTTATCTAACTGAATATTAGTCAGACCCATCAATCGCCACAGAATTAAAAGCATTCTGTATTCAACGGATACCATTTTTTTGTACTTCATTATTCGGCGTAACTTTTTATGAATAATCATTAACTGATGTGTTGTTACTTATTGAGACTAAATAAAATTTTGTTTGACATGAGCATTTATGGAACTATATCTAATCCAAATTGTACTCATAATAATAATAATCATTGTAATGGTTTATCGAGGATTAAAAATGTATTTAATATTTGTATGAATAATAAGCTGTCAATGGATAGTATCACAATGTTCGTATTCCCAGACTAATTTTGTCAACCAAATTACGTAATGCTCACATTTACCTAATTATTTTCGACTGATAACCAAAGCCAATTTATTGAGATCTTTATCCCAAATTTTTTAAAGAAAAAGTTCTACGTTTTTTAATTTTAATTGACCCAAGGACTCGTAGGAGTTCCAAATGACTTGATTGACAAAGAAGAAATGGACGCCAAAATTCCGTAGCGCTGCTTTCCTGGTCACGGCACCAACATTTTGAGATGCAACTTACCTAACTCAAATGCCTAAGACATTGTTCTAATTAATCAATGTATAATACTTATTGATATTTATTTATTTATCGAGGTAGGAAAATATAAATCCGATTTAGATCTTCCTGCCGCAAGCCTCTTATCTCATATATTCTTTTATGTTTTATGTGTGTGCTGCTATGTCTTTTCTTTACAGTTACTAAGCGATTTACAAAGAATAATGTTAAAATGTGATGTTACTATGATATAAGACTTTTAATTTTCAATCTTCAATGCTCAAGCACATATTTGTTATACATATTATCGTCGTTCAGTTATACAGATAGGTTTGCTTTGCCATATTCTTTCCTAGCGGTTCCTGCTTTTGAATATGCCACTCTCGCTAAATATACAGGTTGTATTTTAATTTTTTATAGAACAAATCTTTTGTTTTAATAATCTTCTTCCCCCAATAATTGGCTCACTCGGGTATTTTATTAGCGTTTGCTAAGAACGAACAAAATGGGGCTACAACACAACATAAAACGTTAAAACTAGACGAATACAGGTAAAATTATCATGGGTTTTAAAGTTTAAAAAGGTTAGAATCACGGCGGCCATTTTGTTTAACAGATTTGAAGCTAGAGATTAAGAACGGGAGGATTTACAGTCAGGTCAAAAAATGTTCTCTAGAACTTAAGAACTTCATGACAGGGAAGTTGATATTTAAAACGTTTTTAGGTTTTTTTTTTAATTTAGTTTGTTTGATTTCATCTAATTAGGCCTCTGTCATTTTAGTCTAAGGGGTTTAAATGAAAGATTTTGGTCCCGTGACGTAGGATGTAAGTTTAGTTTAGTTTGGTTAGTTAAGTGATCTAGTTATCAAATTTTCATCTCAAGGGTGCGAAAACCGGGATGTGAGTAGAGAAAAATTGGAATTTAAAGCTCTACATTTCTCTTGAGTATCTTACAAACACAATATGATGAAAACAATGCTTAACGTGAGAGTTATAAGTAATCAGTAACTAAAGTCTGTACACTGATGTCTGCTGTGATAACTAAGGATACATCATCTCGTTATGTTTCTTACTCCTTCTATTGCATTGCATAGTCAATAGAGTTAAAATGGGACGTATTGTCAGAAATACGTTTGAATCGTCTGCAATTCTAAAAAGATGAGCGAGAGTGAGACGGAAGTATCGACTCGCGTCTTGATACGCTTAGATTGATACGATATTACGATGAGATTGTCGTCGCTACTGTCAGTAGTGTCAGTGTCAGCGCTAAATATACTAATAAGGTTTGTGTTGTGATTTGAAACGTTTTTAATACGAAATTAGGAGAACTACCTGTGTTATTGTACGGTGTGATAAACTATGAGTAACTTATTAATTGCGCGAATGCCTAAAAATCTATTTCCTTGTTTTTCCCGGGAAACGAATATTGCAAATAAGAAAACGAAGGTGTTACTCTGTCTTTTAAACGGCAACCAGCAGGTAGGTGACATGATATTTCTATCATGATGATGATAACAATAATTATTATCATTCTTATTTACTTGCATTATATAATATCTGTTATCAAAAAGTTGCAAGGCTCTACTTCGTCAATAACTTGTCGAAATAATATATTTGTAGGATATTCCTTATTCCTCAACACACGCCATTGACACGAACTGCGATACCACATCTGGTTCGACTTAGAAATAAGTGTACGATTCAAATCAAATTAAATGAAATTGTTTATTCCGAATCAGTGTGGCATGACAATGGACAACTCTCAGTGGACAGATACCTAGTAGTAACTAACCTGTTCTATGTATTCGGTTGTAAAGTAAACAACACAGAGACCTATGAGTATGTGGGTTAGGAACCAAAGAAATGTTACAACCGACAGAGCAATATAACTTGGACTTATGCTTGGAGTAGTATACTCGTATGTCTTAACCATCATGTTTTCGATCTGCGCCAGGGCTATACAAAAGGTGCCAAAACAATGTATTAATATTATTTCTTGAAATGTTTTAAACGCTTTGTTTGAGAAATCTTGCAAGGTGTTTGAAGCTTCGATTAATTGCAGCTGCATGTTAGCACTAATTATCTTGTTGTCTGCCAATATTTCTGCAACTCTAAAGAATGAAATTATCTGATAGGAAATCCAGAAGTACATCAGGAAGAGATTAACGGTTATAGAAAAATTCAGTGTGAATAATAGAGGAGCTAATATTTTAGAGGATGATAGCATATAATATGTTTGAACGATAACTTGAAGGAAATAATACAAGAAGCAAAATATTAAAATTTTCCTAATTTTTCTTGACGATCTTGACAAAATAGAACGAGCTTTTGTTTTTTTCATGTCTTTTAGACGTTCTTCACCATACCATATTAAATTTTCAATTATTTCCTTTAACTTGTTTGATTTCACTTGCATAAAGTAGAAAATCAATACTAAGTTCTCCGCTAACATTGCAATTACCATTATTATAAATAAATAATATAATACTGACCATGAATCTGCTTGTTTACCAGAAAAATAAATTTTAATACACCATAGTGCATAAAAATAAGAAAATAAAGTCAGTGATACCATGAATTTACTATACATTTTTTCTAGAAACGATAAAATTTTTATTTGATTTTTCTGATCTATCTGAATGTTAGTTAGACCAATCAATCGCCATGTAATTAACAATATTCTGTATTCAATTGAGACCAATTCTTTGTACTTCATGGCTCTTTGTATCTCGATAGTTTCTTCAACCATAATATGTAGATACACTTGATCTATGCAGACGTATCGATAGCACACACTAAATGAAATTTCTGTGTCACGAGAATTTGTAGCATAACTTCCAATGGAAACTGCACTTAGGTATATTAATATCTAAACTATTATATTATTAATATGGGGTGTACCACCCCAACCCACCATACTACTACTATTACTAGGTATATTAATGATATCTAATCATTCTAATGGAATATCGGGGATAAGAATGCATTTTTTGATGGCCAGGTCAGTATTATTTAATAATAATAGGGAGTATAAGTAGCTAGTTATTCAATATAACATTCTAAACAATATTGATCGACCATGACATCTATGTCACCGTTCGTTCAATCGAATTGAATCCCTTTCGGTTCTCTTTCGGCTCCCTTCGCTTCTCTATAACCGTGCATGCGCGATAGAGCGTTTAAAATTTTTGGACAAATTCGCTGTTAAGTTCAAACCCTCTGGAAACTCAAGAAATTTCAACTCGTTCTGTTTTGATCTCGTTTAATTATTCAGAATGTGGAGCTAATAGCTCCGCCAATGACTTAGTGAAGGTACGTACGGTAGTTTTCTCCAGTTGCTACTTCGTTTATTAGTGTCAATTTTTATGTTCATAATAAGTGGTGAAATCAAGATGGCTGATGCCGTTTTAAAAGGATAAATTTTTTTATCTTCCATTTATTCCTTAGTCTTAGCAATTTTTTTATTATGTTTGTAATAGTGGAACTCTCTAAAGCACTGGAAGTTAGTGCATTAATATTATTTATCTTACGTCATCCGCTTTCGAAAGCTCATCTTTTTTTTGCTGCATCTGAATCTCTTAAATTTATTTTACAGGAGCTCGCCTGATCCTTGTCTGGGACTTCCAGCGGCCCTAACATTTATTTTTTTTTCCAATAAAGCTACTAAATATTAATATTACCTCACACGGTTTTGATATCGTAGGCATTGTAAGTTAGCCTTCGTGTGAATTTAAATGTGACTTTGTTAATTTTTAATTTTCATGTTCACTTTTAGTGTGAGTAATCTCTGCACTATTATATTTTTTATTATATTTCTATTTGGTTTACTTAGACCGCTGATGTTATTCATGTGTGTACATTGTCGAAGTAATAAGTCAATTTCCTTTGTCAGTTACCTGGCTGCTAAATAGAGTTATATAAAGGTTATTATTATTATAGGAAGGTTATTCTCTGTACACTGAGAGTTGTCTGTTGTGATAACTAAGGATACATCATCTCGTTATGTTTCTTACTCCTTCTATTGCATTGCATAGTCAATCGAGTTAAAATGGGACGTATTGTCAGAAATACGTTTGAATCGGCAGCAATTCTAAAAAGATGAGCGAGAGTGAGACGGAAGTATCGACTCGCGTCTTGATACGCTTAGATTGATACGATATTACGATAAGATTGTCGTCGCTACTCTCAGTAGTGTCAGTGTCAGCGTAAAATATACTAATATAAGGTTTGTGTTGTGATTTGAAACGTTTTTAATACGAAATTAGCAGAATTACCTGTGTTTATTGTACGGTGTGATAAACTATGAGTAACTTAATTTCGCGAATGCCTAAAAATCTATTTCCTTGTTTTGCCTGGGAAACGATTGAACTCCCTAGTACGTGGTCTTGTGGTAAAATTGCTGGAATATTTTACTTGCAAATAAGAAAACGGAGGTGCTATTCTTTCTTTTAAACGGCAACCAGCAGGTAGGTCACATGATATTTCTATCATGATGATAACAATAATTATTATCATTCTTATTTACTTGCATTACATATATTTGTTATCAAAAAGTTGCAAGGCTCTACTTCGTCAATAACTTGTCGAAATAATATATTTGTAGGATATTCATTATTCCTCAACACACGCCACTGACACGAACTGCGATACCACATCTGGTTCGACTTAGAAATAAGTGTACGATTCAAATCGAATTAAATGAAATTGTTTAGTCAGAATCAGTGTGGCATGACAACGGACAACTCTCAGTGGACAGCGTGTATATAAATTTATGTCCTTTTCATAATTCTTAATTTTCCTGGAATTATCTAAATTAAGTGGTTTATACTCCTCACCTACTGGTTTTTAAGTTGTAAGTTTTTGAGTGATGCAGAAGACCCTGCTGCAAGAAGGGAGCAAATCCATTTTGTCAGTTTTAAGACAAAATTTTTTTTTAGTTTTTTGCACCATTCGATGCAGATGTGAAAAGTTAGGTCTGGAAGTTGTCTTAATTTAAGGAAAAATGAACTTGCCCCCTCCTTGCAGCAGGCAACTATTTCCTGGTAGAGCGGTGAAAGATAGTTCCAATTACAGTTATAATTGATATTATTATTATAGTTAATAATAATATCTCCTAAGAGACCTTGTTCTGATTAAAATTAAGCTTGCGCCCGAGGTAAACGACGATTATATAAGTATTCTTAAGGTGGGAGTTCTAAGCATGTAATTAGTGGTAACTAGTGGTAACTCACCTGTTCTATGTATTGGGTGGTAGGGTGAACAACACACAGACCCATGCATATACAGGATAGGAACCAAAGAAATACTGATATCGAAAGAGCAATATAAGAGCTTCCCCAAACGTCAGAAGTAGTCTTTGTCACAACAATCATATGTCCGATAATCCCTAGAGCAGAATAAAAGGTACCGATACAAAATATTAATATCAATTCTTGAAAAGTCTCAAACACTTTATCTGAGAAACCTTGCAAGACCTGAGACGCTTCAGTTAGTTCCAATTGTATGTTAGTATTAAAAATAATTATTGTCTTGTCGATTGCCAATATTTCAGCAACTCTGAAGAATGCGATTATCTGATTGGAGATCCAGAAGTACATTACCACGAGATTGGTTGTGATAAAATAATTTAGTAACATTGACAGAGAAAATAATATTGCCGAAGATGACTGAAACATATTATAATATATTTTAAAAATTGCTTGAAGAAAATAATACGATACGCAAGATATCAGAATTTTTCTTGAAACTCTCGATGATCTTAATAAAATATAACGAGTTTTTGGATGTTTCAATTTTTTCAGCAACTTTTCACCATAAAGCATCAAATAATTAATTGTTGCCTTTAACTTATTCGATTTCACTTGCATAAAATATAAATATAGTACTAAATTCTCCATTAAAATGACAACCAACATAATTAATCCTAAATAGTATACTACTGTGAATATCTCTATTTCTTCTTTAGTAAGCTGTAAGTTAATATACAACAAATAAAAATTGGACAATAAAGTGAGTAAAGCTAGAGATTTCTTATAAATTTTTTCTAGAATATTAAAGATTTTTATTTGATTATTATCATCTAACTGAATCGTAGTTAGACCGATCAATCGCCACAGAATTAAAAGCAGTCTGTATTCAACGGATACCATTTCTTTATACTTCATTATTCTGCGTAACTTTTTATGAATAATGATTTACGCGATGTGTTGTTACCTCAGACTAAATAAAATTTTCGTTGACATGAGCATTTATTGAATAAATTAATATTATCTAATACAAATTGTACTCACAATAATAATAATAATAATCAGAGTAATGGTTTCTGGAAGATGAAAAATGTATTTAATGCTCGTATTCTCAGACTGATTGTGTCAATATAATTACGTAATCAACAATCGCCCTCAAATGTTCGCATTTACGTAATTGTAGCGTTGGCCGGAGTAACTTTGTAACTTACATAATTTTTTGGAGTCATTTTTTCGATTCAGTAGGTGTAGGTTTAAATGAGCAGAATACTTCCACCAAAGCTTTAAATATTGCCGAATTTACCTTAAATAATATTTAAACAATATTTTAAGAATCGCCAAATGAAAACATTCCATTCAATAATGTTGCAAGGTACTTTTTTTGAGTCTCGTGTGAAAATGTAAGTTACAACGTTACTTCGGCCAATGCTCCAATCTTTTTCGAGCTATAACCGTGACCGATGTTTTGGTATCTTTATCACAAGTTTTCTAAATGAGAATTTCGTGTAACGATCCCAATTAAATTGACCTAAGAAGGAGCCCCATTTGACTTGAATGAAAAATAATCAAAATTCTGTATCGCAATCCTGGTCACGGCACCAAAATTTCGTACCTAACTCAAAGACAAATAAAGATACCTTAAATGAATATCTGAAAAAGAACACTTAAGTTTTGGAAACTGAACTCCACTGTCATGAACGTCTAGATTTTATTCGAGCTTATCCCGCTCTCGTTATCTTTGAACATCTACCAATTTTACATATTTAAAGGGGTTTAAAAAGGGGTTAAAAAGAGACAATTTGGAAGTTTCATCCTATTCACTTGAATTTTGTAATTTTTGGATGAAATTAAAAGACTTTCATATTAAATTTAATATGTTAAAAGCGCTGAAGAATAGAATAATGCCCAATTTTTTTCCATAGGATGAAAATAAGGAATGGCTTTTGTTCGAATTGAAATTGAAAACGAGATATTTTCGAAGAGTATTTCCTATAAGAATCGAAGAAAATGTGATCTAGTCTTAAGCCATTGTAGCGTTTTTCTTCTTTTATTAGCTTTTCTTCCAATATATGAGGAATATATTGGAGGAATATTCTTTAAAATTGAGGAAAATATTTTATTTAATTTTGAACGTTACTGTTCTGGTAAATATGAATGGTGCTAAGAATATCAATACGAATGATCCTATTTGCATCATGATATTATACACTTGGTTTCTATCCTCATCGTTATATAGGCCGTTATATAGACCCGTAATACCTACAAGTGTTACTGGACCAAGGAGCATTTGTTGCAGCGAGAGGTAACGATGCCAGTAACCTACATAAGACGAAGACAGACAACAGAGGGCTTTAGAAGTCTGAGCCATGGGCGAAGCGAGAGCAAGGTAAGGTTGTCAAGTGAGGTTATTTGTCATAGGTAGTTCAGGGAATATCTGAAATTTATTGGAACTCTGCCTAGGAACGGAGTAAGTCTGGGAATCGGTCCGCATAGAAGGTCATTTTTGAGGATTTTGTTCTTTCCTTTCGTTCCTTTCTAAGATGCTGTTGTAGTAGCATGGTTGTATTAATTAATACCTTTTGTTCAATTAATGGTATTTAGTAAATACATATATGTATGTAGAGTTGGTTCTTTATTGTTCGATCGCGATTAAATAATCGTATCCCTTAGCTGAAGAAGTTGGCGAGGAGAAGTAAAAAAAAAAAACTGGAGGTCAACTCCTGGTTGGTCCACATCGGCCGCCGTTGAAATGTATGGAACCCGGTTATATCTTATCTAATCGCCAAGATTTTAACAGATCTTACTTGACGTTATCCCACACTCAACGCCTTTGAAAGTTTGTATTTAAACTATATTTAAAGGGATTAAAAAACCGATAATTTGGAATTTTCATTCTAGAGTAGAGGAAATAGTGACTAAGAATTGTATTGGCTTTTGTATTTTTGGATAAAGCTATATGTAATTCATATTAAACTTCATTTCTAAAATAGTTAATTATAATATTTCTACCATTCCTTAGTATTTCTTAAAAGTGTTCGAGCTTAGAATCATGTCAATTTTTATCTGTGGAGTGGAAATAAAGAATGAAATTTTGGTTGAATTCGAATTGAAAAACTACGAGATGCGAGTAGAGGAAAACTGGAATTAAAAACTTCATATTACATTACAAAAAAATAAAAAAAAAAGTAGAAAATGGAAAAGCTAAGCCCGAGCTAAATCACGGTGGCATGACGATTATTCTTAACGAGGAAGTTCTAAGTATTTGTAACTAAAAGTAACTCACCCGTTCTGTGTATTGGGTCGTAAAGTGAACAACACACAGACCCATGCATATATGGGAGAGGAACCAAAGTAATGTTGAAATCCAAAGAACAATATAAGAGCTTCCCAAAACGTTTGAAGTAGTACATGTCTTGAGTATCATGTGTTCGATAATTCCTAGGGCTGAATAAAAGACACCAATACAATTTATAAAAATCAATTCTTGAAAGGTTCCAAACGTTTGACCTGAGAAATCTTGCAAGGTGTGAGAAGCTCCAGTTAATTCCAGCTGTACGTTAATAGTAATTGTGTTGCAAGTTGCCGATACTTCAGCACATCTGAAGAATGAGATTATCTGATAGGAGATCCAGAAGTACATTAGGACGAGATTGATTGTGATAAAATAATTCACTAACAGTGACAGAGAAAATAATATTGCCGAATATGACTGCAGCAGGTAATATATTTCAACGATTGCTTGAAGAAAATAATAGAAAATGCAAAATATTAAAACATTTCTTATTATGCTCGATGATCTTGATAAAATATAGCGAGCTTTTGGATGTTTAAATTTTTTCAGCAACGTTTCACCATAAAGCATCACATTTTTAATTGTTTCCTTTAACTTCTTCGATTTCACTTGCATAAAGTATAAATGTAACACTAAATTCTCAGCTAACATGGCATACAATACAATCAAACCTAAATAGTGTATTACTGTGAATAATTGTATTTCTTCTTTAGTAAATTGTAAGTTATTATACAGCGAAAAAAAATTTGGCAATAAAGTAAATAAAGCTAAAGATTTCTTATATATTTTTTCCAGAATCTTCAAGATTTTTATTTGATTATTCCCTTCTAACTGAATATTAGTTAGCCCCATCAATCGCCACAGAATTAAAAGCAGTCGGTATTCACGGGACACCATTTTTTTATACTTCATTATTCTGCGTTGCTTTTTATGAATAACGATTTACGTGATGTTTTTCCCCCTCAGACTAAATTGAATTTCCATTGACATGAGTATTTATGGATTAATATCTAATGAAAATTGTACTCACAATGATAATAATAATCATTGTAATGGTTTCTCGAGAATTAAAAATGTATTTAATGTTTGTATAAATAATAAGTTGACAATAAAATAAATACCATATTGGTCGTAGTTAATGCTGCTTGGTGATATAATGACGTCACGGGAACATTTGTAATAATTATTCTTCTTAAAGAAAGTCTTCAAGTTAAAAAATTTAACGGCTTTCGTTGTTTTATTTAATCACGGCCAGAAAGATGGATTAAATCGAAAGTGATCAATTTCCGGGAACATTTTGTTTTACTCGCGTGTTTCGATCCGATAGTTGGAAAATTCCGTTACTGCGTATCGAGCGACAGTGTTATGGCAGCCGACCGTAAATATCTTGTAAGAGAAGTAAATTCTCGAAACGCGTTGGCCCTTCGGTCTCGGACGCGATGTGGTTAAGATAATTTAGTACAAACGATTTAGTTTCTAGTTATGAAGATAAGAGTTTAGATAAAAGGTAGAATTCAGACAATGTGCAGGAGAGGCTTCCCATTCTCGTTCACCGGCTTGCTTTCTTCCGCTCGCCTCTCTCTGTCTGTCAGATGCTCTCTGTCTCAGCTCTACCGCGCCGTCTGCGTTATCTTCTCTTCTAGATGATTGTTTTTGGTATATTTGCGATGGACGCGTCGTAATTGCAAGATCACAACTGACCAAAGGTCCGTGAATTTAATACCGGTGTCATTTTTGAAAAGGTTGGTAACAATTTTTGCTCGATACCTAATTTTTTATTTATTTTGCCATTAAAATGCGCGTTGATAGACTTTAACGCCACTAATGCGTTAAAACTTCATATTTCTCTTAGTACCTAACTTTGATGGCAAAATGTATAACGTGAGAGTTCTAACTAATTGTTAGTGACCAGCAAATAGCAACTCACCT
Organism: Malachius bipustulatus; assembly: GCA_910589415.1. NCBI lineage: Eukaryota > Metazoa > Arthropoda > Insecta > Coleoptera > Melyridae > Malachius > Malachius bipustulatus. Next base: position 35,168,243 of record OU342633.1, read on the forward strand.
GTTCTACGCATTGGGTAGTACAGTAAACAACACATAGACCCATGTATATGTGGGATAGGTACCAAAGAAATGTTGAAATCGAAAGAGCGATATAAGACCTTCCAAAAACGTTTGAAGTAGCATGAGCCGTAACAATCATATGTGCGATAATCCCTAAAGCTGAATAAAAGGTACCAATACAATTTATTAAAATCAATTCTTGAAAAGTATTAAACGATTGGTCTGAAAAATCTTGCAAGGTGTTTGAAGCTTCAGTTAATTCCAATTGTATGTTATTATTAATAATTATTGTCTTGTCGATTGCCATTTCAGCAACTCTGAAGAATGAAATTATCTGATAGGAGATCCATAAGTACATTAGGACGAGACTGATTGTGATAAAATAATGCACTAACATTGACAGAGAAAATAATTTAACGGAATATGACTGCAGCGTGTTGTAATTGTAATATAATTGAAAAGATGCTTGGAGGAAATAATAAGACACGCAAATTATTGAAACTTTTCTCATTACCATCGATGACCTTGATAAAATATAACGAGCTTTTGGATGTTTCAATTTTTTCAGCAACTTGTCGCCATAAAACATCAAATCTTTAATTGTTTCCTTTAACTTCTTCAATTTCACTTGCATATAATATAAATATAATACTAAATTCTCCGTTAACATGGCATACAACATAATCAAACCTAAATAGTGTGCTACTCCGAGTAGTTGTATTTCTTCTTTAGTACGTTGTAAGTTAATACAGAGAGAATAAAAATTAGGCAATAAAATAAGCAAAGCTAGAGATTTATTATAAATTTTTTCTAGAATCTTGAAGATTTTCATTTGATTACTCTCTTCTAACTGAATATTAGTTAGCCCCATCAATCGCCACAGAATTAAAAGCAGTCTGTATTCAACGCATACCATTTCTTTATACTTCATTATTCTTTGTGACTTTTTATTCAAAAATGATTTACGTGAGGTGTTGTTACCTCAGACTAAATAAAATTTTCGTTGACATGAGCATTTATGGAATAATACCTAATCCAAATTGTATACTCACAATAATAATAATCAGTGTAATGGTTTCTGGAAGATAAAAAATGTATTTAATGCTCGTATTCTCAGACTAATTGTGTCAACATAGTTACGTAATCAACAATCGCCTTCTAGTGTTCGCATTTACGTAATAATTATTTTCGAGCTATAACCGTGACCGATTTCTTGGTTTCTTTATCACAAGTTCTGTAAAGGAGAATTTCTAGGTTGCAGTTAACGATCCCAAGTAAAGTGACCTAAGAAGGGAGCCCTAAATGACTTGAATGAAAAAGAAATAATCAAAATTCTATATCGCAATCCTGGCCACGGCACCAAAATTTAGTACCTAACTCAAAGACAAATAACGATACCTTAATAATTGAATATCTGAAAAAGAACGCTTCATGTTTGAAAACTGAACTCCTCTGTCATGAACGTCTAGATTTTACTTGAGCTTATCCCTCTCTCGTTATCTTTGAACGTCTACCAATTTTACATATTTAAAGGGGTTTAAAAAGGGGTTAAAAAGAGATAATTTGGAAGTTTCATCCTATTCACTTGAACTTTGTAATTTTTGGATGAAATTAAAAGACTTTCATATTAAATTTAATATGTTAAAAGCGCTGAAGAATAGAATAATGCCCAATTTTTTTCCATAGGATGAAAATAAGAGATGGCATTTTGTTCGAATTGAAATTGAAAACGAGATACTTTCGAAGAGTATTTCCTATAAGAATCGAAGAAAATGTGATCTAGTCTTAAGCCATTGTTGCGTTTTTCTTCTTTTATTAGCTTTTCTTCCAATATATGAGGAATATATTGGAGGAATATTCTTTAAAATTGAGGAAAATATTTTATTTAATTTTGAACGTTACTGTTCTGGTAAATATGAATGGTGCTAAGAATATCAATACGAATGATCCTATTTGCATCATGATATTATACACTTGGTTTCTATCCTCATCGTTATATAGGCCGTTATATAGACCCGTAATACCTACAAGTGTTACTGGACCAAGGAGCATTTGTTGCAGCGAGAGGTAACGATGCCAGTAACCTACATAAGACGAAGACAGACAACAGAGGGCTTTAGAAGTCTGAGCCATGGGCGAAGCGAGAGCAAGGTAAGGTTGTCAAGTGAGGTTATTTGTCATAGGTAGTTCAGGGAATATCTGAAATTTATTGGAACTCTGCCTAGGAACGGAGTAAGTCTGGGAATCGGTCCGCATAGAAGGTCATTTTTGAGGATTTTGTTCTTTCCTTTCGTTCCTTTCTAAGATGCTGTTGTAGTAGCATGGTTGTATTAATTAATACCTTTTGTTCAATTAATGGTATTTAGTAAATACATATATGTATGTAGAGTTGGTTCTTTATTGTTCGATCGCGATTAAATAATCGTATCCCTTAGCTGAAGAAGTTGGCGAGGAGAAGTAAAAAAAAAAAACTGGAGGTCAACTCCTGGTTGGTCCACATCGGCCGCCGTTGAAATGTATGGAACCCGGTTATATCTTATCTAATCGCCAAGATTTTAACAGATCTTACTTGACGTTATCCCACACTCAACGCCTTTGAAAGTTTGTATTTAAACTATATTTAAAGGGATTAAAAAACGGATAATTTGGAATTTTCATTCTAGAGTAGAGGAAATAGTGAATAAGAATTGTATTGACTTGTGTATTTTTGGATAAAGCTATATGTAATTCATATTAAACTTCATTTCTAAAATAGTTAATTATAATATTTCTACCATTCCTTAGTATTTCTTAAAAGTGTTCGAGCTTAGAATCATGTCAATTTTTATCTAGGGGTGGAAATAAAGAATGAAATTTAGATTGAATTGGAATTGAGAAACTACGAGATATGAGTAGAGGAAAACTGGAATTAAAAACTTCATATTTCCCTTGAGTAAATTACAAAAAAAAATAAAAGAATATGTAGAAAATGGAAAAGCTACGCCCGAGCTAAACCACGATGACATGAGTATTATCTTAACGTGGAAGTTCTAAGTATTTGTAACTAAAAGTAACTCACCTGTTCTGTGTATTGGGTCGTAAAGTGAACAACACACAGACCCATGCATATATGGGAGAGGAACCAAAGTAATGTTGAAATCCAAAGAATAATATAAGAGCTTCCCAAAACGTTTGAAGTAGTACATGTCTGGACTATCATGTGTTCGATAAATCCTAGGGCTGAATAAAAGACACCAACACAATTAATTAAAATTAATTCTTGGAAGGTTTTAAACGCTTGTTCTGAGAAATCTTGCAAGGTATGACAAGCGTCAGTTAATTCCAGCTGTATGTTATTTGTAATTATCTTGCTAGTTGTTGATACTTCAGCAACTCTGAAGAATGAGATTATCTGATAGGAGATCCAGAAGTACATTAGGACGAGATTAATTGTGATAAAATAATTCAGTAACATGGACAGAGAAAATAATATTGCCGAATATGACTGCAGCAGGTAATATATTCCAAAGATTGCTTGAAAAAAATAATAGAAAACGCAAAACATTAAAACATTCCTTATTATCCTCGATGATCTTGATAAAATATACCGAGCTTTTGGATGCTTCAATTTTTTCAGCATTGTTTCACCATAAAGATTCAAAGCTTTAATTGTTCCCCTTAACTTCTTCGATTTCGCTTGCATAAAGTATAAGCGTAATACTAAATTCTCCGTCAACATGGCAATCAAGATGATCAAAGCTAAATAGTGTATTACTGTGAATTGTTCTATTTCTTCTTTAGTAAATTGTAAGTTAATATACAGCGAATAACAATTAGGCAATAGCGTAAGTAAAGCTAGACATTTCTCATAAATTTTTTCTAGAATCTTCAAGATTTTTAATTGATTATTCTCATCTAACTGAAAATTAATTAGACCGATCAATCGCCACAGAATTAAAAGCAGCCTGTATTCAATGGATACCATTTCTTTATACTTCATTATTCTTCTTAATTTTTTATGAATAATGGTTTAGGTGATGTTTTACCACTTCAGACTAAATAATATTTCCATCGACATGAGTATTTATGGAATAATATCTAATGAAAATTGTACTCACGATGATAGTAATGATTATTGTAATGGTTTCTCAAGGATTAAAAATGTTTTACATGTTTGTATAAATAATAAGCTGTCAATAATAGACAGTATCATAATGTTCGTATTCCCGGACTAATTTTGTCAACTTAAATACATAATCAAAACCGCCATCTAATGTTCACCCTTCACATTTACATAATTATTTTAGAGCTATAACCACAGTCGATTTCTTGATATCTTGTAGTGGGGTGATGCGAGAAATTAAAGATATGATATTTATTGAACGTTAAGGTATTTAAGGTAAAAGAGAGATGATAAAATATCGGTGCAAGATAATAGACAATAAAACTCTTAAAAGACACGATTCTTTTCTTTCTCACACTTACACCAAAATAGAGAGTTCAAATTAGGCGCCAAATTCCTGCACTAATGTGAACCTCTTTCTCCTACATAAAGAGTGGTAACTTAAATAGAGATAAAGGTAATAGAATGGGATGCCAGATGCATTATTTAATTTAGCATTTTGATGTTTCCTGAACGTTATCCTAAGCTATAAGAAAGTATCAAACAATTCGGTTATGATTTTAATTGTTTCTATTTTCTTTAGACTACTTTAGTCGAGATTACCATTATGTTGAAAAAGCCTTGTATCCTTGAAAATTATATTTACATTGATATGTACAATAAAAGAACAAAAAAAAACAGTCTAATTTATCAGACTCTAGTCACAGAATAGATACAATCAGAAGCTAAACTCGCCGGCGGCGCCTTTAATCTTTTAGAGACAAGCCACACCTCTAGCGGCCATTGCTTCAGAGTAGAAAGGCCCGCCACAGAGTAGATAAAATTCTATTCTGTGGGCCCGCATTCAAAACTAATGAAAGCTCATCTCAAATCATGGCGGATCTCTATGCGCCGAGTAGATGCGCGAACTCGGTATTTTTATTAAAGTTTATATTCTGATTGTACCTATTCTGTGCTCCAGCTGAGTTAACTCTTCCGTCGCTTCACAAAATTTGCGACATTAAAATATAACAAGGCAATTTTATTATTGCGAAACAATATTTTTACGAACGAAACAATATAATTTACGAATTTCACTTCTATAAATCGATACGGAAATTGTGTACAGTAACTGACATTTCCAAAAAAGTAATTGCAGAGAAGTGGCAAGCAGAAACTTACGTTGAGAGAAAAATTTTCCGCTTGCCGCTTCTCCGAAATTGCTTTTTTGGTACTGTCAGTTACTGTACACAATTTCCATACCAATGTACAGGTGAAATGTCTTTCAATAACTGGAACCAAAATCTGATGTTGAGAGAAATTTAAGTTTGATGATGCTCGTTAACTCGCCGGCTTTTTCTATAATATTATTCTTCTATAATAAGTAAATTTGACGTACTTACAGGATTTTCGGTGGGAAAAATCGACGTCTGCATAAGGTTACCTTCTACTTTGAGCTGATTTATGGGTCGGAACCTTTTATCACTAGGCAGTTTGCTTTTCCCAAAAGGTCACGAATTGTTTCGCCTAGACTGGAGACGGTTGTGTAACAGGCTGTCTCATTTAAATAACAAAACACCCAAGGTACATAGGTAGTTACATAGGTTCTTATTTGGGTCACGTCTAGTTATTATTATTAATTGTGTCCTTTAAATGACGAAAGACCGTGTACGTAGGCACATAAGCACACAAGCATAGGTACGTATAGATACTAATTTGAGTCACGACCTATTATTATTATGAATATTTTAGAAAAACACACCTACTGTCTTTGTTCGAGTAATATAAACCGCTTTAATCAAAGAGGCTTTTCACTCCAAGAGATTTATAGAGTAAAATCCGAAAAGCTTACAGGTGTAGGTAGGAAGCGTCCATAATGGCCCATGTCGCGATTTTTATAATTCACACATTAATTAAACGCGGATGTTCGCTTTCTGTTTCGTCGCGTTGTTCAGACAACTCGGGCTCGTTAAATAAACAAAACACTTTATGTTCTAAAATCCATGGGTTATTGAATAGCGTTTTGGTTTTTGCAATAGAGTCAGTGGCGTAAAAAATAGGGAGAGAAAAGTGGAGCCAACTCCGAATATTAGATTAGTGACATTTACTGAGAAAACTTAAAATATTTCAAAAACTTTACGTCGTATGAAAAAAAAAATTAAACGATACTTTTTGTTTTACAAGGTATGGGAAATTTATTAAAGGTTTTGTAATTGCAATAAAGTCAGTGGCGTAAAAGATAGGCATTGAAAAGGAGCTCCAACCCTGAATATCTACGCCACTAGAAGACGATCTTTATTTGTTTATTGTTCATGCTAATTTTCATCAAATTCGGCTCATATTTACACGAGTTATAACCAAAAACTCATATTTTTTTTCAAACTTTGACACCCTGTACATTTTAAACGAAACGTCATTTTGAGCAGAAATTTGTTTTTTCAACTTACATTTATGGGATAACTTTTAATTTGGACCCATATCTCTGAAACACCCCCCATAAATCGAAGAAACTGTGATCTAATCTCAAGTCTCAAGTCATAAGTGTCGAATATAAAGTCCAAACATCCAATTTTCATCTCATAGGTGCGTAAAGAGGGATGTGAGTAGACAAAAATTGGAATTCAAAACTTTGTTTGTAGGGGTGGCGTGAGAGAAAATAAGAAAACTGTCTTTCCAGATTGAAACTTCACCCCTTTTACTAGAAGGGTTGCTTGAATATGAAAGATAGCTCTATTTACAGGTGAAGTTTTCGTGGTTCAAAATAAATTTACCAAATGGATGGTACTTGTAGGAGATTTCATGATATAAAATAAATACCATATTGGTAGTAGTTAATGATGCTTGGTGGGATGGTGACGTCACGGGAACATTTGTATTAATTAATTTTATAAGGTTAAAAAATTTCACGGCTTCCGTTGTTTTATTTAATCAAGGCCAGGAAGATGGATTAAATCGAAAGTGATTAATTTCCGGGATCATTTTGTTTTACTCGCGTGTTTCGATCCGATAGTTGGAAAATTCCGTTACTGAGTATCGAGCGACAGCGTTATGGCAGCCTTCCGCAAATTGGTATCTTGTTAAAGCCGCAAATTCCCGAAACGAAGAAATTCTCGTTGGCCCTTCGGTCTCGGACGCGAATGTGGTTAAGATAATTTAGTACAAACGATTTAGTTTTTAGTTATGAAAATAAGAGTTTAGATAAAAGGTAGAATTCAGATAATGTGCAGGAGAGGCTTCCCGTGCTCGTTCACCGGCTTTCTTCCGCTCGCCTCTTGCTTCTGTCTGTCGATGCTTTCTGTTTCTGCTCTACCGCGGGTTGCTCGGCTAACTGTGATGAAAAAATGCATAACGTGGAATTTCTAACTAATTATTAGTGACCAACAAATAGCAACTCACCTGTTCTACGCATTGGGTAGTACAGTAAACAACACATAGACCCATGCATATGTGGGATAGGTACCAAAGAAATGTTGAAATCGAAAGAGCAATATAAGATCTTCCAAAAACATTTGAAGTAGCATGAGCCGCAACAATCATATGTGCGATAATCCCTAAAGCTGAATAAAAGGTACCAATACAATTTATTAAAATCAATTCTTGAAAAGTATTAAACGATTGGTCTGAAAAATCTTGCAAGGTGTTTGAAGCTTCAGTTAATTCCAATTGTATGTTAGTATTAATAATTATTGTCTTTTCAATTGCCAATATTTCAGCAACTCTGAAGAATGAAATTATCTGATAGGAGATCCATAAGTACATTAGGACGAGACTGATTGTGATAAAATAATGCACTAACATTGACAGAGAAAATAATTTAACCGAATATGACTGCAGCGTAATATAATTGTAATATAATTGAAAAGTTGCTTGGAGGAAATAATAAGACACGCAAATTATTGAAACTTTTCTCATTACCATCGATGACCTTGATAAAATATAACGAGCTTTTGGAAGCTTCAATTTTTTCAGCAACTTTTCGCCATAAAACATCAAATCTTTAATTGTTTCCTTTAACTTCGTCGATTTCACTTGCATAAAATATAAATATAATACTAAATTCTCCGTTAACATGGCATACAACATAATCAAACCTAAATAGTGTGCTACTGCGATTAGTTGTATTTTTTCTTTAGTAAGTTGTAAGTTAATACACAGCGAATAAAAATTAGGAAATAAAATGAGCAAAGCTAGAGATTTATTATAAATTTTTTCTAGAATCTTGAAGATTTTCATTTGATTATCATCATCTAACTGAATCATAGTTAGACCGATCAATCGCCACAAAATTAAAAGCAGTCTGTATTCAACGGATACCATTTCTTTATACTTCATCATTATTCTTTGTGACTTTTTATTCAAAAATGATTTACGTGAGGTGTTGTTACCTTAGACTAAATAAAATTTTCGTTGACATGAGCATATATAGAATATCTCATTCAAATTGTAGGTACTCATAATAATAATAATCATTGTAATGGTTTCTCGAGGATTAAAAATGTATTTAGTGCTTGTATTCCCAATGTTCGTATTCTCAGATTAATTTTGTCAAATTACTTAATTACATAATCAATAATAGCCATTTAGTTTACGTAATTATCTTGGAGCAACAGCTGTGGCCGATTCCTTGATATCTTGAAAATGTTTCAGTGTAACTACCCTATTTAAATTGATCCAAGTGGAAGCCTAAGTGATTTTATTTAAAAAGAAGAACAAGTAGTCAAAATTCTGTAAAGCAACTATCTTGGTCACGGCACCAAAATTCTGTGATGTAACGTACTTAACTCAAAGACTCAAGACGAAGCTCCGATTGAACGTCCGTGAAACGAAGAACATTTCACGTCTGAAATCTCAACTTCTGTCATGAAAGTCTAGATTTCATTTGAACTAATCTCGCCCTTAATGCCTTTGAACGTCTACCAATGTTACATATTGAAAGGGGTTTAAAAAAATAGTATATTACACACCAAGTGTTGAAAGTGACATTTTTCGCACGAGTTGCAAACAGCTCGTGTGTAACTTTTTCCGCAAGTATGAAATTGTCTTTCAACTCGGGATATTGTACTATACTTTATCTACTCCCGATAGCATATAGGAACAAATGATTTTTATGATTCAATGCGCACCCATTTTACTACCTAACTTTAGCACCTAACTTTTCATTTTTTACGAAGTATTATCTGAATTAGATAATTTACTAAGAATCTTTTTTCTAACCTAATAAACCTATGCACACATATGCACTTTTTCAATCTGCGTATATAAGACGTGAGTAAAACGGTGGGTACAGTCACCGGCTGAGACTGCAAGAAAGGTGTGTGGATATGGCTAACACAACACATCCGAGTGACTTCCGTGGCCTAGTGGTTCTCCGCTGGCTCACGAAGCCATAGATCGCGGGTTCGAAACTCACCTCGGCCCGCTTTACTTTTCAGATTCATTTTCGAATGTCTGTGAAAAGTAAAACAAGCGATCGAACGTTTAAATGACAAATATTATAATTTAAAGTGTGTGTGGCTAAAGAGTTCGTCTCAAAGCCAAATTACCAGAGTGGAGCGACTATGGCTTACCTACACAGTTAAGACCGATGCTCCCTCTTTTAAAAAAAAAAAAAAAAAAAAAAAAACAACACATCCGTTATTCAAACCAATAACACGACGCACTGAACTAGTAAAGAGAACTGGGAATGTCTGAACAACAAGAAAGATTTATTAGATGTTTCACACTGGCACTATAGTCCTTCCCGATGTTTTGTAACCATAACTAAATTTATAATTATGATTTCTGTTTGGAATTTTGATAAATTTCAGGAACTATGATGCAATTTAATGTAAATTATTGAACAAATACATAATATTGCTCATTTCGATAATAACAGGTTTGTGAATGTTATGCCTTATCTCTCATTAGACTTCTCTGGTTTATAAGGTGATTTATAAGACCCCGTGTTGTAATAAAAAAAATACAACACTGTCTTGATTCCCATTACATAACAGGTATGTACAAAGGCTCACTTTCAGGCTATGCAAGTTGTTTTGTAATTGTCAACTTTCATATAAGGGAGTAGATAACGATATCTTGGAATGTTGATCTTAGAGTGAATGAGAATAAGGTTGACTTAAGATTTTATATTTTTTGATAAAAACAATAGAAATTCATGTAGCCTTCATTTATTAAAAACATCGAAGAATAGAATCATGTCCAATTTTTTTCTAGGGAGTGAAAATAATGCAATGAATTTTAGGTGAATTGGAATTTAAAAAAAGCAAGATACTTTCCAAGAGTATGTTCTATGAAAATCGAAGAAATTGTGATCTAGTCTCAAGCCATAAGGGTTGAAAAAGTCTAAACATCGAATTTTCGTCTCATGGATGCGAAGACAGAGATGTTAGTGGAGAAAAATTGGAATTCAAACCTGCACTTTTCTCTTGAGCATACCTTACAGAGGAAATATTAAAAAAAAAACATACCTAGCAATAACTCACCTGTTCTATGTATTCAGTAGTGTAGTAAATAACACACAGCCCCATACATATATGGGATAGGAACCAAAAAAATGTTAAAATCGTCAATGCAATGACAGAGTTTTCCATATCGCCTGAAGAAGAATCTATCTTGACTATCATGTTTTCGACACTTCCCAGAGCTTTATAAAAGGTACCAATACAAAATATCAATATCAATTCTTGAAAAGTATTAAAGGTTTTGTATGAGAAATCTTGCAAGGTGTTTGAAGCTTCAGCTAATTCCAACTGCATGTTAGTATTCATAATTGTCTTGCTGTCGGCCAATATTTTTGCAACTCTGAAGAATGAGACTATCTGACCGGAGATCCAAAAATACATTAAGAAGAGATTGATGGTTACAATATAGTTCAGTGAGATTGTTATAGATAATATAAATCCTGTGTATGGTTTTAGGTAATATATTTCAATGATCGCGTGAAGAAAATAATACGAGACGCTGAAAATTAAAACTCTTCTTATATTACTCGATGATCTTAATAAAATGTAACGAGCTTTTGGTTCTTTCAATTTTCTCAGCAATTTTTCACCATACAACAATAAATCTTCAATAATTTCCTTTAACTTCTTTGATTTCACTTGCATAAAGTAGAAACGCAATACTAAATTCTCCGCTGACATCGCAATCGACATAATTATAAATAAATAAAATAATACTGACCATAAGTCCGCTTGTCCACGAGTAAAGTGTATTTCAATAGATAGCAGTGTATAAAAATTTGGGAATAACGAAAGTGATACTATGAATATATCATACACTTTTTCTAAAATAGATAAAAATTTTATTTGATTTTTCTGATCAATTTGAATGTTAGTTAGACCCGTCAATCGCCACGTAATTAACAATATTATGTATTCAATCGAGACCAATGCTTTATACGTCATTGTCTTTGATATCTTGATATTTCCTTTGACCATGTGCAGATATCAATACTCACTATATGCAGGCGTATCGATAGTTCAGACTAACTTGAATCACTAATACCAAATAAAATTTTCCATTCCTAATAAGAGTATAATTAATAGAATAATTCCCAATGCAATATGCACTTATAATAATAATAATCATTGTAATGGAATATCGAGGATTAGAATGCATTTGATGTTCATATCATTAATCATCGAACAATAATGAACAGCGCAAGTAGTCATTCAATGTGACAAAGTGATAGAAAAAAAATTGTTGTGAACGAAATTGCGTAACGTTGAACTCATTAACTAATCAAGTTAGCATGTGTAATAAATGAAGTCCCGAAAATTACTTAAATTTAAGATAATTTCATAATTAAGTCCTTCATGTAATAAAGCAGGTTTAGTTCTTTCATTTATCGAGTTGTAAATTATGAAACAAATTGAATAATAATAAATTATTATATCAATTACAGCAATCCGATTGTTGAAAAACAATAATGCTTTCTGAACGACACATTTACTCTAATAGTCATGGTCATGGTCATTTCAATGGAAACATCGATGTCTCTGTCTTCACCATACTATTAGAGTAAATGTGTCGTTCAGAAAGCATTAGAGTTGTAAATTCATTTTTATTTAAATTTCCACCGGCCGACCAGATTAATTTAAAATTTTATTTTTGGTGTCTTGATGGCGCCAGGATAAGCCCTGGCCACAAATAATGTGACTTAAATCAGGCGAAAGAGAATTAGATTAACATGTTTTGAGGTGCCTTAGAGTCATTGGGAGACTCTTCTTGAAAGAACTGAATTTGAAATATTTTAACACGCAGTTATCCTTAGACCGAGCGTGGTTTTGGACATCAGTCTTACTGAGTCAGCTCTCTCACTGAGTTGGTACATTTCCATGCAATTATTGTAAATAAACAGAATTTTTATAGTGGTTTTTAATTTTAAACTAAGCAATAAAAAAATTATCACCTATTTCGCATGACCGTACTTTCCCAAATTATAGACGGTATTTATTGCAATGTGTAATGTAACGTTATTTTTAAGTATTCCTTTTATTAATCTACCTGGGAATTGTAGGCAAGTATATCTCCCGTAGATTGAAATGGGCGGTATCACGTATCGGCCGCGTGTTTCTGCGCCCAAGAATGTACTATGCTAGATAGGAACGCTCTGCAAGTCAGACGTCATGTCAGTAGCTTTTTAGAGACATATGCGATCCCCCCGTGAAATTTTCTTGCGTAACGGTAGAAAAATAGCTCCGTGTTAAATTTTATTGTTGAATAAGAGAAAAAATAAGAGATACAATTTACTTGAGGAGTTTTATCGAAATACTTTAAAAATATATTACGGATATAAAAATAATAAAGTAAGAAGAGATATGTAGGTAGGTATCGAATTATCCTTATTAAGGGTTTTAAATCGTAAATATGATAGAGGTACAAAAATAGGGGTTGCTGTTTGTATTGGCTCCGAAATGAAGACCCAATAATCTTCAAAAAATATTTTATATAAATATTTGCAGATTGAAAACAGGGTTAAAATTTAATTCTGAAGTTCAATTTTCAAAGCTATTTTGCATGAAAATGGAATATTCGTATTGAATTTTCCTGGTTCTGTTGTAGGTAGTGCAGTTCGGGGAAATTATTTTAACTATATTATCTGGGGGGCTCTTCTCGAGTTCGTGGGAATGGAACAATTACCGGAGATCGTTCCCATTCACAATGCAAACTTGACATGGGGATGTTTGAACAGGTGGATGTCTTATTTTTGGCACATCTGGTTATAGGCGTATGTAGCAAGTGGAAGCAAAGTTTGAAAAAAGGAACAAAATATTAACGGGACTAGAGAACGAGGAATCCTATTTTAGTTAGTGGGTATTAAAAACATATTTCGGTTCTAAGAAGTTGTAAATTTTAGTATTTGGTATCATTTTTAACTAGATATCTTATACAGTTTTTGAAAATCTGCCTAATAAGAATCTGAAAAAAATAGGAAAACTTCAGGCGTTGCTGAAATGTCATGAAAAAAACTGAAAAATCAAAATTTCCTATTTGTGGCCATATCTTTTTCAATATCAAAAAATTAATAAATTATTTTTGTAGGTTCACATAAGTCATCAAGAGCTATCCAAATGACATTACAAAAATTTTCTAAGCCGACTAGATCCTGCAGAATTTTCATAGCCAACTTTTATTTTTATAATGTCTGCCATATTGTTTGCCATAACATTAGAAAAAAACTAAAACAAACAATTTAAAATTACGTCAATATGGAGTAATATTACTTACGTTATAGTTATGAGTTTTTAATTTTTCTATGGTATTTGGTATAAAAAATTGCATTTTTCTCTTAAAAAAAGTAAAAGTAAATTTAATTTTTTTCTGAATTTCATTCATTTTTTATTTCTTCGATTTTTTAATGATAAATGACATGAAAACACAATATGGCGGCCATAAGAGAAACAAAAGTTGACTGAATACTTTGGAATCTAGTCGGCTTTGAATATTTTTGAAATTAAGATGGATAGCCCTTGACGATTTATGTAAGCCTACAAAAAATAATTTATTAATTTACAATAATAAGAAAAAATATAGCTGAAATAAGAAATTTATTTTTTTCAATTTTGTCACGATTTTTCAGCAACGCCTGAAGTTTTCCTTTCTTTTCTTTAGATTCTTATTAAGCCATCAAACTGTGCAACTTTTCTCAAATTTAACCCACCTCGTATCTCTTACCGTTCCCAATATCCCAACGTTATCCCTTCCTCAGAAGTTTCAAATAAGCTGACTTAATAATAAATTGTGTAAATATTTACATTGACAGTCTATAATGCAGGTACCCTAGGTTGACCGGTTTTAATGTGAGCTCTCACGTGGGAATCGACTCCCACGAACTCGAGAATAGCCCCCCAGACAGGAAATTGTTATACCAAATCAATTTTTTATTGATTAATACTTATATCACTAGAACTTTGATAAGTTACTAACATAATTTTGAACTGGTACGAACATTATTCTAAACCCTCTCATGATTGAAGGAAAATTAATCTTGCTATTCAGCTAAGCCACGATTACGCACAAATATTCTAATTGAAACAGTTCTAGTAAGTACATAAATAACTATTGGCTTGTAAGTAACTCACCTGTTCTTTATGTTGGGTCGTACAGTAGATAATACACATACCCAAGCATATTATGTGGGATAGGAACCAAAGAAATGATGAAATCGAGAGAGCAATATAAAAGCTTAGCCTTACACTCGAAGTAGAATACGTCAAATAGATCATGTGTTCGATTTTCCCTAGAGATACACAAAAGGTACCAAAACAGTATACCAAGATCAATACTTGAAATGTGTTCAACGCTTTGTCTGAGAAATCTTGCAAGACCTGAGAAGTTTTAGTTAATTGCAACTGCATGTTATCATTAATTATTATTGTCTTACTGTCTGCTAATATTTCTGCAACTCTAAAGAATGAAATAATTTGATAGGAGATCCAAAAAAACATCAAAAAGAGATTGATGGTTAGAAAAGTATTCAGCAAGATTGACGTGGGTAATAATATTTCAGAGGATGATTGCATATAATACATTTGAAAGATCGCTGCAACTAAATAATATGAGACACAAAATTTTAAAACTCTTCTTACGTTCTTCGATGATCTTAATAAAATGTAACGAGCTTTTGGTTCTTTCAAATTTTTAAGGAGGTCTTCACCATGCAACAATAAATCTTCAATTAATTTCTTTAACTTATTTGATTCCATTAGCACAAAATAGAAATATGTTACAAAATTCTCCGTTAACATTGCAATCGACATAATTATATATAAATAAAATAATACTGACCATAAATCTGCTTTTTCACGAGTAAAATATGTTTTAATAGACAGCAGTGCGTAAAAAGTAGGGAATAAAGTAAGTACGGCCATGAACTTATTATACATTTTTTCTAGAAATGATATAAATTTTATTTGATTTTTCGGATCCATCTGAATGTCAGTTAGACCCATCAATCGCCACGTAATTAACAACAATTTGTATTCAATTGAGACCAATTCTTTATACGTCATGTTCTTTATATCTTGATATTTCCTGTGACTATCAATATCAATATCAATATCCCCTCTATGCAGACGTAAAAGATAGCAAGACTGAATGAAATTTTCCATGTCATGAGAAGTTATAGAATAATGTCCATTGCACTTATAATAATAATAATAATCATTTGATGTTTACATAAAAACCATATCTAATAATAATAAAAGCATAAGCAGTAGACATTCAGACATTCGATACAATAAAATTAAAGTAATAAGAAAAATATTGTTATAGACGAAGTTGTGTTATGGGTAAGTTGAACTTATTACCTAATCATTTAATAGTCAGAATGTGCAATTAAGTCCTGAAAATCGGCTTAAAGCTAGAAATATCTATTCAAAAATAATTCCTCCATTTCATAAAGTTGGTAAAAGAGTTCCATTTGTCTAGGTGTAAATTATTTTTTTCTAATGTAACATACCAGACCCGAGTACCAATTCTTGAATTGAAATTCCTCATGTTAACTACGCAGAAAGAACAGAAAATTTCAAACATAAAGGGTTGTTCTCTCCAACAAAGAGAACACAAAGTGTAAGGCAAACGAAGATCTGTTATCGGGCAGAAGCCGAGAGGTATAAATTGACAGGGGATTGAGTGAAAAACGAACTGATCCTCGAACTCCGTTCCTATCATATGAATATTAGCCTCGACCGCTGGCTATAGCTAAGCTCTGAGACTTTTCATATTTTTCTATCACTTGAATATAAGCCTGGATCGCTAGATATGCTCGGACATTTCAAGATTTACCACCATATGAACATAAGCCTTGACCGCTAGAAAAAGATAAGCTCGAACTGTTTAGAATTGCCTTTCACCTGAAGTGAACCTCCAACAAATATAAGTCGGGACCGTTATAACATAACACTAGCTAAGCCTGGACTTTTTGTTGATCCTCCAATGCTACAAGATTAGCTGTATTTGTCAGACGCACAGACTCTAGTTGAGTTGCTTGTCAAATTGCCCTGTCAAAGAATAATCACCACCAGCATCTTCACGTCGTGCCTGTCGATGTGCCGTATAATTTATCTCAATTTTTTACGCCATTCTTTGCTGGTAAAGAATTTATCTTTACATGGACCTTTCTTAAGGTAAAGATTGTAAAGATTGGAAATATTGTAAATAATGTAAAGAATGTAAACAATGCAAAGTTTTGACTTCTACCAATCACATCACTTACATCACATGAATAATTATTATTCAAAGAACAAAACATCAAAACAAAAACAAAACAACATATTATAACATAACTCTGCTATTTTCTTTTATTTACATTATTTTCGTCTTATTTACATTTTTTTGCATTCTTTACGTATTACTTCCTGTGTGGTTGAAGTACCAATCAGGCGCGTCCCAGGTGGCACGGATAGGGAACGGCCTTACAGTGATCAATAGTGAGTAAGGTTAGCAGCGGTGATAGAGCTCGTCGGATTTAAAACTCCAGACTGGCAGCTCAAAAAGCCCTGCCGCCGACCACGTCCCCCAACCTAGTTATAGTGTCGTGACTAAAATTCTGCACAGGGGTTATAACGATGCCGGAGAACGTCCGAAAGTGGACTCTCCGAAAGACCGTAAAACTCTGTTGTTGAGGTAATATATCTCGCGAACAGCGGAATACAGGGGTCTAGGCTTTACCGCCTGGACCAAAAAGAGACAACCTTTAAAAACCTAAATCCTACCGGCGACGAAGGACTAATCCAGGGGAGCTGATGCAGACGTTCTTGGGAAGTTGAGCTTTGACGCTCTCTTGGTAGCTCCCCGAATCCTCCGAAAGGAACGCCCAGAATGTTGCTCTCCTACTTATGACTCTTGAACCGATCCCGAATCTCGCATGTTGCTCGAAATTCAACGCTGGATCTAGGAAGTTACCCTCCCTCCAGCTGATTCACTCCAAGTACGCTCTTCGGGATATCGAAAGAAAATCACAAGCAGCACGTTGCCATGCCTTGCCATGGTTTAATAATAATTGTCCTGACGCGGTGTTTCACTGTTTCCCCTGGCGCTGGCATGTTGCCTCAGCGCCGAGTCACTGATCAAGATTAACTATGTTTGCTGAACGTGGCAGATAGGGTTGCGCATTGTCTCATAACATCGATGTTGATATCGCACGACCCAATATCGATGTCATCGATACATCGAATGAAAAACTTCGATTTTTATTAACATCGATGTTTTGTTACTATTCCATGTGTCATTTGTCGTTAGTACGTCATATATCAACGTCAACAGATTTCTCCTCCAAATGTCAAGTGCTGACTGAGGCGCAATCTATTAATAAAACATTATATCGCTTTGCAAACTGACAATTTGGAAGATAGAAGATAATAGACTAAAATAGAATCCTCCGTCGGGCGTAGAGTCGAAAGCTGCTCGATCGCACGGTCAGTGAGATTCACTGTTCGTCGAGTCGGGAACCCGCCCCATGTAAATAAAATTTTCGAGTTAATCTTTAAAGCGCTATAGAGCCATCACTATCTCAATAAAGAATTATGTTTAATTAATTTATAGTAAATAAGAATGAAATCCTACTTTTTGTTTTGTTTCTGAGGTTTAAAATTATTATTGCATTAATAAATTCATGATTACATGAGTATTCTTAACGGGGGAGATCTAATTATTAGCGACTAGTAACTCACCTGTTGTACATATTGATCGGTACAGTAAATAACACACAGACCCATGCATATGTGGGAGAGAAACCAGAAAAGAGTTAAAACCGTCAAAATAATAAAAGAGGTTGTTCCCATATCGTCTGAAGTAGTCACAATGTGATATGTCACAACTATCATGTTGTCGATAGTACATATAGCTTTATAAAAGGTTGCTATAAAAAATATTAATATCAATTCTTGAAACGTTTCAAATACTTGGTCTGAGAAATCATGCAAGGTATGAGAAACTTCAGTTAACTTCAATTGTATGTTAGTATTAATAATTATTGTCTTGTCGATTGCCAATATTTCAGCAACTCTGAAGAATGAGATTATCTGATAGGAGATCCATAAGTACATCATAAAGAGATTGATGGTTAAAAAACAGTTCAGTGAAAATGATATAGGTAATGATATTCCCCAGTATGACTGCATGTAATATATTTGAGCGATTGTTTCAAGGAAATAATACGAGACGCAAAGTGTTGAAATTTTTTTCATATTTCTCGATGATCTCAATAAAATGTGACGAGCTTGTGGTTCTTTCAATTTTCTTAAAAATTGTCGACCATACAACAATAAGTCTTCAATTATATCCTGCAACTTCTTTGATTTCACTTGTGCAAAATAGAAATATGATGCTAAATTCTCCGCTAACATTGCAAGCAACTTAATTATGGATAAATGATGTAACACAGGAAATAAATTTGATTCCCTTTTATGATAAATCATTTTTATATACAGTGCATAAAAATTGAGCAAAACAGTAAGTAACGCCAAGGATTTATTATACATTATTTTGAGAAAAGCCGAGATTTTTGTTTCATTAATCTGATCCATGTGAATGTTAGTTAGACCCATCAATCTCCATGCAATTAGCAACATTTTGTATTCAATAATCGAGACCATTTCTTTATACTTCATTGCACTTTTACAAAAATTGATATACTTTCAGCAGATGTGTTGATAGCTTTTTTGTTAATAGCTATGATAGATCTGTTAATATGGGACATGAAAATTTCTGGAATCAATGAATTGATTATAGGTAGGTAATTATTGTAATGGAAAATCGACCATAAAATGTTTGTACCAATAATAAACTGACAGTTGACACGATGAGTAATTCACTCTAACAACGTAAAAACCAAGGAGAATGAACTAGGTCGTTTTTTACTGATGCAGCGAGTTTAACCACTGGTTTGAAGCGTATTAAAGGATGACGTCACTAGTTTGATGTTCAGGAAAATAAATGTTTTCAAACCGCTGTCATCAGTCATGTCATATCTATAAGTTTTCAAATTCAAAGATTCAAACCAAGCCAAGTACATAACCTAACAATAAAATTAAATGTCAAAGACTCAGGAGGTTGAGGATGCCACATGCCCCTTTTCAATTTTAATTTAGAAATATTCTGATATTGCTTCTTTGGTTGGCGTACTCTGGACATTCTACAATGTTCTAGATTCAAAGCCACACTTAAGTATAACACCGTTGATTAGTTCGTTCCCACAGCATTCCACATTCATATTATAGAACATTTTGCATTGGTATGATTTGTTGTTGTTGGAAGTCATCATCTGCATTTTTCTTAAAATATTTAAAATGAGGGGATAATATACCGCCATCCCGAAGAATAATATTTGAGTTATAATAATTACCTACTATTAATACATAACAGTTATTAAAAAGCCTACCTACCTTAGATAAGGATCTTGACGAGACTTATCATTTTTATGTCGCCTACGGAATGAACGTACATCGTAATTTGTAAACAAAAGTAACTTTAATATATTTGGGTTAGCTCTCCATGCTGAGCTGTCAAACCCTTCAAAATGTCATCAAAACGCTACTAACCGGCCTCGAAGATTGGTTCAAACCATAATCAAACTGCTTTAAGCGTTTTAGTTCGTGACGTCATTGTTTTATCACAAAAATGCAACGTTTAAAACCAGAACGCAGCTGGTTAAACACGCTGCATCAGTAAAAAACGACCCTTATTACATGAAAGGGGTTATTTAATGAATAAATTATAGCATTCACGCTTGCCATGGATAAATTACTATAATAATAAACAACAATAATAATAACATTCAAAAGTTAAACATCAATCGTAAGTGAAATGTTACGTATTAAAAATCACAAATTTTAATTTAATTCAAGTTTTTCGTATCAAGCACCTAGCAGAAGCAGAAAGGTTGCCAGAAGTAAACGTGAGAGCGTGAACTATCGTGAGAAGAGAAGCAATGGTTCCCCACATTTCTAATGCCACACGTCGTTCGGCTAGCTCAAGTGTCTCTCGCTCTTCAACGTCGTCAATTCCTTCTTGTTCAGCCTGCGGAAGCTTGAACCACGCTAGGCCATTACGAGTTCCTCCAAGTCCCATTTGGCCTCTGTAACGCTTCTTCGATTTTAATATTTTCAGTCCGCTTCGATTTAACAATCTCATCCCATACCTAGATGATTTCTGTCGATCATTCAGCATCACTAGTGTTCCAAATGGTATCAAGCACTGAACGCCTGCAGAGCTGACGTTTGTTTCTAAAAAATGCAAACATCTGAGACCGTTTCCATCCCATAAATCCCGATCCTCTCGACGTCTCTGACTCTCGAGCTTGACCGGCATCCCGTCTGGAAGCCAACTGTATCCATCAGATCACACCTTCAATAATGCTAGACGTGGTAAGGCTAAATCCTTTCACGTGGGTGACGTGGTCGTTCTATCTAATAGCAGAAAATTGTTACTAAAACATCGAATTCCCTGCAAAATTACAGAAATATTACCACAAGACCGTTATAGCATCAAGGAACATCTCCACAGTTCCCGAGTTCATTATCCCTACGCTGAGGTCGTGAGTACTGAACATCTCAAACCATTTAGTCTCTTGTCAACAAATATGAGATCGGTAACCAGTGGCATAAATCTCATCAACATCTCATAACCGCATCGAAATCCATTCGCAAAAATACATCTCCTCAAAATCGCATCAAAGCTCATCAAAATCTCATCAAACTCTCATATTATAATATCTCATTCAAATCAGCTGTCAGTGGTCTTAAATCAAATAAAATCAGCCGTAAGTGGCTTACATCAAATCAACTCAGCCGTCAGTGGCTCAACACAATCAATCAAAACAGCTGTCAGTGGCTCACATCAAATCAATCAAGTCAGCCGTCAGTGGCTCCAATCAAATCAAATCAGCCATCAGTGGCTCACATAAAATCAACTAAGCCGTTAGTGGCTCAAATCAAATCAGCCGTCAATGGTTCAAATAAAATCAAGTCAGCATCATAGGCTCACGTTTATCTTTCAGGTTCGTAGCTCAAAGGCAAGTTACCGCTTCCTCCTGACGGACCATTCTTCTGCTCGTCTTCTTGAACCACTTCGTCTCGTTCGAGAACGAACGCCTTTTCAGGGTAGCTAAGTATGGAGGTTCCTCTAGTTTCTAGAAGTGTAGAGGCTCGTCTAAGCGACCCCGCTAATCAGGGGAATCACCCGGAGCTGACAAAACGATTAGTCGTACCTGAAACTGGCGTCGAGGATCGAGGCGAGCGACGTTAGTCAATAATCTATCGATTCTTTGCTGGTAGATCCGATCCACCGCTTGTAGATCCAATCCACCGAGATCAACTTATGTAGTTGATCTCACCAACTCTCAAATAGTGAGAGTACACACAATTATTGAACTAATGATTTTTAAACAGAATTTTGTATAAAAAAAATTATTGCGAAATTAAACCTTACTTACCTCTTGTCCAAATTGATTGATACAGTAAATAGTATTAGCGACCATGATTAATTGCCACAAGTGCCATAATGTGGATGAAACGGACAAATATATAATGACGTGCAATCGGATATTATTTAATTCTAACATAGAAAACCATATCATATATCCAACATTTCCAAGAGATGTATAAAAGAAACCAGTGCCATTAATTAAAATCAGTTCATGGTATATCTTGAAAAATCTCATTGACATATCTTGCATTTCTTTGACAATTTTAAATATATCCAAATCCTCATTACCTGCGCGTTCCGAAGCGCTTTCTAGGAGGCTTCCTAAAGCCTTGTAGTGTGAAATTATTTGAGAAGAGAGCCAATAACTCATAATGTATAAGCTAATTTTTATAAATAAATTCAAGAAACAACTGAGAGTGTACATGATCCCTGCAATTGTCACTAAGAATAAATGCAGAAGCGTCAGAGCAAGTACGGTGAAAAAATATGCATAACACACTCTCCTGATTTGCCTAATTGATCCTTGAATTTGAATACGAGTTTTTGGGTCGTAAAATAACGTCTCCCCCAACGAGATCAAATTTTCAATCAGTTTCTGTAATCGTGACGATTTTACTTGAACGAAATAAAGAAGAGCTGTAGAATTTTCTATGAGCTGAAGTATGAACATAAATATAGTTAAATAATACGCCACGGGGTTGATATATCCAGTGTCGGTATGAAAAAACTGTTCCTCGTGAGGAGAAATTACGTAACAGGTCGCAAATATAATGAATAACGCAAGAGCTTTGTTGTAAATTTTTTCAAGGAGCGCTTGGAAACGTCTCGATTTTTCTTTCATAAAATTGTAAAGTCCGATAAGTCTCCAGACAAGTACCAAAATCCTGTACTCGCGAAATATTAAATTTCGATAGGTCATCATTATGTTTCAAAATTTCAGATTCGTACCCACCCTCTACTGTTATAACAATAGTCCACGTTTCAGAACAAACCACTCTGTTTGACACAATCTGATTACTACACTAATAATGATTGTATTATCTATAATTGATCAGCTGTCGTTTATAAAGATAATTAACAAGGAATTATTCATAATCAATAAGTATGCAGAGATTCTACGAAGTAAGGGTTGAAAACATACATTTTATGAATTAGATGGGTTTTTTTGAGTAAAATAATAATTGTATATTGACTTACTGTTATTAGTTATTAGACGTGTTTACCATATTTTCAATTAAGTAAAACGGACGAGTTGGTAATCACCAAATCGACCGACTACTAACACGTCAAGAATTATATAAATTATAGCGACTGTTGACTTACAGATGAACCCAAATGTCGAAGAAACTGAATTAATCGTGTTCAATGTAATATTGAAATTACAACACCAGGTGTAATAACACCTCTGAAAACTTAGCGGCTTTAGAATCAAAAAGATTCTTTGATCGGACTCTTTCGTATCGATCGCAGACAGGATGACGGCCCCAAAAACTTTCGGGCGAGAAAATTTTAAAGCCCCACCAACACGAGGTCGACTACAAAAGAAAGGAGTATTGATTTCGCAGGAACTCTCTCCTGCCTCCAATTGAAGCGAATTGAACTCCAACCGAGCTCATCCGCTTTTAAGCCTACAAGACAAGATACCTAAAGTCAGACTACTGGCGATTGGGTCGCGGGTCAAGGATAAGACCGTCATGCATAAGGTACGATTTGATTGGATGCCCGGCACAAGAGAAAACTCTGAGAGATACTCCGTGTAACACAGAGAAGATGAACGAATTGAGAAGATGCTTGCTCAAGCTGGACATAGATGGCAAATAGTGCAAGTGGTCGATGACTCAAAGACGAGGGCGATTCTGATAGGTTGGGCAACATTTTCCGGAAAGATCGATGAAACGAAAGTCGACACTTGTTTTCAATTGAAATGGCGGTGTGGTAAAGTTGGTGGTGCACGGTGTGAAAGGTGAGCGAAAAAGACTAAGAAATTGAATGTTACCCCTGGGGCGTCCAAGTAACAGGGAGGAGACTTGTAAAGTAGAATTGGACTTGGAGATGATTGTCGATTGATGATTTTGAGAAAAATTAGAGAGACCGATGCTGCTGGTAACGAGTTCACTGGGATCGTCAAAGAGGAGGGTAGACGATCGGTGACGACTGTTAAGAGCATTACGATTGTCTAGGCTCTGGTGCGTTAAATGAAACTCAGCGCTTTGTACTTTCACAAGGCCCTGTAAAGGCGAGGCGCAAATGGCGATATTGAAATTGACCTGTTTGTATCACGGCCAATTTTTCAAGCTCTTATGTCAACGCATTATGGAATGCGATCATCGGTTGTAGGCTTGAGTGCATCCCGGTGCAGAATAGAAAATTTTCGCATGCTACTTCGCAGAGAAAGCAACGCGATGTCGACGTTAATTTCATGCTATTCATTTTATCACAAGTCTATGTATCATGACAAAAATTTGGAAAGTCTAATTTTTAGATTGCATCTAGTGTGAGCCGACCACTAAAAAAAAATAATAACTGTATGTATTTTTACGTCATCGAAACACGGCTTTACGACATAGAAGCGCGAATTTAAGACATAGGAGAGCGGCTGCTAGTAGGTGTAGCGAGGAGCAGTGGCCCCGTGATCGACCCTGTTAGACACAGAAATTCTATACGCCTCCACCACACTCCTATAGTTTCCTAATACCGTTACGATGCTTATGCGAGAAACTTTCGGCCACAAGAGGAAAAGTTCGAGAACTACCTTCCACAACTAATGTGTTTGGGAGCTGATACTGTTTAGAATCTTCCAGGAATAGAAGATTCGGAATTCCCAAGACATCCGGAGCTATTTATAGAAGGCGTTCAAGAAAAACACCAAGGATGTATGTAAGCGGAGCTAGGAGCGGTGCTAGTGCAGTTAAGTGTAGACCGCGAATAAGGAAGCGATATAAGAAGACGGTAGTAGTGTTATCGCCACTGTGTGAGTTACCGAAACAGTAATAGCAGTGAGAGTATTGAACTTGTAAATTAGTATAAGTAGTTTTTAGTGCTATTGTAATTTAAAGTAAGATTAATAAAGTAATTAATCCAGTAATGGACTTTCCAAATTAACGACGAACCACAAAAGGGAAAAACGTAGTAAACTCGTGGCAGAAATTTGAGTAGTCATTAGCATGTAGTGTGGCCGACCCCTCAACAAAATTTCGCAACACTTTACATACAAGAAAATGTTCATCAACATTCTAAAATTATTTTATGGTAATGACTACTTTTATGGGAATCTTTTATGGGAACCGATTCGTCGTCTTTTTGATACGTTGGTGTGCCCAACTGAACTAAAATATCGATTTTATAATGATAAAAAAAAATGTCACGTCACCTTTCGTCCAAATTGGGTTGTATAGTAAATAACATCCAAGACCATGGAACAATTGAATAAGAACAATGTTAACACAAAAATCCATGACAATATAAGAGATTGAAATCTCATATGTTCAACCACTGTAAACCATATCATATATCCAACATTTGCTACAGCCAGCAGAAAAAATCCAGCCCCATAAACCAAGATCAATTCATGAAATATTTCGAAAAGAATCCTTGACATATCTTGCACCTCATTAATAAGTCTCTCTTCATAATTCTCGCTCTCTTCATTTTCTATGCGTTTTGAGTTATTTTTAGTAAGTAAAATTCTTGCTAATGCTTCGTAATGCGACGCGATTTGTGAGGAGAGCCAGTGATACATCATGAAGAAAGTGGTTCTGATACATAAATCTATATAAGCAGCTATAGGTAATAAAAAATAATTCTTTCGTAACGTCAGAATTATTTGCACAAGGATGTCGGCAGGAAATCCATAGATGTAAATATAAAATAACTTTCTTATATTTTTCATGTATCCGCGAATACAAAGCCGGGATCTTGAGTCTTTTAATAATATCTCCCCGACGGATATTAAATCTTCAATGAGCTTCTTTAATTTATGCGTTTTTATATGGACGAAATAGAAAAGAGCTGTTGAATATCCAACTACGTAACCAATCAATAAAATTATTGTTAAATAAAAAACTACAGGATCAATATATCCATTACCTTCATGAATAAAATGCTGCTCATCGGAAATGATGTAACAAGTTATCAATAAAAGTAATGAAAGTAAAACTTTATTATAAATTCTTTCCAGGAGAGCGAAAATACGTTTTGGTTTTTCCCGGTTAAAATTAGAAAGACCGAAAAGTCTCCAGAAAATTAACAAAATCCTGTACTCACGACATATCAGCTTTCGATACGTTATCATTATATTTACGTGCCAAGGAATATCTCGGTGGGTATTGGTCAAAATACTCGTTATAAGATGTTTGATATCAACCTGAATGTGTTTCCAGCAATGGTGTTAATATAATAAAGTGGCCACTACGGTAATAATGTTTGTGTTTATTTAAGTCTATCAGTAAAATTATTCCTTCAAACAATTACTTTCAATAGGGGCTACCAGGCTAAAATTGAGGGTGACAATGACAAGGCCGATTTCCAGGGAGTAGCAGATTTTTACATATTAATCATATACTTAATTAGTAGTAGTTACTACTCAATCAAGTGATGTAGTAAATAACAATCAAAAAAGGCTTTACAATTAATAATAATTATACATTAATACATATAAAAAAATTAACAAGCTTTTTAAATAGAGCGCTCTCAATGGCAGACAAGACACAGAGCCATTCAGAATCTCCCAAAAGTACAGACAGCTCTGTTTCGGTCTCGTTATGACCTCATCAGTGCAGCACATCGAAAAGGGAACCAGAGGATGTGATGTAGTCCGCCACACACAACAACTCGTCGATGTATATGCTACAGAATCTCGATGTACAGATACAAAACGTGAAGAACTCGCACCTCCTCCTATATTAAAACTTAGTAACGTAGAAATCGAATATGTGCAGGAGAAAGTGTTCCTAGGAATTAGGTTTGACAAAAAGTTAACCTGGAAAATTCATATCGCTCATCTAAAAGCAACCATCACACCAAGGCTAAACATGCTGAAAACTCTAACCAACCAGAACTGGGGATGTGACCAAACCAAACTAATCACACTTTACAGAAGCCTCATCAGATCCAAAATAGACTACGGATCGATCGCATACTCCACAGCCAGCAAAACAACACTCAGAACCATAGAATCAATCCATAACACGGCCTTGAGAATAGCTACGGGAGAATATCGAACAAGTCCAGTGGCGGCTTACAGTGCTTGTGCCAAGAGATGCCACTTACCTTCTGTAACCTCTGCCAAAACCTACATTTCTCAAAGATCCCACTGTATGCTAGAATCGACAAAATCTTCTCGGAATACCATCTCTCACGACCTATAATAGCAAATTTCTCAGAACAAAGTCTATATCACCCATGGAAAGCCTCGATACCAGATATTAACACAAAACTCAGTGCATTCCACAAAACCGATACCCACCCAAAAGTCATAGTAAACAACTTTAAACAACTAATCAATACCAGCTACCCAAACCATTAGCGGTTTTACACTGATGCATCTAAGACGACATTCGGCCAAGCCAAATGTCACGCCAAACGAGACCTTAAGATACGGACTTCCCTCAATGTACAGAGTGTTTACTTGTGAATTATTTGCAATCCTTCAAGCCATACGGACAGCCCAAAAAGAACCTCAAACCAATTGCCTTATATGCACAGATTCATTAAGTTCCCTAGTGTCAATGACGCGGTTATACCCAAAACACCCACTAGTCAGGAAAATCCAACAACAGATGACCGAAAAACAAAACACAACAATAATAACAAACCGTAGGTAGGTAGGTCTTAATGAGTATAAAACAACAATAATATCTTTTATCTACGTTCCTTCACACGTGGGAATCCAGGGTAACGATGAAGCGGACACCGCCGCCAAGGAAGCATCCAATACTCAACCCATAAACATAGAAGAATCAACATATATTCCGACAGATTACAAAATAGGGCTGGAACAATCTGTAACGTGAATACGTCACCTGTTTTCATCCTTACAAAGTTTCTTTCGTTTTAAAGTGAATTGTAAAATTACAATTCCCCACAACTCCCCATAACATAGATCGCATCTTTGAACTGGCTACCCAAACTGTATGTCGGTACGGGTACTGTCCGGATAATTCACTACTAGATGGCGTTGCACATCTCGTTTCAGTTCGATCTTGAGTTCCTTTCAGGAACCAAATAAGTTGTCAACTGTCAATCAGATTTCAGTATCTGCTAGTGACATTTCTCCTTTCACCAACCGAAGACGGACTTCCTCTCAAGTTCACGGAACTGAATTGACTTCCTTTTTATCTGTCCACCAAGAAAGTTGATTCTCTTAACCGTTCCCGTACGAAGCCTGTTGTTCAGGCTTCGGGGATTTTATCTCAACTTTACCTTATACCTTTATCTTTACCTTTATCTTTGGTAAATACCTTGCCTTCTCCGGTATTTACTGATTTTTGGATTAACTACTTTTGTGAAGAGGAAGCCATTTTGAACTAAGAGACAAAGGGAGCGTGGCCCATTTCTGTTCCTCGACTATCTAATTCATCCGTCCACCGTTTCCATTTATCCACGGTGAAATAAATCAACATTTCGAAGATCTCCAATAACAACGGAACATTTTCCCGGTGCTAGTGCTGTTTACGACCTTTCAACCCCTGGAGCCTCGTTAGGGTGCGGTCCCTACACCTGCTGGTTTTCTTCTGGAGATTTCAATGCTCGATTAGACATCACCCGCATTAAAGCAGGCAGCCCAAGCTGGAAAGTCCAGGAGTTATTAATATCCTTTTTACTGTCAAAATAAAGACAGTTTTTATCTCAATCAGCTTCATCCCGGAAACTGTAAGTTGCCTTTTATTTTATTTCACCGATCATGACGAGGAAGGACTAAAGGGTCAGTGCTAATTTAGTAAATTAATTAATTGCTGCTCACGAACTTTATCTTTCCCGATATAAATGATATCGGAAGTATTTTATTCTTTTGTACGCCAGTGTACAAAGTAAAGGTACCTTTATTTTAAACGAACTGATTGTTTAAACATTTATATCAGATTTAAAACTTTTAGAGTAAGTCAGGATAATTATTGATTTAATTAAACAAGAAATGTAAACCATAATTTGCTCATTAAACATCTGTACATTATAACTTATTCTTTGAAAATCACATTAACATCTTCATCACCCTAAATCTATTTTTTATTAGTTCTTCATAGAGTTTAGGTAGCACAATAAAAATTAGAACTCGAGTAAATCGAGTTAGTAACCCCTGAAGAACTCTTTGGCATCCCTAACCTACCTTAGATATCTATATAAAGTGTGTAACTCCTTATAAATTAAAGCAGCGGAATAACTAGCACTCTGATAGTATTTGATTCGGTTTTCAAGTTATTCAACATCATTATCTTTAGAGAAATTTGTCGTGAAAGTTTATTTTGCAGTATTACCGTTTTGCCGAAATAACACTTTGTCTTTCGCTTGCACTACAAGCTCTCGCTACTGTTACGTTCGACATTCCCTGATTTTATAATCTTATCGCTCACACTGCAATTGGCATTTACGACGAGCAAACGTCTTTTATTTTGCTCACGCAGCAAAAATTCGCATTTGCTGGCGCTGCGATAATAAACTCGCATTTGCTGACGCTGCAATTGGCATTTCCCCGGCGGGAATCGAACAAACTTTGGATTAGAAACTACCTTAAAATAAACAAAAGCACTTGATCTCTTCCTAGTTCCCATTATAAATGAAAAATTAATATTAACGTCATAAATTATTTGGTTCAGATGTATCGTACAGTTATCTTATTTTTTTAATGCATGATTATAATGTGCATGAAAACTCGCATGTTAGTCTAAGAATGTCTTAGTTAGTTATTGTGTTTTTACTGCTGGTGAATAATAGTGTCGTGACGCGAAAATACCTTATCTTCTTACCGCTACACTGCCGCTAAAGGGTAACCTTGAAAAAGGAGCTTTACGGGGTGGTTGTTTATACCGTCGCGAAAGTCTCGAGCAGCTTTAAAGAAGTTTGACTCCGTGCAAAGAGGATACTCTTAGAGAGCTTTGCGGTCCAAACTGTCTTTGAAAGCTACATCCAAATATTTCCTTCATTAACATTATCTCATACTTTCTCTCATGAAATAAGTTAGGTTAAATTTCGAAATATCTGAATTATCGATCAGCTGTTCCAACTGGTGTCCCTCTGTCGTTGTCCTACACTGACAGGCTGCTAAAGCAACGACAATTCTTTACGTCAAACGTAGTGAATGAATTCTTTACGTGTAAAGATACGTCATAGTGACATGTATTTCTTCCGATCCCTACCTTACCGACTCTAGAGAATATCTGTACTTACCTACATACCTATGCATATTTAAATACTGCCTTATCTTATCTTAGTATCTCTCTAGATTACCTTTATCTCTCTCTACTAGGAAATTATATCTTATATCGGTATTTTAGTTTTTTTAATACCGTGACCTATTTTCGTTTTATAACCAAGGGAATTCTTTTGAATTTAAATCTCTCTCTCTCCCGCTTGTACTGGTGATGTAACGTCACAGCCAAGTCAAATAGGCCAGGTTCATTCTTTCCTTATTTAGGCCAGGTACACTAGGTGCTACGTTGCCTACCTGTGCTAATAATACTACTGTCTTCTCTATAGAATAAAATAAAATAATTTTTTATTCTTATCTATCTATATTATATTATAGTACCTACATTTTTCTAAAATGAACCCAGTCTCGACTCTAGTTAGTGACACAATCACTCATGAGTTCTTTCTAAGGAAATAAATTCCTTATTTACGCATAATAAAATGCATGATCAGTCTAGTATGCTCCTAGACAAGGAAAATGCATCGGGATTAATTACTCCTGAGTCAACGTACCCTTTCGATCCCGGTATACTAAAACTGATGAATAGTTTTCTGTAATATCTTCTCTTTAATTTTATTTTCCTTGCCGAAGTAGGGGGATACCTTCGGCCCATTTCGGCGTAAGAAAAACCAAGGCACGAATATCGGAATTCTACTATTGGCCCAAAATGGACCTAACGGTAAAGAAATTCATACGAAATTGTCAGGTTTGCGGTGCTCACAAATCGACTAATGTCGCTCGTGCTGGTTTAATGGGTGGTTACAAAAGCATAAGCTTTCCTTTCCAATTTATCTCCATAGATTTTATGGGTCCCTTTCCTAGGTCGAAAGCCCGGAATACACAACTTCTCGTAGTCACAGATTGGTTCTCTAAGTTCGTCCTGGTAAAGCCCATGCCGAACGCAACCGCAGCTGCAGTTGTAAAATTTCTCGAAAATCAAGTTTTCTTGATCTTTGGTGTCCCTCAAATTGTTCTCTGCGACAATGCTCAGATTTTTAAGAGTACTCAGTTCACCAGGTTATTGAAAGAGTACCAAGTTAATTTGTGGTATAGTGCAAGACACTTGTCGCAAGTCAACCCTACCGAGAGGACCAATCGAACTTTGCTTACCGCTATCTCATCTTATGTGAAAGATAATCACAAAGACTGGGATAAAAATGTCTACAAGGTGGCCCAGGCAATTAATTTGTCTGAGAACGAAGTCACCAAACATTTTCCCGCTTTTCTTGTTTTCGCTCGAAACATACCTATTGACGGAACCTTTTATGGTCCTGTCGAAAATAACTACCTTGCCCTACCAGAAGACCTTTCTTATGTGCATAGGGAAAATGATATCTCCAGATTACCTCCTATCTTTGAAGACGTCAGAGTCAAATTAAAAAAGGCTTATGACGTAAATAAGAAGTATTATGATCTACGTAAACGCCCAGATGTTTTCCAGGAAGGAGAGCTAGTATGGAAACATACTTACCCCCTTTCGAGCGCTGCAAAGAACTTCGCTGCTAAACTGGCCCCCAAATTCGTACTTTGCCGAATTTCCAAGGCAATATCTAAATTAGTGTACGAACTACAGGATCAGGAAGGCAACCCGCTAGGTCGCTGGCATGTGAAGGACTTAAAGGCGTATGGAGGCAAAGATCCGCCACAAATTGATGAATAGTTCACTCCCTTCTCTCTCCAGAAATTTTATTTCTACCTAACTTCTATCTTCTCTACAGCATATACAAACTCTTGTTTGGAATGAGGTTTGACAATACGTGAATTGAGAATGCTATGTCTTTTGTCGTATCTAGAATGAATGAAGAATGTATGCAGAATGAGCACCGTACCTTTCAAGGCATTTCTCAAGGATCTCGAAATTAGTCGTGTGAGTGTGTCATGACAAAGTATAAATGTTGCTAATTTTGGGATCGGTATCTGTTATCCTCAGTCTCTTATCTTGTTCTATCGCTCAAATTTTGAGAACCCATAATTTTTCTGGTTATCTAAACTATTACCTCAGGAAGAAACTATTCGTCTATCTTACCTGGCTAACGTTTACAAGTCTAAGTTATCTCTTAAGTTTTCTTGTGTTCATGGGACCAAAGAAAAACACTATCTTACCGTTGTATCTACCTTATCTTGTCTTTTACCTTTATCTTATCTACTATCTATGTAGGGTGCTTTCCCGACAGTTTCCGCCCTGCTACGTGCTAAAGTGAAAACTGCTCTGCTTGTCCAATCAGACGACAGCAGATACCTTTTATCTTATCTTCCCTTACCTTATTTATTAGCACCACAGTAAAATGGTGGCTAATGCTTATCTTAGATATTCTTTTCAAAGAAGAAAAGAATTTATCTTATCTTACCTTAATACCTTTACCTATTAGCTTCATAATGAAATGATAGCTAATCATTATCTTCTCTGCGAATATTTCCCCAACGGAAAATAGAAATCTAAGTAAATTAGAGTTCTGAATTTGCAAAGGTGGCTCTAGATATTCAGTGCTGCTGTAAAGGAATCTGAACACTGATATCGAATACCCCTTTATCTCTATGATGAAAATGGCTTTCCCGTTTTCTTATCTCTCCAAGTGATGGAATTATCTTGATGTGTCTTTAATATCCAAGTCTATCCCTTTGTAACTGGTAGTAGTTAGAACGACAATTATCTAGCATCTCTATTATCTCATGAGAGAATAGAATTATCTTCATTTGGTTTTCTTCTATTGCAGTGGAAAAATGCCTCCCAAGAGACAAGGCGTTCATCAATCTGATCCCAGAAAGAAGAGGTTCAATATGATACTCTGGGCTGAAATGAAAAATATGCGTGATTTCGAAGTAAATCCGGGTCTTCAGCCATGGCATGTCCAATTGGACAAAGATGTTTTTCTAGTGGAAAAGGAGCGTTATTTTAAATTCCTAACCGCGCATGCCGTATTAACTCATGATCACCCGAGAGTTCCTATTGATGAGGAACAATTCGAAATTTCAAGAGAAATATGTCGAGAGAACGGTATCGACGTTCGTTGGTCGTTGAGCAGCTTCAATGCCAGACACCTTTCAACTGAGATAATAGCGGCGGAAAACCCTAGTGCAGATAGTGTCTCAGTAGGAAATTTGGCGTTCGTGGGAATTTATAACAAACCAAAACCATCAGAATTAGGCCGTTACAGGCCAAATAAATTCAAAAGAGGACCAAACCCTTCCTGCCTACCCTCAGTACGGACAGATCCTGACGGAGTTCTAATCAGAGAACTCATCACACCCTATCTAACATGTCAAGAAAAGGTTCTACTCGCTATAGCTTTCCCTTTTGATGATATTGCCCTTAAGAGGTGTAACAAGAAGAGTTGCGGGGTCAACCTAAGAAGAACGTATTACCCAGCTCTTATAGACCGGTACTCACCATCGGGTAGAGATTTTACCCCTTTGCGTGATTTCAAGATGGCTTATGCTATAGACCGTTCCTATGCCTCACAGGTGCGTTTTGAGATACCTTGTCATTGTAGTCTGCTGTTGTCCCACATCATATGCAGAGGACTGCACATCTCTTATCTTCTTTATTGGCATTTTCATCACAATACTAACACGTCTCCAAGTGAAGGAGAACTTTTACTCCCTCTGACAACTCCTCCATTGGACCGACTTGCCCCCACTACAGATATCCCTGCATATCAGATAGTTACCTTGGAGAAACCGAAACAACCTGTGCTTAGAGACTCAGAATTCTGGATAATTTTGGGCAAACGATTGGTCAAATTTTATTACAAATCGGGTTTTATCCTACGAAAATCTGAATCTCCATTTAATTTCGTAAGTCGCAGAATCCAGGATGCCTGTGGAGTATGGTCGCCTAGTATGAAAGTTGCTACTAGAACGTCTTGGGAATGCTGATTCTATTTCTGGTCATCATTTATATCCTTTTCTATCTACTTTCTAAGTACCTTATCTCTTTTCAAAGCATATGCTTGTGAATACCTTTTTGAGTTAGCTGTTTATCGAACAGAGTTATTTCCTCGTTTGCCTTAACCTCGGTAGTTAAGTTCAAGCTTTTCCTTGACATCGAATTTGAATGTCCGCACTACCTAAAACAAATAGCCCTGTTTTGGAGGCTGTGTTTGTTCGATGGGAGATTCCCATGGCATTTCTTAATCCTTCAGTGTTGGCGGTTTTTGAAACCCCAGGCTGAAGTAGTGTTCAAAACCATGGGCAGTCAAACGTCAAATAGAACAGCACAGATCTATTAACAGCACGACTGTTATATCGAAAAATCAATTTACCTCAATCTCTGTATATATATGTCTAATTGTATCTGTCCCGCTACCTTGACTTTTTATGATAAAGTCAGAATTTCTGGATTTGTTTAGTTGTCCATTTTATCGAGTAGCAGCCCTGTTTCCGAGAGTTTAGTTTATGTGAAAACCCCCATAGCAATTTTCTTAACCCTTCAGTGTTGGCGGTTTTTGAAACCCCAGGCTGAAGTAGTGTTCAAAACTATGGGTGGTTAAACATCAAACGGAACAGCGCAGCTCCATTAACAGCGAGCCTGTTATACCGACATATTATAACTTAATTTCAAATCTTGTATATACAATATCTAGTAATAAGTGTTTATAATAATAATCAACTTTTAGTAACGTTATCTAGAAAGAATGCATGTACATTTTCTTTTATCTACTTAGCATTAAGGTTTTGTAACAATAAATTTAATCTGCATGTGCGAATTAAATATTTCTTTTTATATTATATAGCTAGTTAAAGTGACTAACTGTGCGATATTATCTGAACGAATAGTAAATATGGTAGTAAACTTTTACAAAGTCTGTTTTTGTAGAACACTATTCTCTCTCTTTTTCGATTTGTGTCGTCCTTGTTGGTCATCCACAATCATACCTTCATATATACCCTTCTACGGGTATAGAAAGAACTAGAATTTTCTTCTAGTTTTTGAATTTTCTCTTGCATCGGTAAGGGGAGGTGTGTAACGTGAATACGTCACCTGTTTTCATCCTTACAAAGTTTCTTTCGTTTTAAAGTGAATTGTAAAATTACAATTCCCCACAACTCCCCATAACATAGATCGCATCTTTGAACTGGCTACCCAAACTGTATGTCGGTACGGGTACTGTCCGGATAATTCACTACTAGATGGCGTTGCACATCTCGTTTCAGTTCGATCTTGAGTTCCTTTCAGGAACCAAATAAGTTGTCAACTGTCAATCAGATTTCAGTATCTGCTAGTGACATTTCTCCTTTCACCAACCGAAGACGGACTTCCTCTCAAGTTCACGGAACTGAATTGACTTCCTTTTTATCTGTCCACCAAGAAAGTTGATTCTCTTAACCGTTCCCGTACGAAGCCTGTTGTTCAGGCTTCGGGGATTTTATCTCAACTTTACCTTATACCTTTATCTTTACCTTTATCTTTGGTAAATACCTTGCCTTCTCCGGTATTTACTGATTTTTGGATTAACTACTTTTGTGAAGAGGAAGCCATTTTGAACTAAGAGACAAAGGGAGCGTGGCCCATTTCTGTTCCTCGACTATCTAATTCATCCGTCCACCGTTTCCATTTATCCACGGTGAAATAAATCAACATTTCGAAGATCTCCAATAACAACGGAACATTTTCCCGGTGCTAGTGCTGTTTACGACCTTTCAACCCCTGGAGCCTCGTTAGGGTGCGGTCCCTACACCTGCTGGTTTTCTTCTGGAGATTTCAATGCTCGATTAGACATCACCCGCATTAAAGCAGGCAGCCCAAGCTGGAAAGTCCAGGAGTTATTAATATCCTTTTTACTGTCAAAATAAAGACAGTTTTTATCTCAATCAGCTTCATCCCGGAAACTGTAAGTTGCCTTTTATTTTATTTCACCGATCATGACGAGGAAGGACTAAAGGGTCAGTGCTAATTTAGTAAATTAATTAATTGCTGCTCACGAACTTTATCTTTCCCGATATAAATGATATCGGAAGTATTTTATTCTTTTGTACGCCAGTGTACAAAGTAAAGGTACCTTTATTTTAAACGAACTGATTGTTTAAACATTTATATCAGATTTAAAACTTTTAGAGTAAGTCAGGATAATTATTGATTTAATTAAACAAGAAATGTAAACCATAATTTGCTCATTAAACATCTGTACATTATAACTTATTCTTTGAAAATCACATTAACATCTTCATCACCCTAAATCTATTTTTTATTAGTTCTTCATAGAGTTTAGGTAGCACAATAAAAATTAGAACTCGAGTAAATCGAGTTAGTAACCCCTGAAGAACTCTTTGGCATCCCTAACCTACCTTAGATATCTATATAAAGTGTGTAACTCCTTATAAATTAAAGCAGCGGAATAACTAGCACTCTGATAGTATTTGATTCGGTTTTCAAGTTATTCAACATCATTATCTTTAGAGAAATTTGTCGTGAAAGTTTATTTTGCAGTATTACCGTTTTGCCGAAATAACACTTTGTCTTTCGCTTGCACTACAAGCTCTCGCTACTGTTACGTTCGACATTCCCTGATTTTATAATCTTATCGCTCACACTGCAATTGGCATTTACGACGAGCAAACGTCTTTTATTTTGCTCACGCAGCAAAAATTCGCATTTGCTGGCGCTGCGATTTTAAACTTTCATTTGCTGACGCTGCAAATCATTCAAGCAGGCATGGAATACAGAATTGGCAAATAAAAACAACACATTTAGGAACTATCATGCCATCTATCTGTTACCGCCTCCCGACACCACCGAAAAGGAACCTACAAGTCATTATAAATAGATTACGACTGGGACACACCAAACTTACCCATCAATACCTAATGAAAAAAGAAAGAGCGCCCATCTGTACAACATGAAATACACCGATAACAGTAAACCACATCATAATGGAATGTGAGAAGTACAAGGACTTGAGAGTAAAACATGACATAGCAGCGACAATCAATGAAGCCCTGGGAATGAATCCAGAGAAGGTATCCGGTACTTTAAACTTTATAAGAGAAGCAGAGCTGACACAAGAAATCTAGCATCATCATACAATAGATACTTTCAAAAATAGTTATTCATATTATGATAATATACATAGTGTCGATAATAAATAATGTTATACAATAGTAATATATTGTAAAACTACTGAACAAGCCACTACTGACTCTCGCAGTCGATGCGGCACTAGTATAATAATAATAAAAAAGAATCTCCTTGAAAGCGACATGGGAACACCGAAATCAAAAATTTTATTATAATTCAGTTGTCGCGAGATCGAGCGAGGATTCTGATGACAGTTTTCATGTGCTGTTATCAATATTTAATTTGTTATTAATATTGTGATACTGTGTTGATTTGCGTGTGTGTGTGATTGACCAAAGGATTAATTACCTTACCATTAATTAAAGGATAGTATTCTCACTGAGTACATCATCAATTATTATTTATGAAGAAACATTATGAAGAAGGTCTTGCTAGAATTTAACACTAATTAATAATAAAATCATAATAATTATTTATCATTAAGCAACTTTCTTTAATATGAGATAGAAGCTATTTCATGAAATGTGAAGTTTAAAGTATAAAATTTTTATATTAATTTTCCGGGGAACTATGAGGCGGGTTTATCTCCCATAGACCTCTCCCTTGAAATGAATGGTATAATGTA
The DNA here is from genome assembly GCA_910589415.1 of Malachius bipustulatus. Classification (NCBI taxonomy): domain Eukaryota; kingdom Metazoa; phylum Arthropoda; class Insecta; order Coleoptera; family Melyridae; genus Malachius; species Malachius bipustulatus. Next base: position 35,206,299 of record OU342633.1, read on the forward strand.
TCTGGCCGCATTTTTCTATATCCAAGGGGAGATATTACTGGAAAGGAGCGCTCTGCAAGTCAGACGCCCTCACTGGAAAACTGTGGTGGTTTTCTTCTAGTTAATCTAGCCTCGGACCGGATATTTTGGGTGGGATTATCCCACAATTTTGGACCTCTTAATTATTATTTTCAGGCCTAGACCCTTGGAACTTTGGATTATTATTTTATTTACTCAGCTCTAGCGGTGTCATTTTATTTTTGAATCATTATTAAAGAACCTGATAAAGAAATCTGATTGTCTGGATACCTTGATATGATTTTGTCATAGTTCTTGCTTACTAAATAGCTTTATAGCTTATTTGTTTATTTATTTTCCATCCGTACCCCTTCAGTATCGATATTATAACGATAAATGCTACATTACCTTTTGTCCAAATTGGGTTGTGTAGTAAATAATATCGAAGGTCATGCATCAATTGATTAAGAACCATGTTGATACATAAATCCATGTTATTATAAGAGGTTGAAATCTTATACTATTTTCAGCCATTGTAAACCACATTAAATATCCAACATTTGATATACCCAGAATGAAAAATCCAGTACCATAAACCAAGATCAATTCATGAAATATTTCAAAAACATCCCTTGACATTTCTTGCACCTCATTGATAATTCTACTTATTTCCAATTCTCTAATTTCATTTAGCCCGTTCTCTTTATTTTTAATGCGTTTTGAGTTATTATCAAGTAAAATTCTTCCTAATGCTTTGTAATGTGTAACAATTTGAGAGGAGAGCCAATGATACATCATGAAGATACTAAGTCTTATATACAAATTTATATAACTAGATATAGGCATTAAAAAAATCCTTCGTACCGTCAGAATTATTTGCACAAGAATAACAGCAAGAAATCCATAGATGTAAATATAAAATAATTTTCTTATATTTCTCACCGATCCGCGAATACAAAGTCGGGCTCTTGGGTCTTTCAATAATATCTCCCCAATGGAGATTTGGGTTTCAATGAGCTTCTTTAATTTATCCGTTTTTATATGGACGAAATAGAGAAGAGCTGTAAAGTTTCCAACAATAAAAGCAAGTAACAAAATTATTGTTAAATAAAAAACTACAGGATCCATATATCCATTACCTATATGAATAAAATGCTGCTCATCGGAAATGATGTAACAAGTTATCAATAAAAGGAACAACAGTAAAGCTTTATTATAAATTTTTTCCAGAAGAGAGAGCATACGTCTTGGTTCTTGTTGGTTTAAATTGGAGAGACCTATAAGTCGCCAGATAATAAATAACACCCTGTACTCGCGAATTATCAAATTCCGATATGTTATCATTATTTTTATGTGCCCAGAAACTTTTTGATAAAAATCAGCAATGTATTTGTTACCTTGAAATTTCCTTCCACTCTTCTGCTGAGCAAAGTACAGAAATTACCAAAGCAAACTACTTTATATGATAAAATAAGGACAAGCTAATGGAGTATTGTCATTACTGTATGTATAAATGAATTGGAAGTATAATGATTATGTTTATTCATAATTGATCGCTTATGACTGACATGGAATTATATGGTGTTTTCTGACATTTTGACAACCTGACAGCTACTTACTTTGATTAGTTATTACATAGACTTATTGAAGATTATTCTAACAAATTAGTGTATTGTTAACAAAAAAATAGACTCACTTAAACTCGTCCAATGTCCCTTCAAATTTTGTCCATGAGGCGGTATCTGGTCGCAGTTTTCAATCTAGGAGACTGAAATTTTCGACGGAGCATGATATTTATAAGGAGTGTTCTAGGATTGCCTGTGAGCAAAATCGGTCAAGTCGTTCCAAAATGACCGCCATTTGAATTTCTGTAAAAATGACTATTTTTTGAACCCCTCGACAACGTTTTTCCGAGCTTCACGCTAGTGGACGCTAGTAATCACAAAATTTTTAACTCTGGATCTGGATCAATGTAAATTGTTGCAGAGAGGGTGATTTCTCACTGGCACCTAGGCATCCATTGGGCCCCTTTTAACTCCTCTCGAGTGGACGGTCCCACCTCCTTCTCCAACCATCCACCTTATAGCTGTCTCTGGGTACATTAGGATTTGCGTCTTAACTCAACGGAAATTTTCTTTGCCAAAAATTTTAGGGAGTAGGTATAGGTAGTCCCAAAAGAACTATATATCGTCGAATATTTATAAGAAAACTGGTTTACACACCCAGTTTGATGACTGGTTCGGGGAAGATATTGAAGATAAGCTCTGATTCGCTGTTGATCAGTCAAGAGCTTAAAGGCAAATGAAATGGCGACTTTCCAATTGTAGGACGGGTATGTTCTCTACTCAAACGTATATTTTGCGGTTTCTACGTTTGCTAAAATTTGCAATGCGGACTTTATTTTAGGGAATCGTGGAACGGGATTTCAACTATTCCCGCCGGATTATGAAAAAACCTTCTTGCGCATCAATCGCAGAAATAGTGTATTTTTATGCGATTCAATTATGAATATTTTCACCGCTTTTTAAATTATTATTGGCTTTCTGAAATTTTCCATAGTCATGTCATGTTAGCGTAGTGCTTTAATGTGAAAAATTTTCTGTGATAATTTCATTTCATTTCGTTTGAACACGTGCCTTAGAATGGATTTTTAAATTTAAAAATCAAAAAAATTGGCAAAATTTAACAATTTTGTCCCTTTTCCTATGCCCGCCACTGGCTAACTTTACTTGAAAAATACTATTCTTTACACTACCTTTAATAAATTCGGAAAAAACTGAAAGGAGAGTTTTGAAAACCGAAAGTTTGAAATTTTAGAGGAATAAACATCATTTAAAAATATTCGAATATCTCCGCCATTTTTATATTTGCTTCTTGAAATTTTTGAAGGTTAAATGCTATTAGTATAGTTGTCTACTATCAAAATTTCCGTTCTATTCCTTCAAAAATAAGCTCATGAATGTTTATAGAAATGTAGACATTTTTACCCTTTTCCTACCCACGCCTCTGGCTTATTAATAGAAATGATGCAAATTGTATTGCATTAGCTCAAATTTCAAATAAGTTTATTCCAATCTTGTTAATTTTGTTTAAAAGTTTTTGATCTTGCCTATTTAGGGGTTCAAAATCTAGCCATTTTCCAAAAATTGAAAAGGCCGCCATTTTGGAATGACTTTACCTATTTTACTCAAATACAGTACCAGACGACTACTTGAGGGTATCTTACTACCAAAAAAATTTCAGCGCTCTAGATTGAAAACTTCGACCAGAAACCGTGCCTCACGGACGGTTTTTTTTCTGAAATTCGGAGGGACATCCTGTAGAAGTAACACAACTCTAGGAAAATGTTTTTTACGAAAATCAAACGTCAGCCCTAAGGTTTATAAGAGTAAAAAATTTCGTTCATTAATCTTGAAAGATGAAGCTACAGGAGCGTTTTTAAAAATTTAGAGAAACTAATTTAAAAAAAACATCATGTAAAAAAAAATCGAATATCTCCGCCATTTTTCTTATTTACTTTTTGAAATTCTCAAGGGTTGAAGTCTATTAGTATAGTTGTCTACTGTAAAAATTTCAGTTTAATTACTTCAAAAATGTGCTCATAAATTGTTGGAGAAATTAAGCCATTTTTACCCTTTTCCTACCCACGCCACTGGCTTATTAATAGAAAAAATGCAAATTTTGTTGCATGAAATTAAATTTCAAGTCATTTACTTCCAATATTGTGAATTTGATATAAAACTCTTTTTCTATCTAGCTTATACAGGAGTTCAAAAAATAGTCCTTTTTCCAAAAATTAAAATGGCCGCCATTTTGAAACGGCTCAGTCGATTTTGCTCAAGTGCAATACCAGACCACTCCTTGTAGATATCTTACTTCCACAAAAATTTCAGTCTCCTAGATTGAAAACTGCGACCTGAAATGAGGTGACAAAAACCGGATTTTCCGAATTTTGAAGGGACACCCTGTAGAAGTGACGCGACTTTTGGAAAATTTTTTAATGAAAATCAAAATTGCTCCTAATATTTAATAAGAGTGCAAAAGTTCGTTCACTAATCTTGAAAGATAAAGCTACAGGAGCGTTTTTAAAATCAAAATTTCGTGATTTTGGAGAAATAAATATATAAATATATAAATATATAAATATATATATATATATATATCGTGGGCAGGTGAATTTTGGAAAACCACTTTTTCGTGATCTGGGGGTCATGATCGGTGGACATTTGATGAGTTTGGGTGATTTTTGTAAAGTGATGTCGTCCTCAATAGTGTATTTTTTTGTTAAAAAATACACTAATATAACCGAACAGGTAGTCTGCAATATTGCTCTAACGAATAGTAGGTCTATTAGACAAGAGATGGCGTTGCTTGTACCATACTTTGATTTAAATAAAGATATACGCCTATTTTCTGATATTTCTTGATAGAAAATAGGAAATTGCCAGTAAATCTTAATTTTTTTAGCTCAAAAATATAATTATAAGTTACAACCTTATCCATCCTCCTACTATCCGATTGCTCGGATGTGCTGAAGAACGATTCCCCGCGGAGTCTGTCCAATTCTGGCCATATCAGACCAGACTTCCCCTATATTGCTGATATTGAGAAAGCGCTGGTCAATGGCAGAACACTTTATGTTTTGCAGTTTCGTCTTCTTCTTTCTCCACATTCTCTACCCTTTGAGTCCCATGTTATAACATTTGTATGAAGATGTTTTTTAAGCATGCAGTGGCAAGAGTAAACGCCTATTAGGAGTCTTGGGCTTGTTCTTGATAGCTGCAGGAGATAATAACCCTTTCTCGGGCCAAGGCCGGTAATAATTGCTAACCTGCCTTGCCAGCATGTCTTTAGGTGTCGCAATATTTTCACGTGTTGTAGATATGTTATATCTTTGATTAGGGCTCTTCTAGCAGTTTGAGCCAGAGGAACAAATGGTTCAGGGTCCATCTGCTGTTAGATTTCCCTTTTCTTCACCATGCCCTTTAACCCATACAAGCTTTATGGTGTAGTACTAGTTTACACAGGGCTTCAGCACACTCTATTACAAGGCCAAAAGATATTCTGGGATTGTCTAGGGCTGGCAGCACAAACACATCTTTACTAACTCTTAGAATTTGCACATTCCTATTTTGGATATTCTTAGTTTGAGGTTAGACTGCTTCGTTAGCCGCTTGGATACTTTCCATCAGTTCCGCTCGGAAAATGTTGGTGTGTTTTTCGAAGTGATGAGTGGTCATTTCGAGATCTAGTTTCTGAGAGTAAACTCCTGCACTGGACCCGTTGTTGTCTTAGAGCCATCAGTGTAGATCGAAAGAGTGCGGGTTTGGCACCCTCCCACTTCTATGGAAGTATTCCATAGCTCTTGCATGGGAGAATCTAAGAAGGACCCTGAATTTTTGTTAACAAAAAAGCTTTCTAGAAAAACGGGTTTTCTTACAGGTTGTTGAAAATTCGACAAAACCAGTTTTTGTCACTCGATTGCAGGTTGTAGTTTTTAATCTAGGAAAGTGAAATTTTTGTAAGAGTTAGATGTCTGGAGGGAGTTTTCTAATGTTGTATTTGAAGAACATCGGCTAGGTTTTTTCAAAGTGGCGGCCATTTGAACTTTTGTAAAACCGCTATTTTTTTAACGCCTGTATATGCAAAACTAAATAAAATTCTTCAAATTAGAAAAACGTATTCCAAGTTATACACTTTTGGCAAATTTTTTTAGTTTTAGTCATTAGTTTACCGGTGGCGTAGGTAGAATATCCGTTAAAAGTGCTAATTTTCTGTCCATTTTATACACAGAGCTATGAAAGAACGGCGTTTTCAAATGAATTACACTGACATTTTCACAGTAAACAGTACCAAATTTCTACAACAGAATTCTTAAAATGACGGTAATATTGTAACGAAATCCGAGGCTTTCGTTGATAATTATTTATTTCATTCTTAGAGGGGTTTATCTGGACTGATACAGTTTTTACGACAGTGATTAGCAGGTTTATAAAGAGCACCAGCTGAAGACTCAGTAGAGTGCATCGTGAGGAATTGACTTGCGAACAACTCTCTCTCCTAGGTGAATTGAGCCCGGAGATCAGCCGGGGCATGTAGTGAGTGCCCCATACAGTATACATAGCCGGATAGAGTAGGTCGATGAACTGAATTGACCGAACCGTAACCCGGCATCGGAAGCGCGACCAGAGTGAATAATTGCTCTGGCCGGCGACCGATCAGAATACGTAATCAACCGGAAGTGCATTAAGGTTCCGGCAGATCCCTCCAATCTCTACCCGGCCTGTATTGAGGGCCGGATCCAGTAACAGCCGTCCCGAGGTCATAGTGAGGCATCGGGAGCGGCTTTTTGTCTCAGAGAGCGCCTGCCAACGAAGGTAATCGCCCGGAGGGCCCCGAGACGCGTATCTTGCATACGGTCGGGGACAGCGCAGATCGTGCGACGGCGGCGGAATTACTGACGATGAACGGCAAGCAGCGAGGACACCAGCAGCACAGAATAGACATTAGTCTATTCTGTGCCAGCAGCAGCAGTGCCCCAATGATAAACAAGGCCGCCTTCGACGCGGTTATCCGTAGGCAATCCGGTCACTATCCAGAACGAGGGCCACCCCCTTTCTCTCACTCAGAGGACGGAGCAACCCTAAGATCAGTTGTATGGATAATAGTACTATACCTCAGTCGGCCAAAAGATATTGTAATAAAAGTGCGCAGTAAGTTTACAATCCAGGTAGGCAGACCTTATACACAAGAATTATATACACAAACCTTAGAATGCCCTTCTCATTGGTTTACCGGAACCAGGTAACCAATAAATAAGGCACTATCTGCCTACTGCAGATGTGGCTACTTGGACCTTAAAAGTTTGTGCGCAGTTTTATTACTATATCTGTTGGTCGACTGAGGTATAGATCGATTTATTGTAAATATACTTCTTTTGTAAATAAACCCTAACTATTTAATCGACTTGTCACGGGTACAAAGGGGCAATTACCCATTCCTGGGAACTCACCTCTACCCACAGAAAAATCCCGTTACAATATTCATAATTGAATCAACGCATAAAAATATACTATTTCTGCGATTGATACGCAAGAAGGTTTTTATAATTTGTTTCACTATTATATGGAAAAAATTGATTTAGCGCTCAACTGTTCCGGGATCTCGCCACAAAACTGATTTTTTTCCACAACCTATAAGCGAAAACTGCGAGAACTTTTGAAGTATACATATTATAGTTCCTATCCATGAAAGCACTAATTTATGGGCGTCAGTAGGCAAGAAAAAATCCTGAAAAAATGAATGGCTTGTTTTAACAAATAAAAAAAATTAAAAATTAAAAATCTCCTTTAAAAATTAATTAAACTGTAAAACTTAACAACGGGGTAAGCTATCAAATACGCATACCTAGCTACTATGCATAAGAGGGAAGTACTTGCCTGATGTTGGAACCGGGTCGAGTAGTAAATTGTGTCCGAGGCCATGTATAAATGTGACAAGAAAAATACTAAAGTTGTAGTGCAATATACCATGGAATAATATAATATAACACTCGTTTCTCGAAGTGTTGCGAACCATATCATATGTCCAATACCTGCTAGAGCCATACAGAAAGATCCAGTGCCATAAATAAGTATAACTTGATGAAAAATTTCAAAAAAAATCAACGACACTTCTTGCACTTCATTTGTTAATCTAGAGATTTCCAATTCTTCAATCATGGCAACTTCTTCACTGTATCCTAAGCGTTTGGAAATATTATCAAAGTTAGTTGCTAAAGCCTTGTAATGTGAAATTAATTGAGAAGAGAGCCAATGATACATGACGAAGAAGTTAATTTCAATAAAATAATTTAAGCAATAAATCAAAGGAAACAAAATAATCCCATGCGCAATGAGATTCAATTGTGCCAAGACCATAGATGATAAAATACCAAAGTATACATAAAACTCTCTTTTAATTTGTCTGGACGATTCTTGAAGATGAAAACGAGTTGTTGGATCTTTCAATAATTTCTCACCAATCGAGATCAAATTTTCAATCAGCTTGTTTAATTTATTTGTTTTTAACTGAACAAAATAAAACAGAGCCGTTGATTGCTCAACCAGGAATACGATCAACGTAATTATTGTTAAATAGTACAACACAGGGTCCATATATCCGTTATCTCGATGAGCAAAACCTTGTTTGCTATCAGAAAGTGCGTAACATATTAAAAAGGATAGAATTAAACCAAGAGCTTTATTGTAAACTCGTTCCAGGAAAGCAAAACAGCCCCTTTGTTCTCCTTGATTGAAATTAGAGAGACCGATTGCTCTCCAAACAATTAACAACACCCTGTACTCGCGCAATATTAAACTTCTATAATTAATCATTATATTTAAGCCCAGAAACTGTTTATAATAAGGTTTAGTAATTGTTTCAAACAACAGTTTGGTATTGCTCGGGATAATTCGTAAAGCTGTTTCTGTTCTGCAGATACCTGCCAGTTAAAGTACTAGTCAATATGAGCCACTTTGTTTGATCGAGTTTTCCCTGGCAGCTATTTCATTGATTACATTAAGCTACTAATAATAATAATAATAATAATAATAATAAATACAACCGTTGTTTGTTTATAATAGCATAGCTCGTTGCTCATTTTCTTTCCGTTTGTAATATAAATTACAAGAAATTATAAAGTGTTTTTTTTTTTTTGTGCATTTACGTACAGGCAATTATACTGTTAAAGAAGGTTTCTTGATCAAAACTACGACCGGTAATATAAAATGTTACACCGTGATACTACAGGAAGTATGTATACAATGTACTCAGTGGGGAACCTCACCCTTAATTGTCCGAACCCACGCACGATCTCTCGACAACTGAATTATAGTGTGACGTTACATTAACGTCGTGACGCCATAAAACAAATAGGACATGACGGTAAATTTAAATAAATGCAAGAAACCGAAGACAAACAAGATAAAGAAGTTATTTCACTTTTTATCAGGAAGGTATCAGTTGTTTTCGACTTCGAACGCCTATATAAAGAAACGTGAAAAAAAGTGAAATCTGCAGATGACTGAATGTCGTAGGTTTGTTCATCTTTCGCCCATTGATCGAAATTTCTCCATGAATGAAGGGGTTGGAATTAACTCCACTTTATGACATATATTTTCACGTATATGAATCTTGGGTATTGACGGAGATTCAATTTGGGAAGAGCGAACGGGCTGGAATTGACTCCCTTTCGCCGATCCCGTTTGATATGCTAGCCGGACTCGAACGAGGGCTTGGGATGAAGTACTGATTCACACCATTGACGCAATTATTCCAGTCTAGCGTATCTTCATATCCCTCCCTCTAGTACATTGTGGGTACTGACTCAGTGGATTAGATTTACAAAACAAAATCTTCAGCCAGTATTTTGGACGAGTATTGATAGCCCGTAATGAGGTGTTGATTTTCTTTCATCCCGACCCCGGCGACCGTTAAACTGATATCCCGGTGGGGAATCTCACGTAGCCCTTGTGTGAATTAAATTTACGTTAATAGATTTCGCGAGAGCGAACCGCTTCTTGCATGTAAATAAAATAGAAAATTATTTATAATTTATTTCAAATGGACGATCGTAAATTTTCAGCGTTTTCAATAAATATTATTCTTAATTTGAATAACCGAAATGGCAGCAAATCAGTAGTAGATATCTCAATAATTCATATCGTTTCGTTATTAATTCCAATCGAATTTGAATCCTGATTAACCAACTCCACCAATTTATTAGTACCTAAATCTTAACCAGGAGATTCAGTATTTCCACATAAACAATTTCGACATTTTTATGAAACACCATATTAAGCTATTTGTTACTGCTAATCGATAATAAACCTGCTCCGCGAATAATGCCGAACTTGACCTAGAGAAGAAGCTAGCCAGCACTGCCAGTAGCAAGAAAAAGGGGTAACTAGCAATCGAAGCAGGCGCTGGCTGTATTCCTGGACAGATAATGCATAATAATTTAGAGATTTAATAAATTTATGTTGGTATTATAATGTTGTATCTAATTTTGTATGAGTCTACCCCTAACCTCCTCGTCTGAATGCATTAGTAGTTTAAATACATCGTCTTGTAAAATAAACACGTTACAATAGTAAAATTCTAAGCTTCGGTGTTCTTTATCTTCGGTATCTGGGCGTCATAAAGACGGGCTTCAGAAATCATCCCTTACAATTGGTTACTTGGCAGCGGTAAATTGATGACGCCGGAATTACTGAGTCTCAGGCGCTACGGGAAATTAGAAAAACTCCTTAAAAAATTAATTAAACTGTAAAACATATCAATTGGGGTAGACTACCAGATACGCATAGGTACCTACTATGCACAAGAGGGAAATACGTACCTGATGTTGGAACCGGGTCGAATAGTAAATTGTATCCAAGGTCATGAATAAATGTGACAAGAAAAATACTAAAGTTGTAAGGCAGAATACCATAAAATTATATATTATAGCACTCGTTTCTTGAAGTGCTGTGAACCATATCATATGTCCAACACCTCCTAGAGCCACACATAATGATCCAGTACCATAAACAAGTATAACTTGTTGAAAAATTTCGAAAAAAGTCAACGATATTTCTCGCACTTCATTTCTAATTCTGGACATTTCCAATTCTTCAGTCATGGTAACTTCTTCACTGTATCCTGGGCCTTTGGATATATCGACTAAGATAATTGCTAAAGCCTTGTATTGTGATACTATTTGAGCAGAGAGCCAATGATACATGACGAAGAAGTTAATTTCAATAAGATAATTTAAGCAATAAACCAAAGGAAACCATATAGTCCCATGTACAATAAGATTTATTTGTGCCAACATCATAGATGAGAAAATAGCAAAGTACACATAAAACTCTTTTTTAATTTGTCTGGACGATTCTTGAAGATGAAAACGGGTAGTTGGGTCTTTCAGTAATTTCTCACCAATCGAGATCAAATGTTCAATCAGCTTGTTTAATTTATTTGTTTTTAACTGAACAAAATAAAAAAGGGCCGTTGATTGCTCAACCAGGAACACCATCATCATAATTATTGTTAAATAGTACACCACAGGGTCCACGTATCCGTTATTTTGATGAGCAAAACTTGATTTGTTATCGAAAAGTGTGTAACATATTAAAAAGAAAAGACATAAACCAAGGGATTTATTGTACACTCGTTCCAGAAAAGCCAAGCCGCCTTTAGGTTTCTCTTGATTGAAATTAGAGAGACCGATAGCTCTCCAAATAAATAACAACACCCTGTACTCGCGCAATATTAACGTTCTATAAGAAATCATTATCTTAACGCACAACAACTGTTTAATAAGGTTTAGTAATTGTTTCAAACAACAAATTCGTAAAGCTCTTTCTGCTCTGCAGGTACCTGCCAGTTGAAGTACTCGTCAATATGAGCCACTTTATTTGATAAAAATTTCCCCGGTAGCTTTTCCGTTAATTTTCTGATAACATTGAGCTAGTAATATTCATAATAAATAAAATGGTTGTTTGTTTATAATAGCAACTCTCGTTTGATCTTTTTATCGTTTGTCAACATAATTACAAGAAATTATAGTGTTTTTTGTGTACGTCACAAAAAGAGGCAATTACTGTGAAAAAAGCTTTCTTGATCAAAACCATTGATCAAAACTAAGATCGGTAATATAAAATGTTAGGTACACCGGAACCGGATTACTGAAGGAACAATGTAGCACTCGGTGAAAAAACTCCATCTGAATTAATCATAAAATAATCCTTAAGTCAATTACACACACAAACAAATCATCACAGAGTGTCACAATATTAACTGAGGGACTTTTGTTATCTTCCTGCATTGTTTGCATCCACACATCGTGATTGTGTATTTTTTGTCTGTATACTGCATTTATTGTTCCTGTTTTTTTTTTTACCTTGTAATTTTGACTTGTCCGATCTGTAAATCTGCAGCCGTGGGACCAATAAACTAATTATTATTATTATTATTATTATTACTATTAATAACAAATTCAATGAATCCAACATGCTCGATCTCGCGAGAACTGGATTATAATTAAATTTTAAATTTTGGTGTTACCATACTTCCCTTTAAAGAAGAGTCTGTGACATTAATCGACAGATTGTGTTGTATGTGAAACTGAAAGGAACATCTGAGGGTTTTTCATGAGCTTGAAAGTATTTCCAAAGATGCTAATCTTAATATTTTGGGCCAGCTATATATTACCTTAACTGTGGTCAGAGCTTATCTTGACGCCATAGAGACGGACTTCAGGATTTACCCTTTACAATAATAATTGGTTACTTCGCAACGGTAGGTAATTTGATGAGGCGGGGACTACTGGCAATCAGGCGCTCCGAAAAATTGCAATTAGGGGGGTCCGGTGGCTTTACTCACCAGGAGTGTCAATTCCAGGTCATTAGTTAGTAATGGAAAGAGTGATTGATTCACGGAGATCTCCACGCTTTAAAATCGGTCGAAATGGCATAGTGAGTAGACCTATTACGTCAAAAATTGCAGGCTTCACGTGACAATTGAAGGAAAATGTGATTCACCGGCCTCTCAGTGTGCTTTGAATTCAGTAAAGCTCTCTTCCGAAGTCCGATTGCGAGGGAATTTAAGGTATCATAATTAATTAATTATAAAGGCTTGTCTGCCTGATCGTTTTCTTCTCATAAAACGATTATTTCAATAATTTCACTAAAGCTACGTTTTCCTAGCTGCGTCAAACGCGAGCGCGAAACGCCTGCGGTACACGCAGGGCGATTCACGCAGTGTGGGTTGCGTGAACAGTATTTTCCAACTTGCGGAAATCAGTTCAAATTAAAACGTAATATTTATTTTGGTAATAATATTATGAGAAAAGGAGTTCTTCTAGATCTCATTACGATGAAGAAGAAGTATTTATAATTCCTTGTTATAAGGAACTTTGTTGAAAAAAGACGAATCTAGCGAATTTAATTCAATTTTGTGTCTTTTAAACCCTTATTTTTGTAGCCTTTTAATTTTACATCGTATATTATGAATAATCCAGCCACCAGTTCAAACAACAGTTCATCTTCAGCTGCAGAAAATATTGGTTGAGGTTCTTTGCCTGATGTATTCAATATTAAAATCAAAAAACCAATAACTTACGCACTGCGTCGCGTGATTGACTGCTCTCGAGGCACAGCCGACGTTTCACGCGAGCGCACACCGTCCAATGCTGCGGATGCTGCGGAACACGCACTGTAGGAAAACGGTCTGATTTAAACCATACAAGAGCAGTGTTGGGCGTATTACGCGTGCGTCGTACGCAGTGCGATATACGCAGCTAGGAAAACGTAGCTTAATTATAAAGTTTTCCTGGTGTAGGTCCAAGGCAAGGGAACCTTAAGCATGAGTATTTCTTAAACTCGCTGCCATTTCACTATAGTTTATATAAGAATATAAAAACGCTATCAGTAGATATATTATTAATTAACGAAGATAATGACCGCAGAAAAAGATGCATAGTTATTTACTTTCTGCCTCCTTCCCGGTGTTTCACAGTTTGAGTCTCGTTTTACTTGATAGTGAGTGCTATTGTTCTAAATAAAGGAGATCGGTGCCTGGAGAGTGAAGTAAAGAAAATACAGTAGACACGACCACATTCCCCTAGTTTTCTCGTCGTTACGCAAGTACCACCTGGCGGAGTGTTGTTCCCGAGGTCGTAAATATGTGATAGGGGAAAACCTGGTAAGGTATCCGGTGATTACTTTGTTCAAATTGAAATTTCCAGGCATATTATCAGACTGCTCTCAAGGGGGAGGAGGGGGTTATTTTTATTAATTAATAATGAAGCTTGCTTGTTTGGTATTTTCAGTGTTAATCGTAGCTTACTCTTTTATCTAGTGCTTTAGCTGCTATCTTACTAACACGGGAATTTCAAGGGGAATCTTAAGCACCTTCTAACTAACTCGCCACTTATTTCGCTTGTCGAAAATATCGCATGCGCATAGGTAAGTATAGGCATAAATAAGCATTGTTACGACAGGATAAGGCCATAATTTATAAGAATTTTTTCTCCAGCGTTTTATCCAGCACTAGTTAGGAGGTAGATTGTAGATTGTAGTGGAAGGCCTTCTGTAGGTGTGCACTGTGACCTGTTGAGATCTATTGTGCCCTCCGTATAGTTAGAGCTCCCCTTCCAGCTCTAGTTGTTTTTACAACTTACAAGGACTGTTACAGGGAGACATAATGTATCTTTCAGGAGCAGGTCTTTCAGAGCCTAGGCACAGGAACCGGGACCTAGCTAGTGCTTCACAATGGCACAGAACGTGCTCCGCCGTTTCTTCGACGACGGCCTCCGACCCTGGTTAAGTGATTGCGGAGTCGATGGTGCTCTGTGAGCAAGCCTAGCGTTATCCTCAGTCTGGTATGATGAGGCCTAGTAGGTTTGTCCTAACCGCGTGCGAGGATTCTTTGACGAACTTCTTCACATGCCTCTGCCCTATGGATCTGTTGCATTTGGCCAGAGTGTCTGAGAGCATCCACTCTTTTATGGTGTTTCTCTTGAGGCTTTTTTTCACTTCGAAGTAGGGTTTGGGTCCGATGGTGGCAGAATCTGATCCCGTGCGGGCCAGTGTATCCGACTTCTCGTTACTCTCTAGCCCTGAGTGTCCTGGTATCCATACCAGAGTGACGTTGTTGGGAACAGGCAACAGAGTCACGTAATAATGACGTCATTTATTAGCCATTTTTGGTCCACGACGTCATGTTACCAAAAAATCACGTGATTATTGTCGTCATTTCTCAGACGTGAATAATTAAGATGTCGCTCTAACGTCATAACTCTATAAGTTCTGTCTTATTATAAATTATTTTTATATAACAATGTCAATTTTCATGTATTTTTCACCTTGTTGTTAGTACAGACTGCTCCTATCAATTTCTCATCGGACCTAGTATTGTAAATGTTGCAGAGACTAATGACGTCAACGAAAAATAAAAAAATAGGTGCATGGCCTGTTTTAACAACTTTAAAAAATTATTGTGAAGACATCTTCAGAGCTAAAAGATTCAAATTTCGTATTTATTTAATTTAGATAATATCCAGCTCATTTCAAGCAAATAAAAACTCCCTTAAAAATTAATGAAAGTGTAAAACGTAACATAATGGGATAGGCTACCAGATACACGTACCTACTGTGCACAAGAGGGAAATACGTACCTGATGTTCAAACCTGGTCGAGTAGTAAATTGTATTCATGGCCATGAGTAAATGTGACAAGAAAAATACCAAACTCATAATGCAAAATACCATAAAATAATATAATCTTAAACTCGCTCCTTCAAGTGTTACGAACCATATCAAATGTCCAACACTCCCTAGAGCCACACAGAAAGACCCAGTACCATAAACAAGTATAACTTGATGAAATATTTTCAAAAAATTCAATGAAATTTCTCGCACTTCTTTTATAATTCTGGACATTTCCAGGGTTCCTTCTTCATTGTAATATGGGCCTTCAGAATTATTAACTAAGATAATTGCTAAAGCGTTGTATTGTGAAACTATTTGAGAAGAGAGCCAATGATACATGACGAAGAAGTTTATTTCAATAAAATAATTCAAGCAATAAATCAGAGGAAACAATATAATCCTATGTGTAATAAGATTTAATTGTATCAACATCAGAGCGAAAAAAGTACCAAAGTATACATAAAACTCTCTTTTAATATGTCTGGACGATTCTTGAAGATGAAGACGAGTAGTTGGATCTTTCAATAATTTCTCACCAATTGAAATCAAATTTTCAATCAGCTTGTTTAATTTATTTGTTTTTAACTGAACAAAATAAAACAGAGCCGTTGATTGCTCGATTAGGAACACCATCAACATAATTACTGTTAAATAGTACACCACCGGGTTCACATATCCATTATTTTGATGAGCAAAACTTGATTTGTTATCGGAAAGTGTGTAACATATTAAAAAGAAAAGAACTAAACCAAGGGATTTATTGTAAAGTCGTTTCAGGAAATTCAAGCCGCCTTTAGGTTCCTCTTGATTGAAATTGGAGAGACCGATAGCTCTCCAAACAAATAACAACACCCTGTACTCGCGAAATATTAAAGTTCTATAAGAAATCATTATGTTAACGCGCAGCAACTGTTTATTATGTCTTAGTAGCTGTTTCAAATAACAGTTTGGTACTGCTAGGAAAAATTCGTAAAACTCTTACTGTTCTGCAGATACCTGCCAGTGAAGTACTTTTCAATATGAGTCACTTTACTTGATAAAATTTTCCCTGGCCGCTATTCCGTTAATGCATTTTCTGACTACATCAAGCTAATAATAATCATAATAAATAAGACCGTTGTTTGTTTATAACAACACAGCTCTTTTTTTCGTTAGTCAATATCATTACAAGAAATTATAAAGTGCTTTTTGTGTGAAGCTACATGCAGGCAATTACTTTGAAAGAAGCTTCTTACGTGATGAAAACTAAGACCGGCAATATAAATGTTACACCGAGATACTACAGGAACAATATTGTGTTGTTTTAATGACTAGGCGTTTATTTATTTGAGCATGATTCCAGGCCGCACAGAAAGGGCATTTTGGTGGATGAGCACTCGAACACTCATGTGAAATACAATTCGGATGAGCGTCCACATCTGAATGCGCACATCCACATGCGCATTCACATCTACATTCGATTCCATATCCACATGCGCATCTTTAGGAAAAAGGAGGCCGTCAAATAGACCTTATTTCACCCTTGACTTATAGCTTTTCAAGAATGTAATCTGTTTCATTGTTTTTCAACAATCCGATTGCTGTAATAGTTTCATAACGAGAAGATAGTTTCCCAAAATATGGAAAGACTGATGCTAATGGAAAAAAACCGTGGCAAATTAAGCAGATGTTAGCTACAGGATCTCTGTGCATATTAAATACTATGGAGAAACTGTTCGAGAAAGTCATAGAAGGCCGAGAAGTGGTTCTTCCGGAGGGGGAAGTCCATTGTGGACGCAAATGTATAAGTTATGAAGAGTGCCACTGCAGCAAACAAAGGTTCATATCAATACAGGAAGTACTGCGTGATGGCAACACTAGATGTTAAATCAGCTCGGTCCCGTGGAGATGTGCCGTATAGAGTATGAATCATAAAGGAATGAGCAAAAAAATTACTAACATCATAGAGAGCTACCTAAGCGACAACGAACTCGTCTAAGGAAATGGAGATAGAATGAACATAACGTGCGGGGTGCCTCGATGGTTGAACCAACTCTGTGGAACATAATGGGGACCCTTTGACTAAGTGTCCCTGAAGAGTGTGGCATACGCTGATGATCTAGCGATCGTGGCTGTTATGAGAAACAAGGCTCAACTTTGTGATTCTCGAACACACTATCAGAATGGTTAAGGAGGACTTAGAGGAAAAAGGCCTGGCTCTGGCAGAACACAAACGTACCTCATAACTCTTCGGCCACAGACGGTCACAGAGAAGTGCCATAACAGAAACTGAGAGCAGGGAGCACGTTCTGTATCTCGGTCTTACGTTGGAGAGAAACCACATTTAGAGCGCTATGCAACGATGCATTGAACAACGACCCCGGCACAAGGAAGATACTAATTACCGTTTTACATGTTTTACATAATGCGCTTTTACTACTCTAAGCCGCGCCAGCCTGGAGGCAAGCATTGCAAGTGAAGAACTTGAAGCAGTAATGGGAAAAATCCAGAGGAACATACTTTGCTGCACGGCGTCTGGTGACGAGCTCCATATGGTTGCTGGGATACCCATGATCGAATTGATGGTACAGGGAAGATGCGACAGGTGTAAATGTGAGTAGACAACAGATACATGAAAGCGTATTCAATAGTTGGCAACAGATATGGACCATTGACACTGGAGCTGCAGGAGGGACAAAGGCACTGATTGGAGACGTAAAAACCTGGATGGGTTCTAAATGTTCATAAGCTACTACATGACTCAGTTGCTTTAAGGCCGACCTGCGCAGTTTTCAACGTGCAGAGATAGACCAGTGCGGCTATTGCACGAACAGAGACACGGCAGATCACACCTATTTTGAGTTAGAAAGATAGGCAGACCATAGAAATGAAAAAACCTTCTTGCGCATCAATCGCAGAAATAGTGTATTTTTATGCGATTCAATAATAAATATTTTCTTCCTATTTTTTTTTATAATGAATTTAATGAAAAATAATCCGATTTTTTTTTGGGAAAACTCCACCTACCTACAAAAAAAAAAGAATGATCCTCTCGTGGATGCGAACCCGCTCCAACAGTTAGCAAGTCAAGGATGTAACAAACTGAGCCACATACGGTGCGTTTCGAATTTGTAGTGATGATGGGGTAGATATATGTAGTACGTCAGGTACCTACATCTACTCATTTTATTTTTTAAACTGGTCATATCTTAGTTATTAAAAGACCAATTTGAATACTTTTTTCACCTGCATGTAGGTGATTTAATTGTCGTTGCGATTGCTCTTCTAATTTTCAGAACCATTCATAATTGAATGTGAAAAAAAATAAAAAAGAAATTGCGAACCATTTCATCGATTTAATAATTTTATATAAGTGTAAGCTAATTTTGCACAAGCGAAAAACTTTTTTATCTTTCGTTTAAAGTGCTACATTAATCGAGGCGAATTGAAGCTAAGACATCAAATTATATGTTAAAGCAAAAAAAAAATGGAAAATTTCGGTTCAACTTCTTCAAAAATGGACTCATAAACGGTTATAGAATTGACACATTTTCACCCTTTTTCCTACCCACGACACTGGCTTATTAATGGAAAATATGCTAATTTTATTGCATTAACTCAAATTTCCAATAATTTTCTTCAAATCCTGTTAATTTGATTTCAAAGTTTTTTTGCCATCTTGCTCATACAATGGTTCAAAAAATTGTCAATTTTCCGTTAATGTTCAAAAAATTCAAATGGCCGCCATTTTGAAACGGCTCGGCCGATTTGGCTCAAGTGCAATACCAGACCACTCCTTGTGGACATCTTACTCTCACAAAAGTTTCAGCCCCCTAGATTGAAAACTGCGGCCAGAAACCGTGCCTCAAGGACCGCATTTGGGGAACTTTGAAAGGACACCCTGTAGAAGTAACGTGACTTTTGGATTTTTTTTCAACGAAAATCTAAAGTCATTCCCAAGCTTTACAAGAATCCAAAATTTCGTTCACTAATCTTGAAAGATAAAGCTACAGGAGCGTTTTAAAAATCGAAAAATCGTGATTTTGGAGAAATAAATAAATATATATATAAATATATATATATCGTGGGCAGGTGAATTTTGGAAAACCACTTTTTCGTGATCTGGAGGTCATGATCGGTGGACATTTGATGAGTTTGGGTGATTTTCGAAAAGTGATGTCGTCCTCAATAGTGTATTTTTTTGTTAAAAAATACACTAATAGAAACCAAGACTGAATGCAAAATCAATAAAAACAACCTAACACATGCTTGCTTGATTTGTTATCGAATTATCAGCAAGAAATTAATTGGATTAACTATTCTTATTAAATAAAATTACGTTACCTGTTCTTGAAGCCGGTTTGTAACATAAATAGCTGGGAGGAATATGCTACCATGAAAGAGAAAAAACCACACAAGCGCAAAAATTATTAATTTAAAAAAATCAGTAGACTTGCTTTCCAAATTTCCTGCAAGCCAGATAGTGCGTCCCAATACTGTCAAGCATATACAAAAACTCCCAATTCCGTAGATAAACATCAATTCGTGACACAAATCGAACAGTTCACGAGAGAAATCTTGCAACTTCTGGACGGTTCTGGTTGTTTCTGATGTTCTCGTCGTGTTGTTCGACCCCTCAGGATTTCTTACAAATAATATTACCGAGTTGTAGTAAATATTTATTACAGAGGAGATCCAATAGTAAATAATGTAGACGCTGATAAAAATAGCTTGATTTAAAAACGCCTGTAAGAACATAATAACTCGCAGCAACGAAAAATCATAAAAGGATGCAGAAGCATGCGTATTGTTAAACGCCAGAAGGAGAATGGTTATAAAATACAACCAGATCGCAATTTTAATCGTCTTCTGTAATTTGAGAAAATGGTCAGAAATCCGTGAAACTGCTGTTTGAGTTCCAGCAAAGGAAATTAAATCCTCGATTAGTAAATCCAATTTTCTCGCTTTTGCTTCAACGAAATACAAATTAGTCGCTGAGTGTTCCAGTATCAAATTGGTGAACGCTATTACACTCAAATAAAACATGGCAGAATTATGAGTCACTTGTCCCACATGCACTTTCGAGAATACATAAAGATACATGATATATAATAATATTGTTACAGATCTTTGGTACATCTTTGCGAGGCTGCGCACAATGTGATCTCCATTCCTTATATCAAAGTAAGAAACGCCGAATAACCTTAACATAAATAATAAAGGGCTTACCGCTGACAAAATTATTCGCCTGAAACCGGCCATATCTAATGACAACATGACTATAAGTACGAGTACAATCACCATAAAATAAAGATACACCCCGATCAATTTCTTATGTAGGTTTTTTTACGAGTAGCTACATACCTATATCAATACATTAGAAAATTGTATAAAAATATGTTGAATCAATTGCCGATGAAGTATATTATTATTTTGATTATTAGGTTTTAGGTTCTGGCTTGATAGTAAGTACAAAAATAATAAATTAAAAAATAAAATTTAGATTAAAATATAAAATATATATGACATGTAGATTTGTCAGTCCCGAAACGTTGAAAATTTTGATTAATAACTTTAAAACTATCAAGCCAGAACCTAAAAACTAATAATAAAAATAATCATATATCAACACAGATATACAGGGTGTCTCAAAATTGACGCCCGTGCTCTTGAGATTCGATTAATGGAGCTAAAAACAATTGAAAATAGAGACTTAAAAATTCTCCGTTTGCGCTTCTTTAAAAAGCTATTGTTGAAAAGAGCAAAAATTTAACATGTACTCAAAAAACTTCATTAGCAGTAACTAATGGTATTCAAATAAAGAAGATGATCATTTGTGCTCACAGAATGTGTTCAAATAGGTTGCCTCCTAATTCAAGGTAAAGATTCGCACGAGCAATCATGGAAGCACGAACTCTTTGTAGAAGATCATCGTCTATTTATGCCACAGCAGCATGAATACGAGCTACTACATCTTCTTCGTTCAATACTGGATCAGCGTAAACTTTTTCTTTCCAGTAGCCTCAGAAAAATACTCAGGGATTCAGATCTGGTGATGGGAGGCCATGTATGGGTCCGCCTCTTCCGATCCACCTCTCTGGGAAATTTTCATTCAAGAAATTTTTCACTTTCAACCCATAATGTGCCGATGCACCATCATGCTGGAACCAACAGTTTAATCGGAATACCAATGGAACTTCATCAAGCAAAGGTAGTGGTAAATTCTCATGTAAAAAGTGTAGATATAGCGCTGAATCAAGCCGGTTAGGCAGAATGTGTGGACCAAGAACATCATTATTCAATAACCCAGCCCAAATGTTGATTAACCATCGTCTTTGATGAGGCATTTGTCGTATTTAATGAGGGTTTTGATCATACCAGTTTTAGTAAAAATGTGGATTTATCATTCCATATAATATTTCTGATGAAATGGGGCTCATAATTTACGCTATCCAACAACCATCTACAAAAATTTAAACGAAGCTCGCTATCCTCCTCATGCAAAACACGAACTTTTTGGGGCCTAAATGGATGCAAACCGTTTCTTCTCAATAACTTGTGAATTGCGTCTTTTTGGAAAAGAGTTTGAGAGGATACAATCCGAAGGCTTGTTCTGGGTTCCGCTTCTACAATGTCAAGAATTTGTTCTCCTTGATGGAGGCTCAGTGCAGGTTGACGTCCAGCCTGTTTATTGCAAACTTATTGCATGTTTTCTATATTTTTCTCTTCATTTATAATTGAAAATACTTTTTTCTAAAAATCACCAGAAAAATACATTCTTGAAAAGTTTTCAGAAAAAAAGAGTTATTTTGTAGAGGTTATAGTGGGCTCATTGTTATATAAAAGAATATAATCCTTTATAAACAATCGATTAAAATATATCCTGTACCGCTTGCTAGATTCGTTATCTATTTATCAGGAAGAAATTAATTGAATTAACTATTCTAATTAATAAATAAAAATACGTTACCTGTTCTTGAAGCCGGTTGGTAACATAAACAGTTGGGAGGAATATGCTACCATGAAAGAGAAAAAACCATAAAACCGCAAAAATTATTAATTTGAAAAAATCAGTAGATTTGCTTTCTAAATTTCCTGCAAGCCAGATAGTGTGTCCCAATACGGTCAAGCATATACAGAAATTCCCAATTCCGTAGATAAATAGTAATTCGTGGAACAAATTGAAAAGTTTACCAGAGAAATCTTGCAACTTCCAGATGGCTTTGGTTGTTTCTGATGTTCTCGTCGTGTTGTTCGACCCCTCAGGATTTCTTACAAATATTATTACCGAGTTGTAGTAGATATTTATTACAGAGGAGATCCAACAGTAAATAATGTAGACGCTGATTAAGATAGCTTGATTTAAGAACGCCTGTAGGAACACAATAACTCGTAGCAACGAAAAATTATAAACGGAAGCAGAAGAATGCGTATTGTTAACCGCCAGAAGGATAATGGTTATAAAATACAACCAGATTGCTATTCTAATCTTCCTACGTAATTTGAGAAAATGGCCAGAAATCCGTGAAACTGCTGTTTGAGTTCCAGCAAAGGAAATTAATTCCTCGATCAGAAAATCCAATTTTCTCGCTTTCACTTCAACGAAATACAAATTAGTCGCTGAATGTTCGAGTATCAAATTGGTCAACGCTATTACACTCAAATAAAACAAGGCAGAATTATGAGTCACTTGTTCCACCAATACGTGTACTTTCGAGAATACATAAAGATACAAGATATATAAGAATAATGTTACAGATCTTTGGTAACTCTTTGCGAAACTGCGCACATTTTGATCCCCATTCTTTATATTAAAGTAAGAAACGCCGAATAATCTTAACATAAATAATAAAGGGCTTATCGTCGAGACAATTATTCGCCTGAAACCGGCCATATCTAACGACAACATGTCTAGAAATGCAATCTAATTACTTACGTATTATACCTAACATATTGCTTTTAAATGTCAATACAGTCATACATTAGAAGTGGTTGATATAAAACGCAATTAACATGAAATTTCATTAACGTTCATTTAAGTAATATATTTTTGAAGTTACCTACTCGTCTCCAAGGAACGTCACGAGGGTAGGAAGTTAAAATGGGAGAAACAAAGGGTTGGTGATTTGTCTTGAAGGCATTCATTTTATTCAATTTTGATCAGAGCTGCGGGAAAGATACTTTAAAAAGTATCTAAGATACAATAAGATACTAGATCTACTTAAAAAACCGTCTTAAATACTAATAGCTCAGAAAAAATATCTACTTAAAATACCTAAGGTATAATAAAAGTACCTACATTGTGTTTTACTTACAAATGGTAGCATCTCAAAAACTTTTTTATTTTTTTGGAGAATATCAAAAACTTTTTTCAATATATTATGCGAGATTCTAAACTACATTTAAATAGATTTAAATACATTTAAACAAAAATGCTGTTTACGTTAGAGCAAAAAAACGTCTCTAGTTGAAAGTTATTTCCGAAATGGAAATAAAATCGATGGCATTCTGCTCGATAGAAACCTGCCTAATTGAGTTCCAAGAGGAGTATCTTGGTGTTGCGGTGGCCGCCTAGAATTTATGGGAAGCTGTTTAGAGATACATTGCAAATTTTTGAGGGACAGGAAAATGTTGTGAAAACAGGAAGTGGCAGGCCGTACTGTAGAGAAGGCGGAAATCGCTCGCAATGTCATGCAAAACGATCCTCACACATCAGTTCGTTATCTAGCCCAGCAAATTGATATCTCTGTAGGAACCTGTCATAAGCTACTTAGGAAAGATGCTCACTTGTATCCTTACCGAGTGACGATGGTGCAGGAATTGTTACCTAGAGACATTCCCGAGAGGCTAGATTTTTGTCGATGGCTTTCGCAACATTTGCAAGACAATAATTCATCAAGACTTTCTCCACAGATGAAGCATGGTTTCAAAGATCGGGATATGTGAATTACCAAAATTACAGCTCGTCGTTTGTTGAAAATCCGCATCTGTTTATTGAAAAACCACTTCATCCTGAGAAAGTTGGTGTTTGGGAAGCAATTAGTGGTAGGAGTTTAATTAGGCCAATCTTTTTTGAAGGGAACATTAGGGCTGTGCGATACAGGGAAGAAATTCTTCAGCCTTTTTTGACCCAGCTGCATGATGACGATTGCACTATCGAAACACTCGATTTAATGAGGGAGCATTTTGACGATCAAATTATCAGTCAAAATACAGCCATAATACGGTCAGATCCTGTTATCTCACACCGTGTGACTTCTTTTTCTGGATATACACCAAAAACTCAATATTTGTGACACCAAATAATGATTTATCAGAATTGAGACGCAGGATCGAGGAGAAGCTCATTGTTATTTAACAGAATGTATCCTTTATAAACAATAAAATAAATAATATCCAGTACTGTTTGCTTCATTCCAATTGGAATAACTAATAACTTGATTGGAATAACTATTATAATTAAATAAAAATACGTTACCTGTTCTTGGAGCCGGTCGGTAACAAAAACAGCTGGGAGAAATATGCTACCATGAAAGATAAAAAAACATACAGCCACAAAAATTATTAATTTTAGAAAATCACTAGATATACTTTCTAAATTTTCTGCAAGCCAGATAGCGTGTCCCAATACTGTCAAGCATATACAAAAATTTCCCATTCCGTAAATAAATATCAAATGTTGGCCCAAATCGAACAGTTTCGGAGAGAAATCTTGCAACTTCTGGACGGTTCTGCTTGCTTCTGATATTATCGTCGAGTTGATCTTCCCCTCAGAAAAAGTTACAGATATTATTACTGAGTTGAAGTAAATATTTATTGCAGAGGAGATCCAACAGTAAATAATGTAGACGCTGATTAAGATAGCTTGATTTAAGAACGTCTGCAGGAACAACATGACTCGTAGCAACGAAAAATCATAAAATGGAGCAAAATCAAGCGTATTGTTAAACGCTAGAAGGAGAATGGTTATAAAATACAACCATATCGCTGTTTTAATCCTCTTATGTAATTTGAGAAAACGGCCAGAGATCCGTGAAACTGCTGTTTGAGTTCCAGCAAAGGAAATTAAATCCTCGATTAGTAAATCCAATTTTCTCGCTTTTGCTTCAACGAAAAACAAATTAGTCGCTGAGTGCTCGAGTATCAAATTGGTGTACGCTATTATACTTAAATAAAACACGGCAGAATTATGACTTATTTGTCCAATCAACACTTGCACTTTCGAGAATAAATAAAAATTCATGATATATATTAATAGTGTTACAGATCTTTGGTACATCTTTGCGAAGCTGCGCACAATGTGATCTCCATTCTTTATATCAAAGTAAGAAACGCCGAATAATCTTAACATAAATAATAAAGAGCTTATCGCCGAGAAAATTAATCGCCTGAAACCGGCCATATCTAACGACAACATGACTAGAAGTGCAATCCAAGCAATAAAAATACACTCCCATTGATTACTTACGTATTATACCTACATATTGCTTTTAAATATTAATACAGTCATATATTAGAAGTGGATGATATAAATCGCAATTAACATGAAAGTTAATTAACATTTATTTCATATACTTACTTCTTTCTAAGCTTAGCAAGGTTCAAAGACTTGCAGGCCTTGGAATAATGGAAGCAATGAAAACAACTCCAACTGCAGCAATGGGAGTCTTTCTAGACCTCCCTCCACTTCATTTAATGATAATAAGAGAGGCAAGAATGGCATGACTAAGGCTGCAAGAAGAACCAAACGGAAAATACGCAGAGCTTGGACATAACAGAATAAAAAGTCATGTGTTAGTAGACCTGCTAGATGCAAACAGATACATCACTTCAAAATTCAAATTCCAAAAGAACTTTGAGGTAAGAAGCTTGGATCGGAAGCAATTGAATGAACCAACAGACGGCAACAGGCTGATTGGAACAATCTGGTATAAGAGACGGATAAAAGACCGATCAAGGGACTGGAGCCGGCATTTACAATGAGTTAGATAACACTCAATACATAAATTTCTTGGGCAGTGGCAACTGTATTTCAATCAGAAATATATGCCATACTACACTGCGTAACAGAGAACAAGAGGGCCTATAGGAATAGGCGGATCATTGACAGACAGTCAGGCGGTTTTGATGGCTGTAGAAAGCCCCTAGATAACGTCCAGATTACTGTGGGAATGCTGCGAAAATCTTGAAAGCCTGGCGGGACGCAACAAAGTGATCTTGATGTGGGTACCAGGACACTGCGGAATCATTGGCAATGAAAAAGCCGACGAGCTGGCAAGAAATGATCCTCGGCTAAATATATTGGCCCAGAACCGGCCCTGGCGTACCAAATAGTATAGCAAGGGGCCAAGTTAATACATGGGTTAAGAAAAAACACAAAGAATATTGGGAGAAAAGGATCAAACATCAACATGAAAAAGCCTTCATGAAGGGACCCATAAAAAAGACAACTGAAGAACTACTATCACTTAGTAAGAATCAGTTACGTATCACAGTGGGGACAGTGTCCTAAAAGAATACTTAAATAAAATAGGACTGTTCAATGGAGACCTAAGTTGCCGAGAATGCAGAAAGGCCAAAGAGACAGCTGAACATGTCCTGTGCGAATGCGAAGCTCTGGACAGCAGAAGACAGGAAATATACGGACAACCAAAAATGAGTCCGGAAGAATATGACACTCATCCAGTGATGAGTACAAACTAGTTCAGGGGACCAGACTGACAAAATAGGAGGCACTTCCAGTGATCTTGTATCAGATGGCCTTCGAAGGGAAAAAAACCTACCTAAGTTTCCATTAAGAAATTAACTAAATATTTATAGGTAGAGGAGACATTTTGTCATCTGAACAAAGTGACGTTAAATCTTGATTCTTCAAGTTGGAATTTCTTCTGAATTTCTGGCCTCTTATATCTAATTCAATAGAAAAAACCGAGTGTTTTGTAATGCAAATAATAGTAAATGTCACATTACCTGTTTTTCAAACTGGTACGTATAGTCAATACAGCCCATGACCATGAAGAAATGCGACAAGTACCATAAAGACAATGAAATCCAAAATAGCGTCAGTGTGTATAAGTCGAAGCTGTCCCTCTCAGATATCGTAAACCATATCATGTATCCAACACTACCTAGAGATTTATAAAAAGAACCGGCGCCGTAAACGAAGATCAGTTCATGGAATATTTCGAAAACATCCCTTGACATCTTTTGCACCTCATTGATAATTCTGAGTATTTCAAACTCTCCAGTTGCATCTAGCCCGTTTTCATCATTACCAACGCGTTTTGAGTTATTATCAAGTAAAATTCTCTCTAATGCTTTGTAATGTGAGAAAATTTGGGAGCAGAGCCAGCAATACATCATGTAGAAGCTAAATCTTATAAATAAATTTATACAACTGGAGAGAGATAATAAATATACATCTCGCATCGTCACAAACATTTGTAGAAGAGTAAAAACTGTAAATCCACAGAAGTAAATGTAAAATGGCTTTTTATTTTTTTTCGCTATTTCGCGAACGCAAAGATGAGCGTTTGAATCTTTCAATATAAATTCACCAACGGATATTGTATCTTCAATGATCTTCTTTAATTTATTTGTTTTTACCTGGACGAAATAGAAAAGAGCTGTTGAATTTTCAATCGCGAAAGCAGTCAACATAATCAGTGTTAAATAAAAAACTACAGGGTCAATATATCCAGAACTTAGATGGGGAAAGTTAAGTTTATCGGAGAAGATGTAAAAAGCTAGACACAAAAGGAATATAAGCAGAGCTTTATTATAGATTCTTTCTAGGATAGCTAGAACGCGTTTTGGTATTTCTTGATTGAAATTAGAGAGACCTAGAAGTCTCCAGACAATTAACAACACCCTGTACTCGCTAAATATCAAATTTCGATACGATATCATTTTATTTACGCCTCAAGGTATATCCCGTAGGTATTGGACAAATTATTCGTCAGTATGGGTCACTTTGTTATTCTCAACTGAATTATTTTTTCATCAATATGCTATATTAATATAAACTAGCCCTTATTGTAATAATGTTTATGTTTATCACTAAAATTATTTCATCAAACAATTACCATAAGTGTGGCTCCATGATAAAATTAAAAGCAGCAATGAAGAATTATTACACATTGATCAAAATGTCAAAACCTACATTTTGAGATCTTGACTTTTCGATTAATATAATAAGAATAAGTAATAATTTCCAAATATGCTTTAACTTTTCGATATTAATTGTGGCTAGATTCCGTTCTTATTGAATTCATAATTTCAGCGTCATTTGAATAAAGAGTACCTACCCAGCTACAATAAAATCGTAGCTAAAACACTATTAATAACCAAGCGACTACTTATACAGCATGTCCCAGCTTATTCGAAGCGGTCTCTGTAGGCCAAACGATGGATTTTTTCCAAAAAATTTTGCACATTTAAGTACAGGATCACAATGGCCAAAATTTAAAATTATTTTGGGGGGTATATGACAGTGGCATATCAAAATTATGTTTTTTTAAATGGAATTCTCCTAGGTTATTGCATTTTTAGATTGTCTGAAAAGAGAAAATAAGATTGGCTTTTACACTTGGTGTTTAAATTCAGAAGTTTTTGAGTTATAAACAAGTAAAAATCGTCATTTTTCAAGTTCAAGGCCCTGTACAACGAGAACGGCTGAAGATAGAGAAAAACGGCTCACATGTCCCTATTTTAACTTTTCATGTACTATCCTATGATGTGGATGAAATGTTTATACAGGGTGATAAAAAATTTGAAAAATTCTGAGATTTCTCCACACGTCGCCAAATAAAAAAATCAAAGAAAGTACAAATGTTACTATACCATAGGATAGTACATGAAAAGTTAAAATAGGGACATGTAAGCCGTTTTTCTCTATCTTAAATTTTTTAATTTATTTTTTGAAGTTTAACAATTTTTAGTTTTTATGATTTTTTTTTAACCGAACAACATAAAAAAACAATATGGTGGCCATAAGAAAAACGAAAGTTGACTATGAAAATCCTGGGATCTAGTCGGCTTTGAAAATTTTTTAAATGTCAGATGGGTAGCTCTTGCCGACTTATGTAAGCCCACAAAAAATTATTTATTAATCTCCAATAATAAAAAAGATACGACAAAAATAAGAAATCTCGATTTTTCAGTTTTTTCAGGATATTTCAGGAACGGTCACAGATATTTTGTATGTCGTGACTGATTCGAGATGGCCACAAAATTGCGCTTCTTTGCACTTGTTTAACCGACCCTGTATCTGTTAGCGTTAAGAGATAGCAATATAGAGAAGGATACATGGTGCACCCTGTATAAGTACACGAGTCGAAAAGTGATTTCTGTTTAATTATTCTATATTTTTAAACACAATTTTTGCGGAAATTACTGAATAATGGCTTTATAACATTAGATCTGCATGATTCTCGAAGAACACGCTGGAACTTTCCAAATTTCTTTAAAAAGATAAAAACACAGGCCTAAGCACAGGCGATAACAAATTTTAGGTATGGTAGCTTACTAACAGGTAGACGTTACTCCGTTTTTAGAAAAATGAGTCCGCGACCTAAACCGTACGCTTCTGTCTGAAAATTCCTCACCGGTTTCCCGGCTCTCTCGTTCAGCGGGATTTCCGGCGACTTCTCAGCATAATTTTCGCGCGTCCCCTGCGTTGTTTTCCACGTAATCTCTCAGAATTGCGCTTAAGAAACTGTTTCTTCACACTGTACAAGGTCGTTGAAGTTATTTTATCTCGAGAAAATATTTCCTGTTTCACATTTTTAATAATTTAGGGTAGGGTATTTATTGAGAAATTTTTACGCACTAATGCGTTACAACATGATGGGTGGCATTGAGTGATTAAACCCATTTTCACTTTTTGGCCGCCAATAGAGCAAATTTTCGATAGAGCGCTGCTAAATCTGATACGGGTATCCTAAAAATTGCTACATGGATCCAAAGTAACAGGAGAGCACAGTCCCTTTTTTTTTTGATCGGCAGAAAATGAGGTAACATGTGAGTATTGCATTGAAATTGTGAATACATTGTTTATCCCCAAGTTACAAAGAAGATATTGGTACTGATCGTCAACTTTTTACTTTCAGCAGAATGGAACAACGACACATACTGCTAGAGCGTCACCTATTCCCGAGCAGTCTTGCTTGGAGTTTTGATGACCCTTTATTAGGCTAACTCAGACCCCTGATCTAAGAGTGTGCAGTTTTTTTATGGAGATACCCCATATCTTCAATGAGAACAAGTCCAAAAGACACGAGCCGCTAAGCCAAAAGACACCCATTTGAATCGGTTGGCGATAATTGATTATAATAAATAAATATTAATGTTACCTGTTTTTGAAACTTGGTCGTATAGTAAATGGTATTTATAGTCACCCATAAATGTGACACGTAGAATACCAAAGTTGTAATACAGAACACCACAAGATGGTATTCTAATCTAAATTCATCCATTTCAATCGCTGTAAGCCATATGATATGTCCAACATTTCTTACACCTAGCAAAAAATTCCCAGCCCCATAAATTAATATCATTTCCTCAAATATTTTGAAGAGTTCTATTGACTTATCTTGCATTTCATCGATAATTTTAGATATTTTCAGTTCTTCATTTATTGAGACTTCTTCATTGCTTGCTGTTCGTTCCGAAGTATTCGCTACGATGTTTTCTACAGCGTTGTAATGTGAAATTATTTGATTCGAGAGCCAATGATACATCATGAAGCTGTTAATTTCAATGAAATAATTGAAGCAAAAAACTAGAGGTAATATGATTAGCCCGTGTGCAAGAAAACTGAATTGAAACATTGTCAGAACAAGGAAGCTACAAAAGGACAGGAAAAACGTTTTCCCTATTTTTTCTGATGATTCGTGAATTTGACGCCCAGATCTTGGATCTTTCAATAACGTATCACCAATCGAGATCAACTTCTCAATCAATTTCTTCAATTTGTTTGTATTTACTCGCACGAAACGGAGAAGGGCTGCTGAGGTTTCAAGTATATTCACCACCAACATAATTATTGTCAAGTAGTATTTAACAGGGTCAATATACCCTCCAGTATATTTTAGAGCAAAATTTTCTCTAGAATGAATAATTAAGTAACAGAGTGCAACTAATAAGCTGAAAGCGAGGGTCTTATTATAAATTTTTTCTAGGTAAGCTTGAATGCGTTTTGGTTCTTCTTGATTAAAATTAGAGAGACCGATAACTCTCCAAACAATTAACAACACCCGGTACTCTCGAAATATTAAATTTTTGTATTCAATCATAATGTTTATGCACGCCCAGGAACGGTTAAATAACTTTATTAACCCTTTCCTGCTAGTGAAATTTAATCAACTAAATTTGTATTCAATTTGTGAAATGGCTGCTGTTATGTTAATGTGTCTTATGGTTTTAAATTGTTGACGTGCTTCCATTAAATTTATTAACAATATATAATAATTGTAAACATGTTTATATAACAGACAAGTACAATTTATTTCCTCAAGCAATCACTTTGAATGTCCAGTTTAAATTAATAAAAAGCCCATTGAAGAAATGGTTTCCAGGAATTAGGATGGTGACAAGAATCTACCGTAAAGGAGAGAGGGGTGACCTGCGAACCAAGAGAGAGAAAGAGAGCAATTATCTTCAACGGGATCGACCTAGTCTCCAAAAAGGAGAAAACAAAAATGGCACCAAGGGAATTCATAGCTAGAAGACTCCCCTCCATCGCCAAATGTAACGAGAAGTAAAAATCTTGCATTATAATAATATGATCAATAACTCTTAAATGGGAGAGGTTTGGGCTGTATTAGGCGACCTTTATATTAATTTAGGGTTGGAGCGTTGCCAGCAACTGAAAGATAACTTAGATGTATCTAATTTACACAGAAGTTACTTGTGAACCTCTGAAAGGAGTACAAAAGAACAATGTCCAAAGGTGCTCCGCGAGATTAATAATTTTTCTTTGAAATTGGAAATTTTCAAATTTATTAGCGAATTTGGTGAGATATGGCAAGAGAAAACTGCTTCACTTAGACCGGCTAAGTAACGAAGCGGCTTAAGATAAATTAACTTTGAATGCCCTAACAAGTAGCAACGAAGTGACTCTGATCTGGATTCCGGACAATGCTGGATATGGAGAGAACGGACTCTGGCCGAATCCGAATGAATTAGACCACAACCAGCATTTGGGTAACAAAAGGGAACAAAAGAATTTGAAATCAAATTTAAAAACAACCAATGCACCTGGTACACGGATGGATGCAAGACAAAGATTAGCGCTGGAGATTGCTGAGACTAGCAACAGTGCTACAGACAGAAATACAGACAGGACAGTACGACTGAAGTACTGAACAATTTTGTCTCTCATCTACTGAATGTAAAAGTGACGTACTTGCGGGGTGTACAGGGCTATCTTCCCCTGTAGGGTTTTGCGGTACACGTTGGAAATTAGTGTTTGTTCTGCCCTAAAAAGCCAACATCCTGGAAGAGACCACGAAATGAGCCATGGATGCACTAAAACGACTCGCTGAGGACGATTTACTGCACTCCTAATCACTGGCACTCAATCAATTTTCGATCCCAGAAATATTACTTGTGGTTGTCAAAACAGAGGAATTTGACCTTTCAACAGAAATGGGAGACAAGCCAGTACTTTCTCTGTACAACCAGAGACAAGCCAGTACAACAGAACTTTCTCTGGACTGGGAGACAAGCCAGTATGACTGAAGTAACGGAACAATTTTGTCACTCAAGTATTGAAATTAAAGGTACCTACTTGAGGAGTGTATAGGAGTGTACAGGGTTTACGGTACACGTTGGGAATTAGCGTTTGTCCTCTGTCTTGTAATTTTTTTTGTCTGAAATAAAATATTTTGATGAAATCACATTAACTCGTAGAAGATAATGAAGTTCTGGACAACATTTCCCTTGAAGATTTGGGCCTCAGCAAAAATAAAAAGCTCGAAATTAATCACCTTGTCTTTTGTCTCGAACCTCTGAGAATGCGGAAGCTCGCAACTAAACGCAGAAGGCAACAATCCTGATAACTCAATCACTGTGTTTGCACCATATATCAAGACGCTACGTTGCCAGTCTACTATAGAGCATTTAATTTCAGAAAATCTTTAAACGTATGATAATTGCGTGAGTTGAAAATTTAGAAATCTAATGGATAATGAAAATTTCATCAACTTTTTCCAACAACATCAATTTTTTTTCACCGTGCGGAATATTTTTATGACACGCAGACCAAATCTAGAAACTCCAAGCATTATATTATATTAAAAAAAACGTTTCAGCATCCAGAGTCAAGATCTAGCTAACCCTCTCGAGATTAATTTTGGAGAGGATTAAGGCAGCCTCGATGCTCTTGTACTGACGAAAAATCGTATTTGATTTTACAGGAGCGAAGAGGGAGGGGGGGGGAAGAAGTTAAGGAGGGAAGATTCTTGTTTGCCATTTGGTTAGGAAAGCTTGGATGACGTTTGAGAAATAGTTTTGGCATATTCACTTAACAAGTTAAGATGATTTCATGTTAAATTAACATTACCTGTTGTTTAAGTTGAGTCGTATTGTGAATGGTATCCATGGTCATCCATAAATGTAAAAAGTGAAATCCTATAGTGGTACTGCAGAATACTGTAAGTTGACACAATGTCAAGCCTCTTACTATAAAAAATGTAGGCGATAATACATGACTGATATTTGTTAGAGCCACATAAAAACTACCAGCACCATAAACCAATATCATTTCATGGAATATTTTAAACAAATCTATTGACATATCTTCCATTTCATTGATAATTCTCGATATTTCCAATTCTTCTATCGTGTAGCTTTCTTCATTATTTTCTGTGTGTTTCAACGCGCTCACTAAGATGCTTTCTGAAGCCTTGTAGTGTGAAATTATATGAGAAGAGAGCCAATGATACATGATGAAGAGGTTAATTTCAATTAAAAGATTTAAGGAAAAAAATGGAGGAAACAAGACAACTCCAAGAGAAATGTTACTTAATTGTAGTAGCGCCAGAGAAATTAAAGTACCATAAATTACATAAAACTTTTTTCTTATTTGTACTGATGATTCTTGAACATGAAAACGACCTATAGGAATTTCGAATAATTTCTCTCCAATCGTTATCAAATTTACAATCAATTTCTCTAATCGTGTTGATTTTGCTCGAACGAAATAGACGAGAGCTGTTAAGTTTTCAATTAAGTGTATTATCAACATGATCGATGTTAAATAATACGCTACGAGGTCAATATAACCGTTAGCTTGTCGAGGAAAATTTTCTTTCAGATGATATATTAGGTAACAGTTTACAAGGTAAAGGATTAGGACAAAAGATTTATTATAAATTTTTTCCAAGCAGGAGAGAATGCGTTTTGGTTTTTCTTGCTGGAAATTGGAGAGAGCGATAACTCTCCAAGCAACTGACAATACCTGGTACTCTCTAAATAATAAATTTTTGTATGTAGGAATCATAATGATTATGCACGCGCAGGAACGGTTCAATTACAACTAGCAGTTATTATAACGGTTCTAGTCAACTACTTTCGTATTCAATTAGTAGAATGGTTGTGTTAATTCTTCAACATAAATGTTGATCTTTAATAATAACAGACCATCCTAAATTATTTCTCCTTAATTCATTAGAATGGTTGTTACAATGCCAAATATAATATCAGGCAAATGTTATTGTTTCCCATGAAATGTAAAAATTCCCCTTCTTACACTCAAATTACATAGCTGATGACCTTTCATGGAAAATTAACTCATGTAGATCAAATAATGGAAGAGCTCGGTAAACGTAGTAATGCTTTCGAACAAAAATCTGGTGCATTTTTGATCGCCACCCGCAACGAAACGAACGTTGTCTGCATTTGTATTGCGACAGGATTCGTTTTCGTTCTGCAGGTGCCACACTCCGTAACCCCCGACTCGTTCGAACGGCAGCCTGCGCCGACGCTGGACGGGTAGCTCTAACATAGTTTGTTGGCTGGCGATTCTTGGTTGACAGGTTTTAGGGAATTTTTTGGACCATGATGCAATGCTGATTCTGACAGGGGTTTACGAGAGGGAGGGTTTCTTAAAATAACAACAATTGAATCATTAAAACTTACCTGTTCCTGGAGTTCATTTGTAATGGAAACAATTTTCAGGAACATGATGAATTCGATAAGGATAAACGATATGTTACAAAGAGTCGTTGCTCCTGTTTCCTTTATAAAATTCATATCAATATTTTCGAAGCAATAAATAGTAAGTCCTACGATCTCTATTCCGATATAAAATTTACCTATTCCGTAGAAGAGTGTTAGTTCTTGGAACACGTTAAATAATATACGTGATAGTTCTTGCAATTTATTTAGTTTCTTGCTTGTTCCTGGTAAATTCTTTGCGTTGGAGTTTGTTAAAGAAATTACTGATTTGTAGTAGAAAGTTATTTCAGTGGTGAGCCAGTAGTATGTAATATAAACGATGGACATTGTGTATATGTTTAGGAAAACTGATAGGCCTACTATAATTCCGAAAACTGTATAGTTTGAATATATCAGATCATATGTACTGTTACTTATCATAGCAGCACTCAATATAAATTGCCCTGCAGCTAATATCTTGATCCTGTTGGCTGAATTCTTGCGATTGATAAATTTATTCTTCACCACTTCCATTTTTAACATTTCTCCGAAAGCAATCATATCTTCGATTAACAACGTCAAATTTGTCGCTTTTACTTGAACGAAATAGAAATGCGTCACTGTATGTTCGATTGTATTTGTTACGAAAGCAATTAGAGCCAGATAGTAGATTACAGCATTAGACAATTCTGTCATTATGAAATCCTTCACAGCAATGCTAATATAAGAACAGAAAAATAAAAACACAAAAGCCAAAATTTTTTGATAACACTTTGCAAGCAAATAACGTAAACTATTCTTGGTCTTCGGCTGAAAATAAATGATGCCCAGTAGATTTGCTAAATAAATTATAGGGCGAATTTCTGAGAGAGCTGTTTTTCTGTATGAAGACATGACTACGTCTGATTATTTAGTCAAGTAATGAAATTATATCGACGAAATTATTGGATATACCAGCCTACTGGATTATATAAATTAAACGCATTCATTCAATTAATACCATATGATTAATATCCAATCGTGTTATTAATATGATCGGCTTTTATTTTCATAATACAATGACTAACGGTTTATAGGGTCGATTTTTTCAGAACGATTCTTTGACATACTCAATATCTTGCGGTGCCTTGAAAATTTGCAAGAGAACGTGGAAGAGATGGCAATCCCGAAACCGAAAGCTGTTTTATCCTGTGAATTCGCTTTCTCGAGATATGACCGTTCAAAGTAAAAAATTAGCCATTTTTCAGCTTTTCAAATAAATTTAATAAATTTATTATAAATTATCAGCTTTTCAAAATTTTTGTTTTCGTTTCGTGGGAAAACTGAGAGACTTTACGTTACGGTCCAACTGGATTGTTTAACCGACTCGTATTGCTTACACAAAATTACGTCCCATTCTGAAGACATCGATTTTTATGAAAATTTCAAACTACCGGGTACCTAATTATGCCAATTTTTCTAAAAAAGCTCTTCGATTTATAAACTCCCTTCCCTCGTCAGACGATAGAAAGTGCGAGAAGTTCAGAACTGTAAGCGGTTCTTCGGTAGCTGTCCCCGTTTTTGAGATACAGGAGAAAGATCATTTTCCGGGTGCATAACCAACTAGTTTTTCTATACTTTCTTTACTACAAAACTTCCTCGCAGCCGGCGCGAAAAGGTGCTTTTCATCTCATTTTATTTTATGTTTCAGTGAATCAAACGCATTATTTTGATTTAGGTGCCACCGGTGTTGTTGCTGTCATATTTCCTCAGATGTTAACTCAGTCAAGGTAATCGTTAGTACATTAAAGTTTGTAATGTGGGAGACAAATCAAATATCCAACGAAACTTGAATCAGCTGCCGCGCAGCACGCCGTGCTTCAGGACAATCAGGCGATATGCTTTGAAAAGACGAAAAACCTGTTCACTACTCTACTCCACCCGATTACATCGTAAAGTACTTCAAATTTACAAACATCCAAATAATTTCAACAGGCAGGAGGAAGGAATAAAACTGCGGAGGATTTGGTATCCCGCGTTACGTCAGACCCAAATGAGTCAGCGTCTGTCTCAGAAACCTATGACATCATCAGAGAGACAAGCCGATGCTACAATGGAGATAGCTAGTGGAGGGAGTATGACGTCACGAGATAATCATCATATCAAAAGTGGCGCTCTTCTAGCCGGACACCAGTGATAACGAAGAGTGGAAGCATCGCACACGTAACCCATAATTAAAGCCAGCCGTGAAAGCCTACACATATGAACATTGATACGAGTTAATCAAAAACCTAAATCCCTGGAATAAGCTTTTTTCACTGAGCTATCGTGGGTAAAAACACTTATAAGAAAATAAAGCAGAGATCTTCTGCTGGGACCAGACTTTGTCCTTTAGGAGAAAACAAAGATGGTCCCATAAATATGAGTAGTGTGACCAAACATCACAACGGAGAAAGTAGTTGTTACACTGTTTATATCGTGAAGCAAATAAAATTCATAAACATCCTAATGACTTAAACAGGAAGTAAAAAGGGATGAAGCTAGGGAGAATTTGGCATCAATTTGATTGATATTATCGATAAATAGATCGATCTTAATTCAGCCACCAAATTCAGTGCAAATTAGATAGAAGCATTGCCTACGTCTACGTAACGGTTGACGAACTGAACCATGTCTACCGCAATTTTTGTAGATATCACGTTGGAATCAAATTTTTAAGGACCACTAATAAAGAGTCCGGATTTAGTCAAGATGTCGATTTAATCATAATTTACTGAAATATTATTATGAATAATTAAAACTATAACTTCACCTGTTGCTGAAATTGATTTGTGTAGTAAATCGTACCCATCGCCATATATCCATAAACGAAGAACCAGATCAAAGAGAAAACATAAGGTTTCGTGGAACTGTAACTATATAAGTCTTCCAGATGATTTATCGCATACCATATTACGTATCCAATATTTCCCACAGACACGCAGAAAGAACCAAAGCAATATACTAAGATTAATTGTTGGAATATTTCGAAATATTTAATTGAAATTTCTTGCAATTCGTAGATAAGCGTTATTAACTTTTTAGATTCTTCAGTCCTCACCATTCGCTTTCGATTTTCTAGATTTTCTATCAGAGTTTCTTCCAAAGCTTTGTACTGTGAAATAATTTGAGAAGAGATCCAGATATACACAACATAAACGATATAAGTCATGGATCTATTAAAATAAAGCGAGCTGGACAAAATAAGATTTTCTAATACTGAAAGACCGAATTTAACGATAACCAAGGCGAGAAAGCTGCAACAATTTAATCGAGTTAACTTTCTTACTTTTCTTAGTGATTTATCAAAAAGAAAATCCTTTGATCGTTGTTTATATAATTTCTCACCGGAGGATATCACAATTTGAATTAATAATTTAAACTGTTTTGATTTAACGTGAGCAAAGTAGAGTTGCGCTGATAAGTTTTCAATCGTGCCCATTGACATCATAAGTACGTTCAAATAATATACCACTGGGTTGATATTTCCAGTAGCATCTCGAGGATATCGGTCCTTGGAGAATATAATAAAATAATTAATAATTAAAAAAATTAGGAGAAGAGTTTTATCGTAAATTATTTCCAGAAAAGCTAGAAATCGACTCGATTTTCCCGGCTGGAAATTAGGGAGACCGATAACACTCCAGACAACTAACAACACCCGATATTCGAAATTTATTTGATCTTTATATGTACCCATTTCATTGAGGGATATTATTATGTATTATAGTTTTACTGGTTTATCGCTGTTTAATATTTTTTTAAAGAATATATTCCTAATAGTTTCAGTAGCTAACAGCTCTTCTAGGAGAATTATTTCTGATAGCTGTCTAGGTGAATTCGCTTCGACGAAAATATAAGTTGAGCAATCAAATTAATCGAATTCAAATTATTGTTATGATGTCTATATTTGTATTATAACCAATTTATTAAGCGTGGCCCTCAAAAATTACCACCTTGGCTACGCAAACAAAGTTCACCGTTGTGGCAATAAAGCCTTGACACCTCAGTTTTAGTCTTAATAAGTGAGCATTTTTTTAAGATATTTTCACTCTTATATATAGGTATATTACAAACTCTAATTTAGGCTATGAAACACGTGAGACATACATCGTATATCCTTGGTCTTGGAAAATTAAATATCTACAGGGAAATTTTGGGTGACCGGCCTTATGAGCTAGCTGGAATGTCTATCCCACCTAGTGAGGATAATAAAGTGTTAACTCAATCGCACCCAGTCAATTTAATTTATGCGAGCTGAGCAAATGAGAAACCTTCGTCAATTTGAATGAACTTATAACGTATTAACCCCAATTGCATAGACTGCGGAAATTTATTTATTATTTAATTGTACCGTCGGATGCGCATCACGCAGGATTTAAATTTTTGAAGGCCGGTTACACTACATTATGGAATCTCATCACCCCACACAAACATTTCATCATCCGAATTGTATGATAGTTTATAAAATATAAATCTATTATTTAGACCTAGAAAACTCAACTATTTGCTAATATTTGACAAAAAAGAGTTCTCAAGCCATTTATCTTGAAAGTAATAACTAATCAAGCTAAACATAGATACGAGTTAATCAAAAACCTGAATCTCTGGAATAAACTTTTTTCATTGAGCTATCGTGGGCAAAAACACTTATAAGAAAATAAACCCGAGATCTTCTGCTGGGACCAGATTTTGTCATTTAGGAGAAAACAAAGATTGTGCTCGTAAATATGAGCAGTGTGACCAAACATTACGACGAAGAAACTAGTTGTTACACCGTTTATATCGTGAAGCAAATAACATTCATAAACATCGTAATAATTAAAACAGGAAGTCAGAACGGTTGAAGGAAGCTAGAGAGGATCTTATCCATCTTATCGATCAATAGATCGATTTTATTTCAGCCACCAAGGGCAGTGCAAATTAAACAGAGACATCGTCTACGTCCACGTAACGGCTGAAGAACTAACCATGTCTAGCGAAATTGTACATAAAACGTAAAAAGCTAATTTTTAATAAGGACCACGATTGAACAGTCCGTATTCAGTCAATATGTCGTATTGATAACAATTTACTGTAATATTATATTAAATAATTAAAACTATAACTTCACCTGTTGCTGAAATTGGTTCGTGTAGTAAATCGTACCCATCGCCATAAGTCCATGAACGAAGTACCAGATCAAAGAGTAAAGATAAAGTTTCGTGGAAGTGTAACCATATAAGTCTCCCACATCATTTATCATAAACCATATTATGTATCCCTTATTTCCCACAGCCACGCAGAAAGAACCAAAGCAATATACTAAGATCAATTGTTGGAATGTTACGAAATATTTAATTGAAATTGCTTGCAATTCGTAGATAAGCGTTATTAAGTTTTTCGATTCTTCAGTTCTCACCATTCGCTTTCGATTTTCTAGATTTTCTATCAGAGTTTCTTCCAAAGCTTTGTACTGTGAAATAATTTGAGAAGAGATCCAGATATACACAACATAAACGATATAAGTCATGGATCTATTAAAACAAAGCGAGCTGGACAAAGTAATATTTTCTTTCAGTGCAAAACCGAATTTAATGACAATCAAGGCGAGAAAGCTGCAACACTTTAACCGAGTTAACTTTCTTACTCCCCTTAGTGATTTATCAAAAAGAAAATGCTTTGATCGTTGTTTATATAATTTCTCACCGGAGGATATCACCATTTGAATTATTAATTTCAACTCTTTTAATTTAACGTGAGCAAAGTAGAGTTGCGCTGATAAGTTTTCAATCGTGCCCATTGACATCATAAGTACGCTCAAATAATATATCACTGGGTTGATATTTCCAGTAACATCTCGAGGATATTGGTCCTTGGAGAATATAATATAATAATTAATAATTAAAAAAATTAGGAGAAGAGTTTTATCGTAAATCATTTCTAGAAGAGCTAGAAACCGTCTCGATTTTCCTGGCTGGAAATTAGGGAGACAGATAACGCTCCAGACAACTAACAACACCCGATATTCGAAATTTATTTGATCTGTATATGTACCCATTTCATTGAGGGCTATTATGTATTTTGATTTTACTGGTTTATCACTGATCAAATCTTTTTTTGAAAGATATATGCTTAATAGTTTCAGTAACTAACAGCTCTTCTAGGGGAGCAGAAGTATCTGATAGCTGTCTAGTGTTCGTTCGCTTCGAGGAACATCTAATTTACTCTTCCATTTTCAATTACGTAGACTGAGCAATCAAATTAATTGAATTCAAATTATTGTTATGACGTCTAGTTTTGTATACTGATCAATTTATTAAGCGTTGCCTTCAAAAATTTCCACCATTGCTATGCAAACAAAGGTCTCCGTTGTGGCAACATATTGGTTTTTTCCCCAATTCAAGCCTGATTTTTAGATATTTTGGGAATAAATGTTGTCCTCCTACGCCACCAGATATAAACTTCACTACTTCTAGTAGTAATCATTTGTCAGAATGAAACGTTCAAAAACGTAATCATTCGAACACATCTTCGGACAGCGAAAATCACAATTATAATAATAAATCATTCGTACCAGTCCAATTGATGAGTCAAACTTTGAAAAGGAAATAAAGAGAACAACAAGCTAATGAATACATCTCTTCAGAAATACCTCAACCACCCAGAGACTTGAATTGATGCAGAGGCTCTCCAGACTGATTTGAATATCCTACTTGAGTGGTGTGCTGGGAATAAACTGTCCTTAAATGTCAATAAATGCAAAGTAATGTCATACTTTCGCATCAAAGATCCAATTTTATTCCCTTACGTTATTGCCGATAGTCAACTGACTCGTGCGAATTTGACAAAAGATTTGGGAGTACTCTTCGATACCGAGTTGACCTTTTCTCAGCACGTGATAGAGGTCTCTTCTTCGTCGATCCGAATGCTTGGATTTATTATTCGCAACACTAAATCATTTCAGAGTGTTCAATGTTTGAAGACGTTATATTACTCTTTTGTCAGATCTAAGTTGGAGTATGCAATGATGGTATGGTTTCCATTGTATAGCAATAAAGTTTCTATGCTTGAAAGAGTACAAAGGAAGTTTCTCAAATTCTTATGGTTCAAGAGATTTCATCGATACCCATATCAGGGCTTCCCATATGAAATCCTTATGCGGACGTTTGAGTTAGAATCTCTTAGCAACAGACACAGAACCAGTTGCCTGATATTTTTGTTTAAACTATTTCACGGCTTGATTGACTCTCCATGGATCTTACAGAGCCTTGATTTCTCTATTAATCAACATAATAGTAGATCTCAGTGTTTATTTCGGCTACAAAATCCAAAAACTAATATGATGTTGAAGTC
This sequence comes from Malachius bipustulatus, assembly GCA_910589415.1. Classification (NCBI taxonomy): domain Eukaryota; kingdom Metazoa; phylum Arthropoda; class Insecta; order Coleoptera; family Melyridae; genus Malachius; species Malachius bipustulatus. The sequence goes on from OU342633.1 coordinate 35,249,023, forward strand.
ACCATTATTCAAGACCTGTTCTTATTTTAATGAAATAAGCCACTCGTGTGATGTGTTTTTTCAACCATTCAACTCTTACAAGAGATCTATTATAAACTTATGGTAAGAAATCTTGATCTGGGTGTTTTTGTTGTTGTTTATCAATTTATAATATATAGTATTATTATTGTGTTATTTAGGCTACTGTGGTATAGGTACTTTATTTATTTATTTAATATAGTTTATTTCTATGATACTTGGGTAATATAATATTGCTTGTGTATCTGGTCAATCGAATCGACATTTATTGGGACGTATGTCCTCATTTTTTCCATTATTTCTTTAAATTCTTAGTTCTGTATTATTTTGTTTCTTTGTGTTTTTTTATATGTTATTAATGTTAAATAGGTATTTAAGAAAACAAACATTGTTTTGTCCAGTAAATGGATATCATAATCTGTTGGGCAAATAAACGATTATTATTATTATTATTATTATTATTATTATTATAGGTAGAAAATTTTTTCACGAAAACACTGCTGGCACAGATTTTGAGGTAGGTAGTGGTAGACAGATGTGGTTAAAGTATGTTCGAAAGTTTCAATTATAAAAAATTGTGTGAATATGATTATTCATTTATTCAGGATTTTGATGCTGGTTTTGCTTCAAACTATTTACTGTCACCATCAGTACCATCGGCCATCACTCAAGAACAAGTAATTTCATTTTTTACTGCAGTCGCCGTCGTCAGTCTCGCCAGACCAGTAATAATTTGGATGCTGCGGGCTTAATAACCCTATATCACTTCACAGAAAATATTGGAATATTTAAAACGTTGCAAGAAAAAAAATTGCGCCTATTGTATTATGGAACATGGACCAAGTGAAACATCCGAATTTATCAGACCTTGCAATTAAACAGCTACCACCATTGCCAGCTTCTTCCGCTCAAATCGAACGAGTTTTTTGAACTGGTCATACGTATACTCGCAAATAAGAAATTGTTTAACATTTTACCAATCTAAAAAACTGTTACATGTGTATTATTCTTTGAAAATTCTAGATTTCAATAATAGTGATGAATACTGAATACAAATAGTGTAACTGTGTTAAACAAATAAATCAAAAAACAACTGCCTTTTTTCTTCCTTACTTAACCTTATAACATCAATTCCAATCCAGATAATTACAATAAAATCCAAAATAAATAACTTAAAAATGTAGGATTACCAATAATAATAATAATCATTCAATCAATAAAAAATAAGGTATAAATGATTTATTATTAATTAGTAATAATTAGATACATAAACTATTGACTGCATAAGCATAACTTTGCATTGTTTACATTGTTTACGTTGTTTACCCTCTTTACATTCTTTACATTCTTTACCGTGAAAAAAGTCCACGCAAAGAATGAATTATTCTTCATCCGTAAAGAATCGCGTAAAGAATAGATATTTACCTCTATACGGCATTACGGCACATCACTGGTCATGACACCAACAGTCAATAATATACGAGTCAACTAAATCTGAAAAGAAATATGGCCGCAAACATACTGCGGGTAACCAACAGAAGGATACACACCAAAATTGTTTACGTTGTTTACCCTCTTTACATTCTTTGCGTTCTTTATCGTGAATAAAGTCCACGCAAAGAATGAATTATCCTGCACCCGTAAAGAATCGCGTAAAGAATATATATTTACCTCTATACGGCACATCACTGGTCATGACACCAACAGAAGGATACACACCATCAGATCGACAAGCAATAAGAAACTTGAGGAATTTACGTTGAGCCCGCTCAAGTAGCTCAACCTCCCGACAAGCGAGGGGGATCAGACCAACGATGCGTATTCCAACAAAAGCCGAACCTTGGTTTTTTGGTAATTGGGTAATTTGTGTTAGATTGGACAAAAAAGTGTTTTCTGGTTAGTAATTCTGGGATGGCTTAGAGTAATGAGTTACTTATTCCATATCTTTCTGCTTGTCTGCTGAACTTACAGAAATCCCCTCTAGAATAAAAGAATCGCGCTATTGAAATTGTAAACATTTCACTTCACTTACAATCTAAGGAGATGACTTAGATTGACCTTCCTGTGTAAAGTAACCCAGTCTTGATAGGTATATTTCAGGTCAGGTTAACAAATTTAAGAGTTTTCTGAAAAATGAAATGAAATTCTGCTAGACCAAACGTGGCGGATTGTGAATTATTTTTCAGCCTACGGGAGATATTTTCACTGGTCCTGGTCCCGATGCCATTTGTTTTAAATTGAAGCGGTTTTTATTCATTTATTCAGTCTGTCTAGCTGCAATTTTTGATAAAAAATTTAATTTAAGAGGCACAGTAATTATCTCGAATGTTAGTTGAGTTAGTCTCAGTTAAAACAGAGTCATATTTTGAATGTGCTATGTTTAATGATTTATGTAATTATTATGAATACGTTACCGGTTCTTCTAGTTGTTTTGTGTCAAAAATAATAGTCAGGAACATGCTGTTTACTAGCAGAATAAACCATAAATTCGAAGTAATAATCATTCCTAGATTATTGGTCTTTTGTATGTTCCAATTCACTGCAAACCAAATAGCTTGTCCAGACACTCCCAAACACAGGCAAAAATTCCCAGTTCCGTAGGAGAGTAACACTTCATGAAATATTCTAAACATTCTATTTGAGAAATCTTGCAGCTTTTGAATAATTTTGCTTGTTTCTGATATTGTCTTCTCGTCAATTGTTCCCTCACTATCAGTTATAGAAATGATTACCAATTTATAGTAAAAACTTATTTTCGAGGAGAGCGAATGATATATAACATAAATGCTGGTCATTATAGAGAAACTTGTAAAAATCACTGAAAATGCCAGAAGTCCTAATAATGAGACAAATTGTAATGAAGCGCCACACATATTAGAGGTCACCATAACGAAAATGAGCACAACCTGTAGCAGTATTCGTGCTTTAGTTATTCTGTGTGATTCATGGTAACGGAGAGATACTGGCGAAACTGCTGTCAGTGTTTCAGAAAAGGAAATTAAATCCTCGATTAGTGAATCCAATTTTCTCGCTTTAGCTTCAACGAAATACAAATTAGTTGCTATCATTTCGATTAGTAAGTTCGTGAATGCAATTATAGTCAGATAATAAATAACAGGATTATCAGTTGTATACTGCACCAATTCTTTTGTTTGCGGCAGTATATAAAGACAGATAATAAAGAAGAATAATGTTACACTTTTTTGATAAATTTTTGCAAAGCTCCGTAGTTTTGTATTTCTAAAATTAAAATAGGAAGTGCCGAAGAGACTTAAAATAAAAAATAAGGGTCTCAGCCCTGAGAGAATATTCTTACTGTCTCCCGCCATAGCTTGCCACTAAATGATTGGAAATGCAATCATCCCGTTTAATTAAGTTACACCGCCGGTAGGTAATTACTTAGGTAATGTTCTAATATTAGTTATCTGTCAGGCAATAATATTAATTGAAGTATTTCCGAGGTACAATAAATATCCAAAAGCAGCAATGAAAGAAAAAAATCCCTACCTGACGTACTTGTGATAATTTTCCCCCTGATGATAACTTTCCATAGGCACTGTTCTAAGGACTTCTGAAGGGTTCTAAAAATATTTAATAGACGTATAAAAATGAGTCCAGTTTATTTAAAATAAGCTAATTTGTATCATAAAACGCACACGTCAATTTGATTTAAGTTGGTTTGTGGATAATTAATACGTTTGGGGATTTTGATCTTTATTTACTTATTGTACCAACGATGGTACTTTGCCAACATCAAGGCTTGAAATAGAAAGATAAAAGGTCCTTTTTTTGAACATTACAGATTTGTTTATTAATTTCAATTTTACACTATTGATGAAAAAAAGCGATTTATATGTATCATGTTAATTGTATTTAATGTTCGTGATCACATTCAGAGTTTTCTTTGCAAGGATTCTTTCTCTAACTAGTTCGGTCGAGCCTGGCATTTTTAGGAGGGGGCTAGGCTGAATAAAAGTTGATTCTATCTCATACAGGGAAATTCTTGTGTTTTAATAATATCTATCTCCTTTCCCCCAATCATTTAAAAATTTAAGAATGATCTCTGTGTATGCTGAGAACGCACAAAATGATGTTATAGTCGACCAAGAGAAATAACGAAAAAATCTAATTGTTAAACTTTCATATTTTATGACTTCAACATTATTTCAATAATCTAAAAATTGATAAAATAACAGAAGTCGTTTCGTTATATCTCTGGTCCAACTATACATCACAACGTAGAAGGTTAAAACGTCCTGGGGTTAAAACTAGATGATCACAAACTTCTACCATATATTTACTATTTAAGGAGGAGTACTATCACCGTTAATGTAGACCCTAGTAGTAGACGACCTTCTATACTTATATAAGTTATCTAGTCTAGACAGCGAGTGCCTAGTGCTGATGACATAGGCATTATACACAGCAAAGTTCGAAGGGACTGTTTGCGATATAATACAAAGGGATTAAACACTATAAATAGATGGTGTAAATCGGTGGGACTGTATATAAATCCAGTAAAGACCATAGCTATAGTCTTTACAAGAAGAACAAATCTTAAAAACTGAGAAAAATCAGCTTGGATGCCAATAATGGAAGACATAAGTAAAATATCTAGGAAAATAAAAAAATAGAAACACATATAGGAAAAGGTCAACAAAGCCGCTCGAGCCCTAATGGTGTGCAGGAAAAACCTGGGGATGTAACCCAAGCACCCTGCGGTGGATGTACACCAGTATAGTGAGACCTATAATAACTTATAGGGCGGTGGCCGAGGCGGAAAAACCAAAAAAATAAGACAAAAAGGAATACCCTTGAAAAAATACAGACTTTGTAGCACTGTCGCAAAAAGGACCTATTACACGATGGCAAGAGAGGGAATAGTAGCCTTTCAGAAGGAGGGGAAAACAATACCTACCTGATAAGAGACACATGCATTGCCAACGCCCCTAGGAACTCAATTCACTAGGAAATATACAGGGTTAGAACTATTTAAAGGGCCACTACAGAGATATCCTAAACCATTGAAGATACGAGGTCGGTTAAATTAGAGAAAAGTTGCGCTATTTTATGGCCATCTCGAATCCGTCAAAACATGCAAGATATCTGTGACCGTTCCTGAAATATCCTGAAAAAACTGAAAAATCGAGAAATCTTATTTTTGCCATATCTTTCTTACCATTGGAAATTAATAAATAATTTTTCGTAGGCTTACATAAGCCGTTATGAGCTATTCATCTGACGTTTCAAAAATTTTCAAAGCCGACTAGATCCCAGAGTTTTCATAGTCAACTTTAGTTTTTCTCATGGCCGCCATATTGTTTTTTTATTTCGTTCATTATGGAAAAAATAATGGAAACCAAAAACTAATAAATTTCAAAAAATAAATGAAAAAAAATTGTTCTTTTTTTTCTAAAAAAAAAGAACTTTTCAGACCGAATATCATACAAAAATTAAAAAACTATAATGTACGACTTCATATATTGACCTATTTCAGCAAAAAAATTTCTGTTTTTCTTTGAAAAAAGAAGAATAAAAATTTTCCAATTTTTTTTTTGAAATTTATTAATTTTTGGTATTACATTATTTTTTTCTTATCGAACGACATAAGAAAATAATATGGCGGCCATAAGAAAAACGAATTGACTATGAAAACTCTGGGATCTAGTCGGCTTTGAAAATTTTTGAAACGTCTGATGAATAGCTCATAACGGCTTATGTAAGCCTACGAAAAATTATTTATTAATTTTTAATGGCAAGAAAGATATGACAAAATAAGATTTCTCGATTTTTCAGTTTTTCAGGATATTTCAGGAACGGTCACAGATATCTTGCATGTTTTGACGGATTCGAGATGGCCACAAAATAGCGCAACTTTTCTCTAGTTTAACCGACCTCGTATCTTCAATGGTTTAGGATATCCCTGTAGTGGCCCTTTAAATAGTTCTAACCCTGTATAAATATAACATATAAATAAAGTCTGACAAGTACAAATTCAAAGAGCATGCCATAAAATGGTATACAGACGAAAACAATCGAAGGAGCAGGAATCTTTGGACCAGGTACACAATTTTGAGCAAATGGGAAAATACACCAGCATATTTTAGGCGGAAATTCACGCTATAGAAAGCTGCGCTCAATTTAATGTTGATAAGAATTACAAGAAACAAGAAATTGCCATCTTAACAGACAGTCCAGCAGCCATAAAAGCACTGACCTCATTTGTCATCAGTTCAAGAATGGTATGGGAATGCCTAATAAAGTTAAATATTGTAAGTAAATAGTAAAATAAGGTAAGAAATCCGGAGGGAAAACCCCGGGAAGAAGACAGGCCAAGATAATTCTTGAGAAGTTCAACCAAAAAAGATGTGAAGCCTGCATCAAACTCAACAAAAAAGGTATACGAATGCTAACAGGCTTCTTAACGGGTCATTGTAGACTCGGAGCACATCTCAACAAGACAGATCTACAGACATGCAGAATCTGCCAGGAAGGGGAAGAAACCCCAATACACATCCTAGCAGAATGCTATGCAGTACAACCAAGAAGACTCCGCTGCTTGGACACCATACCAACCAACGGAAGAGGATTTATCATCTCTAGAACCAGAAAAACACTTGTTCTCCCTTTTGTTTGTCTCCTACTGTTTATCTTATGCTTGAATCGTTCCAAAACTGCTGAATGTGTTCTCTTTAAGCACTTATACCTTTATTAGTACCTATTTATTATTATTTAATTTGCTCCTTGCTTGATGTATTAATTACTAATTTGTTTAATGGTTATATACTATACCTATTTTCTAAGGGGCAACTCTGTTAAAGTATAAACGTGATACTTGAATAATGATTGAAAATAATAACTTAAGGAGAGGCAGGTATCTGATAATTCAATTATGAATACGTTACCTGTTTTTCTAGTTGATTTGTGATAGAAATAACAGTCAGGAACATGGACATTTCTAGCACAACAAACCATATATTCGAACAAATAAGCATTCCTATACGATAAATTGTTTGGTTGTTAGGATTCACTGCAAGCCAAATAACTTGTCCAGATATGCCCAAAGTAAGACAAAAATTCCCGGTTCCATAGAGGAGTAACAATTCATCAAAATAAGTGAACATTTTAAGAGAGAAATCTTGCAACTTGTAAATATTTTTGATTGTTTCTGAAATATTGTTCTCGCAGATTGTTACCACAGTATCAGTTACAGAAATGATTACCAATTTGTAGTGAACATTAATTTCAGAAAAGAGCGAATGATATAGAAAATAAACGCTAATGGTCATTATAGTGAAATTGGTGCAAAACGCTGAAAAAGTCAGAAAAACTATGGATGAGACAAAGAGAAATGAAGCGCCGCATATAGTAGTGATCACCACAATGACAATGAGTACAAAATATAACACGATTCCCACTTTAGGTCTTCTGAGTGATTTAAGGCGATTTATAGATATCTGAGAAACTTCTGCCAGGGTTTCAGCAAAGGATGTTAATTCCTCGATTAGTGAATTCAAGTTTCTCGTTTTTGCTTCAACGAAATACAAATTAGTTGTCAAGACTGCGATTAGAAAACTGGTGAATGCAATTATACTAAGATAATAGATAACAGGATTATTAGTGGTATCCCGTACCAAGTCTTTGGTATACGACAATACATAAAGACCAATCATAAAGATTATTAACGTTACACTTTTTTGATAAATTTTTTCAAAGCTCCATAGTTTTGTATTATTTGTCAAATTAAAATAAGAAGCACCGAAGAGACTTAAAATAAAAAATAAGGGTTTTAGCCCAGAGAGAATATTCTCACTGTCACCGGCCATAGCTTGCCTCTAAATGATTGGCAATTCATCCCGCTTAATTAAATTACACACTGCCGGTAATTACTTAGGTAGGTAATGTTCTAATGTTAGTTATTTGTCTAATACAAACTATCCGTCAGTTAATAATAATAATTGAAGTATTTACGAGGGACAATAAATATCTAAAAGCAGCAATGAATGAAAAAAATCCCTACTGACGTACTTGTAATCATTTTCCCTCTGGTGTAACTCTCCATGCGAATTGTTCCAAGGGCTTCTAGAGGGTTCAAGTTTGCGACTTTTCTAAAGGCGGTAAAGGACTAGTGAGATTCTATGACATACAGGGTGATTCGCATAAGAATCGAGACATAGCTGGGATGTGTAGGGGACCCCAAAAAATGGTTATTTAACGCAACTTATCTCTTACACTAATCGCACCCCTGAGAAGTTATAGGCCTTGAAAGAGGAGTTTAAAATTTCGAAAAAAATCAATATCTCAGTAGTTATACTTGAATTTATAAAAACTAAATTTGCTCATTTCAATAAAATGCTCTTAGAACACTCAGAACGTGTAGCAAGAGCATTAACTGAGTGTAATAAGTAAAGTCAAATTTTAGCATTTTAAAGGGTTGATGATAATTCACTGTTAAAATGCAACATCATTTTTTAACCCGTTTGCCGATCTAAGAAATTGTTACTTTATTTTATGGGGAATTTAATTTTAAAACTTTTATTTCTCTTATTATTTTTCAAAAATCTTTGTAAACTTTCTTCCGGATCATCAACTTTGACATTTATTTTAAAACAATAGATTTATTTTATTTAAATAATTTAAAACAAATTAATTTATGAATAAACATGTGACAATTTTGATTTCATTATTTTACGAAGACGTTAATCATGGTGTAATTTATTCAAATGAGTTAATTTGTATCATAAAATGTGCACGTCAGTTTGAAATTGATTTTGGGATAATTAATGTGTTTGGGGATTTAGATCTTTATTTACTTATTGTAGGTGCAACAAGGAATACCCTTGGAAAATACAGAGACTCGCATGCTATGCATTACAGGAGCCATTAGAAAATGTCCCACAGTGGCAGTGGAGGTGATTTTAGATCTAACACCACTGAACTTGGTGATGCAAACCGCTGAAAAGAAGCCAATTACAGAATGGCAAGAGAGGGAATAAGCACTACCTATCAGAAGGAGGGAAAACCAATACCTACCTGATAAGATACACATTACCAGCTCCCCTAGGGACTCAATCACTAGGAAATATAGCTTTGAGAAGAATTTCAGAACAATGTTCAGCAACAAACAGGAGTGGACAAATAAGTCCGACAAGTACAAATTCAAAGAGCATACCATAAAATGGTATACAGGTGGATCGAAAACCATCAAAGGAACGGGAGCAGGAATCTTTGTACCAGGTTCAAATTACTTTGAGCCAATGGGAAAATACAACAACATATTTCAGGCGGAAATTCACGCCATAGAAAGATGCGCTTAATGTTGATAAGAATTACAAGAAACAAAAAATTGCCATCTTAACAGACTGCCAAGCAGCCATAAAAGCACTGAGCTCAGTTGTCATCAGTTCAAGAATGGTATGGCAATGCCTAATAAAGCTAAATAGACTTGACAAAGAAAACAAAGTAACTCTTCTCTGGGTGCCAGGATTCACAGGTAATGAGAGACCACGAAGAAGCAGACAGCGTATCAAAGCGGGGAACTTCAATGCCGCTTATAGAGCCAGAACCTAACTGCGGACTAGGAGAAAATATCTTCAAAGACAAGGTAAGAGAGCAAGAAGAAACTCAAACCGAAAACCTCTGGAAGAACCTTCCGGGACTAAGACAGGCCAAAATAATGCTTCGGAAGTTTAACCAAAACAGATTTGAAGTTTTCATCAAACTCAACGAAAATGGGCTACGAATGCTAATGGGCTTCTTAAACGGGTCATTGTAGACTCGGACAGATCTCAACAAGATAGATCTACAAAACGACAAGACATGCAGATTATGCGGGGAAGGGGAAGAAACCCCAATACACATCCTAGCAGAATGCTATGCAGTACAACAAAGAAGACTCCGCTGTTTGAACACATACCAACCAACGGAAGAAGATTTATGATCTCTAGAACCAGCAAAAATTCTAAACTTCATCAAAGAATTAGAATTAGATAGGGTGCTATAGAAATATACATCAGAAGGGGAGGCACAAAAGATCTCACAAGGTCAAAGTGTAAACAAACATCTCCATATCAACTATCAACTATCTACCCTATTTACAATTCATGGAAATAGGCCGAATTCACGGCCGAAGTGTCATGGATCTTAAAAGTTCAACGGAGTTAGAATTACGACGGCTTTTTTGTTCCATCATTTGATTTGAAGCTAGAAGCTTAAGGACGGAAGAATTTCAATCAGTTCAAATATTCTCTAGGACTTCCGGGCGGGGTAACTTAACCTCAAATGCAAAGTTAGAATCTAAAAATTAACTACAACTATAACAAAATTAACTATATTTATTTTATAAGGGGAAACTCAGTTAAAGTATAAACGTGATAGGTACTTGAATAATCATTAAAAATAATAATTTAAAGAGAGGCTAGCATCTAATTATCTAATTATTGTGAATACGTTACCTGTTCTTCTAGTTGATTTGTGATAAAAATAACAGTGAGGAACATGGTCAGTTCTAGCACAACAAACCATATATTCGAACAAATAAGCATTCCTATATGATCAATTGTTTGGTTGTTAGGATTCACTGCATACCAAATAGCTTGTCCAGAGATGCCCAAACTCAGGCAAAAATTCCCAATTCCGTAGAGGAGTAACAATTCATGAAAAATATTGAACATTTTAAAAGAGAAATCTTGCAACTTGTAAATAATTTTGATTGTTTCTGAAATCTTCTTCTCGCTGATTGTTACCACAGTGTCAGTTACAGAAATGATTACCAATTTGTAGTTAACATTTATTTCAGAGAACACCGAATGATATATAAAATACATGCTGGACATTATAGAGAAATTTATGGAAAACGCTGAAAACGTCAGAATTACTATGGATGAGACAAAGTGAAATGAAGCGCCGCATGTATTAGTGATCACCACAACGACAATGAATATAAAATGTAACACGACTTCTATTTTAGGTCTTCTGAGTGATTTGAGGCTATTATTAGGTATCTGAGAAACTTCTACCAGGGTTTCAGCAAAGGATCTTAATTCCTCGATTAGTGAATTCAAATTTCTCGTTTTTGCTTCAACGAAATACAAATTAGTTGTCAAGATTGCGATGAGAAAATTAGTGAATGCAATTATACTCAGATAATAGATAACAGGATTATCAGTGGTATACCGTATCAAGTCTCTGGTATGCGACAATACATAAAGACCGACAATAAAGATGATTAATGATACACTTTTTTGATAAACTTTTGCGAAGCTCCTTAGCTTTGTATTTGTTAAATTAAAATAAGAAGCGCCGAAAAGACTTATAATAAAAAACAAGGGTCTGATTTCTGAGAGAATAGTTTTACCGTGACCCGCCATAGCTATCCTGAAAGTGGTTGGAAATACAATAATTCAATTTAATTAAGTTGCACTGCCGGCAATTACTTAGGTAATGTTCTAATATTAATTATTTGTCCAATACAAACTAGTTGTTAGTCAATTTTATTAATTGAAGTTATCTTCGTGAAACATACATATCCTGAAGTAATGAAAAATAAAATCTCTAACTTGAGTACTTGTGGTAATTTTCCCTCTAGTGTCAGTTATCTATTTAGCTTTTTTTCAGGAACAAGGAGTAGCCATATGGTATATCTAAGGCCGTAATGGCATATCATAAAATGTCAACAAATTAAACGTGGTGCAAATTAGAATCATTTGAGAATATGACTAATAATAATTGCGGTATATTTAATTATTATCAATCCTATAGTGACAATTTAAGGTCCCAAATGGTAACTGCGTGTCAAAAATCTTTGTCCCGCAGTCAAATCACCTGATCTCTTACGTCGCTATAATTACTGTTCTTCCAACAAGATTCATATGTACCTAATTATAGAACCAGAACAATAATCTAATTATGAATACCTTACCTGCTCTTCTACTTGATTTGTGACAAAAATAACAGTCAGGAACACGGTAATTTCAAGCAGAACAAACCATATATTGGAACAAATAAGAATTCCTAAATTATCAATCATTGTTTGGTTACTAGGATTCACTGCAAACCAAATAACTTGTCCAGATATCCCCAAACTCAGGCAAAAATTCCCAAATCCGTAGAGGAGTAACACTTCATGAAATTGATTGAACATTTTAACAGAGAAATCTTGCAGCTTGTAAATAATTTTTATTGTGTCTGAAATCTTCTTCTCGCTGATTGTTACGTTAGTATCAGTTACAGAAATGGTTACTAATTTGTAGTAAAAATTCAATTCAGAAAACAGGGAATGATATACAAACCAAATACTGGTCATTGTAAAGAAGTTTATGAAAAATGCTGAAAGCGTCAGAAGCATTACGAATGAGATCAAGTGAAATAAAGCGCTGCATAAATTAGTGATCATCATAATGACAATGAGTACAAAATGTAACAAGATTCCTACTTTAGGTCTTCTATGGATAGATGTGTGTGAAACTTCTGCCAGGGTTTCTGCAAAGGATTCTAGTTCCTCGATAAGTAAATCCAAATTTTTCGTTTTTGCTTCAACGAAATACAAATTAGTTGTCAAGATTGCGATTAGAAAATTTGTGAATGAAATTATGCTTAGATAGTAGATAACAGGATTATCAGTCATATCCTGTACTAATTCTTTGGTATGCGACAATACATAAAGATCGATAATAAAAATGATTAATGATACACTTTTTTGATAAATTTTTCCGAATCTTCTTAATTCTGTATTTGGTAAATTAAAATTAGCAGCACCGAAAAGACTTAAAATAAAAAAATGATAGTCTTATCTGTGAAGGAATATTTTTAATAACGTGACTCGCCATAGCTATATCATCTAAATGATTGGAAATGCAGTAAAATCATTCAATTTAATTAAGTTGCACTGCAGGCAATTACTTAAGTAATGTGACTAATACAAACTAGTTGTCAGTCAATAATGTTAATTGAAGATATGTCCGAGAAACAATAAAAAATATCCGAAAGCAGTACCTAATGAAAAAAAATCTCTCCTTAAAAACTCGTATGAACCGAAGGTAATTTCCTTTCGACTGTCACCTTTCACCTTTCAACATCATTTTTTCAGGTCCTTTCATTCTTCGATCGTTCCAAATATGTCTCGTTTCAGCATTCCGCTCCTGCCTACGTTCTCATGCTTTTAATAATTTTATAAGAAGTATTGAAGGGCTGGTGTCAAAAAATGCAAGAGTTTTGGAAAGGTTAATACTTTCAGATAGTCCAGTATTCGGGTCATAAAAAGTCCCTGAACAGTTAGCACGCCAAGTGTCGGGACACGGGGCAGTGGCGCGCAAGGAAAGGTGTCATTTTAATTAGTATATCTTCTAATTGATTTGGAAAGGCTGAAAAAATCATAGCTGCAAGAAATACTTGGATTAAGTATCCATTAAATTATTGTTTGGGAATAGTTCGCATAGATGTGATGTGTCCCAATATCTTAGGCGACTCTATTATTATAATAGTGTTCTATTTTGACAATAAAACTATAATAATATGAATAATATAATAATATAAATTATTTAATATTGAACAATATTATATGTATATGACAAATTGTACAACCATCGTTAAAATTGTTCAAAATTGTCTACTGCTTCGAAAATCACGAAAGTTTCCTGAAAAGTTCTAAGAAAAATTATTGAGATATCTTTCAAATGTCAAAAGTACTAACAACTCTCCAAAAAGTTGAACAATCTCCATAATTTCTGAAACTTGTCAGAAATTGTGGAAATACCCAAAAATTATCTCAAAAAAAGTCTCAAAAATTGTTACTTTTTCAAAAGTCTCTCAAAATGCTCCGTAAATACGAAAACTACATAACAACATATAAGGTCAACGAAGAAGGATGGAGGAGCACTCTCACCGTTAATGTAGAGCCTAGTAGTATGCTTCTATATACAATTGAGTGCAAATATTTTAAGGGCTTATTTACCAGCCAAAAATAAGAAGTTTTTTTCATATAATCGTATGTCCTAACTTGCTTCGTTTTCTAGATACAGGGTGTAAAATTTTGAAAAAAAAATCGATTTTTTATTAATTACGCAAAAACCTTTCAACCGATTTAAATAAAATTTGATAGGCTTATTTGTCGTTATAAAGAACTTCCTTTGATGGGAATAATATAAATTTATTAATTCCAGTGACGTCTCAGAGGGCTACCTACTTGATACTTATAGGTAAAATTATGATACGCCACTGCTCTTTTGACAATTTATATTTTTTTTAGATTAAGCGGTCAATATTGTAACTTTCTTGCCTCCTGAGCTTTACTCGTGTAGAGCTTTGTTTCCAAGAAAAAAATCAAAATCTGTGCCAGGCCCTATTGAAACAATTAATAAATTCAGAATGATTATTGAGATTCATTTCATTTACTTCAGGTAGCCCCCTGAGACGCCACTGGAATTAATAAATTCATGTTATTCCCATCAAAGGAAGGCCCTTATGATAACAAATAAGCCTATAAAATTTTATTTAAATCAGCTGAGAGGTTTTTGAGACTGATAAAAATCGATTTTTTTTCAAAATTTTACACCGTGTATCTAGAAAACGAAGCAAGTTAGGACATACGATTATATGAAAAAAACTTCTTATTTTTGGCTGGTAAATAAGCCCTCAAAATATTTGCACTCAATTTTGAATCAAGTTATCGAGTATATGAATAAGTATAAGTTATCGAGTCTAGACATCCAGTGCCTAGGCTATGCTGTTGACATAGTCATTACAGCCACAGGAAAGTTCGAAGGGACTCTTTGCGACATAATACAAAGAGGATTGAACACTGTAAATAGATGGAGTGAATCGGTGGGGCGGAATATAAATCCAGCAAAGACCATGGACCCTTTACAAGAAGAAGAAATCTTAAACTGAGAACAATCAGCTTGAAACACATAGAGGAAAAGGTCAGAAAAGCCACTCGAGCTCTAATGGTGTGCAGCAAAAACCTGGGGAATGTAACCCAAATACCCTGCGGTGGATGTACACCAGTATAGTGAGACCTATAATCACTTATAGGGCGGTGGCCTGGGCGGAACAAACAAAAAATAATACAAAAAGGAATATCCTTGAAAAAATACTTGCGTTGCGAGACTTGCGTGCGTTCGCATTACAGGAGCCATGAGAACATATCCCACAGCGTCAGTGTGTGGCTTTGACACTGTCGCAAAAATGATCTATTATAGAACGGCTAGAGAGGGAATAGATCTACCTATCAGAAGGAGGAAAAAACAATACCTTCCTGATGAGAGACACATTACTCAACCACTAGGAAACATAACTATAAATATAACATACAAATAAGTCTGACTAATAAGTCATACAAATTCAAAGAGCAAGCCATAAAATGGTATACAGACGGATCGAAAACCATCAAAGGAACGGGAGCAGGAATCTTTGAACCAGGTTCAAATTATTTTGAGCCAATGGGAAAATATAACAGCATATTTCAGGCGGAAATTCGCGCTATAGAAAGATATGCTCAATTTAATGTTGATAAGAATTACACGAAACAAGAAATTGCCATCTTAACAGACAGCCAAGCAGCCATATAAGCATTGAGCTCATTTGTCATTAGTTCAAGAATATGGTATGGCAATGCCTAATAAAGTTAAATAGACTAGGCAAAAAAAAACAAAGTAACTCTCCTCTGGGTGCCAGGACACACAGGTAATGAGAGGCAATGCAGAAACTGACAGCCTATCAAAGCGGAATTCAAGTTTCAATGCAGCTTATAGGGCCGGAACCTTTCTGCGGACTAGGAGAAAATATCTTCAAAGACAAGGTAAGAAAGGAAGAAGAAACCCAAAGGGCAAACCTCTGGAAGAACCTTCCGGGACAAAGACAGGCTAAGACAATGCTTCGGAAGTTTAACCAAAAAAGTTTGCATCAAACTCAACAAAAATGGGCTACGAATGCTAATATGCTTCTTAGCGGGTCATTGTAGACTCGGAGCACGTCACAACAAGATAGGTCTAGAAATCGACAAGGCATGCAATTCTGAGGGGAAGGGGAAGAAACCACCAATACACATTCTAGTAGAATGCTATTCAGTACAACAAAGAAGACTCCGCTGCTTGGATACATACAAACCAACGGAAGAAGATTTATCATCTCTAGAACCAGCAAAAATTCTAAACTTCAACAAAGAATTAGAATTAGATAGGGTGCTATAGAAATATACACCAGAAGGGGAGGCACAAAAGATCTCACTAGGTCAAAGTGTAAACAAACATCTCCATATCAACTATCAACTATCTACCCTATTTACAATTCATGGAAATAGGTAAAATTCACGGTCGAGTCATGGATCTTAAAAGTTCAACGGAGTTAAAATTACGACGGCTCTTTTTTTCAATTATTTGAAGCTAGAAGTTTTAAGAACTGAAGAATTTTAATCAATTCAGATATTCTCTAGAACTTCCGGACGGGGTAACCTAAACTCAAATGCAAAGTTAGAATTCGTGGTCCAACAGAAAATTTTCGTGATGTAACTGACATCCGTGGTCTAAGAAGAATATATTTTGTTCTGACTTACAGGAGCACAATGCGGCTGATGAGGCCTCGCCGAATGAAGTGGCGGGAGCTGTTGTAAGGGCTTAGTAAGGTGAAGGAAGAAAATTTTTGAATCCTAGAATGAGATCGGAATGCAACCTTGAGGCTGATAATGGTTCCAGAAACATGATTCCTAGACTATTCGAAAGGTATACTAAGAGTGAGACTCCGAGATTAACTCCGAAATGTAATCTCGTGGTGAGATCTAAAGATAGGTCCCGAAATACAACCTCGAAGTTAAATTAGTAGGTAATACCTGAAATGTAGTCTCGCTGGCGAGATCCGGAAGTATGTCTCGAAAAATTGCCAGTTTGATCGTGCAAAATGGTACCCTGGTTCTTCAGGTTTCAGTAGACACAGAGATAAGAGGAATAACATAATTGGTGTGATGGCTTCGAAGTCTTTCGAGAGAGAGGACGCTTAAAAAAAACGAAGATCGTCTGTTCGGACGTTATAGTGTCAACTCCCGATCCATTGCAGTTCGACTCACTTGGTCACTTGCACACACAGATCATCACTTAGGGACACAATAATCCTTCCGAGTTTTTCTCACTTTACCTTGACCAGGGATTCTTTAGGTCTGAGAGCTCAGACGACCACCTCGACTCTTTAATTTTTCTTCAAAGAGACAGACTTGCGAGCGGTCTATTTTATGTATGTACCCTGACAGGGCAGCCTGTATATCGCTGGTCCCCAAGCAATTAATTGCATCTAGAAGCGTTATACTAATAAGTCAATCTACACGACAATAATTAAAGACATTTAAGTGGCGATTTAACGTTACTGCGTGACGGTAAATGCGTGGGAAATCTCATTGGCAGCGCACTTGGTGAATCAAAAAGTCAGCAGCAATGTGGAAGAATGTTGGCCATGTACTCAAAACACAAGATCCCTTACACTGTTATAATTAATTCCTCTTCCAACAAGATACATATTATGTAATAATTGTACCAGTATTATAATAATCTGATCATGGAAATCTTACCTGCTCTTCTAGTTGATTTGTGACAAAAATAACAGTCAGGAACATGGTAATTTCTAACAGGACGAACCACATATTGGAACCAATAACCATTCCCAGATTTTTGACGGTTTGGTTATTAGGATTCACTGTAAGCCAAATAATTTCCCCAGATATTCCCAAAATCAGGCAAAAATTTCCAACTCCGTAGATAAGTAATAATTCATGAAACTGATTAAACATATCATAAGACAAATCATGCAACTTGTAAATAATTTTTATTATTTCTGAAATCAACTTCTTGCTGATTGTTACCACAGGATCAGTTACAGAAATGTTTACAAATTTGTAGTAAACATTTATTTCAGCGAATAGCGAATGATATATAACATAAACGCTGGTCATTATAAAGAAATTTATGAAGAACTCTGAAAACGCCAGAAGCACCACGACTGAGGTAAACTGTGGTGAAGCGCCGCACATATTAGTGATCACCACAACGACAATGAGTACAAAATGCAATACGATTCCTATGTTGGGTCTTCTGAGTGATTTAAGGCGATTGATAGATATCTGAGAAACTTCTGCCAGGGTTTCAATAAGGGATGTTAATTCCTCGATTAGTGAATTAAAATTTCTCGTTTTTGCTTCAACGAAATACAAATTAGTTGTCAAGACTGCGATTAGAAAATTAGTGAATTCAATTACACTCAGATAATAGATAACAGGATTATCAGTTGTATCCAGTACTAATTCTTTGGTGTGCGACCATACATAAAGACCGACAATAAAGATGATTAATGATACACTTTTTTGATAAATTTTTGCGAAGCTCAGTAGTTTTGTATTTGTTAAATTAAAGTAAGAAGCTCCGAAAATACTTAAAATAAAAAACGAGGGTCTTATTTCTGAGGGAATATTTTTACCGTCACTCGCCATAGCTATCCTCTAAGTGATTGGAAACACAATCATTCAATTTAATTAAGTTGCACTGCCGATAATTAACTAAATACTTAAGTAATGTTCTAATACTAGTCATTTATTTGTCTATAATACTTGTTATCAGTCAATAATATTAATTGAAGAATTTCCGAGAAACAGTAAATATCCGAAAGCAGTAATGGAAAAAATTATCCCTACTGTAAGTACTTACGTACTTGTGGTAATTTTCCCTCTAGTGTCAATTTTACATGCAGAAGTCAGTGAAAATACGTGAAATTTTTTTTGGCCTTTCTGGTTCAATTGATGCTAAAATTGTATTATCTTGTTTATTCAGCCTGGTCCTATGATGGCGGCGAGATGCCACTTTCTACTTCTCACCGCATAAAATTAATCAATAAAAATTAATTAATACGTACACTTTTAAGTTGACCACTATCAAACCAGAGCGCAAAGTGAAGGCATCACGGGGGGATCGCCCGAGTCCCCAAAAAACTCCCGTCATACAGCTCCACGGAACTTCAATAAAATATAATAATTTACCACCACGCCTGACGTCTGAGACCAATACCTTTGATTCTTCAAAAAATTATTCAATAATAAAATGAGACCGATATAGTTGGGTAAATAAAATAATGAAGATACAGGGGTACGCAATACGCGGGATAGTCCGAAAAATAATAATAAAGGAGACCACAAGTTATTGTAGGATAACCTTTCTCAAACTATTCAGTTCCGAGGCTAGACTAACTGGAAGAAAACCACCAGAGTTTTCCAGTGAGAACATCTGACTAGCAGACTTTCTAGTAATCTCTCCCCTGGGATACAGAAAAATGCGGCCGATACATTACACCATCCATTTCAAGGTTACTTTCAACTCCACAGTTATGCCACAATAGACCTTCGGTCTTCGGTCGCACTCACCCTTAATGATAATTAATCCTTCATTTAATCTCACACACAAATCAGTGTCACAATTTTAATAAACAAATTCAATATTAATATCAGTACATAAAAACTGTCCGAACCCACGCTCGATCTCGCGAATTTTGGTTTGCGATTCAGCAAAGGACTTTTTAAAAAATTATATTTATTTGAGAACAGACTAATATACTAGATTAACAATTACACGATGTTCTAATACATTAGGCTACGGAGGCTAAATCTATTCTAAGCTTAAAATATTCAATCCTGTCTTTTATAACATTTCAGGAAGGCGTTGTACTTCCTGTGTACGTGACTATGTGCACGATTTCATAATTAAATCAGATCATTAATATGAATCTTTTCTATAACAAAATATCTAGTTTTAACAATACGTCTTTATATTCTAAGTTTGTTTATTCACAAGTTAAAGGTTGTCTGTTTATTAGACTACAATAGGACTCTTTGTCTTACATTATTATAATAAGGGTTAAGGGTGCATAACTCCTCCCTCCTTAAGTTTGAAAAACCGACGAAGAAGGTTTTTCAACATTTGAATCTTCTACATTAATGAGTTTAGTAAATCTTCTTGGGCATAAGTGCCGTTTTTTATACAATCTATATGATATAAATAAAACAATAATTAATAATATTAAGAACCAGGTGATGAGATGAGAAGTAACATTTGATTTATGTAATTTCAGCAATATTGGTTCTTGGGTTTTCTTCGAGATGTGTGTGATGTTCATCCGGATTTCAGGGATGTCGTCGATTGGGATGTCTTCATGTAATTGTACGTCGTTTAATTTGATGCTGTCGAATCCATGTATGATTTCAGGGTTACTCGTTTTCTTCGTGTAATATATCTTGTTATGGATTTTTACTTTGCAATTCGTTGGTATTGTGTACAAACTCGGCATTGTGATGATTTTCGTGATGAGGTCTGGACAGTGTTCCGTAATTGTTAGTTTATCTTTGGGTGCGATGATCAGTAGATTTTCGTCGATTTTGCGAATCATATCAGTTTTCATTGATACATGAATTTTGCTACAATTTTGCTCTTCTTGGTGAAGTATAATGGGTGCTATGCAGGTATCTTGATTACTTGTTCGTTGATTTATCTCTGAACAGATAAACTGGTCTTCTAGTCGAGGGCATTCTTGTGTCAATTCTACGTGATCTTCTTTGGAAATTGCCATGTACGGTGTGTTTGGTATTATCATTTGATTGTCGATTGGGACTGGGATTATGTGGTAAAAGGAATAAATGTTGGAGTCGGTCAATGGGATGTCAATTACAAAAAGAATTTTGTCCTTGTAAATGAAACTTTGCAACGATAGTATTTTGTAGTACATATCGAAGTCATTGAACTTGATCATAGCATCATTGTATTTTCTGGAACAATCCGTTATCAAACTGGAGAGTTCGCTTTTAGACACGATTTCGTGAGTTACCAATTTTAATTTTGAAAAGTACAGAGATGTCTCTATTTTTGTTAGTTCATCATTGAATTTTTGAGTATTAATTTCGAGTCTGTTTAGTAGGTTATCTAATTCCAAGTAAGAATATATTGCAATCTTTGAATGTACGAAGTATCTCGTTAAATTATTTAATTGGTTTTCTATGGCTGTTAAGTCAGAATTGAGTATGGCTACGGTAGAATTTATTTTTTCTGTTAATTCGCTAAAAAGTTCTATCTGTTTGTTGAGACCAATTTTTATTGTCTCTTGGTCTTCTTGTAAATGATTTAGCGATTCATAAATTGCTTTACCATCGTCGGCGTCTAAGGTTCCAAATAGCGTTTTTGCTATTGAGCCTCCTAAATTTAATAGTCCACGTTTAGTGCGTAATTTTTGTTGTGGTTGTAGGTTATCATGTATCGATTTCGCATTCGATATTTGGTCTTGGATATCGAAAAGTCTTGGAAGTAATGTTTTCTGAACAAACGGGTCGTTGGACGTTGTAATGCGTGTGTATGCTGTTTTAAATATTTCTGTTAGTTTTTCAGCTTGGAGATGTAAGGGTTTTTGGTTTATATAATATAGATAAGAAATTTTCGATGTTGTGATATAAGCTGGGCCTAAATGGTGTGGAAAGAATCCAGGGTAATTGGTCAGTGGTGTTTGCGAATTTGCCAGATGTAGATATAGGATTAGGATGATTATCATCTGGAAAGAAAATTATGAGGGGATAATTAGTTTTGTTTTGTTTTTCGAATCGGTTTTATTTTGGATTTGTGTCTTTTAGTTTTTGACATTTCTAAGATAGGACCTTGATTCGTTTTGCTAGTAGACGCTTTATACAGGGGATTTTGTTTGTCGCGTGCGTTCGTCCTATAATGAACTGGGGCATTTTCAGGAATGTCTGGAGCAGGTTGTCTAGTCTCGTTGTTTTTATTTATCCATTGTTCTTTGTTAGTCTGTGAAGTTCCTTTAATTTTCTCGAATAAGTTTTTGCTGATTTCTTTGTGTTTCGTGACGTAGTCTGTTATTATTATTTCGTTGGTTATATCGAACGGGTCTTTGTTGTCTAAGTCGCAATTTATTATTTGAAATGGGGTCAGTTGAGTAGTGCTATGTATGGAATTGTTATAGGCGATAATTGCATAATGGGTGATGTCGTTGATACTGGCGGAAGGGTGTTGTCCTTTTAGACATCTAATATGTTCTAATAGGGTGGAATGAAATCTTTCTATGGGACTGTTCGAATTTGAGTTATGAGGTGTTGTAAAGTGAAGGGTTATATTGTGAAGTTTGCAAAAATCTCTGATTATGTTATTATTAAATTCGGTACCGTTGTCGCAAGAAATTTGGTGGGGTACTCCATGGTGACTCAAATAGGAGAGCAATTTGTTAAAAATTTCGATAGCATGAAATTTCTCTAAAACGTAACATTGTCCGTATTTTGAAAATACGTCAATGATTGTCAAGCATTTAATTTTATCAATGTGGAACGTGTCGATATGTAGAGATTGAAAGGGTTTCGAGGGGGTAGGCGTTAACTCGAATTTTAATTTATATGGCTTCCTCTCATATTTATTTTCAAGACAAATTTTACAAGTGTTGATATAATTAGTTACATCTTCCGTGATGTTTGGCCAGAAGTATTTGCGAGATATTTGTTCTAGGGTTTGTTTTATTCCGCGATGACCTGTTTTCGTTTCATGATTAAACTGTATGTACATCCTCTGGTCATCGATTATTTCTACGTCTTTTACAAGTTTTGTCGAAGTGCATAAAGAAAATGAGTTATTCTTAAACGTTTGTGGGAGTGTGGTAGATATGCGTTTGATACCGTTGTTGAATTTCTCATCTATGTAAATGCAATACTTAGTTTTTGGGTCAATGAAGTTTTTGAAAATTTCTATTGTGGTTTTTTCTAGATCTTCGTTTTTACATTGAATAGTTAAACGATTTTTATCGAAAGGGTTACTTTTAGTTGACGTGTATGTTAGTTTGTTTGGCGAGTAATTAAATATTATTTGATTTTTGTACGAGTTTACGGGACGTTCTGTGATGGGTATGTCTAGAATTGGATTTTCTGCACTAGAATGTTGTGTATTACTGTCATCGACTTCTCTTAGTTGATTGTTGAGAAGTTCGTTTAGGTCGTCGTCTCCTGTTTCTACCATGAGACTGTTGTTATCGGTATCTAGGGGGTGAATTTCAATGTCTTGGTTTGGTATTTTTATTCGCGATAGAGCATCGGCGTTAGAATTTATTTTTCCTTTCTTATATATGATCTCGTAATCGTATTCACTAAGGGTTAGTCTCCATCTAACAAGTTTTGAGTTCGGCTCTTTAAAAGAAAATAACCAGGTCAAGGGTTTATGATCTGTAACTATTTTAAAATGACGACCGAATAAATATGGTCGAAATGTTTTCACGGCGAATATGATGGCTAGAAGTTCCTTTTGGATTGTCGAATAGTTGATTTCGGCTTGGTTGAGGGTACGAGAAGCATAAGAAATGGGTTTGTCCGAATTTATTGGACCTTGAGAGAGAATTGCTCCTACTGCATATTGACTTGCGTCCGTGGTGACGATGAATTCTTTTTCGAAATCTGGGTACTGTAGGATTGGGTCATTGCATAGAAGGTTTTTGCAGGTATTTATAGCGTTTAGAAATTCTGGGGTGTGTTTTATGGTTTGACCCTTTTTTAAACATTGTGTTAGAGGTTTTGTGATTTTGGCGAAATTATTTATGAATTTTCTGTAATAGCCAATTAAACCAAGGAACGATTTTATTTCTTTGGCTGTTGTAGGGACAGGAAATTTTTTTATCGCTAGAATTTTTTTTGGATTGGGTTTTATGCCTTCAGGTGTTATGACGTGTCCTAGAAACTCTACTTCTTTCCTTAAAAATTCGCTCTTGTCAGGCTGTATCTTCATATTGGACTCTCTTAGTCTGGTGAAGACCCTTTTTAAATTTTTTATGTGCTCTTCTAAAGAGGAGGAAAATATAATAATATCATCCATATAAACTAAACAGATTTGATTAATTAAACCTCTCAAAATGGAATTCATTACTCTCTGAAAGGTGGACGGTGCGTTTTTTAGTCCGAATGGCATTCTAAGGAATTCATAGTGACCGTTTTCTGTGGAGAAAGCTGTTTTTGGTACGCTTTCCGGGGACATTTCTATCTGGTGAAACCCGTTAGCTAAGTCGAGGGTGGTAAAATAATTAGCTCTACCTAGTTTATCTAAAATGTCTGTGATGTTGGGAATTGGGTACTTATCGTCGATGGTGTTTTCATTGAGTTTACGATAGTCGACCACTAGTCTCCATTTTTGTTTATTGGAGGCGTCGAGTTTTTTGGGGACGATCCAGATGGGGGCAGAATATGGGCTATCAGAATGTTGAATGATTCCGCTGTCTAGCATTTGATTAATTTGTTTTTCTACTTCTTGTTTATGTATATAAGGGTATCGATAGGTTTTTGAATGTATAGGTAGTTCATCTTTGGTTTTTATTACATGTTTCACTTGGTTAGTGAAAGTGAGGGGTTTGTCTTCGTTATGAAAGATATCTGCGAAGCTGTGGCAAAGGTCAAGTAATGCAGATTTTTCTTCTCTATTTAGGTGATCCGTTCTAATATTTGGGCGTGTTGGAACAAATTCTGGATTGTCATATCGAGTTTGGAAGTTGCAAATTTGAAAATTGTCTGGTTGAAATTGTTTGCTCGAAATATGGGGTCGTTTGACTTGGATTGATTTGTTGGTAGGGTTGAATATCTCTACCTTAGTTTTGTGGTTTTTCGCTATGCCAATTGCTGGTAAAGTGTAACAATTCTCGGATTTCATTTCCGGAATTTCAATAGTGCCTTCATTTTGATCGCAAGTGACGGCGCAAATTTTACTAGAATGGGGTTGGATATCAATGCATGTATCTGGGCTTCTTTCGAAATGTAGTTTAATTTTAACTCGATCGTTGGAGATCGTATTGTCGGAAAGATCAATTTTTAACTTATTTCGTTGGAGGAATGGTAGTCCTAAAAGACCGTCGAAATAGTTGTGAAAATCAAAGAGACAGACTTCGAAATTATCTCGAGACTGGAATTCCTTGAAAGTTGGGATTATCGCTTTAAATCTGCCTTGGTTATTTATTCCACAAGAAGTTAAAGAAAATGGGTCATGAAAAATTTTGTCTGGGTATGACCTTTCGACTGCGGAAGGTCTGAGAAGACAGGTTGTTGCGCCTGTATCTATGAGAAGTTTGAGTGGTGGATCTTGTGTGATAATAAACGGGAGTTGATTTTTTCCTATGATATTTAACTCGTATTCTCCGAGGCTTTTACGCGAAAATTTTCTTCGAGGTTAGAGTCGAAATATTCTTGTTCTGGATTGGAATAATTATAATACGTATAATCTTCTAAGTGGGGTGTTACGCAGGGGTTATAGATTTGCTGGTTAGTAAAGGGTTCTTCCTCTGAACTCTCGTAGTATTGGTCGTTCTGCCAATCTTGATTTGATTGAATTTCGGGGAGTTCGACATTGTTAAGTTCGTCAGGTTTGTGCCTTTTGTGTGGGTTGTAAGGGTAATTCTGAGCGGGTCTGTGATTAATTTGTTTAGATATGCTCATGGGTGTGGGGTTATTAGTTGAGGCATTAAATCTTGAAATGGGGGTATTTTTTCCAAATGCTGGTTGGGGTCTGCCGAAAACTTGGCGGTTGGTGAAAAATCTTTGAGGTTGTACGGGACGAGGTTGAATGTTAATAGGTTGTGAGGGGAAATTGGGCCTATAAGAAGAATGATTTTGTTGAAATTGGTTAGAGTTGCTAAAGTTGGGTTCTGAATATCGATTGTTTATGAATGGAGAATGAGGTGTGTGTGGAAATTGGGGACGATTGAAATTGGTGTTTTGAGGTTTAATGTTTTTGTTATGTCTGTGTACGTTGGGGTTATTTAGTCTCTGAAAATTCTCTTCCTGTATTAGGAACGTTTGAGCCTGTTCTAAAGTTGCAGGGTTTCTTAGGCGAACTGCCATCTGCATGTGAAATGGGTGCAAATTTCTTATGAATACATTTAGGGTAATTGCTTCATAGTGGGTATATTTAATCTCTTTAGTTTCTAAGGGCATTTCAGCAAGAGGAATTGCTTTTAATTTTGTTGCGATTTTACCGCGAAGGATTTGGAGTCTATTGCTAAATTCTAGAAGAGTTTCCTTTGGGTAAGGAGTAGCTGAATTTATATCATTTACAAGACAGTCAATATCACGATGATCGTCAAAACAATTTATGAGTGCCTGTTTAATATTTTCCCAAGTGGTTAGGTCACTTCGGCTACCGACCAAAGCTAAAGCTCTGTCTTTGAATTTGCTGGTAACTATACCTAAAAGGTAAGATGATAATGCGGGATCATTATCACGTCTGAAGTGAGTTAAGAGCTTGGTGCTCTGTTCTATGAATGGATAAAGTCCGAATTCGTTACCATCAAATTGCGGTATTGCATCAGCGTAAGCTTTGATTGCAGCATAATTAATAGGTTGTTGAGCCATTTTTGATTTGTTTGATAAACGAGTTTTAAATATAAAAATTGCAAGATATTCTTCTGTGTTAACTAATTCGGTATAGTAATATGTCAGAGAAAAGTAATTTCTTTATGAATTATTTTAGAAACCTTTTAGTTATTTTTATAAAATTGTTTTAGGATTAACTTAGTTACTAATTAGTTCGAATTTTCTTATATTTGCAAAACTAAAAGTGGATTTAATTTCAATGAACAAATTAATGTTGATATTATATTGAAAATGGAAAATAATGCTTCTTTTAAATTATTTTGTTTCTTAATTCTTTTTGTAATCTTAAAATCTAGGAAAATGTGAAGGAAAAGGACTTACTGTACAGGCAAGCTTCCTTCTGGTTGCAAACTTTGTCGCCTCGTGCTCGATGCTTGAGCTGCAGGGTTTAGGTTTTGCAGATGATGCCTTTGGGTGATGAATCGTCGACCAGGTTCTTTGAAGACAGCACTTTTCAGTGAACACTGACTCTACACTTTTACACTATCCTTTGCTTTTTGCAAGATGCTGTGCAAATTATTTGTGCAAAGGGCTGAATCCTACTGACTGCGCCAATTTTGGTTTGCGATTCAGCAAAGGACTTTTTAAAAAATTATATTTATTTGAGAACAGACTAATATACTAGATTAACAATTACACGATGTTCTAATACATTAGGCTACGGAGGCTAAATCTATTCTAAGCTTAAAATATTCAATCCTGTCTTTTATAACATTTCAGGAAGGCGTTGTACTTCCTGTGTACGTGACTATGTGCACGATTTCATAATTAAATCAGATCATTAATATGAATCTTTTCTATAACAAAATATCTAGTTTTAACAATACGTCTTTATATTCTAAGTTTGTTTATTCACAAGTTAAAGGTTGTCTGTTTATTAGACTACAATAGGACTCTTTGTCTTACATTATTATAATAAGGGTTAAGGGTGCATAACTCGCGACAACTGAACTACATTAAAATTTTTAACTTCAGTGTTCCCACGCCCCTTTCAGAAATCATCATTACTATAAATATTTATTATTATTCATAAAATTTAATTAAACATTCAAGCAAGTTTTGAGTATGTAACTCCTGTACGTCGTTAGTGGCGTTCTAGGGCTCCACCACTACTACTTATAGGGAGTGTGCAGCGCGCCAAGCAAGGCCACCACTGCAGCGGCTAATGAAAGCATTTCGACAAGGTATCCGACAATCTGCGTCCCCGGGGCTCATCTTTTGTCTAGTTTAATCTTGAAATTCTTGTCAGTGAACTTGGATTTTATCAATGAAGGTCAGCTAAAGCTAAAGCTATAGTTTTGAAAAAGCTTTCGTTGCTTGGATAGCATAATGGGGAAAATTCATCAACAATGGTCATAGTTGTAAGAGATAACTACTTGGAGTAAATAATCATGAAATAATTGTTTGGAAAGACTTCTCATATATGTTTCCAATCCATAAGATGGCATGAATGAAAAACTTACTTCAGATTTACATATAGGTACATAGCATCATAAAGGCGACTCTCGACAAAGTGTTTTGACTTTATTTTGACAATAAAATATTATTATTTATTAATATTGTTATTATTAAAGTTTCTTACAGTACCAATATTAATTGAGACAAATTCTAGAACTACATATTGTCAAAATTGTCCAAAATTGTCTATTAATTACCAAATTTTCCTAAAAGTTTTAACAAAAATTATCCTGCAAGTGTCAAAAGTACGAACCACTACTGTCCAGAGTGTTAAACAATGTCTTTATTTCTGAAACTTATCAAAAATTGTGGACATTACTAAAACTTTGTCAACATTTTCAAAAATTGTAAAAGTTTCAAAAAATTGTTTTTTTTTTCCAAAAATCTCTCAAAATGCTCCGTAAATACGAAAATTTCTAACAAATTTTACACCACTTATTTAAAGCGGACGAAAAATAGATAGAATAAATCTGGGACTTTGAGGAATCTCTTCAGAGAGACCTATCAAGTCTGCAATTAGTCTATTCTACATAAGACTAGCCCTGAAGAAATTTGTTTGAATTTAAAACGATTTGTCTTTCTTATACAATACTCTTTAAAATATTATTTTTTTTTTAAATCAAACCAAACGTTTTTGATTTATTTTTATTATCCATTCACCAATGAGAAATGAAATGACTTAAGTATTCTAATTGATTAAAAATACGTACCTACCTGTTCTTTTAGTCGATTTGTAACATAAACAGCGGTCACTAATATGCTACCTTCAAATAGACAAACCCATATATTCGAAAGAATCATTAATTTTAGAAAATATGTAGATACGTCATCAAAATTTCCTGTAAGCCAGATAATCTGTCCAAATACTGTTAAGCATACACAAAGACTTCCAATTCCATAGATGAACATCAATTCGTGGAACAAATCGAACAGTTCACGAGAGAAATCTTGCAACTTCTGGACGGTTCTGCTTGTGTCTGATATTATTGTAAATTTGATAGGCCCCTCAGAATCAGTTAAAGATATTATTGCTGAGTTGAAGTAAATATTTATTACAGAGGAAATCCAATAGTATATAATGTAGGCGCTGAGCAAGATAGTTAAATTTAAGGACGCCTCTAGGAACATGATAACTCTAAGTAATAAAAGATTAGAAAATGAAGCAGCATACGTATTGTTAATGACCAGAACGAGAATGATTATAAAATATAACCAGATCACTATTTTTATGCTTCTTTGTGATTTGAGAAAATAGCCAGAAATCCGTGCTTGAGTTTCAGAATAGAAAATTAAATCCTCGATTAGTGAATCCAATCGTCTCGCTTTTGTTTCAACGAAATACAAATTAGTTGCTGAGTGTTCGAGTATCAAATTGGTGAACGCTATTACAGTCAAATAAAACAAGACAGAATTATCAGTTGTTTGTCCCACCAATAGTTGCACTTTCGAGAATGCATAAAGATAGACAAAATATAAGAATAATGTTACAATTCGTTGGTAAATCTTTGCGAAATTGCGTGGAAGGTGTTTCTTATCCTTTATATCAAAAAAAGAAGCACCAAGCAATCTTAAGATAAATAATAAAGGGCGTATCACTGAGAAAATTTGTTGACTGTAACCTGCCATATTTGGAGACAAAATGACTGGAAGCGCAATCAGTCAATAAAATAATCTAATGAAGCTACTACACTACCATACAATAGTTATTGATGACATAATTGCTTTAAAATGAATAGAGTCAATAAACATAAGTGGATGATATTATAACTAGTCATTATATTGACATGAAGTATAATTCATTTCATATACCTACGCAGGTAAGTACCCATTCGTTATGAACCGAAAATAAAGGGTACCTCACAATATCATCGCACATGCCAGACAGAGAAATCACCGTGACAGACTCGTGAATGAGGGGGGTCGAGTAATGAAGAGACATTCGGTTCGCGCCACTGTCACGCCCAATAATTGACCCCACAAAATTTACTAGGGACCTATTCGGTTGCCGAATGTCACGGCTCAAATCCCGGTGACGTTTTATTTGGCTATACACAGGATGTTTTATTACTCGTACTAATCCTCGGACGCCAACTTTATTTTCCCTTTACAGGTGACAAGGTCAGTTCCCTCCCCGCATCTGCTGGATCTCCATTTATGTTTTAGCCCGTAATAACTCAGTCAGTGAAGGTTTAAATTCAGGAATTCAAAGGTGTTTATGAATTCATAGTATTAGTTGGGAAGTAGGCTTTAATTACCTCGTAGCTATTGCTGGAGGAAACGCTTAATTTTTTAGAGGTGATAGCAGAAATTCATAATTTATGTAACCTGGCATATTAAACTATTTATCAGTACTACATGCGAAGCTTTTCAACGATCTCTATTTTACCTGAACAGTAGTGAAGTGATATCAACTTGGTTTTATGGTTTTATGAGAAGAAATGGTCAGAAAGACAAGATTTTATTATTAAATAGTTATGGAGAGGCCGGCGAATCACGATTTCTTTCAGATTTCACGTGAGACCTGCAATTTTTACTTATTAAAATAAACTCGCTGAGTCCTCGTGGTTACTGTCGGAAATGCCAGGTGCACCTTATTTTCGGCGCCCTAGTTATTCCACCGCGGCCGAATCTAAAGCGCGTTGACTTCCTTGAATCAACCGCTCCTTCAAGTACCAATTAGTGGCTTGGACTTACCACGCAAGGTGAACCACTTGGTCACCCTTAATCGCACTTTCCCGGAGTGTAAATTAGCCATATCTCATGAAATAAATAATTCGCATTGTTTTATTCTATTGTCATTTAAGTTTAATTTTAAAATTTCGTAGCTCTTTTTTTGTGAATTTTTTTGATGATTAGAAACTAAAAGGGACCTTGGAGCGAACAGAAGTGCTGGAAGGGTAAAACATGTACAGGTAATTAATTTGTCTTTGATTATAACTAGTCCTCTGAGTAAGGCCACTCTCGAACCAAGGTAACCTTTTCCTGCAATATTTTGTGTAACATGTATAATGGTATTTTTTGCTCGCAACTAAAAATGCTGTTTGAATTTCCTTGATTTGCTTCGATGTACTTGCATAATTTTGTTTTGAATATGATTTCTCTTTAATAAAAGTTGAGTCAACCGAAAATCCGTTTTTTGAACTAAATCCTGACAAATAATATGGAAATAACTGAAATAATGGCCGATTTTAGATAAACTTAATGTTGAAATGTATACAGTGTGTGTCACAGGCATGGTACACCCCCTTTTTTTTCTTTATTTTTTGAGATAATTTTTTGAAATTTGGTACGTCTCATATTCTCGGTAGAGCGCACTTTTTAGCAGAAAATTGAACTTTTTTCAACATCCGGTTTTTCCGGAAATGTTACCAACTTTTTATTTTTAAATGGGACACCATTTAAAAATATTATTATATTTTTGGATTCTATACATTTGTACGAATCCAACAATACCACATAAGTAGATACCATTTTAAATGTCAAATTTGTTAGGTTTAGAAATTAGGTCACGTTTCCTTTGTTTCATTGCAGTATAGCCCTTCAAGAGCGCTTGATAAAAAAAATCGAATGGAAATGATGGATTTGTACTCAGCATTGAAACCCATCTTTATTATGTGGAAGATCTTCAACATGCCGTTTACTTTAAGACGAAATGGAAGACATACGTTAATCTCTAAAATTTTGAAATATCTCGGAGCTGGTTCACTTCTTGTTATAAATGTTCTAGCGTTTTTCCATAACGAATTGTTCCCTTACACAAGCGATGTGCATAAATATCTACGTTGGAATTTCCTAGCTTCTTATTTGATCAAACTACCAATAACTTGGTGCTACTTTCAAGCTAACCTGCATGACTTGGATAATCTTCTTGAAGAAATGTCCACCATCGATGATATATTATACCAGCAATTAGATATAAGGATATGTCATAAAGTAACAAGGAAATACGTAATTGGGATGATCATTATGTTCTGTAGTCTTTTTTTGATGATTTTTTATATCATGATAATCCACATGAATACCACGAATAATAATATCTTTACAAATAAGCTTAAAAATTACTCCATAATAGAATTATCATTGCCTTATGTTATATTCGTAAACGGCGCAGTTGACTTGAACAGTTTCTATATGTATCTAACATTCTTCATCGAAACAAAGAGGAGACTTTCCTTTCTGATAAGAAAAGCGACCAGTTCTGTTGATTTAAATTGGAGGGCTGCGTATAAATCGCTGCAATTGCTGCAAGCAGTCGCTGTTAACTTAGTAAAGGCCTTTCAGATGGCGATTTTAACGCGGACTTTATCCAATTTTGATTATTTTTTTGGATTTATTATTTACTCCAAGAATATCTTCACACACTTTGAGAATTATGATCTGGTTGATTGGGGAATTAGTTTATGTATTTCCGTTCTAATCATTTGGGACCTCATTATAACTGATATTTATTTCATTAGTGACGTTAACTATCAGGTAAGTGCCTATTTTTACTTTTCCTCTTCCTATCGTGACGTACTGGCCTCTTATTAATAATCAAGTTTTCGTCGCTTCACCAGTTTACGTTCATCCCTGTTTCTAGCATGTTATAATGACCACACCTTCGATCGTTGAAGTCTATTTATGGGAAATTATCTTTGATCAAGTAAACACCCGCCGATGTCGTTGATTATTACGGTGTGGTGTGTTTTTAGAAGAGACCCTCGAGAGAGTTTCTTTTAAATAAATAAACGTCATCCAGATAATTTAAAACAAATTTTATAAACAAACTAACCAAATAGAAGTGGGAATGGATGACCAGAAATGTAATTTGGAGCTTCTGGTGAATTGTGAGGAAGATGGATTTAAAGGCTGTTATAGAAAGGCCGTCAGCATTACCAAATTCGCTATCGCTATTTTCAATCCGCGACCCTCTAGTGAATCTTGTGCTTCCCCGGTGGCTAGCTGGCGGATCCAACATTTGCCGTCTTTACTAACAATCTAACATCAACACACGAGCTTCCCTGACTTTATGAATGTCGTCACACGGTTTCCTCTTTTCCTCATATAATAAACAGAAACTACTCCCAACACGATGACCTCAGGTGTGCTTTGAAAACATTTCTTCCAATCGTCCACCCTCGACGGCCCGGCTATCAAATTAAACACAACTGAGCAAGATTTACTTTCTGTTTACTCTTTTACTTTCAAAAGTTATAGAAATGCTGTCAAAACCCCCTGGTACACCTAGTCACAAATCACAATGGATCTTGAGGATGATCACAGAAATTACGTCACTTTACGTCGAAATGGATGATGTTATCTATCTTTACAACATTTTGATATGGCAGCTTGGATTCTCGACCAATTCGAGAATTCCTGCCACCTCTGCCCAAGACCTTGACAATCCTGTA
This sequence comes from Malachius bipustulatus, assembly GCA_910589415.1. NCBI lineage: Eukaryota > Metazoa > Arthropoda > Insecta > Coleoptera > Melyridae > Malachius > Malachius bipustulatus. The sequence goes on from OU342633.1 coordinate 35,282,296, forward strand.
TGGACCGCGACACTTTGACAATATAGCTTGGAGTCCTCGTGATGGGCATAAAGGAACCAATCTGATAAAATGGTTAAGTTGATCAAAACGACGTTTCTGAGCAGTTTGATAATATATTGCTCCTGTAACACCATAACATCACGTCAACTATTTGCTCGGGGTTAATCACTGTAACCGACACTGTGGTGTAAAACAAGTTTTATAGCAGGCTGTAGGGCGTTTGACTTGGAGACACTCTCAAGTGCACCATTTGAACCTTTTAAAATAAAAAATCTCAAATTTTGACCAACCTGATAGCAAGCCTGGAAATCTTTCATTATTTTGCATAGTTTTATGGTCTACTCATCGACTTCTAAGTCAAAGGAATTGTATTAGACGATACCTCTTTTAGTCACGGTGTCGTGGTCTCTCCACTCTCCAGGAATCCGAAGTCTCATTATGTCTTTCTTTTGCTCGTCGTTGAGGCGACTGTCTGTCGATCTTGAGCAACAAGCCACCTCTCCTGCGCTCCGGCGTCGAGACGCCTTGTCTCTGGAACCCCCAGGCCTCTGGTTAGGCCTCTTTTCTTTCGGACCAAACGTCTGTCGTGGTTTGTCTCATTTTTCGTTCGTGGATGATGTAAGTCGAATCTTTATTCTCTCTACGTGAAGTGTGAACTGCCACTGCCTCCTACGAAGGGCAGAATCTACTCTTGCTGTCCTTTTCTCGCCTCCAGTTGCAGATGTTGTGAATAGACAACCCAATTGACATCCGATGCGCTTCGATGTACTCAAGGTAAGAGTTATTGAAAAAGGGATTTGTTTTAAGATCGGTATTGTGTTTGGTAGCAAGAAGCAGCAAGAACAGAAATATCGATTGGTAAGAGAGATGACATCTTTGTGAAGGAACCAAGTTGTTAGGCCAAGGCCAAAAAACTTGCCTTCAAGACATCTGATTCTGTTTTATTATTTTAATTGTACTACAATGTACTTTTTTTACGAGTAATCGAATAAAATTTTATTCACATCAAGTATTATAACGCAGCTTTCACCAAAAACTCAGTTCAAAATAGAATCGATCTTGTGTCAATGGAGGAGTAGATACACGCCCAATAAATGCGTATTGAAATTTTAATGAATCGATTGATGGAGGAGATGGACAGGATGATTTTGAGACCCGTCAGCCATGCATGTAGAAATTAATTTACCTACCCCAAGATAAGAGATATTTAATTTGAGAGCTCATTAGTTAATGTTTACTTAATGGTCTCTACTTAATGGCGACTAATCTATAAATTCGGGTATTTCTTCCATAGTTTCATCTATACGTTCAGCGAACGAGGATCGCTTGATTAAGGGAAAACGATGGACTTGTATTCGGCAATGAAACCCATCTTTTTGATCTGGAAGCTCTTCAACATGCCGTTTGCTTTAAGACGAAATGGAAAGCAAACGTTGAAATTTAAGTGTTTTAAATATCTCACAGCGGCCTTTCTTATTTATACAAATTTGTTTGCGTTCTTTGAAAATGAATTATTTCCATACTCAAGCGAATTGGAGAAATATCTTCGTTGGAATTATCTAACTTGCAGCTTGATTAAAATATCAACGACTTGGTTGTACTTTGAGTTCCATCAGTACAACTTTGATAATCTTCTTGAAGAAATGTCTACTATCGATGGTATATTTCACCATGAATTAGGCGTAAAGAAATGTTACAAAGTGACAAAGAAATATGTAATCGGGTTAATTATTTTATTCTACAGTTTCCTATTTTTCATGTTTACCGTTGTATTTCTATACATCGCACAAGTCACAGAAAAAACGGACTTGCCCTTTCATAAGTCCGTAATACAATTTGCAATCCCTTACATTTCATTCATAAACACCACAGGGGATGTAAACATCTTCTTTATGTATTCAACATTCTTCATGGAAGGAAAGCGAACCTTTTCAATTCTCTTCAATAAAGTGACCACGTCTGTTGATAATTGGAACACTGCTTATAAATCGCTGAAATTGTTGCAAGTCTTTGCAAGTAACTCCATGAACACTTTTCAGATTGCGATTTTGATGAGAACCCTTGCAAATTTTATTTATTGCTATGGGATTATTATCTACTTTAGAAATAGGTTCATGCTACTCGAGAACAATCTGAGAATTTACGTCGGGGCGAGTATGTGTTTTACCTTTTTAATTAGCTGGATTTTCATTATCGCTGATATTTATTCCATTAGTCAAATCAATTCTCAGGTAAGTTACAAAAAAAAAAAATTGTTACACCTTAGATTGTTACAAAATCGTGCGTAAAGAGCTTGTTATGCCAAAATATTGTACCCCATCTTGACGAGACTTGTGTTTCTACTTACTCGTATTTATTGATTTATTTGGATGTTTGCCAAAAAGGGATTCAAGAATGATTCCTGTAACTCTAGTCGGATAGGTACCTCATCAGAGATCTCCTTATTTTGATCTCTTTCTCACAATACGCTGTGGTAGAGCTGGGGAACCCTCCTCTGGTTCCAGCCTTGGGAAAGAAATTACGACTCCGCCGGTCACCAATTTGTAGGGCAAATAATATTGAGAAAACAAGAAAGGGCGGAGCTGATCTTAGTGGGAGAGGCATAGGCACAATACCATTCTTTCTGGGTCCAAACAACGGGAAGACCTCGAATGTGATGCTTGTGTCATCCGAATCCGGAATCCGGGGAGCTTTTTGGGGAGCAGTATCAAACGATCCTTCACATCCATAACCGAGACCCCAGGATAGGCTTGTAACACTTAAGACACTCTCTCAATTAGAAACCAATTTGCAATACCCACATATATCTAAGAGAGAGAGGAAACATTTTTCCTCTTTTAAGATCCTCCCTTGTAGGCACGAAAGAAAGGGAGCAAGAGAGAGGGGACTGGGCCATTTTATTTCCTCTCAATAATGAGTATTACCACATGAGCGTAACCCCTAAGACAGAGAAAAGGTAGCCTGTCGTTTGATCGGGGTGAAGATGTAAGTTACCACCCTGAGAATGAGAGAAAAAGTGTGAGAGAGAGAGAGAGAGAGAGAGGAAAAAATAAAAAGAAGCACTTATTGGAGGCGGAGCAAGAATATCAAGTTTTCCAGAGACACAAAATTTCCGTGATCCCGAGTCACGGACCATATTTTTTCCTATCTCTCTCGCGTTGAGGCTTTTTCCAATAACACTATTGTTCGTCGAGAGAGAGAGAGAGAGAGAGAAAAAACATATCTCTTTGATTCCGCATCCGCTCCAGAAATCGATTTTTTTCTCCTTTCTCTGATGGGCACATAAGTACTAAGAGTGGGATTGGTAAACGGCGAAAGAGACGAAATCAACTACTTGGTATCAAAATTCTCGACGAACTCCTGTCATAACTAGATTATTATTTGTCTTTAACATGATGCGCCCCCAGTGTGGTCAATGCGTGATTAGACTTCGCTGCTGTTGTTCTGCTCTGGTGCTTCGAGAAGCTTATCTTCAGATACTTTAATCGAATCCATCTGGAGGATCTTTATCATAATCTTGATCCTCTATATTCGCCCTAAATATTCCAAACAGCTGAAAGCCTCCTAGATGCTTCAGCACTCTTGCTTTCCTAATAATTTATTAAACTCTTGCTTTCCTCGACCTCGTAATAGTTGCCGAATCTTTTTCCCTTTTATGAGGATCCTTAACCCACATGATGCTTGGATTAAACAAGTTTTTATATATATTTGACAGAGAAAAGAAGAAAAATAGTAAAACATCTAGCGATGGTATGTTATTTCACATCAAAATTGAACCATCAAAAACAATTTATCTTCAGCGTGAACCATGACTACTTTCAACTTCAATTCAGCAGTTCTAACACCTGGTCCATCCCTCAACCATTTCTATTCATTCCCGTTTCCCCCGAGCCTATGCTCAACCTAAATTTTTTTTTCGATACGGGTGTCTCTGTTTCCAGCCCCCTTGTTATTGTTTCTTCTTTACTTTAGGCTAACTTAGTACCTACCTCTTTACCAGCTGGGCTATCTAATGGAGACCTCGTTCTCGGGCAAAGGGTTTATATTAGGGTTGATTCCCCTTTAATTGTCGGCTGGATCTCGTATCTACTAAGTTAAGAGTCCATGCTTGAAAGTGTTTTTTTAGGTTTCTTTTGATTGAAGACCTTGGGACGACAGTTGCTTTCAATACCATTTGGATCAAGAGGTCCACGAGGTCAATCAACTCTCATTTTCAATCGCCTTCTTTATATTAAGCAAGAAGTTCTATGACGAACTTCTCTTTTTTTGAAGATAAATCCCTTTCTTCTTCTTCAAACGAATCAAGAGGTTCAATACGTAGTCAATCTTCTCTCATTTTCAACCCCCTTCGTCAAATTAATTGAGAAGTTCTATGACGATCTTCTCTAATTTTCAAGATAATTACCCTTCTTCTTCAAATTAATTAAAATGTTCTACAACGAACTATTTCTTTTTAAAGATAAATTCTCTTCTTCTTTTTCACATGGTTCAAAAAGCTCTACGACGATCGTCTATCATTTTCATCAAAATCTCGTTTCTTCTTTTTCAAATGAATAAAGAGGCTACACCACGACGATCTTATCTTTTTGAAGATAAATCCCCTTCGTCTTCACAACGATCTTCACTAAATTTTCTAACAATTATTATAGAGAACAGCTCACACTACCTACCCTTTTCTGACTAACTGACAATTTATTTTTTGATAGTTATTGATTATGAATAAAACATTAATGTTTTATAAAATTCTACTGTATATTGATGGATGATAGAAACGTTACACGTGTTTCGCTACTTTTCATGTAGCATCTTCAGACGTAAATAAAATTATTGATACAGTAACATAGCAACAGTATTACCTATGTTACTGTATCAATAATTTTATTTACGTCTGAAGATGCTACATGAAAAGTAGCGAAACACGTGTAACGTTTCTATCATCCATCAATATACAGTAGAATTTTATAAAACATTAATGTTTTATTCATAATCAATAAGTATGCAGAGATTCTACGAAGTAAGGGTTGAAAACATAAAATTTTTTGATAGTTTCCGGCAAGTTTCTTTCTTCATTCAATCCATACAACTTCTTCATTTGACGTTTTATCTTGGCATATTTTTAATTTTTCGGGCTTCAAACCGAATCCTGAAGACTCCTTATTGAATCGTTATCTTACTCTTTACCGAATAATCCTTATTGGTTAACCTTTTATGCATTTTCTCATGTTTCATTTGGGAAACTCTTAGATGATGACCACTTTTTATTCATCTAGGAGTTCATCAAGTTTCTCCCAGTCTAATAAGACTCAATATTAATAATTAAAACCACAAATCGGTTCTCTATGATTCAGACCCCTTCAAATAAACAGAGTTTTTTGAAAGTCTACTCGTTTTTCAATATTTATAGCTTATGGATCTAAACGCTTAATGTCTTCAGCTATTGGAGGAACTTGGGGGCACCTCCCTGAGGATTTTTATTTGAATATTATAAATTTTTTCTAAGGCTTTTCTATTTCACAGGGGAGATAATGCTCCAATGTCCTATAACCTTCTTTCATTATCCACATTACGTCGAAAATCGTCGCCGAGTAAGGTGAATCGGGGCTCGACGGTGAAAAGTACTGCTAGTACTGTGAATCTTCTCTATTGAGGGTTATCCTTAAGTTGGAACTACCTAATATGAGACGGAATTAAGGGAATGACAGAAGTATAAGACGAGGAGTGGGCAAGGCTTCTGATTTTATATTGACCGAGCAGAGGTTCAGAGGTTTTAGGCGCCAGGTAGTATCTTGACGAATCTTTAAAGCTCATGGAGAGTTGTAAGTCAGATAATGAAGATCAGCTGGACTAAATTGATTTTGTTTTTCGTTTTAGGTTTCCTTTATACTATCCGGTCGTTGGATAGTATTAATTACTTTATCCCCAAAACTGGAAGCATAATACCCTAACCCAATTTGAAGGGGGGTAGTCACAACCATAACAACCACTTCCCCATTAGTCCTCTTAATTAGTATGTAAGGGTTAGTAATCCACTTCACATCATTCCAATCATTTAGGCTCTCAGATAATTAGCATTTTAAGCAAATTAGATGGATATGACGCATTTAAGGATCCTCTAAATGAGACATATTCAATTTGAGAGCTCATTAGTTAATGGTCTCTAATGATCATGGTAATGAGATGAAATTAGTTCCGGGATATTAAGTCATAAATTCGATTAGTTTTCCTTTTGTTTCAATGCAGTAGGTACCTACCTATAGCCATTTGAAGAGCGCTTTACTAAAGAAAAACTGAAGGGGAAACGATGGATTTGTACTCAGCGATGAAACCTATGTTTATGATCTGGAAGATCTTCAGCATGCCGTTTATTTTGAAACGAAATGGAAAACAAACGTTAACTTATAAAATTTTTAAATACCTCACGGCGGTTTTTCTGATTATATTGAATATTTCGGCGTTCTTTGACAATGAATTATTTCCATATACAAGCGAACTAGATAAATATCTTCGTTGGAATTTTCTATCTTGTTGTTTGCTTAAAACGTCAATTTCTTGGTTGTACTTTGAGTTCCATCAGCGCAACTTGGACGATCTTCTTGAAAAAATGTCTACTCTCGACGATATCTTATATCAAGAATTGAATATTAAAGTATGTCATAAAGTAACAAGGAAATACGTAGTGGGACTAATTGTCTTATACTATGGTCAAGTATTGTTTATTTTTAATCTTTCAGTTTTCTACGTGTATACCGTAAGTAGAAACAAGACTCTACATACATCAGTAATGCAATACGCACTCCCTTACATTTCCATCATAATTAACACAGTGGACATAAACATTTTCTGCATGTATTTAATTTTCTTCATCGAAGCAAATAGAAGATTGACATTTATTTTAAATAAAGCCAACAATACGGTTGGCATAAATTGGCCCGCTGTCTACAAATCAATGCAATTATTGCAAGTCATAGCTCGTAACACGGTTAACACGTTTCAGTTGGCGATGTTTTTGAGAAACGTAGCGAATTTCAATTTGTCTTTTGGACTGGGATTTTATTTGAAAAATATCTTCATGCGACTTGAGAATTATCATAGAATTTGTCTAGGGATAATGTTATGTGTCTTCATTCCTATAATTTGGGGATATATTATGGTTGATATTTATTCCATTATTCAAATTAATCATCAGGTAAGTTCAACTATAAATTATTATACTAAAAATTACGCATAACCTTTCCACGATATCACTCCTCTCCCAATACCTACACTCAGTTACTCGGGAACTCTGTAGGAGTGGGGAAACTCACTTGCCTCGTACTGACTTACTCTAGAAAAAGAAGAAAAAACGATTAAAGCAAGATCGGATGTAAAGGGATTATTATTTTAGTGTAAATACGTTAATTTATTGAAAATGCTTCAAATAGAATTTCATATAGGTATTCTGGACGAAACCCCTTTGTTTGAACAATTATTTATTAGCGATCATTTTTGAGTTCAATGTATTAATATTCATGGAACGCCCTGTACAATATTAGTCTAACTTGATAGCCATGTCACCGTGTGGTCGTTCGGCTTAACTCCCTATCGATTTTCTTTGCTTCTCCATTGATCGTGCATACGTGGGAGAGCATTTAAGATGGTAGACAGATGGGTATTCAAGTTAGACTCTCTTATGAACTCAAGAACTTGTTCCTTTTGTGAGCATTTAATTAAAAGAATGTAACGCATTAGTGGCGCTTAAGTCTATCTATGCGTACTTTTACGCAAAAAACATTTCATCCAGCAAAAATTGTTAACAACCTTTTCTAAAACAATAGCGTGTTTAAATTCACAGACATTACCTGGCGTGCATCGCACCATACCTAAAGCGATAAACTAGAAAGAGAGGAAAAGAGGACGCACGAGAAGTGGCGAATAGAAGAGGTGAGAGACGACTAAGGGTAGATGATCCATCCAGAGCACAGTCGGGGACGCCGACAAGCTAGAACGAGTAGACGAGGATGGGCTGTCAAGGTGGGCCAGGGTCGACGAATGGCGGCAAGCCTCACCTGCATCTTACCTCAATTTCTTATCTATTACCTTTTTAACTTATCTACATACCTATCTAGAAACTAAATTGGTTCTACAAAATTTTCTTAACAACTTTCGAGTCGGAAACCGGGTGGCAGCAGTTCAGGCCGTTTCATATGGCACGATTAGATTCACAATGTCTATCGCTACTCTTTTATTTATTTATATATTTATCGAGGCTGGGAAAGTATAAAATCGATTAGATCTACCTTTGCAAAGGAATTATGGGAGCGCTTTTCAGGTGTCTTTCGTTACCGCATAACTAGCTCGACAATTCAAAATACTTGAAAAATATATCTCCAAGTTTATGTACGGTCACCCTATAGTCTAAAAATCTTATTGCGGTGACAGCTACTTTATTGACTTTAATATTTTTTGATGCTCTGTAATAGAAATTAATTATTCACCAGGTCAGTTAATTTGTTAAATTGCCGCAAAATGGTCGATGATAATGCACATTTATTTCGACGCTTGTCAAATGACTTTCTCGCTTTCCTACCGTCGTAATGGCTGTGGAAGTGTGGAATTTGTTCAACAGCTTAAAACCAGTGTTTCTGCTTTGGAAATTTGCTTGTCTCCCGGATTATAAAATTGACGAACGAGGCGATTTGGTTTTTTCCCATAAAAATGTTATAAATAAATTTACTCTCACTTTTTTGCTATCAGTCAATATCTTCGCAATAAATCACGTGTACAGATACAATGCTAACACTCTCCTAAGATGCTTTACGTTCTGCATTCTTGTAATTTCGATGTTTAAATTTGCGTTCAGTGTGCTTTATTACTAAGTGAAACTATCGAGACTTTCACACATAATCAGCAGGATCGCTGGAATAGACGAAAAAATTAATAAAACGTTAAACGTAACGGTGGATTCCAGGGAGTTTAGTACGATTGTACGCAAAACTCTTGCAGCAAAATTACTAAGCTTACTAGTTTTAATTCTTGTTAATTTTATGTATAAAGCAGATACTGTACAACGAGCATTTTTATTATTGATCCTCATGAATCTTCTCTGTGATATTTGCATCAATTCCATGCAATCATATCTTCTCCTTTCCATTAGACAGAGGCTTGAAGTCCTCATTCACAGCTTCGATAAAAATTATGACCAACAAAAATGTAATGAAGAGGAAGATAATGCTGTGAAAATCTGGGAATTGATTCAAAGCCTTCAAAAAATATCGAAGGACACCATACGTATGTTTGAATTTTCCACACTGTTCAGAATGTTGTACTACTTTGTAGTACTTTTATCAAATTTAGCTTTCATTTGGCACAATCGTACAACCTGGCGCATCATCGAACTAATTCTAATGATCACTTCATACATAATATGGGAAATGATAACAGCTTATTTACCAATTAGTGAAATATTTCAAGTGGTTGCTTTTCAAGATCAGGTAAGAATTTAAATCGCTTATACTATTCTGATTATAGAACATAATTTTGGAAAAGTTTGGAGAAGCGAGAACTAAGGTTCTCGCTTCTGCGTAGATGGCTTTTCTTGCTTTTCTTTTCTTTTCTGTTCTTCCTCCTACTAATGCAGAATACTCTCCATCGCTTCCACCAGTGTACCTTGATCTTTGTCATCTAGTGTGTTATTATCCCAATCGCTCCGGTGGTTGACATCTGTATGGGAAAAATTTTGATTAATTATACACCCGCCGGCTCCCATCAATACTCCCCGTAGTATGGAAAAAGAGCCAGACAGTGTCAATCCCATATAAGCGAATACATCAGCTTATTCAATACTACAATCTGTTAAATAGGTTATGTCTCACTTTACCCTAAAGGTGCGTTCTCACTGCTGCGCTGCGCCGCTCCGCGACTGATGGAACATGGAATTTTTGACAGGAAATTAAACACCAACGCGCCAGAACGCGCATGGTAAGACACGATCTGTCAGGTCAATGCAGATTAAGTGCGCAGTTTTCGTGCGGGAAAGTATATAATCGATTAGATCTACCTCCGCAAAGCATTTATGGGAGCACTTTTGAGGTGTCTTTCGTTACCATAACTAACTCGACAATTCAAAATATTTGAAGAAATATTTTTAAAGTTTATGTAGGGTCGCTCTATAGTCTAAAAATCTTATTGGGGTGACAATCATCTAATGTATTTGGTGACAGCTACTTTATTGACATTAAAATATTTCGATGCTCTGTAATAGCAATTAATTATTCACCAGCTCAGTTAATTTGTTAAATTGTCCCAAAAAGATCGATGATAATCCACATTTACTTTGAAGTGTGGGACAGAGAGAATCTTACTTGCTTTCTTACCGTTGTAATGGGTGTGGAAGTGAGGAATTTGTTCAACAGCTTAAGACCAGTGTTTTTGCTTTGGAAATTTTCTTGTCTCCCAGATTATAAAATTGACGAACGAGGCGATTGGATTTATTCCCATAAAAATGTTATAAATAAATTAACTTTCGCATTTTGGCTATCACTCAACATCTTCGCAATAAACCACGTGTACAGATATAATGCTAACACTCTCCTAAGATACTTTACGTTCTGCATTCTAGTAATGTCGATATTTAAATTTGCGTTCAGTATGCTTTATTACGAAGTTAAACTGTCGAGAATCCCGCACATAATCAGCACTATCGCTGGAATAGACGAAAAAATTAATGAAACGTTAAACGTCACGGTGGATTTCAAGGAATTCAGTACGCTTGTACGCAAAACTCTTACAGCAAAATTACTAAGCTTGCTAGTTTTAATCACTGTTAATTTCATCTATAAAACAGACCTTATAGAACGAGCGTATTTATTATTGTTCCTCAAGAATGTTCTCGGTGATATTTGCATCAATTCCATGCAATCATCTCTTCTCCTTTCCATTAGTCAGAAGCTTGAACTTCTTCTTCACAGCTCGGGCAAAAATTATAATGAACAGGAAGGTAATGGTGAAAAAATCTGGGACATGCTTAAAAGTCTTCAAGAAATATCTAACGAAACCATACAAGCGTTTGCCTTTTCCGCACTGTTCAGAATGCTCCACAACTTTGTAGTACTCTTATCATATTTAGCTTACATTTTACACAATTATGCAATCTGGAGTATCACCGATCTAATTCTAATGATCACTTCATACATAATATGGGAAATTATAACAGTTTATCTTCCAGTTAGTGAAATATTTCAAGTGGTTGCTTTGCAAGATCAGGTAAGGAGTTAAATAGCTTATACTGTTATGATTGCAGAAGATAAATTTTTATGGCTGGAATCCAGGTTCTCGCTCCTGTTTATACGAATTTCTTCCCTTTATTACTAATAATAATAAATCGTTTATTGCCCAACAAAGATCATTCCATTTACAAGATAATATACTTAAATGAGTGGAATCATAAATTTCAAATGCACACCTATGCAAAAGATATAAAAAAAATCAAAACAAAAATCTCATTAAACAACATTATCTCGAACCGAACTAAATTGAGTACCTATCGATTAAAAAATAATAACAAAATATAACATTCCGAGAAATAATTTACAGATCCCTCACAATACCCCAGTATTGGGAGGGTGAAAGGCTAAAGATATCACAGTCACCACAGTTTTCATTATAGGTCGCACACATCCTAAACATAGGCGACTTCAGAAGGATGTCAGAAGGATGACCATTCAGCCGCTTATATGTATTATAAGAACATTAAACAGCCCAGAACATTAAACTATGTCGGTCTTGTAAGGACCTAATCTCAAACGCCGACAGCAAGGTTTCATGTGGAAAATTTTCTTCCGGATAGACGCGGAACTGTCTAAACCATAAGGCCTTCAGGAACCTTCAGGCGTATTCCAATCTTGAACGGACAAACGCGTTAAGGCCGGTTCTCACTTGTACGACACCCGACGACGTGCCATGTCTCAGGGTGAAGTCCCCCCGCAATTTTGTCGTGTTGTCGCGTTGTCGCTCTCGTCGGGTGTCGTACAAGTGAGAACCGGCCTTTATACAGAGCTATACATTGCCGAACGATTTAGTATTTCTCAGCACAAATCCCAACATTTCAAGAGCAGAGTCTGATATTATCTGAATATGATTAAAACTAAGGGCACTGTCAAAACGAACACTAAGATCTTTAATCTGAGATGATCTACAAATTGGCATATTCTTAACATTTTAAGGATAGCAAATCTGAACCTTAGCATGACTATAGGTAACCACTTTACACTTGTTGGTATTCAAAGTCAAGCCATTTAGAAGCGTTGTCGCTGTCGTCGGGTGTCGTACAAGTGAGAACCGGCCTTAACCCGAAATAATTAAACTTCGTCAGCAAACATCAAAATTTCGCAATCTATATCAGTAGGTAAGTCATGAATAAATAAAATAAAGAGCAATAGACCCAGGTTTGACCCCTGGGGTACCCCTGATGTAACGGCATATGAACGGGAACAGAAACCATTGTAAGAAACATATTGCGATCAATCGTACAAATACGATTCAACCGATGCCAGTATGCCCCTCAGAAAAACCAAATTTAATTAATTTGTTAAGAACTATTTTATGATTAATGCGGTCAAATGCTTTGGCGAAATCAATTGTATCGACTTGACCCCGCCTGTCCAAAATGTCGGATACGAATTGTGTAAAATGACCAAGCTTAGTCATAGTAGATCTGCACCCGAGAAAGCCATGTTGAAATGGAGAAATGAAGCATTTGACATGGTTGTAGAAATATTTATATGGGACAATTTCAAAAATTTTAGAGAAAGATGACAATATCGATATTGGTCTGTAGTTAGTGATATCAGCCTTATCCCCGCTCTTAAATACAGGACAAACCCTTGCCATCTTCCATTTACAGGGAAAAGTATTATTTTTCAGACATAAATTAAATACAAGAAGCAGAGATTCAACCAGAATCGATCCGCAATCTCGTACTAAAAATCCGGGGATTTGGTCTCGTCCAGTGGTTAAGGTTGGTCTAATTTTTTTAAGGCCTGGAGGAAGTCAGATTCGGTGAAAAGGCTAATTTCAGAGTAGGCATATTTATTCCACACCGAGGCGACACCGTGGGAGTCAGTTTTCTGAAAAGTCGATAGAAAAAATTTGGCAAAGGCATCAAATATATCCTGAGCACTACCTATACAGCGGTGCTCATCAATCATCCTACCTGGAATCCTCGAACAACTTTTTTGGGTCAGTGCAAAATACTCTCAATCGCTTCCACCAGTCTACCTCGATCTTTGTCTCCTGGTGTGGTATGATCCCAACCGCTCCGGTCGTTGACGCCTGCATGGGAAAAACTTTGATTTATATCATCAAAACTCCCCGAAGAGCGGAAAAAGGTGCGCTCATCAGCTCAATACGCCAGACAAACGATTTAGAGAGTCAGACCGAATCAATACCACAAACCTGATAGGCGAGGACTACGCGGAGATTCTTAAGAGATCAATACTCTATTTAAGAAACACACAGTAAACCATGTGAATAGGTCAGCTTATTTTCAACGCTATATTTTGTAATAGAGGTTATGTCTCATGTTGGGTTTTCCGTGCGACACTCCGACATGACCAATACTGCATGGGCACGAGTGAGTCCACGTGAATTTCCCTATTAAATAGGGATATTATATTATTGTCTTGTCTTCTTATGTCAAACTTTATCTTATCTAAATCGTGTTTTATTCAACGGGACCGAATTACCTATACAACGTAACATTGTGAGGAATACGTGTCCGTGTTTTAATTAATACGCGAATAATAATAATAATTGTGACTTCAGTCGATTTCATGACGCCATCATTCGACATTTTGTCCCTTAAATTTACGGTGAAATTACTTTAAAGCGAATTGTTTCTCTAGTTAAAGTGACTGAATTATGTTAAACGTGGACGGTGGCCGAGTTTAATAATAGTTATCTTAATTGGAGCCTTCCTCCCCCTCGCTTACTCCCACTCAAAAAGTTGAATAATAAAAAAATAATTCACTTACCTTAACCCCGAAAAGGAGGTGGCTATTGACAGATCTCAATGTGACTAGGCAAATTTGTAACATTAGCCACATTGGCCTGTCGAGTAGGACATATCAAATTTCGAATGCCCCACCCAAATATTCTAAATGTCGGAAGAAAAATAAACTTTAAATTTTGAAAAGTGATCGTCTAAAATTTCCAAAGTATCAAACCAAAACCAAACTTCACCAAAAGGTTCGTTGTGATTATCCAGCCCGGGACAGATAAATGTGGCCTTCCTCTGGAAAATCCAGCATTCACCGAACCAGACTGGACCCGTAGTAACTCCTAACAATTTTAAAAACAATAACCAAAAATTAATGAACCTCAACAAAATATACCAGGATATATCGCCTTATTCTTGATGTTACTCTACTGATTGAATAAATGTTTTAAAAGAACATGAGGAGGGTTGATTCTCAAAACTCTAAAATTGTTGAATTTTAATACAAAGATTTATTAAAATCAATTTCATCATCAGTACAATAGACTGGCAATCACCAATAGATCTTACATATCAACAATCAATTTAATAATTAAAATCAGTCATCCTGACTCAAATATTCGAACATAAATATTACCTTATTACCAATGATACCAAACTTACATGATTAAAATTCAAGATAGGTACCTATATCATTTCAATAGTTCAGATAAAAATTTCCAAAGCTCAAATTCTATTAAACAATTTCTAAACTATAACACATAGGTATGATTCTGAATAGAACTTGGAGTTAGATCAGAGATTATTTATCAAAAATTCAAATTTATCTTAAGCAAAAGTTTCAATATAAAAATCGGTATCTACCTACAAAATCTGAAATTCAAAATTTAATTTGCAAAATGATCATCTCTAACTCAAAATCCTAAACACACACGATAAATTTAATAAATTATTTTTACACATAACCATTACATTAGTCACTCATTGACCACAATAAAAGTTCATAACATATTATCAAAAATCAGATTCACTTAGAAAGTCATAGGTGATGAAATCAATTAAACACTGTACTTGAATTTATTTAATTTTCTTGATTATCGGAAAATAGCAAAAGTTTATTCACTCATAAAGACATACCTTGTTCTTCAAAACTCCATCTCAAAAAACTGACGAACTAAGGTTCCTCTAACCTAAGCGCGATGATCAAAGACTAGACCGGCATGGTTGCTGGAACTGCCTTTGCACTGGTGTTAGCACCCCTTGGTGGATGCTCTAGGTGCCGGATGAGCTGGACTGCTCTCCCTGCTACCTTGTGATGACCAAATATCAAAGCGCGAGAACCTCTGCCTGATGAAACCTTCCATGCCTCCAAACTAAACTCCACCACTCTTCTTTATTTCTCCAAGCTTCTTCAAATATCACCCTTCACACAGGTTAGTATACCTACCTAGGTAGGTACCTACCTAAGCCTCCACATGATCGAATCTTTATGTAAACTTTCGTGTAAATTAGAAAATTGAAAGTTGGAACTCAAAACTCAGAAACTAGAAGTTCGAAATTAAAATTCAGGAATCAAAAGTTAAAACTTAGAAATTCAAAGATCGAAATCAAAAACTGGAAATCGGAAATTAGTAGTTAAAAATCAAAACTGGAAGTCGGGACCTAACATTCTAGAACTTGAAACTCAAAAGTAAATCAAAACTAAAGTTCAAAACTACGTTCAAAACTACGTCCAAACCCACGTCCCAAAACTACGTCCAAGACTACGTCCAAGACTACGTCTAAACCCACGTCTAAACCCACGTCCCTTGTCTGTAAAGACAAGAAAGCGAACATTAGTTATAATGACCAAAATTAAATTCAAAAGATTACTCACGTAAGACTGCATCTTTCACGGAAACAACTTCACCATAATAACGTCTCACACAAGGGACTAATACTAATTTACGAACTTGTAGACAAGCTACATGACCTGTCGAATTTAGACCGGAAAATGAACCTGAAGCGTCCTTTACCTCCCTTTATAATTTTTTGGGGATGACGCTATCGCATGCGCCTTAACCACTGTCCAACCGAACTTGGTGACCCACTTTCACTCCAAATATCATCATCGACAGTATGCAACACTTAAAACTCGCACGCGACATTGACGGATCGATTCTCATATACTCTAGTACACCATCGGCAGTACGATCAACCTCTCCCGTTCTCCCTATATCCAAACTTAAACTTCACAATCGTGAATCCGCTTATACTCGAGGCTTGTCGTGTCCCAGAACAAAACGCAAGTTTTTTTTATATGTTTCCTCAACTATCCTTTCATGTTTTTTTAACCCACACCCAAAGAAATAATCTTTTAGGTTTTAACTGGATAACTAATCGGAAATCTTGAGTAGCAAGATGAGAGTGGTCTCATTAGATGCGGAAAATTAATTCGCATAAGATGATATACTTTTCAAACTCTGAAAACCCAGAACCGGGACAGAAAATCGACCAGACATGTTTTCTACGTCTTACTTAAATAACAAAGACAAGAATTTCTTAATAGCTGTCAGGTGTTCGTTCGTGATCTTTGCCTAATACAGCCTCCTACATCAGCGAAAATGTACAGTCAATCATAACTCTTCTGAACTTTATAAAAATATTCCAAATCAAGAATTAAAATTTTGAAAAAGAAAACGTAGCGTGCAAGGCACGCTGCATAATCGGCGGTCAAGTTTTGGGTACGTGCATCCATACCCACGCTTCGTGCATGTGTGAGAACTCACAGTGCACGCCCCTTCAAAATCGCTTCTCTAGCTAAAGCGACTTAATTACATTAAACAAGGACAGTATAGGGACAGTATAAAGACTTAAATAATTGCTCAGGTGCCTACACGCTCGGATATTCGTTTTCAAAATGGAGTATCTGTCATCAGCTCAGATAAACATTCCTAGTAGTTTATGAATCTGTTCGAGATGGAAGGTAATTAGTGTAGGATTTTTGACTATGAGGCTTTCTTAAAACACACTTGATTAATAATAATGTATTGATTAGAATAAAAATAGAACAGAGTTATTGATAAATGATTGAATGTTTACTCGTGAAATAATGTACCGTCTTTCCGGCTCTAAGATCTCGGTTGAACTGACCCTCCTCTGGACCCTTCCTCGCTTCTCTCATCATCCAGCTGGGCTGCCAGTGGCGCGGATCCATTTCTCGTCCATTTCTGACTCTCGGGATCGTTGTCACATTTCTGCGACGATTCCGCAGCAAAAACACTGATTGACATGGACTGACCTTGCCATGGCTTCATAAATTCGGCACAGGTAGAAGTTTGATGGGGACCATCGTTACAGCTGCTACTTCTTCTCACATCATAAGAATCTCCTCCTTTGATTTTCATAACACGGTAAGGACCAATATATTTGGATATTAATTTGGAACCAGGACCTCGTTGAATTCGCTTGATTGCTACCAGGTCCTCCAATTTATAGTTTTGCGAGCTTCTTCTTCTTAAGTTGTATGTCTTCTTATTCTCTTCTTGTACTTTGAAAATCTGTCTCTTCGCTTGTTCTCTTAAGGTTTCTCTTTCTTCCTGAAATTTTTCTACACTCTCGTCTTCTATCATTTCTCTCAGTCGTAAGTCATCTTTAGTTCTCATTGACACACCGGTTAGTAAGTTAAACGGGGTCGTATTTATGCTTCTCTGGAAAGTAGAATTAATATGCATCTGAACATTGGCGACGTGCTGATACCATTTACCAGGGTTTTCAGATGATAACTTGGACAAAATTGGTATTATGATTCTATTGATTCTTTCAATTTGGCCGTTTGCTCGAGCCAAACCAGTCGTTATTTTCATATGTCTGATTCCTTCTTCAGCACAGTACTCAGAAAATTCATGCGACGTAAAAGCTGTCCCTCTGTCCGAAATTATTTGTATTGGACTGCCAAACGTTTTCTTTTGCAATTCTAGCTTGCTGATTACCTCTCTTGACGTCGTAGACTTGACAGGATACAACCATACGAATTTAGTAAAACTGTCGACCACTGCAAAGATATGATTGTAGTTCTTATTTGTAGAAGTCAAAGGTCCTAAATGGTCAACATGGTAAGTATGTAGAGGCTTATCTTCTTTGAATAGAGTGTGGAGAACTCCTTCTTGTTTACCTGCTTTACTGTTAAAGATGATGCATTTTAGGCAATTGTTGATGCATTCTTCGACTTTCTTCGTCAAATTTGGAATGAAATAGTCGCGTTTGATCATTTCCACAACTTTCCTAGTTGCAAAATGGCCATGCTCGTGTGCTTTCTTGATTATATCGTCTTGAAGTTTTTCAGGTACCAATAAAACTGATTGTCCGTTCACAATCTTGCATACTAGACCATCCTGGTGAACGTCAATATCTGGATCCTTGCTCTTCAGTAACTCTTGTATGTAGGGATCGTCTTTCTGTAGTTTTCTGATGCGCGGAACTATTTCGTCTTGATTTGCGCTAGACGTAAGGCAAATCATAACGGCACGAGATAACGCGTCGACATGTTTCATTTGCGTTGCACTACGATACTCCATTACTTAATGATAGTCTGCCAAAAATAATAGCCACCGAGCTACACGCGAGGATACTTCTTTTTTATTAATCGTCTTTTCAAAAGCACTGCAGTCTGTAACAATTTTAAAATCGAGTCCAATAAGGTAGACAGGTAACCTCTTCAAACTAAACACAATTGCTAACGCCTCCAACTCGTAACTCGAATAGTTTTGCTCTGCTGACGTAGTTTTACGCGACACATAGTATACCGGTTGAAAACAACCGTCTTCTGATGCTTCTTGCATTAGAATTCCCGCTATTGCGTATTTCGAAGCATCTGTATGAATCTCAGTCTCATAACGCGGATTGTAAATTCGTAACACTGGTTCACTTGCTAATATTTCTTTCAATGTCTCGTAAGCTTGTATTTCCTTTTCACCGAAGACAATAACTGAGTCTTTTTTCAGCAGGTCACTAAGAGGTTTAGAGATCTGAGCATAGTCTTTTATATGTTTCCGGAAATGTCCCGTAAGACCTAAAAAAGCTTGAATAGTCTTTCGATCGAAAGGTTGAGGGAACCTTATAACACTTTCCACCTTATCTCGCGACAGCTCGAACTCTTCTATTAATAAAGATTTGAGCTTGGACCAAGTTTGAATGCCATTTTCAGATTGCACAAATATCTTTGCCAATCCTGTTAATCTTTTCTTAGCATAAATAAGCTTCTGTAAATCATTCCAGTGAGTAACTTCAGCTATCTCCTCAAAATCTGTTATCCATTTCTTCACCGGATAATCACCTCTGCCATCGAACTCTCTAATGCTATCTTCAACATCTCTGAATGATAAAGAGAATGTTTCCATCTTTCGCACTACTTCTTTTTGTTGTACTCTTCTTTTATCTTCTTTATGACTCTTTGAGTCGTCTGAATTTTCGACGTCGCTAGTAATTTTTCTTCGATGCCTGGACTCATGATTTGCTGTAACATCATCTTCTGAGTCTGATGACATCATCTGTCTATTTCCTCTATTTGTCCTATTATTTTCTTTAAACCTGTCTTTAGTAGTAGTCTTTCTAGAGAGATCTATTTTCGCTGACATTTCACCTTTTTCTCCGTCTTCGTCTTCACTAGATTGTATGTTTCCTGCTGCATCTTTATCTTCGTCTTCTGAACTCTTCTCTTTTTGCTGTTTATCAGTTTTTGAATCATTTCCTTCATCTTTTTCATTTTCATCGTCTTCATCTTCGTCTTCAATCTCTTCAACCAGGTGATTCAAATCTGTTAAACAATCGCAAATTCGTTTGCAGAGTATTTTCCCTTCTCCTGTATGATCAATGCATAAGAAGTTGCACATAATTACCAAATCGTTGTCAGTGAAAGAATCTCTTATATATTCCAACTTCGCCTCATAGTCTTTTGAATTCAACTGAAATCCAAATCCGGTAAAATTCCTCAAACGTTCCCTGTTCTTTCTATCACCAACTTCTTCAAAAATTAATTGATGAATCATCTTAATCACTTTAACACTGCTACACTTAATTTTTCTTTTAATACCATCAAAATTTTTCAACGCTTCCATTTTTATTATTTAATTATGTTGAGTGTAATTATTATCTTGCAATAATTGAATTGCTTTGTTATAATATTTATTGTATTATATGCCTGTGAAATGATGGCAGAGTTAACTCAGTTACTAAATTACCTTAACGATAAATTATTAACCTCTCTCTTAAAATTTATTGCTTTCTCTCCCCCGCCTAGCTACAATATTTCTACAAGTTTATGTAGAGTCACCCTATAGTCTAGAATTATCGAGGTGACAGCTACTTTATGGATATCAATATATTTTGATGCTCTGTAATAGCAATTAATTATTCACTAGGTCAGATAATTTGTTAAATTGCCGCAAAATGATCGATAATGCACATTTATTTTGCTTTTCAAATGACTTTCTCGCTTTCTTACCGTCGTAATGGGGGTGGAAGTGAGGAATTTGTTCAACAGCTTAAGACCAGTGTTTTTCCTTTGGAAATTTGCTTGTCTCCCAGATTATAAAATTGACGAACGAGGCGAATGGGTTTATTCCCATAAAAATGTTATAAATAAATTAACTCTAATTTTTCTGCTATTAGTGAATATATTCGCAATAAATCACTTGTACAGATATAATGCTAACACTCTCCTAAGATACTTTTCGTTCTGCATTCTTGTAATGTCGATGTTTAAATTTGTGTTCAGTATGCTTTATTACGAAGTTAAACTATCGAGACTTCCGCACATAATCTGCAGTATCGCTGGAATAGACGAAAAAATTAATGAAATGTTTAACGTAATGGTGGATTCCAAAGAGCTCAGTACGATTGTACGCAAAACTCTTGCAGCA
Organism: Malachius bipustulatus; assembly: GCA_910589415.1. NCBI lineage: Eukaryota > Metazoa > Arthropoda > Insecta > Coleoptera > Melyridae > Malachius > Malachius bipustulatus. The sequence continues at coordinate 35,303,167 of OU342633.1, forward strand.
AAACTACTAAGCTTACTGGTTTTAATAATTGTTAATCAAATTTATAATACAGAACTTGAACAACGAGCATTTTCTTTATTGTTCCTCATGAATCTACTCTGTGATTTTTGCATCAATTCCATGCAATCATCTCTTCTCATTTCCATTAGACAGAGGCTTGAACTCCTCATTCACAGCTCCGAGAAAAATTATGGCCAACAAAAATGTAATGAGGAGGAAGATAATGGTGAGAAAATATGGGAAATGCTACAAACCCTTCAAGAAATATCTAACGAGACCATAGGAATGTTTGAATTTTCCACACTGTTCAGAATGCTTTATCACTTTGTTTTACTTTTATCATATTTAGCTTTCATTTTGCACAATTATACAACCTGGAGTATCACCGATCTAATTCTAATGATCACTTCATACATATTCTGGGAAATAATAACAGCTTATCTATCAATTCGTGAAATATATGAAGTGGTTGCTCTGCAAGAAAAGGTAAGGAGCTAAATCGTTTATACTATTCTGATTGTGTAAAATATTTTTTTGCAGAAGCGAGAATCCAGGTTCTCGCTTCTGCTTGTACAGCTTTTCCTGGTTTTCGTTTTTTCTGTTCTTCTTCTCGTATTAAATTATGCAATCATGCTCTCCCCAATAAATTATGCTCTCGTTCTACTAATGCAGAATATCTCCATCGCTTCCACCAGTCTACCCCGTTCCTTACCCCGTGGTGTGTTAAGAACCCAAGCGCTCCGGTCGTTGATGCCTTCATGAGAAAAAACTTTAATTAATATCATCAAGACCAAGGCAGAGTGGAAAAAGCTCGTCAGCTCAATACGCCAGACAAGCGATCTAGGAAATCACACTTATCACAAACCTGATCAACTTAAGAAACACACAATACACTAAGCGAACAGATCGGGGGATGAGGGTTGGAAAAATTCAGGAGTTTGATGACCATATTTTAGATTAATTCTGAGACAATACGTGACAATACGCCTTTACATTTGCACCCCATCCCAACAGTTCTATTAACAACTTGCTACGAGTACAACTCTCCTAAGCTGTTTATTTATTAGGTTAATATTGGATAATCCTTCTATTTCTATTCATAACACTTCCTGTCAACTTTATAATTGATTGCCTCTCCATTGAAAATAACAATTTTCATTCCATCATAATTGATCACCACAACAAGAGGTGCCTGTTGCTCGTTTTTCGCATTAGTTGAACCCGACATTACAATGAGCAAGAAATTAAAAATTCTAGTCGACTCCCTAAAGCCAGTATTCACAGCTTGGAGATTCATCTGCCTTCCTGATTATAGAATCGATAAACTATCCATAAGCTACTCCCACAAGAATCTTACAAACAAGATTTCCTTCTTGATGTTACTCGCAATTAATTTATACGCCGTGAGGCAAGTTTATAAGTTAAGGGGGGGGGGGTCTCATGCAATATTTCACCATGTTTGTGATCGTATTTTCCTTATACAAGTCGTCATTTAATGCCCTGTACTTCGAGGTTCAACTGTCGAGAATCCCCGAGATCCTGGATAATTTAGCGGGAGTAGACTTGGTGGTATCAAGAAAATTCAGAAAAGAAGTTGATTATAAAATATTTAAGAAGTTTATTCGAAGATCTCTTTCGGCTTATATCTCGGTTACTTTCTATCTGGCGATTTTCTTTTTCATCTTTGAAGTCGGATCTAATTTGATCGAAATTTGCTTTTCATTACTATTTTATGCAAATATATTTTCTGACGTTTGCATCCATTCAATGCACTTGTTCCTGATGTACGGGATAAAACAAAGACACGAAATTCTGATGAAGATTCTAGCTGCTTCTCTCGACGACAGTAAAATCATTGAGAGCGATGTAGATATTTGGAAATTACTCCAACGATTACAAGAACTTACAGTGACCACGATGGGAAGTTTTGAATACTCAATTATAATGAGAATAGTCTATCATTTCTTCGTCTTTTTCGGACACCTGGTTTTCATCCACCACAAATACCAAATCTGGAGTTTTGGCGAATTGCTGCTTATGGTTAGCATTTGTAGCATATGGGGAGGAATATCAGTTTGTTTGATTATCTGTGAAATATTTCAAGGAATTGCTTTAACTGACGAGGTAAGACTAGCCGATATCTTTTTTCGTTATTATTCGATACAAATTACCATCCTCTTGGGTTCTATCCAGTCACCTTCTCTCTTCCATCATTATCGGCGGACTAGGTACAGTTTAATGGATGCTCATCGATTAGCTAATCGATCTATCACTCTCCTCTTTAGACCTGACTGAAATGAAAACCAAGTGAAAGCTGGTTCCCCTCAAGGTAATATTATTTAAGAATGGAGGGCCTAGATTGTGGATTGTAGATTGTAGTGAGAGGCCTTCTGTAGATGTGCACTGCAATCTGTTGAGATCTATTGTGCCCTCCCTATATAGTTAGAGTACCCCTTCCAGCTCTAGTTGTTTTACCAATTTCCAGAGACTGTTGTTGGGAGACCTAATGTAGCTCTCTGGCGTAGGTCTTTCAGCGCCTAGGCACAGGAACCGGGACCTAGCGAGTCCTTCACAATGGCAGAGAACGTGCTCCGCCGTTTCTTTGTCTTCGAGGCAGAAGCGGCATTCGTCGTCGTCTGCCCCTCTAAACCTGGTTAAGTGTTTGCGAAGTCGACGGTGTCCTGTGAGCAGGCCTACCCTTATCCTCAGTCTCTCAGTCTGTGGCTGAGGCCTAGTAGGTTTGTCGTAACCGCGCGTTGAGAAAAAAGAGTTTCTGAGAGCATCCACTCTTTTATGGTGCTTCTCTTGAGGCTTCTTTTCACACCGCAGTAGGGTTTGGGTCCGATGGAGGCAGTCTCTGATGCCTTGCGGGTCAATGTATCCGCCTTCTCGTTACCATCTAGCCCTGAGTGCCTTGGTATCCATACCAGAGTGACGTTGGTGCCAGATATAGATATGTCCTCCAGCGCATTTCTGCAGTCCATCACGTTCCGTGAAGTGATTACTGGCGAGGCCAGTGCTTTTAAGGCAGTTTGACTGTCAGTACAGATCGCAAGACTGATCGCCATTTTAACTTGTTTTGATTTTTCGTACGCGCCGGCACCAGTGCCTTGGAGCGTTTTGGAACCGTCAGTGTACCAGATCGAGCGAGCGAACACCAGGATTCCGTTTTTAAATTCATTCCTGTCAGGGAAGAGGATGTGGGATTTTTTATTGAAGCAGAAGTGAGGTGGCATCTCGTCACTATAGGTATACCCAGGATGGGATCTGCCTATCAGTTCTTGTTGGGTAGATCCATGCCTCGGTATAACCTCGATGGTTGTCCTATCATGAGTCTCCAAATTGTCTGTTTCGATGTGCCTTGTAGATATATGTGTAATGGTGGAAGATTGAGTAAAACCTCTAGTGCTGCCGTTGGGGTTGTTCTCATTGCTTCTGTTATACTCAGGCAGGCTAGACGTTGAGTTTTTTCCAGGAGCTTTTGCGCCTGCAGCTGCTTAGTTTTCGTCCACCATACCACTGACCCGTAGGTTATCCTACCATACCATCGGTCTTGATGTTGAGCGACCTGAGTGTATAGCCACTGGGTCATTTTAGAGTTCACTACCCAACTTTTGCCACAAAGTCTTCTGCATCTGCCTAGGCTTATAGCAGCTCTATGGGCTGTTCTAGTAAGGTGTTGATTCCATGTAAGTCTCTGGTTGAATATTACTCACAGATACTTCGCTTCTGTTGCGTATGGAATCATCTCCCCGTTTAGTGACAGTCGATGTAGTCCGACGAGATTTGTCTTTTTGGTAAAGGGAACCACTAGGGTTTTGGACGGTTGATGGCGAATCGTTCCTCAACGCACGAGTGACCAGGACAGTCCACAGTAGAGAATGGTGGGCCCAATAATAATTACAATAATTTTTGGGCATGGCTCAAATCAATATCAAGCGAATGATGATGTACCTCATCCTCGTCCCTTACTCTAACAGTGACATCCTCCTTCCCTATTCTAGCATTGAACATCCTTCTTAAACCGAATTGCAAATAATTTTTCTGATTTTGGATTGGCATTATTACCACCCTAACAGACAAAATCGACATGTTCTCAGTCAATTGTTTCTCCTCTTACATTTCTCATTTCTCCGTTCATTTCTCTTTCTTCTTCCGATCAGTTGCACATTTTAAAGAGAACGGACGTCCGTTGCGTGTCCAGTTTGAATACCACCCAAAATTTTTGATCGCGAGCGTCTAGTTTTGTAAATTCTATTGCCCCTAACTGAACTACAACAGTCTATTACAGGAGAATTTGTATCATATGGAAAATCAAAGAAAATTGAGTTAAAATTTTCAAATATATTATGAGATTAGGTATAACTTATAGTCCCAACACAAAATTGTTGGCAGTAGGTAGCTGACATTATTACAAAAGCCATTTCGGAGAAGCGACAAACAGAAAAGTTTCCTAGAAACACAAGTTTCTTCTTGCCGCTTCTCTGTCAACAATTTTGATCTGGGACTGTAATAGGTGCTTTGACCTTTTGCTTCGCAGATGACGTCATAACCTGCGCGATGTGATAACGGTGTTAGTGTTTTGCTCATTTTAAATAATTGCGTGCTCCTTTCGGAATATTTAGGTAATCATCTTCCTATTTATGTTGCCAAGTAACCATGATGTTAGAATAACAACACATCTGAAGGAAATTTGATCGCTGAATCAACTTAATTTTTTCTGGTATATAATTATAATTATCCTATCAGACATTGATGTAACGATCCTTCTTAGATGATTAACGTATGTTTTCGAAATTGCTTCATTCATTTATTGTCTGTCTTGGTAGAAAAATGACTGGTAACTTGAAAAAACTCCATGAGATCTTCAGGCCAGTATTTCTGATATGGAAATTCTCGATCCTTCCTTCTTATCAGATCAATAAAACAGTGATCAAATACTCACATAAGAAAATAATAAATAAAATTTTTCTTTTAATATTCGTCAGCATTGCAATCTATTGTCTTGGGCTATCAAACATCCAAAGGTCTTACTTGATAGCATGTTTTATAACATTCATGAGCCTGATTTCGCTAGTCAGAGCAGTAATAATATTTGCCAATTTCGAAGTTAAAATCTCCTCAATACCCCTTCTTCTGGAGCAATTATCCGAGATAGACTACTTGATAGAAAATCGTCTAAGATTACAGATAGATTACGATAAATCTAAAAAAATAATTTTGACCTTTATTACCGGATTTCTCTCTTTTTTTCTCATCCAGGGAATTATGTGTTACTTTTTATTATACGTAATGGCTGTGCAATGGTTTACAGATTGCAGAGAACTAATAGTTTTAGCCGTATTCGGTTTCAATACTTTTATGGACGTCTCTATTAATTTAATGCTGCTGATTTTCATCCTGGAGGTTACTGAAAGGTACAAACGTCTTAATGAAGCGCTTGCTCGAAACGGCCGCTCTAGAATCTCTCCAAGACAACGCTCGGAATTCGTGGCGGATTTATGGAGCATCCAAAAACTCCTCCAGGATCTCGCTCAAACTATTTTATTAACTTTTGATGTAACGGTTGCTCTTAGAAGCGTTACTCATTTTATCTACACATTAGCGTCTCTCGCGTTTATATTTTCTGTTGTTATCAAATTTCCAGATGATGACGTATTCTTGTTAATTATATCTTTCCTTCTATGGTTTGTACTGTCAGCTACTCTAACGTTGGAAGAAATATTGGTAACATATAATTTAAATGAAGAGGTAAGTTGGTCTTGTATTTCTTATATTTTTTGTTGCCTTACCGGATTAAGGTTTTTGCTAAGAGAGACCTTGATAGTTTTAGTAAATTTCTTGGTTTACGTCAGAGTATTTATCTTGATACATTTCCGCGCTATGGTGTATGACTGTTTTGTATAAATAGGTCTACAGTTTAACGTAAGTGCATAAGCCCGTCATAAATGTGCTTCATAGTGTTGTAAGGGGTAAATAAAACTGGAAGGTTTCTTCTGCGCGGCAATAACGGGTTTTCCTGGGGCTTATTTCACCCGTCAGAAGACGGGAGTCAGCGCGTCCACAGGAGCGGAGATTTCCCTACTGGTTCAATTCACCATTAGGTAGGATGAGAAGCTTCTCAAAATCTTACCAGATTTAACAGTTTCGTTAGCTACCGAATGCGTGCCTTGTTGCATACGGTTGGTTCATTTTGTTGCTATGTTTTTTATAGTGGGATGCTGATTTATTTACAGAGTGTCAATGAAGTCTGGAAACGGTCAAATATCTCGAGAAATACACATTACATCAATAAAAAACTTCTGCTATGCGGCAAAAATTACATCAAGTTTGTCTGTTTTTTTTTAAATACGTTTTTTTAAAACGTTTTTTTCTACAAACTTTTTTTCTTAATTTCAAAGAAATTCCAGGAAGAATAAAAAATTTTAAAGTACGATTTCATTTACTCATAAACGGCCATTCATTGGTTTATTATCATTATAATTTAACACCATCTCCACACCACAGTAAGGGGTGAACGGTGGGAGATTTTCAAATAAGTACTAAATAAAAACCTCAATTTTTCATTATTCGGTGAAATTATTTTAAGGAAAGTTTCTTTTGGCCAAAACGAAGGAAAACTTTTAGTGCTTATGATCGTGGGAGGTGGTGGGGCTGACTGTTTATGTATTTTGTGACGAGAGGAATATTTTGGCAGAATATAGGAACAGCAACTTTCTTTGAAGGACGGACAAACGAAAATTTAGGTTGGAAAAACGTGGACAAAATGCTTTTTGAATTTTATAAAAGTTTGCATTTGGTGCTGATGTCGAATTTTTTAATTTGGTCGTAACATTATTTGGTGGATGGGCAAACGAAAATTCGCACTTAGGGGTGCCAACTTCACAAAGCTAAAAGCGGGTTTGTGTCGTAACCGGGTAAGGCTGCGACCCAATCTGTCCGCATCATCGCGGACAATTTTTCGTATTTTCTCCGTCTCTCCACTGAAAGAGGATTTCTTCCCAAAAAAGGACCTCTCGTTCGTCTAGCAGCTTATAATCTTAGAATTGTTCTTATGCAGAGTAGTAGAGGTCAGAAGACTATTGATGAGACGAGTTGGGATGGTTCGTTTATCCTGTTTAGATTTATCCTGAGTGGGCCTTAGTGACACCCCCACTGCGACCGTATGTTTATTGTGGCTCCCTAAACGTGCTAACGCCTTTTGGACGCTCGTTCTCAACGTTAAGGGAAACTGCAGAAAAAAGAAGCCTTCAGAGACGAATTAGTTTTTTTGTCATCATTCTTCGTTTATCACCATAAAAATCTGGTAAAGATCGAATTCCTTATTGCAAAATGGAATTCGCTCACTATAATTTGATACATGCAGGCTTTTTTCCTGAAAGTTCAAATTCTTCCCTGGAAATGGACAGCTTTCTGACCAAATTTTGAACACCAAAAAAAGTAATTGCCGCTCACAAGCAGCAATACCAGATGTGCTTTTTGTACTAATGCCATAGGAATTGAAAAATTTTAACTCTGCTTGCAAAATAGAAAGAAATTGCTTACCATAATTGGGAGTAGGAATTTTTTGGGAATTTTTCTTTGCTCTTAAGGTGCGGGGAAGTTTTCTGATCAAATTTTGGCGCGAGCGGTCACTAAAATCATCAACAGTACTAGAATCAGTGACCTTCTTCAGGGGAATTCTTCTTCCATTCTTAAAAGAATACAATTCTTCCGTGAAAAAATGTGCCTCTTACCATAATTTTTAGAATTTGGAGTAGCCTTTTTTCCTTGGAAATTCGTTCCTGAATTGACACAATTTTGGGGAAACACAAAATTAATCATCACATTCATCATACACACTGTCAGTAGTTCTTGTAGAGATAATAAACCAAGTGGCATGATTGCAAGGGGCGTCAATTCAACTGCATTTTGGGTGACCTTTTTCCTTGGAAATTCTATCCAGTGACTTCTAAAAATCGAATTCAACTGTTGCGAAAATGAAACTCTTCAACCATGCATTTTTGGTGAGTTTTTTGGTAACCATAAATTTGGTGAAATAAATTTTTTTCTTGGTAATGTTACCTTAGAAGTGACCAAATTATGGGAAACTATAGCCATTATTACCGTCAAATGGTACTTTCGGGGTTCTTCAATTAGGTTGCATTCTTCTGTAACCGATCAAGACTATTAAAAACTTGATACTTTCATGTAAAATGGAAGTCTCATACATCAAATTGGGGTAGATTTTGGTAATTTCTTTCTAGTAAGGTATTATGGGTATTTCGAAGTCCAGACCTCCTATATCAACATTTTTTTATTTTTCGATCGACTAAGTGAGGTCCCAGCTTCAAACTGACGGAGCAATCCACGAAAAACTGACATTTACAATGGCTCTTCGCCCCCCTCCAACTCGTCGGATCGGTGGAGGTAACTTATGGTAAGCGACTAATTTTTTTCAAGGAAGATTTATAGTTTTCAAAAGCCTTTCAAAAGAAAGTCCTGAGACATAAAGATCCGAACGTGGGCGCGTTCTGAATAATTCGCTCTTGGAGAGAGCGGAATTTATAGTTTTTCGTTATAAAAAAAAGACAAAATTGAATACAATTTCTTGATCTTGAAATTCAATATTTAATATTTACTACTCAGCTAATTACCAACTATAATGAACGATTACAATTGAGCCGTTTTAATATTTCCATATAAAAGACTACTTACTAAATAGAGTCATCAGTCATTACAAATTACATCATTACCCGTCTGATAAAAAAGTGCAGAAACGCAATAATAAGGATATGGAAACGTATCTGTCTGATTACAGTGGTTAAGATGTCCAAACGAATAACTATTTTAGAAGCTCTGCGTCCTGTATTTATTATCTGGAAGATAGGTTGTCTCCCATGGTACCGGATCGAAAATAATAATGTTAATATAATCAGCTACAACAGGAAGAATCCAATGAATATAATTCTCAGTTTAGTTCTCACTAGTATTAATCTTTACGCATTTAACTTTTGTCATCATCAACCAACTGAGTTGATGTATTATTATTGCATCTATATTTGCTTTGTTTCGCTTCTCAGGAACACAACTTTATTATCTTACTTCACAGTTCGTGTAGCAAGGGTACCTGATTTGGTGAATTCCCTTTCTAAAATTGACGTACTAGTGGAAAAAGAACTTAAAATACCGGTCGATTATAGAAAGTTAAGAAATTTTATATGCCTCTTCCTCGTTATTTACTCAATTGTGGCGTTAATAGGAACGTTTTTATTGGCTTTTAGTGGCTTAGAACTTAATTTACCTCAAAGTGCTTTCATGCTCCTTTTCATGGCAAATACAGCCATGGATGTTGTAATTCATATAATGTTCACAATGATTCTAACGCAAATTGAGAAGAGGTTGCTTAGTGTGATCCGTTTCATGAACTCGAGAATGGAGACGAGCACTGAGAATCGGTTCGATAATGTCTCAAGAATTGTCAAGTTTCTGCAGTTACTTTCTGATGATCTTGTGAATACTTTTGGATTACCTGTAGCTTTGAGAATGCTAAATCACTTCAGTTTGATTCTAGGATCGATTGGATATGTTGGAGATGTTATTAAGCATGATGGTCACATGTTAAATGTCTGTTGTTTGTATATAGCCGTCTTCTTATGGTTCTGTCTAATCGTGTTTGTTAACTTATCTGAAATCTACTACGTTTCTTCCATCAACATCCAGGTGAGTTCTTGAATTGTTATCTTCTTCACTCTACTCTTAAAGTTGCGGTGGACTTTTCTTATAAGGGATCGGTCACACTATAAATACCAATGAGTGGGTGACCTCGGTGGTTGCAACACCAGCACGACAGAATGTTACGTGAAGAGGGAGACACCCGGCACTTGACTCTTTTTTAGTTACCTAAACTTTAAAGATTAGTTGATATAAACGTAATTGAGAATAATAATGACAAAAGGAGATGTAAATATGGCGCTTTCGTTACAAGAATTGACTTCAGCGCTATCCAAGTTCACTTCACACCTTTCATTCAACACTTTTTGTAGTGTGGGTCAATGACCTTCAAGAGGTGATTTTCATAATGTGAAGAACATCCGAGATTAAAGAGCACTATGTTTATTCTGACTTACAGTTACAGCTACTCGAGGAGGGCTACTGAAGACGTTGAGTCCCTATAGTCTTCCATGGGTGGACTCAGGAATGTGGGCCTCGCCAAATGAAGTAGCGGGAGCTGTGTCTGGTGGTGTTTGAAAAGGTCTTGGTGACGTTTGTGAGCTGACCATAGTGTGTGCGTGGATTAAAGAACGCTTAAGTAGAACATCGATAACGCTTGATGTCAAGACATAAGGTTGTGAAGTAAGGTTAGGGAATGATATCTCGAGATGAAGTCGAAACGCTGAATCAACAATCCACAATCAATAATTTCTAGTAGAGATTCGTAAGGTAGGCCTAAGAGCGAGCTCTCAAACTGAGACCTCAAAGTGAAATTTATAAGAATCTTCAAAGTATCTTCTCAGATTATCTGTTCAGATATGTTCGATTCCCATGTTCGATTTCGCACAGTGGCCTTATTATCACGGACCTGGATTCAAATTCCCCTCCCACCCCCACACAGCGTTACTGCTCACTACCTTGTCAAGTCTTTCTCTTTCCAAAATGTCGGAGTTTCTATTCAAATATTGTATTTCTCGTCGAATCTCTTGAACTCCGGGCCCTGGTTCGTCGGAACCTTCGGAAACTTAGGGGATACGTTACGAATTTGCACCAGAATCAACTCAGGCCGAACCATGAACGGTTTCGCTCAATTGCTCGCTCTTATCGATCGACTCCTCGCGAAAAACCACACTCAAGCACAAATGAGCTCAGACCAGCTCTAAGTTTGGCATTAAAGAGCGAGAAGCTGGTCGATCTCACTACTTAGATTAGATTAGATTTTTCGTGAATGGTTCATTGTGACACCTCCACTGCGACCAAAAGTCTATTGTGGCTCGCATCTAGTTGTGCTACATTAACCCATCAGGTCAGTCTGTAACGTTCGTTTCCCCGTTAATTATTAATTTAAACCGTTCTTTTTAAATTTTATTTCGTAAATCTAGCTTCGAAATAGAAATGAACTTTTTCCGGGTGGTCCTTTCCCTAAGTTTGAATGACCAGAGACGGTGCGGTGGAATGCATCCGGCCCGTACATCCGTAGATGTTGCCAGTTGGTATAAGAGCCGTAATTATAATAATGCAAAAATAATGCCAATAAAATCAGATACGCTAGAGAATTTCGTTTAGGGAAATAGTCGGCTAATAATCAAATTGGCATCATAGTAAGTAGTGACCTCTGACACTAAAGAAACAGAAGGGACTCGATGACGGAGATAAAAAAAAGTTTTTGTGGTGTAGACTTGAGCAAAAAGACCAGCGGTCGGTACGCGATGGATTAATAATTTATTTTCCTTATTGCTTGAATAATCCATCCTTAATACCAAAAGTTATGAGTGAATCGAAGTACTCAGAAAATTAATTATTTGTGACCCTCTCCGTCGATGAGAGCAGGTACCAGCTAACATAGAGGGTCCTAGGAAATGGTCCTAGAAAGTGGTTCCTGGGAAATGGCTCCTAGAAAATGGGTTTTAGGAAATGGCTGTTAGGAAATGGCTTTTAGGAATGAGTTTTGTGAAATGGTTCTAATTTTATATTTGTTAGACTATACTTCCGCTTACCAAGTTTCCCTTAAGTCAATAATGGTGCTATGACAGTTTTTAAAGGGTTGACTGACTTGCACATATTTATGCATCTACAGATTTTCGGAGCTTGCTGGCGAATAGAGGAATTGACCTTTGGTTATCACCGGTTAGGAAAGCGGGAGTAATCAGTGGTCAATTTCCAATGATGCGGAATCGCTAGTCGTAAGTCAACACCTAATGGCTGAAGCGTTTTGTTTTAAAATGATGATGAAATTCTTTCAAGATCCACCTGTATATGCAAACGGGCCAATCAGCATAGTAACAACATGACATCGAGTTATTAAACTGAGATAGTTTTTGGGACCAAAGTTATTTTGATAATAATTTAATTACCATTTAGTTGAGTGAATTATTTTATTGATCAGGAAGTTTCTTGGCTAGGACAGAGTAAGCTTGATTATTTCAATCGTTGACAGACGGCTGATGAATGACAGGAACGGCGGTAGTAACTTAATTCTTGTATTAGCTGCTTGTAATATGGCCGATAATAATTATAGAAAATTATACGCAGTTTTCAGGCCAATTATCACAATTTGGAAAATCTCGCTACTTCCTTCCTATAATTTCGATGAGAAAAATCAGCAATTGTCCTACTCGCACAGAAATATTTCCAACAAGATTATGTTTGTAGTGCTTCTAGGATTTAGTATCACTTGCTACGACGTTTCGAGTTACCAGAAAACTACACTAGCAACGTATTTTGCAATTTTTGTGAGTTCAATTTCGCTGTTTAAAGCGATCCTGATATTCCTTCACTTTGAAACTAAGCTATCTTCTATACCGCAACTCTTGGAAGATTTAGCGAAGATAGATCAGTCAATTGAACGGGAACTTAAATTATCGATCGACTATGAAAAACCCAGCAAAATGGTTCGGGTATTTCTTAAACCGATTCTTGTATTCTTTCTAGAGAAATTAATTGCCAGAATTATTTCTTTTACACTTGTCTTCGCAAGTAGGAATATCACTGCACTTATGATTATGTATATGTTGAATTTTTTTCTCGACATCTGTATCCATCTAATGTACACAGTTTGTACTACTGAGACCGTGAGAAGGTACCAGTACCTTAACGAGCATATTATAATCAAATCGAAGCCACCAAAGTTTCCTTCTAAATATAATCAAGACTTTTCTGCTTCTTGGTGTATTCTTCATCAGTTGCAAGAATATTCTAATAAAGTTTCGGCAACATTTCAATTACCGATATTTCTTAGAATTCTATTACATACCACATTCGCTTTCGGGACACTATCTTATATTTTTGCTACGTTTAAGAAGAATCCTAATGGAAGAGTTGCTCTGTATGTGTCTTTATCGACATGGTTTATACTAACATTTGGTTTAATTGGCGTTGAAATTTATGTGACATATGATTTAAACAAAAAGGTAAGAATGGTTATTTATATCTTGTAATGATCGGAAATTGTTGAGTTAACGTATAACGAGGATTCAAAGAAATCAAGATTTTATTTTAATTTTCATGCAAGTAAACATGCAGGATGGCTCGACCGTCAGATTTAAGGGAACACTTGTGCACAGCGTTGTGAGGTCCTTATTGTGACTGCAAGAACGGAAGACGAAGGAAGTGTTAGTAACGAATAGGACCTTCGATGCGAGGCATCTTGTCCAGTTTACTCCGGGACCGGACTTGTAATTTCCTGTATTTTAATAATTATAACCGTCCAGGTTTCCTAGTTAACGACGCGAAGAATTAAAACCTTCTTGCGCATCAATCGCAGAAATAGTGTATTTTTATGCGATTCAATTATGAATATTTTCACCGCTTTTTAAATTATTGGCTTTCTGAAATTTTCCATAGTCATGTCATGTTAGCGTAGTGCTTTAATGTGAAAAATTTTCTGTGATAATTTCATTTCATTTCGTTTCAACACGTGCCTTAGAATGGATTTTTAAATTTAAAAATCAAAAAAATTGGCAAAATTTTACAATTTTGTCCCTTTTCCTATGCCCGCCACTGGCTAACTTTACTTGAAAAATACTATTTTTTACACTACCTTTAATAAATTCGGAAAAAACTGAAAGGAAAGTTTTGAAAACCGAAAGTTTGAAATTTTAGAGGAATAAACATCATTTAAAAATATTCGAATATATCTCCGCCATTTTTATATTTGCTTCTTGAAATTTTTGAAGGTTAAATGCTATTAGTATAGTTGTCTACTATCAAAATTTCCGTTCTATTCCTTCAAAAATAAGCTCATGAATGTTTATAGAAATGTAGACATTTTTACCCTTTTCCTATCCACGCCTCTGGCTTATTAATAGAAATGATGCAAATTGTATTGCATTAGCTCAAATTTAAAATAAGTTTATTCCAATCTTGTTAATTTTGTTTAAAAGTTTTTGATCTTGCCTATTTAGGGGTTCAAAATCTAGCCATTTTCCAAAAATTGAAAAGGCCGCCATTTTGGAATGTCTTTACCTATTTTACTCAAATACAGTACCAGACGACGACTTGAGGGTATCTTACTACCAAAAAAATTTCAGCGCTCTAGATTGAAAACTTCGACCAGAAACCGTGCCTCACGGACGGTTTTTTTTCTGAAATTCGGAGGGACATCCTGTAGAAGTAACACAACTCTAGGAAAATGTTTTTTACGAAAATCAAACGTCAGCCCTAAGGTTTATAAGAGTAAAAAATTTCGTTCATTAATCTTGAAAGATGAAGCTACAGGAGCGTTTTTAAAAATTTAGAGAAATTAATTTAAAAAAAACATCATGTAAAAAAAAATCGAATATCTCCGCCATTTTTCTTATTTACTTTTTGAAATTCTCAAGGGTTGAAGTCTATTAGTATAGTTGTCTACTGTAAAAATTTCAGTTTAATTACTTCAAAAATGTGCTCATAAATTGTTGGAGAAATTTAGCCATTTTTACCCTTTTCCTACCCACGCCACTGGCTTATTAATAGAAAAAATGCAAATTTTGTTGCATGAAATTAAATTTCAAGTCATTTACTTCCAATATTGTGAATTTGATATAAAACTCTTTTTCTATCTAGCTTATACAGGGGTTCAAAAAATAGTCCTTTTTCCAAAAATTAAAATGGCCGCCATTTTGAAACGGCTCGATCGATTTTGCTCAAGTGCAATACCAGACCACTCCTTGTGGATATCTTACTTCCACAAAAATTTCAGTCTCCTAGATTGAAAACTGCGACCTGAAATGAGATGACAAAAACCGGATACCTGGAATTTTGAAGGGACACCCTGTAGAAGTGATGGGACTTTTGGAAAGTTTTTCAACGAAAATCCAACGTCATTCCCAAATTTTACAAGGACCCAAAATTTCGTTCACTAATCTTAAAAGATAAAGCCACAGGAGCGTTTTTAAAATCGAAATTTCGCGATTTTGGAGAAATATATATATATATATATAAATATATATATATATATCGTGGGCAGGTGAATTTTGGAAAACCACTTTTTCGTAATCTGGGGGTCATGATCGGTGGACATTTGATGAGTTTGGGTGATTTTTGGAAAGTGATGTCGTCCTCAATAGTGTATTTTTTTGTTAAAAAATACACTAATATTACTCCGCAGTCCGCATTAGTGAATAAATATCATTACGTAATAGTAAAGTTATTATTCGATTTATACTAAATAAAGCAGGCATTTATTCAAAGTTACCAAATTATCTATATCGATAAATATTTTATAATCATTGTTAATAATCTGTATAACGGTTTGATCGGGTTAATTAATTCAGTTCTGGGTCCGGGTCCCAATTAGTCCGTTACTACGTTTTAAATCAATTTATTTACACAAATAACTATACACAAAATAATAAAAATGAAATAATACATACAATTCTATCTTATTACGTATTCCTTGAAACTCTACTGATTGGGCCCCATCCACTAGAAGGACGCACTGTTATGAAATCCTGGCTTTTGCTTGATCCGGTCCGATATCTCTCCTCTTGGGCTCTCCTAGTATTGGCGGTGGTATTCGACGATTATTAAGAGATATCGCTTCGGACGGTCGGCGCTGTGCTGGCCCGACTGCTTATTTACTATTCCTCGATCCACTGAAGGAGGTGCAAACCTCTTCTTCTGTTGTGAAGCTCGCGATCTGTCTTCGTGCGGCCGGTTTGATCACCTCTCTGGGAGACGGGGGGATGTTGCCGCTTCTATTTGACTCTCAATAATGGAAGTCAAACGGAGGGAATCGTTGATCAGACTTGGTCTCAATACAACGATGGCCTGGAAACTGAAAATGATTTTCCGCGCAGAGTTGAATTCACTCTTGGCGGCGATCGGTAGGACAAGGATAGGCTGACTCAGTATATCAGACTTTCCCCCTTCTGTGCACTCAATTCATGCACTTCGGCTATCCTGCTCCTTTGAAGGCTCAGTACAGCTATCAAGAGAAGGAAATGCTCCCTGGTCAGTTCCCGGCTCGCTTTTCCCTATTGGTTGCCCACCTGATACTCAGTACATTCACCGCGGGGTGTCTACTTTTGCGAGACTCAATGTACCTTGCAGGAGTGGAATGTTTATTGGTCAATACCTAACTAAACACTGCCAATCCTTCCGACGTGGTCCATTTATATAGCTGGCGACGGGGTGATAAGGTCGCTATCACCGCCGCAAAAATTCTGCTCTAAATTATTGATAAACTGAAATTTAACTATCTCTAATAAATTAAAGCCTGGGATCTCGCTACAAATCTTAATAAAACTGTGCAGCTTTAATAGTTTTAATAGTGTTGAGTATGGTTAGTGTATTAGTTATCGCTACGTTATCAGCTTCATTACCGCTCGATCGTTCGGTTTGACTCCCTTTAGAGTTCCTTGCATGGCTTCATGATTAATCGCGCATGCGCGAGAGAACGTTTCAAATGGTAGCCAGATGGATTGTTAAGTTCAGACCCTCTTAAAAAACTCAAGAAGTTTATCTTGTAACCATTATTTATCAGAATAAGCAGCTTAAAATTTCTCCAACCACTCAGTGAAGGTACGTACTATTATATTCTTCAATCAATAACGCTTGTATTATAAGCGTCAATTTTTATGTTCATTGAAGGTTATGGAATCAAAATAACTAATGCCCTTTTTGAAAGGATACATTTCATAATCGTTCACTTATTGCTTGATTTATGGCTATTTGTTCCATTTTCTTTGTGATATTAGAACTCTCGAAAGCGCTGCAAGTTATATGAACATTACATAATTAATTAATTGGTCCAGTAACAAATAGTTGAACTATTTATCTGACCCACGACGCTTTCGAAAGTTCATGCAGGTTTGTAATACTGCATTCTGGGCTTACTAAATTTCTTTTCAAGCAGCTCGCTTCCTTGCCTGGGATCTTCTCTTCTCCAACATAATGGCCTGGATCTGAGCATCCAGCTCCAGCCGCGCTAACACCATAGTTGCCGAGGGATGTGGAATCGTGAAAATTCTGGTCCAACGCCATCACTGCTACTAGCACCATCCACATGTCGCAGTCTATAGGCTGATTCTCACATCGAACTTGCTTTGCAAAGTGCGGACCTCTTATCACCTGTTTCGTTATGTTAAATAATTTCACGATCGATTTGTTGTATTGATATAATTTTGTTTATATTTAAATATAGGTATAATTCAACAATAGAAAATAAAATGTTAAAACGATTCCAAGAATCATACCGTTAAAAATTGCCCTCTACTCCTGATTCACCCTGTATAGGTACTGTACGGTCAATAATTCTAATTTACTTACCTTGTCATTATAATTTAAATGACACGTGTAGTGGACCAAAACTTCTGACCCAATTACTGTAATATTTTAATTTAATTAAATTCAACATCAATAATTTTTATTTACTCTCTTTACTAACACTTTCTTAAAATTAGTGTTAGAGAAAAGCTCATTCCAAGAAGTAGCATTTTATACACTCGTCGATTATGTCAAGCAATTTAAAAAATATAGTCGCAGTAATCAAACCAGTTCTCGTATTTTGGAAATTCTTTTCGATCCTTCCTTACTATAAGATAGACGAAGAAAACTCAAAGTTACTCTACTCTCATAGAAATGTCTCGAATAAAATTACCTTTCTAGTTTATCTAGGATTAAGTATTTATTGTTTCAAGTACTCGAGAGAACAGAGTACTAACCTAGCATCATGTCTTGTAGTTATTGTGAGTTTTAATTCACTAGTGCGGACTGTTTTCATATTTTTTCACTTTGAAGTTAAAATATCAGCTATACCCCGAATCCTGGAAGGCTTAGCTAGTATTGATGAGATAATCAAAAATCAAATGAAGCTACAAATCGATTACACAAAACCGACTAGAATGGTTTCGCTGATACTTAAAATTACTATAATATTTTGTCTCAATCAAACTATCCTCTTCACTGTTAGTTGCATTATTTACCCTACATGGTACCAGCAGTTAATGTTCATGCTACTTTACGCTTTCAATACATCATCAGATATTCACCTCAGTCTAATATATGCGATTTTCACCACTGAGACTACCAGAAGGTACCAGTTTCTTATCAACGCGGAAATCTCACAATCTTACTCTCAAGAATCTATCTCTATTATCTGGAAACTAATCAATCAACCACTTCAGAAAATTTCTCAAGACATCTCAAAGACGTTTCAATTATCAATTCTTCTGAATACAATTTCTCATTTCACTTACACCCTGGGCACTTTGGCTTATATTCTCTCTGTGTTATGCAGTATCTCATTGAGAGCAGCTTTCTTAATAAATATGGCCTTTCTCACATGGTTTACTGTTATATCATCTTTGAATTTGTTGGAAATATACTCTACTTCTAATTTAAACAAACAGGTAAGATCCGTCATTTCATTCATCAGATACATTCTTCGTTGTAGCAACTGTTGTAAGAAGAAGTGCTAGTGCTAGTGCTAGAGATATGTTTGTCGTAAGTCGACATGGAGAGATTATGGTGTTCTTTGAGGTTGATTTGGTGTGAAGGGGTGGGTGTTGAGGACGGCGTCGACGAGTGGGTCGAAGAACGGCATTGAAAAAAACGGGAGCTTTATTGGTTTTCTCTTTGAGGTCTAGAGTTCTCCTTTTTGCCTCAATTGGTGCTTTGGCTGCATTGGGTATCCTGTGTTTACGAATCTTTCGAGTATTATCAGTGTAGTTTGTTTCACTTCACTTGAGTGTCACATCGGCGTTTCCACTTTGGATGTCTCTGTCACTTTCACTTGTGGTCACTTTCATTGATTGTTGTTTTTAGGTGGTGTTTTATGTCAATGCTTTGCTTTTTGTTTGAATGAGGTGATGATGTTTTCTATGTACGATTGGAGTGTGGCTACGTTGAGACGTTTGTGTAGGGTGTGGGCGGGGAGTGTGTGCCAGGCGGCGGTGGCGTATTTGATGGCTGGTCTGATTACCTGTGTGTAGAAGAATACCCAGTTTGTGTTTTGTGTTTAATGGGCTTTTTTGGTTGAGGAAAGGGTAAAGGCGTCCTAGAGCTGCTCTGGCTGGTCTGATTTTGTTTTCAGTGTGGTCTTTCCAGACCAGTTTTTTGTCGTATGTGAGCCCCAGGTACTTTACCGATGAGGCCCGCGGGAGCATCTTGCTTTCGAACTCCACTGTGTGTAGACATCGTTTCTGTTTTGTCCCCCCGAACAGAATGGCTTGTGTTTTGTCTTGGCCCCCTTTGATTGTCTATTAGTGGCTCATTGTGATATGTATTCGAGATGTTTTGTGATGTGTTTTGTGATGTTTTCTGTATCTTACCATGGACAAGCGAGGGCTGTGTCTGGGTGCTTTGAGATGAGTTGAAGAGGTGAGGGGATAAGGGGGAACCTTGTGGACCTCCGCGATTCTTTGAGCTAAAAGTTGTTTCTGAATTCTAATTTGAAAGGTTTATTGTTTAGGAAGGAGTTTGTGAATTCGTTGGTGTAAGTGGGCAGGCCGAATTCTTTCATCTTGAACAGCAGCCCCTCAAACCGGACTTTGTCAAATGCCTTCGAGATGTCTAGCATTACGGCGCCCTTGTAGCTTGGTCCTTGTTTTTGAGCCCTGTTGCGATTTGTGATGTCAGCTTTGCGGCTTGGTGGGTGGTGGAGTAGCCCTTCCTGAAACCGAGTTGTTCCGGGGGGAGTGTATCTTTGTGTTTTTTCATCGAGTGTGTCTTTGAGCCGTGTAAGAATGATGGTTTCCAGTATCTTGACGATGATGTAGGGTAGACTAGACTGATCGATCTGTAGCTTTCTGTGTTTTTTTTTGTTTTCCCTGAATGGTAGATGAGTATGATAGTTGCATTTTCCACTTTTTTGAAAAAGTTTTTTGTGATGCCAGCGTTGAAGATTTTTTGATTGGTTGGACTTGGTAGTCTTAGAGAAGTTTCAAGAGGACGTTGCCAATTTCGTCTTTTCCCAGAGCTTTTTTGTTTTTGAGGTGGGTGATGATGATTTTGACTTCTGTGATTGTCATTTTCCTCGAGGGAGTCAGTGAAGATTTCCATTTTTCTTTGAGGATGTTCGTGTTTTTTGTGTATAATGAATGAGAGTTCTGCGGGTTTTGTCTTTAAGAGGCTTTTGATATTTTCCAGAGCAAGCACTTGTATCGTTTGTTTCGCGTGTTTTTCCCCACTTCGCGTTTTTGTGTTCGTGTACTTTTGTTTTCAGTTTGTCTATCAGGTGATTCGCGATGACCTTGTAAAAGACATCACAGGTTGTCTGATTTTTCGAATTGCATTGTTTTTGTGGTTTTTTTAGTATTGAGGTACTTTGGCTTGTTGTTGCATTTTGGGATGATTTGTGTGTCTGTTGTCTGGAGTTTCGCTCTGCGCCTATAATACTTTCAGAAGGGTCCTTGAAGGCAAGGAACAAAATGACGATGACAATATTCCTTACAAGAGATTATGTTACAGAGGGGGTCAACTTAAGTCACCTCCTTAGATTGTAAGTGCGGAGATAATGTTTACAGTTTATTATACAAATAACTTCAAGAAAGGGTCCCGGTTTGTTCAGCATACAAACAAAGAATAGAACTAAGCGAAGAGGCTAAGGAGAACAAACCTAGATCAGCACCTTGAGCAGTGAGTCAGCTCCTCACTAGGGATGATAGACATCCTAAATAGCAAAACGTACAAAAATATGAGAATTTTATCGTTAGGTCAATTCTCTAACTAGTGGATCTAGTATCTTTCTTCAACTTTTTAATAAAGTATTGGATTTATAAGACTAAATCCGGCATTTTCGGGGTCACAAGGTAATATTTTTTTCTAAGAATACTACAAAAAAAGGGGGCAAACATAGGAGTTATTAGAAATTATCTAATTCACTTTCTGATAATACAACAAACAGAAAAAGCAATATATCAGAAAGCTCTAATTGCATACCAATTACCACACCATGTCCCTAAATAAATATGAGCGATTGACCGTTTTAGATTATTAATTTTAGTTACTATACTTCAATAGATTGTTTAGTTTTCCTTCATTATTGCGGGTGCTAGTAAAAGACAATGAAAGAAACGCAAATGTTACTTTCAGTTTTCAAACCCATTTTGTTACTATGGAAATTAGTAGGTCTTCCTGCTTATGAAGTTGATGACAACTCGGGTCTTCTTCGTTATTCTCGTAAAAAGTTAATTAACAAATCGTCCTTTTTAATTCAATTATGTTTTACCATATACGGTTTTTTCTACGCCAGGCACATCTCGTCCACTATTTTGCGGTATTTTGTATATTACACGAGCGTGATTTTGCTGCTAAGAAACGTCATATTAGTCTTCTATTTTGAATTAAAAATTCACAGAATTTGTCTTCTGCTAGAGAAATTAAATGAGCTGGATTATAATCTTAGTAGTCGATGCAAAACAAAAATTGATTACAACAAATCGAGGAAATACGTCGTTGTTATTCTTCTAATTGTTTGCGTCTTCATCGGTTATCTCATTGTTAGGTGTTTTTATTTATACGGATCCTTGAAGAGCTTACTTAACAAGATCGAAGAGTTCGCTTACGTTGTCAGTGTAAGTGGAAGTATGTCGTTTGATATTGCACCTCATTTATTCTTTTCATCATTTACTCGTGAGATAACTATCAGATATGAATTGGCGATAGAAGTTTTAAATGATTACGATGAAAGAGGCGATTTTGGCAATTTAAATTTCATGGAGAGAAGTGGTATGGCTTGGAGATTTTGCCACGAACTACAAATTTTAACAAGTGAGACAATAAGAGCATTCCAGATCTCAATGGTCTCAAGACTGCTGTCTCATTTCATTATAGTATTAGCAAACTTTGCTTTCGTGTCTGTTACGCCCTTTATAATAATAACGAACTCACCAAAAGAATTCTTTCTTGTATATATTTCATGTCTTTTATGGGTTACTATCGTTGCTGTTCTGTTTATGGTCGACATTTACAGGAGCATTCGAATAAATGAACAGGTACTTGTAACTTGTATTCTAGATTAGTTCGTTGATGTTCTCAAGACATAAACTCAATAAGAAGGTAGGTACAAAGAAAAGAAATAAGCGAAGCAAACAAGCCTATGGAAATTTATGATTTCAGAACTGAAGGCGGGCATTATATTCGAAACAATTAGTAATTTTCGTTTAATAATTTTCATCCTTGTTATAAAGTATTACAAATGGGCTTACGCTTACCGAAGAAAAGGCTTCATGAATTTTCATTTAAACAAACTGTGACATCTGAATATTATATGACATCTGACAGTTCAGTTATCAATTGTCATGAACCAAACTTTGCTTTCGTCTTTCGTCTGTACATTTCCAACATTTCCAAGCAAAAAAGACTGGATGATCATAACACACCGAAAATAGCCTTAATGCGCATGGTCAGTTATTGAGATAATTTATATTTGAAAGCTGTCACCTGTTTGAAATCTCTATTTCCTTAGCTAGGCCAGGAGGCTGCGCATGACGATTGTCAACGCTTCAAGAATTGCTTAAAGTTACGTTTTTTACAAACGTCTCAAAATTTTTCTTTTTATGGCTTACGAGAAATAGTTACCAGATAATTTGACACTTGACAGCTGTCACTGTCACCTGTCTGAAATGTCATTATTATCGTAGCTAAGGCAGGGAGCACCGGCTCAAAAGGATTGTTAACGCCCCGAGAATCGCGAAAGGTCCCATTTTTTTATACAAATGTCTCAAAACTCTTCTTTTTATGACTTCATCAAATTAATTACTGATTGATTTGACATTTGATAGCTGTCATCTGGATGAAATGTCACTATTTTTGTCCATAAATTGAGCACGATTTCTCTAATGCCCAGCAAATCGCGAAAATTGTTGTTTTTACGAAACTAGCTTTCAAGACAATCCTGTTCAGACTGTCACCTGTCTGAAGTGACAATATTTTGATAGGTAGAACAAAGAGCACTGCGCAAGACGATTTAACTCCCGAGAATCGCCAAAGGTTGCGTTTTTTACAATTATCCCAAAATTCTTGTTTTTATGCCTTCAAGCAAAATAGCTACTGATTGATTTGACATTTGATAGCTATCATTTGAACGAAATGTCACTATATTCGTCCATAGGTCAGAGAGCTCTACGCACGATTGCTCCAATACCCAGAAAATCTCCAAAATTGTAGTTTTTATGACTCGCTTACTACCTCTCAAGATGATTTGTGCGAAATTAATTATTGAAAATATTTGACATTTGATAGCTGTCACCTGTCTGGAATCTCACTATTCTTTAGCTAGGTCAGAAACACTTTTAATTCGCAAAAAATTATGTATTGTACAAACATTTCAAAAACACTTCCTTTGAATAAATCCACAAAATAAATAAACAACTCAAAAAAAGACAGTTGATATCTGTCGTCTATCTTAAGCGTCACTATTTTGTAAGATATGTCAAAGAAAGCACAAAGAACGATCCTCGTAAAAACGTCACAAACCAATAAAAATTACATTCTTTAAAACGTTCTAAAACTTTACTCCACCATGCTTTGCCCAAAAATTATTTGTAAAATTTTACATTCTTTGATAGCTGTCACTTCTCAGAAATGTCAGTTCTTTTGTAGCCAGGGTCAGAGAGAACTAAGAACAGTTTCAAAAAGAATCGCTTGTATCAAGGAATAATAATATTGTTATTTTTTTAAATGTTAGGTACTTAAGTAATTAATGTCAAAGTTATGTCAATTGAAACTTTCAATAGAATTTAATTAATATAGGGCCATACAAGAATCTATGATGATAAGAGCAAATACACTAGATAATGTATTTATTTTATTTATTTATTTATTTATTTTTACTTATCTAATGTATTTGATAAGAGTGACAAATTATTTGATACGTTTAATTGTGTAGTGTCACTTAAATTGATGAAATGAAGCAATATTTCTTCTCTATGCTCACTCTAGGAAAGGGTAAGTTGTGTATGTTATTATTTTTGCTATAATGACTTAAGTGGAGCAAGGAAATTTAGTTCGATTCACTTAGGTAAAGAGCATACATCCTTTTATCCATCGCCATGACGGATAATCTAAAGAAATTATACGCAGCGTTCAGACCACTCCTAATAGCTTGGAAATGTTTCTTTCTCCCCTCGTATGGGATCGATGAAAAAACTCTCACTCTGACTTACTCCAATAAAAGGGTTTATAATAAAATTATCTTCTTGTTTTTTTCTAGTCTCAGTATCTACTGCATTGTCTGCATTAAGCATACAAGCGATCTGATGTCTTTTATGATTGTTTTTTCAAGTCTGGTTGTTTTATTTAGAACTGTCCTGTTATTTTTTTATTACGAAATTAAAATCGCGAGCATACCGCGACTCTTGGAAAAGTTGGCGAGTATTGACAGATTAATGAAGAGTCAAGTAGGAATACAAATTGATCACAAAGAAGCCAGCAGGACGATTTGGAGATTTTTTAAAATATTTTTCATTTTTATGGTTTTTGATGTACTCATTGGATCTATCTCTACTTTTCTGAACTATGACACTGCAATTCAAGATGATAATATCCTAATATTTGCGTCTATGTTTGGATTGAATACTATTCTGGATGTGATTTTACTATTGATGTACGTAACTTTCGCCACAGAAACTGGCAGAAGATTGAGCCACCTCACCAGAACTCTCTCATTACATCTCTCATCTAAAAATTCTGCAGCGGTAGACTTGAGAGACATTTCGGACATTTGGAATATCTTCTGCCTTCTCCAGCAGCTCTCGAAGGAGTTTTTTTGTGTTTTTGATTTAATGATTGTTCTAAGATCTCTGATTCATTTCGCTTTCACTTTGGGATCTATTGGTTACATGTTTAATGCAATATCGGTATTATCAATGTCTGCATTTTTAATACTGAACAGTACAATAATTTTTTGGCTCACTCTAACGATAAGTCTAACTTTGATCGAGATATTCGTAACCTATAATATGAATGAACAGGTAAGACAATTATTTTGCAATTAGATGGGTGACATTAGGATTAAGAATTACGACAATAATAAGTACCAAACTTTTATTAAATATATTTATTCACCGTTTGCCGCAGAAGGACGTGGTTGAACGTATTTGTTTAGGGTGCCTGTGTTACCGACAATGACGCTTACTATTAAATTATGCGTCAGTAGTTTGCGTCAATGTCGGAAATACAGGTACTGTCTCCGTCCTTTTTTAGTGGAAAATACTCGCCAAGTCCAAGTGGACTATCAACGAGTAGCTTCAATATTAACAAATAGAGGGTACCTGTTTTACCGAAATTGACGCTTACTACTGACGCTCACTCTATATTAGCGTAATATTAACGCTTACTATTATAGAGTAAGCGTCAGTAGTAAACGTCAATGTCCAAGTAGATTTGACGATTTTTCATTAGTTAGGGTAGCATTTCCCTCTTATAATGGTCTCGTTTCGATTTCTTCCGATCAGTAAACACATGATATCTAGTGTCCATGGCATCCAACAATTATTATTGTCAGTACTTGTCAGTTGCCTGAAACATAAAATTTTATATGAACCGTTTTATGGGCAATCTTAAAGACAATTTTTTTTTTATTTTAACAAGTATTTTTTTATCCTTGCAATCCTTTTATTTCTGCAAAAAACAAAAAAATAGGAATTTTTGACCCCGGATGATTTATTTACAACCGAAACGTCAAACTTTTTGATAGAAATTACAATGCGGCTATCAAAAATTGACAAAACTAACCAAAAACATGATTTTCTGTATATGTGATCAATCGTTCTTCTCAACTTCGACGTTACTGAAGAATAGTAGACAAGAAATGATGGACAAATCGCGGAAATATGTCAGCTAGCGCTGCCATTACTTTGACGTAGAGAATTCTGACGACAATTCTTCTTTTTTATAAAGAAACTCTATAAAAACTCTATAAAAAGCTACGAAAAATGCACTAAAGTCAGATTTTTACAAATATGTTTTATAAATTCACTTTTCTCCTCAATGACCACACAGTCTCACTGAATTTGAATTTATTTTTATTTTATTTTGATAGGTTCTAAGACATGATGATTCCTAACTTCTTCCCTACATGATCAAAAAAAAAAGAATGACGGAATATTAAAACTAAGTAAATCAAGTTTCCTTCATTACGAGAAACGTCAAGACACTCGATCCTAACCGCACCGTCACTTATCAAATGTCACCGACAAATGTCAAAATTTTGACATTTATTTCACCTTTGCTAAACGTCATTACTTCTTCAGGTGTTTGAAGACTCCTGTCATCAACAAGATCCTAAATTTCTTTCCCCCCCACCGATTTTTACTACAAATTATCTCTAAAAAAAACTTTCCTATTGTATACGTGTAGCACTCTTCGAAATGTTGAGATTTTTGACATTTGACAACCTTTCAGGAACATCAATAATTATTCTTTATCTGCTTAGGTAATGTCGTCACGACGATCGTAATGAACTTCTGGATACCTCCCAATTTTTTCTAAAAGTGTAATTGAAAAAATCTTTCAGCAGTCTCATTCCAGTCGGGTATCATAAGAAGCTCCCATTCTTGAGAAGCTATGACATGTCATAAACGTCAAGTTTTATGCTTTGTACGATTTTTAATAAGCTCAACTACTAGCACTAAGATAAACTCTTTAAAATCGCCAAGAAAAACTTTTTTAAGGAAACTTACAATTTTTCCATTACATGTTGGCCTCAAATTAAATTTTCAAAAACTTTGACCGATGACACCTGTCACTTGTCTAAAACGTTGTTTTTCTTCAATGCATGGTTAGGAAAGCATCGTCAACTACAACAGCGATCGCAAGCATCTCTCTATAAATACATATTGCCATAAGAAATGTCATTGTTGAGAATTTTGACTTCTAACATCTGTCACTTGTAAAGTGGTTAGAGAGCTCCGCCAGCGATTGTAAGCTTCATTTTACAATAACTAATGAAACCTCTTTAAAAATAAGCAATTTTTCTTAACAATATTCCATCTCACAATCATATCTGTAGATTTTTTTTAAAAGAGGGAGCATTGGTTTTAACTGTGTAGATAAGACATAGTCGCTCCACTCTGATAATTTGGCTTCGAGCTCGAGCTCATTTATCCACAGATACATTTTAATTTTATAAATAGTTAAATTAACGATCACAAACAACCATGCCGAGCTAGGACTCGAGCCGAGACGGTGACAGCGCCAACGGCTTAACAGTCAGCAGCTTAAAGTGCACCGCCCGAGCATTTGTAGACTTGTCATATGTCTGCAAAGTCCTGGAAACTTCCCGACAATCGTTAATAACCAACAATTTCTGAATAAATTCCCCCCACCTCATGGCCTTCGCTATCGCAAATGAATTTTTGAACACTTGATAGATGTCACCAGTCTGACAGTTATACTGTAGCGAAATGGTCATTTTTACCCAAAAAATTGAAAATGGGCGACTTATTCAACAAACAAAACACATTTTCATAAAACTCAAAATGGCGGACTGATGGGCATCTCGGATCTGGTCGCTATTTTGAATTTAGACTATCAGTGACCCTCATCACTAACGGGTCGAACAAGAAAGATTAACAATTTTTAAAAGCATATAATGACTGGGCTATTATTGTCTACTTGTTGATGGTTAAATACTTACTTTTATTAATCCAACAAAAAACAAACACTAGTTGAAGTAATATAATTATGAAAAAGCTCCAATTACCTCCAGGTATCTAAATAATCGACCTTTTTAGATTATTATTTTTTCTGCTACTTCAATAGATTGCTTAGTTTTCCTTCATAGTTGCAGTTGCTAGTACGAGAAAGTGAAAGTAATGAAGTTAAATAAAAAGTTATTTTCGGTTTTCAAACCGATTTTATTGCTGTGGAAGTTCGTAGGTCTTCCTGCTTATGAAGTTGATGACAGCTCGGGTCTTCTTCGTTATTCTCGTAAAAAGTTAATAAACAAATCGTCTTTTTTAATACAATTATGTTTTACCGCATACGGTTTTTGCTATGCCAAGCGTGTATCGTCAACTATCGTGCGTCATTTTGCATATTACACCAGCACTATGGAGGTGCTAAGAAATGTCATATTAGTGTGCTACTTGGAAATAAAAATATCCAGAATTTGTCTTCTGCTTGAAAAATTGAATGAGCTGGATTGTGATCTTAGTACTCGATACAAAGCAAGAATTGAATACAACAAATCTAGGAAAAGCGTCTGTGGAATTATTTTTATTGTTTTCATACTTCTTAGTTATCAAAACGTCTTGTGTATTTATTTCTTCGGAACCTTAGATAACCTATTCAACAATTTCGATCATTTCTCTTACATGGCCGCTTATGGTTTAAGCATAATTATTGATATCGCCCCTCATTTATTTTTCTCAACATACGTAAACGAGATAATTGGACGATTTAAACTCGCGATTGAAACCATAAATCTCTCCAGTGAAGCAGATTTTCGCAATGCGCAATTCATGGAGAGAAGCACACCGCTTTGGAGATTATGTCACGAATTACAGAGTCTAACAAAAGAGACAATGACAGCATTCCAGGTTTCGATGGCTTTAAGGATGCTCTCCCATTTCATCCTGGGATTGGGATGCTTTGCTTATTTGTTCTTTTCATCGTATATAACGGACACACTAAAAGAAGGGTTATATATTGGTATATCATTCGCTCTTTGGATATTTTTTGCTGCTGGTTTGATTATCGTTGAAATATACAGAAGCACTGAAATAAACGAACAGGTAGGTATTTGTAGTGTAGGTTAAGTATAGGAAAGATTTGTGAACCCTTTGTTTAGTTAATAATATCTCAATCGTTTCCATCGAATGATCGACAATCAGTGGGTAGTTCAATTTGCCTTGCGATTTTTTTTATCACAAACTAGGGAGTCAGTCATTAAATCATAAATTATTATTTATATTCAATATTTCTGGATAATAATAATATTAAAACAAAAATTTGCCAACAATAGATTTAAGTAGAAGCGCCGCCGGCGTCTGGGAAAGTCCTGCGTAAAAAATTTTCTGTTAAAATAAATCGTATAATTGAATTTCGGCATATTAATTTTACCGTCATCAGCACCACCGAAAAAACTCGCCTACATCTTCGCTCAACGGAAGTACCGGTAACATTCGGGGACCACTTCTCCGAACACGATATTCCTGGTGTTAACCCTCATCTGACCCCTGGCGTTTTCCGTTTCCCCATTGAGATACCTTGGGACAAGGGTACAATAGACGCACCATATATGTATGTGACTCGGGTAATTGGGAAACATTTTGCGAGAATATTTTCTCGGAGGAGTAAACCCTCAACAAAAATCTGGCGCCCGAGAAATCCTTCTAACTCTAGACAGGTCCGAGCAAGTGAATTTACCAGCAAGAAGAGATCGTCCAGTACGTAAAAGAATTCGGTCATTAAGAGTTAATTTTCAATACAGGCAATACCGCTCAAATTGATTAGCATTCATAAATCAATATTTTCACTTTCTATTAACTCGACT
This sequence comes from Malachius bipustulatus, assembly GCA_910589415.1. NCBI lineage: Eukaryota > Metazoa > Arthropoda > Insecta > Coleoptera > Melyridae > Malachius > Malachius bipustulatus. The sequence goes on from OU342633.1 coordinate 35,332,781, forward strand.
AGTAAATATTATTTTTGTAACAATTACTTAATTGGAGGTGTAAAATTCAATTCAATTCGCTTATTCATCAAATTTTCAGTACAGGCCGCACTGTTACTCCACTAGAATGTCATCAGATAATCTAAAAAAGTTATACGCAGAGTTCAGACCAGTTCTCATAATTTGGAAATGTTTTTATCTTCCCTCATATGGGATCGATGAAGATAATCTCAAGTTGATTTATTCCAATCGGAGGCTTTTTAATAAAATAATTTTCTTGCTTTTTGCCAGTCTCAGTTTTTATTGTATCGAGTTTTCTAAGCAACGCAGCGACGTGTTGTCATGTATGATACTCTTTTCCAGTCTGGTTTTTTTGCTTAGAACCGTCTTGGTATTTTCTTATTACGAAATTAAAATAGCGTCGATACCGCGTCTTTTGGAAGAGTTGGCTGATCTTGACAGATTAATGAAGAGGCAACTGGGAATACAAGTTGATTATAAAGCAGCTAAGCCAATTTTGATGTTTCTTAAAAGACTTCTTGTATTTAATTTTCATCAAGCTATTATCACTTTAATCAGCAGTATTGCGCTATATGTTATATGGATTAAAAATTACAATGTTATAGTATTTATGTGTATGTTTGGATTTAATATTACACTAGATGTCGTTATCTATATAAAGTATGTAATCTTCGCCATAGAAATTGCCAGAAGATTGAACCATCTTAACAGCAATCTCGCTTTAAATCTCTCTCCACAAAAATGTTCTCTGAGAGACTTGAGACGCATTTCTGCCATTTGGGACACTTTCTATCACATTCAGCAATTCTCCAAGGTGGTTTGTTCAGTTTTTGATCTAACGATTGTTCTTAGGACTCTTACTCATTTGGCGAATATTTTAGGATCTTTATCTTACATATTTTACGCACAAGTTGCTCTACCAGTCTCTGCAGTTTTGCTCGTGAGTGTAGCATTTTTTAATTGGCTGCTGCTTTCGTTGAGTCAAATTTTGGTAGAAATCTTCGTTACCAATAATTTCAACGAACAGGTAAGTCTCTGTCTAATTTTGACATATAAATGAAACTATTTTATATTTTTCAAAATTAGATAAATACTAGCGTGGTAGGTTGTTTTGAAATGTAATTTTTCCAGTCGACTATATCCGTCAGTCAAGTATTCAGGAGAAGCCAAGAATGCTACTTAACAGCCATCTACCTCACAAATAAAATTAATTCCTTGTTTTGGCAACATGAGAAACATCACAGTGGCAACACGACATGAGAAACATCACAGGTCTAAGAAGCGTATTCCAGCGCTTTCGAAAGTTCTCATATTACAAATCTAATGGGAAAAATAGCTATAAAAGCTAAAACATAAAAAAGCTTGTAACTACGACTCCGCCTGAGAGTCGTCCGTGGCGTTTCGCTGGTCCGGAATCGCCTGGAGATCGGACGGATTCCTCGGGCGCCAGATTTTTACTGAGGGTTTACTCCCTTGGGAAGATGTTCTCGCCAAATCTTCCCACTTACCTGAGTCGTAATTACAATGGTACTGCTATAGTACCCTTGTCCCAGGGGTAGCTCTGTGGAGAAACGGAAAGTGCCAGGGGTCGGTTGAGGTTACCACCCTAAAATAATTGTGTTCGGCAAAGCGGGCTTTAATCGCTTTCCGAAAGCATTGGCACCTCCCGAGGAGCCAAGCTGTAGCGAGTGATTGTCAGTTTAACGGATACCTAATTAATTAATGCAGAACGGATGAACATTAACACCACAGAATTCAACTTAACAATTTTTATTATTAATTTATCGGAGTAGGTACACAATGAGCAATAATAATGAATCGGTATGAATAAATAAATAATAACAAATCGGTCACGGGGCACAGCGGTACGTGAGGGGCGGTTGCGACTAATAAGTAGGTAGGTATACACGTCGGAATGACGAACGGGCGGTTAAAAACGGCCTGGATCGGTTTAGACAAAAAAAAGAATAACTAGGCGGGCTGTTCTCGGCGGTTATGTGAGTAGTGCGGCCACGGTGATGTCAACTACGCATTCGGAGGGGAATCGGCACGATTTTGGCGGGACGCTGCTCCGCGAGCACCAGACGCCACCCCCAGCACACTGATCCACCCTTGCTATGCCAGGCGATGGACCGTGGACCAGGAGCGAAATCCTTGTTACTCACAACGTGGAAATGAAGGGGTATTGAAGGAGTCCGTTGTTCCGCGGGTACCAGACACCACTCCCGGCGCACTGATCCACCCTTGCTATGCCAGGCGATGGACCGTGAACTAAGAGCGAGGCCTTTGTTACCCACAACGGAGATGGTAGGGGTTATCAGAGGAACCCGTTGTTCCGCTGGTACCAGACACCACTCCCGGCGCACTGATCCACCCTTGCTATGCCAGGCGATGGACCGTGAACTAGGAGCGAAGCCTTTGTTACCAACAACGGAAGGAGGAGACGGTTCTGATGGGGACCGGAGCGGTAGGAGTGAGAGGAGAAAAATATCGACCGTAGCAGAAATATAAATCGCAACAGCACCTACCTTTGACTATTCTTCGGCAACGGGTCTAGGCTCTCTATCTTCTAGTAATTCAGATGCACTACTAACTATTACCTACTCTTAAACTATTACTAACTAACTACTGACTTCCCGGTGAAAATAAAAAATAAAAATAACTACAACTGCTTGCACTCGGAATGCCCGGTAGGTACTTAAACTGAGACTGCTGACACACGTCTTTACGATCGGAGATCAGAATTCGGAATTTTTTTTTTCAAATCACGGCCCCGGTTTATATAGCGACCACTATCGGTTCCTGGTGAGATAGAAATTTTCGAGAACATTTTCTCCGTAAAAAAGGTTAATTTAAACCGCTATCTGCGGCCCGGTGCATTTCGGCGTTTTTATAATGCGATAGTGGTCGATAACTTGCTTGAATTTGAAGCCAACTGCCTCGATTTAGTTACTTTAAAAATCAGCCTGTGCATAAAAAATTAATGGAATTAAATGAAATCATGAAAATTATTAGTACTTTGCTGATTCAAGGTACCTACCTACCAAACCCTATTTCTGTACTATCCGTAAAAACTTAACTGAATTAATAATAACTTAAACGGGGTGGTCCTACCTATCTACCTATGTCGTTGGAATGATCTTTATTTATTAAAAATAATGGAAAAATAGAAATAAAATAAACTAGATGGAGTCGGGGTAACACGACTTCATTACAAGCTCAATCTCGACGCCAAATTACCAGAGTGGAGCGACTTTGTCGTATCTACACAGTTAAGATCAATGCCCATCTATTATTAAAAAAAAATGATTAAAAATAAGTGAAAGATTATAAAATTTATCCTTTCAAAACGGCATCAACCATCTTGATTCCACAATCCCCCCCAAAAATATAAAAATTGACGGTAATAGAAATTGAAGGAAATTGCAGGACGTACTTCACTGAGTGGTTTGCGAAGTTTTTAGCTGCTCATTCTGATTAATTAAATGGTCACAAGTCACACACTCTTTAATTTTTAAGGCGGTCTGAGTTCAATAGTCCATCTGTCTGCCATTTAAACGTTCTCTAGCGCATATACCATCACAGAGAAGCGAAGGGATCCGAAAGGGAGTCAAGATAAACGACCGAACGGTGACGTAGCTGTTATGCTCGACTAATATTATATAGAGTGTTCGATGAATTTTAATACATTGGACTCTAAAATGATCGCTACAAAAATAATTGATCAAGTAGAGAGGTATAGCGATCTGGAACGGTTGTTGGAGACGCCAAAGGAACCATTACACAAGAAACTATAACGCAGTGAGTTCTGGTGCCGAGAACCCCGATTAAGAAACATTCTGAGTGGGAGAGACGTTCCTCATGTTTATCAATATGTCGATCTTCATCCTCTGTGGGTGATGGGAGTTTATGTTTATAGTTTATGCAGCGGCCTGATGCTATGGGCTTTATATACCAGTCCGTTATAACTTGTTTCTTCTTATGACAAGAGTTAAAAGGGAAAAGGGAATGCACTTCTCTCTCCGTTTTTTGATTACAGGGATCTTCTTCTACAGGGATTCAGGCTACCTGGTCGACGTTTGTTTGTTCCAGGGACAGTGCCGTATATGATACACAAAATCAATCATTTTATTGATTTTGACCAGCTTTTTTGGATGAAGTATCCGAGCGTTAAATGATATTTGCTTGTCGGCTCTCTAAGGTTACCATTTGGTTAATTACACTCCAACGTTTCAGTATAAGTCAAAAGAAACTTCGCCAGAAGTCTATTAATGTTATTATCATTGGTATATTGTCTCATTCAATTATTATTTATGTACGCCACTCCAATTAATTTCTCTGCGACCCTCTCCATATCCTCTGCGATCTAAAAGGGGTAATCGGTATTTGTAATAATTAACCGTACAGTCGCGGAGTGATGAATGTTCCCCAATTATTCTTCTTTTTGATTAACTATTTTCTAATTAATTATTTGTTTCATTAGCATTAAGAGCATATTAAGAGAGTCTCTTAATAACCCTTTAACCGTGTTTGTATTGTAACTACTCGTATAATACTAACTAATAAAAGATTGTCTTCACGTCGACAAAGTTGATTGAAAAAACTGACTCATCTTGTCTGATCTCGGTTCAATTTTGTTGAAAATGGATTTCTCGGAAGCATTGAAACCCGCGATTTTCTGCTTCAAGATATTCAATCCATCGTTTATATCCAAACTAGAAGACAGCAAAAGAAGTTCAACGACGTTGTTGATGAAATATTCAATAGCAGTTTGTTACACGGCTCTTAATATTTATGCCCTCACGATTAAAGCTCCTAAGGACCAAGCTTACCTGCATGCTATCTTCGATTACCTAATGGCATTTTTTTTCTTTAAAATAGCAGTTGTATGGTTATATTTTGAGCTTAATCCTCTAGCACCAGCGAAAACAATCGATCAAATAATCACCTTAGATCGAAACATCTTGAAACGTCTTAACTTGTCTGTTAGTTATCAAGTCACCAGAAGAGAAATCGTGAGAAATATTATTATTTTTTACCCCCTGATTTTCATTCTTTCAGCCTTTCAAATTCTGGCTTTTTCAACAAAAGACATTAATCCAACTCAGATTTTTATCCTAATTGTATCGAGTATTAACACCAGCATTGACGTGAACATCCTCATCGCATACTCAGTTTTCACCAGTGAAATTAACAGGAGGTTGAAGTTAATGAAACATTTATTATTGAGAAGTAATAGCGAGTCAGTTGATTACGACGCCATCTGGAAGACACAGCAAGAAATCCAAGATATTGCATGTAATACGATAAAAATGTTCCAGTTAATTCTAATGACTAGATCGTTAACGAACTTCGGTATATTTCTGGTTGGTTTATTGTTTACAGCGAATGTCTCGATCATGGTCTCACCGGATAGAGTTATCTATATTGCTTTATCCTTAGTATTCTGGGCTATTATCAGTCTTACTTGCATGTTTCATGATATAAAAGCCACTTCTGATATTAATTATAAGGTAAGTTACTTATATTTATAATTATAATGACATTGTGTGGCAAGAGAACATTAGGGTTAGCTGAAGAGATTCGTCTATTTGTTTTGCGCTGTAGCGCGTCTAATATTCGGTTCTGCTCCAGATCGGTAAGGCAGGGTCTCGACAGCATTGGTTCTGGGCAGCTTCTTCCTTCTCCATAATATGGTATCGTGTGATCCACGAAATTTCTCATCAAATGGAAGGTGTGTTATTGAATTACTCCAATCAGTGATCTACAGATCATAGAGAAATAAAAAAAATTAGTTGCATAATGAACTTTCCTAAAAAAACTAAACTGGAACAGTAACGACATCTGCTGAGTACGTGTGGTACTACTGAGTTTCTTACTGATTGGTTGTGTTCTCATCTTTTGTTTCTATTTTACTGTTCTATTATGACATTCTGTATTTCTGTCGTTCTGTCTTCAGTCAAGTAGTAAAACTAGGTACTTTTTTGCTTATGATAACTAAGGATTTAAGTATTTTTGATTAATACTCCGTTTTCTTAGTGTATTTTTAATAAAAAATACTCTATTGAGGACGACACCAATTTTCTGGTAATGTTTATTAATAAATATTTTAGTTCAGTGCATCTCGAATGTAAATATGACACCTCATTACAACAAACGTTTTTTGTAAATGCAAAGAACAACTTATAAAATAGAAAATTCCGGAAACGTGCAATTGAAACCGAAACCCTGTGAATGACAGGAGACAAAGAAAACTTTATTAAATATTACCGATCTACTCACTTGTGGAAGATATTCCCAGTTTAATCATACATGATGTAGGAGGTCTTCCGTTAGGGTTTCATTTCGACACTACATTATGTAACACAGAGAATAAGTCACACGGGAATGAAACTAAAACAGGGCTACGTTTATACTCACTATCTCTTTCTCACCTCAGCTTTTCGTCAATCGAAAAACTCCATTCCGATAGTCATCTGACCTGTTGCTACTGCGGCATTTTTGCAACGTTGTCGCGTTTATTTTCGTTTCATCCGTGCTTGCCCATTTTAAACTAATTCGCATACGTCCTTAATTAATCGTTCTAAGAAAAAATGCACCTTTCACCAAATGTTCGCGCTTCAGACAGCTCCTATTAACGTAAGATTTACAGCCTTAAGTGAGAATTCACATCGTGTGTGGTTCGAGAGGATTCTTTATTTAGTTTATCATATTTAACGATACCATAAATCAAATACTGGACGAAACTAAATGAAATACATATCAAAATACTCGAACAATTTTTTGGAATTTGTAGGTACCTTTCACGTTGCCTGAAAACACAATTTGATAATTCGTCACCTTGAATTTTTTATTGCATCCAGGTGCGCGTTGGAATCTCTCTTTTGTACAGTCAATTATTGACAAAATGTTTTAAAATTGTACAGTCGAGCACCTCATTCTCAAGACTTATAAAATTCCCCTACAAAACCGTAATATAATCCTTTCTTTAAATAGTAGCAAGCAGGGCATGCTACATGCTTGAGGTAGATATATCGTGTGTTCTTTGAGCCAACGGTTTTACAAATTTTTGCAGGATTGACGTTGTCAATTTGATTTTTAAAGGTAATTTCGGCTGATGAAAATAGTGAATTCCATGAGGATGTTGAATATTATAGATCTTCTTGATGATGGTGGTATGAAGAGGAATATCGATGGTCTAATTCTAATACCCCGTAGGTATCTACAAAAATCCAAATTTTACTTTTTCGCGCCATTCGGTTGTACGTTTACTCTGTCATGAGTTGAAATACACCGTATTGACTTGGGAAGTTGGCTACAAAAAAAGTTTTGTAACCTCCTGAATCATATTTAGCCCTTTAAAACTAAAAAAGCTCTCTCCTGTAAAATATTGATTCATACAGTTACGGGGTATTAGAATTAGACCATCGATATGCTGGTATTTGAATTTGTGTTTATTAGCCGGTGTGAGGTGAGAAACGCATGAGCTGCGGTGTGGGTTAATCCGATTGGTGTGAGTGACGGGTTTCGAGGTTACTCGTTCAACTCGGCTGAAATGAGAGAATGCTCAAACTATTGCTATTTTGATTCAAGGGGGAAGTTTCGTGTGGGCCCTAATTACGGATTTTCACATGAAAGGGGACCGTCTGGGTGGTTGACTGTTGTTGAAAACTACCGGTGGTTGAATTGCTGAGATGTATCGATCTTAGAGGCGGTGTATTTAAGGTCAACGTGATAGTTTTTAAGCTTGTGTTTGCCGGTCTCCCCCCGAGACGCACAAATGAATTAGTTTGGGAGATGGGTTGTGGATGGGACGTGGAACCCGGTGCGGGACGGAAAATGAAACGCCGGGGAGGGGAGAAGGTGATGAAAGAGGAGCGAGGTTCAAATTATTGCGCGATTTTAAAAGCGCCAATTAAGATGATTAAAATAAACATTATATTTAGTAAATAAGGAAAACCCAATCAATCTCTTACAGTTGTACTTTAAAAAGATCGTAATTTGAACGTGATGGTGTTAATTTTGTCTGAAACGGAATTATTATTGCGTAATGAATTTTAATTGATTATTAACAATTTGTATTCCTTGTTACAGGTTGATAAATTTATGGATTGTTACGAAGAAATAGAGCACAAAGTAGGAAAATATAACTTAGGATACAAACAAGTAAGATATAAGAAAAAAATTGGTTAATGTCGATTCTCTTGCATTTTTCAACAATTTTAATTTTCTTGTTTCTTCTTTCTTTAAATTATCTCATATCCATCACTAATTTTCTCGTATTTTCTAGTTTTATTTATATAATTTCTATCTCTATTAATTTTTCTGTAATGAATGAATCGTGTGTTGTGGTTGCGGCTAAATGAAGATTTCTAAAGAAATCGGGGGCCTTTCATTGAGCTGGTTGCCGTTCCAGTATGTATAATAATTCAATAAATATTAAATGTATAATTTTAGGGGGAGTTATATCATGCCCATGTTTATTTAAACAACGAGAAATATATGATATGTGGTTTTTATGAATTGGATTGGCCTCTAGTATACACGGTAAGTAATATTGAATAGAGTAATCAATTTGCTTAGGAACAATTTAGATAATTTGAAAACGTAAATTAAACAGTGATAACCAGAAAAACACTTTTGACAATATTAAAAGCTACTATTCACATCATTAATGATCGCTAAGGAGTGACATCCCACTGCTGATACGTTATAACGATCTTAATTAAAATGAGTCAATAATGAATTACGACGACTTAATTGAGTGCGAATGAATTTTTGTTTTGTCGAGAAATTGTTATATGATAATTATTGAAATATTGATTTCCTTTTTAGATGGTCGCTGGATTGGCTACGTATTTAGTCTACTTAATTCAATTTCAAATTATGGAAGAAAGTAAGCAGTAAAATGAATGATTGTTGAGAAAACGCCAATAACGACTGGAATATTCATTAGTATTTTATGATATTTTTTTAATTAAAAAATTTATTCCCAATTTTGCATTATTTTATCATTATCAGTACATAATGATTTTGTTTGTTCTTACAAACTACCTCAGAAAATTGCAGACGTCAGAACGGACATCATTAAGATAAGTCTGTAAATATTCGAAATGAACATTGAATCATTGGGTGATTCAATGTTCAAAATCTTTAGAATTCTCTATCTACTCTCTAATTCTTCAATCTCTTATAATTAAACGAAATCTCTAAAAATTCAAAATCTTTTGGTGACTGACTCACCTATCAAGCTCTAACTCAAACCGCTTGATACAAAAAGTTGAATTTTGGCATACGAATTATTCAAGGAAGAATTTTTCAAAATCTAGAGGGTTGATAGAAACAGCCCCTGAAGCCCCATAAATGATTTTCGGTCTCTGAAACTATTTTAGGCAGAGAGCAATTTTTTATAGATACACTGCAGAAGGCCACTTGGAAGCAATCCGAGCAGATTATTTTTTAATTTGTATTTTCTAAGTTCAGCGTACTTATCCTTTGTATTATCCTCATACAATCCTCAGCATTTGTAATAGTAGTCCATGTTCTGGTTGAACGACGTCTCACTCAGAAGGTCGTGGTTTGATTCCAATCAATGAGTCACTTTTTTGCTCTTTAATTTTTTTAACGATTCCGTACTCTCTTCGTTTGAAAAAAAAAAAATTCTAAAATTGTTGCACATGTCTGAAGGGAATTGAAGTTAAAAATCACCATCATCTTAGTTGATACTGTACTGGGGTTTTCCTCTGTAATAAAACAGGAGCTTCGTAGCCCTAAAGTCCCAACAAAAATTTATTAATAAGGTACGCTATTTACAGTTACCCTAATTAACAGAATTAACAGGAAGAAGAAAGGTATCATATATGCTACGCTAAATAAATAAATTGTTAACTGGGCCGGTGCCGATGTCGTAGGGAGGAATTTCTCCGGAGTGTGGAAGATGCTAGAGGCTGGCGATCGGCGCTTCGCCCCGCTGTTCGATAAGTGCTCGCTCCCCTGCTTGCAGGTCTGTTACGCCGCTTTCCCCGTTCCGGCCGTTTGCGATGTCTTTTTCTGTCAAGGCAGGGTTGCGGATTCCTGTGTCTGTGGGTCCATTAGTTAGGTCCTTTTCATGGTCAGCTCTTGTTTTGATAATAGAGCAATACAAAGTTATTGATATTGTAAAAAAAGGATTGTTTTTATATGCGTGATTGTTTCACACGTGTAAAGGTAAATTAATATTAACAAATTAATTTCAATAATGAACTTATAATAGTATTCAGAAATTATGATATAATAGTTAATAAAATCGGTTTCTTTATTTGATGGTTTCTGGATTGGCTACATATTTAGTCTAATTAGACCAATATCAAATAAGAAGATACTAGATGCAGACATATGAAGATTTTTTCTACAATAATTATTATGCTCAAACAGTGCTTAACTAATTTCATCATTACTTAGTGGAATTTCAATTTTATGGAACAAAACGAAAAGCAATAAAATGATTGTTAAAATAAAGCCAATAACTGACTAGAATATTCATCAATATTTAATGATATTTTTCATTAAATAATTGATTCACTATTTTCTATAATTTCAATAATCGTGAGTTTGTTTGGTCCTCCATTCCAGTTAAACGAGTTCTTCCTACATTACGGGTAGATACTACTACAAGAAATGTAATTGAATCAAGAGACATCTTTTAAGAGATCTAGAAAGATGAAAAAAGTTAACGAGTATTCGAATTCTTTCCATAAAGTGTTAATCTCAATCGTATGGTTATGGAGGCTTACGGGATATTTGATGATTGACTTGAGAAAAACACCAAAAGGTGATTTGTATGTTTCAAGATCCCGTTTAAGTCCATTTACAATACTTTTCGCTTTCTCATTGACTCTTCTCAGTATTTACCGTCATTCTTACAAGAATACTCTTTTTGATTTAGTCAACGTGATTTACAGTTTCGCTACAATATTGACAAATCTTGTTCTATTGTATATTCCAAAAAGAAAAATGAAATTAAATATGTTAATAAATATTATGGATGATCTGGACAGAAGAATTGTAAAACTAACATCAAGAAGCATTAATCTTCAAGACACGAAGAAATTTTTTTATAAATTAGTGTTCTTCAATTATATGTTCCTGATCCCTACTATAATAATGGATATTAATTATTTGTCTTACAATTTACCATATCATTTACCTTTTGCGATTTTGTATTATGTGACGAAATGCTGGTTCACAAATCTTGAGATAACTCTGTCACTCGTTGCTGTTGAAATCAAAAGGAGAAGTAAAATTTTGAACGATTCTTGTAACCCGAAGAGACTCGGCAGGAACATTAAAGAATTCCAGATGATCTTATTCCTCACTAATTCTCTTTCTTCGCTCTGGTTTAATTTTGTCGAGAATTACAGACAGAAGATCTTATGCAGAATCGTATTTCATTTTTTGGTTTATATACAGTTTATTGCATACTTATTATCATCTATGAGACGTACAAAAAATGATGAAACGAACATGGTAAGGTTCATTGATACAGGATTCTTTCTATCTTTTTTTGTTTCAGGAATATTACCCATGCATTTTTGTCATACAATTAGAAATGAGGTAAGTGTGATGTGAAAAATGATTTATTTCCACTTTCTTATTGTTAATATCTAACACACTAAATTTTGAGTACCTAGCTTTTTATTTTGCGGTATTATATTGAATCTGGTTAATTGGTAACATAACTGTTGTGTAACCTATCTTTAAATGAAGACCCTGCATCATGCTACTCCATCTGTAATATGGCTCCTAAATAGAAATGTCCCCAAACCGAAGGGCTAACTGTATAAGTTAAAATGAAGAACCCCTTCGACATTTGTCAACTAGTCTGTCATGAATGTCTCTGTTGAATTCCCGCCCGGAAGTCTAACTTGAATTGAGGTTATCCCGTTTCAAATCTCCAATTTCAAATATTTCAAACAAAATGGCCGACATCACTTACCCTGTGTGACCGTCATCGTCTATCCTACCCTAGAATTCTACGTTGTGTTTTGTTATAGGGCCCCATACACGCACGTTCTTGATTTAATGCATCATCGTACATTCATGTACGTGGCGCATCAACGTTAGCATAATTTGACCACAGACGACAAGTGAAGTTGTATTTCATAGCTGCAGTTTTGTATGAGCAGCGGACATAGAGGGTCGTGCAAAAATGTCTGAAGAAATGTGTATGGTGGCAGTGGCGTGTGCTATTGTTAAAAATGGGGGGAAAGGTTAAAAAGAAGAAATATCGCTCTAAATGGAGTAAGGATTGGCTTTTAAAGAGAGAACAATAATTGTCGCATGTGAAACTGCTGGAAGAATTAAGAGTAGAGCCTGACGATTGGCGTAACTATCTAAGAATGGATGAAGATATACTTATGTGGAACTTCTTAAACTGATATCACCATTAATAGAGCGTCAGGATACGTATTATTGAAATGTCAGAGATTTGATAGACGTCAGTGAATAATAAAAACATCACCTAATTAGTTTTGAAAATTATCAAAAATCGTTCCACTTTTTTCGTTTTAATTCAAAAAGTATTGCTTCCGTTGTTAGAGGTCGTTTCTGTAAGAAGTACATGTCGTAAAAATGCGCAGTAGATAGAATTCGGTACCTGTTAAGGCGGTCCCGCTCCACCAGGCGTGTTTACTAGCACTCGACTCCCGTCAGTGGCGTACCGAAAATAATAGTTTCACTCGACCACTCATTGAGTTAAGAGCTATCAGTGCATTCGAGCTCCGCGCCACTGATTTACGGTAGCCGACAGGTATCGTAGACACCCCTTCCATCCCCTACCCGTAGTTGACGCAGCATTGAAAGACCGCCTATGTACTTCTTACAGGAACGACCTCTACCAGACCTTCAAAATGTCGTGTAGGATAATGTGTATCACGATTCAGCAAAAAAAATTCATAAATTTACTCCAGGAAAACCATTAACGCGAGGTACAGTTTTTGGTAATTGTATACATCCGCGGCTCCTACGTTTCATCAATTTTTTCGGGACCGAGGAGCGAAATAGGGGTGCTGGGTGGGTAAGAAGCTAAAAACAGTCATTGCAAACTAATATCAAGGTCACCACTAAGGCCTCTTTGGCACTACGGTCGAATTTCTATTTTTTTTCACTTTCAGGGCAAGGAAAATCTTCGAGAATAACAGTAGCACAGTTTTTATTTTGAATTTTGCATTTATATTCCAAAATACGCGTCATCGCCTCGCTATTATATTCCGACTACGTTTGCATGCCATGTTATGTTGCGTATCTTACCAGACCGGCTCTGGTGTTGATATTACGAGTTCCGCCGTCCACTCGACACTCTGACTTTGCATGGTTATTGTGATTTTCGCTGTTCTAAACAGGCCCGCACTCAGGAAGATCTTCTTTTGATGCCCTTTTGTTCGCTTATCTTTCATTTGCAAAGCAAATTAATACCTTCCTGGTGTTACTATAGGTATGTCCTCCACCCCTATATAGGTGCCATAGTGAAACTGTAGGAGCCGCGGATGTATATAATGACCCAGTTTTTATATGTAAATCCTTGTGTTGCACTGAAAAAGAAACTCACTGTATAAAATACATTACACACAGTAAAATAAACAATAATTAACTACCTGAATTATTATAAAAATTCACCTACCTTCTACTTCACTGTAGTGTCCCTTATTATTATTTTCCGATTTTAAATTATTTAAACACACACGCGCAAGCTTCGACGCGCACTCACATGCTCGTGGAATTGTTTTCAGTTTAATATGCATATTAAATATGAATCATCAGTGCTTTAATGGGTCTCATTAAGATACAAATTTTCATTAAAGCACTAGTCAAGCTATCCAATGTGAAATATACCGACCCCTAGCCTCTACAGAAATTTTTTTTTCATCATTTCCTTCTATTCGAAATCCATGATAACATGGATCAAGTATTGAAATGTATATATACCTAAACTAGTTACGTGTGGAGATTTACAGAATTAAATAAATAAAAGTAATTTCACAGGCTGTCGAGGCTGAAACAGGAAGAATGAAATATAAACATTTCTAAATTATAATATGAATGGCACGAGATCGACCTCTAGGAGTATCGAGTAAAAACTAAAATCGTTAATATAGAGTTATTGAAATGTGAAATGTGAATTACTGTATTAGGATACAGGGAAAGAAAGGGAAAGATTTTACAACTAGATGGCTACAGCTATATCAGAACAAGCTTATTCCCGACATACGCAAAATGAAGAATAGTGGGGATAAGTTCCGGAAAAGGAATGAGTGAAGAGCGTCTGGAAGGCAAAATGCGCAATTGGAAAGGCACTTGGTATTAGGCAGTAAATTGAGATAGACGTGGTCTATTTTTAGTTCCTGAAATATTATCGAATAAGTATAAGCGAGTACAATAAGAAGATACAATAATTAAATAAAAGTATCTAAAACTTGTGTCATATCAATATACGGTAATTTATTGGGTCATAATGTCTTAGAATCAGTGGAAAAGTTAGATAAGTCAAGTTATGATGATGTCAGAAGAATGTGAAGAGAGACGTAGTACTAAAGTCAAAGAATTAAGTACCTACGGCGGACGACGCTGGATATATACAAGGTCAGATCTTTTCAATTAAAGTGAGAACTTTATTTTCCAACTCCAGTCCCAATTGGAAAACGAATCAAACTATTTAATCATTGAAAGGGTTGTAATATCCAAAATTTGAATATTAAAATACTAATACAATTACTAATAAATAGAATTTTCCTAAAATAGCTAACATGAAATAAATGACAGTTGGAAGAAAAGTTACCACAAAATTATTATTTGCTCTGTGAATAATTATGAATTGTTGATTTTCATTTATTACTATAAAAGATATGATTTTAAATGTTGTGTGGATTTATGGATTGTAAAGGTGATTATCATGACTAAGGATAATTGTATAAATAATTATACAATTAGAAATTATTACTACAAAATTAAATTCTGAAGGAGAGAGGCTTGCAAACAAATATATTGTCTAAACAATTACTCATTGGTGCTGCATAAAATTGTTACATATAAATTTTATTACAAATTCTGTCTAGTGAAAAGACAAATTTAATTAATATTCTTTTGATTATCAAATAACAATAAAATAACTAATAAAGTGCCTTATGAAATTTGTCTACATGACATTTAAGCATGCATTAAAATGAAATAAGCTTTAAGCTTTTATGAATAAACATTATGATGATAGAATGCACATGGGTACAGGATGGGGCCTGTATGCTATGCCTGCATCTCTATCTTTACAAAATAAATATAACGACCTAGTTTTCCCAAGGTAAAAGTCAAATATGTGATTTTTCTCTCATAGAAATCGCGACTGGGAGTTTGGCTTAAATTGATCAGTAATCATCATCACTAAAGACAAAACTCCTATGAACGTATGTGTCTTTGTATATGACGCCAGGGGCTTTTCGCAAAGCAATTTGTGAAGAGCGTGTGTATTTAAAAGCCAATGATTGGAAAACTGTAAACATAAATTAGAAATAGTTAGTTAAGATAAGAATAGGTAGGTGAAGTGTGATTGTGTGGCAGTGAATGTAAAACACCTGTCCATATATGAAAAATATACGTTCTCGAAATGTTAGAAAATGATATTAATGGGTTATTTTTGGTCTTCTGCATTTTGAAGGTTGGACAGTCAGATTTGTTGGAAACAAAGAGCCTCTGATTGACTTGGATAGTTTGTCGCAAATGCCGTAAGCATATTGCAGGGAACCTTGTGACTGGGTGGCCTTATTTCTTGAAACAAGTAAAACAAAATATTTAACAAATGTTTTTACCAAATTATTTAATCTTTAACTTCAAAGAAAACATAGAATGATCGATAATCTCGATTACAACGTAACAACTTTCTCAGTCTCAAAGGAGCTTTAAAATAAGCATCAAACAACTTCTATTAAAATTCCTAATGCAGATCTAATGCAGATCTACGAATATTCGTCATTTGACAAGGAAGCAAAACTTAATAAATAAATAGAAAGTCAAAATATACTTTTCTAAGTCCAAAAGAATGATCAGTGAAATAAATTGCTTTCCTTAAACTTCTAAAATATTTTCAAAATATTCTGAACTGTTATTTCAACAATAGGAAGAGTCACTCTTGACTTGCCACTTCCAATAAGATAATTTCTACTTTTCCACTCTAAGAGAAATTAGGGCAAATATGATAATTCCCGACCTTGTCATTTTTGCTAGCTGACAGTTCATGGAGCTCTGTTCTGAAATACTTTTTCTTGGATCTCGACAACGGAACCCTGGCATAGCCCCTAGACGCTATGCTTTTGGATAGCCTTGGTCCGCTTAGACTAGCTCTACGGCTCTCTAGGCGTGTAGCAAGGTCGTTATCTCTGAGAAAAACAAAGTCTGTAGAAGGGCTGAGCACCATGGATCAGGCAGGTTTCAGAAAGGCAACGTCATAAACTCAGTTCAGAATTACTAAAATCTTCTAGTAAGAAAGTAACACGCTACGAAGTGCGTAGAAACTTTTTAGCGTGCTCTCGTCTTTCCGTTGTTGGGATTCTAGGCCCCGGCAGCGTGTGGAATTCGAGTCTTTCTTCCGAGTAACCTATATCTTAGTGTTTCCCTAGATTAAATCGTCATCAAGCTCCAACATAATTTAAGTATACCGCCGGCGAGCGAAGTGTTACTGTGCCTTCGTGGGGAAGTAACAATATATAATAAAAACAAACAAACAAATAAATAAATAAATAATAAATTGATATACAAATAAATAAAATACCGCCGGCGAGCGAAGGTCTAAGTTGCTGTGCCCTCGTGGGGAGCAATCACAATATATAAAAAATATAAAACATATAAAAATTATAATAAATATTATTCCGCTGACGAGCGATGCCGCAAAGCGATGCCGCTGACGAGCGAAGTGTTGGTCGAATTGTTCTAATTGGTTGAATTGGTAGAAAATTGTCCGAATTGGTCTAATTTTGGGAATTACGCCGGTGAGCGTATCTATAACTCTAGGTAAATAAAACAGTAACCCATTAATATAGCAAAAGAGAGAAGGGAAAACTCGGCGTTGATAAAATTAACAAGCCTAAACTGGCAACATAGTATAAATAATAACAAAACTTGTCCAAAGGTGACACAAGCCTAAACTGGCAACATAGTATAAATAATAACAAAACTTGTCCAAAGGTGACACAAGCCTAAAATGGCCACATATTATAAATAATAATAAAACTTGTCCAAAGGTGACACAAGCCAAAATGGCCACATATTATAAACAATCATTAAATTTGTCCTATAAGGTGACATAAGAAAAAAACTGGCATAAACAAAAATTAAACAAGTCCAAAGGTGACAAAAGCTAAACCGACCAACATTAGCCGAAACTGGCAAAATCTTATGAGCAAATAAAAGCTAAGTCAAAATTGACAACCAATACATAAATAATTTTAATTGACCAAATAACGCCGGTGAGCGTATAATTATGACATTGACCTATAAACGCCGGCGAGCGTATTGTAACAAGTTATTAGATTTGCCCAAACTGGCAACACTTATTATGTCAGGAAATCTGACAAATTATAATAAAACAATCAAATGAAATAAATTAATGAATTCAACCAAAATAAACGAGATTAGCCGAAAAGTGTGAAAATGAATATGACTAAATACTAAATTAATCCGAAAGCCATTTATTAAGAAATGAGCCATAAAGTTTATTAAATTAGTAACAATTTGAAATTTTATAAGCAGCCATAAACAATATGTTCACAGATATAATATTAGCAATGCCAGACAAGCTTTTATCTATTTCAGAATGTGAATAATAAAACTGAAACTTTTATAAAATTTCTAAACAACCAGAGATAGACAAAGTATGTTAAATTTAGAGTTTCTAAAGTAACAATTTTGAAGCCGAAAATTGTTGTTTTGTTAATTAAGTGTATAATAAGCACTTGCATATAAAGACTTAGGTACTGTCTAATTTCGTAATTTCGTGTTTCTCTAGAAACTGAGGAGAAATGGTAAAGGCCATAATACCACAAGGGTCTCCAGATCAAGGGATAAATCGAACCAATCCGAAGATTCAGATGAATTATTAAATAAGTAAAGCCTAAAGTACCGCGAGAACTCATTGAAAATTTCATATAAGATCTAGCAAATCACAGTTGACAGTAAAATTTGTACATTTCCGAAAGAATAGCAAACTGTAAATTTCTGATAAACAAACAAAGTCAAAACTGTGAATAATTATTAAAGAAATATTAATTCAGTCTAATCGAATAATATGAGCTGACAATAATTAAATAATTAATCTAATAAATAAAAGTATAATAATTCCAATCGAACCAGATTTTAATAAATGAAACTGTTAGTTGCTATAAAATAGTGTAGACCCAGAAAATATTTAATGGTGAAAATATAATTTCATACAGACTAGATGATGAATAACTGTTGCTGTTGTAAAAATTCCGGTCCTTCAAGAATAAAATAATTTAAATCTCGAGGCAGAGAGTTTTGTAGTTTATGATCAATGCCTTCATTTCATAATATGTCGAAACCGACCAGACAAGTGCGTAATACGCCACAGCCCTGAAAAAGGATGTATTAATTCCTCTGGAATGTTTATTGAACTATAATAATACGATACAATACCGTCTACATTCTTGGATGTGTAAATAACTAGACTGACGAAATATCGACGGAAGGAAATTTATTTGAATTATAATAAAAAACTGAGATCTTTATTTTGCTCCAATACAATCTTTTTATTTATAATTTACCTACTGTTTCGTTAAGCAAAATCGAAACAAGACTGGGATTCTGTCTAATAAAATGCAAAAGCATTTTAGCTACAAACAAAGAAAGGCATTCTTGGAATGAATAGGATTCAGGAGAATAAATCAAACTATCTAGTTATAATTTATAGAAGGAGCGTACACAAAGTTTTAAACATCTGAAACAAACTGATGTATGATTATTAATAAATAAATTGCAATCAAATTACTTTCATAATTTGAAAGAGTAGATAATTTCATTCTCAATCAAGTACTTGGTCAGCAAAACAGAATAAAACTAAGTTCTCGCCATATTAAGGCGTAAACATTGATAAATGAGTTCTCTAGGTGACATAGGTACTAACAGGGAATAGGCAAACTCAAACAAAAGATTCGTATATGAACGAATTCTCTTAGTTGAAATGTTTTGTGAATAATTAAGCCCAGAAACGATTCTACAAGGTGAAGGCTCCTCTTTCCAGTCAATTAAATAGCATTAAGGCGAATTGTAAGTAATACCAACTTGATGTAAAATGTATAAAACTGATAATATTGCCAACACCTTGCTAGACAATGTAATAATTCAAATAAATAAGGGCTAAGGAAAATTATTTTGTCTCATTGGTATCGTATCTCCTCCCATACAAAATTTTCCATCGTTCCGGACTAAGAGACCGACTACAGAAATCAGGGAATCACAGGGATATTTAACACAATCTGCAGGGACCCAGGTAAGCACCGTTACAAATGGCAGAGGAGCATTTGCAATCGAATCGGTTCCTTTTCGCTCACGATCGGGTCGGCAAGCCAACCGAAGTCACAGAGTTGTCATACTCACGACAAAAATTGCCTTGTGATATAAGTTCTGTATTTCTGAAAAAAAATTCTGAATGTTTATTTAATTTAGAACATAAGTAACATTCAAAGAAAATTTATCAAGATTTTATGTTACCTTAATTAATTTGATAAGTAGGTATATCGTGTAAAAGATAGAAAGATAAAGTATTATATCATTCGTAGCGCTCCGTGATAGTATTCAAAGCGGCAACGCTGCGACCGTCGCGTTGCGCAGGTAAACAATATCGTAATTAATGGCTGTAATGTTATTAATAATTATTAATTAATCTCAAAATCGAAGCGTAAAATTCGGAATTCGAACTTCGCATAATAAAAATTACGCAGTAGTGACTAGTGCCCTTTAAACTTGATACTAAAACATGTCTCAGCAGAATAATCTTAGCGACGAAGAGAAAATTTGGTAATATGCGTAAACAAATAGCAACGTATCTTAACCTCAATGATCCGCAATTGTACACGGGTCGTTGTTAAAATATATAATTTTTTAATCTTTTCTATGAAATAAAAAAGGGTCGTAGAAACAATAGTGTATGGAACTCGCAGATAATGGCTATTAATACGCTATTAAGACACTCGCCTACGGCTCGTATCTTAACCATCATACTCGCGTATTAATAGCCTTCATTATATAAGCTCGTTGCATAATATACTATTATACAGTGAGCACTCAATCTTTCATGTGGTGTTATTGCACGCCTCATGTTGGTATCCTGACGCTCTATTAATGGTGATATCAGTTTAAGAAGTTCCACATAAGTATCTTCATCCATTCTTAGATAGTTACGCCAATCGTCAGGCTCTACTCTTAATTCTTCCAGCAGTTTCACATGCGACAATTGTTCTCTCTTTAAAAGCCAATCCTTACTCCATTTAGAGCGATATTTCTTCTTTTTAATTTTTCTTTCCCCATTTTTAACAATAATAGCACACGCCACTGCCGCCATACACATTTCTTCAGACATTTTTGCACGACCGTCTATGTCCGCTGCTCATACAAAACTGCAGCTATGAAATACAACTTCACTTGTCGTCTGTGGTCAAATTATGCTAACGTTGATGCGCCACGTACATGAATGTACGATGATGCATTAAATCAAGAACGTGCGTGTATGGGGCCCTCAGGAGGAACCTGATCGTGACGTTTTTGAGTGTGCACGCATAACCGCGACGGAGAAATGGCCACTAACATTCGTTTTTGCTTGCGCGTTGTTGGTTGCGCGTCGATGAATTGAGACATGAACGTCCGTGTATGGGACCCTTATTGGTTCTTTCATACGCAGACGTCAAGCAAAAGGCGTGAGATTTGAGATACATGAAACAAACGATTTTTTTAATACACCTGTTTTATTTTAACGTTCCTAGCAGCGCTAACAGTGCCGTGCTCGACCTGGAACTCTCGGGAAAAGAACACGACAGAAAAAACTCGGTATCAGTTCCAAATGTACTTTCTGAAAAGTGCCTATCAATCGTCTCAACAACTGTCATCCTATGTAGTAATGAAGTAATGTAGTAATGTAGTAATGAACTATCTTTCACACAGAGACTAACTTCATCTCCTTCCTAAGCGTTTGCGCGAATCATTTTAAACTGAAGCATTACGACTGAAATCTAGTTTTCTAAGATAACCGTGGGAATGGGTGTTGTTAGATCAGCCGTTTGCACAAAAGGTAACGGGGTCCTGTTAGGAAGCCACTCGCCTATGAGTTGTAGAGATCCCTTTCCGAGGTCCGATTAGGAAGCTATTTGTTGGCTGTTTAATTGACCTCCATGGCAAAGACGAAAATGTTAGTTGAACTTTCATACGTAGTTCAATAAAATCGACAATCGCTCGTTTACTATGCTTTCTGATTATAAAGAGTAGGGAAGTTGGTAACACACAAACAATGCAATATCTCATAAAATTTTATTTACATTGAATATAATATCAAACAATATCTAAAGCACGTCTTCGCTTTCAAACATAGACGTTATTGACGTCTGGGGAATCAATCTACCAAGATAAGCCCGAGCTGTCTGGATCCTGTAGGTGGTCTAGCTCGTTTATTGTCGTTCTTTCGTCTCTGCTCAGTGATTTCTTACTTTCGTCGTCTATTAAAATGAAAAAAAACACCACATTCCCTTTAAATGTCAGATACATGTTTTAATAGATTATAATTTTTCTGCACTGAACATCGATGCTGTTACTATACTAAATTAATAATATATTAAAAAATTAATTTGAATTATTAGCCCATTATAGTGTTGAGAAATTGTTATTGTAGGTATAATAATTAACAAAATTGGTATGTTTGTTTGATTGTTTCCGAATTGGCCACATCGTATTTATTCAGTCTAACTAGGTAGACCAATTTCAAATACTAAATACAGACATACGATACATAAGTACAATAATTAGGTCCAGAAAGTGTTTAATGCAATTTTCAATTACTTAATCGAATTTCACTTTATGAAAGAAAACAAGCAATAAAATGAAATGATTAATATTTAATGACATTTTTCATTAAATAATCGATTCACTATTTTCTATAATTTTTTTAATCGTGCATGAGTTTGTTTGGTCCTCCATCCAAGTTAAACGAGTACTTCCTATATTACGGGTAGCTACTACCACAAGAAATGTGCTTGAAGCTAGATACCTACATCTTTAGAGTGATCTTCAAAAACATGAAAAAAGTTAACGAGTATTCGAATTCTTTCTATAAAGTTTTAATCTCGATCGTATGGTTATGGAGGCTTACGGGATATTTAATGATTGACTTGAAAAAAACACCAAAAGGTGATTTATATATTTCAAGATCCCGCTTTAGTGCTTTTACAATACTATTCGCTTTTTCATTGACCCTTGTTAGTATTTACCGTCACTCTTACAAGAATACTCTTTTTGATTTAGTCAACGTGATTTACAGTTTCGCTACAGTATTGATAAATCTGGTTCTCCTATATATTCCTAAAAGAAAAATGAAGTTGAATATGTTAGTAAATATTATGGAAGATCTGGATAAAAGAAATATAAAACTAACAGCAAGTAACGTTAATCTTCAAGACACGAAGAAATTTTTTTATAAATTGGTTTTCTTCAATTATATGTTCCTGATCCCTACTATAATAATGGATATCAATTATTTGTCTTACAATTTACCATATCATTTACCTTTCGCGATTTTGTTTCATATTACGAGATGCTGGTTCACAAATCTTGAGATAACTCTATCACTCATTGCTGTTGAAATAAAAAGGCGAAGTAAAATTTTGAACGATTCTTGTAACCCGAAGAGACTGGGAAGGAACATTAAAGAATTGAAGATGATCTACTTCGTCATTAATTCTCTTTCTTCGCTCTGGTTTAATTTTGTCCTGAACTACAGACAGAAGATCTTATGCAGAATCGTGTTTCATTTTCTGGTTTATATCCAATTCATTGCATACGTATTATCATCTTTGAAAAGTATAGAAAAGGCCGAAACGAAGACTGCATGGTTCGTTAATACAGGATCCTTTCTAGCCTTTCTTGTTTCCGAAATATTACCCATGCATTTTTCTCATAAAGTTAGAAATGAGGTAAATGTGATGTGAGAAACAATTATTAACATCTACCTGATTACTTTTAATATCTAATACTATAATAGTGGTTAACCATTAGTCTAGTTACATATAAATATGTTTATATTAGTAGGAGGTGTTGCGTAGGTATATTTGTTGTCGAAAGGGCATACTTATTCGTTTGTATGAGTGTATCATCTTGATTACAACAATCGACAATTGGTCGCTTACTGTGCT